>CM054061.1:174684419-177084419 GCA_028641055.1 Alopecurus myosuroides | reverse complement strand
AATCTCAGACAGAGAAGATGGTTGGAAATAATCAAGGACTTTGATTTGGGTCTCAACTATCAACCCGGCAAGGCCAACGTCGTGGCTGACGCGCTAAGTCGGAAGTCCTACTGTAACAACTTGATGATACAGCAAGCTCAACCTTCTCTTCATGAGGAGTTTTCCAAGCTCAACCTTGAAATTGTTCCCTCTGGGTACCTAGCTAACCTGGAAATAAAACCTTCTTTGGAGGATCAAATCAAAGAGGCCCAGAAGCATAATGTGGGCATTGCCAAGATCAAGAAAAACATTGCTAGAGGAGTTGCTAAGTGTTTCTCGGTTGATGATCAAGGCATTGTCTATTTCAACAACCGTCTGGTTGTGCCAAAGAAGCGAAGTCTGAGAAATCTAATACTTCAAGAGGCTCATGATACACCTCTTTCCATCCATCCTGGTAGTACGAAGATGTATCAGGACCTACGTCCAAAGTTCTGGTGGACCCGGATGAAGCGAGAAATCGCTCAGTATGTTGCTGAATGCGACGTCTGTCGTCGTGTGAAGTCTGAACATCAAAGACCAGACGGTGTTCTCCAACCTCTACCGATTCCTGAATGGAAATGGGATGAAATTGGTATGGACTTCATTACTGGTCTTCCCAAAACCAAAAAGGGTCACAATGCTATTTGGGTAGTGGTTGATCGACTGTCTAAGGTTGCTCACTTTCTTCCTATTCGAGACGGTATCAACACTAGTCAGTTGGCAGAGCTGTACATATCTCGAATAGTCAGTCTTCACGGAGTTCCAAAAAGGATTATATCAGATCGTGGGAGTATATTCATCTCCAGATTCTGGGGTTGTCTTCAAGAGTCTATGGGAACTCGACTTTCTTTCAGCACTGCATACCATCCACAAACCAGTGGACAAACTGAAAGAGTGAACCAAATCCTTGAGGATATGCTTCGAGCTTGTGTTATCTCCTTCGATAAGGATTGGGAAAATTTCCTTCCCTTTGCTGAGTTCACTTACAACAACAGTTATCAATCCAGTCTTGGCAAGGCTCCTTTCGAAGTTCTGTATGGCCGTAAATGCCGAACTCCGCTGAATTGGTCTGAAACCGGTGAAAGATCATTCTTCCGACCGGATACAATCAAGGAAGCAGAAGAAACTGTTCGCATCATTCGTGAACATTTGAAAACGGCTCAATCTCGTCAGAAGAGTTATTATGATCGTCGTCATCAAGACGTTCGTTACGAAATCGGCGAGAAAGCTTATCTTCGAGTCACACCTTTGAAAGGTGGAAAACGTTTCGGAATCAAAGGCAAGCCGGCTCCTCGTTACATTGGTCCAGTCCCCATCATCGGGAAACGAGGTCAAGTTTCATATCAGCTACAGTTGCCTCCAGGATTTCTAGATGTTCATGATGTATTCCATGTCTCCCAACTCAAACGTTGCTTCAAAGATCCTGTCCGTGGTGTGGACCACGAGACTATCAAGCTCAAGGAAGATCTCTCTTACAAAGAGGTCCCTGTCCGTATTCTTGATGAGGCCGAAACTCGCAGTCAAACCATCAAGTTCCTCAAAGTTCAATGGTCACATCATTCCGAGAACGAAGCAACCTGGGAACGAGAGGATCGCTTGCGATCTAAGTACCCCGACTTCTTTTCTAAAACCTAGGAATCTCGGGACGAGATTCTTGTAAGGGGGGTAGACTTGTAACAGCCCTACTTTGTAATAAAGTTGCGTTGTGTGTTGTGTACATGGCATACATGCATGGAAAACATTGCTAAAAATTTGCATTTGAAAATAACAAGTGAAATGACAAAAATGACTTAAACAAGCAACCCACAAATTTGTTCTAACAAGTTTTTCAAAATGAACAAACTAAGGTATGGTTTTGTTGGAAATTTTAAGAGCTTTTCAAAACTTATTTTTGTGTAATTTTTGTTGTTCAAAAAGTCCCTCAAAACCAGCTTTTGGGTCCTGTTTTTAGAAGAGAAGGACCATCTTGTAGTTTCTTTCTCTCTCAGGGGGTTTTTGCAAAGTGCGCCTTGTCTTCTTCGTTGGGATAGGAAGCACCTGCGTGGCTGCTGCGGACGTCGCCTCTGCCACGTCCATGCCTCCTCGACAGCGCCCGGATATGCCACAGGAGGTGACTCCCGCGACCCGCTGCACCCTCTCGTCCCCTCCCTCACGGCTCTCTCCCTCTCTGCGCTCCGTAACCCTAACCCGAACCCTAACTCCGGCGAGATCTCAAGTCCTCGCCGTTGTGCACTGCCCCGGCGAAAACCGGCGACACGACGAGCTTCGCACGGCCTCCACCCACCTCCCTGCCAAAGGAATCGAGCCGAGGCGGCCTCAATCGCCGCCGCCATCCTCTTCTCCCCCGCGTCCGGCCGCCGCTCGCCGTCGTCGAATTCCGGCCGCCCTCGACCTCGGCTGGCTCCATCGAGCTCCCCATCGCGACCAGGGTGAGTCCAGGGTACTCCCGCACCCCTCCGCGTCCTTCCTTCCCCTCTATTTCATCGGGCCGCCGTGAACCCGCCGCCGGCCACCGCGTTTGTCCATGGCGCCGCCGCATCGGCGACCAAAAGTGGGCGGCGCCACCACCTCTTGGACTGCCTCGTCGAGGCCTCTCCGATGAGCCCATCCGCTCATCCCGGGACGCAGGGAAACACCGCCGGCGAGCTCACCCGTGCTGCTGCCGGGTTTTGCTGACGCAAGCGTGACATTAGCATGACGTCACGCGGGGCCCCTCTGTCAGCTGTTTCTTTTTTTTTTATTTGAAGATAAATGGAAATGTTAATAATTACAGAAATCGAGTTAACTTGAAATAATTAATAACTCCACATTTGTAACTCAGAAAAATGAAATAAAAATATGGTTGAGTTCAGAAAAATATTTCCAACCCAAATATGTCACTTTCATACATGTTTGACAAACTTTATTTTTTGGGCATTATTTAAATGCAATTAAATCATCTAAAATAAATAAATAAGATTTTAATCAATAAAATCAGAAAAATACAAGTTGTATACCAAAATGCTTAAAATGATAAATGCAACCCATTTATGATGTTTTTAAACCTTTTTGAGCTAGTAAATTTGCATTCACTTTTAGAGTTGCCCGAATTGCCCTCCGGGGTCTATTTCGGGGCTGTTTTCCGATAAAAATGCCTAACCATCATATGAACCGTAGCAAACCCTCGAACTTGTTTAGGTCTTTCATTCAAGTGCATTAACTTTGCCACGCATACATATTGTGCATTGCATCGATGCCATGTGTTGATTGTTTCTTTTCCGGTTTCTGCTTCTTATCGGTAGAACGCTGCCCGAAGAGAAGATCAACAACCACAATGGCGAATACTTGATCTTAACCGACAAGTCAAGCACTTATCCAGAAGATCTATATATTTGGTTTTCTTTTAAGCAAGGCAAGCATAACCTCTTATCTGCTCATATATGCTTTCGAACAACATTTGAATCTCGTACTTTGCATCCGATTCCAAACTAGTTGATGCTAGTAGATATAGTTCACCTATATACCGCATTGCCTCAATACCCTGATCCACTGCTCCTAGCCGCCATAGTTTTGCTTGTGCGCATCGCCAGAGCCTCATATATGCTTCGCTTAGTCATACATGTTTGTTACCTCTGCTGCATCCGGTTGATGAATCAGAGCTGCGATAACCTAGTATGATATGATGACGTGGTGAGACGAGCTTTGTGTGGATAACTTGACTAAGGCTGGTATGGGAGGCCACTTGGGAAGTGGTTGTTCGTCCTATACTCGTCAACCCTAGGATTACGGTCTCGAGCGGAAGCCAAGACTGAGCGTGCAACCACACGCGGGGTCTAAGTAACCGCGCTCGACCAACTAACTTGTTTGGCCAGATCCATGAGTCACGTAGTTTGAGATTTCCGTTCGGCACCGCAAATAAAACCTTTTAAACGGTTTTGAAAACAAAATGCTCCGCTAGGGCGTGACCGGGGCCAAGTGATGGACGTACACGGATCTTGACCCCGCCTCACAGAGACAGGTGCCGTCAGGAGGATGGCCAACTCCCTGTTGACGGGGTGGCCCTGTCTTGGGTTGACTCATGGATAGGGTCGGGTAAGGTAAAGGTCGTGGCCAACCACCCTCTGCCGCGCTCCCTTGGGAAGAGCGTTACCGCGTGGCGTTACGAGTCGGTTGGGACGTGTGGGTAAAGTGTACATCCCTGCAGGGCAATCTTTTCGAAAAGCTGTGTCCACGGTTAAGGACGACTTGGTGAAGGCAAAGACCATAGATAACTTGAACGTGGCGTAAAATATGTTGGCAAAGCATGGAGGTAATGTTTGAAGGATGCCTCCTCGGAGATGCCGAGAGGGGTGATCCTCGTAGCATGTGAGATGCTGGGAAATGATGTTGGTGGATTCAAAAGATGATGATTACAGTAGTGAGCTTCTCATCTGTTTTGAAAACATTCTATAAGACGTGCTGTTCTTCCTCGACTTGGAAAACAAACATTGCTTTACGCAAATCAGCCTTCATAAAACCCTTTATGAAACTAGCAGATATATAGTAGGTTAATTAAGTCTTGTTGAGTACCTCCAGTACTCAGGGTTGCTTAAATTTGGTTCAGGTGAAGATCTCACATCGGTGGTTTTTCAGCGTGGACATCGACGAGTAGTTTTGGGGTTCCCAGGTAGCAGCCTGGAATCTATGGGCTGGGACGTCGCTTTATGTTGCGGCCTCTTAGGCCTTTTTGGTTCTTGTTGATTAGCAACATAGTTTGCCTTCCGTTGTCTGATGTAATGTTGGGTCATGTGACCTCTGGTTGTAAAGCTATACTCTAGTAATACATGCTCAATACAGTTTCAATGTCTAGAGTGTTGCTTTGATCGGTTGTTGGTTTCGAGCTCATTGTTATACAGTTTTGGCTATGCCTGCATAGTTATCGCAGTCGAGGGGTTGTGGAGCCGATGATCCATGTCCAAGCCCGCCTGTCGATGTGATCGGCCTGGGGCGAGGTAACCCAAGTAACCCTCGATTGTTGTTGCACTTTCTGGACACATAGCAGCTCTGTATAACTTTGGTCCCGTTTCCTTCAGTTTCATTCGACTCGTGGATGCTTTGATATGCATAGTTGGTTATGACTAGCATGGATACAAGGAGTAGTAGACTGGGGATCCGGACTACGTGCCGACGAATCCAGTCTGTCTGCCGTTGTTTGTTGCGGCCGGGGCTGGTAACCCTGAAGCCCTTGTGAGTCCATGGCTAGGAGCACATAACAGTATGTATACCTTTGGGTCCGGGGTCGTGACACCCTTGTTGCCTTTTCCTCTTGGATTCATGAAGGATCTCATGCAAAGACATCACACCATCCATGATATTTCTCCCCTTGATGAAAGTAGTCTGACATTTAGAGATGATTTTCTCCATGAAAGGTTCCACTCTAAGGGTGGCCACCTTAGTGATAATCTTATAAAGAACATGTAACAGACAAATGGGTCTGTATTTCTGCAAGCAATCAACATCAGGAGTTTTTTGCAAAAGGATATTCATCCCAAAATTCAGTCTGTACAGATTTAGCTTTCCACGGTACCAATCATCAAAAAGTCTCATGACATCTTTTGGACAGTTAGCCAACACATTTGAAAAAACTCAATAGGAGCACCATCCGGACCTTGAGCTTTATTCATAACCATGGAATCAATGGCAACTTTTACTTGCTCGACAGAGAAAGGTCTATCTAGTAACTCATTATCAGAAGAAGATATAGTTTCCCCAGCCCCCCAAATTCCATCAGCAAACTTGATCAAGTTCCCTTCACCAGGACCAAACAGATTTTTATAATAGACAGTAGCATGAGATAACATGTCCACAGTCCCTTGAACATACTCCCCATTACTAACCAATGAGTACTTGGTGTTTTTTCTCTTCCTGCCATTGGCAACTCTATGGAAGAAAGCAGAGTTAGAGTCCCCTTGCAAAATCCACCTCTCACTAGATCTTTCATGCCAAAACTTCTCTTCTTCAGCTTAAAGCCTCAACAGCTCACTGTGGATGAAACTCTTCCTAGAGAACTGAGAACCAGTCAGCACACCCAGTTCTTCCAATTTTTCTAATTCTTCTAGCTCTAGAGATAGATTTTTCCTCAACCTAATGGCATCACCTCTAATATTAGCCCCCCAGCCTTTAAGACAGTCCTTCACATTTTTCAATTTGAGCTGGATGGAAGAAATGCTATCCACTGAGAGGGTAGCAGATTCCCAGGCTTTAGATACTCTATCAGCAAAATTAGGATGACAGATCCAAGATTTCTCAAATCTAAACTATTTTCTCTTAGGAATAGACTGCTCTCCAGAATCAACAATCAGAGTATTGTGATGAGAGATAGTCCTAAGAATTTTTCTAACACTGGTAAGAGGGAAGAGAGAATCCCAGTCATTATTCATCAGTACCCTATCCAACTTCTCCAAAGTAGGATTTTTCTGGTTATTGGTCCAAGTGAAGAGACCCCCAGCCATATCCACCTCTCTCAAAGAGTGGGTTTTAATAATAGAGTTGAACACATCAGAAAACTTAGTAACCCCCCAGGTTTATTTTTTTCAAAAGAAAACCTCAAGATATTAAAGTCCCCACCAACCAGAGCAGGGAGAGAAAAAGGGAACACACATGGGCAAAAGAGGAAAGAAAATCAGTTTTATCACAATCTTGGGCATCCCCATAGACCACCATGAGAATCACTTCCTTATTTATTTTTTTATCCAGAACATGGGCCTTAACAAAAAAAAACTATCCATGGTTGCACTAAGGATGTCAAATCTGGAGGATTTCACACCACATAAGATACCACCATATGTTCCAACATATGGGGACCAATGCCACAAAAAGTTACCCTCTGGATCAAATTTCCTCCAAATATCATGACCTATTACAGGTTTCATTGTTTCCTGAAGGCCAATGAAATCAACACCATGATCTCTAATAAGGTCAGAAAGGCTAATAGAGAAACCTTTCTTACCCACACCCCTACAATTTAAGAAAACTCCTATCATAATATTTTTTTTAGATTTTGACCTCAATCTAGGCCCACAAACTATTCCACTCTGAGGGTGGTTTGCCTGGGTTCTAGAGAGGGAAACTGTGCCACCAAGGGACACACCCTGAGAGGATTTATATTTATTAGCAGATCTTTTTTTTCAAGTTCTTAAGAGTTCTTTTAGACACTACATGAGTAAATACATCAGGGTCACTGTCTGAGGAGGGAATCCCATCACTTTCCTCAATAGGAGAAAAACACAAAGGGGATCCCATCTTTTTGTCACAAGGAACAACAGGTTCTGCGAACTTAGCTGACATGATCTATTTCTTACTAACCAAATTAGCTCTAGTAATTTCCCAATCAAGCAGCACATTAACAATTTCCAAAGAAATAGAAGCAGGATCGATACCTAATTCTAGGGCTTTGTCCAATACATCATTATTAGCTAAGACAAAAAAATAGTTAGAGCACATGGTTTTACCTTCATCTCTCATGGCAATGGATTGACATTCCCTCGGAAGAATGGATACATTAGCAGTTCCAGCAGCTCTGATCATGTCACTGGCCCTAGATGGAACAGGCTGGGCAGGGGTAGTAGAAGAAGGAGCCAAAGGAAGTGCAGAAGAAGAGATTCCATCAGTAAAAGTAGGGATAGGGGTAACCTCAGAGATGTGCACTACAGAGGAGTGTACTTGCTGGGATCCAGCACCATCCATAGACATATCAGACGATGAATTAGATGGCTCCACAGAACTAAGAGAGGTGCCAGGAGATTCAATCACTGGAAGTATATCAGCTCCAGGTAGCTGGTTCAGCATCCCTTTCCACATGTGATCCTTGTCACTTCTGGTCTGAAGAAGCTGCTTGAGGAACTCTTCAGAAGTTAGCTCATTTTGCAGAGGCTCCTTTGGATTTTCAACCACAGTAGAAGTGATAAGTTTTGGATTAGCTAGACATTTTAAGTACTGAGCATAATAGTCAGTGGCAACAGCTGGCTGAGTCTGAGAGGACGAGCCCACCCTGGGCATAGGGATCAGCTGCCTCTGATCTTGATTGGGAATGTACCCAAGCTTGTGCACATGTGCACCAAAGGACTCTTCATCACTATCATCATTTAGGCTATCAGAAGGCTCAGGAGCTTTTATTTTTTCCTTTGTCATCCTTCAACTTGTCATTATCTTGACTAATCACCATATGAGACACAACAGCACCACCATAAGATTTTCTGGCACCCCTCATGAACCCCCAACAGAGGGAGATGATATAGGTGTTGACCTCTAGGTTTGGCCCCTTCACGAATCGACGAAGAGCACGAAGAACGCGATGAACACGATGAACACGAGAGGGGGGAACGAGGGGGAATCGTAGGCAAACGCGGGGAAACACAAAGGGAGATAAATAGCGAGAACCGACGAACCCCAAATCTCCCATCAACTAAACCCCGAGGGCCGCCTACGGGAGGATCGATCCAACTGAACTCACCTTGATTGAAACCACTTTGCACCCGTGGCTGGTCCACCACTCCGTTAGAACCTCAAGGATTTACGGGAGGGGGATTGGCAACTCTTAACTGAATCCCAAGGGGAAAGGATAAGTAGTTGTGGTGAATCTTGATACGATCCTAGATACACATCGTAGGAGTAGCCTCGGAAGAGGATTCACCTCACAAGAGGGATACAAGGGCAATATCCGAAGTTCTCAGTTAATCTCTAAACCCTAGATCTAGCCACCGGAGTCCCTTATATAGCCTAGGGTGTAGGTGGGGTGAAAACGGGCGTTTTCCATGCATTTTCGGGCAACACCAGGGAGGCCGTCCTGGCCGGCCTGTGAGCCCGGGGTGGGAGCATGGCGCCCCAGCCTCGGGGCAGCCGGCCTGAGGGCCGGCCTGGAGCCGGGGTGGGGGCCGGGAGCTTCCGATGGGGGGGCGGCCTGGCTCCAGGGTTGGCCGGCCTGAGGCCGGGGTGGGATGAGGGGAGGCCGGCCGCTTCGGGTGGGTGGCCGGCCTGAGGAGGGGAGGAGGCCGGCCTGGCTGGGGGTTGAGGCCGGGGGCCCTGTTTCTCCCCTTTCTCCCTCGTCTCTTCTCCGTTCTCGGCGTCGTCTTCTCCCACTTCCTTCCTAGCTTCTAGGGAATCATCTTGGGCATGTTCTTGAGCATCTTGGGCACCGTCTTGGGCTCCATGATTTTTATCATCGTGGGCATCGTCTTGGGCTCCATAGTGGGATCCAACCTAGGTATGAAGCGGGTTTCATGAGGTAGCGCACCGTTCACCAAGTCACCAGAAACATACGGAGATAGGAGTGAGTTCACCTTGTCGTGTATCGATGTGGTGCTTGGTGGATTAGGGTGGGCTGCATCATCTCCCCCTTGAAGAAGAGTCATCCTAGACACTCGTTCCATCCATTCGTGAGCGGGAGAAGGAATTTTGACGACGAAGATGTCGTTGAAGTTGAGCCGCTTGTCAAAGTTCATGTGACGGTAGGCTCGTTGCGGGTCTGGTCCAAAGGCGATGATGATCGTGAAATGTTCCTCCTTGGATGGGTGAGGGAGATCTTGCGAGGCGGTGTATTCATTGAAGTTGAGCCTCTTATCGAAGGTCATGCCAAGGTATGCTTGTGGAGGGTGTAGTCCAAATGCGATGACGATCTTGACATGGTCCTCATTGGGTGGTCGAGGAAGATCTTGCAAAGCGATGTAGTTGTCGTTGAAGAGCTCAAGAGGTGGTTTCTCGATTGGTTGCGGGAGCGGTAGATTGTAGATGAACTTAACATTGGTTGCGTTGTCATTGATTCTCTTATCGAAGTCCATGTACAACTTGTAGGTTGGCATGTAGTCGTGGTGGTCATTATCGTTGACGCGCTTGTCGAACTCCAAGTGCATCTTGACGAAGGGGATGTATATGTGGTAGTCATTGTCGTTGACGCGCTTGTCGAACTCCAAGTACATCTTGACGTAGGGGATGTAGACGGAGAAGTCGTTGTCGTGGAGGTGCTTGTCGAACTCCATGAACGTCTTGACACGTGGGATGTAGGCGTAAAAGACGTTGTCGTTGACGTGCTTGCCGTACTCCATGCACATCTCGACATGTGGTATGTAGGCGTAGAAGGCGTGGTTGTTAACGTGCTTGGGGAGCTCCATGTAGATCTTGACTTGAGGAATGAGGATGGAGAATGCATTGTCGTAGAAGCGCTTGTCAAACTCCATGTGGATCATGACGAGCGGAATGTACTCCATCCATATCTTCAAGCCGGTGTTGATGTTCATGCGGTGTGGAGAGCCTTGTATGGTGAATAGTCCATGAGGTCGAGGATGCTTGATAGGGTCACCAAATCTCTGCAAAATAGACAACAAAGAAGGAGAGAAAATTGGTAAGCCGTTAGTGTCAATAAGCACAAATTGGATTTTGCTCTCAACTCTCATCTCACTTTTGGTGGCTATCATGGTGATGCCTCTCGGAACACTCATGCTTTTTCCGCTCATGATGGGCTTGTGGCTCTCACTCACGTGATGGTGGATCTCTCTCTCACCAGTCATCTCACTAGAAGCTTGAGAGGTAACACTAGAAGGCTCCAAAGTCTTGGCACTTGAGGTGTGCGGGTTTGTCGAAGTCGTTGCATTGCTTGGAGTCGGTAGTGTCATGGAATGTGGCGAGGAGGACTCAAGCATATCGTCTCTTGGGTTGATCACCAAGTATGGAATGTTGGGCTTGCTCGTAGGAGGAGGTAGGGTCATGGCTTGTGTCGAAGAAGGATCCGTCATCTCCGTAAGGTGGGAGTGTAAGCCATGCCTTGTAGCATCCTCAAGTGGGCGATGATGATGATGATTATGATATCCTTGGCTAGAATGGTGGCTTGAGTGTGGCCTTGTGTAGTTAGGAGTGAGTGGCGTGGAAGTCAAGTGGAGTGCGTCACCAAATTCTTCGCTACCTCCATCAATGATAGATGTGCCATTGACGCAGGTCCTAGAGAGGTTGCATCGTTGGTCCTTATCTTGAGGATAGGTTTGAAGAACTCGTGTCAATACTCGTGATGAATTATCGTCCTCATTGCAATAGGCTCTTTCGTCACCATTGGTTGGCAAGTCCAAGGAATTGAGAGCAACTTGGTGCAAGGCATAGTATTGGCCTTTACTCATGTAGTCATGGTCACCATCTTGGTTGGCAATCATGATCATCTTGTTGGTAGCATTAGAAACTATCTTGTGGATGGTCGGAGTTGTCACTTGTGTCATTGGAGACGAAGAAGAAGAAGACCTTGGAGAGGTTGGAAAGGGATGACCTCTTTCACAATGTCACATGCACCAACGTCTTCATCATAGGGTGGGGGAGTGGCATCCTCATGAACATGTTGATTTCGATCTTGTGTCATGGTAGGAATAGCTTCGCACTCTTGATGTTGTTGTTGCTCTTGTGGCGGGGAGGGAAGCTCATGCTCTTGATCATGGAGGCCATTGTTCTTCCTCATAGAATGTCGCACATGGTGGATGTGTAATGATGTCAGTGGTGAAGTGAATCATGCCTCGTGTCTTGAAGAAGGAGGAGGATCATGACATGTATGGTGATGTAGAACTTGCTCATGTGCTTGATCATGACGTCCTTTGTCCTTCCTCAAAGCATGTCGCTCATGGAAGTTGTGGTTGGGTGTTGGTGGTGAAGTGTCTCTCGCCTCTTGTCTTGAATAAGTAGTGGTATCATAGTGTCCATGGCGAGGATGTTCTTGATCCTTGTCGAAGGTGGGGTGCGAATAGAAAGCACATTCTTGGTGAAGATGAGGTGGAGGTTCCCATTCCTCATGTTGGTGATGACGCTCATGGTCCTTGAACCTTGTAATATTGAGGCAAAGGGCGCTCAAATTGTTGTCTTCATGGCCTTGATGATGCGGTGGAATTCCTTGGTCTAGGTGATGCGGTGCTTCATCCAATATGGTAGGAGAAGAATCATGGATAGCAACTCCATTTTCTTGTTGTTGGCGAGGTCACTCATGTGGGTCCTCATCAAAAATAGGAAGTGAGAGGTCACTTGGAGCATCTTCACTTGCTGTTTGTTGACGTGGTCGCTCAAGAGGTTCCTCATCAAACATGGGAAATGATAGATCATGAGTAGCATCCGCACTTAGTTGTGGTCGAAGTGGGCGCGCATTCGGGTCTTCATCAAAGAGAGGAAGGGAAATGTCATGTGTAGCATGCCCACTTGGTTGTTATCGATGTGGGAGCTCATTGGGGTCTTCAACAAAGATGGGTAGTGAAGTAGCATGTTGAGGAATCCCACTTGGTTGTTGTCGATGGTGGCGCTCAATGGGGTCGTCCTCAAAGATAAGGAAAGACAAGCCATACAGATCATTCGCACTCGCTTGCTGTTGAGATGGTCTCTCATTTGGGTCTTCATCAAAGATAGGCAGTGGAAGCTCATGTGGGTCATCCTCATTGGTTTGGCGATGTCGGTCATGACGGAGAGGATGGCGCCGGTGGTCATTGTGGTGAAGTTGTTGGAGGTACGCTTCATGGAATTCACTAAAAGAAATGTCATGGGCACCTTCTTGATAATGGCCTTGTCTTGGTGGTGATTGTGGTGGTGACACACATTTTGCCTTGGAAGCCTTGAATGTGGGCGAGCACCATCCACGAAGCCATGTAGACCATAGTCATGAGTCGAGCTTGGAGAAGGTGGGTGATGAAGAATACCCGGTCGTAGAGGGTGAACTTGAAGAGGGTCACCACGGCCTTGTCGATGTCGAGGTCTAGGTAGTGGTGATGGCGAGCAATGCTCGAACCAATGTCGTCGCGGGACTTGTGGTGGAGTATGCGGTGAGGTGGTATCAGAGCTAGGTTTACCACTCTCTCCCATGTGGCGGTGATGATCATGGCGACGATCTTGGTGATGAGCTTGGTGATGATCATGTGGAGACTTGCCATTGCGTCGTGACTTGGAGGTTGATGATGATCCATGGCGGTTGGCGAGGATGGCCATGTTGCCTTCAAAACTCGCCACGTGATCATTGAACCAAGTGTGATGAGCATGAAGTTGATGGTCCAAACGCTCCAATCCATCACGAGAAAGTTGGCAAAGCCAAAAGTGTGCATGGCGGTTAATGAAGTTGTGGTAGGTGTTGTTGTTGAAGAATGAAGATCCTTGATATTCCGAGCTCGGCCTTGTGAATGCTCCTTCCCTAGCCATCTCGAAAACACACAAGGTGATATGAAGAAATGGAAAGTCACACTTACCCAATATTACCTTTTTTGGTCGTATTGAGGCTAGTGGACGAGCCTAGGTGTAGGACGGTATGTCAAAAGTGAGTCCAACAAGATCGAAAGAAAACCGCAAACGACAACACACACGCTATATGTGGGAGGTAAATGGGTTAGAAATGTGGAGAAGAAAAACGACAAATCCAAAGAAAAGTATGTTGTAAAACATGGAGAAGAAACAAAGAAAGGTTAGCACGAAAACCAATCCTAGTGGAGGAAAATGATATGGTGGAAACTAAAATGGAACACACACACACACACACACACACACAAGTGTTAAATGGGGTTATTGCGGCCAATGGACGAGTGGAGATGAAATGTACCTATCGAAGACTAAGCTCAATGCCACACCAACACAAGGAGGACGCTAGCTCAAACCACAATTAATTAGAGGCAACAAGATTCGCAATGTGGCAACCGGTCAGTCTCTTCTCTCTTTCGACACGAAGCTATGCGTTCCTACAAATGATAGCAATTGGCGTCGATCTTTTTCTTCTTTTGGCTCTTTTTGCTTCTTGTGCTCTTTCTCCTTTTTTTGCTTTTTGATGATGATGCAAATATGATTCCCAAATGCCAATGCCTACTCGAAGCTATTCTCTCACAAGCGCAAAAATCGCACTCTCGGTGCCACTAATGCGATGCCAATCGATGTAAAAGAGCTAGTCCAAGTAGGTAAGGTACACAAAGGAAGGGGTTAGTTCAAGCGGAAGCAAATTATACATATGCGGTGGATGATCTCGGACTTGCGGACGGTGGATGTCGATGTCGCGTGGATCCATTGATGTAGTTTCTTAGGCGATGTCGATGGCGACGCGTAGGGACTTGCCTCACTCAAATCGGAGCAACAACGACAAATAAAAACAAGATACAAAATCTGTCCAAGAAACAAAGAGTAGAGATTTTCTGTGGTTTTTGCTCAATTTAGAGATTCCTCTCAAATCAAGAAAAAAATTGGACAAATTAGAGAAAAGTGGCTGAATAGAAAGGTGGGGAATGGTCTTTGGCAACAACTCTACGGATCAAATCCATGAAAAACTCAACAAATCCACAGATCCGTCGAAATCCCTTTTGGCTATTTTTGGTCAAATTTTCGAATTTATGGTGGATACCAGAAAAATTGGTGGGAGGGGAGGGGGTGGCTGTCGGATTCGTGTCAATCTAGTTCTGGATACCAGATGATATAGGTGTTGACATCTAGGTTGGCCCGGTCTTCACGAATCGACAAAGGACACAAAGAACGCACGAAGAACGCGATGAACACGATGAACATGAGAGGGGGAAACGAGGGGGAATCGTGGGCAAACGCGGGGAAACACAAAGGAGATAAATAGCGAGAACCGAAGAACCCCAAATCTCCCGTCAACTAAACCCCAAGGGCCACCTACGGGACGATCTATCCAACTGAACTCACCTTGATTGAAACCTCTTTACACCCGTGGCCGGTCCACCACGCCAATAGAACCTCAAGGATTTACGAGAGGGAGATTGGCAACTCTTAACTGAATCCCAAGGGGAAAGGATAAGTAGTTGTGGTGAATCTTGATATGATCCTAGATACACATCATAGGAGTAGCCTCACAAGAGGATTCACCTCACAAGAGGGATACAAGGCAATGCCCGAAGTTCTCAATTCATCTCTAAACCCTAGATCTAACCACCGGAGTCCCTTATATAGCCTAGGGGGTAGGTGGGATGAAAACGGGAGTTTTCCATGCATTTCCGGGGACAGCAGGGAGGTCGGCCTGGGGTCTCGGGGTGGAAGCAGAGCGCCCCATCCTAGGGGCAGTTGGCCTGGGGCCGGGGTGGGGACCGGGATCTTCCGAGGGGGGCCCGGCCTGGCTCCAGGGTTGGCCGGCCTGAGGCCGGGGTGGGATGAGGGGAGGCTGGCCCCTTCGGGTGAGTGGCCGGCCTGAGGAGGGGAGGAGCCCGGCCTGATCGGGGGTTGAGGCCGGGGGCCCTGTTTCTCCCCTTTCTCCCTCGTCTCTTCTCCTTTCTTGACGTCGTGTTCTCCCACTTCCTTCCTAGCTTCTCGGGCATCATCTTGGGCATGTTCTTGAGCATCTTGGGCACTGTATTGGGCTCCATGATCTTGATCATCGTGGGCATCGTCTTGGGCTCCATAGTGGGATCCAACCTAGGCATGAAGATGGTTTCATGAGGTAGCACACCGTTCACCAAGTCACCATAAACATACGTAGATAGGAGTGAGTTCACCTTGTCGTGTATCTATGTGGTTCTTGGTGGATTAGGGTGGGCTGCATCATCCCCCCCTTGAAGAAGAGTCATCCTAGACACTCGTTCCATCCATTCGTGAGCGGGAGAAGGAATTTTGACGACGAAGATGTCGTTGAAGTTGAGCCGCTTGTCGAAGTTCATGTGACGGTAGGCTCGTTGCGGGTGTGGTCCAAAGGCGATGATGATCTTGAAATGTTCCTCCTTGGATGGGTGAGGGAGATCTTGCGAGGCGGTGTATTCGTTGAAGTTGAGCCTCTTATCGAAGGTCATGCCAAGGTATGCTCGTGGAGGGTGTAGTCCAAAGGCGATGACGATTTTGACATGGTCCTCATTGGGTAATCGAGGAAGATCTTGCAAAGCGATGTAGTTGTCGTTGAAGATCTCAAGAGGTGGTTTCTCGATTGATTGCGGGAGCGGTAGATTGTAGATGAACTTGACATTGGTTGCATTGTCATTGATTCTCTTATCGAAGTCCATGTACAACTTGGCGGTTGGCATGTAGTCGTGGTGGTCATTGTCGTTGACGCGCTTGTCGAACTCCAAGTGCATCTTGACGAAGGGGATGTATATGTGGTAGTCATTGTCATTGACGCGCTTGTCGAACTCCAAGTACATCTTGACGTAGGGGATGTAGACGGATAAGTCGTTGTCGTGGAGGTGCTTGTCGAACTCCATGCACGTCTTGACATGTGGGATGTAGGCGTAGAAGACGTTGTCGTTGACGTGCTTGTCGTACTCCATGCACATCTAGACACGTGGTATGTAGGCGTAGAAAGCGTGGTTGTTGACGTGCTTGGGGAGCGCCGTGTAGATCTTGACTTGAGGAATGAGGATGGAGAATGCATTGTCGTAGAAGCGCTTGTCAAACTCCATGTGGATCATGACGGGCGGAATGTACTCCATCCAAATCTTCAAGCCGGTGTTGATGTTCATGCGGTGTGGAGATCCTTGTATGGTGAATAGTCCATGAGGTCGAGGATGCTTGATAGGGTCACCAAATCTCTGCAAAATAGACAACAAAGATGGAGAGAAAATTGATAAGCCGTTAGTGTCAATAAGCACAAATTGGGTTTTGCCCTCAACTCTCATCTCACTTTTGGTGGCTATCATGGCGATGCCTATAGGAACACTCGTGCGTTTTCCACTCATGATGGGCTTGTGGCTCTCACTCACGTGATGGTGGATCTCTCTCTCACTAGAAGCTTGAGAGGTAACACTAGAAGGCTCCAAAGTCTTGGCATTTGAGGTGTGCGGGTTTGTCGAAGTCGTTGCATTGCTTGGAGTCGGTAGTGTCATGGCATGTGGTGAGGAGGACTCGACCATATCGTCTCTTGGGTTGATCACCAAGTGTGGAATGTTGGGCTTGCTCGTAGGAGGAGGTAGGGTCATGGCTTGTGTCGAAGAAGGCTCCATCATCTCCGTGATGTGGGAGTGTAAGCCATGCCTTGTAGCATCCTCGAGTAGGCGATGAATTATCGTGCCATTGACGCCGGCTCTAGAGAGGTTGCATCTTTGGTCCTTATCTTGAGGATAGGTTTGAAGAACTCGTGTAAATACTCGTGATGAATTATCGTCCTCATTGCAATAGGCGCTTTCGTCACCATTGGTTGGCAAGTCCAAGGAATTGAGAGCAACTTGGTTCAAGACATAGTATTGGCCTTTACTCATGTAGTCATGGTCACCATCTTGGTTGGCAATCATGATCATCTCGTTGGTAGAATTAGAAGCTCTCTTGTGGATGGTCGGAGTTGTCACTTGTGTCATTGGAGACGAAGAAGAAGAAGACCTTGGAGAGGTTGGCAAGGGATGAGCCTCTTTGACAATGTCACATGAATCAACGTCTTCATCGTATGGTGGGGGGGGGGCATCCTCATGAACATGTTGATGTCGATCTTGTTTCATGGGAGGAATATCTTCGCACTCTTGATGTTGTTGTTGCGCTTGTGGCGAGGAGGGAGCTCATGCTCTTGATCATGGAGGTCATTGTTCTTCCTCATAGAATGTCGCACATGGTGGATGTGTAATGGTGTCGGTGGTGAAGTGAATCGCGCCTCGTGTCTTGAAGAAGGAGGAGGATCATGACATGAAATGTATCGTGTCAATCTAGCTCTGGATACCAGATGATATAGGTGTTGACCTCTAGGTTGGCCCGATCTTCACGAATCGACGAAGAACACAAAGAACGCACGAAGAACGCGATGAACACGATGAACACGAGAGGGGGAAACGAGGGGGAATCATGGGAAATGCGGGGAAACACAAAGGGAGATAAATATCGAGAACCGAAGAACCCCAAATCTCCCGTCAACTAAACCCCGAGGGCCGCCTACGGGACGATCGATCCAACTGAACTCACCTGGATTGAAACCGCTTTACACCCGTGGCCGGTCCACCACCCCAATAGAACATCGAGGATTTACGAGATGCGCTGGATAGCAAGTCTATGTGCTTTGTTGTAATGCCATGTGTCGAATCTCTGACTCTACAAATCCCTTAGGTGACCCTATCGGGTTTCGACTAGGAGAACTCATGAGCGCTGGTGGAATCGTCGGCTAGACAGGGGGCGAGATTTACCCAGGTTTGGGGCCCTCGTAGAGGTAAAACCCTTACTCCTGCCTCTGTCGATCTGTATTGATGAATAGATCGGTTACAATGATGGTTGCTCGAATCGAGAGTATGATCTCGAGTTCCAGGCTTTGGTGTTGCGGTGTTGCTTGGTCTTCTTCCGGTGGTTCTCATGGCCTTATATAGGTGGCCAGGTCTCAAACCCTACCTGGAGAGGACTCGAATTCTAACCTTGAGTCGGTTACATATTTCTAAACTTAACCCGCAAGTTAGCGCGGGTGGGCTTCACGTGGGCCTTCTGGAATACTCCAAGGACTCCTCTTCTTGGGCCTTAACCTGGGGCCTGAGATGGGGTGTCCTTACCCGCAGGGTCCAGGATCCATGTCTTCGTCAGTAGCCCCCGAGCGTTTGCTCGAGTGGGATTTCTCCAGTCGAGTAGACGGTCAAATCTTTCTTGGTTTTTCTTTCTTGTGGGTAACCAGTTTGGTTGTTTCCTGTTAAGAGGGCGTGTACCCTGTATAATGAGTTTTCGTACTCGAGTATCGAGCAATGCAAGTGCCTGTCTTTATGGCTTTTTATCGCAGAAGGATGTGGCACAGTAGCTTGGCTCTCCCGAGAGATCAGGGCCAATTAATTGCGACTAGGGCAAAAACATTTCTGGCCTACACAGATTCGAGACCTCCGACTCGAACCCGATAAGGTGATTGTTGCGACTGGGCCATTGTGGTCTTATCGAGTCGAACTTAACCTATGGGGGTACCCGGCGCGTCCGCTGGGATTTTTCTTCGTGTTGTTGACACGGAATCATACCGGAGGACGCAGCTTTGAGTGCGATTCCATGCCCTCAAGAGAGATCTTTCGGGTCTTACCTTCATATTCGAAGAATATGGCATCCGGATGTGCCTAGTCGGCCGAACGATCCAGGCTTTTATGATGTTAAAATATCATGCGAGTGAGAAAAGATAGGTTCTGCCTGCTCGTGTAATTTTTTACAGAGTAGTTCTTCTATCCATACGAAAGAGTTTTCGTGTTTAGGAGTTTTACGCCCATATGAAAGAGTTTTCATGTCTGGAAGATCGTGCCCGTACGAAAGAGTTTTCGTGTGCAGGGTTTTTTCCTTTGTTTTAAAAGGAGTCTTGCTTCATGATTTGTTCATGAAAAAGTTGCTTATATTCGAAGGAAATTTGTTCATACGAAGTTATTTTCGCGTTTGAACTTTCCATTCGAAGCTTTCTTCAATTTGACGATGCACGCTATGACGTCATGGTGCACTTTTCTCCTCCCGATGGGACGTGACGGAGTGAGAGCAGAGAGCCTGGCCCACATAGTCAGCTTTTTGACCGGGAAACGAGACGTCGTTCCCGGTTTTTTCGCAAACCGTGCAGTAAATGCGCACGATCTTCTGTTAAGATCGTGGCAGGAAACAGCGCTCACCGCCTCCTCGTTTCGTCTTCACACGTGGTGGCAGCGATGGGCGCCACGTGGCGCATCGAGTGGCCAGCATCGATTCGTTCCGTGTATAAGGGCATCTCCAGTCGTTCGGCCCCCCCAGGTTTCAGATCGGCGCTTTTTAGCGTTAGCGCCGCCCCGCACCAAAACCTGGGGGGGGCCGATTTCACCAGCCGTTCGGCGGCCCATAAAAGAGAACGGCAATATTGTTTGAAACTTCATCTTCCCGCCCCAAAATATAGAGCCCTAGTTCGGCGATCACGGCAGCCATGGTTTGGGCAATAATATTACAAAAAACGCCACAGGTGGGCGATCAAATAGAGTCTAGATCGAATCACACAGACGGGCGCGCGCGGCGTGGGCAAACGGAGGCGATCAGGCAGACGCGTCAGCCGGCGTCGGAGCAGGCGGCGAGATCGGTGCAGGATCCTCTAGGTCGATGACGGCGTCCGAGCAGGCGACATGCTCGGCATCCTCCAGGTCGACGACGGGCTCGGCATTCTTGTCGACGACGGTCGCGGCATCCTCCAGGTCGACGTGCGCGCTCGTCGGCGCGGTGGTGTAGCTGGTGCCACCGGACGACGTAGTCGGGGCCGGGGGCGCGCTGATGTCGGTCAGGATGAGGTTGCACTGCGCCAGGAACCAAGCTCTCACCTCGGGGGTCATCGCGGCCGGGTCGCCGCCCGTGAGGAAGGCGAGGTCATTGTTCCTCTTCTTCGCCGCGGTGCCAGTCCTGAGGAGGTCGATCTTGACCTGCGAGTTGGCCATGAGCACTGCCCATCGCTTTGTGGAGACCTCGTCCCTCTTGACGGCGTGGGCCTGGGCGTCGGCGATGCAGGTCTCGATCGACGCCTGGAGCTTTGCCGCTGCCGGCGCACCGTCCCTCGCCAACTTGGCTTTCTTGTGGCCCATCGGCGGACGCCCTTCGGACGCACCTGCAACCACAGCGTCGGGAACGTACTCCTTGCCCTTGCCAATCGACCGCCGCACCTCCGCCCACTTCTCGCACTTCTCGATGAGGACGAAGACGTGGAGGAACTTGAAGTCGGAGCCCTCGTCGTTCTTGTACGCCTCCAGCATCCGGACGATCTCCATCTCGCGGTTGGCGCCGCTCTGCGGCCTCATCGAGATCTCCTCCTGGATGTCGTGCCATTTGTTGCAGGACGCCTGGATGTTCGCCCAGTGGTCCGCCATGGCCTTCTGGCCGCGGTCGGTGATGCAACACGTGTAGTGGGGGTCGATCATGCGGCGCTCGTCGTACGCTGTTTTCACCCGCTTCCAGTAGTTGTCGGCGTGCTGGTTCGCGCCGACGATCGGGTCGTGACTGACCGTCTTCCACGCCTCGGCGAGGAGTGCGTCCTCCCTGGTCAGCCACTTGATGCGGGGCTCGGCGGGGGGCAGTGGCACCTTCGGTTCCTTGCGAGGACGGCCAGGGCCCCGGCGCTTTCGGCCATCGCCGGCCTGTTCTGTCTCCTCCGGAACCACCAGCGTCTCGTCCTCCTCGTCCTCTTCGCCTTGTTCCTCCGTCGCCTGCGTGCCGGAACCTTCGCCGTAGTCGCCACCGCCCTGCACGAAGAACTCCCCGCTGTGCTCGAGGAAGCTCGGGCTCGCCGCAGCCGCCATGGAGCCGGACGCGATGATCTCCTCCATGTAGCTGTCCTGGGGCTGAAGCCCGGCGAGAATCGCACGGCGGTGGGACGGGGAAGCTGCGTAGCCCGGCGCGGCACCATACATCATCAGCGGGTGGTAGGGGAAGGTGAGGTTGGGGTTGAAACCTCCCAGGGAGTCGCCTTCGACGAACCAGGCAGGCGGCGGGTGCGGTGACATGCGTGGTGACGGCGACGACGACTGCTTCCAGCCGGCGAACCTTGGGCCGAGAGGGCTCTTCTTCTTGGCGAGCGACGCCGCGGAGGCGACCGGCGTAGGTGGCTCGTCCGGCGCGGTCTCCTCCTCCTCGTCCTCCAGCTCGTCTTCCTCGGCGGTGGCCTGCTCCTCCGCCTGCAGCTGCGCCATCAGCTGCCTCTGCCGCTGCGCTGCCTCCCTCCCCCGGCGCTTCATGTTGGCCGTTTCCAGGCGCGACCTCTCGGCGATCCACTCCTTGTTCGACATGCCGGGCGGCCGCTCCTTCGGCGCCCTCGGTTTGCGCGGTTTCTTGGCCGGCTCGGATGCCGCGGGGATGGATACGGCGGTGGCGGCAGCGCGGGGACCTGTAAATCGGGCGGGAGCCATAGCGTCTAGATCTCGGGGGCGGGGGGAAATGGCGGGAATGGACCGGGGGAGGAGGTAGTTGTGGAGGGAAAGTGGAGGGAGGCGTCGAAAAAAGGGAGGGAAATCGTCTTCCGTCGCTGACAGGCGTGGCCCACGCGCGCATTTCGCCCCCCCCCAAGCCGAACCCAGCGCGCTGGGTTCGGCCTGGGTTCGGCGGCGCCAAACGGCGCGAAAAACGGCGGAAAGCGGCGCTAAATCGGTTCCTGGGGGGCGACTGGTGCGAAACGGCGCCAAACGGCGCGAAAAACGCCTCTTGGGGGGGCTCTGGGGGGGACGACTGGAGATGCCCTAAGTACGGGTCTTTGCTGTGCGGTAAATCTTTCCCAGCCTTCGTCTTCCAATCCGTCTTCCTCCTCGCGCTCATCCTCTTTCTTCTTCCAAGCTCGTGCTCAGCAGCAATGGCGGGAGGCAAAAGACGCAGCGCTACCATTTCCGCATCCGGAGAAGCTTCCGTGCAACCTGCGCCGCGCTCGGGCGACTGGCGTTCGCCCAACACCACCGCGAAGAGCATCAAGGAGATGCAGCGGGAGGGGCTGCTGCCGGCGGAGTCCGAGAAGCGGGTGCGCCTCGAAAAGAAGGAAGAGGTACCCAACCCGCAAGCGAATGAGCGCGTGGTCTTCGCGGACCACGTGTCTCGCGGTCTTTCCTTTCCCCTCCATCCGTTTCTTGTCGGGTTGCTGTATGTCTATGGCATACAGCTTCACGACCTTCCTCCGAACGCGGTGCAGCACATATCGTGCTTCATCGTGTTCTGCGAATGCTTCCTTGGCATTCGCCCACATTGGGCGCTCTGGAAGGCCCTTTTCAAAGTTCGGATCTTCTGCGAGAAATCGCGGGTAGACTCCGAGCCCGGCGAGCCGCTGCGCACGGGTGGCTTTGGGATCCAAGCGAAATCGGAGACCAGCTACTTCAGCATGTACTTCATCGACTCCGCGCAGGGCTGGAGGAAAAAATGGTTCTACGTCATCGACAACAGCTCGGGTGGGATCGTAGAATTCCACCCATTCACTGTTTTGAAGAGGCGGAAATCCTGGGCGCACAAGTTGTCGACTGAAGAAACCCAGGTCATCGCACCACTACTCGCAAGGGTGACAGCTCTCCGTGATCAAACTGCTGGAGTTGTACTCAACGGGCTGCATCTGGCGAGTATCTTTCTGAAGCGCAGGATCCAACCTCTGCAGCACAGACCTTCCACGATGTGGGAGTACCAAGGCTCTGAGGATCCTAGCCGAGTGAGTCGCGAGGAACTTTCGAACGTCGAGTTTGAGAAGAAGATCGCGGCTATCACTAGCCTGAAGGTGGGAGAGAAATTCCCCGACTGCGCAGTCGCAGCCTTCGACGCGTCAAAGCCTCCGCCAGCCGTAGTAAGTTTATTCTTCCTCTCTTCTTTTGTTTTCTTGTTTGTTTTGAGTTTCAGTCGATTGAATTTTCCCTTGCTTTCTTATGTCTTCCCTAGAGTTTATCCATGGCCACCTGCTACCCTCCTGTATCCGGGGCGGAGGCCTCAGAGTTATTGGCGAGTAATCTGGATGCCCCGGCCGACACCAGTGTCGCGGACGCTTCTTCGAGCTCTGACCAAGATTCTTCGGATGACGTCGGGGACTCGGGTGGAGATTATCAGAAGCGCCGTCGGGTGCAAGGTGATGAGGCCACCTCCAAGGACAACTCCTTGGAAGAATCGCCCGGGAAGGAGCCCATCAATGCTACCCCTCTGCAAACGCGCACTCCTTCCTCCTCATTCCCAGTTATCCAGACCGCCTGGAATGCGGATATGCTGGATGAGGAGGATGACGAAGATGAGTAAGTTTCTTTCTCCTCGTTCTTAATCGAACGTTTTCCTTTGCATCTAAGTTAACGCTTTGTCTTTTGTTGCAGCCTGCAAACCATTAGTCCTCGCAGGTACGCCTCTTCCCTTCCTCCCGAAAGGAAGAGTAAGGCAGGAGCTGCGGATGAGATTCCTACTGCTGGCACTGTCCAGAATTTGCCCAGCGTAGCCCCCAAAGTAGCGACTACGGAGCATGGAGTTCCTAGTTCTGCTGTCGGAGCTTCGGCTTCAAAAGAGGCGACGGGTAGCTCAGCAGATCCTCTTTCCCGCGCCAAGGGCCAGGTAAATTTTGTTACTTGCCTTGCCTTTAGTTTGTTATCGGGTGCACGACAGTGCTCCCGATGGGAGTAGCCCCCGAGCCTGTAGTTGATTGCATGCGATCGGTTACAGGCTCAAAGTCTGTCTTTTCCTTCTTCTTGATTTTATCGGGTGCACGACAGTGCTCCCGATGGGAGTAGCCCCCGAGGCTATACTCGAATGTTTATAATCGAGTATAGGCTCAAGTTTTACTCTTCTGATTTCCACTTTCGTGTTGCCCACAGACACTTATCGACTCCCTCGTGGCGATTGGGCGCCGTGTTGTTCTTGCCGAGTCCGACTGCGTGTTCCTTCGAGCGGACCGCAGTCGACTCACCTCTGAAAACGAACTTCTTTGTAAGCTCGGCTCTCTTCTTCTGTTTGTATTTTTCCCATCCGTTCTTCGATTCTGATAAATGTTGTCGTGCAGCTCAACTTGAGTTTTCGAAGACCGAGAAGGACAAAGCCTCCGCCCAGGCAGCAACTCTAGAGGCAGAACTGGCGACTGCCCAGCAGGAGCTCGAGTCTTCCCGCATGTTAAATGCTGATTACGAGTGAAAACTTGCGGCTGCCCAGGATGCCCTCAAGAACTTGGAGGATGATGGTGCCAAGGCGGATGCCAATCTTGTCAACTTTATTCGTCCCCTTGCTGAGCGCTTTGCGGGTAAGTTTGTACTTTTCTACGCTCCTCTTTTTGTCTTGGTAGATCTTTCGTACTAACACCCTTTTTTGTTCTTAGGTCTTCTGGGTGTCCCCCTGGAGTTTGTTGGGACTCCTCGAGTGGACGCATTGACGGATTGTTGCGCCCAGCTTAGGAGGCATGCTGCAGGGGTTTGCTCCTTAGTCGGCAATGCTACTGAGGTGTTGACGCAGCTGCATGGTCGCCTTCTCGTCAATGCTTCATCTCCACCCGCGCTAGCTGACCTGCTGAAGATCTTCTCGGAGAGCAATCTCCTTGATGCCTACGCGGTCGCTCAGTCGGAGTCTGGGGCGAAGACGGCCATCCAGTTTGCGCTGGCGCATGGAGTTAGCGGCCTGGAGGAGGCCTACTCGGATCTCCCAGTCGATCCTTCCACGGGCAAAAAGGTAGGGCTTCGTCGTTTTGGCGAGCCAGCCGCTGTCCTCGCTCGGAAGTTATCTGAGCTGTTTGCTCGACTTAAGGGAGGGGCGACTGCCGCGAGTGGGAGTACCACTGTAGCTTCTTAGTTTAGTTCGTTTGTATCTTGCAACTTCGATTGTAATGAACCCTGGGATGTGCTCCCGTTTCCTCAATATTTTAATCGAGATGCTTTTGCTGAAATGTTTCCCGCGATTGATCGTACGCTCCCGATGGGAGTAGCCCCCGAGCACCTGTCGAATAGGTGGTAAATAAATCTCGAGTGGGGCACCTTATTCCTTTTAATCTTCTTTGTGCTTTCCAGGTATCCGGGGTGGCTGCAGAACCTTTAGGTGGACCTGCTGCCCCAACAAATCCGCTTGTCGCCGCTGTGGGGTCTTTGGCAGGTCTTCGTGATCGTGTAGCTGACGGTGAGCGCAGGTTGAAAGCGTTGCGCGGGGTAGCCGATGTGGCGAAGTCCAAGCAAAGACTGGCGACTGAACGCGAACAATTTCTTATGGACGAGTTGGCTCCGTCGCTAGGGACTTGCTGTGTAAGTAATACAGCCCCGAGTCTTCTTTGTCTTGTTTTCTTGACTAATCGTGCATATTTGCTCTTCAGTTGTTAAGCCGGATGATAGGGAGGAAAAATAGTGGGTAGAAAACCACATTATTCAAGAAGCTGGGAGCTCGAGGCCTCATGCGAATAACTTTTGGTCTAATCGCAGTCGAGGTTTTGTGCTGGCTACTCTGAAGTTCCGTATCACCCAGGTAAAAGTTCTCGTGAGTTCTTTTCACGAGGTCTTGATCGCGATGAACGCTGCGTTCTATCCGCTGGAAAGGGGTCCTGAAGACTGGAGCCATCTCCTCAGGCTATTCGGGCAAGAGGGAGAGATTCGCGAGTGTGTGCGCAATCAAATGACTTGCGGCGCGGTGGTGGCCCTCTCCTTCGTCCGGATATGGCATCCTGAGATAAATTTTAACTCCGTAGCTAGGCTTCCATACGGTCCAATCGATGATATTTCGCCGCACTATGATGTTGTTCGTCCAGCTGCGGAGAAAATCATTCGGCTGACCTCTGAGGAAGTAGATAGAGTGTTGGCGACTGTGAATGCTTTTCGCCATGATTGATTGTTGGATGTGTACATCTTGTGATGTTCTATAGTTTACAAAAACTGTTGTAAGGTGTATGACCTTGTATGTATAAATTTTCCTGTTATGCTTAGTTGTAGGCGTAACCCCCGTGTGTTGGGGTGTGTACCTGTAACTATTTTAGCATATAAGAATGAATAATCTTCGAGTAAATATGGCTGAGAAACCATGTATTTTATTGCGATGACTGAGAAGTCATGTATTCGAGCTACAAGAGTGGCTAGTATAGCCTTATTTGTTTGTGAGAACAAGTAAATCTAGGGATAAAATTTTCGGAGGTGTGCGATATTCCAAGGATTGGAATAGATTCCTCCAGTCGATGGGTTCTTCAGCCTGTAGGCTCCACCTGGAATAACTTCGTGTATGACGAAGGATCCTTCCCATGGTGGCTCGAGCTTGTGTCCCTCCTTCTGTTTGAGCCGCAGCACTAGATCTCCTACCGCGAATGCTCTGTGACGTATGCGGCGACTGTGATAGTTTCGCAGTGATTGTTGATATACTGCTGATCTTGCGAGCGCTATATCGTGCATCTCATCGAGTGCATCCATATCTTCCGCGAGTGCCCTGTTAGAGGTTTCTTCGTTGTAAGCCACGACTCTTGGGCGCTGAACCTAACATCCTCGGGAAGGACCGCTTCTGCCCCGTATACCATGAAAAATGGCGTGTAGTTTGTGGATCGATTTGGAGTTGTGCGGAGGCTCCATAGTACGGAGGGTAGCTCTTCGGCCCAATGTCCTGCTGCTGGTTGTAGACGATCGAGTAGACGTTTCTTGATGCCAGCTGAAACTAAGCCGTTGGATCTTTCGACTTGTCCGTTCGTTTGCGGGTGGGCAACTGAAGCAAACTTGAAGTTGATGCCCTTTTCCTCGCAGAACTGTTGTGTTTCCTTTGCCGTGAAGTTTGTGCCATTGTCTGTAATGATATCGTGTGGTACCCCAAATCTGCATACGATGGAATCAAGAAACTTGACGGCGCATTGGGCGCTAGCCGAAGTTACTGGCATGGCCTCAATCCATTTGGTAAACTTGTCGACTGCGACCAGCAAGTGTGTATATCCACCCGGCGTGGACTTGCGTAGCGGTCCTACCATGTCTAGCCCCCACTGTGCAAAAGGCCAGGCGATGGGTATCATATGCAATTCCGTAGCAGGTGCATGTGGTCTTGGTGCGAATCGCTGGCAAGCGTTGCATCGTTCGACTAGCTCCTTCGCATCCTTGGCTGCCGTGAGCCAATAGAATCCTGCTCGGAAGGCTTTTCCCATGATGGTTTTCCAACTAGCGTGATGCCCACAGTCTCCTTGGTGGATGTCCTGGAGTAATTCTTTGACATCTTTGGGTGCGATGCAACGCTGAAGTATACCCGAGATGCTTTGCTTGTATAATTCTCCGTTGATTACCCGAAAGGATTTACTGCGCCTGATTATCTGTCGAGCCTCGCAAGGATCGGCCGGGAGCTGTCTGGAGGACAAGTAGTCGAGGTATTTCTGCGTCCAGACTGGCTCGACCAGAAAAACCTGTCGCGAAATGTTATGAATAAGCTCGATGATGGCAACTTGCGGGATGACCTCTGTTTCTGGTGCTGCGGGTGCTCCTGCAGCTTTTTGAGTTTGACTGAGCGCTTGATCATCCGTTCGAAATATATTCCTGGCGGTATGGGTGTGTTTGTGGAACCCATGTTTGCCAGTCTATTTGCTTCTTCGTTGCTGGATCTCGCAATGTGTTTCAGCTCGCATCCTTTGAAGCTCCCTTCGAGTAGGTTGTACATGTCGCGGTATGCGATCATGTTTTCAGCAATTGCATCACATTCCTTCATTGTTTGCTGCACGATGAGATTGGAGTCGCCGTAGATCATTAATCGAGTAGCTCCACAGGCGACTGCCATCTTCATCCCGTGCAACAAGGCTTCATATTCTGCGTCGTTGTTCGATGCTGGATCGCGGGTGGGAAGTCCAATCGTAGGACGTATTGCAGCTTATCTCCCCTAGGTGATATGAGGACGATTCCAGCTCCTGCTCCTTCGTTTCTTTTGGATCCGTCAAAGTACATTATCCAGTTGCTCGTGTACTCAGGCGGTCCGGGCGTCTGTAACTCTGTCCACTCGCTTAAGAATTCCACGAGTACCTGAGATTTGATTGTGTTGCGTCCCGCATAAGTGATGTCCCAAGCGCCCAGCTCGATGCTCCATTTGGGTATTCTTACGGATGCCATAGGGTTGTTCATGATTGTCCCGAGTGACGCATCATTAACCACTGTGATGGCGTGTTCCTGGAAATAGTGCTTGAGCTTTCGGGCTGTAAGAACAACTCCATATGCGAGCTTCTGGTAATGAGGATATCGTTGCTTGCATGGCGAGAGCACTTCACTGATGTAATAGATTGGTCGTTGGACTCCGTATGCCTTGCCCTCCTTAGGTCGTTCGACTACGATTGCTGTGCTGATGACCTGGTTTGTGGCGGCTAAGTATAAGTAGAGTGGCTCTCTTTCTTGCGGTGTTGCAAGGACGGGCCTGCTTTGCAATGATCGCTTCAAGTCTGCGAACGCTTGTTTAGCTTATGGTGTCCACTCGAATTTGTCCGTCTTCTTCAACAGCTTGTAGAAGGGTAGCGCTTGTTCTCCCAATCGGGCGATGAACCTGCTCAGAGCGGCTAGTCGCCCTGCGAGCTGCTGGACTCCGTGTAGATTGGTTGGCTCCTTCATAGTCAAGATTGCTTGTGTTTTCTCTGGGTTGGCTTTGATGCCTCTGGCGGATACCAGGTACCCGAGAAGTTTTCCTGTTGGGACGCCGAAGACGCATTTCGTCGGGTTGAGCTTGATCCTGTATGCGTTGAGGGCGTCGAATATTTCTCTAACGTCTTCGAGGAGTGTGTCCTCAACTCGAGTCTTGATGACGATGTCGTCAACGTACACTTGTACGTTCTTGCCAATGAGCTTGGCGAGGCATTTTTCCATGCAGCGCTGGTATGTTGCGCCTGCGTTCTTGAGCCCGAAGGGCATTGTCGTGTAGCAATATACGCCGTGTGGCGTGATAAATGCCGTCTTTTCTTCGTCCTCCCGTTTCATCCGGATCTGATTGTAGCCTGAATAGGCGTCCAGGAAAGAGAGGCGTTGACAGCCTGCCGTAGAATCCACGATCTGGTCGATTCGCGGGAGGGGGAAGTTATCCTTGGGGCAGTGCTTGTTTAACGACGTGTAGTCGATGCATACTCGAAGGATGTCCGTGTTTTTCTTGGGGACCAGCACTGGATTTGCTAACCAGGTGGATATCTTGATCTCCCTGATGAAATTTGTTGCTAGCAACCTGTTTACTTCTTCTCCGAGCGCCTTCTGCTTGGGTTCTAAAAATCGTCGAGTAGTCTGTTTGATGGGTTTGGCATCTGGAAAGACTTCGAGTGAGTGCTCGGCAAACTCCCTGGGTATTCCTGGCATATCTGAGGGCTGCCAGGCGAAAATTTCCCAGTACTCACGGAGGAGTTTGACGAGCGCGCTTTCCTATGCTTGCGAGAGGATGGTTGAGACCATCGCTGTCTTCACAGAATCTGTCGGGTGCACTTGATGTTTTCGGGTATCACTGTTGGCGCTGAACTCCAGCTCAAGCGCGTTTTTCTTCATGAGGGGCATCACGGAGTGATCCGTGGTTTTTGCCAGCTCTTGAAGTTCTTCTTGCATCCCGAAAGATTTTGCGATCTCGTTGAATTCAATGTCGCACTTGTTGGATTTCTGAAAGTCTCCATCGATTGTGATCACACCATATTCTCCAGGTAACTTGAGCTTCAGGTAGGCGTAATGTGATACTGCCATGAATCTGGCGAACGTTGTTCGACCAAGAATGGCGTGGTACTGTGAAGGCCATTCGACGACTTCGAAGTCGAGGAATTCTCTTCTGTAGTTGCTTTTAGTGCCCAGCACGACTTCTAAGTTGATTGTTCCAAGTGGACGGATTGCCTTTCCCGGAACTATCCCGTGGAAGGATGTTTCTGATTCCGCAAGGCCGTCCAGATTCCTGTTCATCCGACGGAGTGTATCCGCGTAAATAATGTTGATGCCACTGCCACCATCCATGAATACGCGGGCCAAGTCGTATTTGAGAATCTGTGCTTGGATGACGAGGGCGGCGTGTCCTGGTCGATGGACTCGTGGCGGGTGGTCTTTCATCGAAAATGTGATCGGTTGATCCGCCATCTTCAAGTACTCGGGCTTTGTTGGCGGAGTCTGCACAGCCATGCACAATTGCCTTGTGTTAGTCTTTTGAGCTCTGCGGGATGGACATACCTTCTGGATCATCGCGAGTTGCCCTGCTGGATTCGGGTACGCATTGGCCCCGGAGTTTTGTGCAGGTGGTGCGGGTAGTGCAGCCAGTGCCATGTTTGGATTTGCTGGTGGAGGTAGGGGTTGTGGCGCCTGGAATCCTTGGTGGCCTCCTCCTGGAAGCGGTAGGTAATTTTGAGTGGATGCGGATCTTTTTCTTGCGAGGGCTTCCGAGATATCAATAAACTTTCGGCAATCCTTAAGAAGGTGCGTTGCCTTAGTTTTGCATGTGCGCTTATCTGTAAATAGATGTAGCGAGCAGTATCCATCGAGGTCTTCCTCGGGAGATTTTTCTTCAGCCTTCGGTCTCCACTCACGATTCCCACGGCGACCGGAGTCGCGGATTCGTGTGAATTCCGCCGCTACCAGCTCCTCTCGATCCTCGTGATCATAATATTTCCTCCGTTTCCTTCGGTCATGGCGGTCTTCATCGTGCGCAGGTGATGATTATCTCTCGTTGCGCACTGCGTCTTCTCCGTTAGCCCACTTTTCGGCTATGATCATTAGCTCTCCAATAGTTTTGGGTGCAGCCCTACCTAGTTCTTCTCTCAAAGCAGTTCTTCGGGCGCCTTTCGCAAAGGCCTCAATCGCCACTTCTTCCGAGATGGTTCCCGCAGTGTTCCTGAGCGTGGTCCACCGCTGGATATATTCGCGGGTAGACTCACTGCTTTTCTGCTTGCATGCTCGCAGTTCTTCAATGGTGGTCGGCCTCTTGTAAGTCGACTGGAAATTTTTGCAAAAGTCGCGGTGTAAGTCATCCCATGATGCGTAACAAGATCTTGGTCTTCTTTCCAGCCAGCTGCGGGCCGCGCCAACGAGATGCAAATTGAGATATTGCGTACTTGTTTATACTGCTCCGCCCGAGGGTCACTTTCCGTCGGTTGATTCATCTGCATGTAAGTTGCTGTGGCTAGAACCGCGGCAGCGGGAGTTTGCGGGTAGACGTTGCCGTCGTCATCGACTCGCATGAGAGAAGGAGTGATCGATCTGCTGGTCCCGGCTAGGGATTCATTGTTCCTGGATGTAGATGCGTGCCCCTTCCTCGCGGGTCGGGTTCCGACCGAGGGTGTTATGGACAGCCCGGCTCGCCTTTGGCTCGACTCATCCGCCGCTCTTCTTCGGCGGGCTAGATCTATCCGAGCGTCTTTGATGGTCGTGGCTGCTCTCACTACGTGATAGTGGTAGGCAACCATGTCTTCGTGTGAAGCCCCGGCTGCGGGTGGCTTGCTCGTTCGCATAGCCTCCTTCGCTCGGTTCCAAGATTCCCGTGAGACGCCGATTATGTTGCGCTCTGCTGCACTATGTTCCGTTGCCGAGGCTTGTTCCGATCCTGCCATGCAGACTTGAGCCAGTCGAGGCTCGTGCGTCCTAGGCGTAGGTCGAAAGTTCTTTTGAATTCTGGATGGTTCCTCTGTCGAGAGGGTATGGTAGTCGTTGGCGTTGAAGCGGATGGATTCGCCGCTTTTCTCGAGATGACGGCGCGAGTCGACAGCTCCAGATTCAGTTTCTGATTCGTCCGAGAAGTGGAGTATCCCGTCCCTGTTGGTCACGAATTTCAGGCTCCCGAACGTCAAGGTGACGCTCTTCTCCAGATCCTCGAATACCGGGCGTGATTCCGGCGAGTGAGGTGTGACCACGACAGATCCGATCCGTATAGGATTGTTCGGAGCTGTAGTCGATGGTTTCCGGCGGGAGTTGGTTGTCGATGAAGCCGAAGATGCCGGTGATCCAGCGCCCGTCGTCCCCATGGTCGGCGCCAATTGTCGAATCACTGACTCTACAAATCCCTTAGGTGACCCTATCGGGTTTCGACTAGGAGAACTCATGAGCGCTGGTGGAATCGTCGGCTAGACAGGGGGCGAGATTTACCCAGGTTCGGGGCCCTCGTAGAGGTAAAACCCTTACTCCTGCCTCTGTCGATCTGTATTGATGAATAGATCGGTTACAATGATGGTTGCTCGAATCGAGAGTATGATCTCGAGTTCCAGGCTTTGGTGTTGCGGTGTTGCTTGGTCTTCTTCCGGTGGTTCTCCTGGCCTTATATAGGTGACCAGGTCTCAAACCCTACCCGGAGAGGACTCGAATTCTAACCTTGAGTCGGTTACATATTTCTAAACTTAACCCGCAAGTTAGCGCGGGTGGGCTTCACGTGGGCCTTCTGGAACACTCCAAGGGCTCCTCTTCTTGGGCCTTAACCTTGGGCCTGAGATGGGGTGTCCTTACCCGCAGGGTCCAGGATCCATGTCTTCGTCACCATGTTAAATCTCATAGTGAACATCTTGTCATATATTGCATTCTCATGCCTTCATTATTTGTCAATTTCCTAATTGTAGTTTGTTTACCCAACATGCTAGAAATATTTATGGAGAGACACCACTAATAAACTGTGGACCTCGGTCCATTTTCCTCATACCGTTAAACCACCTACTGCAATCATACTGTTCTCTACCGTTTCCTGCAATCATCACTGTTTTCTGCACCATACGTTTAGTCCCTTTGTTTTCAGCAAGATCGGGGAGATTTACAACCTGTTTTTTGTGTGGCAAAGTAGTGTGTTTGTTTGTGTGCAGGTTCCACGTCAGTTGTGCCGCTGACAACCTTCTGAAGAACCTCTGTGTCCTCCTGGATTTGGTAACCTTGGTTAATTTCAAGGGAAACCTTGTCGCTTTTCTACATCAAACCATGCGCTTGGAGTAACCTAACAAACAACACGCCCCCCAAGGCATCAGTTGCTTCCCAATAAGCCATGTTTGTTTTGTTTTCGGCGGCTTGTTATGAATTTTTACAAACTTGTGGCAATCCTAAGATGCTCGAGTTGCCACTGGCATATCTGCTTGATCCGAAGAAGTGCTTCAGCAGCTTTGGGTCGCACCATAGTTGGTCTTATATAACAACATGGTGGAAGGGGCATGTGGATTGGATCCACACGGGGGTCATGGTTATGAATAAGTTTAGACCGAGGCTCAATACGTTTTCATAATGTTTATGTTTCAATCACCTTTGCAAAGTTAATCTAGCAATGAGAATGCACATACCTCAAATTGCGTAGGTGATGACGATAGTGATCGTAGAACCTACGGCCATGCTAGAACTTGCAAATAAAACGTTAGAGGCGTCTAACTCTTTTTTGCAGAGTGTGCGTGTTGTTTGGCATAGCTATTGTGTTACTGTGTTTGGACATGGTGGCCAATGTCAAAGGATTGTCATTGTTCGACATTGATAACCAGGCGTTCATCTCGGAGCTCGAAGGAAGTACATGATAGGATAAAGTGGTCGTTTCTCCATCATGGAAAAACTTGAACCAATTTTCACCATAGTGGAATTTCCTCGGATTTATGCTATGGTGAGAATAACCGAGATGGAGGATCCTCGTTGGATATGCATTAAGAAATCCCCGAATAATAAAGGCTATACCAAATCACACGAATTTATAAATTGCATGTGATGTTTATCCTTTCTTGATTGCACCTCGATTGTGCATGAGTCGTTTATTAGGGTGATTCCTCACTTAAAAATATCAAGGTAGTTCGTGTTCTCCCAATTGTAGCACCATCAAACTGGCATGGGTATGCGTTCATCACTTGGATACATGGCTCACTGTGCATCTTCTTGCCGGGATGCGGATTATAGTTTGCTCACTTGGTTACAAGGTGCATTCTACATGGCGGGGTCAGTTGGTTGGTTGTCATTCATGCATGAAAGTCATGAGCTCGGAACACACACATAAAAAGATGAGCGAGAATAACATGTGTGATTGGCATCGTGGCCTACTCTCTAGGTCATGGTTGGTTGAGGTGGATACATCCTTCTAATCATAATCTATTGGGATCGATGTGGAAATTATATTAAGTTGGGATTGTGAATCTTTGGAGAACGATTGAATGAAAGGGGCAACATGCAAATGTTTCCAATTCATCACCTTGCCCAGGAATTTATGTATGAGATACATAAAGTTCAAACTTAATATTTGAATAAATGTCATATGAGAAATTTGATGTAATATTCAATGTGTGATAAAGTCGTCAAAATTCCAAGACAATGACCACAATGTGCAAAACAAAACAAAACAAAAAAAATATAATAGTACTCATAAATATATGATATTGTATTATCATATAGATCCATGTTAAAAGAAGATATTCATTTTGACTCCAATATTTTATCTTGAGAGTGAGTTGGAGTGATTTTATGGATCACAAGGAAAATGAATATTTTCACAAGGAAAAACATATATGAATATTTTATATTCATATAGCTAGTATTGATAAAATTTGTTTATCATGTTTGAATAAATGATAATGATGAGTTGAAAAACTTATCATATCAAATTGCTTGGTACTTTTATTGGACCAATTAGCAAATTATTTTTCTAAGTGTAATTAATTGTGATTACTAGAGTAATCAAGAAAATTATAGGTATGAGTGTTAACTCAACCGTGTTAATGAAACAAGAAGGAATTTCTTTTTTATTATATAAAGCGAAGGGACTTAAAAGTTAATGGGAGCCGATTATGATCTTTTAGTTTGGTTGGTCCTAATTAAGAGAAAGATACGTCATGGAAAAGATTTAAAAATATTTTTAATGCAATACTAGAAAGTATCTTATTAAATTGAAGATCTATGAGATAGATTAACCAATTGAATAAACATAAATATGATGGGTGTGCTAAGTGTAATTCTGAAAATAATATAGAATTATATTAAGATAAAATTATTTTGTCTCTATAGTAAAAATGACATGATATTTTGCAATAGACATGACCTTTGTAGTCACTGGTGAGAAAAATATAAAGGGATGATATCAAATCATAATATTTTCTGATTTGACTAGTCTCATAGTCATAAAAGGAGAGAACACAAGAACCGGTAGATTTCTGTTGACTAAAATTGTTTTAGTCAATCTGGTATAAAGGAGATAGATTTAAGTAAAAGTTTTTCTTATGCGGTTAATTGTTTGTAATAAAATAAGGAAATATTATGGTGAGAAGTTTCTCACAGAAATATTCAATGGTAAATATTACAAGGTATAAAACAACTCAATGGAATTTTGTATAGCTACAAATAATATTGTGAGAAGTATTCACATATGTATTTGTGGTAGAATTACAATATCAAATATTTATTGATTTAAACTTAGATTATGATTCTTCAATTGATAATACCATATGTTGTATAATTATCAACATTATAGTATTATTAGTGGACTCTACAATATTTTCCTATGGATGGTTGCAACTCAATGTTAGACATTGTTGATTGCAGGTTATTTGATAAAAGTCACTCGACTTGGTGAGGTTTCAAATGATGGTATAATAATTCTTACGGAGATGCTTGAATTATTAATATTGTCACGGAACTAGGTTCAAACAAATCCAATTCCTAATAAATCTAAACCCAAGTTTATCACAAGTTGATTAGATCAAAAGGTGAAAGATAGAAGTCTAAGGTACCACATGTATAGTGTGAGTAACACCGGAATTCCATAGGTTTTATGTCATCATACTAACTAAAGCATTAATTGACTCTAGTGCAAGTGGGCGACTGTTGGAGGTTGATACGTCCATTTTGCATCACCGTTTTATATTGTTATTTTCTGTTATTCATCGATATATTTCATGTTATGATGCATCCCTTATGTTATTTTATCTTATTTTGCATGTTTCATAATTTTGGGAGAATAAACACCTGGACCAGAATTCTGATGGAAAAAGCACCGCCGAGATACCCTATTTCATAAGATCGAAAGAAGAGGGGGGACACTATAGGTATCTTAGAAGTCTAGAGGAGGGAGCCAGCCATGTGGAGAGCCAGAGGGGCAACCAAGGGCCCACGCCATGGGGTGGCGCCCCCCTTTGGCCGCACCGCCACATGGTGTGGCCACCCTGGCCCACCTCTTGTCGATATCTTTCGCGTACTTGACGCCCAGGGAACCCTAAGCCCCATACGATCATCAAAGAATTATTCCTCCGCCGCCTCGAGGCGAAAAACACCCGAGAGAGAAAAGCTCTCTGGCAGGGATCTACCGGGGAAATTCCTCTTCGGAGAGGGGAAATCATCACCATCGTCACCGTCATAGCTCCGGGCATCATTTGAACGTCGCCGTCATAATCATCACCATCAGCACCATCACCCTCATCATCCATCGTCATCCCGCTGTAACAATCAGGGGCCTCTATCGTTGTTTTACATTAGATCTCTCTCCCCGTGTGGATTACTTGTTAGTAGTTGATGCTTGTGAGATTTATCGGTGTTAACACTTTATGACCAGATTGTTATTATCGATTATATCACCTCTGATTATGATCCATATGATGGCTTGTGAGTAGTTCGTTTAGTTCTTGAGGACATGGGAGAAGTCATGATGTTAGTAGTGAAGTTATATTGAAGTAATATCTCGTGGTTCGGTATATAAGTTGTGGTGTTATTCTTATAGTGGTTTCATGTGAATGTCGACTACATGATACTTCAACTTTATCGGCCTAGGAGGATGCATTGTGTATTTGGCTACTAATTGTGGGGTTGCTGGAGTGACAGAAACCTAAAACCCCGTTAGGAAACCAATGCACGAGGGAGTGTAGAATCCCAGAGTTTTAAGGTTGTGGTTAGTTTTATCTTAATTACTTTCTTGTGTTTGCGGATGCTTACAAGGGGTATAATCACAAGTATGTATTAGTCCTAGTTGGTCGGTGCATTAGCATAGGTTCACCCACACAACACTTCACGAACCAATGGATATTAATCAACCGTAACGAAGCGAAAGCGCTTGACGAAATTCCCATGTGTCCTCGAGAACGTTTGGTAGTCATAAATAATACAACCGGCTTGTCCTTTGATCTCAAAAGGATTGGGCCACTCACTGCACTTTATTTACTCGCACTTTATTTATCTGCTATATCAAAAATCTCCAAAAACCCGTTTGCTAGTGTTTGCAGTGAATCCTCTATCCAACATGCTTGTCAACACCTTATGCTCCTCGTTGGGTTCTACACTCTTATTTATCGAAAGTACTACGATACACCCCCTATACTTGTGGTTCATCTAGACTATTTTCTGGCGCCGTTGCCAGGGAGTGAAGCGCTATTGGTAAGTGGAATTGGTAAGAGAAACTTTCACTGTGAGTGTTGTTTTTATTTATGTCTGTTGTTTTATTTCATCATGGAGAATACTTTGGTTCTTTGTTTAGGGGTACTTCTACTATTGCTACTAGGGTAGTTGGTAACCCGTCTTCTCCTAAATTAGATCCTTATAAATACCTATGAAAATTGTTGAACGTGTTATGGATAACTACTATTACGGTGATGGAACTGTCCATCCCGGTGATCATTTTCTCTTTATACATGAATTATGCGAGTTATTCAGGTGTGCAGGCATTACAATGGATCAAGTTGAAAGGAAATTATTTTCCTTATCGCTGAAAGGAAGAGCCGCTGAATGGTTCAAATTAGTGAAGAATGGTGAATCTATTGGATGAGAGGAAATTGTTCCTCTCTTTTATTCTAAATTCTATCCTCCTGGTGAGTTTCATAAAGACCGTAATAAAATATATAATTTCTAGCCTCATGAGGGAGAGAGTATTGCCCAAGCGTGGGGGGAATGAAGCTATTAATGCTTAAATGTCCCGTTCATGAACTCCCGAGAAATATTGTAATCAATAATTTTTATGCAAGGCTTTCTCTTCATGATAGGGATTTATTGGATGCTTCTTGTTTTGGATCATTCACACCTATGAAGGAAGAAGCTAAATGGGATCATCTTGACTGTATTCAATAAAACACTGAAGGATGGGAGAATCACAAAGGTAGAAAGTCAGGTATAAATTATGAGTATGAATGCATTAAATCTTTTATGGGAACCAATGATTTCTATGATGTTAATGTTGTTTGTGGTCTTGATTCGCAAATCTTTGCAAACTTTCTTAAAGCTTTTACCTCCTATCTTGATATTCCTAAAAAGATTATCACAAGTACCATACACCTTATAAAGATATTGTTCCTACTAGTAATATAGAAGTGCATGGTGTTAATCCTGCTCTTCCTGAGCCATATGTTGAGAAAATGCCTTTCCCTGCTAAGGTGAAAGAACACTCTATGGTGGCTTGTGTGGTTAATAAGAGTAATAAGGAATCTATTGAACCTGATGAAAAAATAATTGTTGAACCTGCTGTAGCAATAGTGAAAGATCTTGTTTGTGGAAATGTGGAGGATGAACACGTTGTCTTTTGTGAGGATGCTTCTGATATTGTTTCCCATTCTCATAGACCTAAGAAAACTAGTGTTCATGTGCTTTCCGTTAAGATTGGTGATCATTGCTATTATGGTTTGTGTGACATTGGTGCTAGCTCTAGTGCTATACCTTATGATCTTCATAGAGAAATTATGCATGAAATTGGTTCTTGTGAGCTTGAATATATTGATGTGGTTATTCAGCTTGCTAATAGAGAAACTGTCTTTCCGATTGGTATTGTTAGTGATGTGGAAGTTTTGTGTGGTAATACTAAATATCCCACTGATTTTCTAGTACTTGGTAAGGCTGCTAGTAACACTTGTCCTGTTATTTTTGGTAGAACTTTCTTGAACACTTGTGGTGCTATTATAGATTGTAGAATAGAGAAGATTTTGACTAAATTTGATGGAAAATCTTATGAGTTCAATTTCTCTAAATTTGCTAGAGCACCCTATGAATCTAAATTGCCTGATGATAATTTTAAAGTTGAACAGCTTGCTTCTATTGCTCTTGCTCCTAACAATGCTTTTCAGCAATATATGGAGGACCATGAGAGTGATGTCTTTGTGGAAGAGAGAAATGATATTGATGATATTCTTCTTCGTCAACCGGTGATACTGAAACATAATTTACCTGTGGAAGATTTGGGTACAACATTACCACCCAAGGAGGATCATGTCTTTGATTTAAAACCTGTACCTGATGATCTTAAATATTCTTATCTTGATGGTAATAAAATATATCATGTTATTATTAGTCCTAAACTTTCAGGTGAAGAAGAGGAAAGATTATTGGGAATTTTGAAGAAACACCGTGGAGCTATTGGATATACTCTTGATGATTTGAAGAGAATTTCTTCTACTATATGTCAGCATGCTATTAATATTGAACCTGATTCAAAGACAGTAGTTGAACATCAACGCCGTTTAATTCCTAAGATGAGGGAAGTGGTAAGAAATTATGTATTAAAACTTCTTGATGCTCGTATTATTTTTCCTATTGCTGATAGTAGACGGGTGAGCCATGTGCATTGTGTCCCTAAGAAGGGAGGAATGACTGTTGTGCCTAATGAAAACAATGAGCTCATTCTGCAAAGAGTAGTAGTTGGTTATAGAATGTGTATTGATTTTAGAAAGGTTAATAAAGTTACTAAGAAAGATCATTATCCTTTTCCCTTTATTGATCAAATGCTAGAGAGGTTGTCTAAGAAACTCATTTTTGCGTTCTTGACGGTTATTCTTGGTTTTCTCAAATTTCTTTTAGGAAGCAAGATCAAGAGAAAACAACCTTTACTTGTCCTTATGGTACTTATGCTTATAGACGTATGCCTTTTGGTCTGTGTAATGCTCCTGCTACTTTTCAAAGATGCTTGTCTGCTATTTTTCATGGTTTTTGTCAAGAAATTGTGGAAGTATTCATGGAATTTTTTTCCTTCTATGGAACTTCTTTTGATAATTGTTTGCACAACCTTGATAAAGTTTTGCAGAGATGTGAGGAAACTAATCTTGTTTTTAATTGGGAGAAATTCCACTTTATGGTGAATGAAGTAATTGTTCTTGGACATAAAATTTCTGAAAGAGGTATTGAAGTTGACAAAGATAAAGTGGAAGCCATAGAGAAAATGCCCTGTCCTAGGGATGTTGAAGGTATTCGTAGTGTTCTTGGTCATGTTGGTTTTTATAGGGGGTTTATTAAAGATTTCTCTTAAATATCAAATCCTCTTACTAATCTTCTTCAAAAATATGTACCATTTGTTTTTTTATGATGATTGTAAGGAAGCTTTTGAAACTTTAAAGAAGGCTTTAACCACTTCTCCTATTGTTCAACCACCTGATTGGAATTTACCTTTTGAAGTTATGTGTGATGCTAGTGATTTTGTTAAGGTGTAGTTCTGGGACAACACATAGATAAGAAGTTGAATGTTATTCATTATGCTAGTAAGACTCTTGATGCTGCTCAAAAGAATTATGCTACTACTAAAAAGAGTTCTTAGCTGTAGTTTTTGCATGTGATAAGTTTAGGCCTTATATTGTTGACTCAAAGGTTACTATTCATACTGATCATGCTGCTACTAGATACCTTATGGAAAAGAAAGATGCTAACCCTAGGCTTATTAGATGGGTGTTTATTTTACAAGAGTTTGATTTGCATATTCTGGATAGGAAGGGTGCTGGAAATCCTGTTGCTGATAACTTGTCTAGATTGGAAAACATTACTTTTGATCCTATTCCTGTTAATGATAGTTTTCCAAATGAACAGTTGGCTGCAATAAAGGTAAAATCCCAAGATAGTCCATGGTATGCTGATTATGCTAACTTTATTGTTTCAAAGTATTTGCCTCCAAAATTTACAGCTCAACAAAGAAGAAAATTCTTCTACGATTTGAGGCATTATTTTTGGGATGACCCACATTTATATAAAGAAGGAGTAGATGGTATTATGAGAAGATGTGTTCCAGATCAAGAACAACGTGAAATATTGAAGAAGTGCCATGGTAGTGCTTATGGATGACATCACAGTGGAGATAGAACCGCGCAAAAGGTCCTACAATCAGGTTTTTATTGCCCTACCCTCTTTAAAGATACACGTATATTTGTTTTATCTTGTGATGAATGTCAAAGAGTAGGAAATATTTCTAGACGTAATGAAATGCCTATGAGTTATTATCTTGTTATTGAACCTTTTGATTGTTGGGGATTTGACTTTATGGTTCCTTTTCCTCCTTCGAATGGTTACACTCACATTCTTGTTGTTGTTGATTATGTTACTAAGTGGGTAGAAGCTATACCTACTAAAAGTGTTGATGGTGAGACCTCTATAAAAATGCTTAAAGATGTTATTTTCCCTAGGGTTGGTGTGCCTAAATATCTTATGACTGATGGAGGTTCTCATTTAATTCATGATAGTTTTAGAAATACCCTTGCTAAATATGATGTTAATCATAGAATTTCCTCAGCTTATCATCCTCAAACCAGTGGGTAAGTAGAATTATCAAATAGAGAAATTAAATCTATCTTGCAAAAGACTGTTAATAAATCTAGGAAGAATTGGTCCGATAAGTTGAATGATGCTTCATGGGCTTATAGAAATGCTTATAAAAACCTATGGTTATGTCTCCCTATAAAGTGGTTTATAGAAAAGCTTGTCACTTACCTTTAGAATTAGAACACAAAGCTTATTGGGCAGTGAAAGAATTAAACAAAGATTTTAAACTTGCTGGTAAGAAAAGAATGCTTGATTTGAATCATCTTGATGAATGGAGATGTGAATCTTATGAAAATGCCAAGATCTTTACATAGAAAGTTAAACACCAGGATGATAAAAGAATCCTGAAAATAGAGTTTCATGTTGGTGAGAAAGTTCTATTGTATCGGTCTCGTCTCAGAGTTTTTGCAGGAAAATTAATCTCCCGATGGGAAGGACCTTATGTTATTGAAGAACTGTATCGTTCGGGTGCAATAAAAATTGCTTCCCTCAATGATAACACTAGACAAGTGGTAAATTGACAAATACTCTAACATTATATGTTTGGGGATTCCTATGATAAATATATGGATGTTATTCAAGTAATGACTTTAGAGAAGTTCATTAGGGGGAAGATTCCAGAATCTGCAGAGTCTATTTTGGAATAGGTAACCGTTCTGTTAATAAAAACTTTTGTGAAATACCTTTTCAGTTATAATTTATTGGTTTTTGGAAAATATAAAAAATACCGAGCCGAATAGGACTTGGAGAAGGTGCCCGGAGGCACCACACCATGAGGGGGCGCGGGCCCACCCTTGGCCGCGCCACCCTATGGTGTGGGCGCCTCGGAGCCCCTCTTCGACTCGTTTTCGACCTGGACTTTCCTTTCGTTACGCATATTTTTGCTATATAACCACCCAGATCCCCCGAGGTCCGTACATCATTTTCTCGCCATGTTTCTGTTTTGAGCTGTTTCTGCGAGGATTTGTTTTCAGTTTTATAAGTATCATGGTCTTCGCCAACAACAGCAAGGGGAAGGGACCGAAGGAATATGATCTCCAAGATCGGGAGCCGGAGGAGGAGATCAAGAGTGGAGCTGAAGTAGATGTAGAAGAAAACCCACGAGTGCATCCACGTTCCACCATCGCAAGCATTGGAGTGATTGCAAAAACCTCGCAAGCAAATGGCAAGGATGAGCACCGGAGGGAAGGCCCCACGTCACTGCTTATCTTCAAGGACACCCCTTTCAGGCATAAAGAAACATTTACGTACTTTAATTCATGAGTATGAATCTAGGAGGGTACCCAAGGCAGTTTTTCCTTCTTGCTGGGATATGGATCGTTCTAACTGTGTAGATGAAGGAAGCTTTCAACCTATGGAAGATTGGGGAATAATCTTGGTGGCTGGAATTCACGGTCTGACAGGCATGCAAACCGTATTGATCACAACACGGAGGTGATGCGTATGCTTATGTTCGAAATTGAAGACCTAAAGAAATCAATTGATAAGCTCATCAAGAAGGATTCACCACCACCACCAAATAATTGATTCGTCATTGGTATTGGCATCCCCTTGGCTTGTTCCAAGCTTGGGGGAGTGTCGCGGTATCTCTTTTATCTTTCACCCTTTTACCTTTTTAGTAGAGTCATATCGTGAGTAGAGGAAATATCATATAGTATGGTTTGCAGTATGGAAGTGTTGCTCCTTAGTTGGTTATCATTGTATCCCTTGGTTTGAGTTGCCGTAATGAAATATTAATGAGAAGTTCCATCATCTACTTGTTTCAATTTATTTTAGTTTGCAATTTTTGTTATGTGATTGATCTGGTTATTAGTGTTGGTATCAATGTTGGAGCTTCAAGATAATCTAGTTGGTTTTGGCAAACTTAGCATTGGCCATTAGCAACAATTCGTCGAGACTTAAGTAGAAAAGAGGGAGTTGCATGTAGATATATTATTACATGATCTTTCTTCTTTGTTAGCCCATAAGCTTAGTATCCTCAAATAAGTTTGTTTGCACCTTCAAGGAAGATTGCACGATTGGCTTTATCATATATGTTTTTGTTTGTTTTGCTTCGATTCTTATGCTTGCTAGCCAAAAACTTGTACCGAGAGGGAATGATTCTCGTGCATCCAAACCTTGAGCCCAAAACGTTGCCATTTGTGTCCACAATACCTACATATATGTGGTATTTTATCGCCACTCCAAGTAAATTGCTTGTGTGCTACCTTTAAACCTTCAAATTTACACATGTTTTGTGATCCTGTTTTATATCATGAGAACACAAATAGAGAATCTTTATCTCATTTGTTGGTTGGATTTCACACCGTGTACAAGTGGCTTCACCCGCTTATCCAAATGCTAGAAGAGATGGCAGCGGGGTTCCCAGCCCAAAATAATAATACAAATTCGCTTCACTCTCTTTGCCCCTGATTTATCAGTCAAAGCATAATTGTGTAAACAAAAGAGAAAGAGGGATGACCTTTATATTAGTTGCGTCCTTCTATGGGAGCCGCTCTTGTGAAGTCTAGTTGGCTTGTGACGTACTGTATTTTCTGTTTGCCATTCGTTGACATAAACATACACCTCTCAAAATTTAGACACTCCTCCACGGTTTGTGATTGTTGGCAGGCACCCAAGGATTCCGTCAGCCATGGTTTGTGTCAGAAAGGTTGGGAGGAGTGTCAACCATTTTATACCTCTGTTTTACAAAATAAAAGGTCTAACACATGAGTGATCAATGCTTCCCTCTGTGAAGGGCCTATCTTTTACATGTATGTTGAGTCAGTAAACCTACTTCTTTCTGTCTAAGCAAGCATTTGAGTTGTTGTTATTCATCCAGCTACATGTTGATTTACTCAATCATTCCTTTATTCTTCCATATTTCTGCAAATGCTTTTATATGTTTGAATACCACTTTCAAAGTTACCAATGTTTGCAAAGAGACCGTTATAATTGAGCATGATAAACTCTGCAATATAGCTCTAGTATAAAAGACTCTCATCGAAAGATAAGTACACGGTTAATTGTTCTATGACCAAGAACAAAGTTTGCCTTTACCAATTATGATTTACTTTTTGCACCTTTATTGTTAATTTACTTGTTTCAAGTTTGATTATATGAGAGGAGTTGCTGTCTAAAATGATTTGTTCTTTGTAGATATGATGCATCTTGTCCGTATTTTATTTTATCGACACCTCACTCCATAAACCTATGGTCATGTTTACTGAGTTTAGTTTCTCTTGGGGACAAGCGAGGTCTAAGCTTGGGGGGGCTTGATACGTCCATTTTGCATCACTGTTTTATATTGTTATTTTATGTTATTCATGGATATATTTCATGTTATGATGCATCCCTTATGTTATTTTATCTTATTTTGCATGTTTCATAATTTTTGGAGAATAAACACCGGAGCAGAATTCTGATGGAAAAAGCACCGTCGAGATACCCTATTTCAGAAGATAAAAAGAAGAGGGGGGCACTCGAGGTATCTTAGAAGTCCAGAAGAGGGAGCCAGCCACGAGGAGAGACGAAGGGGGGCCACCAGGGGCCCACACCATGGGGTGGCGCCCCCCTTGGCCGTGCCGCCACATGGTGTGGCCACACTGGCCCACCTCTCATCGATATCTTTCGCGTACTTGACCCCTAGGGAACCCTAAACCCCATACGATCTTCGAAGAATTATTCCACCGCCGCCTCGGGCGGAAAACACCCGAGAGAGAAAAGCTCTCTGACAGGGAGAAATCTGCCGGGGAAATTCCTCTTTGGAGAGGGGAAATCATCGCCATCGTCACCGTCATCGCCCCGAGAATCATCAAGATCGTCATCATCATCACCATCAGCACCATCACCCTCATCCCGCTGTAACAATTAGGGGACTCTATCGTTGTTTTACATTAGATCTCTCTCCCGGTGTGGATTACTTGTTAGTAGTTTATGCTTGTGAGATTTATCGGTGTTAGCACTTTATGACCAGATTGTTATTATCCATTATATCACCTCTGATTAGGACCCATATGATGTCTTGTGAGTAGTTCGTTTAGTTCTTGAGGACATGGAAGAAGTCATGATGTTAGTAGTGAAGTTATATTGAAGTAATATCTCGTGGTTCGGTATTTAAGTTGTGGTGCTATTCTTCTAGTGGTCTCATGTGAACGTCGACTACATGATAATTCACCTTTATGGTCCTAGTAGGATGCATTGTGTATTTGGCTACTAATTGTGGGGTTGCCGGAGTGACAGAAACCTAAACCCCCCATTAGGAAACCAATGCACGAGGGAGCGTAGAATCCCGGAGTTTTAAGGTTGTGGTTAGTTTTATCTTAATTACTTTCTTGTATTTGCGGATGCTTACGAGGGGTATAATCACAAGTATGTATTAGTCCTAGTTGGGTGGTGCATTAGCATAGGTTCACCCACACAACACTTCACAAACCAATGGATATTAATCAACCGTAACGAAGCGAAAGCACTTGACGAAATTCCCATGTGTCCTCGAGAACGTTTGGTAGTCATAAGTAATACAACCGGCTTGTCCTTTGCTCTCAAAAGGATTGGGCCACTCGCTGCAATATTATTTACTGCACTTTATTTACTCACACTTTATTTATCTGCTATATCAAAAACCTCCAAAACCCGTTTGCTAGTGTTTGGAGTGAATCCTCTATCCAACCTGCTTGTCAACACCTTCTGCTCCTTGTTGGGTTCGACGCTCTTATTTATCGAAAGTACTACGATACACCCCCTATACTTGTGGGTCATCAGAGGTATGCCCTAGAGATAATAATATTCAGTTATTATTCTATCTCCAAGTTCAGAATTAAGTTTATGTCATCATGCTAGAATCGCTATAGCACTTGAAAAGTGAGTTTTCAAAGGGAAATATTTGTGCGGGTGTGAAGACATACACAAACAAGAGTTCCTAATCTATAATATTATCTTATGTTTTGTGAGATGATCATATGTTCCTGATCATGGACTTGGATGAAAGTCTAGCAAAACATAAGAGTTTATTGTTAGTGTAACAATAGTACTGAACCGACCCAAGTGTACGTTGTTGCTAGAATAGACTAAAGAGTCATAATGTATTTTAGAAAATTGCAATTGTCTTCCTTGTCAGCATAACACATCAATCATAAGAACATTAACATGAAGGTTTTGCAGGCATAAAAGATCTATGGGGTAATATATCTGAATGTGAAATCTATCTTGTTTGTTCTAAGTCTCTAAGTGTTGTTGCTATGACCAATGTAATGTTTTCCAATACTCAATAAATTTCTTCTACTATACCCAACATCAGATCGGTACTAAACACAAGAAAATCATGCGAAAATAATTGACACGAATAGAACATCTAGTGCAACTAAGTACGAAAAAGACTTCATATCAATATTTCATCATAGGCAAACTCACACCAATGGATACAAAGTTTCATATAAAGGAGTGACTAGTTGAATGCCCATGCGTTGCTACGAACAAAAAAAAATCAGTCGTTCCAAGAAGACAATGTGTACAGGAAAAAAAGTTGACCTTGGAGTAGGTTCAAACAATGTTTAGAAAGATATTCAAGCTTTCCAAAATCTAGTAAACATTATAACTTAAACAAATACGAGGGTTACTAAATAGTTCTTCAAAATTCTCATAACTCAGGTCAATATCATCCACGAAGAAATCTTCATATATATTGTCCTTGTTGAACATATGCTTCTCTGACGTATACCGCAAAAGGAAATAGTAAGCACGCATTAGTGACAAATTAATATTTAACGAAACATGTGCAATTGAAAATTTACAGAGAAGAAGGCTAGAGGCTTTGCATTATGTTTGCAGTGGTTTATCAGTAGTAACAGTTTTATAGCAGCAGCAGTAGTGAAATTACAACAACAGTAGTATGGAAACAGCAGTAGTGATGTTTGAAGTAAACAGCGGGATGAAATACTATAGGCATAGGGATGGATGAATGGGCGTTGCATGGATAAGAAAGTCCAAATAATGATCATGTCACGGGCATTGCAGATAAATAAGATAAAGCATCCAAGTACTATGTAACCATAGGCATGTGTTCCGTAAATAGTTGTGCGTGCTCGCAATGAGAACTTGCACAACATCTTTTTTCCTACCAGCCCGTGTCAGCGGGGCCTCAAGGGAACTACTGGTAATTAAGGTGTTCCTTTTAATAGAACACCAGAGCAAAGCATTAACACTCCGTGAACACGTGTGATCCTGACATCGCAGCCATCCCCTCCGGTTGTCCCCATTTCTGTCACTTTGGGGCCTCGGGTTCCGGACAACGATATGTGTAAACAATTTGCATGTATGATCAAGAAACAATAAATATCATCATGATTTAATAACATGTTTAGATCTGAGATCATGGCACTCGGGCCCAAAGTGGCAAGCATTAAGCATAACAAGTTGCAACAATGTCAATAGAACTAACAGAGGATACTAGGCACTATGCGCTAACAATCACGACATTGTTACATGAACGATCTCATCCAATCCCTACCATCCCCTTCAGCCTACAGTGGGGAATTACTCACACATGGATGGGGGAAACATGGATGGTCGATGGAGAGGCGTTGCTGATGACAGTGGTGATGATCTCCTCCGATTCCCCGTCCCGGCAGGTTGCCAGAACAGGAACTTCTGATCCTCGAATCGAGGTTCGGGATGGCGACGACGCTCTGTTGTGTTTCTGTGGAATATGACGAACCCCCGCGTGTTTTAGGGTTGGATGCTACTTGTAGTCGAAAGGGGAGTCCGAGGGGGCTCTGGGGGGCCCACACCCTATGCTGGCGCGGCCAGGGTGAACGTGCGATGATGTCGCCTAGAGTGGGGGTGAATAGGCGATTAAAACTTTTCCGGTTAAGGCTTGCTAAATGCGGAAATAAACTAGGTGTTTAAATTAACAAGCATACAACCTAAATATTCTAGGGTCAGCTAGGTGCACCAACAACTTATGCTAAGCAAGACAATCAACAAGGTGATAGCAAGATATATAACTTCAAGCACGAAGGCTATCATAATGTAAATTGCATAAGTAGAAAGCTCGGGTATGGAAATAACCGAGGCACACGGAGGCGATGATGTATTCCCGAGTTCCTCCCACAAGGGGAGTACGTCTTGTTGGAGGGGTGTGAGCTCGCCACAAAGGCCTGCTCAACGCCACAAAGGCCTCACCCTATTCTCCGATGAACCCCCACAAAGTCCTAGTTCACCTTCCACTATTGGCAACCTTCGATCGAGGCACACATCCACAACTTAATTGGAGGCTCTCGATGTCACCACAATCTTGGGGCACACATCCACAACTCAATTGGAGGCTCCCAAGAACACCACAAGTCGTCTAGGGTCCAAGACACAAGAGTAACAAGCTCATCGAGGCTTATTGACTTTTTGTTTCCAGTCTTAGCATGCGCGAGCATGTGCCAAGTCGATTCAAATAAAACAGTCAGAGGAGGCTACCACAATGTCATACTCTTCTGATGAATAGAACAATGCGAACAAATATTTATGCGACATGTCATTTACTGTTAATAAATTGAAACAAAACATGCGAGAGCACGAACTATTAAGCAGCCATTAAGTCACATATATATTATACGAACAAACTAAGCATGCTCACATAAATGGATATATGTACAAAAATGAAAGCAAATCGAATTCATACCAGCCTTTCACCACATTTAAATTGTCGTAGATCGTCATTATTGCTCTTCACTTGTGGCTCCAATAATTATATAATGAAAACCAAGCTCCAATGGAATCACGGACGACTGTTGAACTCTGCAGCAAACTTTACAAAACCAAAGAAGAACAACAAATATTTTTGGTATTTTCAATTAAAGCACGAATCAAAGAGAGCAAGAAAACAAAGTAAAAATCTTTTGGGGTTTTCAAATAAAAAAAGAATAAAGGAAAGCAAACAAAACAAAATATTTTTGGGTTTTTGAATATTAAAGTGCAAATAAAGAATAAAGCAAACCAACTAAAGAAACAAATAGAGAGAAACAACAGAAATATTTTTGATATTTTTGTGTTTTGGAAAGCGAAAACAAAACAATAAAAACAAAAGAAATGAAACAAACGAAAATAAGAGAAAGAAAAGAAAAGAAGCGAAAGAAAAGAAAACATGGATATACAAAGAACCGACAGAACATGATATGTAAATGAGCGTGATGTCGGTATACCTCCCCCAAGCTTAGGCTTTTGGACTAAGTGGAGATCAATCATGGTGCGTGAAGTATCCCCACTGCGGTGGGTCATCCCTTGCGTGGTCGTACTCGGGTGCATAGGAGGAAGATGATGCAACATGCGCATAGTCATAGCCGGGGTGATGATATGGAATCCCCGTGGTGTCGTAGGGCTGGACGAAATCGCTATCATCCCCCTCTTCGGCATCCTCTCCTTGCCGGGGGAGATGCTTAAGGTATGTGTCCAGCTCACTCTCAGAAAGCTCCCATCCTTGCCTGCCACTAAGATCAAACAAAGGGTGTGCAGGCAAAAGTACTTCTCTAACAGTTTTGACAACTCTCCACCTGGATCGTTTGGACAAAGTTAATTAAAAATATAAATTATGTAAGTGAGCATGAGTAGAAAGAAACTTATGTTGAACCATGGAAACAAGGTTAAGCCTCTCTATAAGAAACTGATAGTCTGGAGGGTGTGGCTCCAAACGATGTAAAGCTAATAAGCGCGAGGCAATAAGACCTCCACAAACTCCACCCTTCTCACGGTTATGTGAGAGACGGTAAGCAATCAAAGCGCCAAAGTTATAAGATCTGTCATGTCTCAAAGCAGCAGCAATAAACGCCAAATCATACACAGATAACTTGCTGGCAGTTTTCCTAGCTAATACACATTTAGAAATGAAGTATGCAAAGTATCGAATGCTAGGGAGTTGAATTTCACGAATTTTACCCTTCTCCCCTGTGAAGCTTCTGCCTTGGAAAACCTCTCCATATAAATCCAGTAGTGGTTTGGGCTTCCACTTATTTTCTCACAAGACCCCCACTCATGTACCTTAATAGCTGCACAGAAAACACTAAAAGGCAGGCTTGCGGCTTTATTATAAACCTTATAGTGGACCATTGGGTTAGTTGGAGACCATTTAAAGCAAAAATCCTGCACTATAGACATAGTTAGTTTCACATATTGTATAGGCTCATCCTCAATGAAACGCTCCAAACCTGCATTATGCACCAGAGTGTTAAAGTCCTGCAGAATTCCTATAACTTGCATAAATTGATGACATGGGTAGATTGATGGGAACACCCTTTATTCATGGTGAACGAGCATGACCTCATGCACCTCCAACTCATGCTGGTTTAGTTGATAAGCATTGTGCTCCATCTCTGAAATTTTTCAACAATCATCACAAAAATTAATTTCAAGCAACTATAAGGTGGAGACTACCATAGGGACTTATATGAGAGCTAAACATACATCAAAAACAAATTATTTCTACTCAAATCAAGCATGCAAACTCACATAAGGTGTCACCTACAGTACCAAATACTCAAGAAACACTTCACTAAATAAAATTCTATTTGGATCATCGGAGGAGTCACATACCACAGATCAAACACATCAAATATCAGCACAAATGATGGGATGAAGAAGGAGATCGAAAATCCAGAGGCAAGAGTAGTAAGAACACGGGTTCCAGGAAATGTTTTCAGCTTTGGGGGTGAGAGATAAGACTTGGTAGTTGCAAGAGTAAGTGGAGGGCCAGGAGGGCCACACCATGTGCTCGTGCAACATTAATAAAGGGCCAGGAGACGCCGGTAGAAGAACTGAAGTGGAAAGCAACAACAAGGTTTCAACAGACGAAAAGGATGTTGAGAAGAACAGGATATCGAAGCAACATTAGGGAAACACGAGACCAAAACACTCCTGAGGTAATACGGAAAACCCATCCGGGCTTCTAAAGGATCAATATCTACTGCTTAAGAAATAGAGGATCTGCTTTCGGGGCTTACACGCCTCCGTTCTCAATCATGAGTAGGCAACATGATAAATCATGTCAGAACCACCTCCATTCCTATGGTCTAGTAGATATAACTATCCTAGAGAAACCAGGATACGAGAAATCCTAACTTGAAAGTTTAGGTGAGAAGAGAAAAACAATGTTGCACTTCCTTACCAGAAAAGGGAGGGTGGGTGGGGGAAAGAAATAAAAGAACAGAATTCCTACTCTCACGTTACATTTTTCCTATATAGCTACAAAATAGTTTCTAGACTCAACTGCGACCAGTAAAAGGGATCCTACAGGCAGACAGGCTCTGATACCATTTGTCGCACCCGGACTTCTAGAGGATACTCACAGTCCGCTAAACAGTAGAACAAATGGCTTACGGGGCATACCGGCACCCGCATCTCAATATGAGCAGGCCAACACGTAAACGTGTGACAACCATTCTCTACTATCCATCGTCAGCGTAAACCATCCCATAGAAATCCGACTACTTCCATTGACGTACTTCATAACATACACACATGGTACGTCAACGGCATTTGAACAAGTGATATCACAACATATCTCTAAGACACAAAAGATTGAAATAAGTTGCAAATAGCTCTCACTAGAGCAGAGATAGCAAATACAATCATCCAGAGGACACATGTCCCGACAATTCATCATTACATCACAGCGGAAGCATCCAAAGTGTCTGAGTACAGACAAGATCCAAATAGGCCTAAGAGGCCGGAAACGAAAAGACGGAGCCCATCCACGATGTCTCGGATCCTGCCCGGGTCCGCTATCTACTCGTCAGCAGCCTCGTCATACTCCACGTAGTAGCCTCCATGGGGATCCTCGGAAACGTAGTCTGCGGAAACCACAGCCCCAAAGGGGTCAGTACAGACAAGTACTGGCAAGCAAGACTCACAAGATACCAAAGTGTACCCGGCAACACCAAGTACATATGCTTTGGGTTCAACGGAAGAATAGGTGATACAAAAGTGCGGCAGCAGGCTGCTCTAACCAACTACAGAAACATGCTACAACTTCCGGCCAAAAGAAAGGGGATAAGATAGCGTTTCGTAACCAACTATAATAACCTCAAACAAACCCATCCTGGATCTCGCCCCTTATCCAAAGAAGCAATCCGAGGATAACTCACACATTTGGATTAATGATGGGTCAAGTTATTGTGTCAATAAGGTCTATTACTAGTCAAGTTAGTATTGATTAGGTGTAAGTTGTCTAATCCTTGTTAGCCAGCCATATCACCAAGTCATCCATAACAGCGGACAACACGGCTTCTCGAGAAGATTTAACCCTGCAGGGGTGCACCAATTTGGCCGTACACGTAAGAATACCCCGCCAGATTGGAAATGCACTTCCACCAAGCGAGGCACTCAACACAACCCAACTCTTCTTCGCATCAAGCCCAAAGAACCACGTGATGTGCGTGCGCGGCTAATCGAGCCCCCCACGAAGAAAAGGGGGACCCTCATAGCACTAGAAGACCACGCCGCCCTAAATGCCGACTACAAAAGTTTCCACCCTGGCCTCGGGTTCGTACCTGCATATGAGTGCATGAAATGGAAAGCCCGAACTAAGTGTGGCGATTTGGACGAGATGCGAATCGAATCAGAGTTGCGGGGGGCGCCCATACACGCTTCCCACATGCGGTTAGCGCGCTCAACATGGATCCAGAGGACAAGAACTTTTCCTGAGTTCGACACTAGCAGGCCTCAAAACCATACCCGGCCTCCTGCCGGTGCCTTATCATCAAATTAGCATTACCTCAAACATTAACAGGTTGTTGTTTAACATCGAGCCCCAGAACATAATAAATAAGGTAACAGAAATAACGGACAGCAGACTCGATCATAAACAACCCTAAGCATGCTAGTAGGACATAGGCAACAAGCAACGGGGTTATAGGTGTGGAGGTGAGGCTATATCAGGGTTACAGGATAACATGTGATAGGATCGAACACAAGCAATGAATCTTAAGGCTAGCAGAATAGACAACGGAAAGTATCGATATCCAGTGTGGGAAGGACACAATGGTTCATGTTAGTGAATACTTGCCTGCAAACTCAGTAGCCTGGTACTGGGCTAACTCCTCAGAAGTAGTGTCGTAAACCTCGTATGTCTCAGCGTCGTCGTCTATTCGAGAAGAAGCAAACAAACAACACAGAGAGACAAACAATCAATAACATGGCATAATGCACAATCATGGGATGGTGCATGACAATTTAACTGATGCATCAAAATAAGCTAGTTGACATGATAACATGTTTAAATGGACCCATATGCAATTTGGACTGCATATGGAAAGCCCATGAATTAAGGTTGTATTAAATGATCTACAAATAACCAACATGTGAAAGTGGATTAGCATGATGCATGGATGAGGAAGACAGAAAGAAAACAACAATAGATTCAAATTGAAAAGGTGTTTACCAAGTTTGAAATTTTATTTATTAAGTTATGAAATTTTGGCTCCTTAAAGGAGTAACACAAGCATTTGTTGTTTTCACCAATTTTAATTGTTCAAAATAACTAAAAAAAAATCATATTTGGAAAGAACACAAAATTTTAGGTGGAATACATGTTTCATTTGTTGAAAAAGGATTTAAGATGAATTAATTATGAATTAAACAAGTTTAAACAAGATTTAAATGAATTTAATTCAAGTATGAATTTATTTGAATTTTTATTTGTTCAAAACATTTAATAAAATTCATATTTGAAAAGATTATAATTTTCTGATTTGAAAACATATTTTATATGTTCAAAAAGAAATTAATTTGACCAAGTTATGAATTTAGCAATTTTAAATGATTTAAACAAGGTTTAAATTATTTAACCAATTTTAATTATTCAAAACATGAAACGAAGTTTATATTTGAAAAGGTGGTTCAATTTGACATGGAAAACATATTTTATATGTGACATTTGAATTAATTTTGAATTAGTTATGAATTTAACCAAATTTGTAATGAGTTGTTTGAATTTGAATTTTAAAACAATTTGAAATGTTCAAAACAGTAAACAAATGTTGTAAACATGTAGAGAATTAAATTTGGTGCAGAAAACATATTTTATTTATATTATTTGGATTTGAAATTCAAAAGTTATTCAAATTTGGAATTTGGGGGCTAATCTGTAATTTTAAAAGCATACAGATTGGTCCAGGGGCCTAAGTGCGAAAAAGTATTCAGAATAGGCCCCTGGGGACCTTTTCTACTCAGCAGATCGACCCCTGGGTCACTGGCCTGTGGGCCAGTGCCCAGCTGGCGCTGCGCTGGAAGCTGGCGTGGCCTCCGCAGTCGATGGCAGGTGGGCCATGTACGCCTGCGTGGAAACAGTGCAAAAAGGTGGGCTTTTAATCGTGCGCGCGGGGGGGATCGAACCCGCGCCGCGTCGCGCGTGGGCGCAGTGCTGTGCCACTGCGCTGTGCTCGAATTCTTGTCAGGTTAGGGGGGCTCGGGGAGGATAAGGTTCAGTTAGCGGCTGTTTAACTGAACTTCAGTTCAGTTAGCTGAATTTCGATAGGGGACAGAGCCCGCCGGCGGCGCTCTGCTCACGGTGCTGCTGCTGCTCGCCGTGGAAGCGTGTGTTCTCGTGGAGGTGCGGAAGGGGTACGTGGTGGTGTCGAGGATGCAGAGAGAAGAAAGGAGGAGGGAGCGACGCTCACCACCGTGGTCGATGATGCAGAGGCTCGGTGGTGGCGGGCAGTGGACGACGGCGAGGTGGAGGGAGACGGCGGCGGCGATCCGGTGGCTCTCAGCCACCGAGGGGTTGTCGAGGAGGTAGAGGAAGCAGCGGGGAGTCGATTCCCGCGGCTATCCTGCGCGGAGGTGGACCATCGCGGCGGCGATCACCGGAGATAGGTTGCGGTGGCGGTGGTGGTTTTCGGTGGTGGAGTTTCAGAGAGGAAGAAACAGAGGGAGGAGAAGGGAAGAACGGCGGCGTGCGAGGAGAAAGGGAGGCGGAGGTCTAGGGCAGCACGGGGAGGCCTAGGGCATGGATATAAAGAGGAGGAGGGAGCGATGCTGTCCGTTCCTCCCCTCTGAAGCTCGACGTGGACATCTCGGATGCACGCCGTACAGAGGTAGGAGAAAGGAGGGGGTAGCAGGCCGTGCTGGTGGGCTGGGCTCAGCCCACTGGCCTGCCCTCTCCCTCTCTGCCACTTTTTTTTTTGCAGAAAAAGAAAAGGAGAGAAAAAGGAAAAGTGTTTGGGGGTTTTAAATTTGGTGATAAATTTTTACATCTTGTTATTTACAAAACCCAACTGTGCCAAGTTTGTTTTTTCAAAATTTGAATTTTTGGTTGCTGTTTGTATTTTATTTGAAATTGAGTGAATTTGATGTTAAATGAATAATTGAAACTTAAGCAATTTAAAAGTTTTTAATTTCAAGTTTATTTGAAACAAATGATTGGAGTGTTTTGTAATTTTCATAAATTTCAAAATGGTTGCTGTTTGGAAATTTAATTGAATTTTGAATGAAATTTGAATTAATTAGATTATTTAACTTAAGCAAGTTAATGGTTTGATCTTCCAACTATAATGGAAACAAAATGATGTTTGGGTTTGAAATTTTCATTTGAAAATTTGTAACAGAACAAGTATGAAACAAAATTTGAAATTTGGTTTGAAATTCAAATAGAAAAACAAGGGAAAACAATTGGAAAACAAATGCAAAACTTAAGATGCCATGATGCAAAACATAATTTAACAAAAAGCAAACATTCTAAAGGTTGTTTTTCATACTTGGGATGTTACAAAACGCCCCCCCTTGAAGGAATCGCGCCCCGAGATTCCTACTGAGAAGAGAAAAGGTCCGGATACTTCTTGCGAAGATCCTCTTCGGTCTCCCACGTTGCCTCTTTATCGGAATGATGAGACCACTGCACTTTCAAGAACTTGGTGCTCTTGTTGCGAGTTTTACGCTCGGTCTCATCGATGATTCGAACAGGGTGCTCCTCATACGAGAGATCTTCTTGCAGTTCAATTGAATCATGATCAACTGCACGATCTGGATCTTTGAAGCACCTCTTGAGCTGTGACACGTGAAACACATCGTGCACCTTGGATAGCTTTTCTGGAAGTTCAAGACGATAGGCATTTTCCGCACGCCTTGAGAGAATGTTGAAGGGACCAATGTATCTTGGTGCAAGCTTTCCTTTGACACCGAAACGATGAGTGCCTCTGAGGGGAGTTACACGGAGATATGCTTTGTCACCAGGTGCATAGATCATATCCCTGTGCTTGCTGTCATAGTAGCTTTTCTGACGAGACTGAGCAATCTTTAGATTGTCACGAATGATGCGAACTTTCTCTTCGGCTTCCTTAACAATGTCAGGTCCTAAGAGTGAACGTTCACCAGCTCCAGACCAATTGATTGGACTCCTGCATTTGCGGCCATAGAGAGCCTCAAATGGTGCCATGCCTAGGCTTGCCTGGAAGCTGTTGTTGTAGGATAATTCAGCATATGGAAGACATTCCTCCCATTTCATGCCAAAGGAGATACCACATGCTCTGAGCATATCCTCGAGAATCTGATTGACTCTTTCGACTTGCCCTTGAGACTGAGGGTGGTAAGCTGTGCTGAACAGAAGTTTGGCGCCCAATGCTTCTTGAAAGCTTTTCCAGAAATGAGAAGTGAATATGCTTCCACGGTCTAAGCTTATTTCCAATGGAACACCATGAAGAGGAACAATCTTTTCTGTGTAGAGCTCTGCTAACTGGCTAGCTGAGATTGTTTCTTTGACAGGAAAGAAGTGAGCTACTTTAGTGAGACGATCAATGACAACGAAGATTGCATCGTTGCCCCTCTTGGACTTTGGAAAACCAGTGACGAAGTCCATTTCAATCATGTCCCACTTCCACTCAGGGATTTTCAGAGGTTGGAGAAGACCGGCTGTTTTCTGATGGACTGCCTTAACACGTTGACAAACGTCGCATTCAGAAACGTATTTTGCAATTTCACGTTTCATGCCAGGCCACCAATACAGTGTCTTGAGATCCTGGTACATCTTTGTACTTCCAGGGTGTATGGAGAGAGGAGTTTCATGAGCCTCCTTGAGAATGACATCTTTGAGACTTTGAACTTGAGGAACTGCAATGCGTCCTTCGAAGAACACAGTTCCCTTGCCATCAATTGAGAAGGACTTAAATTTCTCCTTGCCTTCTTTGATGTGCTCTACCATCTTCTTGATTTCAGCATCACGAAGTTGTTCAGAACGAATCTTGTCCTCGAGATTGGACTGGCTGTCAAGTTTGCAAGATAGCCTTGAGGAACAAGACCAAGGTTCAGCTTCTGGAATTCTTCATGAAGAGGAGGTTGGCTTTCCATGATCATGAGATTATTGCAATACGACTTGCGACTGAGAGCATCGGCCATAACATTAGCCTTGCCTGGAGTGTAAGAAATGGTAAGATCAAAGTCTTTGATCTTTTCAATCCATCTCCTTTGCCTGAGGTTTAGATCTGGTTGAGTGAAGATGTATTTCAGACTCTTATGATCGGAAAAGATTTCAGTGCGATTACCCAACAAGTATTGTCTCCATTTCTTGAGGGCAAACACAACTGCTGCAAGTTCAAGATCATGAGTGGGATAATTGAGCTCATGTGCGTTCAACTGACGTGAAGCATAAACCACAACTTGACGTTCTTGCATAAGAACTGCACCTAGACCTTGGAGAGAAGCATCACAGAATATCTGGAAAGGTTTGGTAGGATCTGGGCCAACCAGAACTGGTGTAGAAGTGAGTTTAGTCTTCAGGAGATTGAAACTTTCATCACATTGTGGAGACCAGACGAACTTCTTGTCCTTCTTTGTGAGGTCAGTGAGAGGTTTGGCAATCTTGGAGAAGTTTTGGACGAAGCGACGGCAATAGCTAGCCAAGCCAAGAAAACTTCTTACTTGCTTCACCGTCTTTGGAGGCTTCCAATCAACAATTGCTTTAACCTTTTCTGGATCAATGGCTATGCCCTTGGCTGAGATGACATGACCAAGGTAAGCAACTTCTGAAATCCAGAACTCACATTTGGAGAACTTGGCATAAAGACGATGCTCGCGAAGTTTCATGAGGGTTAGACGAAGATGTTCTTCATGCTCTTCCTCGGATTTTGAGTAGACAAGAATGTCATCAAGATATACCACAACGAACTTGTCGAGGTATTCATGGAATACAGAATTCATGAGTCGAGAGAATGTCGCTGGTGCATTGGTGAGACCAAAGGACATGACGGTGAATTCATATAGACCGTAGCGAGTGGTGAAGGCTGTCTTTAGAATATCCTCTTTTCTGATCTTTATTTGATGGTAACCCATTCTCAAGTCCAACTTGGAGAATATTGAGGCTCCAGCAAGTTGATCAAAAAGATCATCGATGCGAGGAATTGGATACTTGTTTTTGATGGTTTTCTCGTTAAGAGGACGATAGTCAACAACGAGTCTCTTTGTGTGATCCTTCTTCGCAACGAAAAGAGTTGGGCAACCCCAAGCCAAGGAACTAGGTTGGATGTAACCTTTTTCCATGTACATATCAATTTGTTCCTTCAACAACTTCAGCTCGGGAGTTCCTATCTTGTAAGGATGCTTAGAGATTGGAGCAGTACCTGGCTCAAGTTCGATCACGAACTCAACAGCTCTGTCCGGAGGCATCCATGGCAACTCTTCTGGAAAGACGTCAGGGAATTCGCAAACCACCGGCACATTTTCAAGTGAAGGTAGAGGTTTTGCATCGAGGTTGCATAGCTGAATGGAACTTGATTCACTTGGAGAATAGACTATCTGGCTAGAGGGGTGGAACAGAGTTATTGACTTCTGAGCACAGTCAATTCTAGCTTTATTGGCCTTCAGCCAATCCATACCAAGAATGACATCAATGTCAGAATTGCCAAGCAGTATGAGAGAAGCAAGGAATGTGTGGCCTTCAATTAGAATTTGATTTCTGTGACTGATCTTGGACGTTTGCATAGTTGCTCCAGGGGAGTTTACCACTAGCGGGGAACCCAAACCAACAAAAGGGAGTTTGCTATCGCAAAGATCTTTGACACGAAAGAATGTGATGCTCCGGTATCAAACAACACTTTAGCTGGAATAGAGTTTACGGGAAATGTACCGAGAACGACGTCAGGAGCTTCCTCAGCTTTGTCGATCTTGACATGATTCACCCTTGCGGTCCTCCCGACAGGCCTGTTGTTGGAGTTGAAGGCCTTAGGCGGGGGAGCGCGCACCATTGCCTGGTTTGTGTTGGGACGAGGTGGTGGTGGAGGTAGCTGCCTCTGCGTGCACTTGTCAGCGTAGTGCCCCGTCTGCTTGCACTTGTAGCAAGTGACGACACGAGGAGGCCCTGGCCTTGGCTGCCCCATCTAAGCCCTCTGATCATGCATCTGAGCAGGGTTGGGTGGGCGGGGAGCGAAGCCTGGAGAAGCTTGGGCGTATGGAGCCCGAGTGACAGCACCATTTGGCACCCAGATGCGGCGCTTCTGCGGAGGGGTGGTCATGTTGGAGGAGGAACCACCCTCACGCGAGTGCTTGCGAGACTCCTCGAACGCCTTGCGTCCATTTTCTTCATTGAGCGCGGTGTTAACGAGATCCTCGAAGTTGTTGGCCTTGACGTTGGTGAGGGCATACTTGAGTTCCGGGTTAAAACCTCTGCGGAACCTTGCCATCTTCTTAGCTTCAGTGGACACCTCATCACCAGCGTAACGAGCGAGGCGATTGAACTCACTCTGATAGCCGATGACGTCCAACTTGCCCTGCTTGAGTGAGCAAAACTCTTCACACATCCTTTCCATGAGACCATCTGGAATGTGGTGCTTCAGGAAGGCTTCCTTGAAACAACCCCATGTGATTGGAAAGCCGGCTCTCATGGCCTGGTAGTTTTCCCACCAAGTAGCTGCCTGGCCCTTCAGCAGATAGGAGGCATACTTGACCTTGTCTTCCTCAGCAACGTGAGCAATCTCCAGAGCCTTAGCTATCTCACGGATCCAGTCATCAGCGTCCAGAGGCTCGTGTGTGGCCACGAAAGCTCTCGGACCCAGACTGAGGAACTCATTGATGCTGACTCGTGGAGCCGTCTGGTTGTTGTGCTGATTAGTCTGAAACTGGGCCATCTGTGCCATGACTTGGGTCATCTGAGTCAACAGCTCCGTGATTGGCGGTGGCTCAGGCGGGTTGTTCCTTGTTGGCGGCATCCTGAATGGAAATGCATTTTAGCACAACAATAGAAAAGGATAGACTTTGAAACCGAAAGAGAGATTATTCCGACGCATGAATAGATAACCAACAGGTACATCATCACATGTTCAAATACATCAGAATATCCAACACACCACAAATGGTTCAAATGCCAAAGGATAACTAAACATAGCTAAGAATGGATACATCGGTACTCCCATGCTCATCACGCAGGACGGTGGCTAGGAGTACGGCGAGAGGTACGGTGAGGAGCACGCCCACTAAAGTAGGTAGAACGACGATCCACATAGATCTGACGTGGTCTGAGAGCGACTCTAGGTGTGGTGAAGTACATAGCGTCGACTCCCTGTGCTCCAAAGCGGGGAATCCCAGTGTAACCAGCACCGAGGTTAAGTAGTGGCCCTCTGATCGGCTCGTAACCTCCAGCATCTGGCAGACGACGACCAACTGGCTGATCGAAACGTGCAAAGCGCTCGTCTCCAACAAAGTCTGTGGTGTACGTCGCCAGACGAGTCAAAGCAAGGTAAAGCTGCTCTCTGACTGAAGCCAACTCCTGAGATAGTGTGCTGGCAACTGCGTCACTGTGCCTCACAAACTGAGCGGTGGTGTGCAGCCTGGAGTTATCATGCTCGTAGACATCCAAGTTGTCGTATAGAGTGAAGTGAGCTCCCTCCAAAGTGATGTAACCACGGGGGATGTGGCGATAGGTAGAATCGTCAAATCCCCAGTAGTCAGCACGAAGGACGGTGAGACTCACATAAGCTGCCTGCTGCACGGCCATATCCACTGTGGAACCTACTGCCTCGTAGCGGTGGACTACGCTCATGCCATCATCTGACAGAATGTAGACGATAGCCTAGTAGTAGGTCTGGTCAAACTCTCGCTGCTGCTCGTAGACCTGGTACTCTGGTGCCCAACGGAACCCCAGAAAAGTGACCATGTCTCTCAGCATCTCCGGATAACCGGCAGTGCTCTCGCAACGAGTCATACGAACCACCTGCGGGTAGAACCTGAGATCCATCTGCAGATGATCGGGGAAGTTTTGATTAGACGCCGGTAGAAGAACTGAAGTGGAAAGCAACAACAAGGTTTCAACAGACGAAAAGGATGTTGAGAAGAACAGGATATCGAAGCAACATTAGGGAAACACGAGACCAAAACACTCCTGAGGTACTACGGAAAACCCATCCGGGCTTCTAAAGGATCAATATCTACTGCTTAAGGAATAGAGGATCTTCTTCCGGGGCTTACACGCCTCCGTTCTCAATCATGAGTAGGCAACATGATAAATCATGTCAGAACCACCTCCATTCCTATGGTCTAGTAGATATAACTATCGTAGAGAAACCAGGATACGAGAAATCCTAACTTGAAAGTTTAGGTGAGAAGAGAAAAACAACGCTGCACTTCCTTACCAGAAAAGGGAGGGTGGGTGGGGAAAGAAATAAAAGAACAGAATTCCTACTCTCACGTTACATTTTTCCTATATAGCTACAAAATAGTTTCTAGACTCAACTGCGACCAGTAAAAGGGATCCTACAGGCAGACAGGCTCTGATACCATTTGTCGCACCCGGACTTCTAGAGGATACTCACAGTCCGCTAAACAGTAGAACAAATGGCTTACGGGGCATACCGGCACCCGCATCTCAATATGAGCAGGCCAACACGTAAACGTGTGACAACCATTCTCTACTATCCATCGTCAGCGTAAACCATCCCATAGAAATCCGACTACTTCCATTGACGTACTTCATAACATACACACATGGTACGTCAACGGCATTTGAACAAGTGATATCACAACATATCTCTAAGACACAAAAGATTGAAATAAGTTGCAAATAGCTCTCACTAGAGCAGAGATAGCAAATACAATCATCCAGAGGACACATGTCCCGACAATTCATCATTACATCACAGCGGAAGCATCCAAAGTGTCTGAGTACAGACAAGATCCAAATAGGCCTAAGAGGCCGGAAACGAAAAGACGGAGCCCATCCACGATGTCTCGGATCCTGCCCGGGTCCGCTATCTACTCGTCAGCAGCCTCGTCATACTCCACGTAGTAGCCTCCATGGGGATCCTCGGAAACGTAGTCTGCGGAAACCACAGCCCCAAAGGGGTCAGTACAGACAAGTACTGGCAAGCAAGACTCACAAGATACCAAAGTGTACCCGGCAACACCAAGTACAGATGCTTTGGGTTCAACGGAAGAATAGGTGATACAAAAGTGCGGCAGCAGGCTGCTCTAACCAACTACAGAAACATGCTACAACTTCCGGCCAAAAGAAAGGGGATAAGATAGCGTTTCGTAACCAACTATAACTAACCTCAAACAAACCCATCCTGGATCTCGCCCCTTATCCAAAGAAGCAATCCGAGGATAACTCACACATTTGGATTAATGATGGGTCAAGTTATTGTGTCAATAAGGTCTATTACTAGTCAAGTTAGTATTGATTAGGTGTAAGTTGTCTAATCCTTGTTAGCCAGCCATATCACCAAGTCATCCATAACAGCGGACAACACGGCTTCTCGAGAAGATTTAACCCTGCAGGGGTGCACCAATTTGGCCGTACACGTAAGAATACCCCGCGAGATTGGAAATGCACTTCCACCAAGCGAGGCACTCAACACAACCCAACTCTTCTTCGCATCAAGCCCAAAGAACCACGTGTTGTGCGTGCGCGGCTAATCGAGCCCCCACGAAGAAAAGGGGGACCCTCATAGCACTGGAAGACCACGCCGCCCTAAATGCCGACTACAAAAGTTTCCACCCTGGCCTCGGGTTCGTACCTGCATATGAGTGCATCAAATGGAAAGCCCGAACTAAGTGTGGCGATTTGGACGAGATGCGAATCGAATCAGAGTTGCGGGGGGCGCCCATACACGCTTCCCACATGCGGTTAGCGCGCTCAACATGGATCCAGAGGATAAGAACTTTTCCTGAGTTCGACACTAGCAGGCCTCAAAACCATACCCGGCCTCCTGCCGGTGCCTTATCATCAAATTAGCATTACCTCAAACATTAACAGGTTGTTGTTTAACATCGAGCCCCAGAACATAATAAATAAGGTAAAAGAAATAACGGACAGCAGACTCGAGCATAAACAACCCTAAGCATGCTAGTAGGACATAGGCAACAAGCAACGGGGTTATAGGTGTGGAGGTGAGGCTATATCAGGGTTACAGGATAACATGTGATAGGATCGAACACAAACAACGAATCTTAAGGCTAGCAGAATAGACAACGGAAAGTATCGATATCCAGTGTGGGAAGGACACAATGGTTCATGTGAGTGAATACTTGCCTGCAAACTCAGTAGCCTGGTACTGGGCTAACTCCTCAGAAGTAGTGTCGTAAACCTCGTCTGTCTCAGCGTCGTCGTCTATTCGAGAAGAAGCAAACAAACAACGCAGAGAGACAAACAATCAATAACATTGCATAATGCACAATCATGGGATGGTGCATGACAATTTAACTGATGCATCAAAATAAGCTAGTTGACATGATAACATGTTTAAATGGACCCATATGCAATTTGGACTGCATATGGAAAGCCCATGAATTAAGGTTGTATTAAATGATCTACAAATAACCAACATGTGAAAGTGGATTAGCATGATGCATGGATGAGGAAGACAGAAAGAAAACAACAATAGATTCAAATTGAAAAGGTGTTTACCAAGTTTGAAATTTTATTTATTAAGTTATGAAATTTTGGCTCCTTAAAGGAGTTACACAAGCATTTATTGTTTTCACCAATTTTAATTGTTCAAAATAACTAAAAAAATTCATATTTGGAAAGAACACAAAATTTTAGGTGGAATACATGTTTCATTTGTTGAAAAAGGATTTAAGATGAATTAATTATGAATTAAACAAGTTTAAACAAGATTTAAATGAATTTAATTCAAGTATGAATTTATTTGAATTTTTATTTGTTCAAAACATTTAATAAAATTCATATTTGAAAAGATTATAATTTTCTGATTTGAAAACATATTTTATATGTTCAAAAAGAAATTAATTTGACCAAGTTATGAATTTAGCAATTTTAAATGATTTAAACAAGGTTTAAATTATTTAACCAATTTTAATTATTCAAAACATGAAACGAAGTTTATATTTGAAAAGGTGGTTCAATTTGACATGGAAAACATATTTTATATGTGACATTTGAATTAATTTTGAATTAGTTATGAATTTAACCAAATTTGTAATGAGTTGTTTGAATTTGAATTTTAAAACAATTTGAAATGTTCAAAACAGTAAACAAATGTTGTAAACATGTAGAGAATTAAATTTGGTGCAGAAAACATATTTTATTTATATTATTTGGATTTGAAATTCAAAAGTTATTCAAATTTGGAATTTGGGGGCTAATCTGTAATTTTAAAAGCATACAGATTGGTCCAGGGGCCTAAGTGCGAAAAAGTATTCAGAATAGGCCCCTGGGGACCTTTTCTACTCAGCAGATCGACCCCTGGGTCACTGGCCTGTGGGCCAGTGCCCAGCTGGCGTTGCGCTGGAAGCTGGCGTGGCCTCCGCAGTCGATGGCAGGTGGGCCCTGTACGCCTGCGTGGAAACAGTGCAAAAAGGTGGGCTTTTAATCGTGCGCGCGGGGGGGGATCGAACCCGCGCCGCGTCGCGCGTGGGCGCAGTGCTGTGCCACTGCGCTGTGCTCGAATTCTTGTCAGGTTAGGGGGGCTCGGGGAGGATAAGGTTCAGTTAGCGGCTGTTTAACTGAACTTCAGTTCAGTTAGCTGAATTTCGACAGGGGACAGAGCCCGCCGGCGGCGCTCTGCTCGCGGTGCTGCTGCTGCTCGCCGTGGAAGCGTGTGTGCTCGTGGAGGTGCGGAAGGGGTACGTGGTGGTGTCGAGGAAGCAGAGAGAAGAAAGAAGGAGGGAGCGACGCTCACCACCGTGGTCGATGATGCAGAGCTCGGTGGTGGCGGGCAGTGGACGACGGCGAGGTGGAGGGAGACGGCGGCGGCGATCCGGTGGCTCTCAGCCACCGAGGGGTTGTCGAGGAGGTAGAGGAAGCAGCGGGGAGTCGATTCCCGCGGCTATCCTGCGCGGAGGTGGACCATCGCGGCGGCGATCACCGGAGATAGGTTGCGGTGGCGGTGGTGGTTTTCGGTGGTGGAGTTTCAGAGAGGAAGAAACAGAGGGAGGAGAAGGGAAGAACGGCGGCGCGCGAGGAGAAAGGGAGGCGGAGGTCTAGGGCAGCACGGGGAGGCCTAGGGCATGGATATAAAGAGGAGGAGGGAGCGCTGCTGTCCGTTCCTCCCCTCTGAAGCTCGACGTGGACATCTCAGATGCACGCCGTACAGAGGTAGGAGAAAGGAGGGGGGTAGCAGTCCGTGCTGGTGGGCTGGGCTCAGCCCACTGGCCTGCCCTCTCCCTCTCTGCCACATTTTTTTTTGCAGAAAAAGAAAAGGAGAGAAAAAGGAAAAGTTTTGGGGGTTTTTAAATTTGGTGATAAATTTTTACATCTTGTTATTTACAAAACCCAACTGTGCCAAGTTTGTTTTTCAAAATTTGAAATTTTGGTTGCTGTTTGTATTTTATTTGAAATTGAGTGAATTTGATGTTAAATGAATAATTGAAACTTAAGCAATTTAAAAGTTTTTAATTTCAAGTTTATTTGAAACAAATGATTGGAGTGTTTTGTAATTTTCATAAATTTCAAAATGGTTGCTGTTTGGAAATTTAATTGAATTTTGAATGAAATTTGAATTAATTAGATTATTTAACTTAAGCAAGTTAATGGTTTGATCTTCCAAGTTTAATGGAAACAAAATGATGTTTGGGTTTGAAATTTTCATTTGAAAATTTGTAACAGAACAAGTATGAAACAAAATTTGAAATCTGGTTTGAAATTCAAATAGAAAAACAAGGGAAAACAAAGGAAAACAATTGGAAAACAAATGCAAAACTTAAGATGCCATGATGCAAAACATAATTTAACAAAAAACAAACATTCTAAAGGTTGTTTTTCATACTTGGGATGTTACAGGCTGGCCGCGCCACCCTAGGGTGTGCCTGACTGGTGGGTCCCCCTGGGGTCTCCCAGGTGGCTTTCTGCCTCATTTTGACGTAAAAAATTATTATAATTTTTCTGGAAATTGTCTAGAAACTTTATTTTTGAGGTATTTCCAGAATTTTAATAATTAATAAAAACCAGGAAAACAAAAGTGAAAAGGTGGAAAACAAAACCAAAACCAGCACTACAAAGGTTGCATGACACTCTAATGGAAGAATAACCAAATAAAACAAAGGTGGTAGTGGTGAAAACAAAAGTATGGATGGTTAAAACATACATAACTTCAGAAATCAGAGTGAAAATATCAGGAAAACATGCATAAGGATGGTGGAAATCATGATTGCACTAAAGTAGCAATAGAATAACAGAAGTAAACATGGTTAAAACATAGTGGGGAAGGTGAAAACATAGTGAAAACAATGTCCTTTCATTAAAAATCATTTTGTTAACAAGGGTGATCAAGTCTTGCTACCAGAATAATTTTCATATGAAGAAAAACTTTGCTAAACACTAAATAATTATGTTACCTCAACCTTGATAGGCATAGTCCTAATCATAATAATTTCATATTCCTTTGGTGGTACTAGAATGGGACAATAAAATTCTCCAATCTTGATGGCTTTAATATTTTCAGTTGAATTTAGACCATATTTCTTATCAGTCTTCTTGGGAAAATAAACAGTGTTCTCTTTATCATTAACATTAAAAGTAACTTTTCCTTGGTTGCAATCAATAACATCCCCTACAGTATTAAGAAAAGGTCTCCCAAGAATAATAGACATATTATCATCTTCAGGCATTTCCAACACAATAAAGTCAGTTAATATCAGACAATATTAGCAACTTGAACATGAACATCCTCACATATACCCATAGGAAGAGCAGTAGATTTATCAGCCATTTACAAAGATATATGAGTTGGTATTAATTTTCTAGGAGGAGTCTTTTATAGAAAGTAAAAGGCATGACACTAACTCCAGCTCCCAGATCACACAAAGCAGTTCTACCATAATTATTTTTAATAGAACGGGGAATAGTTGGTATACCAGGATCTCTAAGTTTCTTAGGAACCTTGCCACTAAAAGAATAATTAGCAAGCATAGTGGAAATTTCCTCATTAGGAATCTTCCTTTTGTTAGAGACAATATCTTTCATATATTTTGCATAAGGAGGCAATTTAATAGCATCAGTTAAAGGAATTTGCAAGAAAAAAGGTTTCATCCATTCACAAAACTTGGTATAGTGTTCTTCTTCCTTAGATTTTTGTTTCTTATTAGGAAAAGGCATTGGTTTTTGTACCCAAGGTTCTCTTTCATTACCATGTTTATTAGCAATAAAATCTTCCTTAGTGTACTTGAAGTTCTAGCTTGCTTTTCAGGTTCATCTATAGGTTCTTATTTATCATAAGCATCATTATTTTCATTACCACTTTCAGTTTCAGCATCAGAGACAGATATGCTATTAGGATCTTTAGCAAGTTCAGAGGATTCTACAACAGTTTTATGTTTCTTCTTCCTTTTTCTTCTTAGTATGAATAACATCATTATTAGTTTGCTGAGAATCTTGTTCAATTCTTTTAGGATGTCCCTCGGAATATAAAGGATCTTGTGTAGCAATACCACTTCTAGTTCTTATCTCATAAGCATGTTTTTTTAGAAGCATTAACTAGCAAATCTTTTTGCACTTTAGCAAGTTGATCAATTTGAGTTTGAACCATTTGAAAATGTTTAATACGCATTTTCACATCATTAGAGGTTCTTTATATAATACGATGCAAATCATTAATAGCTTTAGAGTTTTCCATAAGGTGATTTTGCACTCTCATATTAAAATTATCTTGCTTAATAATATAATTATCAAATTCATCTAAGCATTGATCAGGAGGTTTTCTATAGGGAATATCTCTACTATCAAAATATTGGAGAGAGTGTACCTCAATGGGTGATGAGTGAGGGATTGGCTTACATAATTCTTCTATAGGTGGAAGATTCTTCACATCTTCAGATTTAATACCCCTCTCTTTAAGAGATTTCTTGGCCTCTCTCATATCTTCATCATTTAATTCAATCATTCCCCTCTTCTTGGGTATTGGTGTTGGTGTAGGTACTGGAGTAGGGGTCGGCTCAGGCTCAACCATAGTCCAGTCATCATGATTTTGGCTTATTTTATCCATTAATTCCTCAGCTTCTTCTGGAGTTCTTTGCCTGAAAACACAACCAGCACAACTATCCAGGTATGTCCTAGATTCAACAGTTAGTACATTATAGAATATATCAAGGAGTTTATTATCTTCTACTTATGCCCAGGTCTAGCCTTTACCAAATAACCAAACCTTGCCCAAGATACAGACAATTTCTCTTCTTCCAATTGCTTGAAACTAAATATATTTTGTAAAGCAGCATGTTGAGCACTAGCAGGAAAATATTTCTGAAAGAAAGCATTAAGCAAACCAATAGGACTATCATAGATCCATGATACAAATTGTTAAACCAAGTTTTAGCTTCATCCTTTAATGAGAAAGGGAATATTTTAGCAACAAAGTAGCTACGTTTCTTAAGATCATCAGAGAATAAACTACTCAAAGAGGAGAGCTCATTCATATGTTTCACAACACTTTCATTTTCAGTTCCACAAAAAGGTTCTTTCTCAACAATAGATATATAAGATAAATAAAGAGAGAAATCATAATCCTTATCCCTAATATGAATATAAGAAGTAGCAAACTTAGCATCAGGAGATAATTTATATTTAACAGCACGACTTTCCATAAGACGTATAGCAGCATCTTTATCCTTCATTACATGTATTTTATCAATAAGATCATCACTCAGTTCAATATAGGCATCATCAATATCATCACTAGGATTTTCTCTAAACTCAGGTGAGAAAGCAGGAGTAACATGATTTTTATCAGGAGTTTCAGTGTTTGCAATATTTTTAGCTTTAGCAATAGTAGCATCTAGGAAAGGACCGAGAGAACCAATCTCATCAAGAGCAGTAGAAGCATCATCAAAAGTGACAGAAGTATTTTCAGATTCAGCAGAAGTAGCATGTGTAGCATGTGTATGTGGTGGTGTAAGCAGGTTACTCATAACATACGGTGAATCAAGAGCAACAGAGGTGTTCAGAGTTGTACCTCTTCTTGTAGTGGATGGTAATATAGGGACTCTTTCATCACGAGACTTACCCATGATGAATTATTAGCAGTAGATAATAGTAATTTCCAGCGAGCTCGCAAATAAAGCTATGCTCCCCGGCAACGGCGCCAGAAAATAGTCTTGATGACCCACAAGTATAGGGGATCGCAACAGTCTTCGAGGAAAGTAAAACCCAAATTTATTGATTCGACACAAGGGGAGCCAAAGAATATTTGTGAGACTTAGCAAGTGAGTTGTCAATTAACTTGCACCTGAAAGTAGACTAGTTCGTAGTGGTTTATCAGTAGTAACAGTTTTATAGCAGCAGCAGCAGTAGTGAAATTACAACAGCAGTAGTATGGAAACAACAACAGTGATGTTTTAAGTAAACAACGGGATTAAATAATGTAGGCATAGGGATGGATGAACGGGCGTTGCATGGATAAGAAAGTCCAAAGAATGATCATGTAACGGGCATTGCCGATAAATAAGATAAAGCATCCAAGTACTAAGTAACCATAGGCATGTGTTCCGTAAATAGTTGTACGTGCTCGCAATGAGAACTTGCACAACATCTTTTGTCCTACCAGACCGTGTCAGCGGGGCCTCAAGGGAACTACTGGTAATTAAGGTGTTCCTTTTAATAGAACACCAGAGCAAAGCATTAACACTCCGTGAACACATGTGATCCTCAGATCGCAGCCATCCCCTCCGGTTGTCCCAATTTCGGTCACTTTGGGGCCTCGGGTTCCGGACAACAATATGTGTAAACAACTTGCAGGTATGATCAAGAAACAATCATTATCATCATGATTCAATAACATGTTCAGATCTGAGATCATGGCACTCGGGCCCAAAGTGGCAAGCATTAAGCATAACAAGTTGCAACAATGTCAATAGAACTAATAGAGGATACTAGGCAGTATGCTCTAACAATCACGACACTATTACATGAACGATATCATCCAATCCCTACCACCCCTTCAGCCTACAGCGGGGAAATACTCACACATGGATGGGGGAAACATGGATGGTCGATGGAGAGGCGTTGATGATGACGGTGGTGATGATCTCCTCCAATTCCCCGTCCCGGCAGGGTGCCAGAACAAGAACTTCTAATCCCCGAATCGAGGTTCGGGATGGCGGCGGCGCTTTGTTGTGTTTCTGAGGAATATGACGAACCCCCTCGGGTTTTAGGGTTGGAGGCTACTTGTAGTCGAAAGGGGAGTCCGAGGGGGATCTTGGGGGCCCACACCCTATGCTGGCGTGGCCAAGGGGCCCGCGCCAGGGGTGGTGTGGCCACCCTGTGGCTCCTCTCCTAGCCCCCTTCTGGCCCCCGGGGTCTTCCGGGGTGAAAACACCAATGGGCTCTTTTCTAGGCATTTTCCCGAAAGTTGATTTTTATGCACAAAAACAAGACACCAAGGTAATTCAGCTGAAAACAGCGTTAGTCCGTGCTAGTTGTATCCAAAACACACAAGTTTAGAGGAAAACAATAATAAAAGTGTTCGGAAAAGGAGATACGTTTTCGATGTATCACACCACATTTGGTCCGAGGGATTACAACAGTTTAAGTGTATTCTTCCTACATGAGGTTGCGAGCGAGGTTGCGAGGAAATATAGCTGTTACGAGTCATGTAGGATGGAAATTTCATATGAGATTTAAGGAACTCTTAAATGTAACAACTACAAGTATCTTTCCAGCTTTATGACAATATTCATTTAAGTAAATAAGTAATAACTATAATCTGTGAAGCAATAAAAAATAATTTTGATCAACTCTCCCTTAGTTATATATGAACTTATTTATGTGTGTACCTCTGAGAAGATTTTCAGTCGATGGTAAAACAACAGATACAATACGTGTAACAGCAGATGCAGATATATTTAGCATAGTTTCTATTTTTTGTTAATGCTAAAACATAAGATGCATATATTTTGACCTGGAGCTTTGAACAATAATCTTGCCGGTTCACTTCACATAAGGATGGCATGGCAATGCAAAACTAACTAAGTATATCTTTTAGGCATGGAAAAGAACTATATGAATCAAGATGAAGTAATGCCATGTGCAAAAGCCTTACTTGGATTCTCACAAATGGGTGTTTATTTTGTATTCTATTGGCTATACAATGAAAGCATCCAAAAAATCAACAAAACAAACACCGAAAGCATTCTTTTATTTACTTACTTGGTCTATGGATTCGTGGCTAGATTATAACTAATTTCATCTAGTTGTTTTTTGAAATCTAAGATTTTTTGTGCAGCATTTCTATGATACATAACCAAATTTTACATGGACATAAAGTGGTATATGATAAAAATCAAGGCATAACTTTCAATTTCTACATCGACTATTACAGATGGAAGTAAGTTACCTAAGTTGAAGGCCCCGAGTAGCAAAGTATGAAGTGAACAAAATCTTATACATGCACAACGTTGAGCCAGCTCTTTGAGTACCAAACTTTATATCCAGTTATCCATTACTTTTGCACCTTACAACACATGAACCTGCTGAAGAGACCACAATTCTCGAGAATCCAATACAACACCATGAACTAAACTCCTAGCTACTCGTAAAGAATTAACTTATGATACACACTGACATCCATCTTCTTTTCATATTCCGTGATCGTGCTGATCCGAAACACAAAATTTACAACGCGACTGTGACTCTTACAATTGATATAATCGGTTGAAAAGCAGCATGTATACTGACCTATCGCCCGAGGTTGCTAGGACGCATATTGCAGTGGTGCCTATGCCCGCCATCATAGCAACATGTGCCTGCTGCTGCAGGCTGTTGAAAGAACTGCTACCACACCGGCCCGCGAACGGTATTGAGGTATACGTCAAATTGGATGGACCCTTCCTCGACAGCCTTGTCAAGCGCATAAATGGCGTCCTCAAGCTCCAGATCTATAGCGGTGCACTCGAGCATCTGTCTGGAGCTGTGATACATCAAATATCTCTAATTATCACCTCCATTAGCTCCATACATGCAGCTTTTATGTAAAAGATTATAAAAGAACTAGCAATGTACTCGCTCCTGGAGCAGAGAACTGACAAGCAACCAATCTTGGGTACTACTAATTTATTTGTAGCCATACAAAATAATTAATTGCTTGAAGGCACACACCATAGTCATCTTCCTTGAGGAGAGTATGCATCATGATGTAAGCAGTTCCACGGATCTGGTTCTTCTGTATAAGAAGGGATGCATCATGAGAATCGATAATCCACAAGTATAGTTCGGATCTAAAATTTCATAAGAAAATTGGAAGAAAAAACTCATTTATTCTAGCGATACGCAGATTAGGATGAACACAAGGCCGGCCTGCCAGAGTTGAAGAATACGACGACATGAGGACACGTGCTAACTCGGGCAACGGCTGCGCTCCGTGTCCTTCAGCCCCGTCGCGCGCATATAGATGCCGCCTCCTCATAGATGAGGTCACCGCATACTCTTAGCCCTACGCAATGAATTGGTGTTTATTATTCAACCGGAGAGTGGTTCGAAGTAGCATAGTGAAGAGAGATATTTATGTATTCAATTATGTTATCATTGTTGAGAGTGTCCACTAGTGAAAGTATGATCCCTAGGCCTTGTTTCTAAGCACTGAAACACTGTTTACAATAAGTTCTACTACATGTTTTCATGCTTCCATTTTTATTTCAGATTGCAATTGCTACTTATAATCATCCATATTACTTGTATTTCACTATCTCTTCGATGAACTAGTGCACCTATACAACTGACAATTGTATTAGGTGCGTTGGGGACACAAGAGACTTCTTGTATCATAATTGCAGGGTTGTTTGAGAGGGATATCTTTGACCTCTACCTCCCCGAGTTCGATAAGCCTTGGGTAATTCACTTAAGAGAAATTTGCTATTGCTCTACAAACATCTGCACTTGGAGGCCGAACACTATCTACAAGTATAGAAGCGTGCGTAGACATCAAGCTCTTTTCTGGCGCCGTTGCCGGGGAGGTAAGGTAAAAGGTACCCACATCCTATGTGAGTGCTCGAAGTTATTTCCTTTAGATTCCGCAATTATATCTTTTTGTTTCTTTTTTTCACTAGTTAGGTTTATCTTTACTTGTTCCTTGTTTTTAGTTTTACTAGTTAGGCTGAATGGAAAACAACAAAAATATGAGAGAACTTTATATGCATGCTAGTAGCAATGTTATTAGCATTAATTCTTTGGATACATTATTTCTAATGCTATGGAAAAGTCTAAGCTTGGGGAAGCTAGTTTTTATAATCTTTTTAGTTACCCAGCTTTAGAGGAGAAAATTTGCTCTGATGATACTTTATCTCCCATATGTGATAAATCTAATGACTCTTGTGATATTTTAAATCATCCCGCTGAAAGTATGCCTTTTAAAATAACTATGAAAATTGTTGAACGTGTCAGGAACAACTGCTATTTTGGAGATGGAACTGTCCATCCTAGTGATCATTTACTCTTTATACATGAATTATGCGGGTTTTTCAAGTGTGCAGGTATTTCAATGGACCAAGTTAAGAGTAGGTTATTCTCTTTTTCACTTAAGGACAAAGCAAGGGAGTGGTATGAGCTACTAGATGATCCTCATCATTTGGAGTGGAAGGAGCTTGAATCTCTATTTTACTCTAAATTTTATTCTTCTCATGAATTGTATTTAGATAGGAATTATATTTATAATTTTTGGCCTCGTGATGAATAAAGCATTTCTCATGCTTGGGGAAGACTGGAAACATTAATACTCAAATGTCCTAACCATGAGATTCCTAAGGAAATAATTGTTACTATTTTTTATGCAAGGCTTTCATGACATTATAGGGATTATCTAGATGCATGTTCAGAGGATTCTTTCTCAAGTAAGAAGGTTGAAGATAAATGGGATCTTCTTGAAACAATTCAAAAATAATAATGAAGGTTGGAATAACGACAAAAGTAAAGAATCGGGTATAAACTACGAGTATGATTGCATTAAGTCTTTCGCTGAAACTGCTGATTTTCAAGATCTTAGTGCTAAATATGGTATTGATCCTCAAATGATTGTTGGTTGGTATAGGTCCTTTGCTTCTCATATTAATGTTCCTAAAGCAAACGGGGACATATATCATGAACCTTTTAAAGACACTTGCATGAAAAATGAAATTTTTATTAATGATTACAATGAACATGCTCAAACTTCTGATAAGCATGTTAATTTTTGTGGAGCACTTAGACCTTGTGAAAATAATCATATCGAAGAAGAATATTGTATCCATCATAGGAATGAAAAAACTAGAAAGTGGGACAGCGCTTTAGATGATCATGGTAAAAAAAGTTTGTGCCCTTTATCCTTTTATTTGTGAACTTTGTTGTAAAGTGGGTCATTTAAATTTTCAATGCTCAGGTTGTAATAGTGACCATTCGAATCCTATGAGTACTGCAAGTTTGTATTGTGATGACATTATCACTCCTGATCAGCATGATGAACTCACTTTATTTTTGGGGTGTGAAGAGTTATCAAGAAAAACTTCTTTGGTAGATATGAGTGCTCTTGATACGGACAATGTCATGCATGGTTGTCATCTTTATTGTGTCAATAATTTTCACGCAAATACCTACATATAAAATATTGTAAAAGAGGAGACTTTACCAAAATATGACAGGAATAATATTTGTTTTTATCTTATTAATGAAGAGGAGGAATCCTCCTAGGTTTTTTCTATTGTTTCTGATAATAAACCAGGGTATGTGGAGAAGCTTCCTTTCAAGCCTCTCCCTCCTAAAGAGGGGAAGAAGAGGAGGATGAAGAAGAAGAGGAGTAAAAGGAGAGAGGTAATGGTATCTCCCCCTAAGCATGTTGCTCCTATTATAGTTTTTGACGAGTCTGAACTCGATGATTTTCCTATGCCTGCTATTTATGAAAGTGATCATGATTGGGAGAAACACACTACTTTTGATATAAAAAATCTCTTTGGTACCAATTCTAAAAATGATGATAATTGTTGAAATATTAGTACCATCCATGTTCCTTCCAATGATGATATAGAAAGCTCTGAGCTTGTGGATGATGTGTTTGAAAATCCTTACTGATGATTATATGCTTGATACATCTATTTCTAGTAAAAATGATGATATGATTACAAATGATTGCACTTTGGAAGATAAATATTATATTGCTTATGATGATGCTATGCCTCCATTCTTTGATATCTATTATAAAAGATGTTATAACATAGGCTATGATTACAATTATCCTCATGAAACTTGCCATAGTTATGGAGGGATTACCCAAAACAATCTCCCTAATATACAACTTGCGTATCATGTTGGAGTTCTTTATGATGATTACAATGATGAACATGCTGTTTTCAATCCACCTACTATTGAGTAGAAAACTAATTATGATTACAATATGCCTCCTATATTTGATTATTATGATGATGATAATGATAATGATAGCTATTTTGTTGAATTTTCTCTCACTACTATTAATGAGAATGACTATGCTTATGTGGAGAGCATCAATTCCTTTATGCATGTGGCTCATGATAAGAATGTTTCTTGTGATAGTTATATTGTTAATTTCATGCATGATGCTACTGAAAGTTATTATGAGAGAGGGAAACATAGTTTTATGCATCTCAAAAATATCAAGTTTCCCCTCTTTATGTTGAACGTTTTGAATTTACACTTATTTTGTCTTCCTATGCTAGCCATTTTATGCTTTATTGACTTGTTCTTATACAAGATTCTTTTTCATAAAAAGTGGGTTAGACTTAAATTTGTTTTACATCTGCTTCTTGATGCTCTCTTTTGTTTCAATTAATATTTATCATGTGAGCATCTTCTGAAATTATCATGCCTAGCTAAAAGGCTTTAAAGAAAAACACTTATTGGGAGATAACCCATGGTTTTATTTTTGCTTTCCTTTTCTATGTTTTATTTGAGTCAAGAGGTGGTATACTTCTGTAGCAACTCCTTTGTATCTTTATTTTCATGTTTTAGTTGTGCCAAGTGAAGTTTCTAATGAAAGTTGGAGTTGGTTTTGGATTTCTGCGCAGGAAACAGATTTCTTCTGTCCACCGTAAAAAAATCGTATAAAATGTAGAAAGATCCGAATGACCTAAACTTTTTTGTGCTTATTCCTCAGATAATTCCAAAACTTTTTTGTTCTTTAAGTTTTTCGGTCCGAGCAATGTATGTATGTGGTATTTAACCGCCACTCCAAGTAAATTTCTCGTGTGCTACCTTTAAAACCTTCAAAAAATTATTCCTATTCTGTGCCCCTGTTTTAGCTCATGAGGACGTAAATAGAGAATCTTTATCTCACTTTGATTGGATTTCACACCCTGGAATAGTGCCTTCATCCGCTTATCCAATGATAGAAGAGCCGGCAGCGGGGTGCCCAGCCCCAAATTAATACAACAAATTATCTTCACTCGTTTTGCCCCTGATTTATCAGTCAATGCATAATTGTGTAAACAAAAGAGAAAGAGGGATGACCTTCTACCTAGATGTGTCCTTCTATGGAAGTCGCTCTTGTGACATCTAGTTGGCTTCTGACGTACTGTATTGTCTGTTTACCATTCGTTGACATAAGCACACACCTCTCTTAAAAATGTTTTCAATACCTCTGTTTAATAAAATATAAAGCTCTAGCACATGATTTAATCTCTGTTTCCCTTTCTGAAGGGCCTTTCTTTTATTTTTATGTTGAGTCTCCACCTTCTCGCTTTGTGCACCTTCTTGATAGCATGGCTGTTATTCGTAGTGTAATGTGCTTGTCCCAAAACACAGTTGCTAGTGGTATAACTTTGATGCTTGTATCTTTGATATCTTCATTTCTAGTCTTCATTTGAACTTCAGAGGTGCCCTAGCATTTATGTTTTGCTCCACTATTAAGGGAAAACGAGTACACTTTATCATACCCTATTATGAGCATTGCAATCTTGCAGATTGATATACTTCATGTTGTATATTATTAGTTTGTTGGCATCTCTTCATGGTTTGCATAGCTGCTGGGTGACTTTTATTTTCCATACATCTTATTATGAATTGCCTCGGCACTTGATCATGTAGTGAGTATATTTACATCATATGAAACAAATGTGTTCTTCAAAGTCTTTTATGCACTTAGTTGTCACTGAATTGCTTGAGGACAAGCAATAAGCTAAGCATGGGGGGAGTTGATACGTCCAAAACGTATCTCCTTTTCCGAACACTTTTCTTATTGTTTTCCTCTAAACTTGTGAGCTTTGGATACCACTAACACGAATTAACGCTATTTTTAGCAGAATTACCTTGGTGTCTCGTTTTTGTGCAGAAAAATCAACTTTCGGGAAAATGCCCAGAAAAGATCCCATTGGTCCTAAAATACTTGAAGACCCCGGGAGCCAGAAGGGGGCCAGGAGAGGATCCAGGAGGGGGCCACACCACCCCCTGGCGCCCCCCTTGGCCGCACCGCCAGGTGGTGTGGGACACTCCCTCACCCCCTCGGACTCCCCTTTCGACTACATATGCCCCGAAACCTAAAAACGAGGGGGTTTGTCATATTCCACAGAAACACAACAGAGCACCGCCGCCACCCCGAACCTCGAATCGGAGATCAGAAGTTCCTGTTCTGGCGCCTGACGAGGCGGGGATTCGAAGGATATCATCGCCATCGACACCGCCACCCCGAACCATCCATGATTCCCCCATCCGTGTGTGAGTAAACACCGTTGTAGGTTGGGAGCGATGGAAGGGATTGGATGAGATCGATCATGTAATAGTGCCAGATTGTTAGGGCATAGTGCCTAGTATCCATTGTTAGTGTTTTCTACCCTTGTTGCGATTTGTTATGATTAATTCTTGTCACTAGGGACCGAGTGCCATGATCTCAGATCTGAACATGTTATTGTTTCATGAGTATAATTATGTTTCTTGATCATATCTGCAAGTTGTTTTACACATGTCATTGTCCGGAACCCGATGCTCCAAAGTGACAAAAATTGGGACAACCGGAGGGGGTGGTTGTGATGTGAGTATCACGTGTGTTCATGGAGTGTTAATGCTTTGCTCTGGTGCTTTATTAAAAGGAGGACCTTAATTACCAGTAGTTTCCCTAGAGGCCCCACTGCCACGGGTTGGTAGGACAAAAGATGTTGTGCAAGTTTCTCATTGCGAGTATGTATGACTATAATTGAACACATGCCTATGGTTTGCCTACATGTTTGATGCTTTATATTATTATCCGAAACGCCCGTGTTAGATTATTACATGACCTATGTTATCCATGCAACGCCCATCCATCCATCCCCTCTATGCCTACGGTACTTTCCATACTGATGTTTTCTGCGATTGCTAGTGTTGTTACTATTTTACTACTGCTGTTATTTTATTTCTACTACTGCTATCAAATTGTTACCACTGATAAATTGTTGCGAGCAAGTCTACTTTCAGGTGCAGCTGAATTTACAACTCAGTTGTTAAGTCACATAAATATTCTTTGGCTTCCCTTGTGTCGAATCAATAAATTTGGGTTTTACTTCCCTCGAAGATTGTTGCGATTCCCTATACTTGGGCATCATCAATGATTTACCAAACTTCATGGTGGATTTAGCCATGATGATTTATCAAACTTCATGGTGGATTTACCCATGATGATTTATCAAACTTCATGGTGGATTTAGCCATGATGACTGATCAACCTTCATGGTGGATTTAGCCATGATGGTTGTACAACCATCTTCAAAGTTTTCAAATGATTTACAATCATAGGAAAAAACAGGATTTATGCAACTAGCCCCAGACTCCACCAGCCAAATATCATGTAGCTAGTTTATTACTCAAAAATGCCACAATACAAGTGTCACTTCCAGTACATTGTTTGTACCGACCTCCCCCTGTGGGCTGCATATTCCAACGTGCAGGTCATTCTGACGATGAGTGATGGTTTAGGATCTCGAGCTTACCTTCCAACATGTCTGTCTGTGGCACATGAAGTGAAGGAGGCTCAATGAAGAATTTAATTCCGTTGTGATTACTTTGAACTTTGCTATTAAGGCTAGTCCATGATGACTATGCCAATTGTAAGACTATTTTAATCCATATCCACTTGATCAACGTTGTAGAATGATGCTATTGTTATGAATGTTTCATTTTGTTATGTGTATGCTATCAGTGATCCCGGGAATAGCAGGTTACACGGGTGTTCAATCTTTATTAAAAGGTAGGACACTACAAAATGGTATCAGAGCATAGTGTTGCATGTAGGACCGAGAACCTAAGTTTGGATTAGAACTAGGGAAAAGACACTAGGATTGAAAATCTACTTTCTTCAAATCTATAGAAAGAGAACATCACATTTTAATCCTTCTGATATCCTCTCATCTATTATTCACCTTCAAAATACTCTTCTCTTGTTAGGGATGACCTACCTCTTGTTTTCCATCAAGACATGGTTGGTGAAAAATTATGGAGTGAAAGGAATAGTTTTCACATGACCTTTTGGTTTCAACATGAAGATCTACACTCAAGACGATGGAAGAACTAGGGGATATACCCATACTTCATAACAATCAAAAACACCTCAAGACATTGAGAGGAGGATTTGAAGAAAACTCAAGAAGATATAGATGAGACCACCAATCTAGTTACTTTGTTCAACGTTAACGTGTTAGTGTATTGATCATACAAATTGTGTGTGTTATGACAATACCAGGTTGATTGTTAAATCTTGATGATTGGAGTGGTGAATTTTGTTGTGTGTTGTTAGATATTGTATGTCTGATGAATTGCCTTGCCCTACTATGTTTGGGTAGGAACCTTCTCTAATCTCTTTCTAAATCTCTACTCATCCATGCTAAACCAAACCAAACCAAACCCAACACCATACCCTTTTACCAACCATTGTGAGTTTCTAAGTTGTAGTGCAACAACTAACTTGACACCCAAGAGCACCTTTTGAGACAACCATCCATTCGAGGAATACCAAAGATCCCAGGATTCTGTTCTTCTATGTGAAGGAACAATCACATCTAGGATCAAGTCACCTCTATCCTAAGGAGCTGCAAGTCCATCAATAAGGGATAATATACATGTCGAGTCAGAGTCACATGAACTAAGACATCATAGAAAACTACCTACACTATGTGAAGGACATATGAATAAGATCAACTATTCAACTGGAGGTGCAAAGAGTTTACGCAACCCCACTAGTTGGAGAAACGATAGTTTAGTTCAGGTTTGTCTTACAGATTGGAAACTATATGTTAGACAATTGAGGTGACCTAGTGTTATCATATGATATTCACCAATATAAGTACAACGTAATGATTGAGTGCAACATGGATTGGCCCCCATGATGACTACTCACAATATTCACTCTTGCTATGATGAATGGTAAATCTGAGTGACATACCTATTATAAAGACGACAGTGTTAAACCTAAACTATAGGATAAAGGAATATAATTATAACCCTTTGTTAGGCAAGTGTTGCCGAAACGTACTAAACTTCGGTGAGGACAAAGCCAATCCTGGAGGAATCATGCAATAAAAGATATTGCCTACCATGAGAGTTTCGTTAGAAATATCATGGTGTTTGCATTCAAGGGATACAACAACATGATGAAAATCGCCAAGGAAATAGGAACATATTGTTATGGACTTAATCAGTGGATTACCTCGAAGAAAATTAGGGTATGATTCTATTTGGAAAGTGATTGATCGTCTGACAAAGATAGCACACTTTGTGCCACTAAAGACCACCTACACCAGTGCTAAGTTGGCAGATATATACATGAAGAGGATTGTCTGTCTTCATGGTGTTCCAAAGAGTATTCTGTCTGATAGGGGTACCCAGTTTACTTCACAATTTTGGAAGCAACTACATGAGTCCTTAGGAACCAGACTGGAGTTCAGCACGTCGTTTCATTCTCAAACAGATGGCCAGGCTGAGAGAGTGAATAAGATTCTAGAAGATATGTTGAGAGCTTGTACTTTAGACTATGAATCTAGTTGGGATGACAACTTACCATATGCAGAATTTTTCCTACAACAACGGTTATCAAGATAGTATTGAGATGACACCATTTGAATCTCTTTATGGGAAGAAATGCACCACGCCTTTGCCGTGAAGTGGCCCAGGAGGAAGAAAATTCTTTGGTCCCGACATCATCCAAGAAGCTGAAGAGAAGGTAAGACTGACCAAGGACTTCCAATTGACCAAAAGAGTGGCCCCTCCGTGTCAAAGGTAACTCAACAGACTTATGTTGGTCTGCAACTCTACCGCGAGTGAAAGTTTTACTCAAGCCATCTTGACTAAAACCACACTTCAATCCATGAGAATTGACACACCCTACTAGGGAGTGAATAATAACATATGGAACCCTAAAGATTGTATACTTGGACTAAGACCCCAAATACCAACAAGGAGTTCATGTATGCTATACAGGAATAATATCGATGATGAAGTATGACTCCAACTGAAGATAGAGTAAACCCAGTAACCAGTTAGACAAGAGTTTTAGACTACCCACAAAAGTTTCTTTTAAGGATGGTAGCCCACCTAGTTGTTTTGGAACCCATTTACCCAAACCTATCTTTCTTTCTAGCCTTCTCAAATCTCGAGACGAGATTTCTTTTAAGGGTGGTAGTTTGTAGGGGTGGGCATATAAATCGAGGACCGAACTACCGAACCGTATTAACTCGGACCGAAGCCGAAGTGACCGAACCTGATTCCTTCGGTACCTAGCTCGATTAGTGATATGTAAAACCCGAATTAAGTTCGGTAATTTTGGTCCATGAGGTCGGTCACACGAATAGACCGACTAACCGAGGGTCACACAGAGCCAGGCAGCCAGCGACGCCAGACCTTATCCCCTCCTTTCCCCCTCCCGAAGCTATGCCCAAAATCTTGCCGAAATCAAATCCCCGACTCGATCCCACTCCAGAGAAATTATGGCACCGACAAGGCGACGAGCACTTGCCCTATCCAAGCCGCAAGTCTCGCGGTCTACTTCCTTCGTTGACTGATTTCCTGCATCCCCGATTCCTATATGAGCTGATTCCTATATGAGCTGCAGTTTCCTGCCGCCTCTATGCGTCAGATCGTCCCTCGGAATCCCTAGCCACGGGCCACGGCACCATCCGCCCCAGGTACACACTGGAAGAACAACTGCTGAGGGCCGGCGCGGCGCCTGCGCAAGCAACCTCAAGCTATCAAACGGATTCGGCACCTAGGGACAGAAACGTAAGTTCTTTTGTGTTGTTCGATCCGGATCCTATTCTTCCTTATGGTCTGTAATTTTCTTGTGAGTCGTTTTTTATTTCTCCTTTTGTATTCTGAATTGAAGATGTCGTCCGAGATTGTGTACTTGTGGCCATGGATGTGGAGATGGCCACCGATGGGGCTCCTGATGCTGAGGTGCAAGCGGCAGTTGCAGGTTTGTAATTCTCCTGTACGGATGTACCACTCGCCTACTGTGTCATGTAGTATATTTTAGGGAACAATTCCATATTATATCCAAATAGCACCGATAATTCTTGATAATGGCTGAGATGTGTGAATAGGCTAATCACCTTTGCTAATTTTGCTTTCCTTTAACAATAGTAAATCCTAGTCTTGGCTGAGATGTGTCAAGATTGCACAAGTAATCATGGTTAGCCCTAGGAAATATTAGAATGCAATTTTGCTAGTTCCGATTTACATATTTCATGCATCACTATGTTTATAGTTGTTTGAGAAAATTCAGTAGCTTTATAATTTTGACATATCAGTAACCTAATCGTTATGACTAGAGCATACATAAAACTCTGATATCTATAGGAAATGATATCCCACAAAGCTGCTTAATTAATTAGCTAGTACGTACACACATTTACTTGTTATATTCTGGACCGTAGCAAGTAGATGTTGCTCTTTCCATCTGCTACATACATACTAACCTGATTGCTAACTTGCTGTTTGGATAGGCAGTAGCAATTTGGACTTAAATATTGAATATCTTAACCTGCTTCATGACGTGTTGTCATTTAGAATATATAAAATACACGATAAATACAGTATCTATCCAACGAATTACTTATTTGTCCATTTGTTTACGTGTGTCATTCCAACCTGCTTGCTGACTTTGCTATTTGTACATGTTTATTTGGTAGATGTAGGGAATGGTACTAGGGATGTTGTTGAGGTGGAAGCAGGAGAAAGAGGGCACGAGGATGGCGACAAGGTGAATGCTTCAGATGTTGTGAAGGAGGGTGAGAAGAAGGAAGTCCGAAAGAAAATGGTTGCGAGATTAGAGATGTGGAAGCACTTCAAGAAGGTCATGGTTGACGGTAAATTGCAGAAGGGAAAGTGCAACTACTGCAAGACCGACATCGCCGCTCATCCTGTTATCAATGGTACATCTGCCTTGGGGAAGCATTTTCATGCTTGCAAGCGTAATCCTCATAAGAATAGTCATGATGATAAGCAAGTTGTGCTACATAATAGTGGTGATAGTGTCCATGCTTGGAAATTTGACCCTGAAGCTATTAGGGCTGATTTTATTCGCATGATTATAGAGGATGAACTCTCATTTACATTCAATGATAGAAGAGCTGGCAGCGGGGTGCCTAGCCCCAAACTAATAACACAAATTCTCTTCATTATATTCCCCCTGATTTATCAGTCAAACCGTAATTGTGTAAACAAAAGAAAAGGGGGATGACCTTCTACCCAAATGCATCCTTCTATGGGATCCGCTCTTTTGAAGTCTAGTTGGCTTGTGACGTACTGTATTTTCTGTTTACCATTTGTTAACATAACCATACACCACCCTTAAAATATAGACACTCCTCCACGGTATGTTATTGTTGGTAGACACCCGAGGATTCAGTTACCCATGGTTTGTGAAAGATGGTTGGGAGGAGTGTCAAGTTTTTATACCTCTGTTTAATAAAATAAAAGCTCTAGCACATGAGTGATCCATGCTTCCCTCTGCGAAGGGACCTTCTTTTACTTTTATGTTGAGTCTCCATCTTCTAACTTCATGCACAGTTGAGAGAGCATTTTTGCCATTCTGAGTTTTATGTGCATTTGTCCCAGAAACATTATTAATTGATTCATGATGTGTTATTGCTAGTTCTCTAATTATTTGTTCTATTCTTCCTCATGAACTTTGAAAGTGTCCTGGCGTTTATGTTTTGCCTCATTCTTAAGGACTAGCAAAATATCACTTTGCCATGCTTTCTCTATACTTGAAACAAACGTATATCTTTCTTTGCAATGTTATTCATGATCTTTTATTTGAGTTACTTATCATGATGCAAAGTGATTGCTATGCTTTATTATTGAAGTTTTATTTATCATGCTTGGGTTGAAGTTCTATGATCTCAACTTACTTATGCTTTTACATTATTGATGATCAAGTTTAAGTTGGTAGCATGTCACCTCAGAAATTATTGTGTTTTTTATCGTTTACCTACTCGAGGACGAGTAGGAACTAAGCTTGGGGATGTTGATACGTCATAAATGTATCCTTAATTTCTGATGTTCCATGTTGTTTTCTTATTGTTTTCCACATGTTTTCTATACACTTTATGTAATTTTTATCGATTTTCCGGACTAACCTATTGACAAGATGCCACAGAGCCAGTTCTCGGAATTGGAAAGTTCGAAGCCCGAAAGTCTTAAAATTCCCGAAGGTTCCACGGAGTCCCGAAGAGACCCAGAGGGGGGCCTCACCGGGCCCACACCATAGGGCGGCGCACCCCCCTTGGCCGCGTCGGGGGGTGGTGTGGGGCCACCAGGCCTCAACCGCCTCTGCCCTTTCGCCTATTTACCCTCCCCCCGAGACAAAAACCCTAGGAGGATACCACTTTTACCCGAGAAACACCCGAGGCCGCCGTCACCGTCATCCCGAGATCGGGAGGGTTCTGGAGCTCTCCCCGGCACCCTGCCGGAGGGGAAATCATCATTGGAGGGGTCTATACCACCATGCCCTCCTCCGAAGTGATGCGTGAGTAGTTCATCCCTGGACTACGGGTCCATATCAGTAGCTAGATGGTTGTTCTCTCCACTTTGTACCACATGTTTAGATCTTGTGAGGTGCCTATCATAATCAAGATCATCTTTATGTAATGCTACATGTTGTGTTTGCTGGGATCTGATGAATGCTGAATGCTATGTATTCTGATTATCAATATACCATGTTATTTTCATGCTCATGTTATTTCTGATCTTGCATGCTCTCCGTTATTAGTAGATGCTCTGGCCAAGTAGATGCTAGTAATTCCAAGAGGGAGTATTTATGCTCAATAGTGGGTTCATGTCTTATTTGCATCTGTGCTCGAGTGACAGAAACATGACAGATGGAGGATGTGTTGTTGCCATTAGGGAGAAAACAACAATGCTTTGTCTAAGGATGATGTTATTGTTTACATTACACACTTTGCTTACTGTGATTATCTGTTGCTTGCAACTTAATACCCAACGTTTGTTCGGATGATATTCAAAGGGTGGATTTTTAGTCATAGATGCAGTTGGATAACGGTCTATGTATCTTGTTGTAATGCCCGCATGAATCACATAGTAATATTTATGTCTTGCATATGCACTACGGTGCAGCCTTCATTTCTGTCAATTGCCTAGTTGTAATTTGTTCACCACACATGTTATTTATATTTCACGGAGAGACACCACTAGTGAACTGTGGACCCCAGTCCTTTTTCCTCATACTGATAAACACCTACTGCTTTCATATTGCTCTGATATTGTTATTACTGTTTTCCTACTGTTTTCCACACCATACGTTTAACCTCTTTGTGCTCAGCAAAACCGGTGAGATTGACAACCTCACTGCTTCGTTGGGGCAAAATGATTTGATTGTGTTGTGTAGGTTCCACGTTGCTTCTGAACCCGTAGTGCGCCCTGCCATCTCAGCTGCTTCACCTTCTGAAGCTATTCCTTCCTCCTACTGGTCGATTCAACCTTGGTTTCTTTCTGCGGGAAACTTGCTATTGTTCTCTTCATACCTTCCTCTTGGGGTCTCCCAACGAACGTGTGTATCACGCGCATCAAGTACGGTTGTGGATTGCCACCCAGGAACAAAGAGATTAGTAGGTCTTCACTGTTTTCGTTAGCTTCCAGCGCAGCCTTGAGGTAATGTGGGCTCTGCCAAGATTAAGTAAGTTGTAGGGGTTCATCCTGTTGTAAGACATTGGGTGGTAGAATTTTAGGAGTGTCGAGTCTTGCTGGCATGGGTGAATCTCTGTTCCCAAAGATTTTGTCTCATTCTTCTCTCGGGGAGGATGAGTCTCAAGGTGAAATTGCACAACCTCTGTAGAGTTAAAAACTAAGATCTTAGCCGTGTCCCCGGTTATGGGCAATTTGAGCTTCTAGACATGGTTGGTGACGAAGGATCTCCTTATCTTTTCTGAATGAAATATAATATGGTAGAGACGTGCACATGGTGGATTTATCCATGATGTCATTATCAAACCTCGTGGTGGATTTAGCCATGATGATTTACCAAACTTCATGGTGTATTTAGCCATGATGATTTACCAAACTTCATGGTGGATTTAGCCATGCTGACTTATCGAACTTCATGGTGGATTTAGCCATGATGATTTATCAAACTTCATGGTGGATTTAGCCATGATGATTTATCAAAATTCATGGTGGATTTAGCCATGATGACTAATCAACCTTCATGGTGGATTTAACCATGATGGTTGTACCAACATCTTCAAAGTTTTCAAATGATTTACAATCATAGGAAAACACTGGCTTTATGAAAATAGCCCCAGACTCCACCAGCCAAATATCATGTAGCTAGTTTATTCCTAAAAAATGCCACAATACAAGTTTCACTTGCCAGTACATTGTTTGTACCGACCTCCCCCTGTGGGCTGCATATTCCAACGTGCAGGTCATTATGATGATGAGTGATGGTTTAGGATCTCGAGCTTACATTCCAACATTTCTGCTTGTGGCACATGAAGTGAAGGAGGCTCATTGAAGAATTTAATTCCGATGTGATTACTTTGAACTTTGCTATTAAGGCTAGTCCATGATGACTATGCCAATTGCAAGACTATTTTAATTCATATCCAACAGATCAACGTTGTAGAATGATGATATTGTTATGAAAATTTCATTTTTTCATGTGTATGCTATCAGTGATCCCGGGAATAGCAGATTACACATGTGTTATGTCTTTATTAAAAGGTAGGACGCTACAAACTTCAACATCTCTTACAATACCCACTGGTGATTATTAACACGAATGTCTTTCAATTCACACGGAGCAATTCCATTCATTATTTCTTGACAGAGAAAAAAGGTATGACACTTGCACTTGATCCCAAATCGCAAAGTACATGATAATTATGATCACCTATTTTGATAGAAACAACAGGTGTGCCAACAACAAGTCTATGATGTTTATTAGGTGCTACTAAGTTAGAGGCAACCTCACAGAAATATATATCACTACCATCAATATTTCCAGCAACAAGATCTTTAACCATGGCAACCGTAGGTTTGATCTTCAGGTTCAATAACCTTCTTACATATTTTTTTCACAATATCATTGGCAAAAGAATGTTCTTTTACTCTAACAGAAAAAGGTGGTTTATCAAAGTGAACAACAGGTAAAACATGATCAAAAGTATTAACAAGTATTTCACTACTAGAGAGTTGTTGCTCTTTAATTCCTTATAAGGTTCATGATACTTGGCCCACTTAACTTTATGAATTCTAACATGAGAGGCAAAGGTTTTCCAAAGTTCAACAATTACTTGAGAATCGAGCCCATATTTAGCACTAAGCATGTTGAGATTTCTGTTTCAGCAAAATACTTAATGCAATCATATTCATAGTTTGTACCCGGCTCTTTACCTTTGTCCATCTCTCAATATTTTCTATTACGTTGAATTCTTTCAATAAGATCCCATTTAGCATAAATCTTCTTGTTCGTGAAGGAACAATTAGAAGAGGCATCAAGAAGGTCCTTTTCATGACGCGAAAGCCTTGCATAAAAAATATTAATAATAATCTTCTGGGGAAGCTCATGATTGGGGCATTTACGCATTAATATTTTCAGCCTCCCCCAAGTTTGGGCAATACTTTCTCCATCACGAGGCCAAAATTATAAATAAAATTCTGATCTTGATGTATTTCATGAAGAGGATACAATTTGAAATAAAAAGAGAGATGTAAGCCCCGTCAAATCCAGCAAATGTGAATCATCCAATAACCTATACCATTCCCATTCTCTTTATTTTAGTGATATAGTAAATAATTTCCTCATGATTAAATCTCTTGGAACACCTTCAATCTTAAACAACTCATACAATTCTTTAATATAAAGCAAGTGCTCGTCGGGATGGACAGTTCCATCACCAGCATAACAGCTATCCATAACACGATCAACAATTCCAATAGGTATTTCAAAAAGGGACAATTTCAGTAGATGGGGAACTTCTCTCCATCACACGAGTAGTGGGGGAGTCATTCCCGGACATATAACCATCAGTAAAGTATTCCATGATTCAAAAAAATAAACAAACAATAATAAAAACATCTCTTACAGTAAAAGGTTTCCTTACCAATTCCACTTATCAATGATGCTACACTCCGCAGCAACGGTGCTAGAAAATAGTCTTGATGACCCACAAGTATAGAGGATGGATCATAGCTTTTTCAATAAATAAGAGTGTCAAACCCAACGAAGAGCGGAAGGTATTGATAAATAGTTTCGAGCAAGGTTTCACTGTAAACACTAGAGAAAAACTATTTAGGGATTTTTTAATAGTAACAAAGCTATAACAATAAAGGTAGATAGTTTCTGCAAGTGCTCCAATCTTTTTTAGCGCAAAGGACAAACTGGTGGTACTTCTTATAAAGGCTAGAACGTTCCCGAGGACACATAAAAGGTTTTCGTCTAGTTATTTTCATCACACGCGTAATCTTTATCGTTTTAGTAAGTGTTATGTGGATATACCTATGTTAGTGCACCGTCCTATCCAAGACTAATGCAGACTGACGATTACACTACTAGCAAGCGTCCGCAAATACAAGAAAGTAATTAAGAAATAAATCTAACCATAGCAATAAACTCGTGGTACCTACTACTTCCTTATGTGAAGTATTGCAAGATGGGGTTTAGGTTTCCGTCACTCCGGCAACCCACCACAGGCAATCCAACACACAATGCATTCCTCTAGATCCTTAAAAGGTGAAGTGCTATGTAGTCGACGTTCACATAACGCCACCAGAGAATTAACAACATAACTTAAATGTCAAACCGGTAAATATTACTCAACGAAACGTGATTACTAACAACTAGATTTCTCCCATGTCCTCAATTACTAAACTATCTACTCACAACACATCACAAGGTACATGTTTAGAGGCGATAAATGGATGAATAACAATCTAGTCATAAAGTGCAAACACCAATAGAACCATAATTGTTACAAACAAGTAATTCACACCAGGAGAGAGATCTACTGGAAACAACGATATAAAACCCTAATTGTTACAGCGGGATGGAGGTGGATGGTGAGGATGATGGTGTTGATGGTGAGGATGATGACAATGATGATCTTGATGATGTTCGGTGCGATGACGGTGGCGATTCCCCCCCTCTGGCAGGGAATTTCCCCGACGGAATCTCCCAGTTAGGAAGGTGTTTTCTTCTCTTTGTCGTTTCCGTCGCGAAGAGGTGGCGGATAAATTCTACGAAGTGCCTCCTCGGAATTTTTAGGTCAAGGCGGGTAAGTACCCCGAAGGGGAGCTGCTGGAGGGGCTTGGGGCCTCCAAGGGCCCACCAGGCGCGGCCATGAAGGAGCATGCGCCCGCACCCCACCTGGTGCCCCTGGCTCTCCTCTGGCAGCCCTTGTGTCTCCCTCCGGTGATTTCTGACAAAACCTCGTTTTCTATTTTTTCTCAATTTTTCTGACGTCCAGAAAATATCCCTTCCGACAAATGCTTTTTCCAACTGTTTTCTGACTTTGATAAATAATTCCGAAAAACTGTAAACACAGAGAAAACAATGAAGTAACATGAGTATAGTTCTCTAATTGTTGGGGGCTACCCTCGAGTAGGGGTAAGACAGGTGGTGAAACAGAGATCAGAGTACTGTTTGCCGGGTAGGCGTCTACCCGGTACTTGCTATCCGGTAGATGCTATTCGGTGGCACATATTGAACTCCAAGAGAGGATAATGAGCAAGTTTGGAATCGTCCGAATAGCGATCAAGTGGTCCGAGTAGATGGGTTGCAATCCTACTCGGGCAAGAAGTCAAGGGTGTCGTTCTGACAAGATCTCGTGTATCCCGCTGACATACAGGCGTGCGGTTCAACTTATGGAGTACATGAGTATCCGCGCAACGGCGTGGGTACAGTAAGGGTAGGCGCATGTCACGTCTTGTCACTGACATAGGGGACAGGACGTGTCGGGGGGCCTACTCTGTGAGACTGACAGGGTGGATAGGTCCCATCAGCCGAACGGCGCGGCAACTTCTCGCACCCGCGTCAGCGAGAAGCCGGAGGCGTGCTCTGCTTCACAGTAGGGACGTCCCATCGTTGTACTTTTTATTCTTTGTTTACTCGGCTGGGCACCAGTATATAAGGTGCCCAACCCCCTCCTGCGCGAGGGACGTTACGTGAGAGAGCATTTATTGCACGAGCAATTGTTAGAGCTAGAGAAAGCAGAGAGTGGCTACTCGGCTGAGGGACAACTTTGTACTGTGGATACTCGGATATCATACATACAGAGAGATAGGCAGGAGTAGGGGTGTTACCTCCACACGAGGGCCCCGAACCTGGGTAGTTCTTGGTATTTGCAGTGTTTCCTGAGCGCGTCTACTCGACGTGTGATCCCTCCCCGAATACCTACAGCGTCCATCGGCCCCAACCTTAAGCCATCCCATGGCATATGTCTTTACTCATCCACGACAGTTGGCGCCTACCGTGGGGCTAGCAGCGGCGCTGGCTGGGGTTCATATTCGGACGGGACCCATCTTTGCATCGGGGGAGCGCGTAGTTTGTGGCCTTGTCCACAGATTCGGCTCTTTCGATTTCGTCACCGGCAACGCCGGAGATTTCGGCGGCAGGCCCGTGCCTGCAGGCGGCTTGGTCCTCTCCTTCGGCGCGCATCTGGTCTACGTCGCCACCACCGTCATCCGCGAGTTCCCGAAGGAGGTGCTCGTCGCGGATGATCCTCTCGATGTACTCGCTGCTCGCGGGAAGCCTACTGACTGCTCTGCGGACATCATGGAGGTGATGATGACGGGCCCAGCTATCGATGCCGGGAAAGGCGCGGCCGCTGCAGGCGAGGTCATCGAGGAACCGGCTCGTGTGAGGGTCCACAAGCCCTACGACATGCCCCGGAACATTCCGAGCTACGTGGCTCCTTCCACGTCAACGGCTATACCGGCTGCTCGCGTTGGCGCCACCGAGCAGCTGGGCATGCCGCCTCCCACCGACACCGAGCTCATGGCGTTGAAGGCGCAACTCGAGCAGCAGCGTCAGGCGCTGCACGCGGAGGCCCAGGAGCTGGAGAAGGTTAAGCTCGAGCTTAACCTAGACCATAATGAGTACAATAGAGCGCATGGCTTTACTCCCATTTCTAGGCTGCCTAGAAAGCTAGGTACTATCAGTCGCAACTTGGGCGCTAAGTTAGCCAGAGATGGTAGGGCTGCTAGCCAATCTGCTAGTTTGAACACTGCTAATAGGCCCAGATATAGCTCCCGTGCCAAAACTCGTAGGGCTGCAGAGGCAGTCGCTGCTGAGTTGCCGCATCTCACTGGCGACGCGCGCGTTAGGCAGCGGGATAGGCTCAATGAGCTAGTGCTAGAAGCTGGCAGGCAGAACGAGGAGTTCCGGAAAGCCAATCCGGGAGCTGGTGCTTCTCAGGTTGTCCACTCGCATGCGGTCAGATCTATGGATCATGCCTCATCACCGCTTCCTGGCAATGAGAGGGACCAGAGTGTGAACTCTGGAAATAACAAACAGATGCAGGTGTACAACCCGGCTGTCGCCGGAAAACAACCCGCTGTAGCGTGGCAGCCCGGTCAGAAACACAACTCTGCAGGAGCAGACTATCAAACCACTAAATCTCACAGCAAGGGGCAAGGAGGAAACCGTGCGGGAGCATCTCGGCATCAGGCTGCCAACCCGGTTTAGCGGAGGGTACAGCCGCCAGCGGCTGTGCAGCCGCAAGCAGTTGTGGCAGCGGCCAACCCGGTTGATCAACCTGGTCCCGTGCCGCAAGACCGCTATGATGATGGGTACTCGGCAATGGAGATGGCCGGGTACGCTGATCCAAGGGACGTCACTGGTCGTTTGGGTGACAGGGTGCTGGAGCCCAGCGATGCAAGACACAAGTTGGACCGGATTCACCGGTCCGAGCAAATTGAGAAGAGGGGGCCACCCGGCCCAAGTTGTTTTGGCCACCGCTTCATGGGAGAGCCTTCCGTGAACAAGTTTCAGTTGGCTAGAGGGACCAAGTCATATGATGGGAGCACCAAGCCGGAAGACTGGTTGAATGACTATGTCACCGCTGTGCATATTGCAGGCGGCAACAAGAGATGGGCCGTGAGATATGTTCCCCAGATGGTGGAGGGCCCTGCCCGGATCTGGTTGAACAACTTGCCCAAGGACAGTATCAACTGCTGGCTTGACTTCTCGGAAGCCTTCATCAGCAACTTCACCAGCACATACAAGAGGCCGAATAGGCCGAAGCAGCTTTCAGCTTGCAAGCAGCGGGAAGAGGAGACCGACCGGGAGTACCTTACTCGGTGGAGCACATTGAGGAACACCTGTGAAAGTGTGAACAAGTCACAGGCAATCGCCTGGTTTGCTCAAGGCTGCAGGCATGGCAGCATGTTATGGCAAAAGTTGCAGAGAGAGATGCCGAGTACGCTCGCCGAGACGATCAAGATAGCTGATATGTATGCACTCAGAGACCCTACTCAGCCTCTGCTCGATGCTTTCGAGCCGAGAAGGAAACAACATGATGGCGGCAGACGCCATGAATTCCGCAACAAGCGCAGAGATGACCGACCTGATACCCAGTATGGGTCTGAGCAGGTGAATGCTGTGAACCAAGACACTGCGGCTGCTGGGAGTAGCCAAAGGCAAAAATCTGTTGGAGCTCAATACGGGCAGAACCAGAATCAGGGACAAGACATCAAGAAGCCATACAATGCTCCCCAGCAAGGTAGCGGCAACCCGGACGCAGGAGATGCTCAGAGATTTATCTTTGAGAACATGAAGGACGGGCCATGCAGCTTCCATACTCGGCATCCGAGTAGGCCAGCCAACCACACTACCCGACAGTGCAGCTGGTGGGACCGCATCAAGAGTGAAGGTTTTGGTCAGTTGCCCCCTCCTCCTCCTCTGCTGCCTGCGAATGCCAATGTGCAGCCTATTCGGGCAGCTGCTCCTAGGCCAGCAGTGAATCCGAGAAGGGAGAATGTGAATCAAGTGGCTCAGGGAGCCAACCGCAACTACTACAACCGCAACCGCAACTACTACAGCCGCAACAACAACAGGAACAACAACAACAACAACAACAACAACAACAACAACAACAACAACGACAACGGCAACAATGGTGGTGGAGACCGCAACCAGTACCAGGAGCACCATGATAGCTACATGGTGTTCACCACCGAACCAGATGACAAGCAGTCGCTGCATAGGCGTGCGATGGAGGTGAATGCAGTGATCCCAGCTGTGCCTCACTATATGCACTGGTGCGAGCAAGAGATTACTTGGTCCAGAGATGATCATCCTAAGGTGATGCCCAATCCGGGTACATATGCACTGGTGGTGGATCCCACCTTCCTGGGGATCAAGAAGAATGTCAGGTTCAGCATGGTGCTGATTGACAACGGCAGCAGCATCAACATCATGTACCGAGATACCCTGGTTCCCATGGCATTGTGCCGAGAACATGCTGCTACCCAGCAGGACCACTTTCCATGGCATTGTGCCGGGAGTGTCTTGCGCTCCGATAGGCCGCATCTGGATAGATGTGCTATTTGGTACCAGGGAGAACTGCCGCACCGAGTGCCTGCAGTTCGAAGTGGTTGATCTTCAGAGCCCCTACCATGCTCTACTCGGTAGGCCTGCGCTCACCAAGTTCATGGCCTCAACCCATGCATCCTACCTGAAGATGAAACTACCTGGTCCCAATGGTGTCATCACCATCTCGGGTGATTACAAGCGCTCCTTGGAGTGCGCATATGCTGGTTCTCTGTTGGCAGAGTCCATGGTTATCGTTGTTGAGAAGAAGAAGATACACGAGGTGGTTTCTATGGCCCAAGCAGCGCAAGTCGGTATGCCTGGCATGCCTGGTACTCAGTATGGAGCAGCTTTCCAGGCCTCCCAGGAAACCAAGAAGGTGCAGGTGGACCCTGAGTTCCCAGACCGTGTTGCCATCATTGGCGCCGGGTTGGGCGAGAAATAAGAAAGCGAGCTCATCCACTTCCTCCGTGAGAATCGGGATGTCTTTGCATGGTCCAATGAGGACTTGCCGGGTGTCCCGAGGGAGTTGGTTGAGCACTCGCTACATGTACGTCCTAACACCAAGCCAGTTAAGCAGGCAATGCGCCGCTTTGGTGATGAGAGGAGGAAAGCTATCGGTGATCAGATCACCAAGTTGCTGATAAGCGGATTCATCATGGAGGTGTGGCATCCGGATTGACTGGTCAACCCGGTTATGGTTGAGAAGAAGAAGGAGGACCCCAAAGCCGATACTGCATGGCGCATGTGCGTGGACTACACCGACCTGAACAAGGCCTGCCCCAAGGACCCATTCCCGCTACCCCGCATAGATCAGGTGATCGATTCCACTGCCGGGTGTGAACTTTTGTCTTTCATTGATGCCTACTCTGATTTTCACCAGATACCTCTTAATCCGGCTGATCAAATAAAGACTGCTTTCATTACCCCGTACGGGGCTTATTGCTATCGTGTTATGTGCTTTGGGTTGCGGAATGCTGGGGCTACCTATCAGAGATGCATGCAGAAATGCTTGCATGATCAAATTGGCAAAAATGTGCAGGTGTACGTAGATGACATTGTCATAAAAACGAAAGAAACACATACTCTGCTTAGTGATATTGAGGAAACATTTGCTAGCCTGCACAAGTATAGGATGAAGTTGAATCCGACTAAATGCATCTTTGGCGTTCCGGCTGGCAAGTTACTCGGTTTCTTGGTATCCAGCCGGAGCATTGAAGCCAATCCTTCAAAGATAAAAGCTATAGAGAGCATGTCTTTGCCGAGATCGCTGAAGGATGTGCAAAAATTTACCGGATGCTTGGCTTCTCTTAGCCGCTTCCTGGGAAGAATGGGTGAGAAGGCCTTGCCTCTTTACCAGCTCATGAAGAAAAGTGACAAGTTTGTCTGGACATCACAAGCTGATGTGGCCTTCAGAGAACTCAAGACCATGCTGGGTATCCCTCCCATCCTGGCAAGCCCGCTACCCAAAGAGTCAATGTTGCTGTACATTGCTGCAACCAATCGGGTAGTCAGCGTGGTGATAGTGGTGGAAAGAGAAGAGGAAGGAAAAAAGATGCAGCGGCCAGTGTATTATCTCAGCGAGGTGCTATCCAGCTCCAAGCAAAACTACCCGCACTACCAGAAGATGACATACGGCGTATACCTGGGTGCCAAGAAGCTCAAACACTATTTCCAAGAGCATCCCATCACAGTGGTGAGTACTGCTCCCATCTCGGAGATCATGGGCAACAAGGAAGCAAGCGGCCGAGTAGCCAAGTGGGCAATTGAGCTAGCCGCGTACACCCCTCTGTACGCGAGAAGAGAGGCAATCAAGTCACGAACTCTGGCAGATTTCTTGGTGGACTGGGACGAGATGCAGTATGATCCTCCCTTGCCAGAAACCAACTACTGGAAGATGCATTTTGATGGCTCCAAAGTAAAGGAAGGGCTTGGTGCTGGCGTGGTGCTCACGTCACCTAAGCGAGATCAACTCAAATATGTACTGCAGATCCATTTCAAGGCATCCAATAATGTGGCCGAGTATGAGGCATTGGTACATGGCCTGAGGGTAGCCAAGGAGATCGGAGTTCAGCGCATTGTCTGTTATGGCGACTCGGATTTGGTGGTGCAGCAGGTATCCGACAATTGGGACGCCTTGGATGCCAACATGGCGTCCTACCGGTTTCTGGTGCAAACCATGACTGGGTTCTTTGAAGGATGTGAAATCCATCATATACACCGAGCTGAAAATGATGCAGCTGATGAGCTGTCCAAGTTGGGGTCTTCTCGGCAGTTTATCCCGGCTGGGATTGCCTTGGAGCATCTGAGAAAACCATCCATCAAGCCATCCCCCAACTCGGAGTCTATCTTCGTTCCATCTCTGCCAGGAGCGGAAGTTGTTCCCATGGGAATTGATTGGGAGGCTACAAAAGAGAACCCGGGGACTGACACCTGCAACCCGGGGACTGCTCCATTCAACTCGGGAACTGTCGCATTCATCGAGGGGGTCATTTCTCAGTACTCGGGGACTCGCCCTCAACTCAGAAGAGGTCTTGGTGGCTGGTCCAATGGAAGTGGACGAACCAGTGTTTCCCACCCGGGAGACACCGAGTTGGGCTATGCCCATATTATCCTTTCTAACGGATGGCACATTGCCGAGTGATAAGGTAACAGCGAGACAAATACAGAGAAGATCCAAGGGCTATACCATCATCAACAAGGTGCTGCACAGAAGGAGTCCTACTGGCGTACTGCAACGCTGCGTAGAACCAGAGGAAGGAGAAGAGATTCTTGTGGAGATACACCAAGGAGAATGCGGGCATCACGCCTCTTCTCGGGCTCTGGTCAACAAGGCTTTACGGCATGGCTTCTTTTGGCTCACTGCTTTGCGGCAAGCTGAAGACAAAGTGACAAAGTGCAACGGATGCCAGAGGTTTGCAATCAAGATTCATATGCCAGCATCTGAGTTGAAGACCATTCCCATTACTTGGCCATTTGCTGTCTGGTGTTTGGACATGGTGGGTCCTTTCAAGCCAGCTAGAGGCAACATGACTCACATCTTGGTCATGGTTGACAAATTCACCAAGTGGATTGAGGCCAAGCCTATTCGGAAGTGTGATGGAGTCACAGCCGTGAGTTTCCTAAAGGATGTCATTCTGAGGTACGGCTACCCGCACAGCATCATCACTGATAATGGCACAAACTTTGCTGAGGGTGCATTCACAAGATTCTGCAGAGAGAAGCGGAACCGGCTAGATGTTGCATGTGTTGCGCATCCGGCCTCCAATGGGCAAGTTGAAAGAGAAAATGGCATGGTCCTATCCGGGATAAAGCCAAGGTTGATTGATCCATTACAACAAACCCCTGGATGTTGGCTGGACGAGTTGCCGACGGTGTTGTGGAGTCTAAGGACTACCGCTAACCGATCAACCGGATACACACCATTCTTCTTGGTATATGGAGCTGAGGCCGTGTTGCCCACTGACCTAGAGCATGACTCGCCCCGAGTAACCCTCTACACTGAGGCGAAGGCGAGAGAAGCTCGAGAAAATGACGTTGACCTGCTAGAAGAAGCAAGAGAGCTAACTCTGTCATGTTCAGCCATTTATCAGCAAAACCTGAGGCATTATCACAGCCGGAAAGTAAACCCAAGGGTTTTCCGAGAAGGAGACATGGTCCTTAGGCTCGTGCAGCGCACGGCCGGGATGCACAAGCTATCCCCTCTGTGGGAAGGGCCTTTCATTGTGAGCAAGGCTCTACACAATGACGCCTACTATCTAGTTGACGCACAGGCACCCCAGAAGAACAGGCCGGATAAAGCTGGAGAGGAATCCAAGCGCCCCTAGAATGTAGCTCTACTCCGCCGTTTTCATTCATGAGCAAAAGTTGTATGTATCTCCTCACCCGAGTTAAAATTCTAGTCGGCACTCCGAATTCGAACTCGGAGACTGCCTGTGCAAAAACCTTTCCTTGTGTTGTTTACTTTATTTCCTTTGTCTACTCGGTTGGTCTGCTTAGAATTTCATGCGCATATCTAGTAGTGTGTTTAAACCCACGGGCCAACTCTTCGACTCTGCTGCTGTCCGCAACCCGGCTTCATGGCAAGCAAGAGAACAAGCCAAAGGTCAATGAACACATGAAAATTTGCTAAGGAAAAGAGAAATGTGGCAACCGAGTAGGGTGTTCTTTACTTTACTGTGTCTCTTTTCGGTTAAGTGGTGGGCAACGTTACCATGCAGTTTTCTAAGTGGCTAAGTATCTGAAACTCGAACTTTGAAATCTTGTGACCCGACTACCAAAAAGCCACAAGTGGCAGGTAAGAGAAGAGACGAAGAGAACGAGTGAATGAAAAATGCAACTCAGGGACTTGCATTGAAACGCAACCCGGCATTGAGCCAGGGTTGTTGAGTATTAACTGAATAAAACTGAGTAGCAAATAACTTAAACTTGTTCGATACATATGCACCCGGCATCCCGGGGATCTGATGAGATTGTTTAGAGATAAAGTGTGCAGGAGTTAAACAACAGTGGAGGCAGTATCTGTGTTGGTGTTGGTAGGCGTTTCCAGCTCGGAGGATGTAGAGGTTGGCTCGGCTGCAGAAGGAGTTGCAGTAGTGGAGATTGGCTCTGAGGCGGAGTTGGAGGTTTGAGTGGCTGCAGTGCTGGGCAGAGGGTAGAGCTCTGAGGTCGCAGCCCCAGTTGCGCCCAACTCGGGAGCTGGGTCGTTAATCACCATCTCGATGGTGACGGCAGCCTCCTGCGCGGTCGGTTGCGACTGCTCAGTCTCCGGGTTGGCTCCCGTCCCGGAGTATTCTGCGGCGCTACGCTGCTCGGTCTCCATCCTCTCAGCCTCTTCTTGATCAGACCCTTCCTGCTCTTCTTCTTCTGCATCTTGGCTGTGCTCTTCGTCGCCATCATCCTCGAACTCGGCCTCGCCCTCAACATCTGTATCCGGCTTGGTGGGGCCGTCAACGTATGAGCTGGTGTCAGCATAGGAGGCAAGCTCATAGGCCACTTCTTTCCGGCGGGAGACGCACTCGGGGCGTGCAGTCCACTTGGATCCATTGCGGCGAGTGCCAATCCTGTCGAGATCTAGGTTCTCGTACCAGGACAGAATGAAGTGAAGGAGCTCGTCAGCGCCCGCTCGAGCTGCAGAAGCACGCCACTTCTTCAACTCCACCTTGACCTGGTCTAGGTTGGTGGCGATGTCGCGAAAGGTCTCTAGAACGTCCTTCTCGGGCCAGAACAGTTTGTGCAGTTTGATTGCAGTAGACACCATAGAGGTGCCCAAGCCTTTGAGGGAGCGTATTTGGGTCTTGAGGTTGACGAGATGGTTGTTGATGCTGGAGGTACTGTCAACACTCAGACCAGATGCGGCCCTGGCCTGCCTTGCCTTGCCTTGTCCCCGGCAGTTTCACCAGCGGAACGAAGTTCCGGGAAGATATCTGAATCAGGAGGTGCAAAGTTGGATCAGAATGAGTGACCGAGAAGAGGAGAAACCGGGTAGAAGAAGGAAGAAGCGAGAAGAAAAGGCCAAGCAAAGTAAAGAGTAGCGGCAACTCACATCCCATCTCTACCACCAGGGCTCCCAGCTTAATCTTCCAATCCTCTGCTTCTTGGATTTGCTTGTCCTGGAGGCGGCGCGAGTCGCTGATTTGAGCCTCGAGAGCCTGGTTCCGTTCCTTCAGGATTTGAATCTCCATCTCGAGTGCCCGCTTCTTAGCGGCGGATGTTCTCTCAATATCTTGCTTCTCGCGGACATGGTTGATGGCAGTTTGGAGTGCATCTGCAAAATCAATTTGAAGCTTCTCGAACTCCGCCCTCTCGGTCGCGCGCTCTTTCTCTATCTCGACCTCTCGGGCCTGCACTTGCTGGTGTGCCTCAACAGGAGTAAGGCACTGCAGGTGTTGTTCCCGGAAGTTCTTATATTCTTCTGCGGGTAGCACAACACTGATTAACAGAGTAGCCAAATGGGAAAGGGCAAATACAGAGAAGATAGAAAAGTACTCACCTTCCAGAGAAGAGATTTTACTTTGCGCCGAGGCAGCAAAAACCTCGCAATCCTGGTGTCTCTCCACCAGGGCCTTGAGTTCATCTACAGAGAAGACAGCAGTTGAGCAAAAAGCAAAAAACGGGCGTAAGTACAAAACGCACAAACCGAGATGCTAAAAGCTTACCCTTAATCTCAGAAAGCTTGAGAGTGCGGTCTAGGGCGTTCTTCTCCAAGGCATCCCTGTCGCTCTTATTAGCTTCCAGAGCTCGGTTTCGCTCTCTGACTTGGCGGTGATTCCAGAGAAGCTGGCGGAACACCTTTGTCCTTTCCTGGACGCTATCCTGCAGGGAAGAAGGAAGGAGTATAAGTTTTGAAGGTTTTGGAAGATTTGGCCCGAGTAGATGTCAACTCGGTTGAGTTCTCACCTACTCGGCCCGAATCTCGGGGACTGGGGTAATGGCTAAAGAAAAGAAAAGGAGAAAAAGGAAGCTGGCAACTCGAAAGATTCAGAAAGAGGGAAGATACTTACCACATAGCTTTGCTCGATCTCCTCAATGGACTTGCGCAAAACAAACAGTTTGCTGGCCAGAGTGCTGCAAGGACTGGCTACCACCATGCCAACAGGACCGATGTCGGCCTTGTTCCAGTCTGTCCGATAGTGGTCGAGTCTGCCCAACTCGGTACCGTCCCAGGCGGCGTTGCCGAACACCTTGCTATCCCAGACCTTCTCGATGTGGCCTACCCGGTCCAAGGTAGTTGTGATGCCTGCTTCGGGAAGCTCCTCGTCATCCTTGCCGTGAGAAGAAAGTTCCTTGATAATCAAGGAGTCCTTCTTGCCCTTGGACTTGGAGCGGCTCATGGCCTTGCGTTCTTTAAGAGTAGCCAGTCGCTGCTCTTCCTGTGTCATATGGATCTTGTGGCGCTCTTAACTCTCTCCAGTAGTCAGGAAGCTTGGACCCATCCTCCTTCTCGCTGGCCTCAGTGCCGGCACCCTGCTCCTCTGCAAGACCAAAGGTGGCATTGGACGGGACCAAGCTGACGTTTGGATTCGGCACCTTCTTCTTATGGCTAGGCACCAGCTTGGGGTTCTGGGCCGACTACGCGGCCTGTTTTTCTTGCGGCTTGAGGGCAGCAACGCCTGCCCGGCCTGAGCGACGCCACGCTTTGGCTGCTGCCGGGTTGGCTCAGCAGCCGTCTTGGCAGTTTTCTTGGTGTTGGGCAGAGGCACTTGCGGAGAAGGTTGAATTGGTTGGCGAACTGGCGGAGAGGCTTGCTGAGAAGAAGGTGGCACTCGGTTGACAGGTGGAGGTGCTTGGCGAGTTGGAGGCGCCTGCGGTTGATTGACAGCAGCGGCATCCGACTGCACTGCGTACTCGCATGAGGGCTCCTCCACGGGGTCCTCTGTGCGCTGCGCGGTAGCGGGGTCCTCTGTACGCTGCGCGGCAACAGAGTCTTCTACTCGCTGCTCGGCAACGGGGTTGGGCTCCTCTACAAGGTTGTTCTCGGGCTGCTGCTCGGTGGCAGCATCTGGCTGCTCCATGGCTGTGGTGTCTTGCTGCTGCTCGGCAGCGTGCTCAATATTCTCCTCAGCTGACGTAGCTGGAGGAGTTGGCGGCATCTCGGTAGTGGTGGCATCCTGAGCAGCTGACTGCACATCAGGTTGCAGCTGCTCGGAGGGGTGTTCAGTTTCATCCCCAGCGCCAGTGTTCTCGGCGCCGGGATCTTGATCTTCTCGGGGAGGGGAGGGCGCAGGCATCCTATCCTCTGGCACCTAGTCCTCCTCATCATCGGAGAGCTCCACAAGGTTTCGCGGTGGATTTTTCCTCTTCTTGGGAGCTGGTGCAGCGGTGGCATCCGCATCAAGTGCCTCACTGAAAAGAAATGTGCAAAGGAAGAGCGAAGTTGAAAGCAGCAGCAGAGAAGGGAACAAGGAAGGAAAGCGGCAATGAATCAAAAGTTTACTCGGAAAGCACTTACCCGTCCATGGTGGGGACGCGTCTCTTGCGGGAGGCGGTGGTTTTGACTGCCGGCTTCTTCCTAGTCCTCTTGGCAGGAGGATCCTGTGCCCCGCTACCCACTCTCTTTCTAGTGGTGGTGGGGGCAGCTACGGATATCGGAACCACATCCACGGGTTCCTCCATCTCGTCCAACTCAGGCTCCTCTGCAATGGAAAGAAGGAGAAGTTCGGAATAGCGAAGAGGGAGTCATGAACTGTGCAAGCAAGTAAAGAGGTGAACCCGGTCACCTTCTTCATCCTCAGACCAGTCCCGGATAGAACCCGTAACTCGGGACTTACCGTCCTGGCCAGCACGCGGGACGCACAGGGTGGCTTGGATGTCGTATGCAGTTGCATCATCCTCTGTTCTGTCCGTTTCCCAATTGGCCTCGAAGATGGGTTCGTCCTCATCCTTCTGGCGATTGATGTGCTGTAGATGCAAACACAAAGCATATCAAGCTAGGGGTTCCTACTCGGAACGGCATGCAAACACAAAGCATATCAAGCTAGGGGTTCCTACTCAGAACGGCATGCAAACACAAAGCATATCAAACTAAGTGGTTCTACTCGGTCTAGCATGCAAACAGAAAGCATATGAAGCTATGGAGTTCTACTCGGAGCAGCGTGCAAACATAAAGCATATCAAGCTAAGGAGCTCTATTCGACACAGCATGCAAACACGAAGCATATAAAGCTATGGGGAGGTCTATTCGGTACGAAACACCAGATACTGAGTGTGCAGGGAAAAACACTTACATTGGTAATGCGCTTGGTGCGGCTATACGGCGTGAAGCCGTAAGCCCAGGTCTCGGTCAGCGTGGTCCCCATGACGGACTTGGCCCAAATGGCCACCTCCGCCTTGGTAAGCTCGAACGTCGTGGTCCGAGTACAGTCCCGAGGGCCTCCCATGTAGCACATCTTGTGTGCTCGTTCCTGAAGCAGGAGCACTCGGCGCGAGATCCAGCAGGCGATTGGGTCATCCTGCAGGAGTCCCAGCTCAGCTAGTTGTGCCAGGCGTTTCTCTACCTGGACGACGTCAGGCACAGTGTTCTTGGGATTATACCCCCAGTTATGCCCGGTGGGCAGCGGGTTCACGAACTTGGGGAGCCCAATCCGGTCTTCAGCGGGCTTTCCCTTCTCGGGAGCGACATTCTTCACATATAAGAAACCGCGCTGCCACTTGCGCACGGTTTCCAGACCAAGAACCCGCGGGTGGTGCCCGGTGCTGCGCTGCAGCATCATCGCGCTACCCATCTAGGTCATCACGCGGGGAACAAGAGGATTGCCAGGATTCGGAATTTTCTGTTGGCGAAGGAAGAAATAGCGGTCCCAAGTTTGGACTGTTGGGGTGACGCCCAGGAAGGCCTCGCCGACGGTGGCGTGAATGGATAGAATCACCATGGCATTGGGAGGAATATGGTGTGGTTGGAGGCCGAAGTGGCGGAGGAAATCAGCAAATAATTTGGAGACGGGGAGGCCTAGGCCGCACTTGAAATGTGACAAGAAGACTACATACTCACCGTCTTGTGGTGCCGGGACGAGTTCATCACCGGGAGGGCGGCAGATTACGCCTGGGGGGACTCGGCGGGTGTTCACCAGCCACTGGCAATCAGCGGCGGTGACCTTCGAGCCCTCCCAGCCGGCTCGGGCTGGCGCCATGTCCTCCTCGTGCTCGTCCACGGCGGCGTGCTCGAGATCCATGACAACGCGGTTGCTGGTGGAGGCACGGGTGCGCGTCGAGGTGGAGGTTGACGGAGGAGTAGGCGGCGAGCGAGGGGTATTTCTCTCTCGGTGCGGAGCGGTGGCGCGTTGCGTACTCGCGGCGGCGCTATGCTCGGCGGCGGTGAAGGAGGCAGAGAGAGGGAGCGAGATTGGGAAGGTGAGCAGGAAAGAGAAGAGGTAGGCGGCGCGGGGGTATTTATCTCTCTACGGGCTGCAGTTACTACTGGGATCAATTGTGGCCTGAGATCGTGCGACGTGGGTTAACTGCCCGTTGGAAACGCACACAGCGCAATCCGCGCGCGTAACGGGCGCAGTTAATCCCACGACGTGGGTCGTGGGCTTTCTAGTACCTACTCGAGGTGAACTAACGGGCTGTGGGCCCCGGGTGCAGTGATAGGCGCGTGGCCTGCTGTAGCGATGGCACCGAGGCGTCGGGGGTACGTGAGTGTGACATGTGCCCCGCAGCGACACGAGAAGCTGGAATTGATCTGATCAAGCGGGATCGTGCGGGAAATTTTGATAAGTATGAGTACTCGGCAACACTGTGCAGAGTATGCTCTACTCGGCTCCAAGAAGATTTTTCCAATAATCACAGTTGGAGTGGTTCGAGTAGGAGTTCTGGGCGTCCGGGTTGAGGAGCAACTCGGACAAAGTGCTTCAAGGAGACAATTTGGTTTAAGCTGGTAGGGCCCAGCGAACAAGTTCACTGGACTCTACCAGCTTTGGGGACTAATGTTGGGGGGCTACCCCCGAGTAGGGGTAAGACAGGTGGTGAAACAGAGATCAGAGTATTGTTTGCCGGGTAGGCGTCTACCCGGTACTTGCTATATGGTAGATGCTATTCGGTGGCACATATTGAAGTCCAAGAGAAGATAATGAGCAAGTTTGGAATCGTCCGAGTAGCGATCAAGTGGTCCGAGTAGATGGGCTGCAATCCTACTCGGGCAAGAAGTCAAGGGTACCGTTCTGACAAGATCTCGCGTATCCCGCTGACGTACAGGCGTGCGGTTCAACTTACAGAGTACATGAGTATCCGCGCAACGGCGTGGGTACAGTAAGGGTAGGCGCCTGTCACGTCTTGTCACTGACATAGGGGACATGACGTGTCGGGGGGTCTACTCTGTGAGACTGACATGGTGGACATGTCCCATCAGCCGAACGGCGCGGCGACTTCTCGCACCCGCGTCAGCGAGAAGCCGGAGGCGTGCTCTGCTTCACAGTAGGGACGTCCCATCGTTGTACTTTTTATTCTTTGTTTACTCGGCTGGGCACCAGTATATAAGGTGCCCAACCCCCTCCTGCGCGAGGGACGTTACGCGAGAGAGCATTTATTGCACGAGCAAGTGTTAGAGCTAGAGAGAGCAGAGAGTGGCTACTCGGCTGGGGGACAACTTTGTACTGTGGCTACTCGGATATCATACATACAGAGAGATAGGCAAGAGTAGGGGTGTTACCTCCACACAAGGGCCCCGAACCTGGGGAGTTCTTGGTGTTTGCACTGTTTCCTGAGCGCGTCTACTCGACGTGCGATCCCTCCCCGAATACCTACAACGTCCATCGGCCCCAACCTTAAGCCATCCCATGGCATCTGTTTTACTCATCCACGACACTAATAGGGAAAATATCAATGGATAAAGGAAAACTATCATATAAAATAGTGATGCAAAATGGCCGTATCACTAGACAGTCTGGCAGAGTTACAGAACGTTGCGAGACATCGGCCATATATGTCTGGTACTTGTCCGGCGGCTGTGCTTAGGGACTTCTCGTTGCCGGAATGTGTGGTCCTCTTCTTTCATTCTCTTCTTCCTCTTTGACCTTTGTCATCTATTGTCTTGGCCATCTTCTTGATCTTCTTCGGCATTGCTCTTGAGGATCGATGGAGGGGTCGTACCTAAAGACACACAACACATCCTTGAGTTAGTAATCCATTCACCAACATACCAGAATCATGCCAGGATAGGAGCGATGCCATCTTATCTTGTATATTCGTATCGCCTTTGCGACCAATTTGAGTACTGGTGTGCTTGGGGTATTATGTCGCACTACGTCACTTTCACAAGATTAAAGAGAAACTAAACGAAGCATGGACAAATGACAAGAAGACATGACATCAATTTGGTTGAGATAATAGAGGAAGGAATTCAACATGATATTGGTAAACCGCCTCAACAAAGCCTAAAATTTCTCTTGGAATCCTAAAATTCCCCTTCACGACTTCACATCTTAGCAATGCGGAAATGTACTTATATTGAACATTTGCAAAATTCTTCAACCTCTCTGATATGTGCCAAACCGGCTCCCTCGTTGACTTGGTGAACACAACGCAATGACTTCACAATGCATCCCAATCCCATGCCCACAGAGGTTTGAAGTTGTCTAAAGCATGGAGCTCACTGAATCTTCTTCCTCCCTTGAGACATAGTACTAGTACTAGTATGTAGAAAATTTATATCTTCTCTTGTCATTGACATGTACGGGGACTCTTATATTCTTCAGTATTTTTTGCATTTTTTTACTAGGAAATAAGCCCGTGCGTTGCTACGGACAGCTAGGATTAACTTTTATTCGGATGGACGCCCCAAGCTTCCTTGACAGTGACACCGCTCCAATGGTGATCATGGACGGGCATCTGAAATGTCGACGTTAGCAACTGTGACCGGATAGGAGGCGATTGTGGCATAACATAATTAACTTTACCTTGCAAGTTTGAATTTGTAGACTTCTACATGTTTCCAAAAAAATTAAGATATTTGCAGAGCTATCGAACTAACAACTAAACAAGAACATACGTGTCAGAATTAACGTCAACGGAAGCAAGCCATCTAACACTGGCCGCATATTCTACCTTTTAAACCGTAGGAGATATACTGCACTAGAAGGGGTCGGCGCGCTTCGCTGCGCCCGTCGTTGAGTAGGGTGGTTTTTTCCCCTTTTTTCTGTTCTTAATTTCTGCTTAATTAGTGTTGAACTGTACTTACATGTGCAAGGATTTGCTTTGTGTGGTGCTGGAGGTAGCGTGGAATCTATGGCGAGACGTGTCCTTTCTGTGGGGCTGCAAGCGTACGTGTTGGAAGCGGTGTGGGCTCGGTGACGCGTGTGCGGTCTTAGTCGGTTTGCTGCGCTTATAAATTGGACTGATGGATCTCTGGAGTTGACATCTCCTCGGATAGCAGAGCAGGTTCTTTCATTGCAGAGCTCCCGGCGGTTGCGTGTGCGTTGTAGGCTTTTGCGGATGGCATCGGTTGTGGCAAGTATGTATCTTGTGCGTCTAGTGTTTCTCTATTTTTTTTTTGGTCTGTTCTAGTTTAGCTTGATCGTTTTGCCTAGGCTTTTGTTTTGAGGGAGTATGCAGATCGGCTTTAGCGTGTTCATCTTGCTGCGGCTGTTGTAGGGCGTCGTATTCCGGTGCGGGTCTCACGGAGGTATGTGCTTGCGGAGGCCGTGAGGCATATCGGCGGCAGGACGATTGTGTATCGTACCCACCGGGCTTTTGGCGGGCATCTTTCCACGGCGGAGACGGTGGTTCCGCAGGGGTGTCACGTTAGTTGCGCGCTGATGTTTTCCGTGTCCGGCCGTGTTTTTTCGGATGTGTGTGCCGCGGAGGAGGACGCGGCGGACCGTCTGCTTCGTGTGCTCAGGGTTAAGTATGGCCTGCGTTTTGACGATGTTAATAGATCGGCTTTGAGCAGGGCTCGTCGTCGTCTCGCGTTGCACCGTGTGTTTAGAGATTTAGTCCTTAACAAGCAGACGAATCTTGCTCGCAAGTGCCGTGTGCTTGAGAAAGGATGGGAAAGCGCTCTTGGGGATCTGGAGTCGGCTCGGAGAGCGTGCAAGGATCTGCACGCAGCTGCGACCGGTGGCGGTCTCCTGTCTGAGCCACCATCTCTGCTTTCTCATGTGTTAGATGGTATTCAGTGTCTCGATGAGCTGATAGAAGTTATGGTTAGTGAGGGGACGGCGAAGTTAGCGGAAGCTATGTGGTGCGTAGAGTGAGATGGCGGAGTGGAGGAAATCGGTTGGCGATGCTTTGAGAAGTAAGGCGTAGAGAGTGGAAGAAGGGTGCGGAGGTCGCCTATGCTCCGTGTCATGTGTTGAGTGTGTGTGTGTGTTAGGCGTGGTGCGTGAGTGTTGTAGGGGTGTTGTGTGTGTGTCGCAGTTTTTCCTTCTAATAAAGATGTGGTTGTGGTGTAATTCGTAGTATGTTTTGCCGTTATGTCCTGTAGATTGTGGCCGCGTTTGTTTTGCGCTGTGGACTCTGAATTGATCCTGGCTAGCTATAGTTTTCTCGGGATTTTGCTCTTCCGTGTAGTAATTTGTTTTGGATTGGTCCTGGGGAAATACATGTCTGCTTGTTCTTTGCAGTTCCTGCGCTGTGTTATTGTTTGCGGCTGCTGCCATCGCTGCTTGCGCTGCCAGCCAGCAAGGGTAACCGTTGTGGATTCTTGCTGGTTATCGTATACTTAGGAACTTGTTGTTTTTGGTGTGACGCGTTTGTGCTTCACCGAGGGGACTACATTGATGTGCGACTTCTGGGTTTCGTTTTTTTTTTTGCTCCTTATAATGTGCGTGCTCTGTTTTTACCTTGTTGTTGGATGTTAATTTTTGTTGTCTACTGACGCGTTCGTCTTGTATCAAGGGGGCCTGATTGAGGTGTGATCTTTTGATTTTATAGTCCTGTCTGCTGGAACGCTTTTATTTGTATTTGGCTGCAATGCGTGAGACGGAGGGCTAATCGTCGTCGTGGTTCTTTTTTTGATTGCTTTTTCTTGTTGGGCCTGTGTTGCTAGAAATTCTGTTGTTTCTCGTTTGTTAGCATGGCTTGCGCGTCGGTCGGGGGGTGTACTGCACCTTTTTTCGGAACTAAAGTAGACGGGCTGCCTTTTATTCATACAAGGACTCTGTCCTTGGGCGCTAACAGAACATACATGGTGGTTTCTACATTCCAGGGTACATAACTGTCAAACATAAAGGTAAGAAGCCTAAGCCATTGACATGGCTGTTTGGCAGGTACTCCAGATGTGTCACCGGCTGGTCCTGATGCGCTTCTTTCTTGTCTGGTAGGCGTAGCACTTTTGGTCTGGTCTTGCTCTCCTACGCACCTGCATTGCAGAGTAATAGAGTTTAGGCATGAGGGCTGCTTGGTTGCTGTGTGGTTTGAGTGATTTGCGGTAGTACTGGTACGTACCTAGTAGTGGTGGAGGAGAAGGGCGTCGGTCACCCTACGGTGGCTGCTGAGCTTTGTGAGTGAGTAGCTGAGCTTGTACTTGCGGCGCACAGGGCGTGGTGGACCGACGTAGAGGGGCGTGACCCTGTGGGCGCCGTTTGCTTCCTGGACGTTGTGGTGGTGGATGGCCAGGTACCCTGCGGACATCAGGCAGAGCCTTGTGACCTTGTCTATTGCGTGCCGATAGCGGCCATAAACATAGGCGTAGCGGGATGTGAGGACACTGTGGTCATGCTGCAGCACCCAGTGTTCGTGCTGCAGTGTTTCGTGCTCCTGGCGGAACTGCGCGTTATTTTCCTTGTCTTGCTGAAACATGAGGTTGTGCTGAAGGAGAATATCGTGGTTTTGCTGGAGAGAGGTGTACTGCTGCTGCAGGGTGGTGTAGTTTTGCTGGAGAGAGTTAAATTGGTGGACGAGTGATTCGTGGGCCTGCCGGTCTTTTGCGGCTGCTGCCATTGCTGCTTGCGCTGCCTCCTGGTGCAGCTGCTGGAACGACTCGGCGGCGGCGAGCCTGCGGCCGAGGTCAAGGGAAGCTTCGTGGCCGATGTCGTCCACCTGCACATTGCAGTGCATGCGGAGGTACCTTATAGCCACCTCGCAGGCGCTCTCCCCGGCGGTGTACTGGGTCGGCATCATCTCGCCCTCGAACGGGAGCTGGACCGGGGCGTTCAGTGGAAGCGTGCTGGGCACGGTCATGTTGATGACCGCTACCGAGCCGTTGGCCTCGTCTCGGACGAAGATGGAGCCTATCTTGAGCCTTAGGGTGGCGGCGATCCTCTGCAACACTATCTGGCGCGGGATGTAGACAACCAGGGGAGTCTGTAAATGGAAAGGGCTAGTATTAGAGTGTGTTTCGTGGAGTTTTTTGCTGTAAAGATTTGTGGCCATGCAAGTTAGGCTAAGCTTATTGTTTTGATTCATCGACTGAAGTGCTAGTTTTCATTTCGCCACCGCTACGTACTGCGGCATGAGCCAAGCGAAAGAAAAACAGGAGGTGTTCATTTCTTTACTGGTAGGTACTGGGGCATAAGCTAGACGAAAGAAATGCAGTGGAGGAGCGTTTTTACCCCTGGGATGTTTACGACGAGGTCGTCGTTTGCCGGAGCCGTCGTGTGCAGAGCCAGCTGCTCAGCGTCGAGGATGTACCCGTGAATCTGCATCGGTGGGATAGTCGCAGTGGCACCGTTTGCAGGCGTCGTCTGCACCATCGTGATCCGCGCAGGCAGCATTGGAGGGTAGCCGTCAAAGGGCACGTGCGTGTGTGGTCCAGCAGCGTTGGCGGCGGTGCGAGTTGGCTCTCGGTTTCCTAGCCTCTCCTGCAGGGGAAGCATGGCGAAAGAGGGGAGGCTCAGTGCGGTGAAGATGATGGCATTTACAGAATGATAAGTGTTCTTACCAGAAGCCAGCGTGGGAGCGCACTGGCAAGCTCGTCCTCCATGGCGTCTGCGCGTTCGTGGCTGTCGAGACTGTATTTCCTTTCTGCGAGTGGAGTGAAAAGTGAGGCTGTCGGTAGAAGGAGATGTCGTATATATCCATGGTTTGTTTACATCCTAGGTGGCAGTGTGTCTGTGGTATATGTACGCCAAGTGTCGAAGCCGCTCTCAGCGCGTTGTTTGCATGGCGACGTGTGGACGGAAAGCACCTCGCGCCGTAACACGTATCCCACCGCTTGACTGGTTACCGCCTGACTCGCCGCTTAAGCTTCGTGGGCGTCGTGTCTTCGCACCGCTTGATTTTTTCGCGCAGCGGCGATTAGTCCATGGGCCGCCTGTGCAACAGTCTTTTCTCTTGGGGAAAGGAAGGCAGCGAGAGAGTGGGAAAAAATGGTGGGCTGTAGAGCAAAAGGCTGGGCTGCTATGATCTTATACCTGTCATTCCCGTGTGTGCGATAGATAGTTCTTTTGCGCCCATGGGTTTGCAGACTAAGCGGTGAGGCCCAGTAGAGAACGGATGTAATTGGACAAGTGAATGGATGCTTTCGACGTATGTACGTGTAGACTAAGATGTAGATGATTTGTTTGCGGCCCTGGTGACGTGTGCGCTAGTTGAGAGACGCGTGGAGGGGCGCGTGCCCGTTCCTCTGTTTCCGGCTAAGATAGTGGGTTTTAATTCTTTACGACAAGGAAAGAGTCGTTATTTTGTCCTTGTTGCAGGAGGAGGACGAATCTAAGGAACCGGGAGAAGCAGATAAGTGATCAATGGGTGAGCCGATGGAGGTTGAGGACTTGCTCGAGTTCTGGAGTGATGAGTTGGAGGAGGATGGCGCACGTCCTGACGTTATGCCTTCATCATGTCCTCCGCCAATTCGTAAGTGGACGCGTCAGTTAGCTCTTTCTGTCTGATGGGCGTGTGTAACCCTTCTCATTTTCCATTGTGTGCAGAGGATGCTACAACTGTGGAAGTATCTTGCAAGGTTTTGTTAGCTGAAGTGGCAGCAGGTCTGGCCGCATCTGTACCGGCGTATAATACGCGGTTCAGGTATGGCGGTTATTACAGCACCGTCCGTGTGTCTGTACCTGATCAGACAATTCGTACGGAGTTGCATGAAGAGGTCAGCTCGAGTGTCAGGGAGTTCAGCTCTCGATTGAAGGCGGAGGAAATGGCAGCGCAAGTGATGATCAGGTCGTTAGAGATTAAATACGGTTTTGAAACCAAGGATTATAACTGGTGGGATAAGCGTCGGTTCGACCTCGATAGGTTTAACAGCGGGAGCAGGTTGCGTCAACTGGAAGAGGAGAATCGGGCTCTTAAGTTAGAGGTCGATTCTCTCAAGGGAGGGTGGCGGCGTACTCTTGAAGGGGTTGACGGTGCTTGCGAGGCCGTCTCGTCTGCACGATCAGCTGTCGTCCAGTATGCCGACTCGCGACGTGAGGATGCTGGCGTGTGGCCTGTTGCTTATGGTGCTATTGATGCTGAAGATGCTGAAGATGCAATTTCGAGGAAATTTTTTTAGAGCATTCGAGAGTTTGAGGAGGTGGTGGGTAGGTATTAGTATGAATGTGATGTGTTAAATCGCGTGGTGCTTTTAGTTTCAAAGATGAATAAAGGTGTGCTATCTGTTGTTTTACTTGTCTGTTTTCCTGTACGAATTCAAAGTCCATGCTTGGTGAGCAATTGGACCTATGTTTTTACTTGTTACGATTGGAGATGCCTTGATTGGAGATGCCTTCATTTGACAGGTATTGAACAGTTGTAAGGTGAGATGGCCAAAGCGTTTTCCTTATTTTTTGGTTGGGACCGGTGTTGGCCTCTCGTTTGTGGCTTCCCTCCCTCTTGTCGTTATCGTCGTTGATTGTGCGGTGATATCGACGGAGCTAATTTAACAGGAAAAATGGATTGCACCTTTAGGTCTGAAGAACCAGGGGTGTAACACATGCCCTCCGATGACTAAGGGTCGCTACCATCGGCCCTAGTGCTGACGTTTACGGGCGTATCCATATTAGTTAAAAAAAACTGTGACTGTTCGATTCGGTTGGTCTCACCTGACTATTTTCATGTGGGCTTCATGCCGTGTGAGTGGCGATACCGCTTACTGGGGGCTGGAGTATCGTCTTTCCTGTTCGAAGGGAGAGTGGAGGGTGTAGGATGTTTGCAAGGCCGACGTAATTTAAGCAGGGTGGCAATATTGTTTAGTTTTGATGCGTCCATCGGCAGTCGTTTCACTTCGTGTCTTCCAAAGGGCATGACTGGCATAGGGCGGTGCAGGGGCGATATCTTGCATAGTTTCTTGAAACGTAGAAGTGGATGTTAACCGACTTTCGGGTGCCTACCCTGGGCAGAGCCCCGCGGAGCTTTTTTTTTTCATCACATGCGAGGTCAGTGTCGTTTTTTTATGTTTGAACTACCTCTTATCGTCATCACCACTGACCTTCTCGTAGCAGTCGTAGCAAGGGGAACGGGTTATGCCGTTTGGTAGAGGGTTGATGAGCTATATCTTGCATTGATTTTGGAAAGGTAAACGTGGGTGTTAACCGTTTTTCGGACACCAACCTTTGGCATAGCCTCGTTAAGGGGTGACGTGATTGCATTGGCGAGATGGGAGATCGATGGCCGAGTAACACGGGGTGTGAAGGAGGGATAGGGAGGATTGACGGTATCTTGGATGGGTTCAGGAAGAGACATATGCGTCATGAGGAGGACCGCTCTTTGCTTTCGCCACATGCGAGGTCAGCGTTGATGAGCATCGTTCCTCCTATTCGAAGGGAGATTGGCGCTACCGGACCTGCGGTTCTATTTCTTTTGTCTTGAGAGGACTCTATCCGACAGTTGTGGAACATGGGTAGTTTGACATGGTTAAAGCTTTGTTTTTATTTTTGTCGCATGTAGATGAAGGCAAAGAGGACCGATGCTGGCCTTTCGTCTGTGACCTCCCTTCCTCTCGATGCTATCGCAGTTGACTTTTCGGCGACTCCATCGAGGAGAGCGTCGGAGGCCCTCCTTCCCCTCACGCCGCCGCAGCCGACGTATCCCCCTTGCGGAGGCGTCGTCGGTTGGGGTTGTCCTCTAATGGGAAGGATGGTGGTGATATTGCTCCACGGTGGCTCCCCCGGGATGGTGGCGAGAGCGCCACCGAGGTTCTCAACGATCACCGCTTGGGGAAGAGGCAGCGGATAAACGATGTTCCATTGTCCTCCAGCGTCGCGGATGAGAAACCCCAAGCTGTACGACCCCCGTCGCGTCGGCGCCGCCCCAGAGTGTGGCGCTTCAACAGAGGGTAAGATATCTTTCCGTTAGTTTTCCCTTTTGTTGTTCGGGGCAGTGATCAGGCCAACAACGCCTCCGGCGAGCCGCTTTTTGGCGCCACCGCGATGCCTCGGGAGGATCCATCACCGATGGAGGCGTCTGTGGTCGAGATACTTATCAAGGATGCGCCTCTGTCTGGGTTCCTCCCGGAGGTGCTCGCAGAGGAGGCCTCGGTGACCCTTCCATCCCCCGGTGGCAGGTGTGATGCTACCGTCGTGCTGGGTCCGGCGGAAGTCAAAGTCGACGTAGGCGTCGAAATAGAGGCAGCACCGGAGATAGGCACGGCGTCCCCCAAACATCGGGGTTTGGGGCCGACCATCGCGCCTGCTGATCTGGGTCTTGGTTTTGGCTCCCTCGTGGAGGATTGCGGCACTTGCTCACCAAAGGGAGCAGGCTACATGAGAGGAAAGCCAGGTAGACATGGATGCCTGTTGCTCCTCAAGTATGTAAAGTGCGCATATCCCCACTGCTCTGTGTTTTATCGGATGTGGATATCAACACCAAGGAATATCGCCTTGGCAGGCGTGAGGGGCAACATGATGATAGCTATGAGATAAGGGACTGATATGCGTTGCGGCGGTGTTGGCGACATAGGGCGGTATAGGGGTGATACCCTGCATAGTTTTTCGAAAGGTAGACGTGGATTTCAATCGGTTTTCGGACGCCTGCCTTGGGCATAGCCCCGTCTAGCTCTTTGTTTTCGTCACATGCGAGGTCAGCGTCGGTTATTCATGTTTGAACCACTTCTCATCGTCGTCATCACTTACCTTCTTGTAGTAGTCGTATAAAGGGGAACGGGTTATGCCGTTTGGTAGAGGGTTGATGAGAGGGGCGCGTGCCCGTTCCTCTGTTTTCGGCTAAGATAGTGGGCTATATTTCTTTACGACAAGGAAGGAGGCGTTATTTTGTTCTTGTTGCGGAAGGAGAACGAATCCAAGGAAACGGGAGATGCAGATAAGTGATCGATGGATGAGCCGAAGATGGCGCACGTCCTGACGTCATGCCTTCGCCCTGGCCTCTGCCAATTCGTAGGTGGCCGCGTCAATTAGCTCTTTCTGTTTGATGGGCGTGTGTAATCCTTCTAATTTTCCGTTGCGTGCAGAGGATGCTACAACTGTGGAAGTATCCTGCAAGGTTTTGTAAGCCGAAGTGGCAGCAAGGCTGGAAGCATCTAAACCAGCGTATAACACGCGGTTCAGGTATGGCAGCTATCACAGCACCGTCCGGGCGTCTGTACCTGATCAGAACATCCCTACGGAGTTGCATGAAGAGGTCGGCTCGAGCGTCACGGAGTTCAGCTCTCGATCGAAGGTGGAGGAAATGGCAGCGCAAGTGATGATCAGGTTGTTAGAGATTAAATACGGCTCGACCTAGAGGTCGATTCTCTGAACGGAGGATGGCGGCGTATTCTTGAACGGAGGATGGCAATTACAATGATGGCAACTATGAAATAAGGGACTGATATGTGTTGCGGCAGCGGTGGCGACATAGGGCGGTGCAGGGGCGATATCTTGCATAGTTTTTCGAAAGGTAGACGTGGATGTCAATCGGTTTTCGGACGCCTGTCTTGGGCATAGCTCCGTCGAGCTCTCTATTTCCGTCACATGCGAGGTCAGCGTCGGTTATTCATGTTTGAACCACCTCTCGTCGTCATCACCACCGACCTTCTCGTAGCAGTTGTATAAAGGGGAACGGGTTATGCCGTTTGGTAGAGGGTCGATGAGCTATGCCTTGCATAGATTTTGGAAAGCTAAACGTGGGTGTTAACCGTTTTTCGGACACCAACCTTCGGCATAACCTCGTTAAGGGGTGGCGCGACTACATCGGCGAGATGGGAGATCGATGGGCGAGCAACATGGGGTGTGGAGGAGGGATAGGTAGGATTAACGGTATCTTGGATGGGTTCAGGAGGAGACATATGCCTTATGAGGAGGACCGCTCTTTGCTTTCACCACATGCGAGGTCAGCATTGATGAGCATCGTTTCTCGTATTCGAAGGGAGTTTGGCGATACCGGACTTGCGATTCTACTTGTTTTGATCTGAGATGACTCCATCCGACAGTTGTGGAACAGTGGTAGTTCGACATAGCTAAAGTTTTATTTTTATTTTTGTCGCCTGACGGAGGCTTCCGCGGTTGAGATCTTTGTCAACGATGTGCCTCCGTTTGGGTTCCTCCCGGAGGTGCTCGCAGAGGAGGCCTAGGCGACCCCTCCATCCTCCGGCGGCGAAGGTGATGCCATCGTCGTGCTGGGTCCGGGGGAAGACAGAGTCGACGTAGAGGTTGTCCCGGTCGTAGGCGTGGCGCCTGCCGTGTTCGAAGTAGAGGCAGCACCAGAGGTGTCGGCGCGGCGTCCCCTAAACATCGGGTTTTGGGGACGATCATCGCATCTGCTGATCTGGGTCCTGGTCTCAGTTCCCTTGTAGAGGACCCGTCTAGGCAGATCCGCAGCATCGTTGCTACCCAGGCCTCCTCTCAAGTAGCGGCACTGTCCATTGAGCTAGGGTGCCCTGAGGCATTGGGTGGCCAGCTACGCGAGGCAATCGCGGTCAGACTGGCGCAGGAGGAGGCGACGGCTGCGGCAAGGTGTGCGATCCTGCTGGAGGCGAAGCTCAACTGCGAGGATGCCTCGACAGCGTCGAAGGGGTCCCAGCTTGCCCTGGCGATAGCGCGAGATGGCTAGGAAGAGCTCCACCCGGAGTGAAACCAGCATTCGTTGGTGGTGGAGGAGTGGCTTCATCTTCATGGGGAGAAGGAGGAGGGTCTTGCTTTTAAGGAAGCCGCGGTCAGCGAGGCTGAGGGTGACCTTGTCAAACGGGAGGAGCGGCTGTCGTGCGCTGAGATCGAGCTCAGCCTCGGGTGCGAGCGCTTCGACTCCTTTGAGGCGGAGGTGTGGCAGATAGAGGCCCACACCCTAGAGAAGGTCACCGCTAGCAATGCCTGCCTTGCCGGGGCGAAGGTAGATCAGGACTGGGGCATCGAGAAGGAGGTCGAGGTAGGCCGTGCTGCCATCGGCAACGAACTCGAGAGGGAGTTCAGTTGGAAGACCAAGGACCTAGAAGCCAAGCTTTCCAAGCGACGCTCAAGGCAGCTACAAGGGCTCGACGGCACAGGGATGCGGTCCCTATTCAGATGTCACCCATCAGGGAGGTGGACATCCAGCAATAGCAATGAGATCGCGCGATCCCAGTACCATTGGCACTTCCTCTTGCTGAGATAGGGCTCGCTGCGGACGCAGGAGGGAGCCAACCGAAAAGACGCAGTCGGTCTTCGAGAAAAAGGAGAAGGAGAGAGAGGTGGCGTTTGCAGCTGCTCTCGAATGCAGATCAAAGCAAAGAGGACCGATGTTGGCTTTTCATGTGTGACTTCCCTTCCTATTGCCGCTATCGCGATTGACTCTGCGGCGATTCCATCGAGGAGAGCGTTTGAGGCTCTTCTTCCCCTCACGACGTCGCGGTCCATGTATCCCCCTTGCGGAGGCATCGTCGGTCGGTGTTATCCTCTAATGGGGAGGACTATGGTGATAGCGCTCCACGGTGGCCCCTCCGGGACAGTGGCGAGAGCGCTACCGAGGCGCTCAACGGATGGTAAGCTATCTTTCCGTTGGTTTTCCTTCTGCTCCCCTGATTTATGCTTCGATGAGTGGTCATCGTTTATGGCAGTGATCAAGCGGACAGTGAATCCGGCGAGCCGCTTCTTGGCGCCACTGTGATGCCTTGGGAGGATCCATTCCCGACGGAGGCGCCCACCTTTGAGATCCTTGTCAAGGATGTGCCTCTGTTTGGGTTCTTCCCGGAGGTGCTCGCAGAGGAGGCCTTAGCGACCCTTCCATTCCCCGGCGGCGAGGGTGATGCTACCGTCGTGTTGGGTCCGGGGGAAGCCAAAGTCGACGTAGAGGTTGTCCCGGACATAGGCGCGTCGCCTGCCGTGGTCGAAGTAGAGGCAGCACCTGAGGTAGGCGCGGTGTCCCCCAAACATCGGGGTTTGCGGGCGATCATCGCATCTGCTGATCTGGGTCCTGGTCTTAGCTCCCTCATGGAGGACATGTGTAGGCAGATCCGCAGCGTCGTTGCTGTGCGGGCCTCCTCTCAAGTAGCGGCTCTGTCCATCGAGCTAGGGTGCCTTGAGGCATTGGGTGGCCAGCTACGCGCGGCAGTCGCGGCCAGATTGGCGCAGGAGGAGGCGGCGGCTGCGGCAAGGTGCGCGATCCTGGCGGAGGCGAAGCGCAACTGCGAGAATGCCTCCATAGTGCTGAAAGGGTTCTAGCTTGCCCTTGCGATGGCGCGAGATGGCTAGGAAGAGTTCCACCTAGAGCGAAACCAACATTCGTTGGAGGTGGAGGAGTGGCTTCATCGTTCATCGGGAGAAGGAGGAGGGGCTTGCTTGAATTTGTCAAACGGGAGGAGCGGCTGTCGTGCGCTGAGATCGAACTCAGCCTCGGGTGCGAGCGCCTCGACTCCCTTGAGGCGGAGGTGTGGCAGATAGAGGCCCACATCCTGGAGAAGGTCACCGCTAGCAGTTTCTGCCTCGCCCGGGCGAAGGTAGATCAGGACTGGGGCATCGAGAAGGAAGTCGAGGTAGGCCGTGCTGCCATCAGCAGCGAACTCGAGAGGGAGTTCGGTCGGAAGACCAGGGACTTGGAAGCCAAGCTTTCTAAGTGACGCTCAAGGACGTTGCCTAGGATCGACGGCACAGGGATGCGGCCCCTGTTCAGTTGTCACCCATTAGGAAGGTGGACATCCGGCAATAGCAACGAGATCACGCGATCCCAATACCATTGACACCTCCTCTTGTTGAGCTAGAGCTGGCTGCTGACGCGGGAGGGAACCAGCCGAAAAGGCGCAGTCAGTTTTCGAGAAAAAGGAGGAGAAGAGAGAAATGGCGTTTCCACCTGCTCAGTTTGGGCGCGGGCGACGCGGGCGAGCGGGGTCACAGGTAGAAAGGGGAGTTCACCGAGGGCGCACGTCGTCGGGACTTACCGGCCTCATGGTGGTTTTTCCCGCACTTGCCCCACCCACGACGCAGCGGGTAAGATTGCGTCCAGCGGCGAGAGAGCCGAAGGGGCCGAGTGGCAGACTTCGAGGTGCAGTGTCTATGAATGTGCGGTTTGGGGACCGAGGAGGCGGTGCGCGTGGGGCTGAACGCGTGGCCGCGGTTCCCATTTAAGTAGGACCGGTGGGGGGGGTCATTGGCCGATGGTCCACCCTCTTTGACCGAGAAAGTTGCTCCGATGTGCGCGCGCGCGTGTTTCTCGTCCGCAGGCTGCTCAAATCGAACACAAACCTGGTCTGCGTTTCAGTATGGGCGGACACAAAGCAGACCAGGACGTGGGCTAACTCCGGTAGGGCCTCGTTTTCCACGAGTCTGCTCAAATCCTGCCTGTCTAGGCGAAGCGAGCAGGCCCGCTGGAGATGACCTAACTCGGCAAAAGCGGATCCGTCTATGCTGCTGTTGGCGACCCACTATTGTGTTGTCGACTATAGATAACATGGTGCATACTTCTTTTTTCTTTTTGAGGGATTTGTTCACCGGCCGCGGGCACGCCGTTTTTGAGGGATTTTCTGGCCGAAAGGCAAGGCATTGGCTAGAGCTTTCGTGGTCACAGGTTTCGAGAAACCGATCCGTTCGACTGATGCTTAGGTCTTTTTTTAGGAGTTTCTTGTCTGGATCTTTTTTTTAAAGAATGTAGACATAAGAAAAAAGTCCGTTACTATCTGTTGAGAAATAAAGCCTGCGTGGTCTAAAACCCTAGATTATTTCGTATGCAGCTCTAAACATGGAAACCCCTACGCATGCAAATACGCAGACAACTGGCGCGGACATAAAACGTGGATGAATACAGACACACAGTTACTTGATGTGTGTGCCATCTATGCATGCCCCAAGGCGCGTGGCATACAATTGCTGACCTGAATGAATTCGTGTCCTTACCCAAGGCTTGCATGAGCTGGCGTTTTTGGCACAGCCTTGCACGGTGGAGGCAACTAACGCCCACCACTCCTCTATATAGAAGACCTAAACCCAGCTTTAGACACCCACCAGAACTCGTTTCTCATCCAAGCAAAACCACACCAGCAACAAGAGTGGCGACCATGGAGCCTGTTGGCAACAGCGAAAGAAGGACTCGTAATCACACGACGCTTCAAGCCTATTGTCCTTGTTAACTACGCATGCGTGCTTCTCTATTCTTGTTGCCTCAACTAATCGGCTGTTCCTTCTCTGCAGGTGACCTGGTGTCCGTGCCACCGCGCACCTCGCTGCAGAGAATACTTCGAGATCTTGGGGCGACTCCACCCGTCTATCAGACGCATGAGCTAAATGGCGGCCTAGTGACTACAATCCACACCACCGTGTCGCTGACGTGCCACGCTGGTTGTCACACCGCGATCCATCGTACCAGCTGCTAGTGTGGGAGCGTACAGGAGTCCGAAGAGGACGCGGCAAGACGGATGCTGCGGGAAATCCGCGACCGGTACAACATTGATATCAACGACAGTGACCTAGACTGGGTTGGAGCAGCACGCAGGCAGGCAAGCACCGCGAGGGGCACACTGCGTGTGATCGGCGGCAGCGGACGCGGCACGGTGGAGAGGGACTCCCGTGAAGAGCGTTAGGAAGCAAATGCACCATCGTCTAGAGTAAGAAGAAGAAGCATGCTAGCTGTTTGAACCGTGAATAAACGCATCGTGCGTACAGCACGCTGTGGGTGTAATGTTGTGCCTGTTTTCCTGCCATCGTTTTATGTATTCTAGCTAGGTAGGTGCCAGCAGCTCTGTAGCACGGGTTTCTCCAAAATAAAGCCACTGTCGTCCGACAGCAGGCGCGCAGTTGCACCCCGGAAACCCACGAGTGTTTCGTATTGTAACCGTGTCGGGCATGCAATGTTTTCAATTTGCAACTAACGCCTGCGATAACGACACCTCTGAAACCACAGGGGACAAGGAAACAGAATGGCTTTGCGGTTACAGCATATGGAGGGAGTGCAGCTCGATACAGCGGACATTATTGAAGAACACACACTCTTACAGCAACAACATAAAAGTAAGCACAGAGAACTAAAAGATCCGGTAGACGTAGAGACGACAAGGCAGGGATGAGATGATCCTATCACACTACGGCAGAAACAAACGCACATAAATCCTACAACAACAGCACATGATCACCTAAGTCATGGCTATGCACTCACACCTCGTCAGCAAGGATCTGCGCCATCTCCGCCTTCCCTTGCACGATCATGGCCTCCGTACGAACCGCCAAGCCATTCAGCTCTGCGATCACGTGCAGAACATCCACGTTGCCGTATTCCGGACCTAGATTATCGGCAGCGAACGAACGCAGTTGATTGCACGTTTCAAGCACGGAGGAGAGCCCACTGATAGAATCGTTCCAGCCCTCCTCAAGCAGCCGACTCTTCTGGTCCGCCATGCGCTTACCTCTCTGAGCGCGGCGCAAAGCTGATCGGAGAGCTGCTGCCCAGCGGAACATGCATCCTGACTGCATGCGGCAGTCAGCAGCAGGTTCGGCCGCGCGGTCTCCGCGCAATGCACGCTCGACAACAGGGGCTGAGCCAGCAGCAGCAAAGCCGTCGTCCCTCCCAACTGGCATATGCTGGAGATCGTCGAAGGGAGCACCAGCTGAGCTTCAGACAGGCGACCTCTCGCCAAGACATCTTCGAGGTAGCTCATGCTGCACCTGCGAACGCGCTGACAGGACGTGTACCTCACAGCGAGAGAGAACCTATCGGTAATAGAGGACCACAGAGGTAAGAAGAAAGGAAAAGGGCATATTTGTAGGAACTATTAGGCACACAACACAGCAGCGACAATGAATGCCACGGCCTCCTCATGTTCAGACCAAAGCAAGCACGTATGCGCATGCAAAAACACGCGTTCGTACGCAATGCATAAAGAAACATGGGACCGACACGTCTGATGGTGAAGGCAGGAAGGTTTGTCTAGCATGATGAGCGCGGAAGCAAAGTGATTTATAGGGTGCAATTTGCGCGCTCTAACATGGTGCGTTCCACAATCCATTCCGTATACGACACGTGAGGAGTTCTCAGCTATCTATAAGCCCACCGTACCGGCTTTCAGAAGTGACAGAAGAGTATACACTATCGCAATCAATCTCTTCCGATGCCGGCATTGCTATCAGCGGTTTTAAGGAGGAACCCTATTCGCACACTTACGGCTCAATCACAGCGTATAGGAATAAAGAAATAATACAAAGACAGCGGCAGGGGAACGCAGGGGCCAAGACGCAGACAGAAAACATGAATAGAGAACGTCTAAGTAGAGCACACAACAAACAAAATAGAACGCGAAGGAAATGGTCCAGCTGTCACAACGTGTCCGCTCGGTTTATGGAAGTTGGTGTCAACAGAAACGATTACAAACCACATCACTAAACGGCGCTATGCCCACAGACGACAAACAAACTACTGACACGACAATGACGAACGACTGAACACCACACGGTAGACAAACAGCAGGGAAAAGACCACGCGTTGGCAACAGGAGCCTTCATGCATATGGCCCCGTCCTCTCCGGTCTTCAGATCCCTACTCCTGGGCACCGCTGTGAACGGCAATAAGATAACCTAGATTAGCTTAGCCAACCTTTGAAGCACGAGAGCAATATCGAAGCGAAAAAGAGACGAAAGAGCACCTCTGTCGTGACGCCCCTTGGTCGTCACTATAAAGCTTCTTGGAAGCCGAAGGCTTCCCAGCAGCAATGCGGCCCCTGGAAAAGAACAAGCCATGTTACGTGTTTCCGTGCAGAAAGTAGACGATAACACAGATTCCAAACAAAAAGTGCAATCACCTCCTCTTCTTCCGTTCCTCTCCCGCTTTAGACCCCGCCATGGCCTGGCTATCGTCTGTTTCATCGTCGGGAGCTTCCTGCAGAATGGAAAACACATGAAAATAAGCGCAGTGACGCAATTTTGCTGAAAAGAGCACCCAGTCGCAGAAGGTAAGCAGAATGCGCAGCGAAAAACTCAGCGAAATGGCATCGTAGACAACATTCACCAACCAATACGCTTCGAGGAGGGGTAGAGAGCAGGCTCTGGCTAGAATCTTGATGTTGAGAGCGCGTATCCACGCTAGCAGAAGGTGGAACATCAACAACGATCTTACCTGTGGAAACACAAAAAAAGCAGCATGTCAATTAACGACTCCAGTACTGCAAAGAAAACACAATAGCAGAAAACAAATCTCTACAACGAACATCACGTTCTGGATCAAACTGATTTTATAGACACCCATACATGAATACATAAATATCCATTATGAACGCACCAGAAGCGGGAAGATCACCGATTTCAGCCACGACAGCCACCTCGCGCAAACCCGCATTTGCAGAAGAGACCGTCTCAGTGGCAACCGCGCAAGAAGCTTTCTCAGGGACAGAAGCCTTCTCAGGGACAACGCGCTGTGGAGCAGCGTCTGCCAAGGAGAAACGTGCATAAGAATCCCCACCTTCGGGGAAAAATTTCAGCACCTGAAAATCAATCCTCTCGCGACGAAGTGAAAAGCGCGAGACAGTGACTTCAACAACATATCGTCTCCCAACAAGGCGCGTAATCTCAGGCGGCATAAGGGCATCGCTATTCAAGAACTCAATGATTAACTCATCAGCCTGTTTGCCAATCAAATCTTTAGCAGTGTCCCCAAAGAAAACCATGTCAATGACAGCATTGTCGTCTCCGGCCCTAACACCAAGTTTATACCTGGAACCTCCAGAATTTCAGTCGTAGAGAAAACCAAAAAACAAACACGAAAAAAAAACAGCAAAAAGAGAGCATACCTTGGGGATGCACTCCTGGAGGTACAGTCGCCTCTAGAGCACCTGAATGCATCTCCCTCCTCAGTAGTGCCAGAACTACATCGGTCACATGACCTAAACCACCAATTCTGAGTAGAAGGAACCTCCTGGATACAAACCTTTGTTCTATACACCTTATTCTACAAGGACACATGACAAATAGTTAGCCAAGTAGGCATCGAAAAGAAATAAGATGTAACTTTCAAACGCAGAGAAACAACCAGGTGTTCATGAGGAATGAGGCCAGTAAGATAAGACACAGATACATCCTCTATCTGTGACAGCGCCAAACGATGGCCTTTACCAGGAAGAAGCTCTATGCTGTGGTCCATACCAATAACCCTGCAAAGAATAGCATAATCAGAAGCACGAAACCATGAACAAGACACACAAGCAAAAAAGAACACATTCCTCCTTGCGTGGCAGCAACTATATTTTTTCTATGCAGAGTATGCCTTAAAAAACAGCAAACCCAACCAGTCATTACCTATTCCGAAAAGCAGAGACCTCGCTGCCAGACGGCTCATAGGAGACCTTAGACCCAAAGCTAGGAGACACTTGAAGCATACCTAAAGAAAGGAAGAAACAAAGCCTGTTATGAGTATTCACAGGAACTGGAACTCTGGAAAGGACTGAATGCTACATCGAACCAAGGATCTTGAATTCGGAAACCACAACCCATAGCTAACACAATAACAGGTTCGCGACGGCCCCGTTGCATCAGGCCATCTTCATCAACAGCCTCAGCCTGGTCACCCCACAAGGTGACAATTGCTGTCAACCTACAGATACACACCACAAGCAGAACAGCTTATTGGAAAAAAAGCAAACTCTGACGACCTAAGGGGAAAATACCGACAAGCCAGCAACCGGAAGAGAACCCAATGACAGAGCTGAGAAATCAAACATAACATACCTCCCGTATGTGACCCGTAAGTTCCTCCTCACAGTGGGTCTGCCTCTTGCATCCAAAGAAACCAAGGGAGACATACCAGTAAGCAAACCAATGATATCTGCAGTACAGGAAATAGAAATAAAAAACGGAATCAGGCAGGGTCGCAAAATAAACTGACACAATAACCCATCGGGTAAAACAGGAGAAAACCTGCAAGGTAAGTCTTGTCAGTCACATTGTCGATTAGGTCCCTAAAAGGACGCAATGTGTAGTACTGGGCTGGGAAACCATCCGGGACCGGCAAAACTTCGGCAACAATAGTCCATGATGCAAACCTCAGCTCACACCTGTGCACAGTGGGTCTGTATCCCCTAGTAACAGGCGAGACCTCAAAGTATTGCAGACGGTACACATGACCCTCAGCCAAAAGAGGCTGAAACCTCGATATCTGACCCTGCGGAATGATAGCATGGATGCCGTCCCCTGCAAACCCACAAGATCGCGATTAAACTTAGACGCAAACGGGTAAAAACATAAGAAACGAATCACAATTAGACAGAAAGAGAAAAAAAATAAGAAACAAGTATACCTTTTCATCCACCAGAACCAAGTGCAACCTAAGTAGCTCATTGTCCCTCTTTTCATCACGGTGCTCCCACAAGCGTGCGACTCTAACTTTAATCCGCCAATTCTGCGCGCTTTCACTGACCTCCTTAAGAAGGGAGTAAGGTTGTAACTCCATCAGTCAGCCAACTGCGAAGGGGCAATGAAAACACTGTTAGCATCAAACCCAACATCGAAAAAGGGAGATAAGAAGAGATATGCAAAAAAGAAACCAAACACAAGAACCCTGCATGCAAAGACGCCAACAAATACAGCTAATTCGTCAAATTAAAGAGAGCCATCAAACCGCAACAGAGGCCAACATCGAAACAGCAAAGAAGCATAAAGACAATTGTATATAAGACCATAAAATTCACCGAGCACTGCATTTCTTCTCTCTCGACCATAAGTGGTGAACCAACAAACCAAACCCAAATCTACATGGCAGCACACCATAACGCAAGACCAACAAAAGGGAACGAAAACAATCCTACAAAGCCGAGAGGATCTCCTTGAAGACTATATTTCTTGTTTTCGAACCACAGGATCCATCTTCCGTCTCCGCCAATATCTTCAGCCCAGAAGGCGAGGTCACCCGCGACACAGCAACATAAAGTTGACCATGCGTAAAGACAGGGGCCTTAAGATAGATGCCGACCCTTTTAAGAGTCTGCCCCTGACTCTTGTTTATAGTCATCGCATAACAAACTCTAACAGGGAACTGTCTACGCTGCAGCACGAACGGCCATCTTGGATTTGACGCATTCAAGACAACCCTAGGAATGCAAACAGTATCACCAGCGGCCAAACCAGTAAGAACTACACCCTGTAAGACATGGTCTTCTATCCGGGAGACCAATAATCTTGTTCCATTGCAAAGCCCAAGCGCCTGGTTCAAATTGCGCAATAGTATAACAGGACAACCAACCTTCAACCTCAGGCAATGGCTCGGATAATTAGGCGCTACCAAGACATTTAGATTCTCAGGCGGATATTCCATATGGATATTTGGAATCTGCTCCGAGCCCGGCGCAATTCTATCAGCGCTCAGACACTCCTTCATATCAGCAGGAACTAACTCCATAACACGCTCATTGATGCAGTCGACAACAATGTTTGTAGGACAAACAATGGCTCTATCTGCTAAATACCTAGGATCCCTGTATCCAGCAGCAAAATTTTCATAAACCGACTCCACTATAGCCGAAACCTTATCACCGTCAGTTGTAACAAGAAACCTCGCCGGTAAGTCTATCCACGAAGGATCTACCTCTCCCTCTCGCCTTTCCGCAGGCAAGGAACCATCCCCAACAGCTACAACCCATTTACCAAACTCGTCCAACTCTTCCCTATCTCTCTCGGAAAGCCCAGTAGACTGTAACCTCATGTTGTTTTTCAGAGAGAGGACCTGAACAGCAGACCACAAGGGCGAGCTACACAAAGACGCATCTAAGATCTCGCTTTTGCTCGCCCCAGGGATAACAGGAAGCACCTGTCTGAAATCCCCACCAAGTACGACAGGAAGGCCACCAAATAGAAGACGCGCATTGTCAGGCCGCTGTTCAGACAAAACATCTCGAAGAGAGCGATCTAAACACTCAAAACATCTCCTATGCGTCATCGGAGCCTCGTCCCAGAGCACCAAAGCAGTCTGCCTGATAAGATCCGCCAAGTTGGTACCCCTGCCGATGCTACACATCGACCTATCATCGATAGAATCGACCGGTATCTTAAAGCGGGAATGCGCAGTACGCCCTCCAGGCAGCAGCAAAGCCGCAACACCCGAAGAAGCGACCGCCAACACAATCTTTCCCTGCGATCTAAGCCTAGCGATCACAGTCCTCCACAAAAAGGTCTTCCCTGTGCCCCCATGGCCAGATACAAAAAAGCATTTACCAACACGGCGCTCGACAGCATCCACAATAATATCATACGCAGCTACCTGCTCAGCATTAAGCTTCAGATGCATAGATCCCCATTCCCGAGCCAAAGCCTCTGAATCATAACAAGTCTCCTCGAACACTAACCGATTAATACCCGAGCTTCCCGAGGCAGAAACGACAACGGGCAGGTTATAGTTCGAGATCGAACCGCCGCTCCCAGAAAAAAGGACAGCAAGCATGGACAGAAGGCGACTTCTTAAAACCATATCAGGCACAACATAGGACTCTAGCCGAAGAGCACTCTTTATAGAACGAGCTATGTCATCTGTCATATAACGCCAATATTTTTCAAATAAAGCAGCCGTATCTCCTACATCACAAAACATGAGAACTGTAACAAATAAATTCCTCAATTGATAGGAAGTCGCCCAGACAAGCGTCTCATCAAACACGCGAGACCACTCAGAGTCATCCCCAAGCAACCCACGAGCAAAACAAGCCTCACGAAACGTAGAGTACACCACACCGCCGCATGTCCTAAGATCCTGATAACTCTCCGCACCACGCACAGACATAAGCAGCATCCTCAAATAAAACAGCTCTCCAGTCGAAGGGCTAACATACCTAATCCTTCCTAACGTCTCCCCACGACGCCTGACAGACCACAACTTCCTATCCGAATACCAGGTATATCGGCTTGGAAATTCCCAGTACGTAAGGTCGCGGCCCTCAGCGCATACCGCATTCATAGCAAACCACTGAGTCAATGAGCTTTTTCTAACATTAGCACGCGCTACAACGTCCTCAAGACGTGCATCCTCTGAGTAGACTACTCTATTCATGCCAGGCATGTGGATCTCAAGGCGTTGCACAGCAGGAGTGCGAACATGAGTGTCAAACGAAAATAACCGCCAGATAGCCTCACAAGCAGAAAGATAACGACAATTTAAATACTGGTCAATCTCATCCACTCCTCCAGGATGAGACGCATCAGCCCCCTCCCCTGAGGAGCAAGAATGCATCCTCGCCTTGGCACGATCACCGTTCTTAGTGATATACTTAAACAGATATTTAACCAAATGCGTCTTGTTACACCACTCAACGTTCATATGGGCCTGGTATTTCTTCAACAGTTTTGTATTGAACGGAACAACCCAACGATTATCAAGATAATGCACTCCTTTCCTAACAACACGGCCATCTCTACGCCTTCTATAAATAGGAAAACCATCCCTGTCTATCGTCGTTTTGTCAACAAAACTTTTTGGAAACCTCTTAGAGCAAGCTCCCTCCTTCATACACTGACACCCGGCGTTCATACGACCACAAGGCCCATGCATCATAAACTCATCCACCAATGCAAAAGCTAGAGGATCAACTCTAATATCAGGAATCTCAGCTGACAAAAGACGGTCAATCAAAGAAGGGGACAACTCGGAGGCAGAATCCATACTCGCTCGGTCAGGACAATCCAACCATACAAGGATATGCGCGTGAGGCAAACCTCTCTTCTGGAACTCAACTGTATAAACAACTGCATCAAACAGAACCACTAAGCGCACCACACAGAGAAAACACAGACACAAGACAAAAACAGAGAAAAAAAAGACTCACCCGCCCTAACAGGCCCAAAGGCACTACCGTCCTTTATGTCAGAATACAACTCGTCAAGCTTAATCTTGAACACCCGGGCAACTATATCCGGCCTATCGGCAGGCCTGTGGCCAGGTTCCCGTCGCAAAGCCTCCGCAATCTCGTCCCACTTTGGATTGCACGTGAAAGTGACAAACAAGTCTGGCGCCCCATACGCCCTACAAATTGCCATGGCATCCTGATAATTCTGGGCCATGTACCGGCGAGAACCAACAAAACTCGAAGGAAGGAGAATTCTAACGCCAGCATTTTTGCCGGTGACCGACCCCTCGCCTATAGCATCAGACAACCCCTGGAGCGTGTCAGCCCTAAGTTTATCCTGATTATTCCTCACATAGGACAACCTGTCACACTCCACGCATGAGAAGGCGTCAACTTTAGCCTGATCAGACAACCGGCCGCTACACGTATACGGATTAGGCTGATCCTTCCTATAATGGCAACAATGGCAATAATACTCTAACATGGTGACCTCCTCCCTGCCAGCAACAGGCACACCATCGTCAGCAACATACTTTATGCCCAGATAGAAACCCTTGTCCCCGTAAGGAAACAACAGAGGGTACTGCAGAGCCATCAAAGCAGGGTGCAATGGCGAAACCTGCTTCAACGGACCATCAACAATGTCAAACCTGCACCTATCAGCAGTAAGATCACCAACAATCAGAGCGGCCAATTCAGGCGCAGACGGTGGGCTATATTCTCTAGGATCATTCGAGTCGGAACCAACAATTCGAATAGCCAACTCAGGGCACTCAGGCGATAATAACCGCTGGCTGGCGACCCTAAACTCCTTAACCAGCCTGTTATGTTCATTAAGCATAAGCATTAGCTCCTCCACGATGACCCGATCAGGCCCAGAGCTGGCCTCCCCTTCAGGATTAAATAGCCTCATTCTATTATCAAGCTCGTGTACGGTGTCGTGGATATATAGCTGGGCAAAACGCGGGTCCCTACCGTTACTCGGCACTAAGGAACCCATCTTATGGCACACACAACCGTTAATCCTAAACACGTAAGGGCCACTGCCGACATTGATGCTCTTGTCGATATTGGCGCCAAGAGAGGTAAAAGCGAAGAGAGAATTATAAGACCTGATCAAACGCATAAAGTCCCTGCATCGGCCTCCACCACCCACAACAGCCAGCTCGCGCAAAGGAGAAGGCCAGGGGCGGAAAGGTGGGAGAGACACACGCCCACCACGACAACAACTGTTATAAACGACGCGACCCTCCGTGACAGCACTATCCGAAACTACCCTCTCAGCGTACCAGAACAAAGCATCGCACCGATCGCACTTATAATTCATACCCCCATGCGCGGACCTACCAACATACGAGGCTGCGAAACCACACAGGAAGAAAACAGATATAAGCAAGGATCCAAAAAACAAGAACAACAGCAGAACAACACAACGAAAGAAACAAAACACAAAGCGAGAGAAAACCTTTCAAAAACTCGACGTCCTCCCTGGAAAAGACCGTCATCCCACGAGCATCGGCCTCGGAAACCAAACCTAAACAGAGAAATAGAAAAACATCAAGAGAAACAAGACATCAGCTGACCAAGAAGGAAACCGAACGAAAAGAGCAAGACGGCCGAAAAACACAGCACCGAATAAACGAGGACGGCGAAGACGACGCCTCTTAGCACGATTCTCAGCCTTCATAGATGACGTCATGTAAGGCAAAAAGAAATCATCACGCGGGCCTGGAAAGACAAAAAAAACAAGCAAACCCCATCAGGCACACAAAAAACAAAAAGAAGAAATTGACCGAAACAAGCGGTCGGCCAAGAAGCAAAACCACAAACTCACCACTCCCAGAAGGAAGGGAATCCGCAGCAAGGCCTCCAACCTGGGAACCCACTAAAAGAAAACAAAAAACAGAGGTAAGGAAACGGAACCTAAACAAAAAGGGAAAACCAAAACAGGCCGAAAAAACAAAAGACCGGCACAACCAGCACGCTTACGCCCACGACGACCACCCCGCAAGCGCACCGAAGAGGAAGAAGCATCACCGAAAGAAGAAGTAACGGCTGATTCGAAACCAGAACGACCTGTACAAGCAGCAGCAGAAGAAGCAGCATCACCAACAGCTAAAAGGAAACCACAGAAATCAGAAGGAAACGGACGAAAAAAAACACAAAAAAGAACAAACCGCCGCCAGCAGGCCCAACAGCACGACCGCGACCACCCCGACGACCACGCCCTCGTACCGCAGACCGCATCTAAAAAAAACCCGAAAAAAGAAACCAGCAATGCCATCAATCACAACGGAAAAAGAAGGCCGATCCCACACCAAGGCAGCACAAAACCACGGAAAGAAACAAATCCCCAAACGAAATCACCCAAAAGGACGCAGACCGAAGGAAAGAAAACCCAAATCAGCGAAAAAATACCAGATCTCAAGAACCAAACGACCAAAAAAGAAGAAGCAACCAAAAACAACGAGATCCAGGAAATCCCCTACCCCCTAACCAAACGGCAGATCTAGGCACAGGAATCCAACCACACGGAGCCCACACGAGAAAAAAAAGAAGACGAACTAACCCTCAACCTGGAGATCCCAGAGGTAAGAAGCACAGGAGGAGAAAAAGCAGAGGGACAAACCGGCGAGCGCCGCCGCGGACACAGAGGAGAGCAGAAGCGAAGCAGAGGACGAGCAGACGAAGAGAGAGAGAGAGAGAGGAAGAGGCGGACACCAGAGGAAGACACGCACAAGCAGGAAGCCCAGAGGAGCACGCGTCACACATGCAGCCAAAGCCGAGCCAACCGACCGAACGGAACCGAAGCGAAATTAAGGCCAGAGAGACGGACGCGTGGGCCCACAGTACGCCAAAGAGAGGACAAACCCGAACAGCGCCGTGCGCCAAAGCAGCGGCCGACACGCGGGCCCGCCCTGAGGACGCAGGAGAGCGCGGGGATTCCTCCCTAAATAGAGATGAAGAGGATGTGAAGGAAAGACTAAACGGTAACTTGCATGTTGTCCATGCCATTGTTTCTAAATGTGTGTCAATGACATTAATTTTTTTATTTGTTTGTCATTTACAAAAATCACGAAAAACTTCTCTCATATATCAGTGATCTAAAAGATCTAGCACCGTGAAACCTACACTGGGTACTTTCTATTAGTGAAATTAGAACAGTGCAGGACCTAGTGCAAATCAATTTGCCATGCACCTTAGTCTCCATTAAATGCCATTTTTTCACAAAGAGCTTAACAATTAAAACCATTTCTTTCTAGCCTAATTTTGAACAGATTATAACAATATCAATTTATCACAAACTTTCACAAACTTTGCCAGTGCATACAATATATATTTTGAGAACAATAGAGTTTACTGAGCAAGAACATACAAATCCTAGTTGAAGCCAATTTCCACAAGTGGAATATTCCTTATTATCCTTTTATATCCAAGTTTGATGACCAAAATAGAATATAATCTATACTTTAATTTGCACAGCTTGAAACTCATCTTCCATATTGTTCCATCATAAAGAGCAAGATATGGTCATGGGCACAGTCATTCTCTGTCCTTTTTAGTCCGATTAGATAAGTTACACACCCCACGCGACATTTGTGGATTATCGATAGAACCGTGACGGACTCGGGCATTGGTTCGAGGCGACTGATGGGAGGCGCGATAACTGATTTTTTCAACACTGAAAAATTCTGACTTGCAGAGCTGCTGCGTGACGGCGAAACGGAGGCAGGCGACGACCTTAAACTGGCCGCGCCTTTGCGTGTTCGTGTGCAGAATGTGATGCGAAAAATGCCGCGTGGATAGTGCATGCGCGCAGGCAGCAGAGAGCTCATCACGAGGTCGTGCTCAAGCTGCCGTTGTCGACGTCCATGGCGGACACCTTGAAGACGGAGCACCGCGTCGTTTCTTTTAGAGAGTGAGGGAGGACGAGACGATGTCTAGGAGAGTCAATGATCACCTAGAGTGTGCTGGCGCACCTGTTTTGCGTCGGGACAACGGCGGCGGCCGGCCGGAGTCAGGATACAGAAAGAAAAGCGACGGCGGCCGCCGAGAAGAAGCGCTCGGCGTCGCAGCGTTCTGGCTCCCGGGTCCGTTTCCTGCCCGGCAAAGGACGAGGTTGGTCAGGTGTTCCTCTTGGCGAAGTAAGCATGCTGTAGGTGGCCTTGGTCAAGCTCAGCGCGAGCTCTGTCGTCCTGGTGTCGAAGGAGAGGTAAGGCAGCAACGGCTTCAACCGCTCCAATCTTTCCACCTGGCACTCTTTGGTGGTGCGACGGACGGCGGACTCCAGCAAGCTCGTGGGATGTCGTCCTTGTGTGGAAGGAGAGGTAAGCTTGCGAGCTGCTGCGTAACAAGGAAACCTCAATTTCGAGCTTCGGTAGCTAGAGAACTCCAGCAAGCTTCTTGGGTAGCGATTGGATCTTATTGGTAGCGATCTTTCGATTAGCTAGGAATTAATATGTTCTGATTATGGTGGCCAGCGGAGTCACGTGGCTAGTCCGTGCACGGGAACTAATCTGATGCGACACAAAATTAGTCAACCCGACTTTCAAAACAAAACGGACAACTTACGATTGAACCTCAACCTACGACGTATGGTTAAACGTATCATCACGACACCGTATTATAGTAGAGATTACCGGTGGCAGTGTGGGTAATTTATGTCTAACTTTAGAAGCAGTTTCAATGACCTACCAAATCAAACCAAACCAAACCAAGGAAGTCTTAACGGCTTTATTATTAGGTATAGAGTATAGATGGGACAGTATTTTTTTGCATAGAAATAGATATATCATCTGTGGGTATATATCGTGTTGGGCTGTTGGTATTTATTGGTAGAGCCCGAGCCGATGCTTCTGTGTGCAATTGCTGCGTGGGCCGTTGCAGTTACAGGCGGGAAAAAACGAGCGGGAAATGGTACAGATCGCGCGCTGCTCCCAGATCTACCGCTCCTGAAAACTCCGCTCGGCAACGAAATTTTCCCGCCTCCTGCCTGGACCCATCCCAAACAAATCAGCAAATCCGAGGACCAAATCGAAAAATCACTTGCCCCTCTTCAGCCGCAGAGCGCCATTCGAAGCGAGGTTCCCACCCAAACCCTACGGGAAATTCCATGTCTTCCTCATTCAGATCCTAGGCGCCGCAGATCCGAGCGCCTACCCCCACCCTACTATGGACCCCGCCGGCTTCGGCTCGCGGGATACGGAGCTCGCGTGGCACCTCCTCACCGTGCTCCTCCGCATCGGCCGCCCCGCCGCCGCCGCCGAGCTCGCCGCCATCATGGCGCCTTTGGCGAACTGCGTGACGCCGCAGCTCGTCGAACGGCTCTGCCACGCCCCAGGATCTCCGGTCCGCTTCTCCGGTGGCGTCGTTACTGTTTCGGAGACGACCGCCGTGGCGTTTCTGAGGTTCCTGCGGTGGGATGTGCCGCGGCCACCAAGGGTGGGATTGAGCGCCTCCGAGGCGAGGAGGTGGTGCCCGGAGGTGCCGATCTGGTACGGGCGCAAGCGGAAGCCTTCAGACGAGGCGCACTTCGGTGTGAAGAGGCGCCTGCTGATGGAGACCGATGCAGGTTTGTAGCTCTGTACTGGTTGATGGGTTCAGTTGAGCTATCAGTCAGTGTTGCTGATCTCCGTTTGGGTCAATTTTGTGCAGACTCGGTAGAACGCTCGCAGCAGCAGTCGCAGCAGCTGATTGTTCAAAGCTGTTCTTCCGCCGCTGGAGGGGTATGTTTTTTCCTCCTGACTGTTAAAAGTTTTCTTTCAACGAATCACCGAAGTTACCGAATTATTAAGGGGCGGTGTCTCAATGAATGACCAAACCGTTTCACTTTGCTTGCATGTGGGTGGGGGTTGCTTATGACAGGCAAATCTACCGCCAAAGTTTCTTATACGAGTTTTGACTTGCTATGAATTCAGTTTTTTCCTATCCATAGTAGAAACCAGCTAAACAGCTTTTATTTTACTCCTCTTCACTTTTGTCATATCTTGCTCAGGTACATCTGGAGGTTATGCAAGATAGGCTTCTTACCCTCGGCACACCTATTGATGCGCTCTCGGAATTTTTAACTGGGGTTCCTCTTGTTTCCAGCACTGCTACCATTAGCCCAGATTGTCTTCAACCTAAATTTAATCAGCTTCTTGCAGTCAGTGACCACAATGTTCTCGGGGACATGTCATCTGCACTAGTGCCGAAGGAGTTCCCAATCTCTTTATCTGTTGTCACCCCTTCCCTCTGTGCTGAAAAATCAGGAAACATCCATGCAACAGCTGGTAATGAAATTAGTAAAATTGGTGAACCTGAGGGAGCACTTTCATTTTGCAACTGCCGAGTAGAGGATAGTGAGGATGCACAAAAAGAGTCCACCCTTCTTCCTCTGACATTGGATGCGGCTTTAGTTGGAGATGAAAAAGTTTGGGTCGATGAGGATCTAAATCTTATCTGGAGAAGACCTTGCAGCCGCTATTGTCATACACATGCAGTTGACAATACAGTAAGAACCGATGTGATGCCTGACCAAGCAGCTGTACAATATGACAGCCCAGAGTCTGGATACCGTGAGGAGATCCCATCTTGCGTCCAGGATGCTAATCCTTCTGCAGTAATTCAAAAGAATAAGACGATACTAGTTTCGTCTCCTACACACACCAAAGCAGAACCTGTATTACATGAACTGATAGAAGGTCCATGTCAACCATCTCTGGACACAAAAGTTGAGCCTGCAGCATTGCCATTAGAAGCGAAGAGCTCCCAACCATCTCTGGACACAAATGTAGAGCCTGCAGCATTGCCATTAGAAGCGACGAGCTACCAACCATCTCTGGACACAAAAGTTGAGCCGGCAGCGTTGCCATTAGAAGGGACGAGCTACCAACCATCTCTGGACACAAAAGTTGAGCCGGCAGCATTGCCATTAGAAGCGACGAGCTACCAACCATCTCTGGACACAAAAGTTGAGCCGGCAGCATTGCCATTAGAGGTGATGAGCTACGATTGTATTAACAATAGGAACTTGAACATTATCGTGGAAAATGTAGAAAGCACACATGAGAACAGCAAAGAGCAGCCACATAATGAAGTGAGCATGAATTTTCCTAAGAAGGAGCAAGTTAAAAAGACTGCGAAGCAAAAGGAGAAGCGCAAGAAAAATGATTTACTGCCCAAAGAAGATAAGGATCAAATCGCAGAAAATGCTCAAAAGGTGACTTTTGTCTAAATTATGGTGATATTGCTGTTACTAACTTTTATCCTTTTTCTATTTAGGCCTAGTTAAACACACTTAATTTTGTCTGATAGCTGTGAATATCAGTAGCCTTGTTGAGAATAAGATAATAAAACTTCTGTTGATCTACTGTGTTGCAGGGCCATGAAGAGCCAAAACTGCTGCCTACTTTCAAAGATTTTGTTGTAGAAGAGGAGGAAGGGTCAGGTGAGAATCTATACATTTCTTTTGGAACTATGCTCTTAGTTTTGCTGAATGGTAACTAATGTGCCATATGGATTATTTGTTCAGGAGGTTATGGTATCGTTTATAGGGCTTGGAGGAAAGAAGACAAAAAAGTATTTGCCATAAAATGTAAGAACACAATTCCACCTGTTTAGTTATATTTCCTAGACATATTTGTATATGAAGTTTCATAAATGTATTTGCTGTTGTTCTGAAAGTCTGCCCATTTTTCTATAATTTTTCTGTGATGTTTTTAGTGAGAAGGGAAACTTACTTGTATTTTTCTACTGCCAGGCCCTCGTGGAAAAGCTCATTCACATCATGTTGACAATGAAAAAAAGATGTTGGAACGATTTGGGTACTAAACAAATGCCTCCTCCTAAATCTTTAACAGTATGACCTTTTTTCCCACAGTAAATATAACAGATCTACCATGTTTTTCTTTTGCAGAGGCAAACATTTTGTCATTAAATATGAAAGCTGTTTTACGAGTGGTGAACTGGATTGCTTTGTTCTAGAACACGTAAAGCATGACAGACCGGAGGTTAACTATTACTCCTGGCTATGAATGTTATTTTTGGTACCAACTATAGAGATGTGTTCATCTTTTGTTAAGAATTTTCTCTTTTCTCTGCAGAATCTGAAAAAAGAAATAAATTTGTTTCAGTTGCAGTGGTATGGGTATTGTCTGCTAAAAGCTCTTTCAAGCTTACATAGACAGGTTCAGTTTAACTCCATGTTAACTTAGTTAACTAATGAGTTCTTATCATCATGGTTAATCCAGCTAATCCTGAGTATCTGATATATCTGCTCCCAGGGAATCGTGCATAGAGATGTGAAACCTGGAAACTTCCTCTTCTCTCGCGACCAGGCAAAGGGATATCTTATTGACTTCAACTTGGCAAATGTTAGTGCGTGTACTGTTTTTTTTTTTTTTTTTTTTTGTGGCGAAAGTACTATCTCCCAACTTGATGCTTGCTTTCATTTCTCTGATGATTGTTTCCTGTAGTATTACATGCTAACTGACATTTGTGTCATTGTGCCCCCCCCCCCCTTTGATTTCTATGCAGGATCTTCACCAGAAGTCATCTAGAAACAGTAAGTTCATCTTCTAATTTTGCGTTCTTGTTTGATGATTTGGCTTGTCCCTGTTTTAGGCGCAACATTTTCCTCTCTGTGCTACAGTGCCTACCAATTTTCTGCACTTTGGGCCAATTTATTCTAGTATGTGTAAAAAAGAATTGGGAAAACATAATATCTCGTAGCTAGTCCATTTTTTTAACTTATTATTTATTGCTTCTCTGTATTTTTTGTCCAAAAAAGATTCTCCTGGCAATGACCCTAAAAGTTTTCATTAGCTTGAGCAACCAAATTATATGTACATGATGTGTATGTGGAAAGCTGTTTATTGAAAATATCAGCGTGAAAGGTGTCATGAAAAGTTTTGCTCCATGCGGCCTGTGCTAATCCTTGATACAAATGACTGAACCAGTGCCAGTAAATGTCAACCATGGGCAGAGCCCTGTAGTATGTAGTGTCCAGTTCATCATTCATTAGAAACTTTTATTCCTTTGGTCAGATTACATGAATGCTGGTTCAATGAATTTGGAACCCTTTAAATCGCTATATTTCTGTTCTTCTGTGTCATGCCACAGCAGATTGAGATTTCAGTTTGGTTGATCAGGCAAGTCTGAGACAATTTCATGCGGGAAGGATATCACATCTCAATCTTCATTGAAGTCTGCTCAAGTAATTCATGCCAATGAAGCAGCAGCGGACTCAAAACAACCTCTTGGGTCCAAGAGGAAAAGATCAAATAAAATCGCTGTGGGCAGCGATCCTAGGATTGACAATAGAAGTATGTATGGTAGCCAAGCTGCTGATGGTTCTGGTGTAACCTCTGCCAAAGATGCTACAAGCACAAAAACGCCATTGGACAGGTTAAAGCAGCCAATGCTTTACAAAGGACGGAAAGAATTAATGAACTTCTTGCAGGAGTCAATGCAAAGTCCCAATGAAAATACACCGGCAGCTCCAGTTTCGCAAAGGAAAAGGGTAGCTGCTCCTGTTGGTAGTGTGGATCGGAAGCTATTTGTACTCACACCAATGCCCCTGCGTTCTGGTGGTAGCCCCGTTGCTGGTTCTGGCTTGTTAAACAACAAAGGTATGCTTTTCCAGTTAACAGCATTGGACCTTATGTATTGAATTTGGCGATGTCAACTGTTCTCTAACTAGGTGGTACTTGCAGGACATGGAAAACAGCGAAGAGAAGGTCCATGCGTGGGAACCAAAGGATTCCGAGCTCCAGAGGTTTGATGCTGTTTCTGTTAGAGAATATTTTATTTTTGCTCCGAAGTGACATAGATTGAAGTAATTTCTTTCCTTCAGGTTCTTCTGAGATCTTCTCATCAGAGTTGTAAAGTTGATGTCTGGTCTGCTGGTGTGACGCTCCTGTATTTGATAACTGGCAAAGCACCTTTTGGTGGAGACCCCGAACAGTGAGTTAACTACGCTCATTTATAAGTTTTGCTTCCCTGATTAAAGAACATGCTAAACTCTTGTGGAACAAACAGGAACATGAAGGATATAGTGAAGCTCAGAGGCAGCGAAGAATTATGGGAAGTAGCTAAATTGCACAACTGTGAATCTTCATACCCATCGGTAAGCAGCCTTAACTGCTGACACATGAGAGCACCCATTTGAACAGATCCCCAAGCCACCCATCCTTAAATCGTCACCACTCTGTTTTCCAGGAGTTACTCGACGCCAAATTTCTGCCGTCGGTGGATCTGAGGACATGGTGTGAGGCCAACGCCCGCAGGCCGGAGTTCCTGAAGCAGTTACCCGACTCGCTATTTGATCTTGTAGATAAGTGCCTGGCGGTCAACCCCAGGTGCAGGATCACTTCGGAGGATGCGCTGTCACACGAGTTCTTCGCCCCATGCCATGAAGGCCTCAGGAAGCAGAAGAGTAAGACTCTTAGGATTAGAGGGTTAGCAGGAGAAGCTTCTCATCCCCCACCATGCTCGCCGCGAGATACCGTAGCCAAGGGGAGCAAGCCGTAGCAGTGCTCGTTTTTCCAACATTTTGACTTGTTTTAACCCGTGTAAGCTGACACTGACAACAGCCGAGTGCGTGCCGATAGCCTATCTATTTGTTCCCTCTTGTAAATGCTGTACTTAAAAGTATAATGTACTAGCTGTGTTTATGCTCCCCTGTGATGCGAATGACACATACATATCCATGATCATGAAAATCTGTTTGGATCGTGGTAATTTCTGTCATTTCTTCCTGCTGGTAGCAGTTGAATTGTTATGTTTGAAAGACGCGTTCTCTTCCATGTAAGAAGGCCAGTGCTCTATGCCCCGACTGATCAAGTAAAAAGCCGTTGATTTGGGCATCTGTGGCGTACGTTTCGTGTGGCATCGCGCGGACACACGGTGTGTACGTGGTCTATCATCTGGCCATAGGGGCATCCTCGTGTTAGATGAGGAAGAGATACAGCTCGCCGGCCAACATCTCCTAAAAACAATGCGCGGTCAGTTTCCTGCCAACGTGTCCAGCAACGCCTTCGCATCGCAACCCGCGTCGTGTCATCCTCTTATCCAAGATTACTAAAGCGACACACAACAACTAGTCCACCGGTGCGGACAAGCGGAGTAGTAGACTACGATGCCAGTAGGCCAAAATTGACACGGTTGTCCATGTGAATTTTCTACCGATTTGAGGAAATATGTACAGTAGTACAGTGCTTAGTCTAACACGAGTAGTAATACTTAATAGTAACCTAATTACGTCTGACCATCAAAATCTTGCAGAAGCACTAGCGGAAATTAGAGGATGCTATCCTCCTCCTGAACCGACTTTCTCCTCTATCCGGAGACGAGGCAAAGCTTGGCATCGGCGAGAAGGACGCGGAGAAAGGGGAAAAAAAACGAGCACCAACCAACCAACCAAACCAAAGCAAGCAACCGGGACGGGAGAGGACTGAAGCTTCTGGGCCACGCCGCCACAAAAGGCAACGGAAAGCCTCGCCTCCCCCGCATCGATGCCTCCCCTCCTCCCCTCACCCGCCTCCCTCTCCACCTCCCCTCTCCTCCTCGCCTCCCGTCTCGGCGCCGGCGCCCTCCGTCCCACCTCCTCCTCGCTCCACCGCCGCCGCCGCTTCCTCGCCCCAACCACGACCGCCGCGCCGGGCGGGTTCGCCGCGATGAGCTGGCTCGGGAAGCTGGGGCTGGGGGGCGGGGGCAGCCCGCGGGCCTCCGAGGCGTCGGCGGCGCTGGCGCAGGGGCCCGACGAGGACACGCCGGCGCCCGGGAACGAGTTCGCGCAGTTCGGGGCCGGCTGCTTCTGGGGCGTCGAGCTGGTGTTCCAGCGCGTGCCCGGGGTCACGCGCACCGAGGTCGGGTACAGCCAGGGCGCCTTCCACGACCCCACCTACGAGGACGTCTGCACCGGCGCCACCGGCCACAACGAGGTCGTCCGCGTCCAGTACGACCCCGCGGCCTGCAAGTTCGACGACCTCCTCGAAACCTTCTTCGCCAAACACGACCCGACCACGCCCAATCGCCAGGTCCGTCATAACTCACCCACATAATCTGCTGCCTGCCTATCTCAATTTTAATTTCCATTCCTTTGATTTCTTCTTATGGGGAGTGTTAGAATTCGGAGGTCAGGATTGGGGAAAATTTTTCTGGAGATTAGGAAGTTGCTGGAAAAAACATCTTGGAGATTTTTTTGTGTGCAAAAATTGCTGAATCAAATGCTCTACAACAGAGATCAATTATTGCAAAATTAACAAGGAAAAAAAAAGAAATTCGTCGCCTGAGAGATTCGAACTCTCGCGGGGAAACCCCATGTACTTAGCAGGCACACGCCTTAACCACTCGGCCAAAGCGACGCTTGTGCTCTCAGTTGCTTCCGTATGAATACAGACATAAAAAGTGAATTCGAACACTTCAACGCAAAATCGTTTTGAGGCGGCCTTTGCGCACTTGGTGTGACAAATCTACAGCCGTTACTCCTGGCTGAGAGCCAAGCATGCATCATAGATTAGTACTACTTGGACATTTGATGCCTACAACATCCGACTTTCAGTACAATAACATGTCTGTGGTGCACCATTGGATATGCAAACTTGCAGCCAACCTTTACAGTTTGATCGAGAGAGTAGGCATAGCACCGGCCATGTTCCTGACTAGTTTTTAGAGGAAACAACTTGCTAGACACAGACCTTCAGCGGTTAGTACTACCAGAGTGGTTTCATTCGTGCAGTTTTGTGTTCAGTGAATCAGTGTTATGAGAGTCCTGCTAATCTTGGCCGTTAGGCTGAACTAAGGTATCAACTTACACAGCAGCGCTGCTGAAAAGTTTGAACCCAGACCGACTCATCGCCGCCCATTATGCGTGCTCCGGCCAGTTGCTTCCTGTAGTGTTGCATTCAACCTCACCGTTCTCCTTCCTCCCCTGCTCCTCCCACTGCTTAGTTCAACAGCAACCGAGCGTTTTAGTCCCTAAGACTACGGACCGACTATTCGGTCTGACGATTTCTCGTAACTGACCTGACAACTTGATTCATTATACCTGTTGGTGCCCTCTCTTGAGCGATACTTCAAACTAGCTCACAGCTTTTTGAACTGCACTGTTATATGAACCTTCAAACAGACAAACAGTACTCACAGGCTCATTTGATTCCCAACAATGGAACTAGTATCTTGACAATAGCATAGGCTCATCTCTAAACTTATTTCTGACAACTGATGACACTCGAGTTTCTTTTTCTTAGAGGTTCATCCTCGTGTTTCTGATCATATAAATTTTTGAATATGTGCACGCAGGGGGGTGACGTCGGGACCCAGTACAGGTCAGGGATCTACTACTACACCCCGGAGCAGCAGAAGGCCGCGCTGGAGTATGTGGAGAGGCACCAGAAGGTTCTGAATCGGACGATAGTCACTGAGATCATACCCGCAAAGAGGTTCTACAGGGCGGAGGAGTACCACCAGCAGTACCTGGAGAAGGGAGGTCGCTTCGGCTTCAGGCAATCCGCGCAGAAGGGCTGCAACGACCCCATCCGCTGCTATGGGTAAACAATCATGGTGACCAGCAAAGCAAAGAGGCACAGGCAGCACATTATAGTTGAGAGCACTGCCTGAATAAGGTTGGGTCACAGCTGAATTTCGCTACAGTTTTCTTAGCTTAATCCAAGGATTGTAAACAAGAAGTTATTACCATTGTACTTAGTGTCGGCTTACCATCGTACTTGGTGATAAATTATGGTTTGCAGCGGCTATATGATCCATTTGATTGTGCTGCACGGACCTGGAACTGCTTCACCTCCTTGAGAGACATTCACCATTCTTAGAACCTCCCTCTATGCAGACGACGCTTATCACTTTGGGAGCTTGGGTTACAGACTACACCCCGAAGCGGAAGGGCTTATCAGTTTCAGTAATACTGTATCAAATTGGGAGCACGGCGCTCTCGGAAAACAGAAACAAACATACTCCCCTCCATCCGCGAATAATTGTACATCTAAGTTTTCTAGTAAGTTAAATTTATTAGAATTTTACCAACTTCATAGGGACATACACCGGCATTTATATGGCACTAAATTTTTGAAATAAAGTTTTAAAATACATCAATTTCATATTAATACTCTTGTATTCAGATTAGGCGCGGTTGTACTCGGAACAGGATGTTTTTCTCTCTAGAGTCTGCATGAAATCTGGAGGGACAGTCCGCCCCGTCAGGCGCCTGCATGCCTACTATATACTCATTCAATTCTGAAAGTAGGGCCGTTATTTTTTCCAAAAGTCAAACAATATAAAGTTTGACTATTTTTTCGAAACAATCATTAACATTCTAGAATACAAAATAAATACTGCTATATATTTCCCTATGATATTTACGTATTGTTATAAGTGTTGATAATTTTTTTTATAAACTTTGGTCCAATTTTAACTGCTTGACTTTTGGAAAAACTTACATAGGTCTTACTTTCAGGAACAGACGAGTATCTATACTGTATGTCCTAGCAAGCATAAAGGGAATTTTTTCTAAGTTACCTGTATCCTGAAATTTGGTGGGGCACCAAAAAAGAATGCTGCATTTCAATCGTTCGTAATAAAAAGAAGAATGCGTCTGCCGGGAGTCGAACCCGGGTCTATTGCTTGGAAGGCAATTATCCTAACCGTTGGACTACAGACGCTATTGCACGGAATTCAGTAAGCGCATCTCTAGACAGGTTCAGATATGCCACTGACAACCTGGTCAGATGCAGGTATGCCACTAAAAAAAAAAAATCCCAATTCCGATTAGATCACTCAAATTTTGTGGGAGCTCCAAATCTGAAACTTCTGTGAGTGATGAATGCCAACTTTTTCCCATATTATTGAAGGTACCTTTTCTTAATGATTTTTTTTTTAGAAAGGAGGGGCAAAAGCTTTGCCCCATTGCATTAATCAAGAGAGAAGGTTTTTGACAAAGTTGGCCACAAATTAAATTACAACGGATTACTCTCCCGGCATGATTTCGCTCAAACGTTTTGCCCCCGCGAGAACCCAAAACTTGGCCTCGCTCTTGATCTTCTCAATGATGGATAGCGGCGAGGTGTGCTTGTTCTTGAAGACGCGGGCGTTTCTTTCGTTCCACACCTCCCAAGCGACAAGGAGAGTGAGGGACTTCAAAACATGAAACAAAATTTATATTTGAAAAGAGGGTTCAAAATGGCATGGAAAACATATTTTATTTGCATTATTTGGATTTTGTATGAATTAGTTATGCAATTATTCAAATTACAAATGAATTGTTTGAATTTGAAATTTGAATGCATTTGGATTATTCAAAACAGAAAACAATTGGTTTAAATAGATAGATAATTAAATTTGGTTCAACAAACATATTTTATTTATTTTATTTGGAGTTATAATTTAAAAGTTATTCATATTTTAAATTTGAGGACCAATCTGTAAAAGAAAGAACTTGTTTTGAAAAAAGAAAAGGCTGAAAAAAACGTATTTCACTCTGCAGTGGCTAGCCACTGCCACTGACAGAGGGCCCCTAGGGCCAACGTGGACACACGCGTGGCAGCACTGCCACACAGCAGCTGACAGGGGGGGCCACCCTGTCAGTGCGCTGCGCAAAATGTTGGTTTATTCCGCGGGCGCCAGGACTCGAACCTGCGCCCCGCTGCGCGCGCGCAAGCACTGCAACCAGTGCGGTACGAATTCGTTCTTGACAGTATAGCAAACGCAAACAGGTTATTCTTCAGTTTGTTTATCTGAACTTTTTAATAGCGCGCGTTTCTGAACCTGGACAGGGAACAACAGCGGCTCAACGGCGGCGAGCTGCTGCGCGTTGCGGTGCCGTGCTGCTCGAGCTAGGGTGGTGCAGCGTGTGCTTGTGCGCGGTGTGCAGAGAGAGATCAGACAGGAGGAGAAGGGCACGGTGGCGTGATCACCGTCGAGGTAGGGGAAGCAGCGGCGCGGTGCAGAACAGCGGCGTCGACGTCGAGGACGGCGGCGTGGCTACAGGCCCCCGTGGGCTCAACGAAGGTGTCGGGAACGTAGAGGGTACCAAGGGCGTCTCGTTTCCGTTGCTAGATCGCGCCGAGGGCCATCGGTTGCGGTGGTCGCCGGGGAGATTCAGAGAGTGAGCTCGGGTGGCGGTGGGATTCAGAGAAGGAATTCGTGGCAGAGAGAGGTGGGCGACGGCGGAGGAGAGGGAGAGGGGTGGTAGGCGGCTAGGGCAAGCTCGAGGGGGTCTAGGAGGTAGGTTTATAGGCAGCTAGGGCTGCTCCCGGCCGTCTGCTCGCGACGGTGCCGACGTGGCGTCGCTCGATGAGCTGTCGTACGCGGGGAAGAAAGAGAGGGGGGAGGAGCGAACCGGTACCAGGCCAGGGAGCTGGGCTGGGCTGCTCCCCTCCTCTGCGCGCGTTTTATTTTATTTGTTCTGTTAGTTTTTTTTTGCAGAAATGAAACTAGGAAGAAATAGATGAGATTTTGGGCTAGGAAAATTTAGAAATTTTTTTGGTATTGTTTAAATAGGTAACAGCAACTACTTGACAAGTTGTGTTTTCCAAAAGTTCAAAATAAATGTGTTGTTTGCAATTTGGCTCAAATTTGAATCATTTTTATATTAAGTGATTATTGAAAACAAAAATTTAAATAGGGTGAACCCTATTGTTTAAATGGAAACAATGATTAGAATTGTTTTGGTGATTTTTATACTTTCAAATTGGGTGCTGTTTGGAAAATGTAGTTTGAATTTGAATAACATTTGAATTAAGTGATTGATTAAAAGCCACCATTTTTAATAGTTGAACCTTATGGATTAAATGGAAACAATTTAGGTTTTGAGTTGAAGTTTTTATTTAGGAAAATTGTAACATAACAAGTATGAAACAAAGGTTTGAATAATGTTTGAATTTCAATTGTGAAAACAGAGAAAAACAGATGCAAACAAAAGGAAAACAAATGCAAACAAGGAATGAGTATGATGACATGATGCAAAACTTTAATAAAACAAGAATCAAACATTCTAGGGATGGTTTTTCATACTTGGGATGTTACAAAACTCCCCCCTTGAAGGAATCGCGCCCCGAGATTCCTACTGCGAAAGGAAAAGGTCCGGATACTTCTTGCGAAGATCCTCTTCGGTCTCCCACGTTGCCTCTTTATCGGAATGATGGGACCACTGCACTTTCAAGAACTTTGTGCTCTTGTTGCGAGTCTTACGCTCGGTCTCATCGAGAATACGAACAGGGTGCTCCTCATAAGATAGATCATCTTGCAGTTCAATGGAATCATGATCAACTGCACGATCTGGATCTTTGAAACACCTCTTGAGCTGTGACACGTGAAACACATCGTGCACCTTGGATAGTTTTTCTGGAAGTTCAAGACGATAGGCATTTTCCGCACGCCTTGAGAGAATGTTGAAAGGACCAATGTATCATGGTGCAAGCTTTCCTTTCACACCGAAACGATGAGTGCCTCTGAGGGGAGTTACACGGAGATATGCCTTGTCACCAGGTGCATAGATCATATCCCTGTGCTTGCTGTCATAGTAGCTTTTCTGACGAGACTGCGCAATCTTGAGATTGTCACGAATGATGCGAACTTTCTCTTCGGCTTCCTTAACAATGTCAGGACCTAAGAGTGAACGTTCACCAGCTCCAGACCAATTGATTGGACTCCTGCATCTGCGGCCATAGAGAGCTTCAAATGGTGCCATGCCTAGGCTTGCCTGGAAGCTGTTGTTGTAGGAGAATTCAGCATATGGAAGGCAATCCTCCCATTTCATGCCAAAGGAGAGACCACATGCTCTGAGCATATCCTCGAGAATCTGATTGACTCTTTCGACTTGCCCCTGAGACTGAGGGTGATAAGCTGTGCTGAACAGAAGTTTGGTGCCCAATGCTTCTTGAAAGCTTTTCCAGAAATGAGAAGTGAATATGCTTCCACGGTCTGAGATTATTTCCAAAGGAACACCATGAAGAGGAACAATCTTTGCTGTGTAGAGCTCTGCTAATTGGCTAGCTGAGATTGTTTCTTTGACAGCAAAGAAGTGAGCTACTTTAGTGAGACGATCAATAACAACGAAGATTGCATCGTTGCCCTTCTTGGACTTTGGAAAACCAGTGACGAAGTCCATTTCAATCATGTCCTACTTCCACTCAGGAATTTTCAGAGGTTGGAGTAGACCTGCTGTTTTCTGATGGACTGCCTTAACACGTTGACAAACGTCGCATTCAGAAACGTATTGAGCAATTTCACGTTTCATGCCAGGCCACCAATACAGTGTCTTAAGATCCTGGTACATCTTTGTACTTCCAGGGTGTATGGAAAGAGGAGTTTCATGAGCCTCCTTGAGGATGATATCTTTTAGACTTTGAACTTGAGGAATTGCAATGCGTCCTTCGAAGAACACAGTTCCTTTGTCATCAATTGAGAAGGACTTGAATTTATCCTTGCCTTCTTTGATGTGCTCTACCATCTTCTTGATTTCAGCATCACGAAGTTGTTCAGAACGAATCTTATCCTCGAGAGTTGGACTGGCTGTCAAGCTAGCAAGATAGCCTTGAGGAACAAGACCAAGGTTCAACTTCTGGAATTCTTCATGAAGTGGAGGTTGGCTTTCCATGATCATGAGATTATTGCAATAAGACTTGCGACTGAGAGCATCGGCCATAACATTAGCCTTGCCTGGAGTGTAAGAAATGGTGAGATCAAAGTCTTTAATCTTTTCAATCCATCTCCTTTGCCTGAGGTTTAGATCTGGTTGAGTGAAGATGTATTTCAGACTCTTATGATCGGAAAAGATTTCAGTGCGGTTACCCAACAAGTATTGCCTCCATTTCTTGAGGGCAAACACAACTGCTGCAAGTTCTAGGTCATGTGTGGGATAGTTTTGCTCATGTGCATTCAACTGACGTGAAGCATAAGCCACAACTTGACGTTCTTGCATAAGAACTGCACCTAGACCTTGGAGAGATGCATCACATAATATCTGGAAAGGTTTGGTAGTGTCTGGGCCAACCAGAACTGGTGTAGAAGTGAGTTTAGTCTTCAGGAGATTGAAACTTTCATCACATTGTGGAGACCAAACGAACTTCTTGTCCTTCTTTGTGAGAACAGTGAGAGGTTTGGCAATCTTGGAAAAGTTTTGGACGAACCGACGGCAATAGCTAGCTAAGCCAAGAAAGCTTCTTACTTGCTTCACCGTCTTAGGAGGTTTCCAATCAACAATTGCTTTAACCTTTTCTGGATCAATGGCTATGCCCTTGGCGGAGATGACATGACCAAGGTAAGCAACTTCTGGAATCCAGAACTCACATTTGGAGAACTTGGCATATAGACGATGCTCGCGAAGTTTCATGAGAGTGAGACGAAGATGTTCTTCATGCTCTTCCTCAGATTTTGAGTAGACAAGGATGTCATCAAGATATACCACAACGAACTTGTCGAGGTACTCATGGAAGACAGAATTCATGAGTCGAGAGAATGTCGCCGGTGCATTGGTGAGACCAAAGGACATGACGGTGTATTCATATAGACCGTACCGAGTGGTGAAGGCTGTTTTTGGAATATCTTCCTTTCTGATCTTTATTTGATGGTAACCCATTCTCAAGTCCAACTTGGAGAATATTTTGGCTCCAGCAAGTTGATCAAAAAGATCATCGATACGAGGAATTGGATACTTGTTTTTGATGGTTTTCTCGTTAAGAGGACGATAGTCAACAACGAGTCTCTTTGTTTGATCCTTCTTCGCAACGAACAGAGTTGGGCAACCCCAAGCCGAGGAACTAGGTTGAATGTAACCTTTCTCCATGTACATATCGATTTGCTCCTTCAACAATTTCAGTTCAGGAGGATCTATCTTGTATGGATGCTTAGAGATTGGAGCAGTACCTGGTTCAAGCTCGATCACGAACTCAACTGCTCTGTCCGGAGGCATCCCTGGCAACTCTTCTGGAAAGACGTCAGGGAATTCACAAACCACCGGAACCTTTTCAAGTAGAGGTAGAGGTTTAGCATCGAGGGTGTATAGCTGAACAGAACTTGATTCATTTGGTGAATAGACTATCTGGCCAGAAGGGTGGAACAGAGTTATTGACTTCTGAGCACAATCAATCGTAGCTTTATTGGCCTTCAACCAATCCATGCCAAGAATGACATCAATGTCAGAATTGCCAAGCAGAATGAGAGAAGCAAGGAATATGTGACCTCCAATTAGAATCTGATTTCCGTGACTGATCTTGGAAGTTTGCATAGTTGCTCCAGGGGAGTTTACTACTAGCGGGGAACCCAAACCAACAAAGGGGAGTTTAACTGCTGTCGCAAAGATCTTTGACACGAAAGAATGCGATGCCCCGGTATCAAACAACACTTTAGCTGGAAAAGAGTTTACGGGGAATGTACCGAGAACGACGTCAACAGCTTCCTCAGCTTTGTCGACCTTGACATGATTCACCCTCGCGGTCCTCCCGACAGGCCTGTTGTTGGAGTTGAAGGCTTTAGCCGGGGGAGCACGCACCATTGCCTGGTTTGTGTTGGGACGAGGTGGTGGTGGAGGTAGCTGCCTCTGAGTGCACTTGTCAGCGTAGTGCCCCGTATGCTTGCACTTGTAGCAAGTGACGACACGAGGAGTATCTGGCCTTGGCTTCCCCATTGAAAACCTCTGACCATGCATGTGAGATGGGTTGGGTGGGCGGGGAGCGAAGCCTGGAGAAGCTTGGGCATATGGAGCCCTAGTGACAGCACCATTTGGCACCCAGATGCGGCGCTTCTGCGGAGGGGTGGTCATGTTGGAGGAGAAAACACCCTCACGCGAGTGCTTTCGAGACTCCTCGAACGCCTTGCGCCCATTTTCCTCATTGAGCGCGGTGTTCACGAGCTCCTCGAAGTATTTGGCCTTGATGTTGGTGAGGGCGTACTTGAGTTCCGGGTTAAAACCTCTGCGGAACCTTGCCATCTTCTTAGCCTCAGTGGACACCTCATCACTAGCGTAACGAGCGAGGCGATTGAACTCACTCTGATAGCCAATGACGTCCAGCTTGCCCTGCTTGAGAGAGCAAAACTCTTCACGCATCCTTTCCATGAGACCATCTGGAATGTGGTGCTTCAGGAAAGCTTCCTTGAAACAACCCCAGGTGATTGGGTAGCCAGCTCTCATGGTCTGGTAGTTCTCCCACCAAGTAGCTGCGTGACCCTTCAGTAGGTAGGAGGCGTACTTGACCTTGTCTTCCTCAGCAACGTGAGAAATGTCCAGAGCCTTGGCCATCTCACGGATCCAGTCATCAGCATCCAGAGGCTCGCGTGTTGCCACGAAAGCTCTCGGCCCTAGACTTAGAAACTCCTTGATACTGACTCGTGGAGCGTTCTGGTTGTTGTGCTGATTAGCCTGGAACTGGGCCATCTGCGTCACGACCTGAGTCATCTGAGTCAACAGCTCCGTGATTGGCGGTGGCTCAGGTGGGTTGTTCCTTGTTGGCGGCATCCTGAATAGACATGCATTTTAGCACAACAACAGAAAAAGGATAGACTTGGTAACCGAATGAGAGATTATTCCGACGCATGAATAGATAACCAACAGGTACATCATCACATGTTCAAATACATCAGAATATCACACCACAAATGGTTCGAAAGCCAAAGGATAACTAAACATAGCTAAGAATGGATACATCGGTACTCCCATGCTCATCACGCCGGACGGCGGTGAGTAGTACGGCGAGAGGTACGGTGAGGAGCACGCCCATGAAAGTAGGTAGAACGACGATCCACATAGATCTGACGTGGTCTGAGAGCGACTCTAGGTGTGGTGAAGTACATAGCGTCGACTCCCTGTGCTCCAAAGCGAGGAATCCCAGTGTAACCAGCACCGAGGTTAAGGAGTGGACCTCTGATCGGCTCGTAACCTCCAGCATCTGGCAGACGACGACCAACTGGCTGATCGAAACGTGCAAAGCGCTCATCTCCAACAAAGTCTGTGGTGTACGTCGCCAGACGAGTCAAAGCAAGGTAGAGCTGCTCTCTGACGGAAACCAACTCCTGAGATAGTGTGCTGGCAACTGCGTCATTGTGCCTCACAAACTGAGCGGTGGTGTGCAGCCTGGAGTTATCATGCTCGTAGACATCCAGGTTGTCGTAGAGAGTGAAGTGAGCTCCCTCCGAAGTGATGTAACCACGGGAGATGTGGCGATAGATAGAATCGTCAAATCCCCAGTAGTCAGCACGAAGGACGGTGAGACTCACATAAGCTACCTGCTGCACAGCCATATCCTCTGTGGAACCTACTGCCTCGTAGCGGTGGACAACGCTCATGCCATCATCTGACAGAATGTAGACGATAGCCTGGTAGTAGGTCTGGTCAAACTCTCGCTGCTGCTCGTAGACCTGGTACTCTGGTGCCCAACGGAACCCCAGATAAGTGACCATGTCTCTCAGCATCTCCGGATAACCAGCAGTGCTCTCGCAACGAGTCATCCGAACCACCTGCGGGAAGAACCTGAGATCCATCTGCAGATGATCGGGGAAGTTTTGATTAGACGCCGATAGAGAACTGAAGTGGAAAGCAACAACAAGGTTTCAACGGACGATAAGGATGTTGAGAAGAACAGGATATCGAAGCAACGTCGGGAAACACGAGACCAAAAACTCCTGAGGTACTACGGAAAACCCATCCGGGCTTCTAAAGGATCAATATCTACTGCTTAAGGAATAGAGGATTTGCTTCCGGGGCTTACACGCCTCCGTTCTCAATCGTGAGTAGGCAACATGATAAATCATGTCACAACCACCTCCATTCCTATGGTCTTAGTAGATATAACTATCCTAGAGAAACCAGGATTCGTGAAAACCTAACTTGAAAGTTTAGGTGAGAAGAGAAAACAACGTTGCACTTCCTTACCAGAAAAGGGAGGGTGGGTGGGGACAGAAATAAAATGGCAGAATTCCTACTCCCACGTTTCATTTTTCCTATATAGCTACAAAATAGTTTCTAGACTCAACTGCGACCAGTAAAAGGGATCCTACGGGCAGACAGGCTCTGATACCATTTGTCGCACCCGGACTTCTAGAGGATACTCACCGTACGAACTGAATAGTAGTTGATTGGATTACGGGGCTTACCGGCACCCGCATCTCTTACGAGTAGGCCAACACTTATGTGTGACAACCAATCTCTACTATCCACCGTCGATGTAAACTATCCCATAGAAATCAGGATACTACCATTGACGTACTTCATACCATGCACACATGGTACGTCAACGGCATTGAACAAAATGATAACACAACAGATCTCTAAGACACAAATAAATAGAAATAAGTTGCAAATGGCTCTCACTAGAGCAGAGATAGCAGATACAATCATCCAGAGGACACATGTCCCAACATAACATCATTACATCTCAGCGGAAGCATTCAAAAGGTCTGAGTACAGACAAATCCAAATAGGCTTAAGAAGCCGGGAACGAAAAGACGGAGCCCATCCACGATGTCTCGGATCCTGCCCAGGTCCGCTATCTACTTGTCAGCAGCCTCGTCAAACTCCACGTAGTAGCCGTCACGGGGATCCTCGTAAGCATAGTCTGCGGAAACCACAACCCCAAAGGTGTCAGTACATAAACGTACTGGCAAGCAAGACTCACAGTTCACCAAAGTGTAACCCGTCAACACCAAGCACAGATGCCTTGGGTTCAACGGAAGAAAAGGAGATACAAAAGATGCGGCAGCTGGCTGCACTAACCAACTACAGGAACATGCTACAACTTCCGGCTAACAGAAAGGGGATAAGATAGCGTATCGTAGCCAACTATAACCAACCACCAAACAAACCCATCCTGGATCTCGCCCCTTATCCAAAGAAGCAATCCGAGGATAACTCACACCGTTGGGTTAATGATGGTTCAAGTTATTGTGTCAATAAGACTATTACTAGTCAAGTTATCATTAGTTAGGTGTAAGTTGTTCTGAGTACTTGTTAGCCAGTACTTTCACCAAGTCAACCATAACCTCGGAAAACACGGCTTCTCGAGAAGATTTATCCCTGCAGGGGTGCACCAATTTGGCCGTACACGTAAGAATATCCCGCCAGACGGGAATCAAACCCACCAAGCGAGGCACTCTACACAACTCAACTCTTCTTCGCATCAAGCCCAAAGCACCACGTGTTGTGCGTGCGCGGCTAATCGAGCCCCACGAAGAAAAGGGGACCCTCATAGCACTCTAAGACCACGCCGCCCTAAATGCCGACTACAAAAGTTCCATCCTGGCCTCGGGTTCGTACCTACATATGAGTGCATCAAATGGAAAGCCCGAACTAAGTGTGGCGATTTGGACGAGATGCGAATCGAATCAAATTGAGGGGGGCGCCCATACACGCTTCCCACATGCGGATAGTGCGCTCATCATGGATCAGTAGACAAGACCCTTTTCCTAATTAGGGTCGACACTAGCAGGCCTCAAAACCACGCCGGGCCTCCTGCCGATGCCTTATCAGCAAATTATTATTACCTCAAATTAACAGGTTGTTGTTTAACATCGAGCCCCAGAACATAATAGAAATATAGTAACAGAAAGTAACGGGTAACATACTCGAGCAAAACAACCCTAAGCATGCTAGTAAGACACGGGCAACAAGCAGAGGGGTTATAGGTGTGGAGGTGAGGCAATATCATGGTTAAGGGATAACATGTGATAGGTTCGAACAGAAGCAACGATTCATATGGCTAGCAGAAATAGACAACGGAAAGTATCGGTAACCAATGTCGAAAGGAACACAATGGTTCATGTGAGTGAATACTTGCCTGCAAACTCAGCAGCCTGGTACTGAGCTAGATCCTCAGAAGGGGTGTCGTAAGTATCGTCTGTCTCAACGTCGTCGTCTATCCGAGAAGAAGCAAACAAACAAAGCAGAGAGATAAACAATCAATAACATGACATAGTGCACAATCAGGGGATGATGCATGACCATTTAATTGATGCATCAAAATAAACTAGTTGATGTGGTAACAACATGATTAAATGGACCCACATGCAATTTGTGTTGCATATGAAAAGCCCATGAATTATGGTTGAAACAATTGTTTTACAACTAATCAACAGGTGAAAGTGGATTAGTATGATGTATGGATGAGGAAAACATAAAAATAACAACAATAGAACCAATTGGAAATAAGGTTAACCAATTTTGGAATTTTAGTTATTAAGTTAAGAATTTTGGTTCCTTAAAGGTGTCACACAAGCAATTGTTGTTTACAGCACTTTAAATTGTCCAAAATAGATAACAAAGTTCATATTTGAAAAGAACACCAAATTTTAGTTGGATTACATGTTTCAAATATTGAAAAATAAATTAGGATGAATTTATTATGAATTAAACAAGATTAAACAAGTTTTAAATGAATTTAAAACAAGTTTGAATATTATTTGAATTTTATTTGTTCAAAACATTAATTCAAATTCATATTTGAAAAGTTTATACTTTTCTAGTTTGAAAACATATTTTATAAGTTCAAAAATAATTTAATTTGAGCAAGTTATGAATTTAGCAAATTTAAATGATTTAGGCAATTTTAATTATTCAAAACATGAAACAAAATTTATATTTGAAAAGAGGGTTCAAAATGGCATGGAAAACATATTTTATTTGCATTATTTGGATAAAGTATGAATTAGTTATGCAATTATTCAAATTACAAATGAATTGTTTGAATTTGAAATTTGAATGCATTTGGATTATTCAAAACAGAAAACAATTGGTTTAAATAGATAGATAATTAAATTTGGTTCAACAAACATATTTTATTTATTTTATTTGGAGTTATAATTTAAAAGTTATTCACATTTTAAATTTGAGGACCAATCTGTAAAAGAAAGGACTTGTTTTGAAAAAAGAAAAGGCTGAAAAAAACGTGTTTCACTCTGCAGTGGCTAGCCACTGCCACTGACAGAGGGCCCCTGGGGCCAACGTGGACGCACGCGTGGCAGCACTGCCACACATCAGCTGACAGGGGGGGCCACCCTGTCAGTGCGCTGCGCAAAATGTTGGTTTATTCCGCGGGCGCCAGGACTCGAACCTGCGTCCCGCTGCGCGCGCGCAATCACTGCAACCAGTGCGGTACGAATTCGTTCTTGACAGTATAGCAAACGCAAACATGTTATTCTTCAGTTCGTTTATCTGAACTTTTTAACAGCGCACGTTTCTGAACCTGGACAGGGAACAACGGCGGCTCAACGGCGGCGAGCTGCTGCGCGTTGCGGTGCCGTGCTGCTCGAGCTAGGGTGGTGCAGCGTGTGCTTGTGCGCGGTGTGCAGAGAGAGATCAGAGAGGAGGAGAAGGGCACGGTGGCGTGCTCACCGTCGAGGTAGGGGAAGCAGCGGCGCGGTGCAGAACAGCGGCGTCGACGTCGAGGACGGCGGCGTGGCTACAGGCCCCCGTGGGCTCAACGAAGGTGTCGGGAACGTAGAGGGTACCGGGGGCGTCTCGTTTCCGTTGCTAGATCGCGCCGAGGGCCATCGGTTGCGGTGGTCGCCGGGGAGATTCAGAGAGTGAGCTCGGGTGGCGGTGGGATTCAGAGAAGGAATTCGTGGCAGAGAGAGGTGGGCGACGGCGGAGGAGAGGGAGAGGGGTGGTAGGCGGCTAGGGCAAGCTCGAGGGGGTCTAGGAGGTAGGTTTATAGGCAGCTAGGGCTGCTCCCGGCCGTCTGCTCGCGACGGCGCCGACGTGGCGTCGCTCGATGAGCTGCCGTACGCGGGGAAGAAAGAGAGGGGGGAGGAGCGAACCGGTACCAGGCCAGGGAGCTGGGCTGGGCTGCTCCCCTCCTCTGCGCGCGTTTTTTTTATTTGTTCTGTTAGTTTTTTTTGCAGAAATGAAACTAGGAAGAAATAGATGAGATTTTGGGCTAGGAAAATTTAGAAATTTTTTTTGGTATTGTTTAAATAGGTAACAGCAACTACTTGACAAGTTGTGTTTTCCAAAAGTTCAAAATAAATGTGCTGTTTGCAATTTGGCTCAAATTTGAATCATTTTTATATTAAGTGATTATTGAAAACAAAAATTTAAATAGGGTGAACCCTATTGTTTAAATGGAAACAATGATTAGAATTGTTTTGGTGATTTTTATACTTTCAAATTGGGTGCTGTTTGGAAAATGTAGTTTGAATTTGAATAACATTTGAATTAAGTGATTGATTAAAAGCCACCATTTTTAATAGTTGAACCTTATGGATTAAATGGAAACAATTTAGGTTTTGAGTTGAACTTTTTATTTAGGAAAATTGGAACATAACAAGTATGAAACAAAGGTTTGAATAATGTTTGAATTTCAATTGTGAAAACAGAGAAAAACAGATGCAAACAAAAGGAAAACAAATGCAAACAAGGAATGAGTATGATGACATGATGCAAAACTTTAATAAAACAAGAATCAAACATTCTAGGGATGGTTTTTCATACTTGGGATGTTACAACGGTAAATGGACACCAGTACAACAAGGGTTACTACCTTGCCGATGGCATCTACCCCTCCTGGCCGGTGTTCATGAAGGGTGTTACTCTTCCACAAAGTGAAAAGCATCGGCTGTTCACTACTGCTCAATCAGCTTGGCGCAAAGATGTCGAGTGTACATTTGGAGTGCTGAAGGCTAGGTTCAACATTATAGCAGTTCCCGGACGCTCCTACTCCAGGCGTACTCTTGGGTTGATCATGCGTGCATGTGTCATTCTGCACAACATAATCATCGACGATGAGCGTGGTACCAATTTGGAGAAGATCTATGAGACAGTTGATTCCAATGTCGGCCCTGCAATACATATCAATGCACCACTAAGCCTAGCAGCCAGGATTCAGTTGGACAACGAAATGAGGGCCTCGCCGATGTATACACAGCTCCAGCATGATTTTATTGAGCATGTGTGGGCTCGTTCCTAGATTATGTAATTTTTTCAATTTTTAAGTAATTTTTATTAATTATTATGTAATCGGTACAATTTTAGTTGAATAAAATAATTTCCTTGCATTATTTCCAATGTTTTAAATCTTAAAAATAAATGTTGACGTGGAGGAGAGAGAAATGCTGATGTGGAGGAGAGAGGAGTGATAGTGGGGACTATAGCCCGTGCACTGGCACCGTGCCGTGAGAGTGGCGTGAGAGTGGGGTGAGAGTGAGAGGAAAAGCTGACGTGGCGGGGCTATAGCCCGTGATAAGCCGTGATGCACTGGCACCAGCCTAATTAGATTTTGGCATTGTCTTGGAAGTGGGGCCAAAGTGCCTAACTCGTTCATTGTTATTTCTTCTGGTCGACTTTCGGTTTCTTTTTCCCGGGTGCATAACAACCTGACCGCCATCCACGAGAGAAGACTCTTCCCAATATAATCAGGAGATTTGCATATCAATCGTACCTTTAGTGGTCCTTAAAAAGAGCCTTATAATCAGGAGATTTGCATGTTCCACCATGTCAACAATCACGAGGTCAAGTTGTAGCAAGCAATTCTTATGATCACATTTTCCTTAATACTTACAATGGTTTTATAAGAAGAGTTTGTGAGATTAATTTTCATGTTGCAAGAACCATAAGGTCCAAAATTGATCTTATCGTGAAAGGACTTCGAAATAATGGAGACACTAGCTCCCAAATCACATAAAGCATTAAACTGGTTCACTCCAATTCCAAACTTAATGATGGGATAAAAAAAATGGCATATTGTTTAAGGGGAACACTTTCCATCATTTTGTAGAATTCGTATTCAAGTTCACGTAACTTAATAATGACTCTCTCAATAAAATCTTGATAGTTGGGATCATTGTCAATTTGTCACCATGGATCCTTCTCATTTTCAAATTCATCATTTTAACAAAATCTTTCAAGTTGTATTCATTTTTTTCCATGACCGGTTCATCCTTACCATTTTGATTAACTAAATGGATTTTCCTCCGGTTTGCCCACAAACTTGGCTAAGATGAGAGTTTATATCTCATCAATCTTGTCAACTTGGAATTTGAAATTTCTGGTAATTTCTTGCAAGATTTAGGTATCCATGAAAATACACGATAAAAGTAATAAATTGCTTGAGACAATCCTCAAGCTAGGACGATTATGTTACCATTGAAGCCATTTGAGTTACATAAATAAAATGCAACATCAATCCCAAGTGGTAACTTCCCCACCATGAATCTATTGTTAACATAATCACACATCTTCCTTATGCCTTGAGTGTAGCCACAAATCCTTCAAAAGTGTTTATATTTCTTCGTTGTCTCATTCCCATTCATGGAAAACATAATCAATCTTTCTCTCCAACATTGCAAAGTTGGATGTCTTGATGCTTGAAGTGACTTATGTAAACTCTCAAGTATATCCCAAAAATCCTTTAGACTCATGCGAGCAATGTGTGTTGGCGAGAGGGACTTGGGTAGGATGGTGCGCGCTTGATAGTTGAATTGTCGAGTCCTGATCTCATTAGGGTTGAGATTACTTGAATCCTTAGTATTTTAGTCATAGGAAACACTTTCCCACAAATCAAATTTAGCTCCACACAAGTGGATTCCCATTAGAGCTTCCCGATTGGCATATTGAGCCCCACGAAGAAAATGTGTGGTATCGGTATCAGCTAGATGCACGTTTTAAGCGAAGTTAGTATAATCGAAAGCCATACTAGACTAGTCTAGAAGCCCCCCTTCGGCATGAGGAAAAATAGCGTAGGAGGTAGACAGTGCATCAAGGTTGCTCCAACAAGTAATGTTAACAAAATAAAACAAACTAGAAAACGATGCACAAGTAAACCAAGAGGGTTCAAATAACCAAAGTGAAGAATCATGAGCTCTAATATCCGTGGGAGAAGTTGTCGTCTGCCATGCTTATCTCATGGCATCTTTGGAACAAGTGAAGTTCTAGATTTTTTTTGTTAGGTTGATGCAACTACGATGATCGTCTTCGCAATTCAAATATTAAAGAGGAGGAACATAATTGTAGGGGAAATGGAGGAGCTCAACCAGCACTTAAAATAGGCAAAACTAACTTGAATAAAGCCGAGGGTATGAAAGGATTGGCTGACATGAAGCTAGCTCTCAAACAAGCTAGGATAGGAATTGAGCCTGTCAATTGGATTCGCCCATCCATCCAACCGAACAAGGGAGTAGAACTTTTGTTTTGTTGAACTTTCTTTGGCTAAGCCCTTCTAGACAAACGTTTGCACAATATTAATAATTTTAATTCGTAGAGTATTACCTCTAGTAATACAAATATAAAGCTTTTACCTTTCTTTAAAAAGATAACATGCGTGAAAATGGTACCATGTTGAACATACTTCACCTACAAAATACTTTATTCGAAATCTACTCATTTTTATCGTTAAAAAAAGTTACTTTGATTGGCTAAGATTTAAATTACTTGTTGATTAGTAATACTTGTGAGTGTGTCGGGATTATATAACGAGTTTTTGCCAGCACTAATCTCAACTATTGAAACCCAATTTAGGAGGCTTTAGAGTAGCCAACAAATGGCTATATGCTATGCTAACCAACCAATGGCTATATCATACAGAACCATCATTTATGGTCACTTATACTATGGTAGCCTATAAGGATATCTCCGGTGAGATCCCAAAATGGCTCCTGATCAGTCTGTTGTGGGTCCGAATAAAAGATCAACCTCAAAGAAGCCCCCCTCCTCGGTTTAAAAATGGCTCATTTTCACATTTAACGGGTCACCCGTTTGGCCCGCTCAACATTCAGGAGTTGGGACCGACTAGAGGTGTTCCCACATGTCTAAAAACACACACCACATTGGATGAGTGTCGGCCACCCACATGTCACTCATTCTCCCTAGGGGCGACGAGGTGGGTTAGTCGGTGGTGAGGGCAGAGTAAATATGCATAGAACGTCTTTTGAATGGATAGATTGAAGTGTCGATAGGATAGCCCAAGTTTGGAGTGAAAGGATCCATTCCATGGATCATATGTGCCTACGTGTTCAGCCATGTTTTTTCAAATCTTTTTCGACAAAATATGATTCCACATAAACGGTAAATATTAATTTGCTTCAATAATTAACGAATGTTGCAATAATTCGAGTCATCAACATTGAACCAGGTTGTCAATTTACAATGTAATATTCATGTGTAATTTTTTGGGTGCTTTGGCAAAAGCACGCACTTCCTAGTCCAGACATGTTGAGACGCCAATAATTTTAACTATTAATATTGAATTTATTTGCCAATTTGTAAAATAAAAATATCAAATTATATGCCTTTTTGGATATTTATAAACCAAAATAGGATAGACAACATGTTTGGGGTGCTATCAAAGGCACATGTGGACCTGCCTCGTTAGTCTCGACATGCACAATTTAAAAGCGTCTCTGCAGAAGTTCAAGTATCATTTGAGATGTTTGACGAAATAGGCTTTCACCCCGCTATGTTAATATAGCAACCACCCGATACAAGTTTTGAGACCACAGCTGGGGCAAAACAACACAGTCACTCCCAAAAGAAAAGAAAGAGAAAAAGAAAAGAAAACAAAGCCAACATAGGTGGAACAGCAAAACCAAAAGTGACTCGCAACCGTTGCGCTCTCTCCGGCAAAGTCCCACCACTATCCTAGCACTCTGAATTGTCGCGTACCAAATAACACCTCTAAGAAGGAAAACAACGACAACGTTGCTGCTATCCGGACTGGTCCTAGGATTTCTCCCGGTACGCTACAGGTAGCAGGGAAGAGGTACACCCGACGCCCTTCAGAAAGGAAGGGCGACACTCACAAGCACCACCGCGTCGGTGTCAAGAAGACAAGGATTTCTCCCGACCTCGAAAAACCCACACCCCTGGACAATCCGACATGCTCCACCCATCTTGCCACCCACCAACAAACGTCACCACGGAATTGAAGTCACCATTGTCATATCACCAGGAGAGCACCACACGACCGGTCGAACCGAGAAGAACCCGCCGTAGACAGAGCAGGAGTACCACAACCATGTGTGAGGGATCGACCTCCACCGCCATAGACGGTAACCGACCGGACGCAACACGCAGGAGCACACCAAGCCACATTGGAGTCGGAGGACGGCTGCAGCACAGCCACCTGGAGGACTACCTCCACCGCCATCGGCGGGTGCCGACCGGACGCGGTAGCAGAGACACACCAGGCTGGGCAAGCCCGGCCGGTCCCTGAAAGGGTCCGTGAAGTCTCCGCCACCACGCTGCTGCACGTACCGCTGCTACCCTCATGATCGGCACCAAAGGCCCGGCCGGACCCATACGGGTCCGCGAAGCTCCCGGCGCCACGCTGCAGAAGACATGTTGTCGTCGCCGCCGCCGCTCCGTCACAAGCATCCTCGTACCTCAGTCAAACCGGGTAGCCGGGTCGAGCTTGGGCCCGCACCAACCCAGATTGGGCCTATAGGGCCCAGATTTGGGCCTACAGGGGCCTGGCAGAACCCTAGCCACCCGCACCACCAACTGGCGGCGCCGCCGCTATTACTTTTAGAAACGATTTTGCTGGCTAGAGGAGAGTTAACGCTAGTAATATCCAAAGGATTTGCATCGTTATTCATACACTCATGAGTCGCAAGTTGGGTTATAAATAATCCAATCATGAGTTGCAAAATGGGTTATAATTTAGTGACCTCTCGAGCACCAGATCTTGTCTCGGATTGCAACTAAAATTTAGTGACCTCTCATGACTGAAAATTATCTTAATTATCATAAGACTGAGGGTTATTCACATCCTTAAAAAAATTGTTAGATTGAGAGTTAGTCACACCATTAATCGTGACCTAATAAGAGATCTGCCAAGTTTTACAAATATATTATTAACCAATATATTATTGACCGCGACCTAATAACGATCAAATGTGGAGATAAAAACAAAGTCCCCCTCCCCCACCCCCTTTTAAGCCACCAGTTTTCCATTTTTATGTAGCCATCTTTTTAGCACGGGGGGCTAACAACCCTCCAATAGTCACCCAAAAATAGCGCCGCGCCAAAAAAAATCCAGCGCGCGGGCTGCAAATTTGGTGCGCCAGCCAACGACACGTAATATTGCGCCTAGAAATCTAGACATATGGAAAACTGATACCGCCCGAGGCGCGCTAAAACTACTAAATGGCTGCTGCAAAGGTTTTTTTAGCATGCAAGTTCCGCCTCCGCTAGAGATGCTCTTATAAAGTCTAAAAAAAACCTTTTTGGACATATCGGCTCGAGCATGGAGCCCAGGCTCCAAATCAAGGAGTTCACATAAACATCTTACTTTGCTGAATGGGATCACCAACATGGGAGAAATCTTATACGTAATAATAGCCAGAGTACATGTGATGTTAACCCGGTCTGGTCGAAGATCTGGTCGTTAAAGGTATCACAAAAGGTTAAGATTTTCTCATGGCGGCTCCTGCATGGTACTATCCCATGTAATTGTGTATTGGCTAACATACATATCATCACTAGCAGTGTTTGTCCCATGTGCGAGATTTACTGCGAGGATACTTTACATGGATTTTTCAGTGCCCTAGAGTGACGGAAATCTGGGATAAACTAGGCTTACTCAATGCCATTGAGGAGATGTCAGCGGTTGATAAATCAGGATCGGCAGTGTTTGAAGCACTGATCAACGGCCGAGAAATCGAAGCACCTAACTTTCAGGGTATTGGAGTCAAGAAACTCCTAGTAACAGCTTCCTGTGGTGGCAGCGTAGGCAACACCCGCACGGTGAAAAAGTAGACAATGTGGCGCACTCGGCCCAAGCGATTGATGCAATAGTTGAACTACTATAGAGCCCATGCAAAAAAACCTCAAAAACGTTCACACGGCTAGGAGAAACCGAAGGAAGTCTTATGTAAACTGGACATCGACGCATCCTTCAAATCTGAAACTGGTTCAGGCTCGATAGGCGCGGTCGTCCGAGATTATAAGGCACATTTATTTCTGGGAGCAACAACTCCATTGCCGTAGTCTCGGACGCCGCCTCCACGGAAGCAAGGGCGCTTAAAGATGGTCTCATTCTGGCCTGACAGGTGGGCTACAATAAGGGCGCGTTTGGTAGCCTGCAGCCCGCCAGGGCAGACCTTGACGGTGTGAGGCAGGCCGCGCGTTTGGTTCGGTGCGGGACAAAATATGGCCCGCACGAACCTCAAAGCACCTCTGGGCCAGGCTTGGTAGGAACGGCCGATTCGCCTATATCCATGGAGCCTAGCCGGCGCGAGCGCTGCCTGCACGTTTCCTTCGGAGCAGTTGCACGCATGGAGAAGCGCGGGAGACGCAAATAAATCCCCCACACTCCCTCTCTCCACTGCAGTCACCGTCCACTCCTCTCAAACGTCCCATCGAGTCGCTTCGTTCTCACCACACCGGGAGAAACCCCTCGTCTGCCATGTCCGCCGCTGCTCCTCTTCCTCCTCCACCACCGCCGGGCCACGACCCGTGCATGAAGAATTATGGCAACCGGGCCTCGGCAGCGACCACGCGCGCCGTCCCGAAATACGAATCCACGCAGAAGAGGAGCGCGGCGGCGCAAATCGACACCGCCAAACTCCCCCTTCTGAATCGGACGTCCCCATCTCCCATCGACCTTCGGCGGCCGCGATGGACGCACGGAGGAGGGAGGCGGCGGCGGAGCGCCGTCAGATCGATCAGCTCATGGCGTCCGACCGCGCATTTGTGCCGGCACGTAATGCTACGCCGCCACCTTCGCACCCGCCGGGATTCGGCCCCGTGTCGGCGCACCCTCCGGTGCCTGATGTGTATCCACTGCCGGGATATGCAACGGCCGTCGCTGGATCTTCAAGGTCGCCGGCGCCCGATGAAGCTGGCCCCTGCTACCACATAGATCTAGCAATGCTCAATCTAGCAATGCTGAATTGGGCATTGCTCAATCAGGCGATGCTCAACTCACCATTGCTCAAATGCTAAATTGGACATTGCTCAATTGGGTAATGCTCAACTCACCATTGCTCAAACGTAGTGTTGTATGTGTTCTGTTGGATCATGGTAGTGTTGTATGTGTTCTGTTGGATCGTGGTAGTGTTCAATGTGTTATCTTGGATCATGGTAGTGTTGTATGTGTTCTGTTGGATCGTGGTAGTGTTGTATGTGTTTTGTTGGATCATGCTAGTGTTGTATGTGTTCTGTTGGATCATGGTTGTGTTGTATGTGTTCTGTTGGATCATGGTTGTGTTGTATGTATTCTGCTGGATCATGGTAGTGTACAATGACAGTTTTAATTTTGACAGACCTGGGAGGAGCAGTGCCTGCTTCAGGGCGATGGCATGGAAGACACGGTGTGGCACAACGAGTTCTACTCGTGCACCAAGCCCCTCCTCCAGGAGTTGGTCTTGGCGATGAAGGAGAAGGACATCAAGAAGGCCAAGAACCAAGCTACACCAGGGCGTAAACCGTGGGTTGGTAAGGAGGGTTGGAGCCGCAGCCAAAACGCTTCAGCGTGGAGATCACCGAGCTCGAGTTCGAGGCCTTGATCATCCCCAATGCGATCATTTCCCTCCTCGTCGAGCAATTGAAGCTCAAGAAGCATAAGAACAAGCGCGAGAAGATGGGTGAGAGTGAGCCGAAGCTTTGGATTCCCCTTCGCACCACCACTTGTTGCCTGTTCTACATGCAGCTGCGGTGGTTCGATGGGCACCTCGTCATCTTCCAGGGCTGGGATGAGTTCTTCCGGAGTATCAACCTTGGGCTGGGCAATCTCATGTTCCTGGAGTTTGACGGAGTGGGCTTCAAGGTCTTGGTGTGCAAGCAGGCGAACTCCACCTAGCAAGCCTTCTTCTGCGACGTCCACCAGCGGTAGTGATGTGATGATGATGAACTGATAAATTGTTGATGTATGCTTGTAGGGGCATTATATTGGATGTCTCTGCTGCTTTTGTTGGTTCCAGGGGTACACTACTGCTTTTGTTGGTGCCAGGGGGTGTACCCCTAGCTTAAGTACTAACCAGGTGAAGGATTGCACCTGATGAACTCCTTAACTATTCTTATGTGTCAGGGATGTGTACCTCTGGCTATTAATTACCAGTATGCTATTAGTTGTGCTGTCATTGTGTGCTTGTTGTTGTTCTATGCTTGTTCATGTTCTTTGACTGAACACGAGCTGATAACCTCACCCAATTTAAAAGTGGTGAATGGATTTGGTGTTAGTGCATCAGAGAACGGAACCAAACACCATGCACTCGTTTCTTCACGCCAAAAATGGAGTATGCATCCTACCAAACGCACTGTCACTTTCGACCATGTTCTCTTATCAGGATAACAAACAACTTAACACAACATGAACACGTATCATCTAATCGGCTCACTCAACGGTGTCAGGACAATGTCGGTTCTCTTAGGTCATCCTCTTGCTCTGGCGATTGAGGCGATCTAGGGTTTCTCGACGACGTTCTGGCGGCAGCGATCTCTCTCGCCCCGCCCCGAAGTTTCTCTCCCCGCCCCAGTCCACGTCCGCGTGTGCCATCCCTTGCAGATCGGCCGGTGGGTTTGGGACGGTTCCCTGCCATCTTCACCCTGCTGGACACCCCGATCGGTTGGCGCAATGACGGACAAGCGACCTGCAACGGAGGAAGTAACTCTGGTCCCCCGTTGGGCGATCGGAACTTGGCGATCCATCTTTCGGATCAGCACAACAAGGGAGCGTCTAGCTCTTCAGACCCCGTGACAAGCACGGCCGCCAGCGAGGGTGTGGCGGATATGCTGCAACGTTTGAAGCTGACGTCTCAGGAATCCAAGGCCGTTTTTCTTGATGAGGAAGACGACGAACTTGGCTGCCCACAGTGGGCACTCGTGGGGAAGGTCCTTTCCCCAAATACGCCGCATATCTCGACGATCAGATCTGCGCTACGTCCTGCATGGGGAAACCCTAAAGGGCTTTAACTAAACTCTATGGGTGCTAACTTGTTTTTGGCAGAATTTGGTTGCGAGTTTGACAGAACCCGGATTCTGAATGGATCGTCGTGGAATGTTGGAAAGCATGGGATCATCCTCAATGAGTTTGACCCACAGATTAAACCGGATGACATCCGCTTTGAGTTGCTTACCGTCTGGGCTCGTATCATAAACCTCCCCTTCGGTTTAATGAACAATAGGAGGGGCAAGACTCTGGAAGAATCCGTTGGTGCAGTGGAGAAGATGTATGTGGATGATAAGGGTGGAGCATGAGGGAGTACCTTCGATTCCGTGTCAGTATCAAGGTATCTGAGCCACTGATGCGTTGTGTGTCAACTTTCTCCCAGAAGAGGCAGGGTATTGACGTATACGCAATGAAGTACGAACGTTTGCCGATTTTCTGCTTCTCCTGTGTTTTAATCGGCCACTCTGTCTTGGGGTGTCCAAATCCTGCTGAACGTGATGCTGATGGCCTCCTCCCTTATCATGGTACCCGGCTCTATGTCCCGGATGATTGCAAGACCAGGATGGGGACGAATTCGGGTCAGGGATCTACGAGTGATCAGAGTTCCCGATCTGGCAATGGCCACTTTGGTCCCAACAAGCAGGCCCATGATCCTGCTAAACCGTTTGGGAAAGATGGTAACGGTGAAGTGACTTCACCGGTGAAGCCTAAGAAACCCAGAGGTCGTAAGCCCAAGACAGTTTTTTCCTGATGCATCTGGCAAGGCTGCAGCTCCATCTGCGGGTGAGAAACCATGCAAAAGTGGTTAGAAACAAAAGGTGTATGTGCCCAAGACCACTGAAGCACCTGGTACACCAAGTGCCCTGATTGCCATGGGTATGGAAGTGTTGCCCCTTGCTATGGTTGGAACAGAGGAGGTTTTCGTCTCAGAATCAGATTCACATAAGGAACACAAGTCGGATGCCAATGCGACATCCTCTGAATTGGCGGATCAGGCGGCGACTGTGGTGCAGTACCGCCAGACGCAATGAGACTTCTTTGCTGGAACTTCGGAGGATTGGGGTCTGACTCGGTGGTTGGATAGCTCCGCTGGCTAGTGCGGACTTATCGACCCTCCTTTCTCTTCTTGTCGGAGACGAAGATGAAGGATACTAGGGCTCAAAATTTTATGTGGTCTTTAGGCTACTCGGGCAGTTTTGCTGTCAGTTCTGCAGGCTTCAGTGGAGGTCTCGCGCTGTTTTGGTTGTCAGATTTCATGGTATCACTAAGAGGCTTCAATTCTCATTGTATTGATGTGTTAATCACGTCAAGTGGGTGTGTACCGTGCAAAGCAACCTTTGTTTATAGAGAGGCACGTAGAGAACAGAGATTTGAGTTCTGGGACCTCTTGTGCCGCCTCTGATCGGAATGGACGGGGCCGTGGATCTGCTGTGGCGATTTTAATGAAGTACTGAGCCAAGACAAGCACTGTGGTGTTCATGAGAGATCTGAAGCCCAAATGACCCTCTTCCGTGACTGTCTGGATACTTGCGAGCTGGTTGACCTCGGCTACAGGGCCTAAGTACACTTGGAACAATAGGCAGACAACTGAGAGTCACGTTAAAGTTCGACTCGATCGTGCGGTGGCTAATGGTGCTTTCACGTCCATGTTTAACGACTTCCTGGTTGAGAACATCGTCACCACCACATCTGATCATCTAGCCCTCTCTATCAATCTTTCCAAGCTCAGTGATTGTTCTTCGAACCATGCAATAAACATGGGCTTTTGTTTTGAAGCAGCTTGGCTTTGTGCTCCTGACTATAAGGAAATCATGGAGACGGCTTGGTCCGATGATGACCATGGGGACCGCTCCCTTATGAGTACGTGGTCCAAATTAGAGAAGGTTGCGACAAGGCTCAAGGAGTGGAGTCATGAGTCCTCTGGTATCATTCGCAACAGAATCCGCAAGCTTGAACGAAAATTGAAACACCTTCGGATTGATGAGGGCACCTTGCCCGAAATTCAAATGGTGGAGAAGGATCTGTGTGAACTATTCGAGCGAGAAGAAATTATGGCGCGCCAACGGTCCCGTTTGGACTGGTTGTGCGAGGGAGACCGTAATACTGCTTTTTTTCACGCTCGTGCTACAGCCCGCAAAAAAACCAACCGAATCAAGGTTTTGGTAAGAGATAATGGGGAACGATGTGAGGATCAAGCCGGAATTAAAGTTCTGGTTCAGGAGTTTTATGCACATCTTTTCTCCTCGGAACCTACTCTTTCTAGTGATGATATTCTTGACTCGATTCCATCAAAGGTTACTGTTGAGATGAATGCAGATTTAACTAAACCATATACTGATGATTGAAAGTGCATGGTGCCCCCATATGTGGTTTTGGTAATTAATGACAATCCTTATAGACTAATGTTTGCATTGAGTTATCCTTGTAGATCTTGTCCATAGGAAATAATGGAGTTCATGTGTTGAACTCTATTAGCTTCCTTGATGGCCATTGTTATATTCAAGGATTTATATGAAGAATGGTCATGGTTTGAGTTGATCTTATTGCTAGTGTGTCTTGAAGAAAAGTATTAGGTTATCCTTCATGGTTATCTTCAATACATCATCATTTGAAGTGAGAAGAAAATATACAAGGTTGATCAAGCTAGTGATCAACACACAAAGCTACAAGATGTACCAAGTGGGATTGTGTATCTCATGGTATGGTAAGCAACTGTCAATATAGCTTTGTGATCTAACCCATATATGTGTGTGTGTCATCTCTATGTGTGGTTAGGTATCTTTCCATGGGCATGAACAAAAAGGAAGATTTCATATTGCCCATGGTCTATGTCAGCGTCAAGCGGTGTTCGTCACCTAGCTTGACGTGGAAGCTCAAGTGAAGCATCTAGAAGAAATCCTATGTTTGATGCTTGCCACCCTTTTGGAGTTTGTAGCCCCGTGAAGATTTGCCATTAAGAGTCTCTCCCATAATGGTGTATGGGGTAGCATCCTCTCCCATAGTGGTGTATGGGGGAGCAACTTGCAAGTCTACATCAAGCGGAGCATGTGCTAGCAAGCACGATCAAGAAAGAAGATCCAACTTGAGAGAGTCAAGATCGTCATCATCTAGCTCAATTGAATTGCGCAAGGAAAAGGTATGAATTAGATAGGATTTCTATTTTACCGGTCTCATTATGCTAGTTGGGAGACCTTATTATAGGATAGATAACCGTACAATCAAGAGGGACTCTTGAATGCATATCTTGATCGTACCTATCGTAGAGAGCTCAAACCTTTGCATACTTGGCATCATCCTTCTTGGTTCTTATTTGGGTTTTCTCCATGTAAGGTTTTAGAGTTTTTCATGTTCTTCATGTCAAGCTCACGTTCATCAAAAATGGATTTCGTATGAAAACTTATCGCATTTTTGTTGTTGGAGGTTTCTACCTGTTGCCCTTTATTGATAGGCCAAACCTTTCATCATTTGGTTTTATATTCCCATTTTGTACTATGATTTTTCTCTGCATATTCTTATAGTTCTCGTCGTTTCGATTTCAACGAGCCCAAGAACATAAAAAATGGAATTCGGATGCAAAAGTTACGACCGTTTTCAAATAGGGTGTTCTGTAGTTTTTTCCACCACCGGAGGTTCCGGTGGTGGCTCCGCCGGAAACCCTTTCGGGATGATGTTGGCGGAACCTCCAGTGAAACCACCAGAGGTTCCGGTGGTTGGGTAGTTTTCCAGCCCTTTTGGTATTCTAACTCATCCGGGGGGCGAAGGTTCCGGTGGTTTCACCGGAGGTTCCGCCCCTGCGCGATTTTGCCTCCAACGGTTGGATATTTGGGTGACCTATTTAAGGGGCCTTCTTCCCCAATGGTTCCCTAACCTTTTGGGCAAGTTTGACCTCCATTGTTGACCTCCAAAAGCTTTCTATATCTCAATCCCTCCCATGATTATTGCTTCCGCTTGAGGGAAAAGAGAGAGGAGATCTAGATCTACCACTTCACCAATCAATCCCTCCTCTTTGTGAGGGGAACCTATTGGATCTAGATCTAGGGATTCATTTGTTGTTTTCCTTGTTCTTCCTCCTTCCTCCCTCCATAGAATTAGTTTCTTTGGTGGGATTTGGGAGAGAAGTTCTTGACCACTTTGTGTGTTCTTGCCATTGCATTAGGTGCATCGGTTTGAGTTCCCCACGAGATTCGTGAAAGAGAAGTTCGCGAGCTTGTTACTCTTGGGTGCTTGGACACCGGAGAGATTGTTCCTCTTGGGTGTATTGATAACCCTAGACGGTTAGTTCTTGGGGATTCCACCTTGTTGCAAGAAGCTTCGTTGAGAGCCTCCAATTGAGTTGTGGAGATAGCCTCAACCCCGTGTAAGGTTTGGTCAACGCCTTCAAGTCGACCTCATAGTGGAAACGAGCATCTCCCTCACCGGAAAAGCTCAAGGAGAATAAGGTGTGCACATCCGTGCTATTGAGGAGCGCCTAGGTGGCTCCCCACCTCTCCAACGAAGACGTACTTCCCTTGGGAAGGAACTTCGGTAATCACACCGGTGTATCCTTGTGCTTCGGTTACTTCTATACTCTAGCTTGTTACTTATGCATTTACCTTTGTGATAGCCATCGTGCTTGAAGACATCTATCTTGCTATCTCATAGTTGTATATCATGCCTAGCATAAGTTGTTGGTGCACATAGGTAAACCTAGATTGCATAGGTTTTGTGCTTGATAAATTAAACGCTAGTTTTATTCCGCATTTACTCAAGCCTAAACCGTAATTATTTTAAAGCGCCTATTCACCCCCCTATAGGTGGCATCCTTCTACTTTCAATTGGTATCAGAGCTAGGGCTCTCATTATTAGGCTTCACCGCCCTGAGAGTAATGATGTCGCTTAGTGAATTAGTGCACGATCCCACATTTCATTTCGATGGCACAAACTATGATGTTTGTAAATTTCGCATGCTTATTTATTTTAGAGTCATGGACCCACATATGGAGAAAATTGTAGATATGGGTTTTTTCCTCCAAAGGATCCTCAAAATCCAACATTAGAGGAAGAGAAAAACTTATCTCTCGATGCTCTTGCTATTAATGCGTTTTCCTTCTTGTGAGCCTTGTAGTTATTAAACCACTCTTTCCTATCAGGAATTCTCATGAGTTATGGACAAAGCTTCAAAATAAATATGGTGTGTCCAATGTTGGAGAAGATGATTGTTATCCCTCCACTTCCGGTCGTGATGTGTTCTCAACTTCTTCTACTTCACCAACATGTGGTAATCCACAAATTAATGAGATGGTGAGTAGTGATAGGCTTTGCAATAATGATAGTGAGCTTATTATTGATGATCCTTCATCTCTATCTTATTTTCATGCCTCATCTTTGGACTTAAACACAAATAGAACCAAAAATGTTTTACATGATTGTGTTGATAGTCTTTGCATATCATGTCGACATTGCTTGACTAAATCTCATGATGATATGCTTGATTTATCTTGTTCCCATCATAAAAGTGATTGTGTTTCCTCTAGTATTTGTATGGCTAACAATGTAAAGGAAACCCAACTCTCTATGGAACAAGATGTCGACTTGAGTGGTGCCTCAATTAATGATCTATCATCATCTACCACCTTTTGCCTCATGGCCAAGGATTCGAAGGTATCTTCCACTTTGAACCCCAATATATCTTATGATGATAGTAGTGATGATGATGATGTTGGTAAGGAGGTTGATGACGAGTCTAAGAAATTAGGCTTATGGATCAAGCCTTGTTGATGAGACCAAAGAAAATGTGAATGCTCTCCTAGAACAACTTGATAAGGCTAACACGCTTATAGATGAAAAGGAGGATATCATCGTGACTTTGTAAAGTCATAGTGGTAGTCATTATATCAAGGACAAAGAGCTTGAAAAGGCTTTTGAGAAAGAGCGGCCCCTTAGATCTTCTCTTGAAGAGAAACTATATAGTCTAGAAGAAACATATGCTATTAGCGTTTCTAAGCTTAGAAGGGACAATGAATTATCTCTTGATCTTGCTAATGACCTCAAAGCTAAAAATGTTGATGCTTGTGCTACTAACTCTATTTCTTGTGAAGCATGCACATTAAAGGAGAATGTTGAGCTACGGGCTCAACTTGAGTTGCTAACTAGTAATTATGGGAAATTGGAAGAAACTCATGAAAAGCTCTCAAGCTCTCATAAGGATCTTCTAGTCTCCCATGAGAGGCTAAAATTAGCTCATAAGGCTATTTTAACTAAGGTAACATCTTGTGAGGCTCATGTGGACAAAGGCACAATATCTACTCTAAATTCTATATTGCCTTGTGCTAGTCCTAGTAATTCATCCTCTCATAATGTTCCCACATCTTATGATGAATTGCTTTCCTTACGTTGTTGCTCTAATAATGATGCATCTACTTCCTGTAGCTCTTGTGTTGATACTAACCATGTAGAGGGAATCAAAGAGCTCAAGGTCCAAGTCACTTCTTTGGAGAAAGACTTGGAGAAGTGTTATAAAGGGAAGTCCACACTTGACAATATGTTGAGTGTCCAAAAATCCCCCAATGACAAGAGAGGACTTGGATTCATTTCCAATCACAAGAACAAGTCCAAGGTCGACAATATGAATTGCCATGAACAAGACAAGAATTTGGCCAAGATTGTTTGCTTCAAGTGCAAGGTTGAAGGGCATCATGTTAGATCATGCCCTTTGAAGAAGAAGAAACTTAGCGAGAAGCAACAAGGGAAGCGGCCACAAGTTCAACCTCAATCTCAACTTCAAGTTGAAGAAAGGCCTCTTCCCATGAAGACTCAAGCTAATTCTTCTCAAGTTGATAAATCAACTAAGAAGAATGGAAGGAGTCGTTGCTGCTACTTATGTCGTGAAAAGGGCCATCTTGCTTCTTCATGCACTAATGGTACATTATCCAACCCTATCATAATTGATGATGTGTATTCCATTCGGAAGGATAATGTGGGCAATGTGTTTTCCAAATATGTTGGTACTCAAAGTGGTGTCAAGAAAAGAACCATTTGGGTTGCCAAGCCTATTGTGACTAACCTCTTAGGACCCAACTTGGTTGGGGACCAACAATCTCAAACTTGATCAATAGGTGTTATAGGAGGGCATTGGAGACTTGGCTATATCATGAAGAATTAAGGGATCTTCATCACGTATATTTTCCTTAATCCAAGTCATTTGGATTATCACGTCTCTATCTCATATTCCATGCTCCTTCTTGCGGTAACTTGTATTTATTACATTATATATATTCATTGAAAGTTGCTTGCCCCTTTTCATGTATTGGTTTTGTACCTTGCTTGTATTGTGTATATTTTGTGCTTACTACTTACTTATCCTTGAGTAATCTAGTATGTGTTTGTCGGTTCACACAAAATGTATGTATGAGTTTGCTTTGAGCCTAATTGCATCTTGTGTGTATCTTATTTGGCTCTTTTGAGTGATTAATGGACTATCCCATTTTGGGAGAGTAATATGCCTTTGGCACTTCACAATCCTAAAATGTGCGTACATGAGGAATACCACATAGTGTTGATATTTCAATATTATCTAGTCTCTATGTGGTATCTCATACTCATGAGAAATTCAAATTCTAATGTCTATTAATTATCTCAAGTTGGTCTTTGTTTGCCTCTTGATAAGAAAATACGGATTATCACATTATGGGGGAGTAATATGTTTGTGCATATTACAAGCCTAAAGAATGTGAACATTTAAGGTTTTGCCACATAGAATTGATATTGTTAATTATCTTGTTCCTATGTGGCATGTGTGCTCAAACAAGTTTCAATTTGCTTGAATGATTTTATTTGCTCATCTTTTGGTATCTTATTTGTGGGAGAGTTTCTTGGTGCGGTTTTCCACAAACTAGCACTAGAATTTACCTTCTCGGGAACCGGTTTCTTCTTGATATATTAATCATTTCTATGCATTATCATTCAACTTTTGAAGCCACCAAGAATCTCTATTTAAGTATGGTGTTTTCATTCCTATCTTTTAACACATGCTTATGTTTTGTGAATATGATTGTGAACAAATATACCACCGAAAAATATCTCCATACATCTCTTGTCATTGACAAGTTATAATAATTTGTGGTAAGTTTATTGATCATATTTACTTTGGCCATTTCTCTAAAATTGCCTTGTTTCTTGCCAAGTATTTGTTTGGTTCAAACTCCTTTGTGTATTCCTTGCTCTATTCCAAATTTGTTTTATGCTTTCTTGAGTTAGAAAAAGCAATGATCCCATTCGTGTGCACTTTCATTCAAAGTCATACTTCTTTGTGTTGCATTTCTTTGGGAAGCTATCCTACATTGAGTAGAACACAATTCTTTAATTGGTATTGCATCTTATTGCTTTTCTTGAGCTTGACTAGTGTTTGAACAATATATATGGAGAGTAATGATTCCATTGTGTGCATCTTGTATTCAAATGCAATATCATAATTAATGCACTATTATTGGAAGAACTATCCTATATGTGTTTGAACATTTGTTATCTTGAAATTGGTATTTTATCCCAATGACTTGTATCTTTGGAAAGACGAACATTTTTCGTCTTGGTACTTTGTGTGCCATCATGAAAAGTGTAGAGGGTTTGTTTATTCTTTGATTTTTTTTTGTTATCTTCTCTATTTGGTTTCCTAAATCATGTGTTGATTTGGGGTTTTGGTATAATTTGGACACTTTGTTTGATTTTATCTCTTGTGAGTGCCTTCTTTGTTTTAATTGGTATTTTGTCAAATTTGTATCTTGTTTGGTTCTTGAAAGTTTTGTGCATGTATATTTACTATGTATATCCTTTGACATGCTTACTTTCGTTGATCCAATATATAGGATAGACTCCATCAAATCCTAAATGGCTAAGATGTGCATGAAATTCAAATTCATATTAATATGCACATATTTATGTGTAGTTTGTCCTATGTATTGTAGTTGTTCTAACTACTTTGGACCCAATAAGTTTGGGAACCATTTTGTACTTGATTTTTGTTTTTAGGTACAATGGAGATACATTGGCTGCTTTCTCCATTCATAAGGAAGGTGTTCTCACCATGGTGTTATAGGAGTCAAGCTACGATGATTATCAAACTCGCATCCTCTTCATCACCAATGCCTTCTCGGTAACAAGTATCTATTCCATGCATACATTTCTAGCTTTCAACCTTGTGTAGGTTGAATCTTGGCATGAATTCCATTTGTTGCATTTCATTTGGCTCTTGCAAATGTCTTATCAAAAACATCTTTATTGCAACTATGAGTAAGCCGGGATGATTACATACTAAGGGGATTTATAATCATTTTCATGATTCACCAATCCCAAGTATATTAATCTAGTAACTTCTACTCGAAGTCTCTCATATGCAATATTGATGAATTCTCAAAAACCATTTGAATCTTTTGTGATATGTGTTACCTTTCTAGAAGCATTCCAACTATCACTTTTCCCTTGTGATATTTGTGATGATTTGATGAGTTTATTGTTTGTCCATCTATATCCCATTAAGATTAAACTAAGCCCAGTGCTTTGCTTTCAAGCAAAAAATCTTATTGGTATATTTATGAACCTATCTTGGATATCATGCTCTTCACCTTTGTACCTATTTTTGTGTGTGCATATTTCTTTGTGGATATATATCTTTGTGACTGGTGTCCACTTAGAAACTTATACACACAAGAATAGTTACATATTTAATTGATATTATATTTCTTTAGTGACCATGTTTTATTGCTTTATATTCCTTGGTGGTTCCTAAAAGGCACAAGCTTTGCTTTTCTTTTGGTATTCCTTTTGCATCTTATAAAGCTTGTGGACCTATGTGTTTTATCATTTGTTGGTTTGTGTGTATGGGAAAGACATGATATGAACTATGTGCCCCATATATTTAAAGACTATGATGAAGCTTTGCTCATCCTATTAGTATCCTACAAATGTCTTTCCTTGTCACACTCATCTCTTTCGGTTGAGTAAATCTTTACTTGTCGCTTCTTGATCTTAATTTCTCAACTCTTGTTTGTTTGAAAGTTGCTTTGCTTCATTTCCAATCTATTATCTTGCTCTTGTTTGTGTTCCAAATTATCTAGAAGGGAGTGATGATTCCATGTTGTGCAAATAATATAGTAATTCAAATCTAACATTGTGCATGTACCTTGGGGAGTTCCCTCTTGATTTTCTAGAACACTTGGTTGATCTTATCATAATATTGATTTTGGTCAATCGATTCTTCGGATCCTTTGGTTGGTTGCTTCTTTATGAAAGTATCCTTCAATTTGACTTTGCTTGTAAATCTTTGGATCCTCAATATAGTTTGATCTCCCTCCATCTATTCCTAGTTGGATACATGCTCTTGATTTCACACATATCATGAGGAATGCATACACTATGGGGGAGCTCTTATTATATTGGTCTTCTAATCTTTTTTCCCATTTCGGCACTGGATGCCAATGGGGAGAAGTTTAGAGGGTTTAAGGGAATTTTGTTCTATGCTTTAGTTTCGTTCTTAAGCATTTGCCTTCCATGTTATTGCATCCTTGCTCTTGTTTTGCATGGTTGCTTAATTCATCATATAAACCCTCGTAAAAAGGGATTGTCATCAATTACCAAAATGGGGGAGATTGAAAGTGCATGGTGCCCCCATATGTGGTTTTGGTAATTAATGACAATCCTTATGCACTAATGTTTGAATTGAGTTATCCTTGTAGATCTTGTCCATAGGAAATAATGGAGTTCATGTGTTGAACTCTATTAGCTTCCTTGATGTCCATTGTTATTTTCAAGGATTTATATGAAGAATGGTCATGATTTGAGTTGAGCTTATTGCTAGTGTGTCTTGAAGAAAAGTATTAGGTTATCCTTCATGGTTATCTTCAAGACATCATCATTTGAAGTGAGAAAAAAAGATACAAGGTTGATCAAGCTAGTGATCAACACACAAAGCTACAAGATGTACCAAGGGGGATTGTGTATCTCATGGTATGGTAAGCAATTGTCAATATAGCTTTGTGATCTAACCAATATATGTGTGTGTGTCATCTCTATGTGTGGTTAGGTATATTTCCATGGTCATGAACAAAAAGGAAGATTTCATATTGCCCATGGTCTATGTCATCGTCAAGCGGTGTTCGTCACCTAGCTTGACGTGGAAGCTCAAGTGAGCATCTAGAAGAAATCCTATGTTTGATGCTTGCCACCCTTTTGGAGTTTGTGGCCTCGTGAAGATTTGCCATTAAGGGTATCTCCCATAATGGTGTATGGGGGATCATCCTCTCCAATAGTGGTGTATGGGGGAGCAACTTGCAAGTCTTCATCAAGCGGAGCATGTGCTAGCAAGCACGATCAAGAAAGAAGATCCAACTTGAGAGAGTCAAGATCGTCATCATCTAACTCAATTGGATTGCGCAAGGCAAATGTATGACTTATATAGGGTTTCTATTTTACCGGTCTCATTATGCTAGTTGGGAGATCGGATTATAGGATAGATAACTGTATTATCAAGAGGGGCTCTTGAATGCATATATTGATCATACCTATCATAGAGAGCTCAAACCTTTTCATACTTGGCATCATCCTTCTTGGTTCTTATTTGGGTTTTCTTTATGTGAGGTTTTAGAGCTTTTCATGTTCCTCATGTCAATCTCAAGTTCATCAAAGATGGATTTCGTATGAAAAACTTATCACATTTTTGTTGTTGGAGGTTTCTACCGGTTGTCCTTTATTCATAGGCCAAACCTTTCATCATTTGGTTTTATATTCTCATTTTGTACTATGATTTTTCTCTGCATATTCTTGTAGTGCTCGTCGTTGCAATTTCAACGAGCCCAAGAACATCGAAAACAAAGTCCTGATGCAAAAGTTACGATTGTTTTCATATAGGGTGTTCTGCAGTTTTTTCCACCATGGCTCCGCCGAAAACACTTTCGGGATGATGTTGGCGGAACCTCCGGTGAAACCACTGGAGGTTCCGGTGGTTGGGGCGGTTTTCCAGCCCTTTTGGTGTTCTAACTCATCCGGGGGCGGAGGTTCCGGTGGTTTCACAGGAGGTTCCGCCCCTGCGCGATTTTGCCTCCAACGGTTGGATATTGGGTGACCTATTTAAGGGGCCTTCTTCCCCAATGGTTCCCTAACCTTTTGGGCAAGTTTGACCTCCATTGTTGACCTCTAAAAGCTTGCTATCTCTCAATCCCTCCAATGATTCTTGCTTCCACTTGAGGGAAAAGAGAGAGGAGATCTAGATCTACCACTTCACCAATCAATCCCTCCTCTTTGTGAGGGGAACCTATTGGATCTAGATCGAGGGATTCATTTGTTGTTTTCCTTCTTCCTCCTTCCTCCCTCCATAGCATTAGTTTCTTTGGTGGGATTTGTGATAGAAGTTCTTGACCACTTTGTGTGTTCTTGCCATTGCATTAGGTGCATCGGTTTGAGTTCCCCACGAGATTCGTGAAAGAGAATTTCGTGAGCTTGTTACTCTTGGGTGCTTGGACACCGGAGAGATTGTTCCTCTTGGGTGTATTGAGCACCCTAGACGGTTAGTGCTTGGGGATTCCACCTTGTTGCAAGAAGCTTCGTTGAGAGCCTCCAATTGAGTTGTGGAGATAGCCTCAACCCCGTGTAAGGTTTGGTCAACGCCTTCAAGTCGACCTCATAGTGGAAACGAGCATCTCCCTCACCGGAAAAGCTCAAGGAGAATAAGGTGTGCACACCCGTGCTATTGAGGAGCGCCTAGGTGTCTCCCCACCCTCCAACGAAGACGTACTTCCCTTGGGAAGGAACTTCGGTAATCACACCGGTGTATCCTTGTGCTTCGGTTACTTCTATACTCTAGCTTGTTACTTATGCATTTACCTTTGTGATAGCCATCGTGCTTGAAGTCATCTATCTTGCTATCTCATAGTTGTATATCATGCCTAGCATAAGTTGTTGGTGCACATAGGTAAACCTAGATTGCATAGGTTTTGTGCTTGATAAACTAAACGCTAGTTTTATTCCGCATTTACTCAAGCCTAAACCGTAATTATTTTAAAGCGCCTATTCACCCCCCTCTAGGCAGCATCCTTCTACTTTCAATGATGAAATCAAGCATGCCCTCTTTCAGATGGGCCCAACCAAGGCTCCGGGGCAAGATGGTTTCCCGGCTCTGTTTTATGAAACTCATTGGGATTTCTTCCAGGAGGATATTTTTCGTGCTGTCAAGACTTTCTTGGAAGGAGGGCAACTGCCTGAAGGTTTCTGTGATTCGGTAATTGTTCTTATACCGGAAATTTCTAATCTTCAACATCTAAGAAACTTTCGCCCTATTAGTTTGTGCAATGTGCTCTACAAAATTGCTTCGAAGGTTTTGGCCAACCGTTTGAAGCTTATCTTGCCGACTATCATCTCTGAGAACCAAAGTGCTTTCGTTCCTGGACGATTCATCACCGACAATGCCTTGATTTCTCAGGAATGCTTACACACAATTCGGCAACAACATGCGAAGAGGCCGTTCTTTGCATTGAAAGTTGATATGATGAAGGATTATGACCGTGTTGAGTGGGATTATCTGGCTGGATGCCTTCAAAAATTTGGCTTTTCACAGAATAGGATCAACACCGTTATGATATGTGTTACCATGGTCCGTTATGCTGTTAAAGTTAATAGTGATTTAACGGATCCCGTCATTCCTTCGAGGGGAATTCGGCAAGGGGACCCTATTAGTCCCTATCTCTTTCTTCTTTGCACGGAAGGTTTATCATGTCTTCTGCAACAGAGGGAGGTCCAAGGTACACTACAAGGTTTATGTAACAGTTGACTTGGCCCCCCAATCACCCATATATTGTTTTCAAACGATAGTATTTTCTTTGCTCGTGCGGATGAGAGGAGTGTTGATGCCTTGCAGCAAACTTTGCATACGTTTTGTGAAGGTTCCGGCCAAAAGATCAATTTGGATAAGTCCTCAGTTTTCTTTGGCTCTCGCTGCTCGGACGTGATCAAGAGTGTTGTTATGCAGAAACTTGGAGTACACAATGAAGCTCTATAGGAGATGTATCTCGGAATGCCAACTGAGGTGGGACAATCCCCGGTCAGTAATTTCCAATTCCTGCATAATCATATGTGGCAACAGATGAATGGGGCTTCAGAGCGCCCGTTATCGAGGGCAGGGAAAGAGATTTTCCTTAAGTCTGTCATCCAATCTATCCCTACCTTTATTATTAGTTTCTTTCGGTTGCGAGTTTCCAACTATGTCTCTATGAGAAGATCCATTGCGAATTTCTGGTGGGGCATTGAGGAGGGGAGAAGGAAACTCCAATGGCACTCTTGGGAGTGGTTATCTACACCCAAAGATCTTGGAGGTTTGGGCTTTCGTGGCCTGCTGCTGTTCAATAAAGCCATGTTGGGGAGGCAGAGCTGGCGCCTTCTGACTGACCCTTCCTCGCTTGTGGCTCGGGTTCTCAAAGCACGGTACTTTCCAAACTGTGATTTCTGGGATGCACCAAGTCCGCAGACTTCTTCTTATACCTGGGGCAGTATTATTTTTGGACGTGAAGTGCTGAAGAGAGGAGTCCGTTGGGGTATCGGAGATGGCAAGACTACTAAAATTTTATCTGATAGTTGGATTCCTGGTTTTATACCACAATCAGTTCGTACCCTCATACCTATTCCACCTAATCAAACAGTGGATGCTCTTATCAAGGATGGTTGCAATGAATGGGATTCAGAGCTAGTGCGGGCCATCTTCCCACCCAATATGGCCACTAGTATCCCGCAGATCCCTATAAGTCGCCATGGGTTTCAAGACTTTGCGTCTTGGCCCCATACCCGCTTCGGCACGTACACTGTGAAGTCGGCTTATAATCTTATGCGGGCTGATCAGTTTGTTGTTGAATGCAGCTGCCCCAATGGAGGTTCTTCTTCTTCGAATTTTGAGAGTGATGCTAAGCTATGGAAGATGCTTTGGACAACTAAAGCACCAGCGAAGATGAAGATCACCCTTTGGAGATTTGCCCACGATTGTTTACCGTGTGGCCATCAATTACAGAAAAGACAGATTCCAGCCCGAACCAATTGCAGGATGTGTAATCAACATGAGACGGTGGAACACGCTCTGCTTTTCTGTCAGTTTGCCGATGAGGTGTGGTCACAAATCAAATGTGATCTTCCTGTCCACTTCCGGTGTAGTAAGTTCCTTACTCCTAGAACCTGGACCCTGAATTTTTCTTGACAGATGTTCCAAGACCGAAGCTACCACAGTTACGGTTACTATGTGGCATATCTGGGACGCCCGGAACAAAGCTCGCGAAGAGGATATTCTCGTTCATCCTCACTCCATCGCATTGAAGATCAAGGCCTATCTGAACATGATTTTTGTTCACCTCTACAAGCAGGTCTCCGTTCACGGATGTGCATCCCCGACTACACCTCACAAGTGGATGCCACCGCCAAAGGGAAAACTGCTTGTTAATGTTGATGCGGCGATTTTTTTCCCTCCCGGTGCATGGGAGCTGGGGTGGTGATCCGAGACTACAGGGGTTTATGCCTGGCAGCTTGCCAGGAGCGCTTCGAGGAGGTCACCAGCCCAGAGTTGGCGGAGGCGATTGTCGTTCTCCATGGCATCACCTTTGCGCGAGAGGAGGGCTTCTCCAAAGTCATCATTGGCTCGGATTGTGCGTTAGTGATCCAGCGTCTGAACTCCCTGACGACGGATCGCTCTCTACTCGGACAAGTGGTGACTGATATCAAGACGGTGGCCCTGTCGTTTACTTCATGTGAGTTTATTCATGTTTTTCGAGAGACCAATGTGGGTGCTCCTAGCTAGATCGTGTGCTTCTATTCCTAGTTCTGTGTGGCGTGGTGTGTCCCCGGAGTTGATCCGGCAGACAATTTGTAATGACATTATGATTTCTTGATCAATAAAGTGCACGATTCCCTCAAAAAAACATGTATCATCTCTGACCCTGTCCGTCCTCTGCAGGCTACCAAACGCGCCATAAACTGATCGTCAACAGTGACTGTTTAGAAGTAATTTTAACAATGCAAGACGACAAGGTAATTTTAACCGGCGGGAATTCCCTGTCCAGCCTGCCCCCCGCTGTAGGCTACCAAACGCGCTCTAAACTGATTGTCAACATCGACTGTTTAGAAGTAATTTTAACAATAAGACGAACGGGGTAATTTTAACCGGCAGAAAGATCATTCCTAATCCAATATCACATTATTTTTTATCATTCCTTTACAGAACCTAATAGAGTAGCTCATTTGTTAGAGCATCTCTAACAGAGCCCTCAAACCGCTGAACCGTATACTCGTTTTAAGGGTCGGATAGTGCGCGGTTTTGCGCGAAAACGTGGCACGCAATAGCAGAACCCGTAAAGATAACTGCAAAATAAATTCGATAATTGGCGGGAACGAATTTCTCTTCATTTATTCATCACCGATTGCTTCCATACACGATTCAAACTAATTTTACATACGTAATGCAAATTCAAAAGCTAAAACTACACTAATCGTCGCCGCCCAACCTTTTTGACCAAAATTTGGCTCAACGGAGCCTCGGTTGCGGCGGCGACGAGGTCGAGGCGGAGGCGGCGGAGCTTCACTCCTCGTCGGAGTCGCTGACGAGATCGATGACGGGCGGGAGGGTGCTGATGACGAGCGCCGTCTCCAGAAGGTGTTGGTTGAGCTCGGCGTTGAGCTTCGCCCTCGCCTCTGCCTCCTGCGCCTCGAAGACGGAGCGCTGCAGCGCCGCCTCCATCGTCGCGTCCATATGCTCGTCGGACACGAAGTCCGCCGACCCGAGGGAGATGCCGAAATTCTCGGCATCGTACCCCTCCGGCGGCGGAAGCAGCGGAGGTTCTTCCACAGGCACGGCGGCGGAGCTTCCCTCGCCGCCATTGCGCTGCCTCGCGCGGCGGCGGCACTCCTCCTCGCGCTCTCGCTGGATGCGGTCGAAGAGGGGCACGGCGCGGAAGGCCACGCGCTGCGGCACCGACAAGTGGAGGTTCGTCCACTGCCGCTGGAGGCGCTTCCGCGCGCCGTTATTGCAGACTAGCTCTGCACGCTTCCTGTCGGAGAAGTCGCCGCCGAATAGGCAGTCGCCCGGCAGCGGCGGCGAGCTTTCTCGCTTGGGGGCCATTGTCGGGGGGTTACCCCCGAGTAGGGGTAAGGCAAGTGCTAAAGGCAAGGTCAAATATGCTGTTTGACCGGGTAGATGGCTACCCGGTACTCGCTACCCGGTAGGTTTCTATCCGGCCGTACCCACCAATGGCCAAGAGGAGAAATCAAGCAAGTTATGTTCATCCGAGTAAAGGAGTTGGTCCGAGTAGAGGGAGTGAGTTCCTACTCGGGCCATAAGTCAATGGAGCCGCTCTGACAAGGGATCCCGCGTATCCTGCGTCCGTACCGGCATGCGGTTCAACTTACGGAGCGCGTGATTATCCGCGCTACGGCGTGGCTACGGTGCGGTAGGCGCCTGTCAAGTCCTGTCACTGACAGAGGGGACAGGACAGGGCTAGGGGCCTACCATATCTCACTGACAAGGGTGGACAGGTCCCATCTCCGAACGGCGCGACGACTTGCGGCACCCGCGTCAGCGAGAAGCCGGAAGCGTGCTCTGTTCTGCAGTGCTCCTGTCACATCAGTTGTACCTTTTAGTCTTATTCTATTCGGCTGGGCACCAGTATATAAGGTGCCCTGCCCCCTCCTGCGAGAGGTGAGACACTAGACGTCGACACTCTGGATTGCTTCACTTCACACAGAGAGAACTAGAGAGAAGAGTGGCTACTCGGCTGAAGGCCTGATTTGTACTATGGCTACTCGGTAACACACATATAGAGAGAAAGGCAGGAGTAGGGGTGTTACCTCCACACGAGGGCCCTGAACCTAGGTAAGATCTTGTTGTTTGCAGTGCTAGAGATATCCCACACGCGGCTACTCGCCGTGTGATCCCTCCCCGAGCACCTCCAGCGTCCATCGGCCCCAAACATTAGCCATCCCATGGCATCTGCTGTGATACCACCACGACAGTTGGCGCCCACCGTGGGGCTACCAGCGGCGCTTGCTGGATTCCATGTTCGGACGGGACTCATTTCTGCTATTGGGGAGCGTGTGGTCTGGGGCCTTGTCCACAGATTCGTCTCCTTCGACTTCTTCACCGACAACGCTGGAGATTTCGGCGGTAGGCCCATGCCGGCAGGCGGCTCGGTGCTCTCCTTCGGCTCGCACCTCGTCTACGTCACCACCACCGTCATCCGCGAGTTCCCAGAGGAGGTGCTGGTCGCGGAAGATCGTCCTGCTGTGCTTGCTGCCCGCGGAAGGCCAACTGGCTGCTCTGCGGACATCGTGGAGGTGATGGTGACCGGCGCGGCTATCGACGCCGGGAAGGGCGCGGCTGCTACCGCGGGGGTCATCGAGGAACCTGCTGGCCCGAGTGCTGGCCAGAGGGTCCACAAACCCTACGAGAAGGACTCAAACATACCTATTTCCACAACACCGACGATACCGGCATCCGCCGTGCGGATGGGCATGCCGCCTCCCACCGAGCTTGAGCTCATGACCATGAGGGCGCAGCTCGACCAGCAGCGTCAAGCGCTGCTCGCTGAGCACCTGGAGCTGGAGAAGGTCAGGCTTGAGCTTAGCCTAGACCAAAATGAGTACAACAAGGCCCACGGCTTTACTCCTGTTGTTAGGAAGCCTAGCAAAGTAGGCGCTACTCGTCGCAATTTGGTCGCCGAGATGGCAGTAGTTGGTGAGGCTCCTAGCCAGTCTGCCACTGTAAACACTGCTACTAGGCCAAGATACGGCACCCCCGCCAAAACACTTAGAGCTGCAGAGGCTGTAGCTGCTGAGTTGCCAAACCTTGCCGGCGACGCGCGCGCTAGGCAGCAGGAGAGGCTCAATGAGCTAGTGCTAGAAGCTGCTAGGCAGAATGAGGAGTTCCGGAAAGCCAATCCGGGCGCTGGTGCTTCTCAGATTGTGCACTCGCGTGCAGCGGGTTCTCATGACCAGGCGTCATCACCGCTTCCCAACCGCGAGAGGGACCAGAGTGTGCACTCTTGGAAGAGTAGACAGATGCAGGTGTACGACCCGGCTCTCGCCGCAAAACAGCACGCTGTGCCGCGAGAGTCCGGTCAAAAACACAACTCTGCAGGAGCAGGCTATCAAGCCCATAAAGCTCACAGTAAGAGGCAAGATGGAGGCAACGAGGGACCTTCTCGGCGTCCTGCTGCTTAGCCTACTCGGCAAAGGACGCAACAGCCAGCTGCAGCACAGCCGCGTGCGGCTGCGCCAGCAGCCAACCCGGTGGTGCAGCCCGCTGTTGTGCAGGAGAACAGATATGATGATGGCTACTCGGCGATGGGGCTAGCCGGCTATGCTGACCCAAGGAATGTTGCTGACCGTCTGGGTGACCGCATGTTGGAGCCCAGTGATGCAAGGTACAAGCTGGACCGGATTAATCTGTCCGCGCAACTCGAGAACAAGGGGCCGCCTGGCTCAGAATGCTTTGGCCCTCGTATCATGAATGAGCCATCCGTGAACCACTTTCAGCTGGCCAGGGGAACCAAGTGCTACAATGGCAGCACCAAGCCAGAGGATTGGTTGAGTGACTATGTCACAGCCGTGCACATCGCAGGCGGCAACCGGAGATGGGCGGTGCGGTATGTTCCGCAGATGCTAGAGGGTCCAGCTCGGACTTGGCTCAACAACCTGCCCAAGGACAGTATCAATTGCTGGATGGACTTCTCGGAGGCCTTCATCAGCAACTTCACCAGCACCTACAAGAGGCCGAATAGGCCGCAGCAGTTGTCCGCTTGCAAGCAGCGGGAAGATGAGACCGACCGCGAGTATCTTACTCGGTGGAGCACCTTGAGGAACACCTGTGAAGGTGTGAATGAGGCCCAGGCCATTACTTGGTTTGCTCAGGGCTGCAGGCATGGCAGCATGTTGTGGCAGAAGCTGCAGCGCGAGATGCCGAGTACTCTTGCTGAGACCATCAAGATCGCAGATATGTATGCACTCGGCAACCCAACTCAGCCTGTGATGGACTCTCCTGAGCCGAGAAGGAACTACAACAGCAACAAGCGCAATGATTTCCGCAACAAGCGCAGAGGTGACCGGATTGATACTCGGTATGATCCCGAGGAGGTGAATGCTGTGACTACGGCTGCTGGGAGTAGCCAAAGGCAAAAAACTGCTGGAGCCCAATACGGGCAAAACAGAATCAGGGCCAAGGCATCAAGAAGCCGTACAATGCTCCCCAGCAGGGTAGCGGCAACTCGGATCCGGCTCCGAACTTTGTCTTTGGGAGCATGAGGGATGGGCCCTGCAGCTTCCATACTCGGCATCCGACTAGGCCTGCCAACCACACTACTCGGCAATGCAGCTGGTGGGAACAGATCAAGAATGAGGGCCTGCCCTCTCCTCCTCCTCTGCCAGCTGCGAATGCCAATGTGCAGCCTATTCGGGCAGCTGCTCCCAGGCCTGCAGTGTTCCCGAGAAGAGAGAATGTGAACCAGGTGGCTTTAGGAGCCAACCGCAACTTCAACAACAACGGCAACCGCAACTACAACTACAACAACAACGAACGCAACCGCAACTTCTACACCCGAAACAACAACAGGAACAACAACAATAACAACCAAGGTAACAACAACGGCAACAATGGTGCTGGAGACCGCAACCAGTACCAAGAGCACCACGAGAGCTACATGATCTTCACCTCCGAGCCCGCTGACAAGCAGTCTCTGCACAGGCGTGCGATGAAGGTCAATGTTGTGATTCCTACTATGCCTCATTACCTGCACTAGTGCAACCAAGAGATCACGTGGTCCAGGGCTGATCATCCTAGGGTGATGCCCAACCCGGGTAGCTATGCTTTGGTGGTGGATCCCACCTTCTTGGGTACTCAGAAGAATGTGAGATTCAGCAAGGTCCTGATCGACAACGGCAGCAGCATCAACATTGTGTACAGAGACACACTCGAGAAGCTCGGGATGGCCGAGAACATGTTGCTACCCAGCAGGACCACCTTCCATGGCATTGTGCCAGGAGTGTCTTGCTCTCCAATCGACCGCGTCTGGATAGACGTCCTATTCGGTACCAGGGAAAATTGCCGCACTGAGAGCTTGGCGTTCGAGGTAGTTGACCATCAGAGCCCCTACCATGCCCTACTCGGTAGGCCTGCTCTCAGCAGGTTCATGGCTTCAAACCATGTTGCATACTTGAAGATGAAGATCCCTGGTCCCAATGGAGTCATCACCATCTCGGGTGATTACAAGAGGTCTTTGGAGTGTGCCTCTGCTGGTTCTCAGCTGGCGGAGTCCATGGTCATTGCTGCCGAGAAGAAGAAGATGTATGAGGTGGTGGCAATGGCGCAAGCATCGCAAGGTGGTGCGCCTGGTATGCCGAGTTCCCAGTACGGGACTGCGTTCCAGGCGTCCCAGGAGACAAAGAAGGTCCAGGTTGATCCTGAGTTCCCAGACTGTGTTGCCATCATTGGCGCCGGGTTGGGAGAGAAATAGGAAAGCTAGCTCATCCACTTCCTCCGTGAGTATCGGGACGTCTTTGCCTGGTCCAATGAGGATTTGCCGGGCGTCCCGAGGGAGTTGGTTGAGCACTCACTACATGTGCGGCATGATGCCAAGCCAGTTAAGCAGGCTATGCGCCGCTTTGGTGATGAGAGGAGGAAAGCTATCGGTGATCAGATCACCAAGTTGCTGATAAGCAACTTTATCATGGAGGTGTTTGATACGTGCATTTTATATCATCATTTATACCCTCCATATAGGCATTATTGGGATGTTTTATCAATGTTATGTCATTGTTTTGCATGTTTTAGATGATTTTATGGGACTTTCCTACAAAGTCCCTATTTTTGGTATTTAATTTCTGGGTGTCAAAAAACACTTGTTTTCATGTTTTTGATGTTTCAGGAGCTACAGGTATCCAAATTGCGAAAGGAAAGAAACCCTGTCAGTTTTTCTTCGGGAGAAAGGCCGTGGGCACAAGACACAAAGGAGGAGGGCCAGGAGGCCCAAAAGGGGGTAGCCCACGCGGCCAGATTCCCTGGCCGCGTGTGGGGCCCACAAATGGGCCCACAGCACCTCCTCCCCGAGGTCTTTTTGCTGGCGACTCCGTCTTCCCCGAAAACGAACACCCTAATTTTCCCGAGACGAGACGGAGCCGCCAGGGCGGCGAAACTCTCGAAACTCTCTGTGGGGGAGACAGATCCTGCTGCTCCGGAGCTCCGGAGAAGGGGGAAATCATCCCCATCTTCATCCCCATCTCCTCCTTGGCGTGGGAGGAGGCATCTCCATCACCATCCTCACCAGCACCTGCATCTCCACCATCACCATCACCGTGATCCACTCCGTTCCCCTCATAGTTTGATCATTGCTACACCCTAGATACGTGTTATTGTACTCCGTTGCATGTTTGGGATTGAGTACTTATCATTATTTGGTGGTGGATCCATTGTTTCAGATTGTGTTGTACCACATATGTCAGCATACATGATCATGTTTGCACGTTGTGAGTAGTTCCCGCATGTTCCTGAGGGCATAGGATGAATTGGCAATGATTTGTTACATAAGATGAGTTGGTATTTGGTCTAGTATTTATCTTTTATGTGATTCTATGATGGTGTTGTACGAACGTCGACTGTACAACACTTCACCTACATGGGCTCATAGGAGAACACCGTAGTGTAGTGACGTGATGATGTCTTTAGGTGACCGGAACTTGAGACAGAGTCGTTGAATTGCATTATGAGGGTACTTGTATCGGGGACCTTAGAGCATAAGGCTATGGTGGGACATCATGTCTTAATAATTCTCGTGCTGTCATTTAATTGGCCACGTGATCCATCATAAGGGGTGATAGTTTATTTATTTAGCTATTCCTGTTTGTGGCTCCGTCCGAAGAAGATTAAAACTAGACAAGATATACAAACATGTTATGCAATGAATCATTATGCCAGCTAAATCCGTGCAGCCCTCGGGAACGTTTTCCACATATAAGACACAAACACACACTTGAGCTTGTCCTCTTGCGCATTAGAGGATTGGGATTTGTCTCTCATTGAGACCTACTTCTTGCTGCAATTTACTTTCCGCATTTTACTTTACTTGCACTACACAATTAAAACACAAAAACACCTGTTGCTTTTATTATTCCTTTGCTATTCTACTTACCAGTTCCTTCTGCTCCTCGTGGGTTCGACAACCTTTCTAATTCGAAAAGTACTACAATTGATCTCCTGCACTTGGGAGCCATCAAGACACTTTTCTGGCGCCGTTGCGGGGGAGCGTAGCGCTATTGGTAAGAAGTTTGGTAAGGAAACTTGAAGCTGAATTTTACTTGCTGTTGCATCCTGTTATTATTATGGCTTTTATGAGAGATGCTTCGCTGAAACTTTCTTTATATGAGAGTGCTTATGCTATTAAACCTAAAGTTGTTGAAAAAGCACCTCATGATGATGGTTATATTATTCCCCTTGACTTTGTTAAAGCTGTTAGGAATGAGTATTTTGCAGGGGATGGAACAAAGGCTGCAAGTGATCACATACGGGCTATTGAGGATATATGTGGGCTAATTAGGCTCAAGGCTATTTCTGAGGCGGAGGTAAAATGCAAGTTATTGTACCAGTCCTTAACGGGTGATGCTCAAAAATGGTATATGTCCCTGGATGAAGAAATTACACATAATTGGGATACTTTTATGAAGGTTTTCTTTCTTAAATATTTTACTCCTAAAGAGGCTTATGAGAACCGTTGCTTTATATTTAATTTTTGGCCACACCTTGGAGAGAGTATTACTCAAGCTTGGGGGAGGCTTAAGGACCTCCTTCGTAAGAATCCTTGTCATGATCTCACAAATAAACTTATATTGATAAACTTTTATGTGAGACTACCTGATAGGCTAAAGCAATATTTGGATGGTTCATCTGGTGGAAGCTTGACAAATAATACTGCAGAAGAAGCTTGGAATTTATTGGAAATTATTTCGAAGAACTCTGAATATTGGGACCTAGACAAAGGTAATGAAGCTTATTTTGATTATGGATATTCATGTGTAGAAAGTTTCTCTAGTTCTATTTTGTTCAAGAATGTTATTAAAGATTTTGGTCTTGATCCATATGTTGCAATTGAAATAGCTAAGAAATTTGTTGAGCACATTCAAATTCCTAAAAGTGGCTTTGATTATTATGTTGAACCTGTTAAATATTCTATTGTTGTCCCTAAATTTATTAAAGAAACACCAGTGTCATCTGTAGTAATAGAAGAATATATTGAACCACCTCCCTATCCTGAAAAAGTTAAAGAGAATTTGCTTATTGCTGTTGCTGACAAAAGTAGAAAAAGATGTTCTCAACCTAAAGAACAGGTGGAAGTCAAGAACCAAGTCTCTATTATTAAGCAATTAAATGAAGAAGATCCTGTTGATGTTTATTTATGTGAAGATGCTACCAAAGTTATTAAAGGGAATTCATCCAAAGTTGGTAAGCCAATTATATCATGCTCTATTGGGACTTCTTGTTATCATGGTTTATGTGATATTGGAGCACGCATTAGTGTCATTCCATATTCTCTCTATCAAGAAATTAAACCTCATATTGATCCTATCACCATGGAAGAAACAGGTATGACCATTCAGCTTGCTAATAAAGATTATATTAGTCCCTTTGGAATTGTTAGAGATGTTGAAGTATTGGTAGGGCAAATAAAATATCCTACTGGTTTTATTGTGCTTGGTTGTCCACAAGATTCTTTCTATCCTATTATATTTGGTAGACCTTTCTTACATATTGTTGGTGCTGAAATTGATTTGCCTAGAGAAAGGGTGTTTATTGAATGTGCTGGAGAGAAACTTGAATTTAATTTTTCTAAATTTGCTGATAAACCTGCTAAGAACAACCAAAATCTAAAGATATAATTGAAACTCTTGCTCATATAGCTGTAGCTTCATCAGACGTGGTGGAACGTTATATGCTTAATCAGGAAGAGCCATTTAATGATGCAGAAAAAGAAGCTTTAGAACAAATATTATGGCAGCAACCTCCACAATTACAATTGCATATCCCACCTGATAATCTAGGAGTACTCCCACCTCCTAAAGGAGATCCTAGTTTTGAATTAAAGCCTTTGCCTGAAAATCTGAAATATGCATACTTGGATAAGAAAAATATATATCCTGTTATTATTAGTGCTAACCTTTCAGCTGAGGAAGAAGAGAAATTACTTGATGTGCTTAAAGCCCACCGTAAGTCTATTGGTTATTCTCTTGATGATCTTAAGGGCATAAGTCCAGCTCTATGCATGCATAAAATTAATTTGGAAGAAGATGATAAACCTGTTGTTGATTTCCAACGCCGTCTACATCCAAAAATGAAGGAAGTGGTAAGAAAGGAGGTAATTCGACTCATAAAGCCTGGTATTATTTATCCTATAGCTGATAGTAAATGGGTTAGTCCTGTTCATTGTGTTCCTAAGAAAGGTGGAATTACTGTGGTTCCTAATAAAGATGATGAACTTGTTGCTCAACGTACTGTTGTTGGTTATAGAATGTGCATTGATTATAGAAAATTAAATAAAGCAACTCGTAAGGACCATTATCCATTGCCCTTTATTGATAAAATTCTAGAGAGATTATCTAAACATTCTCACTTTTGTTATTTAGATGGGTATTCAGGCTTCTCTCAAATTCCAGTTCATAGTGATGATCAGGAAAAGACCACTTTTACTTGCCCATATGGTACATTTGCTTATAGGAGAATGCCTTTTGGTTTATGTAATGCGCCTGCTACTTTTCAGAGATGCATTAATGCTATATTTGCTGATTATATTGAAAAGATAGTGGAAGTCTTTATTGATGATTTTTCGGTGTATGGTACTTCTTTCGATAATTGCTTGTTCAACCTTAACAAAGTTTTGCAGCGTTGTGAAGACCAACACCTTGTTCTTAATTGGGATAAGTGTCACTTTATGGTAATAGAGGGAATTGTTCTTGGGCATCGTATTTCTGGAAGAGGAATAGAAGTTGACCCAGCAAAAATTGAAGCTATTGAGAAATTACCATATCCAAGAGACATCAAAGGTATAAGAAGTTTTCTCGGTCATGCAGGTTTTTATCGTAGGTTCATTAAAGATTTCTCTAAAATATCAAAGCCTCTAACCAATCTTTTGCAAAAGGATGTTCCGTTTTCTTTTAATGATGATTGCATAGAATCCTTTAATGTTTTAAAGAAAGCCTTAATAACTGCACCTATTATTCAACCTCCTAATTGGAACTTGCCCTTTGAAATTATGTGTGATGCTAGTGATTATGCAGTTGGAGCTATTTTAGGCCAAAGGGTTGATAAGAAATTGAATGTTATTTACTATGCTAGTAAAACACTAGATGGTGCTCAAAGAAATTGTGCTACAACTGAAAAAGAATTTTTAGCGGTAATATTTGCATGTGATAAATTTAGATCTTACATAATTGATTCAAAAGTCACTGTGCACTCTGATCATTCTGCTATTAAATATTTGATGAATAAGAAAGATGCTAAGCCTAGGCTAATAAGATGGGTACTTTTGTTGCAAGAATTTGATTTACACATAGTAGATAGGAAAGAAGAAGATAATCCCGTAGCTGATCATCTTTCTAGAATGGAAAATATACCTGATGATCCTATTCCTATTAATGATAGTTTTGCTAATGAACAACTTGCCCTTGTTAGTGTTTCTAGTGCTAAAGTTGCATCTCCTTGGTTTGCTAATTATGCAAATTTTATTTTTGGGAAAGTTATGCCACCACAATTTACTTACCAGCAAGGAAAGAAATTCTTTTATGATCTTAGACATTATTTTTGGGATGATCCATTCTTGTATAAGAAAAGTGTTGATGGCATTATTAGACGTTGTGTACCTGAGCATGAACAGCAGGCTATTATAAGAGATTGTCATGACAGTCCCTATGGAGGACATCATGCAGGAGATCGTACTGCAGCAAAGGTATTACAATGTGGTTTTTATTGGCCTACTCTATTCAAGGATTGTGCTGAATATATTAAAACTTGTGATAAATGTCAAAGAGTAGGAAACATTGGTAGAAGGAATGAAATGCCTATGAACTATACATTACCACTTGAACCATTTGATGTGTGGGGTTTTGACTTTATGGGACCATTTCCTGCATCTAGTACAAAACATACTCACATTTTGGTTGCTGTTGATTATGTTACAAAATGGGTAGAAGCAATTCCTACTAAGAGTGCATACCATGCCACAGCCATGCAAATGCTTAAAGAAATTATTTTCCCTTGATTTGGTGTTCCTAGATTTTTAATTACTGATGGTGGATCTCATTTTATGCATGGTGTTCATAGAAAAACATTGGCAAAATATAATGTTAATCATAGAATTGCATCACCCTATCATCCTCAAACTAGTGGACAAGTTGAATTAAGTAATAGGGAAATTAAAATTATTTTAGAGAAAACAGTAAACAGAGCTAGATCTGATTGGCCACTTAAAATTAATGATGCATTGTGGGCTTATAGAACTGCTTATAAAAATCCTATGGGTATGTCTCCTTATAAAATGGTTTATGGAAAAGCATGTCATTTACCCGTTGAATTAGAACATAAAGCTAGATGGGCTATTAAGAAATTAAATTTTGATTTAAAAACAGCGGGGGAGAAGAGATTGCTTGACCTAAATCTATTAGATGAATGGAGGAATGAAGCATATGAAAGTGCAAAATTGTTTCAAGAGAAAGTTAAAATTTGGCATGACAAGAAAATTAAAAGAAAGGAATTTAAAGTAGGTGATCAAGTCCTATTGTACAACTCTCGTTTTAAGTTTTCTGCAGGGAAATTAGCTTCAAAATGGCAGGGTCCATTGGTAGTACAGGAGGTATACCGTTCGGGGGCCATCCGTCTTCACGGTGATATGAAAGGTAAACCTCATGTGGTCAATGGACAACGCCTAAAACATTATATTGCAGGAAAGAGCTTCATAGGAACCATCGAGGAGATACAGTTAATGACACCGGAGGAGGTAATTGTAAGGGTCCTGCAGTTTCAGAAACCCAAATTCAATAATTTACAATTATTGTGTTTGGAAGTTTCTCGGAATTGCGTGAAAACTTACGGAACTCATTTTTTATGGAAATTAACGTGTGGGACAAGAAAATTGGAAGGAATTGGACCTCGAGGGGGAAAAGAGGACCCCACACGCGGCCAGATTCCTTGGCCGCGTGGAGGTACCCCTTTTCCACCTCGGAGTCCCGTTCCGTCTCGTTTTCGACTCCGACGCTTCGTCTTACCCCAAAAACTGTCAATATATACCCCCTTTTGTCGATCTAATCCCGCACCGAGAGTTCTCGCACGATCTTTGTTTTGTCTATTCTGTCTGTCAGGTTTTCCAAGCCATGACTTCGGGAGACTCCTACCAATGCACCTCCATGGACGATGATGATGATGAGCTTGAGGGCAACAGCCCCACATCCATCCATAGGAGGAATAGGAAGAGGAAGGACTACTCGGATGACGAGGACGTGGAGCTTCGCGAGATCATGGATGAAGAACCTGACGAGGAAGATGACGAGGCCATCTTCGACATACCACCTCTTGCAACAGCACCTCCATCACCAATCTCTGTTGCTGGCGTACGGGTGAACATGTCTTTTGGAAACAAGAGACAGTCCGCACGTATGAGCACCGGAGGGAAGGCACCAAGGCACTCACTTGCTAGCAAAAACGCAGTTTCTCCTCTTATTGGCAGGGAAACTCCCACTGAGAAGAATTGCACTAGAGATTGGGATCACCTTATTCCCAAGAAGAAAGCACCAAGCCCGGAGTGGAAAACTCCCAAGGAGACGGTGGAGAAGGACCTCATGGAAAGGTTGGGAAAAGCTGCAGGAGCATTTGAGCAAGCCTATAACCTCATGATGCGCATCATTGGAGAGCTTGAAGACAACTATGAAGAGAAGAAGAAGAAAGAGTGGTGGGCTGAGTACGAGAAGAAGGGAGAATGAAGAAATTACCGCAACCATCTAAGCTTGGGGGAGTTTCACCTATCCCCCGTCTGTCGGATATATACTGAATAGGGGTATAGAAGATGGTAGACAAAGAGCCGGACTACCAGGGTGGCCTACGTGGTAATGGGCTTAGGTCCATTGGGCGGCCCAGTAGTCCGACGCGCAGAAGCCGGATTCTAGAAGAACCCGGATCACGGCCCACGTGATCTGGCTTGGAGGAGAAGACGGATTCCTTGCTTTCCAAGTTACAAGTTAAACGTAGTCTTCTAGGTTTCTGATTCTGTAAGCCCTAACCCGGCTATTATATAAAGCCGGACGGGAGAGATATTAAAACAAGTTAGGTTCAAGTTCTTTACCGCACAACAGAGAAGCTCTACGCAACTCGCCGAGAAGTTCATCCTCGCCAAGTAGCTAGATCTACACCCTCACATTGTAACCCTGTTAAACGGGCTTTAGTCCCAATTAGTGAGAAGTGCAGGAGTAGGTACGCCGTACTGTCGCGACGTACCGAACCTGGGTAAAATCCCGTGTTCTGTGTTACTACGCTATCCCGTTACCCCACGTCTCTACCGTAGTCTCATGGCACCCCCGTCTATGAAAACTACTACGATGTCTCGACAGTTGGCGCCCACCGTGGGGCAAACGACGTCAGGCGTGAAATTCCGATCTGGGATACTCGGCGGAATTGGAAGATCGATCACTGTCGGAAGCTTGGAGTTCGACGACGACATCGGGCGCTTCCTCGACAACGGATCCTATATACCGGCGCAAAACCACCTGGTAAGTGCCTGCGTGTTACCGATCGGATCTGCTAACATCTTTATCGGACTAACTGCAGAGGCAATGGGGTTTTGCGGTGGAAGCAAATTTATCCCACCCGCCCTATACCCAGTCGAAGACGACTATGATGCCGGATTCTGCTCAGATCGCCGACAAAAAAGTGATACACACTTTATCGACATGGTGCAATCCGAAATCGCTGAAAACACGGATGACGGAAATCCCGTGCAAGAGGCAGATAACAACTTACCCGTCATAGAGACGGAAGAACAAACACCCGTCACAGAGGCGGAAGATCCGACATCCGTCAACAAGACGATGAACTCGGAAGCAGAGTCCGTGCTTGCCGCCATTGAGGCGAGGTTGGAGTCAGAAACCGGATCGGATAACTTCGACTCCGAAGACGAAGATGAGGATGCCTTCGTAAGAAAGGTTAAGTCCTTTCAAGAGGGATTACATGAAGTGCTAATGGCAAAACCAGCTGATACAACGGGCGCCGGCAGCCAGGAAAGCCCTAAAACCCCTCCGCCAGAGGAAGAGAGAGAAGACGGAGAAACTTCTCCGGTATTCCCTAATGTCAAGGAGATGACAGAAGATGAGCCTGTCAAAAAACCTCCCTCTTCCAAGAAAAGGCACAAGTCTGCTAAAAAACTCCGGAAGAAAAAACTAGCTTATACAGCTGAAGAAAACCCGGAAATAGGAGAAGCAAGCAGAGAAAAGCCAGCGGAGAAGAAATCTAAGGAAATCACTGCTCCGCCAATGACGGAACAGGAAGAGCAAGAGCTATTACAAACACCAGTGGGACCAGACGAACCCCCTGAGATGCTGGAAGCCAGGAGACAAGCTTTCCAACGGCAACAGCAACATTTACTCCGATCTCGGCAACATCTCCAACAAACCCAGCATGATATCAAAATCATGAAGGAGGAAATAGAGGAGTACGAGAGAAAGAATAGATCTGCATTAAAACCTACTAGGTTACCCGGAATCGCAAGACCGGAAGAACTGCCGCCAAAAGAAAGGTTCTATAACCCATCTTGGCAAAAGCAGTTAAACGGCAAAGATGCCAAGGGCGAACCAATATACAAAACCGCAGCGGAAAACGCGGAAGCAGCGTTCGCCATCCTAAATAACGACCTGTACTCCAACGGGGAAAAACTCCAAGGGGTGTATGCTTTCCTAGGAAAAGCATTACAGCAGCAACAGCGAGGCCAAGAACGATCAGGGAGGCTGCATGATAATTCCGCCCTCTGCAAAACAGCTACTTGCGCTGCTGGAGCACCTGGACCGGAAGAACCCGGAGATTCGGATAAAAAAGAGGATCCGAGAAAGGACAGGAAAAGCCCTGACAACCGGGACGCAGCGTCTAGAATCGGACCTCATCTCCCGAAAGATGGATATAAACCACATGATCGGGAAGACAAACACCGGAATGACGGCAAAATAATGCCACCTCCGAGAAACCCAGCTGAAAAAGCTGGAAGATATGATATACCTCACAGACGTGAAAGATCCCGGACACCTCCTAAGGATAAGGAAAGGCACAGAAGCAGAACTCCGCCTAACCCAAAAGGACGTGAACACGGAAGAGATAGAGATAACCTCGGAAAAGCGTGTCCGCGCACCAATGGAAAAGAAAGGAGCAGATCCCCTTCTGTCCATTCAGCCGGAAGATATTCTGCACACATTGATAGAGCAGAAAAGGATGATATATACTTTGGTCCTAAGTGTTTTACTGACAGGATCCGAAGAATAACCCTGCATTCTGGCTTCGCCAAAGTTGGTCCAACCTACCAAAAATATACCGGCAGCACAAACCCGGATACCTGGCTCTCAGATTATTATACAGCCGTCCAAATCAACAATGGGACAGACCTGGAAGCTGTCAAGTTTCTTCCCCTAATGTTGCTAGACGGAGCCAGAGATTGGATCAATGGTTTACCGTCAAGAACTGTCGACAGCTGGGATGATATGGCTAGAGTATTCACTCAGCATTTTCGGGGAACATACAAACGCCCAAATAGCATCAACCAGCTGAACCGTTGCACCCAATTTGAGGACGAACCATACGTGGATTTCATCTCCAGATGGACTGCAATGAAGAATAGTTGTTCTGGAGTAACTGACGTACAAGCAATGCATGCTTTCGTCAATGGCCTAAAACCCGGACTCGTACCGTTCATGGTTGGTTCTAAACAGCACAAAGATCTCGGATCTATGCTTACAACCGCTAATGAGCACGCTGCAGCCGAAGATGATATCAGAGCAAGAGGAGGCAATATCGAGTCACTAATACTCGCCAAGAAAACTCCTCGTTCTGACAAAAAAGGAACTCCGGAATCAACGACAAAGCCCAAAGAGGTCAATATAGCCTTTGGAGGAGAAAAGGGGAATAAGTGGAAAGGTCGCAGCCCAGATCCAATCAATTACACTCCCGAAGAATGGGAGAGAATTAAGTCGGAACCCTGCGTCCACCACTCGCAATTTGGGAAACCAACCCACACAAACGCGCAATGCCGGCTAAACAAGCATATGAAAGGCAATGCAGGATCCGGAAATAAAGGGAAGGGTTCCAAAAGGAAACCTGCCAAACAAAAGCCAGAAACTGACAAAGAAGACAGTGAATCGGACACTGATGACAAAATCCAGGAACAACAGCGAAAGGGCGAACCCAAATTTCCGAGAGTTGACGGAGAAGCAATGCTAACTTTCTTAGCAACCCCGTCAGCAAAGGTGGCCAAAAGAACACTTCGGGAAATAAACGCGGTTATTCATGCGATCCCGAAATTCTTGAAGTACTCCAACACGCCAATAGTCTGGGATCAGTCTGATCATCCGGAAATATCCCTGAACCCGGCACACAAGCTCTTGTTGTTATCCCTATTGTTCAAAACACTAGGCTAAGAAGAGTGCTGATGGACGGAGGATCCAGCATTAATATAATGTACCTGGATACACTGAAGCACTTGAAGATCTCCGAGTCCCAGCTTAACTACAGCAATATACGCTTCCATGGCATTGTTCCTGGCAGGCAAGCACGATCCCTAGGAGAAATTTCCCTAGATGTCACCTTCGGAGATAAAGATCACTTCCGGCAGGAAAAAGTATCCTTCGAAGTAGTGCCGTTCGAAAGTGTGTATCACGCAATACTCGGACGCCCAGCTTTCGCCAAATTCATGGCAAGATCCTGTTATATCTACAACAAGCTGAAAATGCCAGGACCCAAAGGAGGAGTAATCACCATAGCCGGTGATTTCAAGCTGGCAAACGAGTTGGAGAAAGAAAACGCCCTTTGCGCTCAGAGAGTTATAGCAAAGGAGGAACTGAAGGAATTAGCCAAGGAGGTATCGCCGAAAGAAATGCCGGCAGGAAAAGAAACTCGGAAGCCAACGGATAGCTTCAAGGCGTCCGAGAATACAAGACAGGTAATCCTAGATCCCAAAGATCCGGCAAAATTTGTCATCGTAGGGACTGGGATGACCGACAAATAGGAAGGCGAGCTCATCAAGTTCCTCCGTGAGAACTGGGATATTTTTGCCTGGTGTCCAGCTGACATGCCAGGCGTACCCAGGGAACTTGCTGAGCACCAACTCAAGGTTATTCCTGGATCAAAACCCGTCAAACAAGGTCTCCGTCGATTTGACGGAAGAAGACGGAAGGCTATTGGCAAGGAAATTATCCGGCTTTTAGCAGCGGATTTCATCAAGGAAGTAATCCATACTGATTGGTCCGCAAATCCGGTATTAGTACCGAAGAAAGACACCACTGCTCTTAGAATGTGTATAGACTACACAGGATTGAACAAGTTGTGTCCGAAAGATAGGTTCGCATTACCGCGAATCGATCAAATAATAGATGCCACTACAGGCTCCGAGCTTTTATGCTTTTTGGATGCATACTCCGGGTACCACCAAATACGCATGAAAAAGGAAGATCAAATCAAGACTTCTTTTATAACCCCGTATGGGACGTACTATTACGTAACCATGCCTTTTGGCCTGAAGAACGCAGGTGCAACCTACCAGCGTTGCATGCAACGCTGTTTGCATAGTCAGATTGGCAGAAACGTCCATGTTTATGTGGACGATATCGCCGTCGTAACCAAGGAAAAAGATACACTCCTTGAGGATTTGCGAGAAACTTTCGAAAACTTGCGCACTTACCAGATGAAGTTGAATCCATCTAAGTGCGTATTCGGGGTTCCCTCAGGAAAACTTCTGGGTTTCATTGTTTCCCACAAAGGAATAGAAGTTAACCCAAAAAATATTAAGGCAATCTTGAACATCTCAAAACCTACATGTGTAAAATATGTCCAAAGATTGACGGGTTCCGCTGCAGCCGTCAGCAGATTTATTAGTCGGCTGGGGGCTAAAACCTTACCACTCTACAAGCTGCTGAAAAAATTCGACAAAGTCAAGTGGATTGCGGAAGCCTGGGAACGTCTAGCAAGTTATGTACCTTTCCGTACTTAGTTCAATTCTATGTAAACATCTTTTGAGATCATGAAATAAAGTTGTCGGAATGCTGTCATCCATATTCTTTATAAGTGAAAGGTGTTTCCGCCTCATCTATTTCCCAATGATCTTACAAATTTCTCAACGTTAACCCGAATTGTGCTTGCGTACTCGGCGTTACAAAACTGAATGATTTTTCAGCCTGTTAACGGCTAAGGGAAACTTGAATTGCCTGCGTGCCCAAGTTTCACTTAAAACTTTCCTTGTTTTCTCTAAGTCTTATCTGATTGTGTGTGTGTTGGGTTACTGGAACTAGTTAGTAAAAATGCCTTTAGCATGGTCCATGTTTCCGAGTTTCAAAACTGCTTGGTTCGTCCCCAGTTACTCGGCATGAAGATTCATATTGCTATTTGAGCCATTTCAAACACTAAGGACAGTTAAAGCATATACACCAGAGAACTTAGAAGATAAAGGAATGATAAAATTCAAAAAACTTGCAAAGAATTTCATAATTTAAACTGCAAAAGAAGGAAGTTTCATTCATACAAAAAGAAGCATTACATTTTGGATTACATTGAAAGAATAGTAATGCTCCTATTGTCTACTTTTGCTATCCAGGTTCAAGATAACCCTTCAAGCATCTGACTCCTCCTCGCTGCTTTCGTCTTCGGGGATTGGAGGGATCTCCTCTTCTGGATAGTTGATGGAGATATTTACCATGGAGGCAATCTGGGTAGCGTGGCCCTTGACTTCACCAAAGATGGTGTTTCGCTGCATATCCGTGTATCCTTGAGGGACACCGGACGCCACGCGGCAGGATTTGGCAGTAGGGTAGTGCATGCGCATGAGGCCGAGAGCCATGCGCGCACCACCCCGTGCAGCGGAGCGAAGAAGGGACTCCTTGGACTCCGCCACCTCCATGATGGCACCCGGAAGTTTTTCAACCTCCGAGCATTCCCCAGATTTTTCGGGAAGAAACTTGTCTACAAGCTGCGTTGCAGCTGCCTTGATCAAAGTCCATGTCTCCCCGAAAGCTCGGATGCCTGCAATCCGAGTGCCATCTGGGGTATCTCCTGTTTTTTCCAATAAAAACACCCAAAAGGGTTAGACGGAAAAACAGAGAAAGCAAAACATGGAAATATGATAAATGAATAAGAGATTTACCGATGAGCTTGTCGATCTCGGAAACTTCCTCCAGGCGAAGGTTCAGAGCGTCGGTCAAATCCTGAATGGTGGATTTGTCCTTCTCCGCCTGTTCGGAAGCCTTGGAATTGGAAATTCCAAGGGCCATGTTGCTGGCTTCCAGGTCTTGTTGTGCTTTCACAAGGTTCTTGTGAAGCTCAACATTCTCCTTGCGGAGAATTTCGGCATTGCCAGAATCTTCCGCTGCTTGTTTAGCCTGAGCTAATGCAGCTGAAAAGCAAGAAAAAAATCCGAGTTAGCCAGCTTCTCGGATAAAACTTAGGCAAATGATTGAATCGGGAAGTTTAGAAGGAAAATGCTTACCTTGTGTTTCCGACAGTGCGAGCTTAGATGATTCCAGCTCTGCCTCCCTTTCTTCAAGAATAGAAAGAAGACTTCTAACTTCTTTATTCTTGATGGTGAGTTTCTTGAAAACTTCCATGTTAATGGCTTCGGAGGTTTGCTGAAACATAGCAAGGAGAAGAATGACTACAAAAAACATCAAAGCAAAAAGCACGCATTTTATTTAATGCTTGGGGGCTAGAGTTATATACCTGGCTCATGCGCTGCAAACCTGCCAAGTTTTCTTTGAACTCTTTCGCGTATTCCGCAAAGAGATTCCCGGCTGCGTCCAAGCCGTCGTGGATAGCTTTGAAATCCTTGTCAAAGGTGGGAATTTCCTCGTCGAAAGTCCGAGAAAATTTTCCCACCTCTGGAGCCGCCCTTTCCCTCGTGTCCGTGTCGGACACAACGGGCTGGCTGGGCTCTGGGGGCTTGGTGGTAGGGGCTGCAGTAGGCTCTTCCGCCATTGTGCGTGGCGTGTCCGGGGCGACGGCGGGAGAAGGTTGGCTGCCTCGGCTGGAAGAAACCTTGTGTTTCTTCAGCTTCTTCGGCTTCAGGTTGGAGGGCTGCAGGCTAAGAACAGAAAACCCGGAAAAGGTTAAAACACCGAAGATGGATGAAAAAAGTTCCCATGAAAGAAAACTCCAGAAGAAATAACCTGGAAGTGGCGACGGGGATTCCGTCAAGATCGATAATTTCTTCCGAGGAAGTTATCTTCTTCCACTTGCGTCCACCTGTAGTGGCGGTGCGCAGCGCGTCCAGCTCAGCCTCGGATACCAAGTCCGAATCTGAAAGATCCGCGAACTGTCGGACCAACAAGATTAAAATCAGAAGCTAGAAAATCCGAGAAAAAATAAAACTATACCCAAATGATTGAAAAATTACCTTGGGAACCGGATTTTCGGCCGTGTACATTGGCCGACTCGCCTCGTATTGATCGCGTGATGCGACCAATTGGTTGATGCGCCGGCGAAGCTCCTTTGCGGGCCAATCCTTGGTGGTTGTCCGCATCGGATCCTTGACTCCCGTGTATTCGCACAGGAGACGGCCGCTGTGGTTGGCTAGTGGCTGGATTCGCCTAATCAGCCAGCATAGAACCGTGTCCATGCCGGTTAGAGGCGGATCCATGGAGGTGAGCTTGGCGATGCGCCGCTTGATCTTTAGTAGATCTGGCGGCAGAACCTGGACGGCTTCCGTTCCCCAGTTATCCTGGGGAACTGCGGCAGAGTTCACGAAAGGTGGAACCCCGACAGCTTCCTTAGGGAAAGGCACGTCGGGGTGATAAAAGAAGGAACCCGTCCAAAATTTGACGGATTCCGAAGTTTTTATCTTGGGTAACCAATCTTCTCGGAATCTCCGAAGAGTGAAAGATATGGTCCCGCAAGTCGGGAGTGCGCCCTCCGAAGAGTTCCGCTTAACCCCGAAGCAGTAAGTCCAGAAATCTAACCTAGGTTCTAACCCTAAGTAGCCTTCGAACAAGGCCTGGAAGCCGGCCATATAGAGGATGGAATTGGGGGGAAGGTTGTGTGGCTGGATGTTGTAATGAGAAAGAACTTGGAGGAAGAAGGAAGAAGGCGGAAGCCCCATACCTCGCAAAAGGTGGGAAGTGAGTAGTACCCTTTCGCCGTTCTGCGGCGTTGGTTCGGTCTCTTCTTCCGGAAGCCGCCATTTCTTCTTAAGCACCAGGCCCTCCTTTTCCAAGTTTGGAAGGAGAGCCGGGGGAATACTGCAGGCACTCCAGTTGCCTGCAGATTCCGCTTCCTCGTCCGCTCCGGCGGCGGCGGCGGCGGCCTCCGCGGCGGCGAGTTCGTCGACGAGGAGCTCGATCTTTTCCTCCGCCGTTTCAGGTGCAAACGGCGGGGTTGTCGCGGCACTCGATCCTGCTACGTCCGCGGTGGCGGAAGTGTTTTCACCGTCCGCCGCGGAGGCCGCGGTCTTCTCCGGCTCGCCGCCGGCGCGCTTGGGCGATCCTAGTTGTGGATCTAGGTCGCCAAGAAGCTCGTCGATGGCGGCGTGGGTCGGCGAGGGCGGCGAAGATGCCATCTCCTTGGTGGCGTGTGTTCCGGCGTGCTAAGAGGAGTGCGTCGGGACAGGGCTTGCTCTCGAGCTCGCGTTCGCAGCAATGGCTTAGGCAGTGAGGGAGTGAGGAAAGTTTCCGATGAGGACGAGGACGGTTATTTATAGCCGGAAAACCGTTTAGATACGTGCCAACGGCTCTTTCGACCGTTGGATGTTTGACGCGTGTCACTCGCCGGAAAATCCGGGAAATGAAACGACGGGGGAATGATGGCTATCTCCTCGTTTCCCGTGAGAATCTGTCAGAGATACGTTGCAGGGTTTCCCGCGTGAAACCAAGCGTCGCTTGCGTCAGCATGATTAAGGCGCTGACGTCATAAGTTCCTTTTCCGCGAAGGATCGCGAGAAGAAAAGCCGGATTTTCAGAGTTCCGAGTTTTATGTTACCATCTCCTTTAAAAGGAAAGTAGAAAGAATCAAGACTGCTGAATCAAGATTTCCCGGACAAAATGTATTTGACGAAAGACGGAGAATCAGAGTTTTGATCCTTCCTGGGGGCTACTGTCGGATATATACTGAATAGGGGTATAGAAGATGGTAGACAAAGAGCCGGACTACCAGGGTGGCCTACGTGGTAATGGGCTTAGGTCCATTGGGCGGCCCAGTAGTCCGACGCGCAGAAGCCGGATTCTAGAAGAACCCGGATCACGGCCCGCGTGATCTGGCTTGGAGGAGAAGACGGATTCCTTGCTTTCCAAGTTACAAGTTAAACGTAGTCTTCTAGGTTTCTGATTCTGTAAGCCCTAACCCGGCTATTATATAAAGCCGGACGGGAGAGAGATTAAAACAAGTTAGGTTCAAGTTCTTTACCGCACAACAGAGAATCTCTACGCAACTCGCCGAGAAGTTCATCCTCGCCGAGTAGCTAGATCTACACCCTCACATTGTAACCCTGTTAAACGGGCTTTAGTCCCAATTAGTGAGAAGTGCAGGAGTAGGTACGCCGTACTGTCGCGACGTACCGAACCTGGGTAAAATCCCGTGTTCTGTGTTACTACGCTATCCCGTTACCCCACGTCTCTACCGTAGTCTCATGGCACCCCCGTCTATGAAAACTACTACGATGTCTCGACACCGTCTTTTATCAGCTTTATCATGTCTATCTAGTTTTGGTGTGTCTTGCTTTTATTATCTAGTATCGTTTTCGTTTAGGCTTGAGTGAGCTCATTGAGCATTATCATGCATCCCCGTCTTATGGTTTATCAATGAATAATGAAGTATGGTGTCATCCATGATTCCCTTGTTTTGGGGATTTATGGGTAACACTCATGCAAATGAGCATGGCATATTTAGAGGTTTCAATCACATCTTGCCTTGAAATTAATTAACTTTAGTGTGTTGGACAATTGTAGAATTATCTCAATATGACATAAATCCACTATCTATATATTAGCTTAATGGCTATTCCGAGCATGTTCACCATGTTATAGTTTCATTTATGCTCTAAATTAAGATGCTTATGTTATTAATTGGCATGGGCTGAATTTGGGATAAGACTCTCACGAACTTTTGAATGCACACATTTATTTCTATTGCACTTAACAAACATGACCCATTAATGGGAGCTAAAAGTTTTGTGCTTGACAAGGATTTTGGTTGGGAGTTGGCTAACACGTGCATCACGTGAAAAGATTTCAACATTGCACAAAGAAATTTTATATTTAGTTGATGTCATGTGCTTTTGTTTTTGGACTCCTGCCATGCCAAAATGAAATAGAGGAATAGTAAGTTTTGATGAGTAAGTATATATGACTAGACAAATTGCATTGGGCCACTAACCCAAGCCATGCTTGATCATGGTGGAAATTTACTTACAGCTAGAGTGGACTCTACAAACACATCCTACAATAAAATAAGAAGTTATGCATATAGTGAATGAAATAAAAAAGGATGATGAGTCTACTCCGTTTGTTCATTTTGTTATTGTGACATGGGCTGGTTTCTATGTCATGGGGCAAGAGGTACCTCTTTGCAATTCTCTATGATGTCATTAATACTTATTATGATTGTACAAAGCTTATTAGGAATCTTAAGTTGAGTAATCATGGAGTAGGTTTTCACACTCACGGGGCATGAGACATTCAACCAACACCTTGTCAACACATTACTTCAACATTCATAAATTAAGATGCTAATGATAAAGGGGCAATGAGAGTCTTAGCCCAATGGATGCCACATTACAATTAGTAATTTAAGCTGAATAGTTTGGAAACTAAATGAGACTTGATCATATTTTACCTCTACTCATTTATCTTTCTCCAAATTAAAGAGTATAATTCGATTGTCCAACATACAATGGTTATTTGCTTTCAAAAGTATGGGGTGTTTGCTAGAGCTTCGAATATGTTATCCTTATGTGTATGAGTTCTATTCATTCATCTTGCATTATAACTGAACATGATGATGATACAATGCCCGTATTTATTTATCAACCATAAGTCCATTGATGCATGTAATGATCTATGTCCTTATTTACTCGAGGACGAGCAAAGGTTTAAGCTTGGGGGAGTTGATACGTGCATTTTATATCATCATTTATACCCTCCATATAGGCATTATTGGGATGTTTTATCAATGTTATGTCATTGTTTTGCATGTTTTAGATGATTTTATGGGACTTTCCTACAAAGTCCCTATTTTTGGTATTTAATTTCTGGGTGTCAGAAAACACATGTTTTCATGTTTTTGATGTTTCAGGAGCTACAGGTATCCAAATTGCGAAAGGAAATAAACCCTGTCAGTTTTTCTTCGGGAGAAAGGCCGTGGGCACAAGACACAAAGGAGGAGGGCCAGGAGGCCCAAAATGGGGTAGCCCACGCGGCCAGATTCCCTGGCCGCGTGTGGGGCCCCCAAATGGGCCCACAGCACCTCCTCCCCGAGGTCTTTTTGCTGACGACTCCGTCTTCCCCGAAAACGAACACCCTAATTTTCCCGAGACGAGACGGAGCCGCCAGGGCAGCGAAACTCTCGAAACTCTCCGTGGGGGAGACAGATCCTGCTGCTCCGGAGCTCCGGAGAAGGGGGGAAATCATCCCCATCTCCTCCTTGGCATGGGAGGAGGCATCTCCATCACCATCCTCACCAGCACCTGCATCTCCACCATCACCATCACCGTGATCCACTCCGTTCCCCTCATAGTTTGATCATTGCTACACCCTAGATACGTGTTATTGTACTCCGTTGCATGTTTGGGATTGAGTACTTGTCATTATTTGGTGGTGGATCCATTGTTTCAGATTGTGTTGTACCACATATGTCACCATACATAATCATGTTTGCACGTTGTGAGTAGTTCCCGCATGTTCCTGAGGGCATAGGATGAATTGGCAATGATTTGTTACATAAGATGAGTTGTTATTTGGTCTAGTATTTATCTTTTATGTGATTCTATGATGGTGTTGTACGAACGTCGACTGTACAACGCTTCACCTACATGGGATCATAGGAGAACACCGTAGTGTAGTGACGTGATGATGTCTTTAGGTGACAGGAACTTGAGACAGAGTCGTTGAATTGCATTATGAGGGTACTTGTATCGGGGACCTTAGAGCATAAGGCTATGGTGGGACATCATGTATTAATAATTCTCGTGCTGTCATTTAATTGGCCACGTGATCCATCATAAGGGGTGATAGTTTATTTATTTAGCTATTCCTATTTGTGGCTCCGTCCGAAGAAGATTAAAACTAGACAAGATATACAAACATGTTATGCAACGAATCACTATGCCAGCTAAATCCGTGCAGCCCTCGGGAACGTTTTCCACATATAAGACACAAACACACACTTGAGCTTGTCCTCTTGCGCATTAGAGGATTGGGCTTTGTCTCTCATTGAGACCTACTACTTGCCGCAATTTACTTTCCGCATTTTACTTTACTTGCACTACACAATTAAAACACAAAAACACCTGTTGCTTTTATTATTCCTTTGCTATTCTACTTACCAGTTCCTTCTGCTCCTCGTGGGTTCGACAACCTTTCTAATTCGAAAAGTACTACAATTGATCTCCTGCACTTGGGAGCCATCAGTGTTGCATCCGGACTGGCTAGCCAACCCGGTTATGGTTGAGAAGAAGAAGGAGGACCCCAAGGCCGACACCGCATGGCGTATGTGCATGGACTACACCGACCTGAACAAGGCCTGCCCCAAGGATCCGTTTCCGCTACCCCGCATAGATCAGGTGATCGATTCCACTGCCGGTTGTGATCTTTTGTCTTTCATAGATGCCTACTCTGGTTTTTATCAGATAGCTCTCAACCCTGCTGATCAAATAAAGACTGCCTTTATTACCCCGTACGGGGCTTATTGCTATCGTGTCATGTGCTTTGGGTTGCGGAATGCTGGGGCTACCTATCAGAGATGCATGCAGAAATGCTTGCTTGATCAAATTGGCAAAAATGTGCAGGTGTACGTAGATGACATTGTCATCAAAACGAATAAAACACATACTCTGCTTAGTGACATTGAGGAAACATTTGCCAACTTGCGCAAGTACAAGATGAAGTTGAATCCGACTAAATGCACCTTTGGCGTCCCGGCTGGCAAGCTACTCGGCTTCTTGGTATCCAGTCGGGGCATTGAGGCCAATCCTTCAAAGATAAAAGCTATAGTGAGCATGTCTTTGCCGAGATCACTGAAGGATGTGCAGAAATTCACTGGTTGCTTGGCTTCTCTGAGCCGCTTCCTGGGCAGAATGGGCGAGAAGGCCTTGCCTCTGTATCAATTGATGAAGAAGAGTGACAAGTTTGTCTGGACACCGCAAGCTGATGTAGCATTCAAGGAGTTGAAGGCCATGCTGGGTAGCGCTCCCATCTTGGCTAGCCCGCTACCCAAAGAGCCAATGCTGCTGTACATTGCTGCGATTAACCGAGTGGTCAGTGTTGTGATTGTGGTGGAGAGAGAAGAGGAAGGCAAGACTGTGCAGCGGCCAGTATACTATCTCAGTGAGGTGTTGTCCAGTTCCAAGCAAAACTACCCGCATTACCAGAAGATGACTTACGGCGTGTACCTGGGCGCCAAGAAGCTGAAGCACTATTTCCAAGAGCATCCCCTCACAGTGGTGAGTTCTGCTCCCATCTCGGACATCATGGGCAACAAGGAGGCAAGTGGCAGAGTAGCCAAGTGGGCGATTGAGCTGGCCGCGTACGCTCCTGCGTATGCGAGACGAGAAGCCATCAAGTCTCAGATCCTAGCAGATTTTCTGGTGGATTGGGCTGAGGTGCAGTATGAGCCTCCTTCTCTGGTAGCCAACTATTGGAAGATGCATTTTGATGGCTCCAAAGTGAAGGAAGGCCTTGGTGCTGGCGTGGTGCTCACGTCACCCAAGCGAGATCAACTCAAGTATGTGCTGCAGATCCATTTCAAGGCATCCAACAATGTAGCAGAGTACGAGGCCGTGGTACACGGCTTGAAGGTGGCCAAGGAGGTTGGCGTGCAGCGCATCATATGCTATGGCGACTCGGATCTGGTGGTGCAGCAAGTATCAGGCACCTGGGATGCTCTGGATGCCAACATGGCATCGTATCGGTTTCTGGTGCAAACCATGACTGGTTTCTTTGAAGGGTGCGAGTTCAAACACATACACCGAGCAGAGAATGAGGCAGCTGATGAGCTGTCCAAGTTGGGGTCTTCTCGGCAGTACATCCCGGCTGGGATTGCCTTGGAGCATTTGAGAAATCCATCTATCAAGCCATCCCCCAACTCGGAATCCATATTTGTTCCTTCTCTGCCCAGCGAGGAAGCTGTTCCCATGGAGATTGACTGGGAGGTTGCAAAAGAGAACCCGGGGACTGCCGTCTCCATCCCGGGAACTGGCACCTGCAACCTGGGGACTGTCCCTTCTTACTCGGGGACCGCCCCTCCTAACTCGGGGACTGTCGCATTCATTGAGGGGGTCCTTGCCGAGTGCTCGGGGACTCGTCCCCAACTCAGAAGAGGAAGAAGTGGTGGCTGATCCAATGGAACTGGACGAACCAGTGTTTCCCATCCGGGAGACACCGAGTTGGGCTCTGCCCATATTATCCTTTCTAAAGGACGGCACCTTGCCGAGAAATGAGGTTACCTCGAGGCAAATTCAGAGAAGATCCAAGGGCTATACAATCTTCATAGATGTGCTGCATAGAAGAAGTCCTACTGGTGTGCTGCAGCGCTGTGTAGAGCCAGAGGAAGGAGAAGAAATTCTGTTGGAGATACATCAAGGAGAATGCGGGCATCATGCCTCTTCTCGGGCTCTGGTCAACAAGGCTTTTCGGCATGGCTTCTTTTGGCTCACTGCCTTGAAGCAAGCTGAAGATATCGTGAGAAAGTGCAACAGCTGCCAAAGATTTGCAAGTAAGATTCATATGCCAGCTTCCGAGTTGAAGACCATTCCCATTACTTGGCCATTTGTTGTTTGGTGTTTGGATATGGTGGGTCCTTACAAGCCAGCTAGAGGCAACATGACTCACATTTTGGTCATGGTTGACAAGTTCACCAAGTGGATTGAGGTGAAGCCTATTCGGAAGTGTGATGGAGCCACTGCTGTGAGTTTCCTGAAGGATGTGATCCTGAGATATGGCTACCCGCACAGCACTATCACTGACAATGGCACAAACTTTGCTGAGGGTGCTTTTGCGAGGTTCTGCAGAGATAAGCGCATTTGGCTAGATGTTGCATCTGTTGCGCATCCCGCCTCTAATGGGCAAGTTGAAAGAGCAAATGGCATGGTGCTATCAGGCATAAATCCAAGGCTGATTGAGCCGCTGCTGAAAACACCTGGGTGTTGTGAAGGGGAACGTAGCATAGAAAACAAAGAATTTCCTACACGCGATAAACCCGAAAGGCCAAGATCTAATCTATGAGCTGAAAGGCAATGGGGAGAAAGAGAGTCTTGAGATAACACACCCTCGAAGACTCAAAGTGGTACGAGAAAAGATCTCGTGGTTGGCGTAGTCGTTCTCACGCCGATCCCGAGCGAGAAGAAGAGCACCGCAATCCGGCGGTGCCTCCGTAATCGATCACACGTTCAGCTCGATGAAGACTTCCGTTCCCTCGTTCCAGCGGGTTGCGGAAGTAGAGGATCCCTCCGGAATTCCAGCAGCACGACGGCGTGGTGGTGGTGAATAATCCCACGGTCAGGACTTCGCCAAGCCGGAGACCGTGGAATGGAGCAGCGGGTGGAAGGGAAAATGTGTGGGCAAGTGTGTGAAGAAGAGAGAGCCCTCACCCTCCTTTTATAGGGGAGGGGGAGGCAGCCCAAGGGGGGTGCGGCCAGCCATGGGTGCCCCCACCCCTTCCTCTCTTCATGTGAGTGGAAGCTCCACTCAAAACCACTCAAAATTCCTTAATTTCCCACTTGGAAAATCCAAAGGTTTTTCTTTAATAAATAAATAAAACATTTTTATTTCTTTATTTATATTTGTTAATTCCATTAACAAACATTTGCATGCAGCACCTCGAACCATTTGTTAATTCTATTAACAACCGTTCGACGAAAAACCCCTTGAACTATTTCAATTTTCCCCGAAACAATTCCGGAGCTGCCCAAAATATTCTTCGGCATTCCGTATCCTCTCTAAACGCTTCATCGAACCTTAAGTGTGTCTCCCTACGGTTCGTGAATATTATAGACATGATCGAGACTCCTCTCCGATCAATAATCAACAGCGGGGTCTTGAAAACCGTGATGACTCCTATATATTCAACGATGACTCTCGTGATCGTGTGAACCTTTCAACGTCGTAACGATTTCCCTTTGTCTCGCGATATATTACTTGTCTGAGATCCGATCATCGGTATACATTATACCTTGTTCGATCTCGTTATCCGACAAGTACTCTTTTCTCGTTCCCGTGATATAACATCCTTGTGATCATATCACTTGCTTGCAAGCGGTGTCGATGTGATATCACCAAGAGGGCCCTGAGTATATCTATCGTCATATTGGATGGACAAATCCCATTCTCGATCCATGAGCTTCAACCAACACTTTCCGAATATCCAATGCCACCTTTATAGTCACCCTTTTACGGTGTGACGTTTGATGTCATCAAAGTATTCTTTCGGTATTAGTGATTAACATGATCTCATGGTCTAAGGAATAATGTTACTTCGAATGTAAGATATAACAACAAAACTAAATGACTTGATCATATTGTTATACTTAGTTAGGGTTTAAGTTCATCATGTCATTCTCCTAATGACATGACCCCGTTATTAACAACATCCAATGTTCATGATCAGAAAACCTTGATCATCTGTTTAATCAACGAGGTAGTTAAAAGAGAGGCTTCACTAGGAACGTCGGTTTGTTTATTAATCACACATGTATCAACGTTTCCGGTTAATATAATTCTAGCATGAGAAATAAACATCTATCATAAACAAGGAATAATATATAATAAACACTTTATTATTGCCTCTCGGGCATATTCCCTTCAGTCTCCCACTTGCACTAGGGGCAATAATCTATATTACATAGTGATGAATCTAACACCCATTGAGTTCTGGTGTTGATCATGTTTTGCCTTTGAGAGAGTTTTAGTCAACGGATCTGCCACATTCAGATCCGTATGTACTTTGCAAATCTTCACATCCCCATCTGCGACATGCTCACGGATGGAGTGAAAACGGCGCTTGATATGCTTGGAATTCTTGTGAGACCTTGGTTCCTTAGCATTGGCTATGGCACCATTGTTGTCACAATAGATAACCATTGGATCCAACGCACTCGGAACCACGCCTAGTTCGGCTATGAACTCCTTCATCCAAACTGCTTCCTGTGTTGCCTCCGAGGCAGCAACATATTCCGCTTCTGTTGATGATCCCGCCACCACGGATTGCTTGGAACTCCTCCAGCTTACAGCTCCTCCATTCATAATAAATACGTACCCGGACCGAGACTTAGAGTCATCCGGATCAGTGTCGAAGCTAGCATCGACGTAACATCTTGCGACGAGCTCTTCTTCACCGCCATATACGAGAAACATATCCTTAGTTCTTCTCAAGTACTTTAGGATATTCTTGACCGCAGTCCAGTGTTCCAAACCTGGATTGGATTGGTACCTACTAGTCAAACTAATAGCATGTGCCACATCCGGTCTTGTACATAGCATAGCATACATGATAGAACCTATGGCTGAAGCATAGGGAGTCTTATTCATCTTTTCTCTATCTTCTGATGTAGATGGACATTGAGTCTTACTCAACGTCTTGCCTTGCAACATAGGTAGGAACCCTTTCCTACTATCTTCCATTTTGAACTTCTTCAAAATCTTGTCAAGGTATGTACTTTGCGAAAGTCCAATTAAGCGTCTTGATCTATCCCTGTAGATTTTGATGCCCAATATATAAGCTGCTTCACCGAGGTCTTTCATCGAAAAACTATTGTTCAAATAACCTTTTACGCTTTTTAAAAGTTCTATATCATTTCCAATCAACAATATGTCATCCACATATAGTACCAGAAATGCTACAGAGCTCCCACTCACTTTCTTGTAAATACAAGCTTCTCCGTATGTTTGGACAAATCCAAAACCTTTGATCACCTTATCAAAACGAAGGTTCCAACTTCGGGATGCTTGCTTTAGTCCATAAATGGAGCGTTGAAGCTTACACACCTTGTCAGCATCCTTAGGATCAACAAAACCTTTGGGTTGCATCATATACAACTCTTCCTCAATGTCACCATTAAGGAACGCCGTTTTGACATCCAACTGCCATATTTCATAATCGAAAAATGCAGCAACTGCTAACATAATCCTAACTGACTTAAGCATCGCTACTGGTGAGAAAGTCTCGTCATAGTTAACTCCTTGAATTTGTCGGAAACCTTTTGCGACAAGTCGAGCTTTATAGACGGTCACATTACCATCAGCGTCAGTTTTCTTTTTAAAGATCCATTTGTTCTCAACGGTCTTGCGGTCATTGGGTAAATCCACCAAAGTCCAAACTTGGTTTTCGTACATGGATCCTATTTCGGATTTCATGGCTTCAAGCCATTTGTTGGAATCTGGGCTCATCATCGCTTCCTCATATGTCGCAGGGTCATCACCTCCATCTACCATGAAGTTTAATACGGGATCTCCGTACAATTCAGGAGCTGTACGCTCCCTAGTTGACCTGCGAGGTGCGGTAGTTTCCTCTATTGGAGTTTCATGATCTTGATCATTATCTCTCTCTTCAACTGACGGGGTCGGCTCCGGAACAACTTCCGGCGCTGCGCTACTCGCCATTCCAAGAAGAGAAGGTTCAGTAACCTCGTCGAGTTCTACCTTCCTACTATTCACACCCTTCGAGAGAAACTCCTTCTCCAAAAAGGATCCATTCTTGGCAACGAAAATCTTGCCTTCGGATCTGTGATAGAAGGTGTACCCTATTGTTTCTTTAGGGTATCCTATGAAGATGCATTTTTCCGCTTTGGGTTCGAGTTTATCAGGTTGAAGCTTCTTCACATAAACATCGCATCCCCAAACTTTTAGAAATGATAGCTTAGGTTTGTTTCCAAACCATAATTCATACGGTGTCGTTTCAACGGATTTAGATGGTGCCCTATTTAAAGTGAATGCAGCGGTCTCTAGTGCATAACCCCAAAACGATTGTGGCAAATCTGTAAGAGACATCATAGATCGAACCATATCTAATAAAGTACGATTACGACGTTCGGAAACACCATTACGCTGTGGTGTTCCGGCAGGTGTGAGTTGTGAAACTATTCCACATTGTTTCATATGCATGCCAAACTCGTAACTTAGATATTCACCTCCACGATCAGACCGTAGAAATTTAATCTTTCTGTTACGATGATTTTCAACTTCACACTGAAATTCTTTGAACTTTTCAAACGTTTCAGATTTGTGTTTCATTAAGTAAATATACCCATATCTACTCAAATCATCTGTGAAAGTGACAAAATAACGATATCCACCGCGCGCCGATACACTCATTGGTCCACATACATCAGTATGTATGATTTCCAACAAGTCTGTCGCCCGTTCCATAGATCCAGAAAACGGGGTTCTAGTCATCTTGCCCATAAGGCATGGTTCACATGTTTCAAATGATTCATAATCAAGTGATTCTAAGAGTCCATCAGAATGGAGCTTCTTCATGCGTTTAACACCAATATGACCTAAGCGGCAATGCCACATATAAGTAGCAATATCATCATTTAACTTAATTCTTTTGGCATTCACATTATGAATATGTGTATCAACATTATCAAGATTCAAAAGAAATAAACCATTCTTCTCAGGTGCATGACCATAAAAGATATTATTCATATAAATCGAACAACCATTGTTCTCGGACTTAAAGGAATAACCATCCCGCATTAAGCAAGATCCAGAAACGATATTCATGCTTAATGCGGGCACCAAATAACATTTATTGAGGTTGATAACTAATCCCGATGGTAGACGTAGAGGTAGCGTCCCGACGGCGATCACGTCACTCTTGATCCATTGCCGACGCGCATCGTCACCTCATCCTTTGCTAGTGGTCGCTTATTCTGCAGCTCCTGTTTCGAGTTACATATGTGAGAAACCGAACCAGTATCAAATACCCAGGTGCTACTGCGAGTACTAGTAAGGTACACATCAATAACAAGTATATCATATATACCTTTGTTCACTTTGCCGGCCTTCTTATCTGCCAGATACTTGGGGCAATTGCGCTTCCAGTGGCCAGTACCCTTGCAATAGAAACACTCAGTCTCAGGCTTAGGGCCATGCCTGGTTTTCTTCTCAGTAGTAGCAACAGATTTGCCACCCTTCTTGAAGTTTACCCTTGGCTTGCCTTTCTTGCCTTTCTTGAAACTAGTGGTCTTATTGATCATCAACACTTGATGTTCTTTCTTGATCTCCACTTCAGCAGTTTTAAGCATCGAGAGAAGCTCAGGAAGAGACTTCTTCATGCTCTGCATATAATAGTTCATCACGAAGTTCTTGTAACTAGGTGGCAAAGATTGGAGAACACGATGTATCCCTAGCTCAATGGGAATCGATATTCCCAAGGCTATGAGCTTATCAGCGTACGCAGACATTTTGAGTACGTGCTCACTAACGGAGCTGTTCTCTTCCATCATGCAGCTAAAGAACTTTTCTGAAGCGTCATAACTCTCAACTGCGGCATGGGTATCGAAAATCATTTTCAATTCTCCCATTGTGGCATAAGTAGTGCTGTTCTCGAAACGTTTTCGCAGCTCTGGCTCTAATCCATAGAGGATGCCGCAGTGAACTATACTGTGGTCTTCTTGTTGAGTCAGATAAACATTTTTAATCTCATCAGAAGCATCATCAGCGGGTTGGTCACCTAGAGGTGCATCAAGCACATAGAGCTTCTTGCAAGCGGTGAGGAGAATCCTCAGGTTAAGTGCCCAGTTGGTAAAGTTGCTTCCATTGTTCGCTAATTTCTCTTTCTCCATGAACATATTGAAATTGAAGGTAGGTGGTGCCATGATCTACAACATATTTGCAAAGACTATTTAGACTATGTTTATGATAAATTAAGTTCAAGTTAATTCTAAAATTATCCCATGAACTCCCACTCAAAAACAACATCCCTCTTAGTTGTCTTTAGTGTTACACGAACCAAATTTACTACACCAAAACCGATCATCACGTGAGACGGTGCAGTTGCAAAGGCGAACATCAACATGTTCATCATATCATTCATATGACTCATGCTTTACCTTTCGGTTACGTGTTCCGAGGCCATGTCTGTACATGCTAGGCTCGCCAAGTAGAACTGTTGTATTGCATGTGTTTCAAGGCCATGTCTGTACATGCTAGGCTTGAAAACACCCGTTGTATGCGAACATTGAGTCTATCACACCCGATTATCACGTGGTGTCTCGAAACGACGAACTTTCTTAACAGTGCATACTTAAGGAAGAACACATTATTATATTGATATTAAGTGAGAGGGATCATCTTATAATGCTACCGTCGCGATCTAAGCAAAATAAGATGCATAAAAGGATAAACATCACATGCATGGATAATGTGATATGATATGGTCCTTCTTGCACTTGATCTCCATCTTGTGCATCATGGTATGATCTCCATCATTCCACCGGCGTGGCACCAAGGTCCGTGGCACCTCCATCTTGATTGTCCATTACAATCATATCACATGGATATGACATACAGCACGCAGGCCATAAAATAAGACAACCATATGGCTCCAGCCGGTATGTCAATAATTTACAAAAGATATCATCTCATACATAACGTTTGTAACATTGACCATATCACATCACATGCCATGCAAAAACAAGTTAGACGCCTCTAATTTATTTTTGCATGTTTTACGTGGCTTTGGGCTTACGAGGATAGAACCGTTCATACCTACGTACAAGAACCACAACGTTGATAAAACATATTTTTAACAACCCTTTGTAGATTAGATCTTAACTATAGTAGGAGAAACGGACACCCCCTTAGTCACATGTGAGACAATTCTCGCGTACATAGTACACGTAAACTTAGTCCGGGGCAGCTTCATCCTACTATGCCACTAAGATCATAAAATACTCAAAGAGACAAAAACATGATCATCAACGCCCACATACTCCTATGTGTTCTACCCGTACAATTCATCTACGCATAGATCCGGCTCTGATACCACTGAAGGGGAACGTAGCATAGAAAACAAAAAATTTCGTACACGCGATAAACCCGAAAGGCCAAGATCTAATCTATGAGATGAAAGACAATGGGGAGAAAGAGAGTCTTGAGATAACACACCCTCGAAGACTCAAAGTGTACGAGAAAAGATCTCGTGGTTGGCGTAGTCGTTCTCACGCCGATCCCGAGCGAGAAGAAGAGCACCGCAATCCGGCGGTGCCTCCGTAATCGGTCACACGTTCAGCTCGATGAAGACTTCCGTTCCCTCGTTCCAGCGGGTTGCGGAAGTAGAGGATCCCTCCGGAATTCCAGCAGCACAACGGCGTGGTGGTGGTGAAGAATCCCACGGTCACGGCTTCGCCAAGCCGGAGACCATGGAATGGAGCAGCGGGTGGAAGGGAAAATGTGTGGGCAAGTGTGTGAAGAAGAGAGAGCCCTCACCCTCCTTTTATAGGGGAGGGGGAGGCAGCCCAAGGGGGGGTGCGGCCAGCCATGGGTGCCCCCACCCCTTCCTCTCTTCATGTGAGTGGAAGCTCCACTCAAAACCACTCAAAATTCCTTAATTTCCCACTTGGAAAATCCAAAGGTTTTTCTTTAATAAATAAATAAAATATTTTTATTTCTTTATTTATATTTGTTAATTCCATTAACAAACATTTGCATGCAGCACCTCGAACCATTTGTTAATTCTATTAACAACCGTTCGACGAAAAACCCCTTGAACTATTTCAATTTTCCCCGAAACAATTCCGGAGCTGCCCAAAATATTCTTCGACATTCCGTATCCTCTCTAAACGCTTCATCGAACCTTAAGTGTGTCTCCCTACGGTTCGTGAATATTATAGACACGATCGAGAATCCTCTCCGATCAATAATCAACAGCGGGGTCTGAAAAACCGTGATGACTCCTATATATTCAACGATGACTCTCGTGATCGTGTGAACCTTTCAACGTCGTAACGATTTCCCTTTGTCTCGCGATATATTACTTGTCCGAGATCCGATCATCGGTATCCATTATACCTTGTTCGATCTCGTTATCCGACAAGTACTCTTTTCTCGTTCCCGTGATATAACATCCTTGTGATCATATCACTTGCTTGCAAGCGGTGTCGATGTGATATCACCGAGAGGGCCCTGAGTATATCTATCCGTCATATTGGATGGACAAATCCCATTCTTGATCCATGAGCTTCAACCAACACTTTCCGAATATCCAATGCCACCTTTATAGTCACCCTTTTACGGTGTGACGTTTGATGTCATCAAATTATTCTTTCGGTATTAGTGATTAACATGATCTCATGGTCTAAGGAATAATGTTACTTCGAATGTAAGATATAACAACAAAACTAAAAGACTTGATCGTATTGTTATACTTAGTTAGGGTTTAAGTTCATCATGTCATTCTCCTAATGACATGACCCCATTATTAACAACATCCAATGTTCATGATCAGGAAACCTTGATCATCTGTTTAATCAACGAGCTAGTTAAAAGAGAGGCTTCACTAGGAACGTCGGTTTGTTTATTAATCACACATGTATCAACGTTTACGGTTAATACAATTCTAGCATGAGAAATAAACATCTATCATAAACAAGGAATAATATATAATAAACACTTTATTATTGCCTCTCGGGCATATTCCCTTCATGTTGGCTAGACGAGTTGCCAGCGGTGTTGTGGAGTCTAAGGACTACCCCTAACCGGTCAACCGGCTACACACCATTCTTCCTGGTATATGGAGCTGAGGCCGTGTTTCCCACTGACCTAGAGCATGACTCGCCCCGAGTAACCCTCTACACTGAGGCAGAGGCTAGAGAACTCGAGAAAATGACGTTGACCTGCTAGAAGAAGCAAGAGAGAAAACTCTGTCACGTTCAGCTGTTTACCAGCAAAACTTGAGGCGTTATCATAGCCGGAAAGTGAACCCAAGGGTTTTCCGAGAAGGAGACATGGTGCTTAGTCTCGTGCAGCGCACAGCCGGGATTCACAAGCTTTCCCCTCCGTGGGAAGGGCCTTTCATTGTGAGCAAGGCTTTGCACAATGATGCCTACTATCTAGTTGACGCACAGCCACCCCGGAAGAACAGGCCGGATAGGGCTGGAGAGGAATCCAAGCTCCCTTGGAATGTAGCTCTACTCCGACGTTTTCACTCATGAGCAAATTGTGTATGTATCTTCTTATCCGAGTTAAACTCCTATTCGGCAATCTGAAATTGAACTCGGGGACTGCCCTCGTCCAAACTGTTCCTTGTGTTTACTCTGTTTTACTTTGTCTATTCGGTTGAACCACTTAGAATTTCAAAAGCATACAAAGTAGTGTGTTTAAACCCACCGGACACTCTGCAACTCTGCTGCTGTCCGCAGCCCGGCTTCATGGCAAGCCAGAGAACAAGCCAAAGGGTCAATGAACACATGAAAAATTGCAAAGGAAAGGAAGCGTGTGGCAACCGAATAGAGTGTTTTTTACTGTTTTTTCTTTTCGGCTAAGTGGTGGGCAGCGTTACTATGATTTTTTCTAAGTGACTGAGTATTTGAAACTCCAACTTTGAACTCTTGTGACTCGACTACCAAAAAAGCAACAAGTTGCAGGTAAGAGCTGAGATAAAAAGGAAGAGCGGATAAAAAATGCAACTCGGGGACTTGCATATTAACGCAACCCGGCATTGAGCCAGAATTGCTAAGAACTTCAACTAAGATAAAACTGAGTAGCAACAAAGACTTAATAGTTTGACACATTTGCACCCGGCATCCCGGGGATCTGATAAAAGTTCTAGAGAATAAGTTTTTTTTCAGGAGTCACTTGGAGGTAGCATGGGTGTTGCCCGCAGCAGTGTTGTCAGCTTCAGCTTTCTCGGCATCAACATCAGCCTTGGCGCTGTCAGCATCAGCTTCAGTGTTGGCGTTGGCGGCTGGCTCTGAGGTTGCAGTGGCGACGGAGATGGGATCCGTGGCCGAGGTGGACGCAGCAGACTGGAATATGGGCATCGGGAAGCTGCTGGTCACGCCCAACTCGGGAGCCGCTTGCTGGATCACCATCTCGGTGGTGATGGTGGTCTCCTCGGCGTTGGGTTGCGGCTTCTCGACGTCGGCGTCAACCTTGGCCTTCCCCTTCTCGGCGGATTCATCAGTGCCATCTTCTTCAAACACGCTCAAGCCCTCCGACTCGGCGTCACCTTCGTCATCGTCCCCTTCATCTTCATCCTCGTCCTCAGGCTCGGTGTCTGGTTCGGGGAGGCCGTCGATGTAGTTGGCGGTGTCGGCATAGGACGCGATCTCGTAGGCCACTGCCTTCCGGCGAGCGACGCAGTCGGGATCCTTGGTCCACTTGGAGTCTTCGCGCCTCTCGAGGATCCTGTCAAGGTTGAGGTTCTCGTACCAGCTTGTGATGAAATGGACCAGCTCGTCGGCTCCTGCCCGAGCTGCAGAGGCGCGCCACTTCTTCAACTCGGCCTTCACGCCGTCCAGCTTCTCGGTGAGCGCGCTGAAGCTGTCTGGCGCAGATTGATCCGGCCAGAACAGATCATGGAGTTTGTACGCTGTGGACACCATGGTGGTGCCCAAGTGTAACATCCCAAGTATGAAAAATAGCCATTAGAATGTTTGCTCTCTGTTATTTTATGTTTTGCATCATGGCATCTTGTTGATTGCATTTGTTTTGCTTGTTTTCCTCTGTTTTCTTTTGTTTTCCTTTGTTTTCTATTTGAATTTTAAACCAAAATTCAAACCTTTTGTTTCATCCTTGTGATGTTACAATTTCCAAAATCATATTTCAAATCAAAACAATCAATTGTTTCCATTAAAGATGTGATCCCAAACTGTTGTTTTGTTTCTAATCAAAAATTCATTTAATATCAAACCCTTTTCAAATTCAATTTGTTTTCCATTTGAAATTCCAAACCAACATCCAAATAATTGATCATAATTGTTATGTTACATTTTCCAAATAAAAGATTCAAATAAAACATCCAATTGTTTCCATTAAGAATGAAAAGCTCAAACTATTAAATTGTTCTTTTAATAATTCACTTAATCCAAATTTATCCAAATTCAATTAAATTACAAACAGTTTTATTTTTGAACTTTTATGGAAAACAAAAAGTGTCAAATGGGTACTAACACAATAACTAGCTCACACAAAATTTTCCTAAATTTTTACTAACCCAAAACTCACCTTTTCCTTCCTATTTCTATTCAGCAAAAAAAATAAAACAGAAACAAATAATAAAAGAGGCAAAAGAGAGAGAGAGCAGCAGCAAGCCCAGCCCAACTTACCTCCATGGCCCGATACCCCCTCGTATCTTCTTCTTCCTCGTACGGCAGGAGATCCCTGCATCCACGTAGCAATGGCAGAGAAAGAACGGACAGCAGCCCTCCCCCTTCCCCTTAAGACCTAGCCGAGTCCCCCCTCCCTAACCCTAATCCCCTTTCCCCTCATTCTTCCTCCCCGCCTCCAATCTCTCCCTTCTCCCTCTTTCTTTCTTCCCTGCCCCATCTCGGTAATTCTCTGTAACCGAAACCTTCACACCTGTACCATCTCCTCCTCCCCTCCGGTGATCACCGGCGGCCCGGGCATCCTCCGAGCGCGCTGGGGCCGGGAATGGAACCCCCCCGGCCCCTCTTCCTCCTCCACCCCGCGGCGAGGGCCGGGAGGGCTCATGTCGCCGCCGCCGTCGAGGTTGCCGCCGGCCAAACCTCCCTGCAGCACGACCCGCGCCTCCTCTGCTCGTCCCTCTCGGTGAGCTCCCCACCTCTCCTCCCCACTCGCTCTCCTCCCTCATCTCCCTTCCCCGAGCACCCCACGCCCCACAGCACAGCGGCCGCGGTGCCCCTCCGGCGAGCCACGGCGAGCAGGTCGCTGCCGTCGCTGCCCCTTCTCCCTGTTGCGTGCGATCGTTTAGTTCAGTTCAGAAAAACTCGCGCCAGCTACACCTTATCCTCCCTTGGCCCCGCTATTGTCAACAACACATCACAGCACCGCACTGGTTAACCCCCCTTGCGCACAGCCTCAGGTCTAGGGTTCGATCCCCCTAACCCCCACCTTTTATTTCTGCGTTTTCTTTTTCTGCCCAACTTTCAGAAAGCCAGATCTGAACCATTAACTCTAAAATCCATCTAAAATTGAATATCACTCCAATTTGAACGATTAAAAATCCTGTGGATTCATAATTTTGTGCTCCTTCTATTAATGTCAAGTTTGCAACATGTTTCTGTGACAATTTTTGCACTAAATAATTAATTACTGAAAATGCAATAAAATTTGGAAACTTTGGAATTTCATAACTTTAGTTCTACTCATCCAATTTAAGCAAAATTGGGCTCTAAAAATTTGTCTTAACAAACTCTACACATTGGTATTTTATTTGGTCACAATTGAATTAATTTTGAGCATGTTTCCCTGTGTTTACTAAAAATGGCGGAATAAGAATGATTATGGAAAATTGCATAATAAATTCAATAATCACCCAAAAATTATGTTTAATAGCTCAAAATGTTCAGTGAAACGTTTGCTACATGTTTTCAACCTTTTCAATGCAATTTGTTTACAGTTTTGAATATTATGAATTGGTGAAATATTTGAAAACTTGTTTAATTCACTTAATTTTGCAAAATTCATAACTTGGGCATAAAAATTCCAAATTCCACAAACTAAATATGTTTTCCAATCAACTTTTCATGTACTTTCCAAATATCAACTTTGTTTGCTGTTTTGAATATTTTAAATTGCTGAAAACAACTGTTTCTTAATTATTGCATTTAAAATTGCCAAATTAATAACTTGCTCATTTTAAATCCATTTTCCACAAATGATGTTTTCCATGCAAAATTAAACCACCTTTTCAAATATAAATTTTGTTTCATGTTTTGAATAATTAAAATTGGTTAAATAATTTAAACCTTGTTTAAATCATTTAAAATTGTTAAATTCATAACTTGGTCAAAGTAATTTCTTTTGGGACATATAAAATATGTTTTCCAACCCTAAAGGTATAAACTTTTCAAATATGAACTTTGTTATCTATTTTGAACAATTTAAAGTGGTGAAAACAACAAATGCTTGTGTGACACCTTTAAGTAACCAAAATTCCAAAACTTAATAAATGAATTCCAAAACTTGGTAAACCTTATTTCAAATTGTTTCTATTGTTGTTATTTTTCTGTTTTCCTCATCCATGCATCATGCTAATTCACTTACACATGTTGATTAGTTGTAAAACAATTATTTCAACCATAATTCATGGGCTTTCCATATGCAATCCCAAATTGCATGTGGGTCCATTTAATCATGTTATGTTATCTTGTCAACTAGTTTATTTCTGATGCATAAATTAAATTGACATGCATCATCCCATGTTTGTGCACTATGCCATGATATTGATTGTTTATCTCTCTGCGTTGTTTGTTTGCTTCTTCTCGGATACACGACGACGTTGAGACCGACGATACTTACGACACCCCTTCTAAGGATCTAGCTCAGTACCAGGCTGCTGAGTTTGCAGGCAAGTATTCACTCACATGAACCATTGTGTTCCTTTCAACATTGGATACCGATACTTTCTGTTGTCTATTCTGCTAGCCCTATGAATCGTTGCTTCTGTTCGATCCTATCACATGTCCCCCCTTTTAACCCTGATATAGCCTCACCTCCACACCTATAACCCCTTTGCTTGTTGCCCGTGTCTTACTAGCATGCTTAGGGTTGTTTTGCTCGAGTCTGTTACCCGTTACTTTCTATTACTATTTCATCATGTTCTGGGGCTCGATGTTAAACAACAACCTGTTAATTTTGAGGTAATAATAATTTGCTGATAAGGCACCGGCAGGAGGCCCGGCGTGGTTTTGAGGCCTGCTAGTGTCGACCCTAATTAGGAAAAGGGTCTTGTCTACTGATCCATGATGAGCGCACTAACCGCATGTGGGAAGCGAGTATGGGCGCCCCCCTCAATTTGATTCGATTCGCATCTCGTCCAAATCGCCACACTTAGTTCGGGCTTTCCATTTGATGCATGCATGTGCAGGTGCGAACCCTTGGCGCCAGGGTGGAACTTTTGTAGTCGGCATTTAGGGCGGCGTGGTCTTAGAGTGCTATGAGGGTCCCCTTTTCTTCGTGGGGCTCGATTAGCCGCGCACGCACAGCATGTGGTTCTTTGGGCTTGATGCGAAGAAGAGTTGAGTTGTGTTGAGTGCCTCGCTTGGTGGGTTAGCTCCCCGCCTGGCGGGTCATTCTTACGTGTACGGCCAAATTGGTGCATCCCTGCAGGGTTAAATCTTCTCGAGAAGTCGTGTTTTCCGCGGTTATGGATTACTTGGTGAAAGTACTGGCTAACAAGTACTCAGAACAACTTACACCTAGCTAATTGATAACTTGACTAGTAATAGCCTTATTGCCACAACAACTTGATCCATCATTAATCCAACTGTGTGAGTTTATCCTCGGATTGCTTCTTTGGATAAGGGGCGAGATCCATGATGGGTTTGTTTGGAGTTAGTTATAGTTGGTTACGATACGCTATCTTATCCCCTTTCTGTTTAGCCGGAAGTGGTAGTACCTCTGTAGTTGGTTAGAGCAGCCAGTTGCAGCATCTTTATATCCCCTTCCTTCCGTTGAACCCAAAGCATCTGTGCTTGGTGTTGACGGGTTACACTTTGGTGAACTGTGAGTCTTGTTTGCCAGTACGTTTATGTACTGACCCCTTTGGGGCTGTGGTTTCCGCAGACGACGTTTCCGAAGATCCCCTTGGTGGCTACTACGTGGAGTATGACGAGACTGATGACGAGTAGATAGCGGACCCGGGCAGGATCCGAGACTTCGTGGATGGGCTCCGTCTTTTCGTTTCCGGCCTCTTAGGCCTATTTGGATCTTGTCTATACTCAGACAGTTTGGATGCTTCCGCTGTGTTGTAATGATGATATGTTGGGACAGGTGTCCTCTAGATGATTGTATTTGCTATATCTGCTCTAATGAGAGCTATTTGCAACTTATTTCAATCTTTTGTGTCTTAGAGATCTGTTGTGATATCAATTGTTCCAATGCCGTTGACGTACCATGTGTTTATGTTTTGAAGTACGTCAATGGAAGTATCCTGATTTCTATGGGATGGTTTACGTAGACGATGAACAGTAGAGTTTGGTTGTCACACATACGTGTGTTGGCCTACTCGTAAGAGATGCGGGTGCAGGTAAGCCCCGTAATCCAATCATCTGCTGTTCAACGGAACTGCAAGTATCCCCTAGAAGTCCGGGTGCGACACCAAGCCCTTGAGCTGGCGGAGTTGGGTCTTGATGCTCAGAAGATTATCGTTGACAGTGGATTTGGTATCGATGGGCATCCCGGATGCATCTCGGAGTTGCTTGGCCTTCTCCAGAGCAGGCGTGCTAGCGGCGCGGAGATCAGGGAAGATGTCTGAAAGAAAAACCAGCAAGAGTTAGAAAGGGAGGCAGAGAAGAGATGAAACCAGGTAGAAGGAATGATAAGAGAAACAAACAGGTGCAGAGAAGAGGAAACTTACGTTTGAGATCCACCAGCAGCGCATCCAGCTTTATCTTCCATTCCTCCTCGTCGGCAATATGCATGTCTTCGATGCTACGTGCATTGGAGATTTGGAGGAAGAGTTGCACGTTGTGCTTCTTCAGCATCGAGATCTCCATCTCAAGCGCCTTCTCTTTGGCCTTGGCTGCTGTCTTGACCTCCTCCTTCTCGGCAGCCTGGTCGAGGGCATCCTGGAGAGCAGATTTTAGCTTAACCTACATTGCTTCAAATTCCGCTATCTCGGCGAGGCGCTCTTTCTTGAGCTCAGCTTCTCGGGATTCCAGCTGTTGCCGCACTTCGGCGGGCATCGGGCAGTTAAGGTGCTCTTCCCGGAATTTCTTGTATTCTTCTGCGAGGAGAACAGCAGTGTCAGCAGTATAACAGAGAAAAAAGAGGCAGTCGTGCAGAGAAGAGAGAAAAGGGTTCACCTTCCAGAGTGGCAATTTTGCTCTAGGCTGAGGCAGCAAAGACCTCGCAGTCGCGATGCTTCTCCATCAAGTCCTTGAGCTTGCCTGCAGAGTAACCAAGTTAAAGCAAAAAGCAAACAAACGGGCGTAAACACAAAATGCACAAACCGAAATGCTATGAGCTTACCTTCCACTTCAGAGATCTGGAGGGTCTTGTCCAAAGCCGCCTGCTCCATCGTCTCACCCATCTTCTTCTCGGCTTCAAGAGCCTCGAGTCTGTCCTTGGCAATGTGATGGTTCCAGAGCAGCCGGCGGAACACCTTTGTCCTCTTGAGGAGGCTATTCTGTGGAAGAGAAGAGAAAAGGTCTAAGTATGTTTGGAAGATTTGCCCCGAGTAGACGGCAACTCGGTCGAGTTTTCGCCTACTCGGCCTGAATCTCGGGGACTGGGGGAATGGCTAAGAAGTAAAGAAGTAACGAGGCAAAGAGAAACAGAAAAGAAGAGAGGAGAACAGAGAAATGGCAACTCGGAAAAAGCAAGAAAAGAAAAAATACTTATAGCATAGGACTGCTCGACGTCCTCGGCGGCTTTGCGGAGGCAGAACAGCTTCCCGGCCAGAGTGCAGGTGGGGGAAGCGATGGTCATTGGAAAAGAGCCAATGTCGGCTTTGTTCCAGTCGACACGATAGTGGTCGACGGGACCCAGCGTCAGGCCGTTCCAATTTGGGACGCCATGAGCGTCGCTCTCCCAGACCTTGTCCACAAATCCTACCCGGTCTAGGACCGCGGTCGGGCCCTTCGCTTCAACCTCGTCCTCTTCGGCTTCGCGCGAGTGGAGTGCAGGAACTTTTGCTGGTCCCTTGCCCTTGGACTTGGTGTCGACCGCTTTGGCCTGGCCTCCCTTCAAGGCAGAAATCTTCTTCTCGCCTTTGGCCAGTGAGATGTCGTATTGCTTGGACACCTCAAGCAAGTATTGCGGCCAGCTGGCTTGTAGGCGGACGACATCTCCGGCACTCGGCCCTTCGCCAGGGCCAGCAGATCTAGCAGCAGCCGACTTGCTGCCAGAGATGGTGAGTTGGGTACTCTTGGTTGATGGCTTCCCGGCTGGCGCAGTCGGTGGCTTGGGTGGCGGCATCTGGTTCCCGGCCTGTGCAGCTTGGTGCGATGGATTCTTCCTGGTGGGCGCAGCTTCAAGCTTAGCAGCCTTCTTGGGGCTCGGAGCAGTGCCCGCCTGGGAAGCGAACGAAGGCATTTGGCGAGAAGCGGATGGAGGCATTTGCTGAGAAGTGGTCTTGGAGGTACTCTGCTTTGGTGGAGGGCTTGGCGCAGTCGGTGGAGTCGCCTGCTGGGTAGGCGGCACAGGGGGCCGGCTACCCTGCGCAGCGTCTGGCTGCGCTTGGCTCTGGAGGACTGGCTCCACCACTGTCTTCTCTACCCGCTGCTCGGCAGCGGGATCAGGCTGGAGATCTGTTACTTCTTCTACCCGCGGCCTGGCCGCGGGATCGTCTTGAGCTGCAGCTTGTGTATCCTGCTGCTCAGTGGTGTCGTCTTGCCGCTCCAGCGCGGCACTGTCTTGTTGTTGCTGGAGGTTTTCTTCAGTGTCCCCCCCCCAGTCGTTGCGGCTAGGGGAGACAGTGGCATCTCGTCGTGAGCAGCGTCTTGCTGCTGCTCCAAGTTCTCATCATCAGCGTCTTCACCAGCGCCTGTGTTCTCGGCGTCGGTGTCTTCTTCTAACTTAACAGGAGAGGACGCACGCGTCCCGTCCTGCTGAACTGGCTCATCCTCATCCTCGGACAGTTCGACGAGCTTCTCGAGGTCCATAACAGATTTCCTCTTGGAACGAGTGGGAGCTGCTGCCGCATCAGCGTCCAGAGGGGCGCTGGAAGAGGGAATGGTTCAGAAAAGGAGAAGGAGAAAAGCAGAGAGAGGAACAGCAACAAAGTGGTACGCGGATGAAGTGACTTACCCTTTGGCGGTGGGAGGTTTTCTTCTGGCAGTGGTGGTTTTTCTTCTTCTCGGTCTTCTTGGTCTTCTTGGCAGCAGGCTCTTCGGCACCACTGTCCGTCCTCTTCCGAGTTGTGGGAGCAGCCACAGATAGAGGCTGGACATCGATGGGCTCCTCGTCATCGTCGTTCAGCTCAGGATCCTCTGCAGAGTAGAAGGAATTGAGAAACAGAAAAGGAAATCAGAGTGCGCTACTCGCGGTCAGAGAGGTGAACTTGGTCACCTTCGTCATCCTCGGACCAGTCCCGGATAGACGCGTCAACTTGGTGCTTACCAGGCTGGTTGGCGTGGGGGATGCAGAGGGTGTCCTGGGTGTCGTAGGCGGTCTCGTCATCCTCTTCTCGGTCATCCGACCAGTTGCCCTCGAAGACTTCAACGTCTTCCTCTCCCTGGCGATCGATGTGTTGTAGAGGCAAACAGATGGCACAAGTAAGTTGAGTTCTCAGCTAAGGTGTCCTACTCAGAATAGCAAGCAAACACAAAGCATATTAAGCTAAGGGGTTCTACTCGGAATAGCATGCAAACACAAAGCATATTAAGCTAAGGGGTTCTACTCGGAATAGCATGCAAACACTAAGCATATTCAGCTAAGGATTTCTATTCGGCATGGCGTGCAAACACAAAGCATATAAAGCCAACAAGATATCTGTGATACTCTACTCGGTGCAGCATGCAAAGACTAAGCATATGAAGCCGAGAAGCCATTTACTCGTTATCAGAGTGCAGAAACAAAGCACAGAAGGCTAACCTGTTTGATTCGCTTGAGGCGGCTGTACGGCACAAAGCCATACTGCCAGGTGTCGGAGAGTGTTGTCTGCATGATGGATCTCGCCTAGATGGCCACCTCGGCTGTGCTGAGCTCGAAGGTGGTGGTCCTTGTGCAGTCCCGGCTCCCTCCCATATAACACATCTTGTGGGAGCGACGCTGGAGCGGGAGCACTCGGCGCGAAATCCAGCACGCGATGGGATCATCTCGGCGGAATCCCTCATCCCGCAACTCGGCCAGGCGCCGCTCGATCTGAACAACATCCTCGATGTTGTTCTTGGGATTGTAGCCCCAGTTCTGCTGGGTTGGCCTTGCGTTCTTCCACTTCGGAAGCCCTATCCGGTCCTGGATCGGCTTCCCCTCTTCGGTGGCGACGTTCTTCACGTACAGGAAACTGCGCTGCCATTTGCGCACAGTTCCCAGTCCCTTCACGCGCGGGTGGTGGCCGGTTGTGCGTTGCAGCATCATGGCGCACCCTGTCTGCGTCATCGCGCGGGCGCTCTCGGTGTGCCCAGGGTTGGGGATGCTCTGTTTGCGGAAGAAGAAGTAGCATGCCCAACTGTGGATAGTTGGGTAGACTGCGAGAAAAGCTTCACAAACCACGGCATGGATGGAAACCATGACCATGGCGTTGGGGGGAAGGTGATGTGGCTGGAGGCCAAAGTTCTTGAGGAACTCGGAGAAAAAATCAGAAATTGGAAGGCCGAAGCCGCGCTTGAAGTGCGCAAGGAAAACGACGAACTCATCCTTCTCGGGCGTGGGGATGATTTCACTACCTGGCTGCCTGCACCTCACGCCGGGAGGGACGCGACGGGTGTTGACGAGCCACTGGCAGTCCTCCGCCGTGACCTCCGATCCCTCCCAACCGGCGCGGGCGGCGGCATCGTCTTCTCCGCGAGCCATGGAAGCAGAAAGGCTTGTGGGAGATTGGAGTTGGAAATTGAGTGGAGGAGTTGCTCTCTGTCTCTCTCGCGGCGCGTGGAGCAGCGGCGCAGCAAGGATTTGCGGTGGCGGCGTGCTCGACGGCGGCGGAGAGGCGAGGGGGCGCGAGATTGGAAATGGCTGGAAAGAGGAGAAGAGGGCGTCGAGGGGGTATTTATCTCTCCCCCTCGAGTTGCCGTTACCAACGGATTATTCGCGGATCGATCGTGCGCACAGATCGTGTGGCGTGGGTTGCGCAACCGTTAGAAACGCACACAGCGCATATCGCGCGCGTAACGGGCGCAGTTAATCCCACGTCGAGATCGTGGGCACTTTAGTGCGGTTGAAGTGACTTAACAGGCTAGTGGGCCGGGGGTGCAGTTATTGGCGCGTGGCCTGCTGTACTCCAGGCACCGAGGCGTCGGGGGCACAGGTGTGTGACACGTGCCCCGTAGCGACACGCAGAGGTGGATTCGCACCATTTGAGCGGGATTGTGTTCGAGATTTCGCTAAGTCATTTTACTCGGCGTCACAGAGGAAGAATACTGCTATTCGGAGAAGCAGAGATGTAAGCAAGAATTGAAGGGCCGGGTGGAGCTACTCGGCCCCTTTCAGTCACGAAGAGAAGGGTTGTTTTAAGCTGGCAGGGCCCAGTGAACAAGTTCGCAGGACTCTACCAGCTTCGGGGACTAATGTCGGGGGGTTACCCCCGAGTAGGGGTAAGGCAAGGTTAAAGGTGTTGTTTGACCGGGTAGATGGTTACCCGGTACTCGCTACCCGGTAGGTTTCTATCCGGTCGTACCCACCAATGGCCAAGAGGAGAAATCAAGCAAGTTATGTTCATCTGAGTAAAGGAGTTGGTCCGAATAGAGGGAGTGAGTTCCTACTCGGGCCAGAAGTCAATGGAGCCGTTCTGACAAGGGATCCCGCGTATCATGCGTCCGTACCGGCGTGCGGTTCAACTTACGGAGCGCGTGATTATCCGCGCTACGGCGTGGCTATAGTGCGGTAGGCGCCTGTCAAGTCCTTCCACTGACAGAGGGGACATGACAGGGCTAGGGGCCTACCCTATCTCACTGACAAGGGTGGACAGCTCCCATCTCCGAACGGCGCGACGACTTGCGGCGCCCGCGTCAGCGAGAAGCCAGAAGCGTGCTCTGTTCTGCAGTGCTCCTGTCACATCAGTTGTACCTTTTAGTCTTACTAGTAAAATGCCCGTGCGTTGCTACGGGATATAGATAATTCACGACTGTAAGTGTAAGGACCCCAGACCGGCAGTCTGAAACCCTACGTATGCATGCATTCACGATCCCAGAAAGATCAGTCGTGAACAACATACAAAGTTGGCACACAGAATACATCATCCATTACACGAATACATAACGGTATTTCACAAATGATCACATGATCAAGACTAAAACATCTGCCACGCAGGGCAGGCAACTTAACAAACACAGCGGAAGACAATAAAAACATAACGTAGCTGAGCCCATGTCACGCCTTAACCTACAGGCTGCTGACCGGGAGACGAGCCTAATTCGCACAGTCGTCAACTCCGTACTTCTCTTCATAGATACCCTTTGGAGGCTCCTTCTCCAAATCTGATAAGTAGATACCAGGGGCGAAACCATAATGAGTACGTTTGAATGTACTCAGCAAGACATCCATCATGTCACTTACCAACATGCAAATATGCTTATATGGTGGAATAGGTAAACTATAAATAGGGTTCACTATCAATGGTGTTCATATATGATGACACCACAGTTGCAGTCAGGTTAATCTGTATCTTCGTTGAAGAAGATACTTCAGAAGAAAATAATATAGTTTTATTTCTCTTGTCGACATCACATGTACAAGAGTTTTTGTAAAGTTTTGTTAAAGAATATTTTCTCTTTGCAAAACTTCTTGGAATCAGTTTCCAGAATTCTTGCTTAGAGTAGAGAAGGTTTTCTTTGCAAAACATTTTGTTTTGTATAACAGCATCTGGCTTTCCATCAGCGGTACCTCCACGGTACAAGCTTTCCTTCCTTTCCGAACTTCACAAGTTCAACATTTCCTTTCCTCAAGTTCCTTTTCAAAAACTTCTTTTTGAAAACATTGACACAATGCTAGCTACATGGCCATTCAACCGTCCATATCCGAGGACGCGGCTATCTCGAAATAGTTTTACTCTGCAGAGGTGTACACATTTCCACCAGATCCAGAATCCGCCATGAAACACCCATGGACTGTCCTCAACCTATGAGAACATCAGATAACTGATCTCGACTATCCACTCTGTACAAGCTAGCACATGACTATCTCTTCAATTGGGGTTTCCCTCCCTGGCAAGCCATGTCACACACCGCTCAATCAGGAGACCCAACTGCTGCATCCGGAGGGAAAATTAATCCCACACTTTAGATGTCCCGTATACTCACTCCTAGCGACATTTCGGTTCGGAGGATCCAATCCCCTATAGCCTTTGAGATAGCTCACATACTAACCATAACAAGTTTTTAATCAAGCCCCTACCCATATTGGGGTAAAGTGGCAGTACGGTAAAGGTTGTCCAGCGAAGACTAGGTTATGTGTCATTTTTGAAAACACCACTTTCTCAAAAATGACCACTTCCACATTCCTCCGGAGAACAAGGATCCGCCTTTTCTCCGGGTTTTTCCGTAAAGCCTTTGTTTTGTAGAATCACAATTTTAGGGTGTCCACTTAGGGACTAGTATATTTGATGGTAATAAATACCATATGGTGGCTTATGGGCTTGGTATCACCAAGTTTAACTATTGGCATGATAGTAACCTATATAACAGTATAGTAATAATATTCCACATCAAAAATAGTTTTGATAATCAAGTTTTTGGTAAAACTTCAGAGGTAATACATGCATGATAGATAATGGTAAGTATTGTATCAGCAAGCAATCAGGATGCTTGCCTGGTATCTCTTTGTGTCCCTGGTTGTTGGAGTGACTGGAACTTGAAACAGAGCTTCACGACACTTCCTTCCTCTTCGTTTTCTAACGCCGTAAAAAGAGAATAAGGGACACACATTCAGAACCAAACAAGACAAACAAGGCTACAAGTAATACATACAGCAAGCAATCAAGAAGTACCACCCAAGTTCTCAATTTTTCCCTTAAGAAAAATTGGCATAAAAACTATAGTTGAAAAGTCTGCTTTTTTTCCTAGTGTTTATGTGTGGCCAATTTAATGATTTTTAGTTAAGAACACCATGGACCAGTGGGGTAGAGCACATGTTACTAGACAGTAGGGTGTCACATAAAACACATTTTTATGTCTAAAAACTTCCCCAACAATCTCTATGGCTAGCACACATAATTTGCTAAATTACTCAAGTGGTGAAATAAGCTCATGACAACAAGTCAAACCTATTTTTCCACCATGAGGCAAACATACCAGTGGGTGTTCCACTAGCAAATATGCTCACCAAGAGGTTAATAAGCCTCTGGTCACTTTTATAAAAGTGCTCAAAACAAACAAACAAGCATCCAAAAACTCCTACTCATTACTAGTAGAAAATTTAGGAAAAATACTAGACTAGTTTAGGCTACACTAGTTAATTTTATGCACAAGTGTGCAAGCTAGCAGAGGAAAAATACTCCTCTAACCAGTACCACAAATGCTACTGGATCCCACAAAATATCATAAAAAGCATAGCTAGGAAACAAGGAAAAACTATGCTTAAAAAGCTACACATGTGAGGAGATTAATTCCTAGTCATCCAAGTGTTACTCATGCTTTTATGCTACTTAAGAGGAAACCTATCAGAGGTGAAAACCCTAAGATAATAATGCCACAAGGACATTCCATCCTCTGGTTTCCATACCAAAGATTCATATTTTTCCCTAGGGGAAGACAAGACAAAAAGCATACATGAATATCCTAGTATGAAATTTAGACTTTAAGCATTTCTATTTAAATCTATTTCAAACACAAGCACCAAGTATCTAGAGGTTCTATAACCAAAATAACAGTACCTAAATGGTACTAGTTTCATGAGAATTAATCTAGCAATAAGCCTAAAAAGCATCTAAAGATCTACTCAAAACATATATAAAAGAAACACATCTAGTGTGGGGGAAATAATGTTTCCACCAAAAATGCAATGAAACCAGTGGGTGTTCCACTATCATATCAAAGCATTAAGAGGTCACAATGCCTTTGGTCCATTTGATAAAAAATAATAAAATGCTAAACTAGCACCTAGTGCAATAACAATACTAGTAGAAAATAATAGGGTGCTTAAATAAGCAAGGCACTGCTACTCATGTTATTGTTTTCACACAAGTGAAAACTTTAGGGGTCAAGTACTCATAACAAACTTATCAAAATGCTACTGGACCTATGGATACAATCCAAAAATATGTGGTCACAAAACCACAAATGATTATGTCAAAATTCCACACATGAGGGAATTTTTCCATAACCATTCTCATAGTAATGATTAAGCTACTCATGCTTTTCTACCAACTCAAATGCAAGCTAGCAGAGGTTATACTAACAAAATATAAGTACCAACATGGTACTGGATCCAATCAACAAATCCAAATGTTTGCACATAAAGTTAACACTCACAAATGCTATACAAATATTAACTAGAGAATAACATATGCTATTAATAAAAATCATAATTCTTCTCCACTCAAGTCCACACATTCTAACATGCTAAAATAGTTAAGTAACACTTATAAAACAAGTTCACACAACTTTTACATGCTAGAAAACAATAATGCAACACAAAAATATAATCCCACAAATTAATTAACTAAAATGCCAAAATGGCAGAAACATGCATTTTAAAGATCTGTCCACCAAATTTTATGGGATGCTCTAAAAATTAAATCCTTCTAGGGTTGGATAGCCCTAAACATATACAAGACCATCCAGTTGAGTTTGCATCAAAATTCATCTTTAATTAATTTATAAAAATCACCAAAGTGCTCTCTGGTGTTTTACCAAATTGCATGCCATTTCAAAAATACATGGAATTTGGAAACGAGGTTAAATGCTACTGTTAGGAAATTTCAAGGGCTCTCCAATGCAATTGGCCTCACTTCATTCTGAGTTGTAAAATTAAAATGGTGCTCATTTTGGTGTTTCTGGTAGCTGTTACCAAAACATTTTTCATTTCAAATCCATCCATCCAAATGTAGATCTACAAAGTGGAGATGGTTCAAATTTTGTTTGTGTACATCTGTGAATTTTGGTTTGGCCAAATTCATATTTTAAGTTGCCTTTTAGAGCCTAAAGTAAACCTACATGTTTTCTGTGAAATAAAATGGAAAAATAACACAGACTGGGCCAGATCTGCTAGCGGGCTGCCCAGATCTGTTTCTACCGCGAGCAGAGCCAGCCACAAGTCGCTGACCCGCGGGCCAGGCCGCCACGCGGCTGCCACGCAGGCGAGCGCAGGGGCCACCTGCCGGTTCAAACTTCACAGCGCGGTCAAAGGGCGGTGACGCCAGCGTGACGTCGTCGCTGCGTCACCCGCCGGCGGAAACTGCTCCGGCGAGCAATCTCACGGCGCAAACGACTACCGTTTCGCGAATACAAACCATCTGCGAGTTGCTATCGACGAGGGGATTCACCTAGACCCTACCTCGTTTCCAGGGAACCAACCGGAGGACGGCGGCGACGAGGAAACGCGGCGGAGGGACGGTGAGCGCGACTCGGCGGCGATTCCGAACGAGAGGGAGGGGGAAAAAGCGTCGGGGGGACTCCCCTGCTTACCACGGACGCGCTGGAGGGCTTGGTGAGGTCGGAGAGGACTCGGAGTGGCGGCAATAGCTCGCCGGAGGTCCGCCGGTGCCGAAAAGGGAAATGGACGGCGCGGCGTCTACGGCCCGTTTCGACTCGATTCCTTGCGCACTGAGCACCACCACGACATGGCGGAGCTAATGGAGCCAACGGCTGCCGGCGTCGAGGTCACCTGCGGCCGAATCGAGTGTGGCCATTTTCGGGCTAGGGTTTGTGTTAGCAAAAATCTAAGAGAGAGAGAGAGTTCTAGGGGGGGGGGGAGAGAGGGAGCAGGTGAGACCACAGAGGAGCACATGGGAGGTCTTTTAAACAACTAGAAGGCTTCTACTCGAATCCAAGAAGCATGGGCTCCCATGGCGTCATCTACAGGAAGAAGATGACCATGTGTGACTAGGATTACATTTAAGTCCCTGGGTATTTACAAGTAGGTCCCTGTACTCTCTGAAAATGGATGTTTTCCCTAGGCAAACAAAGTTAAAATTTAATTTCCTTTTGCCCAAAATTCTAATTAGTTGAGATGCACAACATATATGAAAATTGGCTCCATTGGGTAAACTTTATAATTCAAAGTTATTCAAATTTGAATTCTGACATAAATGGACATTGAATTTATTAACCTACTTAGGAGCTTCCAAAAATGATAATTTTTGGCACACATTCCTTATTTAATGTGTTACTTATGTGGTAGAAATTTCAAGTCATTTAGAGTTACTTCATAGAACAAACTTGTTCAAATTTCAAAAAGGTGCTGTCAAGAAAACAGGGTTTTTTGACAACTTAAATTATTCAAAAACTTGTGCCCTTTTGGTTTTCCTCCTTATTTATGTTATAGAGCATGTGGTATTTATTTCATGGCATTTTGAAAAAGTTTGTAGAACAAACTTGTTCAAAATCCCAAATGTTGCTGTGGAGAAAATTCATGTTTTCAGGGCTTTAATGGATTCAATTCTTGGTCTCCTCTTGTGTGTGTTCCTTATTTGATATAAGGAAGCAATGGTATGAATTTCATCTCATTTTATGAAAGTTTCCAATAGTAACTTGTTTGAGTTTTCTGTTTCTAGAAATATTAGAATTTCTATTTAATAAAGCACTAGGCTTTTCTTTATCAATGCTTTGCCAAAATATTTATATGACTAGAGATAGCAAGTCAATGATCTCTAATACCTTTGTTTCTAAGCTTGCAAGGTTGGAAAAACATTTGATAATATTTTGGTGAAGCATCTAAGAATGCCTCCTTTTCTGATAATCTTTTAGGGAAATTTTATTTAGTGTTTCCTCTTTCTTAATTTAGAACTTGAAATAATATTCAACAGGTATGAAGTATGGGATTCATAAGATAGTTTTTGGAAAAACTCTTTGATCAATATTTACTTTAGAAAATATTGCCAAGGTCATTGGAACAATATGTTGAATATTTTTATCCCTGGAACAATATGTTGAATATTTTTAGTTCACTGCTTTGCTATCCTTTTAAGTTTGCAAGTTTATATAATTAGTTTGTTTAGTTGCACTTAAACAACCACAAACAAACACAACCAAGGTTTATTAGTAAAGCAATTAGCAAAACAACTGTGTTAACAGGTATTCTAAAATTGGGATGTGACAGGTCTTCCCCCCTTAAAAAGAATCTCGTCCCCGAGATTCACAAGCGAGGACTAAGGGAGGGCCAACAAACACAATGTTAGTGTTGGAGTGCAGGTGCTTCCCCCCTTTGACTTTTCTTGGGAGGTGGGGCACATCCCTAAATTAGCAAATTAACTCTAAAAAGAAGTACACCAGTACTTGTTTTAGGTCCAAAACTTTTGTTTCCTTGTTTGAACAAAAATTACGGTTAGTGCAGAAGTACCTGGAAATGTACCGTCAATTATTTACATGAGTTCCTAGCTATATCCCACATATTACATAACACATATGGAGTGGTGTACCACTCACATAACATGGTACATAATAAGCTAAAAATTATAGCTTGTGGGTGCAAAGGTTAGGTTGCTAAGGTAAAATAAACAGACAGAATAATACCCATGGCAGTGGGTATTACTCACCACAAGCAACTATCACTTAATGTGTTCATGATTTTAGTTGAATGTTTTACTTTCATAAGATACTCTTAAGCACAATCATAACACCAGTATAAACTCATGCTAAGGTAAAACATTTAAACCACATCCAATAAACAAGCAAACAACACCACAGAGGAATAGATTATTTATTCACTAGGTTATTGTTTATTAGAGGTTTTGGAATCCATCAATCATGAAAAATTAGCAAACAACCAGTAGCTAAAAACCAAAGAATACAATCATAAAGGTACTCAAAAATACCATCTTTACACAAGATAAAACTGCTATTACACAGGCATAAAAAGGTCTGCACAAATAACACACTAGTATGAAAAATCTACACCAGCATGCTATAAGAGATAATCATATCCTATAACCATAGAACATGTAACTAAATAATTCATGGCATTATAACAGAAGTAATAACTTCCTAAACATGCTATATCAACACATATACTCATAAAATAAAAAGAGGGTAATACTAGAGCAAAAATCACCATTTTCTAGTGGTGAACTAGTTTCACTCTAGAGAAGCAAACAATGCTATCATGATGTTTAAACTTAAACAAGCAAGTCATGAACATAAATGTACCTAATAGCAGTACACAAAACTTACTCATGTTAGTAAGCACAAACATCAAAACAATTCCATGATACAACCATTAAACAAGCATAAATTAATTCTAGCAATTTATGCTTTTCTTAAACAATTACTAGCAAACAAGAAAGGTATAAATCACACAACCAGTAGCTATGTAATTAATGAAAAGTTATTTAAACCTTTTCAAAAATCCATATACTCAATTTAAAATTATTCACAAACAATCTACCAATCAAGAGGAATTTATTTTATTTGCGAACAATTTAATTTTAGCACACGATAGTGAAACGTTTCTTAACATGATACCCCTAAGGAATATTATGCTAACAAAAGTATCACACCTAAACATATTAGGATTTACTAATAATAAATAGACTTCTCACTTGCATAGGTGAGAACAAACCATTTATATTTTCCATGGTGGAAAATAGAAATCAATCACATAGTGAGACACGCTATTTTCACACATGTGTATGGTTGGGGATTTTCATCCTCAAGCCAAAATACAATGGGACCAGTGGGCTATGGCCTACTAATACCAAGTAAAAAAATAGGTACTAAGCCTCTGGTTACTCATGAAAAACTTTGCTTACAAGATAAAAATATAAGGCTATTTAATCTAGTGAAGCAATACTAGTGCATACTGATAGCAATTCTTACACATGCTTTATTATTAAAAGACATGCAAGCTAACATAGGTACAAGCATCAAAATAACAGTACCTAAATGTTACTTGACTCAAAGAACACATAGCACAAAATCTACTAAGAAAGTATACACAGATCTAGCTCTCACAATTACCTCCAAATAATAAACTAGAAGGTAACAAATGCTATTTCATTTTCATTCGAGTTTCCAATCATGCACACACTTTATAGGGTAGATTTATTGTAATAAAACAATATAATAACAAGTCCTAACAACTCCATATAAGTTAGGAAGCAAGATTGAATAAAACACAAATTCATTTCAATCAAGAGCACACAAAGAAACAAAAACAGGAAAACTGTTGTTTCCTAGATCTATTATAACTATTCCATCGTTCACTTAATTTCTAAACCACGAATATCATAGTACTACAGCGTCTATTAAGATTTGGTTTCCAAAATAGATACACATGATATCCTATTGACTAGTAAACGAATAGGTCATCATTTTATTTTCTCGTGACTTCTCCTTTTTACCAACTAGATTAAAAAGGTGTCTTAAGTCACTTAATTTCTTGGTTTAGAAAGAGTTGTCAGTAATTTGCATGCTTTGGTTAGGTGTCAACCTAAGATTAGGCAACGCATGTTAGTCTTGTTAGCTTTCTATTAAATAATGTTTGTCCGACAAGATACGACTAGCGTCATACGTCGAATATTGAATTGTGCTCTTTTGTTTGGCTTTTTAGGGGGGTTGCGCATCATGGCATGTGAAAAATTCTTTTTCACCTTTCTCCAGAGGAGGGAGGTATATAACTTTTAAAAGGGATTTCTCTTGTTTGGTCTTTTAAAAGGGGACATAAAAAAAAAAAAAAAAAAAAAAAAGTGCGACATTTAGCCAACATGGTAAAAAGAGTCTTTTGCAAACAGGCAAAACATAGAGGTTTTGGTCAGTATAGGTTGGTTTTCTTCACGCCTTTTCTTCTTTGAGGGTTGTCGTGGTTGGAGCTTTATCTGTTGGAGTGCATCACTGGTAGCAATGCTATCAGCTCGTGTGGCTTGATGGTCCTCTATTATTAGGTCCAATGGTGCTTTCATTAATCGTGGGGGAGATGGTGGTGGTTCACGACGGGTCGCATTATGAAGCGAAAACAAGTATAAGTCTAAGCAACAAATTCTTGTTTTTGAATACTATACAAACATTTTTTTCTTGCAAAAATTTAACACGAGGCGATTCAAAAACAAGAGCGGGGCAATCACAAATTTGTAAAATTTGAGCACTCCGCAGACATATAAAAGCCTAGATGAACCAAATTCTACACCACACAATAGCACACAGTCCTACGGACACACATAAACAAGCCAAAACACACAAGCAAGGCTCCATTGGAGCTACGTCGGGGGAGACGACTCATGGGGTAATCGCTAAATTACTCCAAACTAGACTGATCCAAAATCCTAGAAGTGGCTGAAGAACTATATCTACTTCTGACCATCATCACTGTAGAGCTAGGCAATTATTTTGGTCTTCTCGGGACATCGGCAAATATAAAAGTTTTTGTATGGAAACAAGGTAATAGAAGTAAAGTTTTGATAAAACTTTATGCAACAATCTGTTTTTGAAACTCCAACTATTTTCTGGACAGAAAACTTCAAAGACGAGAGATGTTTCAAAAACAGAGCGGAGCAGTTGCAAACAAGTAAGAAATAAACTCTTAACCGAGAGAGATACTAACTCTATAAGGCCCGCCCTTCGAACCACTGTTCAAGGACGCCCTTGATATGCATTTAGAATCTTTTGAAAAGATATAAAGGAGGGAAAATATACTAAAATTCCCTGAGATAAAAATAATTTAGATAGTAAATAGGTTTTTACTCCAAAATACTTTTCTTTCCTATCTGACGTCCATGCTAACTAAGGTCTCCTAAGGTCAACCTGGCTCTGATACCAACTCTGTAAGGACCCCAGACCGGCAGTCTGAAACCCTACGTATGCATGCATTCACGATCCCAGAAAGATCAGTCGTGAACAACATACAAAGTTGGCACACAGAATACATCATCCATTACACGAATACATAACGGTATTTCACAAATGATCACATGATCAAGACTAAAACATCTGCCACGCAGGGCAGGCAACTTAACAAACACAGCGGAAGACAATAAAAACATAACGTAGCTGAGCCCATGTCACGCCTTAACCTACAGGCTGCTGACCGGGAGACGAGCCTAATTCGCACAGTCGTCAACTCCGTACTTCTCTTCATAGATACCCTTTGGAGGCTCCTTCTCCAAATCTGATAAGTAGATACCAGGGGCGAAACCATAATGAGTACGTTTGAATGTACTCAGCAAGACATCCATCATGTCACTTACCAACATGCAAATATGCTTATATGGTGGAATAGGTAAACTATAAATAGGGTTCACTATCAATGGTGTTCATATATGATGACACCACAGTTGCAGTCAGGTTAATCTGTATCTTCGTTGAAGAAGATACTTCAGAAGAAAATAATATAGTTTTATTTCTCTTGTCGACATCACATGTACAAGAGTTTTTGTAAAGTTTTGTTAAAGAATATTTTCTCTTTGCAAAACTTCTTGGAATCAGTTTCCAGAATTCTTGCTTAGAGTAGAGAAGGTTTTCTTTGCAAAACATTTTGTTTTGTATAACAGCATCTGGCTTTCCATCAGCGGTACCTCCACGGTACAAGCTTTCCTTCCTTTCCGAACTTCACAAGTTCAACATTTCCTTTCCTCAAGTTCCTTTTCAAAAACTTCTTTTTGAAAACATTGACACAATGCTAGCTACATGGCCATTCAACCGTCCATATCCGAGGACGCGGCTATCTCGAAATAGTTTTACTCTGCAGAGGTGTACACATTTCCACCAGATCCAGAATCCGCCATGAAACACCCATGGACTGTCCTCAACCTATGAGAACATCAGATAACTGATCTCGACTATCCACTCTGTACAAGCTAGCACATGACTATCTCTTCAATTGGGGTTTCCCTCCCTGGCAAGCCATGTCACACACCGCTCAATCAGGAGACCCAACTGCTGCATCCGGAGGGAAAATTAATCCCACACTTTAGATGTCCCGTATACTCACTCCTAGCGACATTTCGGTTCGGAGGATCCAATCCCCTATAGCCTTTGAGATAGCTCACATACTAACCATAACAAGTTTTTAATCAAGCCCCTACCCATATTGGGGTAAAGTGGCAGTACGGTAAAGGTTGTCCAGCGAAGACTAGGTTATGTGTCATTTTTGAAAACACCACTTTCTCAAAAATGACCACTTCCACATTCCTCCGGAGAACAAGGATCCGCCTTTTCTCCGGGTTTTTCCGTAAAGCCTTTGTTTTGTAGAATCACAATTTTAGGGTGTCCACTTAGGGACTAGTATATTTGATGGTAATAAATACCATATGGTGGCTTATGGGCTTGGTATCACCAAGTTTAACTATTGGCATGATAGTAACCTATATAACAGTATAGTAATAATATTCCACATCAAAAATAGTTTTGATAATCAAGTTTTTGGTAAAACTTCAGAGGTAATACATGCATGATAGATAATGGTAAGTATTGTATCAGCAAGCAATCAGGATGCTTGCCTGGTATCTCTTTGTGTCCCTGGTTGTTGGAGTGACTGGAACTTGAAACAGAGCTTCACGACACTTCCTTCCTCTTCGTTTTCTAACGCCGTAAAAAGAGAATAAGGGACACACATTCAGAACCAAACAAGACAAACAAGGCTACAAGTAATACATACAGCAAGCAATCAAGAAGTACCACCCAAGTTCTCAATTTTTCCCTTAAGAAAAATTGGCATAAAAACTATAGTTGAAAAGTCTGCTTTTTTTCCTAGTGTTTATGTGTGGCCAATTTAATGATTTTTAGTTAAGAACACCATGGACCAGTGGGGTAGAGCACATGTTACTAGACAGTAGGGTGTCACATAAAACACATTTTTATGTCTAAAAACTTCCCCAACAATCTCTATGGCTAGCACACATAATTTGCTAAATTACTCAAGTGGTGAAATAAGCTCATGACAACAAGTCAAACCTATTTTTCCACCATGAGGCAAACATACCAGTGGGTGTTCCACTAGCAAATATGCTCACCAAGAGGTTAATAAGCCTCTGGTCACTTTTATAAAAGTGCTCAAAACAAACAAACAAGCATCCAAAAACTCCTACTCATTACTAGTAGAAAATTTAGGAAAAATACTAGACTAGTTTAGGCTACACTAGTTAATTTTATGCACAAGTGTGCAAGCTAGCAGAGGAAAAATACTCCTCTAACCAGTACCACAAATGCTACTGGATCCCACAAAATATCATAAAAAGCATAGCTAGGAAACAAGGAAAAACTATGCTTAAAAAGCTACACATGTGAGGAGATTAATTCCTAGTCATCCAAGTGTTACTCATGCTTTTATGCTACTTAAGAGGAAACCTATCAGAGGTGAAAACCCTAAGATAATAATGCCACAAGGACATTCCATCCTCTGGTTTCCATACCAAAGATTCATATTTTTCCCTAGGGGAAGACAAGACAAAAAGCATACATGAATATCCTAGTATGAAATTTAGACTTTAAGCATTTCTATTTAAATCTATTTCAAACACAAGCACCAAGTATCTAGAGGTTCTATAACCAAAATAACAGTACCTAAATGGTACTAGTTTCATGAGAATTAATCTAGCAATAAGCCTAAAAAGCATCTAAAGATCTACTCAAAACATATATAAAAGAAACACATCTAGTGTGGGGGAAATAATGTTTCCACCAAAAATGCAATGAAACCAGTGGGTGTTCCACTATCATATCAAAGCATTAAGAGGTCACAATGCCTTTGGTCCATTTGATAAAAAATAATAAAATGCTAAACTAGCACCTAGTGCAATAACAATACTAGTAGAAAATAATAGGGTGCTTAAATAAGCAAGGCACTGCTACTCATGTTATTGTTTTCACACAAGTGAAAACTTTAGGGGTCAAGTACTCATAACAAACTTATCAAAATGCTACTGGACCTATGGATACAATCCAAAAATATGTGGTCACAAAACCACAAATGATTATGTCAAAATTCCACACATGAGGGAATTTTTCCATAACCATTCTCATAGTAATGATTAAGCTACTCATGCTTTTCTACCAACTCAAATGCAAGCTAGCAGAGGTTATACTAACAAAATATAAGTACCAACATGGTACTGGATCCAATCAACAAATCCAAATGTTTGCACATAAAGTTAACACTCACAAATGCTATACAAATATTAACTAGAGAATAACATATGCTATTAATAAAAATCATAATTCTTCTCCACTCAAGTCCACACATTCTAACATGCTAAAATAGTTAAGTAACACTTATAAAACAAGTTCACACAACTTTTACATGCTAGAAAACAATAATGCAACACAAAAATATAATCCCACAAATTAATTAACTAAAATGCCAAAATGGCAGAAACATGCATTTTAAAGATCTGTCCACCAAATTTTATGGGATGCTCTAAAAATTAAATCCTTCTAGGGTTGGATAGCCCTAAACATATACAAGACCATCCAGTTGAGTTTGCATCAAAATTCATCTTTAATTAATTTATAAAAATCACCAAAGTGCTCTCTGGTGTTTTACCAAATTGCATGCCATTTCAAAAATACATGGAATTTGGAAACGAGGTTAAATGCTACTGTTAGGAAATTTCAAGGGCTCTCCAATGCAATTGGCCTCACTTCATTCTGAGTTGTAAAATTAAAATGGTGCTCATTTTGGTGTTTCTGGTAGCTGTTACCAAAACATTTTTCATTTCAAATCCATCCATCCAAATGTAGATCTACAAAGTGGAGATGGTTCAAATTTTGTTTGTGTACATCTGTGAATTTTGGTTTGGCCAAATTCATATTTTAAGTTGCCTTTTAGAGCCTAAAGTAAACCTACATGTTTTCTGTGAAATAAAATGGAAAAATAACACAGACTGGGCCAGATCTGCTAGCGGGCTGCCCAGATCTGTTTCTACCGCGAGCAGAGCCAGCCACAAGTCGCTGACCCGCGGGCCAGGCCGCCACGCGGCTGCCACGCAGGCGAGCGCAGGGGCCACCTGCCGGTTCAAACTTCACAGCGCGGTCAAAGGGCGGTGACGCCAGCGTGACGTCGTCGCTGCGTCACCCGCCGGCGGAAACTGCTCCGGCGAGCAATCTCACGGCGCAAACGACTACCGTTTCGCGAATACAAACCATCTGCGAGTTGCTATCGACGAGGGGATTCACCTAGACCCTACCTCGTTTCCAGGGAACCAACCGGAGGACGGCGGCGACGAGGAAACGCGGCGGAGGGACGGTGAGCGCGACTCGGCGGCGATTCCGAACGAGAGGGAGGGGGAAAAAGCGTCGGGGGGACTCCCCTGCTTACCACGGACGCGCTGGAGGGCTTGGTGAGGTCGGAGAGGACTCGGAGTGGCGGCAATAGCTCGCCGGAGGTCCGCCGGTGCCGAAAAGGGAAATGGACGGCGCGGCGTCTACGGCCCGTTTCGACTCGATTCCTTGCGCACTGAGCACCACCACGACATGGCGGAGCTAATGGAGCCAACGGCTGCCGGCGTCGAGGTCACCTGCGGCCGAATCGAGTGTGGCCATTTTCGGGCTAGGGTTTGTGTTAGCAAAAATCTAAGAGAGAGAGAGAGTTCTAGGGGGGGGGGGAGAGAGGGAGCAGGTGAGACCACAGAGGAGCACATGGGAGGTCTTTTAAACAACTAGAAGGCTTCTACTCGAATCCAAGAAGCATGGGCTCCCATGGCGTCATCTACAGGAAGAAGATGACCATGTGTGACTAGGATTACATTTAAGTCCCTGGGTATTTACAAGTAGGTCCCTGTACTCTCTGAAAATGGATGTTTTCCCTAGGCAAACAAAGTTAAAATTTAATTTCCTTTTGCCCAAAATTCTAATTAGTTGAGATGCACAACATATATGAAAATTGGCTCCATTGGGTAAACTTTATAATTCAAAGTTATTCAAATTTGAATTCTGACATAAATGGACATTGAATTTATTAACCTACTTAGGAGCTTCCAAAAATGATAATTTTTGGCACACATTCCTTATTTAATGTGTTACTTATGTGGTAGAAATTTCAAGTCATTTAGAGTTACTTCATAGAACAAACTTGTTCAAATTTCAAAAAGGTGCTGTCAAGAAAACAGGGTTTTTTGACAACTTAAATTATTCAAAAACTTGTGCCCTTTTGGTTTTCCTCCTTATTTATGTTATAGAGCATGTGGTATTTATTTCATGGCATTTTGAAAAAAGTTTGTAGAACAAACTTGTTCAAAATCCCAAATGTTGCTGTGGAGAAAATTCATGTTTTCAGGGCTTTAATGGATTCAATTCTTGGTCTCCTCTTGTGTGTGTTCCTTATTTGATATAAGGAAGCAATGGTATGAATTTCATCTCATTTTATGAAAGTTTCCAATAGTAACTTGTTTGAGTTTTCTGTTTCTAGAAATATTAGAATTTCTATTTAATAAAGCACTAGGCTTTTCTTTATCAATGCTTTGCCAAAATATTTATATGACTAGAGATAGCAAGTCAATGATCTCTAATACCTTTGTTTCTAAGCTTGCAAGGTTGGAAAAACATTTGATAATATTTTGGTGAAGCATCTAAGAATGCCTCCTTTTCTGATAATCTTTTAGGGAAATTTTATTTAGTGTTTCCTCTTTCTTAATTTAGAACTTGAAATAATATTCAACAGGTATGAAGTATGGGATTCATAAGATAGTTTTTGGAAAAACTCTTTGATCAATATTTACTTTAGAAAATATTGCCAAGGTCATTGGAACAATATGTTGAATATTTTTATCCCTGGAACAATATGTTGAATATTTTTAGTTCACTGCTTTGCTATCCTTTTAAGTTTGCAAGTTTATATAATTAGTTTGTTTAGTTGCACTTAAACAACCACAAACAAACACAACCAAGGTTTATTAGTAAAGCAATTAGCAAAACAACTGTGTTAACAGGTATTCTAAAATTGGGATGTGACAGTAAGTCCATCATATAAACATTTGTGTCATGGTAACATTAAGACATTTAGTCTTGAAAGACTAAGTTATGGTTAACCAAACTTGGCACCAAGAATTTTAAAGATATGTTTGTCCAAAGGAAAATACTATTGGTTTCTTTACATGATAAAAAATTCTACGTTGAAGTGCATTATTTAACTATACACGCAACTCGTTTAAATAAATATCTAAAACATGATAAAAAAAGACCGTAAAAATGTATCACATCACACCATGATCGTGTCATACTGAAAATATTACAATATTTCTATCTCTCCCCAACGCATGATTAACACAATGAAGTTGATCTGCACAAAACAAGTTATAATTCCGAATATAAGTATGTATATAATTAAGAAAAGATAAAAGCATGATTACTGAATATTTAAGTGACAAGTATCTAACCTATGGTGTAAGGATCTCTTTAAAGGTTATTTTTGCAAGCGGATTGCTCCGCTTTTTATAAAGGTTATTTTTGTAAACAACACTATAAACTCATTAACTTGCAATTATCTAATGAATATATATATATATGGTTAAGGTAAGGAAAAACATTTTTGGAAAACAAGAGTAAAGAAAAACGCAAAGCAAGCTGAGTATAGCATTTGGTAAAATATTGTTTAATATTTTTTATCGCAAAACCATAGTATAAAGGAATGTGTTGTGACAGATCCCCTCTACTAATTACACATTCATGTACATGCACTTTTCACACAATTCATCTACTATAGTAAAAAAAAATGCAAGAGAGTAGCAGGTCTATCTATCTATCCCCAACGCCTCGACTCATCTGACAATGTCCATGCTGCTCCCGGCTCCACCTCCAGGCTCCAGCAAACCCAACATGTCTGTGGCTCCAGCTCTCTCATTTCGCTCCATCCTCTCTAGCTCCGCCAGAGGGCTTGCGTCCGCCAGGTAAGGGCCGCGACCGGCAGTGCCATATCCAAGCTGACACCGGCTCGTCCCCGTCCACAGCCTGCGCTGAATCATCCTGTCCCCGCGACAGCACCCGTGCCCGCGCGGGCGCCTGTTCGCCGGCTAGAGCGCCGCCACCCGGTCCTCGTCCTCCCCCACGGCGGCATTCGAGCGCTGATTCGTCTCCGACCAGCCTCCGTGGCCCACCACGCCTCGTCGAGCTGCGTACCGCCGTCCGTCTATCCACCTCGGGCTGATTGGCTGGATCCCGCGCACAACAGCGACGACAGCGCGCCCGGCGTGGAGTCGAACCGGTGTCGTCAACCTCAAGTGCTACAGCCTACTTGGTATGATTTCCTCTCTCTATCAGAATGATTTTATAATTTTGATGGTAAAAATGGATTAGTCGTCACTTACCCGAGAACAAACCCATCCAACGACAACACCGAAGTATTACTACAATAGAATACTCTCCACTTACCCGAGTACATGGTGTACGTCTGTACGTTACCTTTGATATTCTTAACGTACATAATTCCTGCTTCACACCTTGGCATGGATCGTTGTAGTCAGGTACACTCATCCAATTAGGAAGACTACCATGAAGATCCGGTTCTAAAGGGGCTACCGGTAATACAGTGGAACATCAATGATTCAGTATACTCCTTGCAATATTGGTGATTATGATAACTCTTAGCTATACGCGCAATGGCTGAACTCGATTACAAAATCATCTATAGACAAAACTGAAGAGTGAGACATGTATAGATAAATTAAAAAACAGAGTTTTTTTTAATGCATTCCAGCCTTTTTTCCTTCTACCGAGTGTACACATCTTCCCTTACAAGTTCAACACACACGACATGGATCTTGCTGCCGGTCATCGAAACGAGATCCTTTTCATTAAGCCCCATATGGTGCTCTAATTTTTGAATCCACATCTGCTTGTTTGAGATATGTAGAAAGGACATGAAAAGCTCCAGGCTTCATCTATAAATCGGCGGCAACAGACCAGTCTGTGGTCGTCATGTCAGCGAGCTTGTGTGAAGAGCCCACAGTACAAGATGAACATCCTGTACTAACACCACCTACAAGCAGTGGAACCAAAATTTCAGAAAATATAATGTCACGGCACAAACATATTGGGGTTTTCTACAGTACCTTTTACTACTCACCCGTGGCCACCAGTATGAATCCATATCGACGACCGTGATTAAGAGGCGAAGATTTGGCCCAGCAAGCCCAGTAAGGCGAAATACAATGGAAAAATAGAGGGGTTTCGGTACTAGTCGATCGGACGCTCGCCGCCACCGCACCTTACGCCAGGTCCCCCCCCCCCCCCCCCCCCCCCCCCTCCAGGTCGCGAGATCAGATGCTCCCCGCCGCCCGACCTCACGTCTGGTCTAGCAGTCCGCCGCAACTTCCACGCTGGGCCGCATCTACCTCAGACGCGGAGACCGCCTTAGTCGTCACACCTCACGCCCGGTCTCGCCGGCGGCCTCTCGCCCGCCTCCTCGCACACGACCTAGAACTCCGCCGCCACTTCTCCGCCGTGTTGAATGTCCACCGGATGTGGACAACCGCCTCCGTCCTCCCCTTAGGCTACTCCCTGAGGTACATGTGTCATCAAAACTGATGGACATTCAGATATGTAATAACTTATCTCTGAACATGTTCCCCTCCAATTTCACTACCTATCTAGTACTAGAAAATTCGCCTAATAGTGTGAACTACTATATAGCAAGGTGTGTAGTTTGATTTTCCTGTAACCTGCATGGATGTGTGATGTATCATCGTGGTCCTAGGAACCACACCCGATTGTATCTGTAGAAGAAAAGACAATCACCACAAAGCAAGTAAGCTAAACAGCCAAAACAATGGCAAACAGTAGAGAGTAGATATAATAAAATTTTAGAATTAGTACAATGCATATTTGTTTCAATTGTGTAGTAATTACAGTCCTTCCAACAACATGTCGCATTGTTGTATGCCCAGAAAACACTAAATCATGATTGTCCAAAATCATACTGATCCTGCAAAATTACAATGCACAAAAGTCATTTACAGTTGTAGACAAATGTCAATGATCACCTAATAACTAATATCCATGGTTAGCTATAACAAGATCAACAGTCAGGTGACATTCAGACTACTGCATGCTCACATGTCAAGAAATTTATCTCTAAATGTTTGTAACAGAATATGATCTCATGTTATCGCGCTGAATAGTGCACTAGATTTTGTAAAGCCATGGTAGCTACTTAGCCCAATGTTAAGTCTCACTGTTTCCCTGCTGTTCCCGTAAAGTGATACAAGCATTTGCATGTTTGCCATTAGGTAATTGGACGGATGGTATGTGAGCTTTTTGTACTGGCCTTGACCAGAGAATAAGATGCTGGAAGATGGACCTCTCTAGCACATTCAGGGAGCATTCCCATGCCATCGTCAGTGTGCCTGATCCGGAAACTCTAGACGTTTCCATGACAGGTGAGACTTGAGATTGCTGTTTGCTTTTTCTATTTAACGTGTGCTTGTTTTCTCTTTGTAATATCTTTTCTACCTTTTCATGGTGGCTGTTGTTATCTTGTTAGTGGGAGGAAGAAATACCATATCTCAGTTGCAGGAAGAGGGATGCAGATGGTTGAGTCCTCACTGCTGGAAGAAGATGACTCCACGGACATGGCAGGGATATAGCTTGGGGCGTGTTGTGGATTTTTTTTGGGCAGACAGTCATCTGTTTTTTTTAGATGATTTGTAGTTCTGTTATACTCTTTATCTTTTCTTTGCGAAGAACTAACTGTAATTCATTCCGTGAGACTGGATGGATTGACATAAGTCCGCAATCTGTTGTAAAATCTCGAGCGCCCAGCCTGCCGGCAAAGGCTTGCATGAAATGAAACTGATAAAACCCCGTAATGCACATGGTTTGTGCGTCTAACTAAACATGCTGCAAAATCTTTCATTCATTGTCAAACCAGAGCTAGCAAGCAAGCTATGGATAGAATGGTGGTGCGCAGAACATGGGCGTTTGACGAACCTAAACCATCGCGTGCCTGCTGGCAGTGGCACTTCCGGCTCTTGAAGTCTCAATCCCCAGGAAAACTCTGCCTGCACATAGACAGATCACTGTATCAGTCGTAATTACTAGCAGCGCCGACCAGGGTCAATGTTAAAACTGAACACGACTGATCGCATGCACGTTCATGTTCATCCTCACTCATCGAGCTTCCATTCCGCACTAAGATACAGGCATACAGATATGATTGCATCTGCATAGGTTCTCTCCGTACGAGCTATGAGGGCAGTCATACCAGTAGTGGATCTTGGGCTGGAACCTTATTTGTTATTAGGCCGGGGCCCAACTACAGTGCGGTCAGAATTAGGGACTAGTATGATTTGTACTACTCCCATTTCTTGTACTAGTATGAATTCGTGTAGGCCATTGGATGGAAGAAAATGAAGGGCTCTCATTCATTTGGGGGTACCACAGAACCCCTCAACATATTTTGCAAAGGGCCCTTTTATAATGAAAAATTGTTTGGATCATGAGGCAGTGCGTCCATGTGAATATTAGCAACATCTACATCAACAAGTCCAAGTATATTTTATATTTTTACATAAAACTTAACCTGATTACCTTTGAAGCAAAGTATAAATGTGGAGTTGCAACCTGTTACGCTGCAGCTCGCGTATTTCCGGTCATGCATGTATGATGAAATTCTTGACAGCGCCTCTATTTGCCTGTCTCTTTGTCCTACACTATTCAGATCTTAAATTTCGGATGTTAAATTCATATATGCATTCATATATTTAGTTGCCAGAGAAGCTTGGCATCCTAGTGTGGAATGGAACTTGTGACAGAGTGTCAGCATCAAGTATCTGTAATGTCAAAATTAGACTGTTTATTAGTATGTCACAAGCCTAGTGAGAGTTAAAAGCAAGCTGGAAATCAAACTAAAAGAAGGAAATTACTAATAAACATAAAGCAAGCTAGAAATCTGGCAATTGACTGACTCCAGTGAGTCAAACATAAAAGGGTAATCCCCAACAAAGTTATTATTAGCCAGCTTGTGGACTGCGTCGGCAATTTTTTTCTGCCTGATTCAGTCAAGTGGTCAGTTGAACTGCATCCACCTAGTAGTTAATGAACTCGGCTACTGGAGAAATGACAAGCACAATTTACTTATAAAAATTCTCTAGCATCAGACTGGCTATAAAAAGATTCTAATACATTTTGAGCATGCAGCAGCCGAGATAGTTGGTTCTCCTCACCAGTTCCATTATCTCCTGGAGAAAACAGTTTAACAACCTATAAGACAAAATAGGATGGTTTCACAACTCAACAGTTTTAACACCTGAAGAAATAGTAGCATCCCGTTTTCTAGATGAAATAGTAGGATCTAATTTTCTAAAAAGTAATTTAACCTTGAAGCAAATCTCAAGCCAACTGGGGAAAAAAATTATACTGGTGTCTCGCTTCAATACCTCACTCATTGAACTTAAGAAGAGTATTCTATTGTAGTAATACTTAGCTCCATCCAATGGTCTTAGAAAATCAACATACATGTCACAATTATTAATTTAAGATGAACTGGGATATCAAAGCAAAAGCAACTCTGAGATTCTCTAGGATGCCATGCATGCGAGGGAGGTGGCAGTGGATAGCCACAACAAAGAGGGACCAACTGGTCCAGGACTAAATTGTGATGGAAGTCTGCTACCAATGAACCATTAGAAATCTGGATTCCTACTTAGTCATTTTTTTTTACCTAATACATATTAGCATCTCCTTGCAGGCAAATCAAAAATTGCATGATGGATGGGCTCTTTGCATTATTTTGTTGCTGTACTGGACACAGGTCTGCTCAACTTTCAAAAACCGAACACGAGAAGCTATTTGTTTCAAAACGTCCTGATCATGTATTCTTGAAAAAAAAAATCCTGATCCTAACATTGGAAAGAATACATAAGATTTCTGATTTTTCATTAAACAGAGTTTTGTTCTGCCAGATATCATACTTTGAATACTGCTTGTCCGTGTCAGCTGCAGCTTGGTGATGCCATGCAGATATTCATTTTCAGTCACCCAGCTTCTCGCATTTCACCTGGAATTTACAAAAACTGTGTAAATTTTTAACAAGTAGATGGGATTGCCCTCTCAAAGAGATAAACTAAATTGCACCTTGATTTCCGAGCACTGATGGATATAGTCGTCTAACATCACTTCCGCCTTCTCGCACTCTGCCTATTCTACGCTCATTTTACTGACATGGAACTTCACTCCCACTGAGATTTCAGGATGGGATTGGACATTGGATGAGATAAATTAGTTCACTCCCACTGACAAGGAGAGCAGGAGCCAACACAATGCGGAGGCTGGAAAATAACCGTGTGCAGAATGCAGATGAAGGAATAATGCGCAGGACAATCGTGATGGCTCGGCTGCTGTAGGGATTACTGAGAGGCCTCGACAGTGTCGACTGCCCCTCCCTTGCCTCCATCAGCACTCAGCACCGCCATGAACATCTTCTCGTCGGGTGGCAACCCTGCGATTACACATGCAGCCGCCGCCGCAACAGTTGGAGCTGGGACATACAACCGCAGGTACAAAGTACAAACATAAGAACACTACCCGTGGATCCAAAACATGAGGATATGTGGACTGCGACGACACCTCGGGGCGGGAAGAGGATTGGGCGAGGGTCGGGGGAGGAGGCCGATGGAGAGGGCGGAGCGGATGGAGTCTCTCCTCCTCGGCCAGATCCAGCACGACGGCGGCGCGAAGTCTCAGCGACTTTGGCCATGGGGACCGGCGGCGCAGGGGGAGGCGATGGATCGCGTGCTACAATTTTTTTTTTTTTGAGAGAGATCGCGTGCTATAGTTGAGGCCGGTGATTACCGCTGATTCCGTGTATCGTGGCCCCTGCATATTATGGTTCCGTGTAATTAATTCCGTGCTTTCCGTGTAATTTTGAGGGACGAGCAATAATAGGAAGGAAGGTTTGCTTGACGACAGGATACACAGGTTAACGGTTGAAGGAACAAAACTTTTCTTTTAGATAGGAGAGATAGGAGAGATTCTATTCGGCTGAGCATCAGTATATAAGGTGCCCTGCCCCCTTCTGCGAGAGGAGAGACACTAGACGTCGACACTCTGGATTGCTTCACTTCACACAGAGAGAACTAGAGAGAAGAGTGGCTACTCGGCTGAAGGCCTGATTTGTACTGTGGCTACTCGGTAACACACATATAGAGAGAAAGACAGGAGTAGGGGTGTTACCTCCACACGAGGGCCCTGAACCTGGGTAAGATCTTGTTGTTTGCAGTGCTAGAGACATCCCACACGCGGCTACTCGCCGTGTGATCCCTCCCCGAGCACCTACAGCGTCCATCGGCCCTAAACATTAGCCATCCCATGGCATCTGCCGTGATACCACCACGACAGCCATGGTCGGGCCGCGGTGGTGGATCTTGCGCGGTGGGGGCGGCGGAATCGCTCGCCGGAGGTGGGGAATTTCTCGTCGGCGCAGGCGGCGGAGTGAGGGTTTCGACCCATGAATCTAGTTTCGCACCGAATAAATAGTGTTCGGCCATAGAAATCTACGGGCACCCTTATCCTGTTTACATGCCGGGCTAACTATACGGGCTCTGCTTTGGGCTAGAAATCGGCCTCGGACCGTAAAAGCGCCAAAGTTTGACCGTAAAAGCGCCGGAGTTTTACGGTTTTGGTCCCTTTTAAGGACCTGTTGGAGGGCGAAGGGACCCAAGACGGTTTGGCCTCGCATTATCTTTGATCATTCCAGCCAATAGAGTAGCTCATTTGTTAGCGCAGGGAGGGCGAAGGGACCCAAGACGGTTTGGCTGGAGGATCCACAGATTTTATTTTTGGGCTTCTTGCTATAGATGTACTAACTATTTGAACCCCAAAGGTTTTTAACGAAACGGCTTGCTTGCCTAATATAGTGATTTAACTTCAAAAAAAAAATGGGCTCACAAATGCTGCGATAACCATTTGGCATCTTTCTCCAGAGAACCAAAAACAATTTGACAACGCAAACTTCACATAAACTTGCGCCGCAGAACAAAGCATGCAACAGATCACACACATATCAAAGCAATACAATATCAAATATAGAGAACGCACGGAGATGACATCAGTTCACACAAATAAAGTTCCTGAGATACAGATCTCAATACTCAAAACTGTAAAAAGCGGAGGACCGGTCCGGTAGCTGCTTTCGAAACCAACTCCCAAAGAACTGCTTCACATCCTAGGCCTCGTAGATCCAGTTGTGCTGGCTGCTCCTCCACTCGGCAAGACCCTCAGGAAACCACAGGGCGATCTCCTTCCTGGCGTTCTCAACTGAGTCGCTTCCATGGATGACGTTCCTGGATAGTGCAGATAACACGTTTCAGAATGCATCCAGATATGGATCCAAGCAAGAAATGTTCTTAGATGGGCCATCAAAACATAGCAGGCCCGAATGCAATGAGGAGTTTCAAAATGACTTATATTCCTCTACAGCCAGAATGATGGAGGTCATATTGCAAAGATTCTACATGTGTAGTAGTTGCTTGCAGTGCAAGCAGACGATTCATGTAAAGTGCACAAACCAAAGTATATGCCCTTTCAGATGCCTTTCGTGTGCCAATGCTAACTAATGCACGCCCACCAAACTTTCTCGACAGGCTAATTTTATAGATATTGTTACGAAAATAAATAATAATCGAACATTTAGTTTGACCACACCAAACAAATGTCTTTTTGAATTTTTATCTTTCTGGTTAACTAAATTAGCCAAACTACCAATTAAGTATTTCTCTATGAGAATACGAGTGAAACAAAAGAGTAGCTAGGAAGGATGCCGACGGCCACAGTAACCTAACACTAACAAGCCCAGGGGTGAAATCTAACCTTCCGATGTCGACGGCGAAGTCACCACGGATGGTGCCTGGCTCAGAGGCCAGGGGGTTGGTGGCGCCAATGATCTTGCGTCCAGTGGCGACGACGCTCTTGCCCTCCCAGACCATAGCGACGACGGGGCCGGAGACGATGTACTCAACGAGCCCGGCGAAGAAGGACTTGGAGGACAGATCGGCGTAGTGCTGCTCAGCGAAGGACTTCTCCACATTCTGAAGCTTCAGGCCTGCATACCCAGTTTCACGGATCAGCAAACAAATCTTTACCGTCTATGCACAGATCAGCTACTTCAGTGCCTAATTCAAACGGAATCGGGAGGGGCGAATTTTGTTACCCTTGAGGTAGAAGCCCTTCTTCTCGAAGCGGCTGATGATCTCGCCGATCTAAGAAAAAAGCAGGGGAGCGGATATGTCAGCACAAGCTAGCTAGCTACTGAGCAAAGGAGCAGATGGGAGAAGAAAAGGAGGGGGATGGGTGTGCTTACGAGGCCCCTCTGGACGCCGTCGGGCTTGATCATGATGAAGGTCTGCTCCGCCATTGCTGTTGAGAGGTGCTGCGGCTGCTCGCGTCCTTGAGATTTCGGGCTGGGTTTGGTCGGCGCGGTAGGGAGAGAGGAAACCCTAGAGAAGGACTAGCGAGAATATATAGGGCGTCGGCCGGCCGCCGCGCACGTGTCTCTCGCTTGTGTCGTGCCGTGACACGGGCCTGGTGATGCGAGTAGGGTGCTATGGCCCGTCACAGTTATTTGGGCCTCCTAGGATTTCAATGCGCTGTGTGGTCTGGGTGGGCTGACCGTATAGGGCATGTTCAGCCCACACCTTTCTCCGTGAAAGAGCGTGCTTAGGATTTATCCAGAGCGAGTTAGGAACTATCGCCGATTCTCAAGGAAGAACAATGCAAACAGGAGGAGGGAGGAGGTAGAAGAAGGGTGTGGATCCGACCTCCCCTAGGAGTGCCAATATACAGAGATGCCGAGGGAAAAAAATTGGGAGCGTCTGCATGTGTGATGCCACGACCCAGGGGTTTTAGAAGCTCTAGCTGTCAAGGAAGCACTAACCCTGGCCCTGAACATCAATGCCACTAAAATTTGCATTGCCACGGACTGCTTAGGCCTTGTGCGAGATATATCAGAAGGTAGCCTGGAAGATATGGCACAGTTATCGCTAAAATTCAGCAAAGGAAAGGAGACGTTGAAGATGCGGTTTTCAAACATGAAATGAGGGAAGCAAACTGGGAAGCTTATGATATTGCAAAACTCTCTCTAGGTCTAGGGCCTAGACGCCATGTCTGGTTGATTCAACCACCAGATTCTGTAATTACTAGATGGGCATGCACGCTTCGTTGCACCGTCTACAAAGCGTTTAGGCATTATATGGTAAACTTGGTGAATTTGCATGTGTTTGAAACTTTGGATTCGTTACTCTTTTGCGTAATCGGTTTTTAGTGTCGCCTGTAAATGGCTATCCACGCTTGGCCGCATAGGTAATACCAAGGTTGGTTTATGCTTCCAAATTTTAGAAAACATTATTTTCAGACACTATCCATAAAATAATTTCTTTAAGAAGTTTCAGTGAATAAGGATTGTTAGATTATATGGAGGCACAACTACCATTTTAACTTATAAGTCAGAAGTATAATGTTCAATAACTAGATAAGAGGTCTCAGAATTTTGTAACACACTAATGATGTTAACAGGTTTGCACAGATTAATCGAGAACTGCTGAAATTCGAATGGGCTAGCAGGCCCATTAGGCAATTTCCATTTAATCCCTAAGGCCCATGCAGCCATAGCAAATGGTGGGAGTTTAGTCCCACATTGCTAGTTGGGAGAGTTTTGCACCAGTTTATAAGGTGAGCTCTCTCCCCACTAGTGTGAGTTGGTATGAAGAGAGAGGAGTAGTGGAGGTGTTCCACACGCGCGCTCCTCCTCCTCCGCCGCCCGCCTCGCCACGCCTCGCCTCGTCACGACACGTCACGACGCGCCGCGCCGCGGGAATGAGCCGAGCCGATGCCTTTATTTTGGCTGTTGGAAACGGAGAGTCAACAGACACGCCAATAATATGAGACGTCATATTGATTGACATTTATTTTGGTAACAGCCGCGCGCAGTAAAACGCCGCATTGATCACGTGGTAACCGCGCGCAGTAAAACGGCGCATTGAGTGCGTGGTAACGGCTGTAGTAAACGCCAAATGAATTCGTGAGCTGACCGTTCTCCTACCCGGCCGTGCCTATATATTGAGGGCGCAGGGGCGGACACAGACACACAACTCATACCCTCTTTGCGCCCTGTCGTTCCACCTCCTGTTGCTGCTGCCGGTGATCCCATCCCGTCTACCGCGTACACGGCCGACGGGAGAGCAGGCCTCCGAAACCCCGCCTCTCCAGATCCTGTACGGGAGAGGGGCGATTAGGTTTTTGGGGAGCGTCTCCTACGCGACTGCTCGCTGCTGCTGTACGTCTACTACCGCGTCGCCCTCGTCATCAACATGGCAACCGAAGCCGAACGAGCTGCTGCTGCCGCAACTGCTGCCACCGACGCTGCTGCGGCCGCTGCTGCTGCTGAGGCCGCCAACGCTGCTGCCGCCGCCGCCGCGGCTGCCGCCACTGCTACGTCTACTGCCAACTGGCCGGTGTCAGGGTATAATACGTTTATCCCTGCTCTTGTTATTTCCATGTGTGCGATACTAGTAGTTTGCGCAGATGTGTCTACACTCAATCTAGTATGCACGAACAGGGTTAAGTATCAGTATGTTTACGTCATGTTCATGATTTATACTTGGATTAATTTAATCTGTAAATTGCCTAAATTCCTAACAATCCAAAAACCTAATATGTGTAGGCAATTTTCGATTCATGGTTTTGCTACTGCACTGAAACCGGACCCGTTTACGGGGACGTACTTTAAGCGTTGGCAGACCAAAACATTCTTATGGCTCACGGCTATGAACGTGTTCTGGGTCGTCGGTGTCACTCCCACGGAAACGATTACTCCTGATCAGGAGAAGGCGTTTAGGGATGCCACCGTCGTCTTTGTTGGATGCGTTCTAAGCGTGATCGGAGAGAAGTTTGTTGACGCATATTTAAATGTGCGGGTTGCCAAGGACTTGTGGGAGGCGCTCGAATCCAAATTCGGCGCAACCGATGCTGGCAGCGAGATGTACAGTATAGAGCAGTTCCATGACTACAGAATGGTCGAAAACCGGTCTGTTTTGGAGCAGGCTCATGAGATACAGTGCATCGCTAAGGAGCTTGAAATTCTCAAGTGCGTGTTACCGGGCAAGTATGTCGCGGGATGCATAATCGCCAAGCTGCCTAATTCCTGGAGGAGCTTTGCCACTACTCTGAAACATCAGAGGCGTGAATTCTCAGTAGAGGATGTCATCGGCCATCTGAGTGTTGAGCAGAATTCGAGGGCAAAGGACTCGCATGGAAAAGGGAATGAAGGGACTTCTGCGGCCAATATGGTACAGAAGAACTACAACTCCCACAAGAACAAGGCGAGGACTGGTGTCCAGCAGAATACCGACTTCAAGAAGAAGGCTAAGAAGACCTTCAAGAAGGATAAGAAGAAAGATGGCTGCTTCACTTGTGGTTCACTGGAACACTGGGCTGGGAAGTGCCCAAAGAAGTATGTGAAGCCAGGACAGAATTCCAAGGCTGTCAACATGATCGTGAGCAACAATGAGAATGGGGCATCTGGGTATGGTAATTTGTTTACTGTATTTTCAGTTTGTCAGTCTACTGATTGGTGGATTGACACAGGTGCAAACATTCATGTGTGTGCTGACATCTCATTGTTTTCTTCTTATCAGGTCACAAGGAACGGGTCCGTATTGATGGGGAACGGCGCAAGTGCTTCTGTACTTGGTGTTGGCACGGTCGATCTGAAGTTTACTTCGGGAAGGATCGTGCAGCTCAAGAACGTGCAGCATGTCCCCGCCATCAAGAAGAATCTCGTTAGTGGCTCCCTTCTATGTAGAGAAGGATTTAAGTTGGTTTTCGAGTCCAATAAAGTAGTTGTAACGAAATATGGACTGTTTGTTGGAAAAGGGTATGAGTGCGGAGGTCTGTTCCGCTTTTCCCTCGCTGATTTTTGTAATAAAGTCGTGAACAATATTCATTCGAGTGTTAATGAAACAGAAGTTTGGCATTCACGTCTTTGTCACGTTGGTTTCAGTTGCATGACGCGGTTAGCAAAACTAAATTTAATTCCAAGTTTCACTTTAGCCAAAGGTTCTAAGTGCCATTCGTGTGTACAAGCAAAGCAACCTCGCAAGCCCCACAAGGCTGCGGAGGAGAGACACTTGGCGCCATTAGAACTCATACATTCTGATCTCTGTGAGATGAATGGTGTGTTGACTAAAGGTGGAAAGAGATACTTCATGACGTTAATAGATGATTCCACTAGGTTTTGCTATGTATATCTGTTAAACACTAAAGACGAGGCTCTACACTACTTTAAAATCTATAAGGCAGAAGTTGAGAATCAACTTGAAAAGAAAATTAAACGAATCCGGTCAGATCGTGGTGGAGAGTATTTCTCTAATGAGTTTGACTCTTTCTGTGCGGAACATGGCATTATTCACGAGAGGACGCCTCCCTATTCACCTCAGTCAAATGGGGTTGGCGAAAGGAAAAACCGTACTCTAACAGATTTGGTTAACGCCATGTTAGATACATCGGGTTTATCCAAGGCATGGTGGGGGGAGGCTATATTGACATCATGTCATGTCCTGAATAAAGTTCCGACGAAAGACAATGAGGTCACTCCCTATGAGCAATGGGAGAAGAGAAAAACAACACTCTCGTACTTACGTACTTGGGGCTGTTTGGCAAAAGTCAATGTGCCGATCCCCAAAAAGCGTAAACTTGGACCAAAGACCGTGGATTGCGTTAATTTGGGATACGCTAAGAATAGCGTTGGCTATAGATTTCTAGTAGTGAAATCTGAGGTACCTGACGTGAAGGTCGGTACGATTTTGGAGTCTAAAGATGCTACATTCTTTGAGGATATTTTTCCTATGAGAGATATGCAAAGCACTTCTAGACAGGAATCAGAGGAGACTCCTGAACCTGCCATTCCTATGGAATATTATGAACAAACACATGATGAGAATCCTGAGAAGGATGACGAGGAAACCCTTGGTAGGGGCAAGAGACAGAGGACTGCAAAGTCCTTTGGTGATGATTTCCTTGTGTACCTTGTGGATGATACTCCCACTTCTATTTCAGAAGCTTATGCATCTCCAGATGCTGACTACTGGAGAGAAGCGGTCCGTAGCGAGATGGATTCCATCATGGCTAATGGAACGTGGGAGATCACTGAACGTTCTTATGGCTGTAAACCATTAGGATGTAAGTGGGTGTTCAAAAAGAAGCTTAGGCCTGATGGTACGATTGAAAAGTACAAGGCTAGACTTGTGGCCAAGGGTTATTCCCAGAAAGAAGATGAAGATTTCTTTGACACTTATTCACCTGTGGCCAGACTGACCACCATTCGAGTATTACTCTCGTTGGCGGCCTCGCATGGTCTTCTCGTCCATCAGATGGATGTTAAGACGGCTTTCCTAAATGGAGAGTTAGACGAGGAAATCTATATGCAACAGCCAGATGGCTTTGTGTTAGATGGTCAAGAAGGAAAGGTGTGTAAATTACTGAAATCTTTATATGGGCTGAAACAAGCACCTAAGCAATGGCATGAGAAGTTCAATACAACTTTAACATCTGTTGGCTTTGTTGTTAATGAAGCTGACAAATGTGTATACTATCGCCATGGTGGGGGCGAAGGAGTTATTTTGTGTTTGTATGTTGATGACATACTGATATTTGGGACCAACCTCAAAGTAATCAATGAGGTTAAGTCATTTCTATCCCAGAACTTTGAGATGAAAGATCTTGGTGTGGCTGATGTTATCTTGAACATCAAGCTATTGAGAAACAATGAGGGTGGGATTACACTTCTGCAATCCCATTATGTTGAGAAGGTTTTGAGTCGTTTTGGATATTCGGACTGCAAAACTTCTCCAACGCCATATGATCCTAGTGTGCGGATTCGAAAGTTCGAAGGCACAGCCAAGGATCAGCTGAGGTATTCTCAAGTAATTGGTTCACTCATGTATCTAGCGAGCGCTACGAGGCCTGACATCATGTTTGCTGTGTGCAAACTAAGCCGGTTTGTTTCCAATCCGGGTGATGTGCATTGGCATGCTGTAGAAAGAATTATGCGCTATCTGAAAGGTACCGTGAACCATGGACTTCACTACAGTGGATATCCTTCGGTACTTGAAGGGTATTGTGATGCGAATTGGATCTCTGATGCTGATGAGATGAAAGCCACAACGGGGTATGTGTTTACCCTTGGAGGTGGTGCTGTTTCCTGGAAGTCTTGCAAGCAAACGATCTTAACGAGATCGACAATGGAAGCAGAATTGACAGCATTAGACACGTCTAGTGTCGAACCAGGATGGCTTCGAGATCTTTTGATGGACTTGCCTGTGGTTGAAAAGCCAGTACCGGCTATCCTTATGAACTGTGACAATCAAACAGTGATTGTCAAGGTGAAGAGTTCAAAGGACAATGCACAGTCCACAAAGCACATAAAAATGAGATTAAAAGCTGTCAGACATTTAAGAAACTCCGGAGTGATAGCGGTGGATTATATCCAGTCGGCTAAAAATCTGGCAGATCCCTTTACTAAAGGGCTATCACGTGTTGTGATAGAAAGTGCATCGAGGGAGATGGGTATGAGACCCACATGAGTTGCCATGGCAGTAACCCAACCTATGTGATCGGAGATCCCGTGAAGTGGGACCTGGGAAAACAAGCTAGTGGTTAACTGAGGAGAGTAATTTTTACTAACCCACTCCACTGGAGATGCAGTACTCTCAAAAACTGTATGGCAGGTTGACTTTTGTCTTAATGTGTTCCAAGGCTTATATAAGCAAGATGCTATCCTACATAGCGATCTTTTGAGGAACACACCTATATGATCCTGACTGCTGGTCACAGTCTATGAGATTGGGTGATCTCTAATAAGTTCATGAATAGGCCAGGAGTATGACTAATATGCTCCACCCGAGGGGTCAGCCTTCGGCAGCCTAGTACTGGCAAGACATTTAGTGAAACTATTTTACGCCAAACTGACAATTCAAGGCATAGTCCATTGTTCAGTTGTGATATAGTGTAGCTACTTGTTCTAGGTGGATGTTCAACCTTAACGGGTCTCCACTGAAAATGCCGGTATATAAAAACAGTGAATGGAACAGAGGACAACACCATGGGTCTTCGGGATCTGGTGGGGGATTGCTGAAATTCGAATGGGCTAGCAGGCCCATTAGGCAATTTCCATTTAATCCCTAAGGCCCATGCAGCCATAGCAAATGGTGGGAGTTTAGTCCCACATTGCTAGTTGGGAGAGTTTTGCACCAGTTTATAAGGTGAGCTCTCTCCCCACTAGTGTGAGTTGGTATGAAGAGAGAGGAGTAGTGGAGGTGTTCCACACGCGCGCTCCTCCTCCTCCGCCGCCCGCCTCGCCACGCCTCGCCTCGTCACGACACGTCACGACGCGCCGCGGGTTGCGGGAATGAGCCGAGCCGATGCCTTTATTTTGGCAGTTGGAAACGGAGAGTCAACAGACACGACAATAATATGAGACGTCATATTGATTGACATTTATTTTGGTAACAGCCGCGCGCAGTAAAACGCCGCATTGATCACGTGGTAACCGCGCGCAGTAAAACGGCGCATTGAGTGCGTGGTAACGGCTGTAGTAAACGCCAAATGAATTCGTGAGCTGACCGTTCTCCTACCCGGCCGTGCCTATATATTGAGGGCGCAGGGGCGGACACAGACACACAACTCATACCCTCTTTGCGCCCTGTCGTTCCACCTCCTGTTGCTGCTGCCGGTGATCCCATCCCGTCTACCGCGTACACGGCCGACGGGAGAGCAGGCCTCCGAAACCCCGCCTCTCCAGATCCTGTACGGGAGAGGGGCGATTAGGTTTTTGGGGAGCGTCTCCTACGCGACTGCTCGCTGCTGCTGTACGTCTACTACCGCGTCGCCCTCGTCATCAACATGGCAACCGAAGCCGAACGAGCTGCTGCTGCCGCAACTGCTGCCACCGACGCTGCTGCGGCCGCTGCTGCTGAGGCCGCCAACGCTGCTGCCGCCGCCGCCGCGGCTGCCGCCACTGCTACGTCTACTGCCAACTGGCCGGTGTCAGGGTATAATACGTTTATCCCTGCTCTTGTTATTTCCATGTGTGCGATACTAGTAGTTTGCGCAGATGTGTCTACACTCAATCTAGTATGCACGAACAGGGTTAAGTATCAGTATGTTTACGTCATGTTCATGATTTATACTTGGATTAATTTAATCTGTAAATTGCCTAAATTCCTAACAAGAACTACACAAATAGATATATGTCGGGCAGTCGGAATTGCGAAATAATAAAAGAAAATCCATGGAACACAAATAAATAAACTACAGAGACAACTCTTTTGCTTTATTATCTTAGGAGGTTAATGTAAAGCTGAAAAGGAAAGCATATTAGTACTATATATATTCAAGGTGAAGTGCAAATGAAGATGACTTGCAACTCTTCTTCACTTGCCCTTTTGCTCCAGCAGCTTAGTTATGTGAAGTTCCAGCTCAAAACTAATCATCTCACCACCGGTACTCATGACTCGAATCATTCCAAACCTGATAACCTCTAGACACCTGCATGCCACTCTTCAATCAATTTTTACCTTCATGTGGTGCATGTGGAAGTTAAGAACGGCCACCATTTTAGCAGGAAACATGATGCTCCTTATCAGATCAATATTGTTGCAAACGCTATCAAGACTAACCTTCAAAGGTGTGATCTCTTTACGTTCGATATACATGATTCTTCCAATATGTAGGACGACAAGCCAAATTATTCTATTATGCAGGGATGCACAGTTAAAATGGATTTAACAATCACATGAACCGAGCTATTCTTGGATGTTGCTTGGCAAACTTGCAAGGCACCAGTACCACCACAAATACTTCTACAGGTTTAGGTGTTTATGGCAAATTTCAGCAGGTAAGCAGAACCACTTCTATATTTGTCCAAGCCTCAGCGGACTTAACACCATTACCACTTCATGATGAAGCTCTTGCGCTTGTGTTTGCAAATCTCCTTCAGCTATAGAAGGTCACGTTCCTCATAGATAATATCTATAGTGCGAAGGAGGTTGCGCCAACTACAACAACAAATTATATGGGAGATCATAAACTGCATTTCCCACTTCAGAAAAGCTCACTCAACACTTGCCCCTGATGTCTATAATATTCATAGGAACTTCAATGGAGTGACTCATGATTGCGCTCAATAGGCCATCCGAATGTTCCCTGTCTAGGCCCACTACTCTTGCACAAATTCAGCCCTTGTGCATGGCTCTTGCCCTACTGCCTTTATCTCTAGAAAATCTGAATCTTCAGGGCATTATATTGCATGATGTGAGCTGAGTAAAACCATTGGCGCCTCCATCGCCTCTGACTGTTCAAGAAAAAAAGATCATAAAAAACAAGACACCATAATGGTTTGGAAATTCAAATGGCCTTGTTGCCTCAGATGTGATGTTCTACCCTGCATAACATAACAGAGAGGGAAACACCAATAAATCATCAATAAGAAACAATTTTGATAAAATTGTATACATTTACTAATATCTAAAAATCTTATTATTCATAGGAAATGTGATCAAACCCAGCAAAGCACGACTCCGTCTCCAACACAAGCCACAAACAGAAATAGTAGTTCTATATGTGTCCAACTTAGGTCAAGCAAGCAGCAGTAATGCACTAAGCGACAACTACCTACAAAATAATGAAGGAGCTAAAACTATAAAACATGTTGCCATGATACATAACTGTAAAGTAGAGAGTAGGCACAAATTCTACTCACTGTTTACCTATTTTTTCTAGTAAAGTTTATATAGATACACTCATATGAGTTGCTATGGCATGCAAATTCCGACTGCGACATGAATTACTAAAGATCTTCATTTATTCCTAAATTCTCTCACTCCCTGAGTATTGGACGACTGAATAATAGTTCTCTAACTTCCAACATCAATGCCAATGAACTGACAACCGAGAAATCAACTGCATGGCGCACCAACAGACTTAAGTGGAACATTAAGTACAATTATATTTAATTGAAGAAACTGATCAACTATACTATGAAATACATATTCAAGGCAAGGTTAAGACAAATTACTCATCCCAATTGATGAGCTACTTTAACACATCATGCATGCCTGACTGCATGTGTATGTTTCATGTTTGTCTCAAACAGACAGGGAAGCCAAAAAAAATGTTGCCACTATTTCACTACTCATGAACTAGAAATCTTGACAATATTTCACCTGTCATTGAAATAATTATCTATTGAGTTATCTGACAACCAGCTATAAAGAGCAAGTAAAAACAAGTTGGAAACAATTCGTTTTGTGCATAACGTTATGTACAGGATCAGAAGCATCAACAATTACAGACTATGAAAGCCAGTTCGGAGCATGGTGATACATATATTACAAAAGTAAACAATAAAGCCATCAGTTTGGTGATATAATTTTTTATATATAATGCTAGAAAAAGAACTCGTCCAAAAATTAGTATGACTAATCAATATTTGAAGTCATCACCTAACATCCACCCAAGCCAAAGTCAAAGCAATTTATCTGATCAAGAAACTAACACGTGTTTGCTTCCTAAAGATGAAAAAATAACCAAGTCTGTGACAAAAAAAAATGCACGCGATTATCTATTGTAGGACTAAATACACATGATCAACAAGGCACATACATTTACCTTCTTATTAGTATTTTCTACATCAGAATTTGCTGTTTTTTTTATTTGCCAGCAAAAATCCACTGTTCATAATTGAGAACGGCCAGAAAGAAAAGTACTTAATCATCATCAGTTTTTAGTATGATAGAAAGAAAGACATCAAAAATCCAATAATCAAGTGGATGGTCTTAGTAAAATATCCAGTTATTTTCTTACCATCCAAAGAAAGTAAATTCACCTTCAGTTGATTTGGTTGAAGCCCACTGCGACGTTAATTGAAATGTGATATCATCGAAACTCAAAATACTATACGTGTGATCAATTTAATTTAAATTATGCATTGATGCTACTTTTTAATACATACATACCTTGCCAGTGAGCATTCCAAGAAGATGAGTTCCTTGCTAGCTCTGTAAGAAGCCCGGACAAAAGCTATGCAATGACGAACAACTTAGTAATTACATTGGTGGGTCGAATTGATATACTGCTACAGTTAACCGAAACACAAAATTCAAAGCAAAGAATGCTACTTTTACCAACCGTCTTTAGGATAAGTTACATATCAAGAGATTTAAGATAAGTTTTAGAATAATTTATTATGCCACAACCTACAGACCAATGCAAGTATATTTGCACAAATATATTTCTAAGAACATGGAGTATAGCAGCACCTACACAAAACAAAATAGACATGCAGAGATCATTCCAGGGACTTTTGTAGTAGCAAAGCAAAAGGAGAAAGAAGGCAAACCATTGTGGAGCTGCATAAAGTATGTACACCAAGTGATAGTTCGGACAATAACTGACGGCGCCAATAGGATAGGATGAACAATGGTCGAAGACGAGCGTCACCGTGGAGAGACGTCCCCACGTTTCACCACCATCAAAAGACCCCATTATTTTCTTGGACAACACAAGCGAAATAGGCAGACCGAAATCAGGGTCGCCATGGCCTAAATCGAGCTCTCCAATCAGGCCACCATCGGCAAGACAAATGTCGATGTTGCCAACCTTGGATAAAGCCCTCGGGATGAATGTCGGACATGAGTGCTGCAAAATGCAATCTCCAAAATCTTAGTCAAATAAAAAATTGCAACATACATGAAATCCTAGGAAAAGGGAACCACAATAACATATTCAATTGGGCACGACCTCAACTTACTTGTCTCCATGGACATTAGCACGCAGGAACACGAGTAGGCGCGCCGTGCCTTGGGCAAAACATCTCGTCCTGCTAATTCTCCAATGTGTGGTGGCCACTGATGTGGTCCTCTCTGCAGGTCGCAGGCCCTCAACGACACGCTCACACTTTCTTCTCCATAGGAGGGAGAAGATCCTAATTCCCACTCCTCAATGGCGCCACCACGCCCCACCCCCATTCTCCTCATGACCCCGACAACCGCATCCACCTCGTCTTGCCGGTCTACACCGTCCACAGCCCAACCCAGGGCCACCCGCCGAATTTCCGGTCCGTATCCACCCCCGCATCCTTCACCCACGTCGTCGCCATGTTATACCTCTCCGGGGGCCGCAGCCCCTACTCCAACGGAGTGGCCGTTCGACGTTGCTTCTTGCCGAGCTCTCCGTCTGGTGCGCCATGGGAGAGGCACAGATCTCCGACCGGTCCTCCTTCGACGCACCGCTAGTGCGGCGCCGGCTTTTTTCTATGCTTGCAGCAGCTCTTGAGGATCCGTGGGGAAAGGGGTTTGTTTGTTCGTTGATGACCCACAAGTATAGGGGATCGCAACAGTCTTCGAGGGAAGTAAAACCCAAATTTATTAATTCGACACAAGGGAAGCCAAAGAATATTCATATCTCTTAACAACTGAGCTATCAATTCAACTGCGCCTGAAAGTAGACTTGCTCGCAACAATTTATCAATGGTAACAGTTTTATAGCAGCAGTAGAAATAAAATAACAGCAGTAGTAAAATAGTAACAGCGGTAGCAATCACGAAAAACAACAGGATGGGAGTACCGTAGGCATAGGGGAATGGATGGACGGGCGTTGCATGGATAACATAGGTCATGTAATAATAATAACGTGGGAATTGCAGATAATAATAATAAAGCATCAAACATGTAGGCAAACCATAGGCATGTGTTCCAATATAGTCATACGTGCTCGCAATGAGAAACTTGCACAACATCTTTTGTCCTACCAGCCCGTGGCAGTGGGGCCTCTAGGGAAACTACTTGTAATTAAGGTGCTCATTTTAATATAGCACCAGAGCAAAGCATGAACACTCCGTGAACACACGTGATCCTCACATCACAACCATCCCCTCCGGTCATAGTTGTCAGAATCGTGATTCTACCACGCGGTTCTACGACTTAGCGACCCAAATTGAGCTGAACGATTCCGCGATTCTACTAGGTAGAATCTAAGATTGTACGATTCTTTAAGTTGTGATTCTACTGTTTGTGATCCTACCATAGAGGTTCCGATCCAATTCAGGATCACGATTCTGACAACTTTGCCTCCGGTTGTCCCAATTTCTGTCACTTTGGGGCCTCGGGTTCCGGACAATGACATGTGTAAAACAACTTGCAGATATGATCAAGAAATAACATTATACTCATGAAACAATAACATGTTCAGATCTGAAATCATGGAACTCGGGCCCTAGTGACAAGAATTAAGCATAACAAGTTGCAACAACGGTAGAAAACACTAACAATGGATTCTAGGCACTATGCCCTAACAATCTGGCATTATTACATGATCAATCTCATCCAATCCCTTCCATCCCTCTCAGCCTACAGCGGTGTTTACTCACACATGCACGGGGGAAACATGGATGGTTGATGGAGAAGAGGTGGCGGTGTCGATGGTGATGATCTCCTTCGAATCCCCGTCCCGGCAGGGCACCAGAACAGGAACTTCTGATCCCTGAATCGAGTTTCGAGGTGGGGGCGACGCTCTGTTGTGTTTCTGTGGAATATGACGAACCCCCTGTTTTTTAGGGTTGAAGGCGTTATGTAGTCGAAAGGGGAGTCTGAGGGGGTCCCGAGGTGGCCCACACCACCAGGCGGCGCGGCCAAGGGGGGCGCCTGGGGGTGGTGTGGCCCCCTCCTGGCCCCTCTCCTGGCCCCCTTCTAGCTCCCAGGGTCTTGAAAGTATAGTATGGGCACCTAGAGGGGGGGGTGAATAGGTGCTACGACCAATTTTAATTTTTCTTTAACAATTAGGCTTGACACGATGGTAAATTCTCTAGATGATGCAACCACGGTGAATTTACCTATATGACAAGAACAAGCACAAAAACAATATAAGCACGAGTAAAGGAGGAAGGGAACGAGGTAGCCGATATGAAGCACATGGAGACACGATGTATTCCCGAGTTCCTCCTTGTTAAGGAAGTACGTCTAGTTGGAGGGGTGTGAGCTCGCCACGAAGGCCTACTCAACGCCACAAAGGCCTACTCAACGCCACAAAGGCCTCACCCTATTCTCCGATGAACCCCGTCACAAAGGCCTAGTCCACCTTCCACTATTGATCCCCTTTGAGGCAGGAATCGAGTCCTTTACAGACAAGATTGGGGCACACACCCACAACCAAATTGGGGGCTCCCAACAATCTCAAATCACCAACAAGTGTAGCAATGGAGTCTAGGTTTTCCACAAGGAAACCCTAGACTATATCCCTCTAGAATATGAGGGGGAAATGAATATCGGCTCGGTGAAGATGTAGATCGGGGTCTTCTCCTTCAATCCTCCAAGTATCAACGAGTTTGGGTGGAGGGATTGGGAGAAATCTAGCTTTTGGAGGCTCAATAAATGCTTGTATTCAATGTCGGTTCGAGCAACCCTTTGGAGAAGAAGGGGATGGGGTATTTATAGCCCCCTCCCAAAACTAGCCGTTTGACCCTTTTTCGTTCCTAGCGGTACTAATGCTGGGTCAGCGGTACTACCGCTACCTGGCAATGTGAGCGGTACTGAAGCGACCCAGAGGCAGGGCGCGAGCGGTACCACCGCAGAAGTACCGTGGTACTCCAGGAGTGGTACTACCGCTGGCCACTTCTTCGAAATAAATCGAAGTGGCGGGCGGTAGTACTAGGGCACTACCGCTCTAGTACCGTAAATGTTACTGCGAGCAAATTCTCGTTGGCGGTACTTGGGCCGGTACTGCCCGCGGTACTACCGCTTGCTGGAAGCAGCGGTACTACCGCTTGACAGCGGCGGTACTACCGTCGATCAAGGATTTGCTCCTCGACCAAGTTGACCACAGCGGTACTACCAAACCAGTACCGCTGAAGTACCGCTGGATGCAGTAGCCATTTTCACTCCGGCAGTACTTCTGGCGGTGCTGGTCGCAATACTACTGCTTTCTGTGCAGAGCGATACTACCGCTGAGGCGCCCGGTACTACCGCTGGATCAAGTTGATCTTGGTGGCTTTGTCTTGGAATTCTCTTCACCTTTTTGCGTCTAGATGATATTTCCTCAAATACTTTGACGCACTATTAGATTCTTACTAGTGTTGTTATCAACTCCAAAACCTAAGAGAGATCAAAAATGCATATGCACTTTTAATCTCCCCCTTTTTGGAGATTGATGACAACACCATTAAGAGAGGTCTAAAAAGTTTGGACGAGCACTTCGAGAGATAGTGATGCATCAAGAAAATTTTCTTAATGAGGCAAACTTTGTTCTCTTTTAGAATGTGTGCTCCCCCTAACTCTTAGAGACCTAGCAAGGATATAAATGATATAACATCATGAACACTTGCCGATAAGATATAACGATAACAACCATAAAACCAAATGGTTCAACACTATAACACCAAATAGTTCAACACCGCAAGCACACACCACACAAAGTCTGATAACACAAACACAACCCAAGAAAATGAAGCGATCCTAAATAGAACTCTCTCCCCCTTTGGCATCAAGACACCAAAAAGGGAAGAGGCGATGCTAACGTCCCTGGAGGTCACTGGCTATGGCTGGAGGCACTAGCAGGGCTGCCGAGTCCATGCTCATCTTTAGAGTTCACATCTTCAACCTCATCGTCAGTCTCACCACGAGTCCAAGGCTCATGAGAAGTAGTAGCATCATCGAGAAGATCTGGATCAATCCACATGTTTCCTTGCTTTGACTTCCACTCCTCACAGATTTCCAATGCCTCACCAAAGTAGTCCATCTTTGACCTCATGAATGGAACGTTTATGGAATACTGAGTCACTACCTTGTTCTTGTTGAGTGGGTACTCCTCATAGAAGATCCTCTCCTAAAAACGAGTCCAGAAGCACTCACTTGCCCTAGATTCCCTTGGCTTGTTGTAGGGGTTGGTCCTCCTTTCCCTACGGAACTGATCATCAGGCATATTGGCAACTGATTTGTCACGGGCTGCTTGCGATTTCATAGGCACAGACCTCTGTCTCTGTGTCCAATTCCCTTGTGGCATGACCTCAGGAGTCTCATCTTCCTCGGGATTCTTCCGAGTCCTCTTAGCCGCACGCTTGCGACCTCCACCCTTAGAGCCACTAGCACCTGCTCCTAAGAAAGCATAGGGGGTAGCACAGGGGTAAGAATAACTTCAATCAAAATGATCTGTGAGAGAAATCACACAAAAACTAGAAGTGCACTATCTCCAGGAAGAGGTAGTACCGCTAGGGGCCATGGTAGTACCGCTGCTGCTAGCAGTTCTAGCCATAGCGGTAGTACCGCTGCTAGTGGATTCTGCCATGGCACCCAAAGGAACAACCAAATCCAACCTAGGGAATGTGCACCAAAGGTTCGTATGGGATTTGCTCTACAGGGGATCACAACGAACTACTCCTAGACTAGGAGATCTCTAGAACCCTAACCATCATCATCTCACAAGATTGAATCAAGGGTGAGAGATAAAAGGGGTTACCGGAGCTCATCGTCCTGGAGAAGAAGTTGGGTGCGATCCCCGGGCGTTCTCCGGTGTGATTGGAGCACTCAATCACCAGAGAGAGCCCTCCCCGGCGGATGGGAGACTTGGCGGCGGCGAGATCCAAAATGGGGAGAGGATGAGGGAGTGAAAAGGTTAAGAGGGTAACCCCTTCTCCCAGATCCGTTTTAATCCCCATGAATTTTCACCGCAGCGGTAGTACCGTCGTGCTCAGCGGTAGTACCGCCGTGCTCAGCAGTAGTACCGCCCACCTGGGACTACTGGAGCCAGGAGGTAGTACCGCTGCTGGGTCTATGCTGGGCACGAGCCCCTGCAGCGGTAGTACCGTGCGTAGCCACCGGTAGTACCGTGCGCTGGGTACTACTGTCAGTTACAGCGGTAGTACCGCTGCAACTGGCGGTAGTACCGCTAGCCGGGTCTTCCTTCCACCAAGAGATCAAAGAGATTAAAATTTTCGGAATAGAAAATGTCTAAGGGGGGAAATGATTGGGCTTGGGGTTAGAACACAAACTGAGATGGTACTACACACTCCAACTTTTGCAAAGAAGACAAAAATTCGAATAAGGAAAAGAGAGAGTGTGTTTCCCAAACAACAACGACACACAAAATAGAAAGGAGAGAAGAAAAACAAACTCAACAAAAACACCACACAAGAACCAAATAATAATCAACTCTTCAAGAGAAGAGGTTGGTAGCCTAAGCCACCATGTAAGAGATTATGGTATGTTACCGCGAAGATATATCTTGGGTACATTGCCAATTCTCGACATTGAAGCTCACAATTCAACATTAGAAAAAGAGAGATAACAATGAATATTTGCTTTGGGCATAATGGGGGAGGGAAAACCCAATGTGTTAGAATAACACTCTGATACGTCATAAACGCATCCCTAATTTCTGATGCTCCATGATGATATTATGCCAATTGCTACATGTTTTCTCCCTTCTTTATGTCATTTTTATCGATTTTCCGGACTAACCTATTAACAAGATGCCACAGAGCCAGTTCCCTGTATTCTGCTACTTTTTTAGTTTCAGAAAAGTTGTTCTGGAAATATTCTCGGAATTGGAAAATTCGAAGCCCGGAAGTCCTATTTTCCCCGAAAGCATCTATAAGACCGAAGAGGAGCTGGAGAGGGGCAGAAGAGGGGCACACAATAGGGTGGCGCGACCAGGGGTGTGGGGCCCCAGGCCTCCACCGCCTTCGCCCTTTCGCCTATTTAAGCCCCCCGGATGGAAAACCCTAAACACCTGATCAAAATCCCCGAAAAAGTTCCGCAGCCGCCGTCACCGTCAACCCCAGATCAGGGGGGTCTGAAGCTGTTTTCGGCACCCTGCCGGAGAGGAGATCATCACCGGAGGCTTCTTCATCACCATGCCTGCCTCCAGAGTGATGTGTGAGTAGTTCATCTTTGGACTACGGGTTTGTATTTGTAGCTAGATGGTTTTCTTCTCCTTATATGCCTCCATGTTTAGATCTCGTGAGCTGCCTATCATGATCGAGATTGATCTTATGTAATTCTCTATGTTGTGTTTGCTGGGATCCGATGAATATTGACCTTATGCCAAGTTGATTATAGTCTTTATTTGCATATGTTATTTGTGATCTTGCATGCTCTCTATTGCTAGTGGTTATTCTCGCCAAGTAGTTGCTAGTGACTCCAAGAGGGAGTATTTATGCTCGATAGTGGGTTCATGCCTCCTTGTTGCCTTGCTCGAGTGACAGAAACGTGAAGGGGAGGATGTGGTGTTGCGATTAGGGAGAAAACAACGGTGAGAGTGCCCACATGCATAATCATTGCTTACATTACACACTTTGTTTAATGCAATTATTTGTCGCTTGCAACTTAATACCTGGGGGGTTCGGAAGATAACTTATTAGTCATAGATGCAGATGGATGTCGGTCTATGTATCTTGTTGTAATGCCCGCACTAAATAGCATAGTAATCTTCATGTCATATTGTGCACTACGGTGCAACCTCTATTTGTCAATTGCCCAGCTGTAATTTGTTCACCCAGCATGCTATCTTTTATGGAGAGACACCACTAGTGAAACTATGAACCCCGGTCCATTTTTCCACACTGTTAAACAAACCACAACAATTTCCTGTTTTCTTTACTTTCTGCAAGCATACACTATTTTTCCACACTATACGTCTAATCTTTGTTTTCAGCAAGACCGGTGAGATTGACAACCTTACTATACCATTGGGGCAAAGTATTTTGGTTGTGTTGTGTGCAGGTTCCACGTTGTTGCTGACACCGGTGAAGTGCCAGCACCACCGTCAGTGGCATCAACCTTCTGAAGATTCTCTTTCTCCTACTGGATTGATAACCCTGGTTCTTAACTAAGGGGAAAACTCCTACCGCTGTGCGCATCACACCTTCCGCTTGGGGTTCCCAACAATGCAGAGAAAGGATTTAACTCTGCCAGTAACACACTCCCCCTATGTCCATGCCTACACCTAAACCCAAACACGTTTCATCTATAGGGGTGTGTGCAAGATCCTCAAGTCAAACTCCTAGAATCAATGATGTTTAGTTCATTTCTCAAGAACATGAATATTGCATCATCAAGAGGCTTCGTGAAGATGTCCGCGAGATTATCCTTGGTGGGGACATATGCTAGCTCAATATCACCTCTTGCCACATGGTCTCGGATGAAATGATGATGAATCTCAATGTGCTTCGTTCTTGTGTGTTGCACGGGGTTGTGGGCGATCTTGATGGCACTTTCATTGTCACACATGAGAGGCACCTTATCCAAATGAACATCATATTTCTTGAGAGTTTGCCTCATCCATAGCAACTGGGTGCAAGCACTTGCGGTGCTACATACTCGGCTTCGGCGGTGGAGAGAGATATGCAATTTTGCTTCTTGGAAGACCAACTCACCAAAGACCTACCAAGAAATTGGCAAGCCCCAGAAGTCGACTTCCTATCATCTTGGTCACCCGCCCAATCGGAATCCGTGTAGCCCTTGAGAGAGAATTGTGCCCCTTTGGGTACCACAAACCAAACCTTGAGGTATGAACCAAATACCGAAAGATCCTATGGACCGCCACTAAGTGGCTTTCCTTAGGAGCCGCTTGATACCTTGCACACACACCTACACTCAAAACGATATCGGGCCTAGATGCACAAAGATAAAGCAAAGAACCAATCATAGAACGATACAACTTTTGGTCCACATCTTTACCATCCGGGTTACGCTTGAGGTGGAACTTGACTTGCATAGGAGATGGTTTGATCTTTGCATTTTGGAAATTAAACATCTTGATCATGTCTTGGGTATACTTGGCTTGAGAAATGAAAGTACCACGAGCCAATTGCTTGATCTCAAAGCCAAGGAAGAATTTAAGCTCTCCCATCATAGACATCTCGAACCTGTCAGTCATAAGCTTTGGGAACTCATTATTGAAAGCTTGGTTAGTTGAGCCAAAGATGATATCATCCACATAGAGTTGGCATATGAAAATATCTCCCTTTACTCTCTTTGTGAAGAGGGTGGGGTCAATCTTCCCAACTTCGAAACCACGGTCATCCAACAACTCTCTAAGGTGCTCATACCACGCACGTGGTGCTTGTTTAAGTACATAGAGCGCCTTATCGAGCTTGTAGACATGGTTAGGAAAGTTGAGATTCTCGAACCCCGGAGGTTGCTTAACATATACCTCCTCTTTGAGTGGACCATTAAAGAAAGCCCTTTTAACATCGATTTGTTACAATCTCAAATTATGAGAAGATGCATAAGCAAGAATGATACAGATGGACTCAAGGCGAGCCACGGGAGCATAGGTTTCATCAAATTCATTGCCTTCATCTTGAGTGTAACCTTGAGCTACCAATCTTGCCTTGTTCCTTATAACAATGCCATGCTCATCTTTCTTGTTCTTGAATATCCACTTAGTGCCAATAACAGTGTGGCAATCTTTGGGCTTCTCAACTAATCTCCAAACCTTGTTATGCTCAAAGTTATTGAGCTCATCATGCATAGCTTCAACCCAATCGGAGTCCTCAAGAGCTTCAAACACTTTCTTTGGTTCAACCATAGATATGTGAGCTTGATGCTCACTAAAATGTTCCAATTGCCTTCTTGTGGATTTTCTAGCTTTAACATCTTCCAAGACCTTGTTGTCTTGAGAATCAATAAGCTTCAAAGCTCTTCTTATCCTTCTAGCACGACGGGCTTCGGTTTACTCACTGTTGCAAGGAGGGATCACTTGATCCTCTTGATCATTTGGGTCCCCGTCTTGACCAACTTGGCCTTGATCATCATCATCATCATCATCAACTTCATCAACACTAGCTTCAGCTTGAGGAGAGGAGGATGAGGATGGTTGATCTTGGACTTGACCTTGACTAGCATGCATGATAGGAGTGGTTGCATCTTGCGTGGTAACTTGGTCAAAAATAGGAGGGTCTTCAACATGTTCTTGGGTAGGTGCATCACTTAGCTCCTTGGATTGTTCTTCTATTGTAGAGGAGGGCTCCACATGGGTAGAGCATAGTCCTTCTCGAGTCGCCATAAGGTGTCCCTCGATGGGGCGGAAAAATCCCACACCCATCCTTCCTATGGATTCTTGAGGAATTTCAACATCTACATTAGAAACATGAAATTGCGCCACTTGGGAGCCATCATTTTCCTCGAAAACCACACTACAAGATTCTATGACAATCCGTGAGGCTTTGTCAAAGACTCTATAAGTGTGGATTCGACACCATAACCAACAAATAAACCCTCAATAGATTTGGATTGAAATTTAGACAACCTAACACCCTTGATCAAATAAAAGCACTTACAACCAAATACACGGAAGTAGGATACGTTGGGCTTGTTGCCGGTGAGGATCTCATACGGAGTCTTGTCCAAGCCCTTGCGGATGTAGAGGAGGTTGGAGGAGTGGCATGCGGTTGATATGGCCTCGGCCCATAAATATTGGGGAGAAGAATACTCCGCCAACATGGTCCTTGCCATATCCAAGAGAGTGCGATTCTTCCTTTCGGCAACACCATTTTGTTGAGGAGTGTAAGTGGTAGAGTATTGATGACGAATGCCCTCTTCACTAAGGAATTCATTCAAAGTGTAGTTCTTGAACTCCAAACCATTGTCACTCCTAATAGCCATGATTTGCACATTGTGTTGACGTTGAACTTGGTTGTAGAAGTCGATGATGGTTTGTTGAGTCTCACTCTTGCACTTGAAGAAATAAACCCAAGTGTATCTTGAATAATCATCTACAATCACCAAGCAATACTTCTTGCCACCAAGACTTGCCTCGGGCACGGCACCAAAGAGATCAACATGGAGAAGCTCCAAGATCCTCTTTGTGAAGAATAAGGCCACCTTTGTGAAGACTTTGCAAATTTCTCATGTTGACATGGGATAAATGACGATGTCACAACCATCCCACATTCGTCTTTCCGAAAAGACACTTTGATTGAGAGTTGGTAGACTTCGAAAAGTCCACCACGAACAACTCATTTTCAACATGTCCCACGTATGCGACGTCAAGAGTCTTGCTCCTCAAAAGGACCACAATATCTTCATCAAAAAATACAGAGAAGCCCATCTTTCCAAGAGAGCGGACGGAAAATAAATTGAAACCAAGGGATTCGACAAGCATGACATCCACGATAGTGATATCGGGAGCAATCACAACCTTGCCGAACCCCGATACCTTAGACGAGGACGAGTCTCCATAAGTGACGGTTGCTTGAATGTCATTTGGGCGCAACTCCGTCACAAGTTCTTTGCTTCCGGTCATATGACTAGTGCATCCAATATCAATTACCCATCTAGACCCACCGGAAGCATAGTCCTGCAAGAGATCATTAACTAGAGTTAGGACCCGAGGAGGGTCCCTTCATGTTAGCAACAAGGGTCAATGGAACCCAAATAGTATAGTCAATGTAACCCTCAATAGGACCAACATATTTAGCTTGCACAACACCATAATAATCAACATATAAGAAATGGTGTGGATTGTTAGATCCCGCGGAAATGCTACGAGTAGTGTTGTCCCTCATGACACCACTACTTGAAGCAACCTCATTAGCTTGTGCGGGTGTGCTACGAGTAGTGTTATCCCTAATGACAACACCACCCGAGGCATCATTGTTGGCCTTCTTCTTGTTCTTCTTGTTGGCAACATAGCCAAGACCTTTCTTTCCCACTTGTGGACTTGGAGCACTCAATTGTGGTCTAGTAACAACCACATGAGGTCTAGGGGCCACCACTTGTGGAGTAGAGACCACACCCTTCTCAACTTTAGGGCCTTTGCCCTTGAGCCTTCCAATCTCATCTTTCAACCTAGCATTTTCCTCAATAATATTTGCATGACCACAAGAGGAAGTAGAGGTGCTAGGTTTGGTAAGTTTATTAAGTTGAGTTTGAAGTTGTTCATGCAACTCTTTGAGGGAAGAATGTTGACTCTCCAAATCTTTGTGAGCCTTGGTTAGTTTTTCAAACTCCTCGGTTAGTTTACCATGACCAACACCAAACTCAACCTTATCCTTTTTAGCCTTTTTATATTTAGCAATTGCAAGGTCACGTTCCTTAGTGATATTATCAACAAGTTCATTAGGTGACTCTTCAATAGATTCTAATTCCTCCTCAAGAGAAACTCTACCGTCATGCTCTTCTTCAAGAGTCATAGAGAGGGATGATATCTCATCCGCATCCCTTCTTTCAATCTCACCTTTCTTCTAAAGAGCTTCATGGGCCTCTCCCAATTGGCTCATGATATTATCAAAGTACTTCTTGGTCTCCTCTTGTATGTTAGACATAAAGCGTTCCAAAGATAGAATTCCATCTTCTATTCTAAGACTAGCAAGATTTTCAAGTTCACTTGGGGTCTTAGAGATGGGAGAAGGTGATACCTCCGAGGCCTTAGCCATGAAGCACTTGGCATTAGGTTGAGGATGATTCTCATTGGGGGATTCAAATAGAGATGAAGATGATGGAGTAGAAGCAATAGCAAGAGCGGCCACTTCACTTGTGGTTTCTTCTTCTTCATCACTTCAGGAATCATATTCCTCTTGAGTCACTAGCACAAACTTTGTGTGAGGCTTCTTGTTGAATGGTTTCTTCTCCAAGTGAGGTTTCTTGTAGTCAACCTTGGAATTGTCCTTGCGAATGAGCTTGCCACTATGGAGTTCTCTAATTTCATAGGGACACTCCGCAATGAAATGGTGCTTGTCTTGACAATTGAACCAAGACCTCACACGTTGAGTCTCATCATTGCCATAGCGAGACTTGGTCTTCTCCTCAACATATTTATTGGCCTTGGGAGGATTGTTCCAAAACTTTTGCACGGTGAGAGCAATGATATCCTTGAGCACGGGATCATATTCTTGATCCTTCAATGGGGCCAACTCCTAATGTCCTTCTTCTTCATACTCAACCTCGCTTGACACAACCTTGGCCTTCAAAGCAACCGATGCCCCTTTGTGCATTCCTATGGCCCTAGCACGGTTGTCAAGAGCATTCTTGGTTTGCACTTGATAGGATCACATCTCTTGCATAACTTGGGTTGAGGTTAAAGAAGCAAAGTCATGTCTTCCTTGAATTCTATTCAAGTCCACGGGCTCAAATGGCATGAGGGCAATCATGTACTTCCTTTTGATCCAAGCATCATCAATGTACTTGGAACCAACATTGGAGAATGCGGTGGCAAATGTCTTGAGCCTTTGGTACATGTCTTCATGGTTCTCTCCATCATGCATATAGAACCCTTCGGCCTCATTGCTCAAGGCATCATACCTATTCTTTTGCATGCTCTCATTTCCCACAAACATGACGACAAGAGCGTCCCATGTTTCCTTGGTGGTGGAATATTGTTGAAGATGCGGCATGTGGTTAGGACCCACGGCTTGTTGAAGAATTGACAAGGCGGTGTAGTTGAGTTGACAATCTACGTCTTCTCTTCTTGTTAGGTTCTTGGGGTCATGAGGCTTGTATCCATCACGAGTGACCCTCCAAATCTCTATACAAGAAGAGTTCAAGTGAGTCTCCATGTAATATTGCCATTCACGAAAAGAAAATGCATCAATTTTAGGTGGATCTCCCCTACGAATTATATGAGGATGTGGGACGGGAGGATAGAGAGAATAACGTCCTTTGATGGAGTGATATTCTTCCTCTCCTTCCATACCTTCTCGGTGGAGTTCTCGGCGGAAGCATTTTTAGATGGATCACCATCATCCCCTTTCTTGGCGCCCTCCGGATTGCCATCCGGAGGAGATGAGACGGTGACCTCCGGTCCTTTGGCTTTCAAGAGTTGCATCAAGACTTAACGCAACTCATCGATTTTGGTCTCCATGGATGAGGTCAATGAATTTTCCAACTCATTGAGATCATTCATAGAGACCGGTGCCTCGGAACCGGCGGTCTCAATCTCATCGGCCATACTTAAACTCTTAGGCGGTTAAGCCCGATATAGGAGCCGAGGATCTGATACCAATTGAAAGTGTAGTATGGGCACCTAGAGGGGGGTGTCAATAGGTGCTACGACCAATTTTAATTTTTCTTTAACAATTAGGCTTGACACAATGGTAAATTCTCTAGATGATGCAACTACGGTGAATCTACCTATATGACAAGAACAAGCACAAAAACAATAGAAGCACGAGTAAAGGAGGAAGGGAACGAGGTAACCAATATGAAGCACACAGAGACACGATGTATTCCCGAGTTCCTCCTTGTTAAGGGAGTACGTCTCGTTGGAGGGGTGTGAGCTCGCCACGAAGGCGTACTCAACGCCACAAAGGCCTCACCCTATTCTCCGATGAACCCCGTCACAAAGGCCTAGTCCACCTTCCACTATTGATCCCCTTTGAGGCGGGAATCGAGTCCTTTACAAACAAGCTTGGGGCACACACCCACAACCAAATTGGGGGCTCCCAACAATCTCAAATCACCAACAAGTGTAGCAATGGAGTCTAGGTTTTCCACAAGGAAACCCTAGACTAGATCCCTCTAGAATATGAGGGGGAAATGAAGATCGGCTCGGTGAAGATGTAGGTCGGGGTCTTCTCCTTCAATCCTCCAAGTATAAACGAGTTTGGGTGGAGGGATTGGGAGAAATCTAGCTTTTGGAGGCTCAATAAATGCTTGTCTTCAATGCCGGTTCGAGCAACCCTTTGGAGAAGAAGGGGATGGGGTATTTATAGCCCCCTCCCCAAACTAGACGTTTGACCCTTTTTCGTGCCTAGCGGTACTACCGCTGGGGTTAGCGGTACTACCGCTACCTGGAAACGTGAGCGATACTGAAGCGACCCAGAGGCACGGCGAGAGTGGTACCGCCGCAGAATACCGTGGTACTCCAGCAGCGGTACTACCGCTGGCCACTTCTTCGAAATAAATCGAAGTGGCTGGCGGTAGTACTAGGGCACTACCGCTCTAGTACCGCAAACATTACCGCGAGCAAATTCTCGCTGGCGGTAGTTGGGCCGGTACTGCCCGCGGTACTACCGCTTGCTGGAAGCAGCGGTACTACCGCTTGACAGTAGCGGTACTACCGTCGAGCAAGGATTTGCTCCTCGACCAAGTTGACCACAACGGTACTACCAAACCAGTACCACTGAAGTACCGCTGGATGCAGTAGCCATTTTAACTCCGTGGTACTGGGCGCGGTACTACCGCTTTCTGTGCAGAGCGGTACTACCGCTGAGGCGCCTGGTACTACCGCTGGATCAAGTTGATCTTGGTGGCTTTGTCTTGGAATTCTCTTCACCTTTTTGCGTCTAGATGATATTTCCTGAAATACTTTGATGCATTGTTAGATTCTTACTAGTGTTGTTATCAACTCCAAAACCTAAGAGATATCAAAAATTCTAATCCACTTTCAGGTCTACCGTTGTTTTAAGACCAATGGGGTCTTTTCTGGGCATTTTCCCGAAAGTTGATTTTTCTGCACAAAAACGAGACACCAAAGTAATTCTGCTGAAAACAATGTTAGTCAGTGTTAGTGGTATCCAAAACTCACAAGTTTAGAGGAAAACAATAAGAAAAGTGTTCGGAAAAGTAGATACGTTTTGGACGTATCAACTCCCCTCAAGCTTAGCTTATTGCTTGTCCTGAAGCAATTTAGTGACAACTGAGTGCAATAAAAGACTTTTACGAACACATTTGTTTCATATGACGTAAATATGCTCACTACATAAACAAGTGTTGATGCAATTCATAATAAGATATATGGAAAATAAAAGTCACCCAACAGCTATGCAAACCATGAAGAGATGCCAACAAACTAATAATAGACAACATAAAGTACTTCAATCTACAAGATTGCATTGCTCATAATAGGGTATGATAAAGTGTACTCGTTTGCCCTTAATAGTGGAGCAAAACATAAATGCTAGGAAACCTCTGAATTTCAAGTGAAGACTAGAAATAAAGATATCAACGATACAAGCATCAAAGTTATACCACTATCAACCGTGTTTTGGGACAATCACATTACACTAAGAATAACAGTCATGCTCGCAAGAAGGTGCATAAAGCGAAAAGGTGAAGACTCAACATAAAAATAAAAGAAGGGCCCTTTGCAAAGGGAAGCATGGATTAACTCATGTGCTAGATCTTTTTATTTTATTAAACAGAGGTATTGAAAACATTTTTGAGAGAGGTGTATGCTTATGTCATCGAATGGTAAACAGACAATACAGTACGTCACAAGCCAACTAGACTTCACAAGAGAGGATCCTATAGAAGGATGCATCTGGGTAGAAGGTCATCCCTCTTTCTCTTTTGTTTATACAATTATGCTTTGACTGATAAATCAGGGGGGAAAAGAGTGAAGACAATTTGTTGTATTAATTTGGGGCTGGGAACCCCGCTGTCGGCTCTTCTATCATTTGGAGAAGCGTATGAATCCACTAGTCCAGGGTGTGAAATCCAATCAACAAGTGAGATAAAGATTCTCTATTTACGTCCTCATGAGCTAAAACAGGGGCACAAAACATGAATAATTTTTAGCAGGTTTTAAAGGTGGCACACGAGAAATTTACTTAGATTCGCAGTTAAATACCACATACATAGGTAGGTATGGTGGACACATTTGGCAAACTTTGGTTTTTGGGAGTTGGGTGCATGATTAGATCTCATACTCAGTACAGGTGAAGGCTAGCAATAGACGGGGAGCGAGAATCAAGAGAACAACAACTGTCATAATCATGCTTGCGGCAAAACAAAATTAACATGGGCATAAAAATGATACAAATACTCTGAGGCAAAATAAATCATCGAGGCTTAAGTGACTTTTTGTTTTCAGTCATAGGATGCGTGAGCATGTGCCAAGTCAATTCAAGCGAAACAATCAGAGGGAGATACCACAATGTCATACCCTTCTATGAATAAAACAATGCAAGCAAACATTCATATGACATGCTATCTTATATTAATAAGTTGGAACTAACACGTGAGAGCACGAACTACCAAGCATCAATTAAATAACATACACCTTACATGAACGAACTAAGCATGTTCACACAATGAGTATATGTACAAAAATAAAATAAATAGAGTTCATACCAGCCTCTCACCACAACTTGGAATGTCGTAGATCATCATTACCGCTCTTCACTTGTGGATTGAATAATATAGAATGATAATCAATATCCAATAGAGACACGGAAATCTGATGAACTCTGCAACAAACTTTACAAAACCAAAGAAGAACAACAAATATTTTTGGGTTTTCAATTTAAAACAAGAACAAAAAGAAGCAAGCAAACAAAGCAATTTTTTTTTGGATTTTTGAATACTAAACCAAAACGAGAAAAGAAAGCAAACCAACAAAAAGAAACTAAAGAAGCAAACAAAGAGAAACAACAGAAATATTTTTGGTCCTTTTGTGTTTTGGAAAACAAGAACAAAACAATAAAACAAAGGGAAATGAAAGAAGCAAAATAAAACGAAAACAAACGAAAGAAACGAAAACATGGATATACAAAGAACCGACCAAACATGATATATAAATGAGTGTGATGTTGGTATACCTCCCCCAAGCTTAGTCTTTTGGCCTAAGTGGAGATCAATCATGGCGCGTGAAGTATCCTCACTGTGGTGGGTCGTCCCTTGCGTGGTCATACTCAGGCGCCCATGAGGAAGATGAAGCAGCGGGCGCATAGTCATAACCGGGGTGCTGGTATGGTATCCCCTTGGCGTCGTAGGGCTGGACGAAATCACCATCGTCCACCTCTCCAGCATCCTCCCCTTGCTGGGGGTGATGCTCAAGATATGTGTCTAGCTCACTCTCAGAAAGCATCCATCCTTGCCTGCTATTAAGATTAAACAAAAGAGGTGCAGGCAAAAGTACTTTCCTAACAGTTTTAGTAACTCTCCACCTGGATTGTTTGGAGAAAGTTATTTCAAAAGATAAGTTGTGCAATTGAGCATGGGTAGAAGGAAACTTATGTTGAACCATGGAAACAAGATCCAACCTCTCTAAAGGAAACTGCAAGTCTAGAGGGTGTGGCTCCAAACCATGCAAAGCTAGCAAGCGCGAGGAAATAAGACCTCCACAAATTCCTCCCTTCTCACAGTTAAGCGAGAGACGATAAGCAATTAAAGCGCCAAAGTTATAAGACCTATCATATCTTAAGGCAGCTGCAATAAATGCCAAATCATAGACAGATAGCTTATTGGCAGTTTTTCTAGCTAGCACACATTTAGAAATAAAATAGGCAAAGTATCGAATTCTAGGGAGTTGAATTTCTCGTATTTTACCACTCTCCCTTGTGAATCTTCTACCTTGGAAAATCTCCTCATATAATTCCAGCTAGGCTGCCTTTTTATCTTCTCACAAGAACCCCACTCTGGTACCTTGATAGCTGTACAAAAATCACTGAAAGGCAGGCTCACAACTTTATTGTAAATTTTATAGTGGACCGTAGGGTTAGTTGAGGACCATTTGAAATGAAAATCCTGCACCACAGACATAGTTAGTTTCACATGTTGGATAGGTTTATCCTCAATGAAACGGTCCAAGCCTGCATTGTGCACAAGAGTATTGAAATCTTGCAGAATTCCTATAATCCGCATGAATTACTGACACGGATAAATTGATGGGAACACTCTCTCTTCGCGGTACACGAGCATGACCTCATGCAACTCCAACTCATGCTGGTTTAGTTGATGAACATTGTGCTCCATCTCTGAAATTTTTCAACAATCACTACAAATATTAATTTCAACCAACTATAAGGTGGAAACTACCATAGGGACTTATAGGAGAGCTAAATATGCATCAGAACTACATTATTTCTACTCAAATCAAGCATGCAAACTCACATAAGCTGTCACCTACAGTACAAAAATACTCAAGAAATTCTTCACCAAATAAAATTCTACTTGGGTCATCGGAGGAGTCACATACCGTAGAACAAATGCACCAGATTTCAGCACAAAAGATGGGCTGAGCAAAGAGATGCGAGGAAGAACAGCAAGAACTCGGGTTCCAGGAAATGTGTTGAGTTTGGTGGGTGATAGAGAAGAATTTGGCAGGGGAGAGAGTTAGTGGGGGCCATGGGGCCCCACACCATGTGCTGGCGCCACCAGGGCAGGCCGCGCCACCCCATGGTGTGCCTGACTGGTGGGTCCCCCTGGGGCCTCCCAGGTGCCTCTCTGCCTCAATTTTTACGTAAAAAAATATTATAATTTTTCAGGAATTTTTCGAGAAACTTTATTTTTGAGGTATTTCCAGAATTTTAATAATTAATAAAAACCAGAAAAAAAGTGAAAATGTGGAAAACAAAACCAAAAACAGCACAACAGAGGTTCTATGACACTCTAATGGAAAAATATCCAAAGAAAACAAAGATGGTAGTGGTGAAAACAAAAGTATGAGTGGTGAAAACATGCATAACCACAGTAATTATGGTGAAAACATGATGAAAACACGAATATGGATGGTGGAAAACATGATTGTACTCAAGTAGCAAAGTGATAACAAAAGTAAACATGGTGAAAACATAGTGGGGAAGGTGAAAACATTGTCCTCTTCATTCAAAATCATTTTGTTAACAAGGGTGATCAAGTCTTGTTACCAGAACAATTTTCATATGAAGCAAAACTTTGATAATCACTAAATAATTATGTTACCTCGACCTTGATAGACATAGTCCCAATCATAATAATTTCATATTCTTTTGGTGGTACTGGAATGGGACAATAAAATTCTCCAATCTTGATGGTCTCAATATTTTCAATTGAATATAAACCATATTTTCTATCAATCTTCTTGGGAAAATAAACAATATGCTCTTTATCATTAACATTAAAAGTTACTTTTCCTTGATTGCAATCAATAACAACCCCTGCAGTATTAAGAAAAGGTCTCCCAAGAATAATAGACATACTATCATCTTCATGCATTTCCAACACAACAAAGTCAGTTAATATCAAACAATTATTAGCAACTTGCACAGGAACATTCTCACATATACCAACAGGAATAGCAGTGGACTTATCAACCATTTGCAAAGATATATCAGTGTGTATCAATTTTTCAAGAGAGAGTCTCTTATAAAGAGAGAAAGGCATAACACTAACTCCAGCTCCCAAGTCACATAAAGAAGTTCTAACATAATTATTTTTAATAGAACAAGGGATAGTAGGAATACCAGGATCTCCAAGCTTTTTTGAAACCTTGCCATTGAAAGAGTAATTAGCAAGCATAGTGGAAATTTCCTCATTAGGAATCTTCCTTTTGTTGGATACAATATCTTTCATATATTTAGAATAAGGAGGCAATTTAATAGCATCAATCAAAGGGATTTGCAAAAAATCGAGGTTTCATCCATTCACAAAACTTGTTATAATGTTCTTCCTCCTTTGATTTGTGTTTCTTACTAGGAAAATGCATTGCTTTTTGTACCCAAGGCTCTCTTTCTTTACCATGTTTATTGGCAATGAAATCCTCCTTAGTATACTTTGCAGTTTTAATTTACTTTTCAGGTAAAGATACAAGTTCTTCTTTACCAGAAGCATCACTTTTGTCATTACCACTTTCAGTTTCAGCATCAGAAATAGATATACTATTAGGATCTTTAGCAGGTTCATGAGATTCTACAATATTTTTATGTCTCTTATTTTTTATTAGAAGGAGAACTATTGTTTTTAGGTTGATGAGAATCTTGTTCAATTCTTTTAGGATGTCCTTCAGGATACAAGGGGTCCTGAGTAGAAACACCACTTCTAGTAATTATTTCACAAACATGTTTATCTCTAGAAGCATTAGCTAGCATGTATTTTTGCACTTTAGTAAGTTGATCAATTTGAGTTTGAACCATTTGAAAATGTTTAACAAGCATTTTAACATCATTAGAGGTTCTCCCAGTAATATCATGCAAATTATCAATAGCTCTAGAGTTTTCCATAAGGTGATTTTGCACTCTCCTATTAAAGTTGTCTTGCTTAACAACGTAATTATCAAATTCATCCAAGCATTGATCAGGTGGTTTAGAGTAAGGAATATATATATTACCAAGATATTGGAGAGAGTGTACCTCAATAGTTGATGGATGAGGAATAGGTTTACATAATTCTTATATAGGAGGTAAATTCTTCACATCTTCAGATTTAATACCCCTTTCTTTATGAGATTTATTGGCTTCCTTCATCACTTCATCATTTAATTCAATCATCCCTCTCTTCTTGGGTGTTGGTATCGGTGTTGGCTCTGGTGTAGGTGTAGGCTCAGGTATATTGCAATCATCATCTTTTTTTGGCTATTTTAGCCATTAATTCCTCAGCTTCTTCTGGAGTTCTTTTCCTGAAAACACAACCAACACAACTATCCAGGTATGTCCTAGATTCAACAGTTAGTCCATTATAAAATATATCTAGGACCTCATTTTTAGGTAGAGGGTAACTAGGGCTAGCTCTTATCAAAGAACAAAACCTTGTCCAAGATTCAGGCAATTTTTCTCCTTCAGTTTGCTTAAAGTTAAAGATGTCCTGCACAACAAGATGTTGGGCACTAGCAGGAAAATACTTTTGAAAGAAAGCATTAACCAAATCCATAGGATCAGTTATACACCTAGGTGAAAGATTTTTAAACCAAATTTTAGCTTCATCTTTCAATGAGAAAGGGAAGATCTTGTTAACAAAATAAGTACGCAGCTTAGTATCATCAAAAAATAAACTACTCAAAGATGAAAGCCCATTCATGTGTTCCATAGCACTTTTACTTTCAGTTCCACAAAAGGTTCCTTCTCAACAATAGATATATAAGATAAATCTAAAGAGAAATCATAATCCTTGTCTATAATGTGTATGGGAGAGGTGGAAAACTTAGCATCAAGAGAAGATTTTATATTTCACAGCATGTCTTGCAAGAAGACTCTTAAGAGCACTTGCACCAGTAGTAGCACGAGCTTCTTCAATAAAATCATCACTCAGTTCAATATAGGTTCCATCAAGATCATCAGTAAGATCAGTTGTATTAACATGTGTACCAATATTTTCAACAGAAATTTCAGCATTTTTAATTTGTTTGGATCTAGCAATAGTAGCATCTAGGAAAGGACCTAGAGAACCAGTATCATCAAGCACAGTAGAAGAATCATCAAAAGTATCAGAAACATTCTCAGACTCAGCAGAAGTAACAGTACGTGTAGCATGTGGAGGAGTAAGAAGCTTACTCATAACAGACGGTGAATCAAGAGCAGCAGAGGTATTCAGAGTTGTACCTCCTCTTGTAGTGGATGGTAATATAGGGACTTTTTCCATCACGAGTCTTGCACATGATGAATGGCTTGCAGCAAAAAATATCACGATCAAGTGAGCGAATAAATAAAGCTATGCTCCCCGGCAATGGAGCCAGAAAATAGTCTTGATGACCCACAAGTATAGGGGATCGCAACAGTCTTCGAGGGAAGTAAAACCCAAATTTATTGATTCGACACAAGGGGAGCCAAAGAATATTTATATGCCTTGACAACTGAGTTGTCAATTCAGCTGAACCTGAAAGTAGACTTGCTCGCAACAATTTATTAGTGGTAACAGTTTTATAGCAGCAGTAGTAAAATAGTAACAGCAATAGAAATCACGGAAAACAGCAGGATGGGAGTACCGTAGGCATAGAGGGAATGGATGGACGGGCATTGCATGGATAACATAGGTCATGTAATAATAATAACGTGGACATTGCAGATAATAATAAAGCATCAAACACGTAGGCAAACCACATGCATGTGTTCCAATATAGTCATACGTGCTCGCAGTGAGAAACTTGCACAACATCTTTTGTCCTACCAGCTCGTGGCAACGGGGCCTCTAGGGAAACTACTGGTAATTAAGGTGCTCCTTTTAATAAAGCACTGGAGCAAAGCATTAACACTATGTGAAAACACGTGATCCTCACATAACAACCATCCCCTCTGGTTGTCCCAATTTCTGTCATTTTGGGGCCTCGGGTTCCAGACAATGACATGTGTAAAACAACTTGCAGATATGATCAAGAAACAACATTATACTCATGAAACAATAACATGTTCAGATCTGAAATCATGGCACTTGGGCCCTAGTGACAAGCATTAAGCGTAACAAGTTGCAACAACGGTAGAAAACACCAACAATGGATACTACGCACTATGCCCTAACAATCTGGCATTATTACATGATCAATCTCATCCAATCACTTCCACGCCTCTCATCATACAACGGTGTTTACTCACACATGGACGAGGAAACATGGATGGTTGATGGAGAATAGGTGACGGTGTCGATGGCGATGATCTCCTTCAAATCCCCGTCCCGACAGGGCACCAGAACAGGAACTTCTGATCCCCGAATCGAGTTTCGAGGTGGCGCCGACACTTTGTTGTGTTTGTGTGGAATATGATGAACCCCCTGTTGTTTTAGGGTTGAAGGCGTTATGTAGTCTAAAGGGGAGTCCAAGGGGGTCCCGGGGTGGCCCACACCACCAGGAGCGTGGCCAAGGAGGTGGGGGTGGTGTGGCCCCCTCCCGGCCCTCTCCTGGGCGCTTATGGCTCCCGGGGTCTTCCGGTGTTTTAAGACCAATGGAGTCTTTTCTGGGCATTTTCTCGAAAGTTGATTTTTCTGCACAAAAACGAGACACCAAAGTAATTCTGCTAAAAACAGGGTTAGTCCGTGTTAGCGGTATCCAAAACTCACCTGTTTAGAGGAAAACAATAAGAAAAGTGTTCGGAAAAGGAGATACGTTTTGGACGTATCATTCGTCGATGCGGCACAGCGGCGGAGACCAGACCGGCGACAGTGATTTTTTTTATTTTTTTTACTGGGGCATGATGAGTCCTGAGATAGAGGGGAGCGCGGGTTATATTAACAGTTTTGACCGGGTGGAAATGTAAAAAGTGCTAGCGAGGCCCACCTGCCAGTGTCACAGGAACGACAAATAGCCTGAGAAGGCTCCATGGGAACCCGGCTTAAAGCCTTGTAATCAGGCGCTACACATCCTGCCAGACGGCCCTCTAATGTCTACGCACGCTTCTATTCTTGTAGACAGTGTTGAGCCTCCAACTGCAGAGGTTTGTAGAACAGAAGCAAGTTTCCCTTAAGTGGATTACCCAAGGTTTATCGAACTCAGGGAGGAAGAGGTCAAAGGTATGCCTCTCAAGCAACCCTACAATTATGATACAAGAGGTCTCTTGTGTCCCCAACACACCTAATACAATTGTCAGTTTTATAGGTGCACTAGTTCGGCAAAGAGAGAGAGTAAAATACAAGTAATATGGATGTTTATATGTGATAATAGAAATCTGAAATAAAAGGAAGCAAGCAAACATGTAACATAACTGATTGTAAATGGTGTTTCAATGCTTAGAAACAAGGCCTAGGGATCCTACTTTCACTAGTGGACACTCTCAACAATGAAAACATAATTGAATGCATAAATATCTCTGTTCACTATGCTACTACGAACCACTCTCCGGTCGGATTCTGGTAAGGATTTACCTAATTACGTCAGGTAAATCTGTTGGTCCTGTCTTTTTTTACTAATTACTCTTTGTTTCTTACTTCTATCAAACCATAGGGAAAGTATATTATTAATTTTTAAAATGCATCTCACTCTTTCTCTACGGCTCGGACTTAATGATAAGTGGGGGAGGGAAACATCTTCCATTTCCATATTTTTTTTGTTTAGAATTGAACAAAAAAGAAAGGGAAAACTCACCCTATTTCCTTACTTTAGCTTAGAAGTAGGCATATGGGAAGTTACACAAAGATGACTTATCGGTTGGCCTAAGCTTACTCGATTCCATTCTTTCCGATATCATATACGGCTAGTGAAATGCATCTATCTCCTCTCCTCCCGGCAGACGGTGAGGACTCTGCAGGAAGAAACTTTAGCTCATTTTCGATGAAAAATGCATACTTTTCACTATAGCTAGCATGAATGTTCTAGAAAAAGGAGGCTTTCAAAAGGCATTTCACGAGAGGACACCAATTCATTGCGTAGGGCTATAACATCACTCCTCAAAGTCGCATTCCCATGTCTAGTTAACCCCATGCTGCCACTATGAATGCCCTAGAAGGTACTAGACAAACACCACAATTTCATAGGGTCTCACGGTGCACACACTATCACCTTTACACCATGATCAAAGTGTTTACGGAGATCTCATAATGAAACCATTTGAGTAGCATAACAGATGAAGAATAACATCTACTGATTCAACTATATTATAAAGCTCACGATCACATAAATATCACACCATGGGAGAGAGATGAAACACATAGCTACCGGTAGAGCTCTCAACCCCGGGGGAGAACTACTCCCTCCTCATAATAGGAGACAACAACAGCGATAAAGATGGCGGTGGAGTCGATGAATATGGTTCCGGGGGCACTTCTTCGTCCCGGCAGGGTGTCGGAACCGAGATTTATGTCCCCCGATGTTGGGAATATGCCCTAGAGGCAATCATGTATGATGTAATTCCCACTGTATTCATAAAGTTATTAAGTTGTCCTTGTGTTGAACATCTGATATATATCATTGAATATGTGATTCGATTGTGGAACTATGTATTCATGTTGTTCATACTAAATTGTCCTTGCTCATTAAGGTTGTGCTGGACACACACCCTAGACTAATGTGAGAGTTGGCTGATGACTCGGTTCCACTTGTCATGGGCATGGTGATGCCATTCCAACGCTCACGGACTTGGCTAAAGAGTTTAGCAAGTCGGACTGACCCACATTGAGATGCAACGAGCAAGTCGTCATTTGCATGTCTCAATCAATGTAATCCTTAGACCTAAGGTTGTCGCACAATCCGAGTTGTGGATCACCGACTTAGGTTCTGTAGAACGTTGTTCTGTGACAAGGCAACTATAAAGGCAGAGTTCGGGTCGAATGAGAAGCAAGCTGCGTGATGTGGATAATCAAGATCGGATTTTGCCCCTCCGAATGGAGAGATATTCTCTGGGCCCTCTCGAGTGATATGATTCAGGAAGCATGGCCATGCGCGACTCAGTTAAGTGTTAACTTTATCTGTTGACTAAGAGTTAGTCAGATGAATCACATATCACAGATCGAGAAGAGAGTCAAACTATTTAAGGGATGACGATAAATCGCCTATAGTTCGACAAGGTATATCGTGAGGCAAAAGGGACTAAGATGAATATCACATTGAAAGGTATGTCGTCATGACTCAATGGGACTTGGGAGTCGGCACGTTCTGCTAGGAGCCGCTACCGATTGATCAATTGGGAGTTGGACTCCAATCGTGTCCAAGTCGCCATGAGCCTGCAGGGTCGCACACTTAAGAGTGGGAGCAAATGTATTGGTCGGGTTGGACCCGAACCGGAAATGGACTGAGTTTGTGAGTCGGACTCACAGAGGGAATGGGACACAAGTGTTGTGAAACCCATTACCATTCGCTATATAAAGAGGGGCGCAGGTTGCCCAGCGGGCACGTTAGTCCACTCCCATGCGTTGGGAACCCTAGCCCCACTCAGTCCAGTCGTCGCACCAGACCTAGCAGTCTGCCGTCGGAGCTCCTCCTCGTACGTGTGGATACCGACAGAGGTGTTGTACGTTCATCACTTCGACGTTTGCGGGATCGGATCGGCTGGATCGGATCGTGGACTGCACTGCCCCGACGCGCTTCATCGATAATCCGCAACCGCGCGTCTAGTGGTAATCATCGTGGCCTTCTACCTCGGCTAGATCTTGGAAGTACCGCGTAGGAATTTTTTTCGTTTATCTCTACACGTCCCAACACCCGGAACTTGTCGGCGGCGGCGGAGCTTTTCGTGGAAAAAGGCGGATTCCTCTAGGGTTGATGCATGGGGGGCATATATAGGTGAAAGGGCGATGTCGGTGGGTGGCCAGAGGGCCCACACCACCTAGTGGCGCGGCTAGGGGGACTCACGCCACCCTATGGCCGCCCTCCGGGTCTCTTCGGGACTTCCTTGACCCTCCGGGACTTCTAAGAATTCTCGCTTTTGAATCGTCCAATTCCGAGAATATTTCCAGAACAACTTTTCTGAAACTAAAAACAACAGAAAACAAGAACTGGCTCTGTGGCATCTTGTCAATAGGTTAGTCCCGGGGAATCGATAAAAATGACATAAAGTGTAAGAAAAACATGTAGCATATGGCATGAAAACAACATGCAACATCAGAAATTAAGGATACGTTTATGACGTATCAACATCCCCAAGCTTAGTTCCTACTCGTCCTCGAGTAGGTAAATGACAAAACAAATAATTTCTGAGGTGACATGTTACCAACATAAACTTGATCATCATAGTAATGTAAAGCATGTAAACTAGGATCAAATGATTAAAGGTTGTGGTTTATAATTGATATCAAAGAGTAATGTATAAACCATTAGGAATAACAAAGTAAAACTTTTCAATGAATCAATACTAAAAGACAATCCACTATGCAAAGTATATTAGAGATGATTTAAGCTTCAAGAACAACAATATAATCATCCAAGGCATCAAACTCTCACAACAACTCCTGTTAGGATCAAGTCAAGTGACAACAATATGCACATAGGAAAATAATTCAAATAAATGTGCACTTAAAACAAGCAAGCATTCTGTATAGGTTCCTGGCACCAGAATGTTATGGCTAAAAGAACATTATGGGGGGTTTGGATGGTCAATGGAAGAAAGTCTCACACAACTGAAAGTGATCATTAGACAAGAGGAAGTCTTATAATCGAAATTATGCAAGGAGTAGTGATTGCCACACAACGGATGCACATAGAGATATAAGTGTATGAAAGCTCTCCAATGGAACTAGTGGGGGTGCATCCAACCTGCTTGCTCAGGAAGACCTAGACCTCTTTTGAGGAGGCTCATCATTGGAATATACAAGCCAAGTTCTATAATGTAAGTTCCCCACATAGTTATGCAAGTCATAATATGAAAACTCTCTCCAAAATGAAGCAATGATGCTAAAAAAAGCACAAGTGTGGAATAAATGATATTAATGTTGTCCCCTCCCTCTTTATTTTCTCTCTTTTGCCTCTTTCTTTTTTCTCTTTTTTTTTGATATATAACCTCACTGGTAGGGGCAACACTCTATTTTACAATGAATCAAAACACTTTTAGTACTCATAACTCAAACTGAAATATCTCTGATGTATAAAACTAAATGCTCCTGCCAGTGTAACAGTATGCAAAATAATAATGAAGCATGACAAGTAACATGATGATGATGGATGTTGTATGGCAATATATCTCGGAATGGCCATGAAAATGTCATGGTAGGTAGGTATGGTGGCTGTTTTGAGGAAGATAAATTTTGGCTTATGTGTAGAAGAACAAAGTTCTCCCACGGGGTTTGGATGTACTGGCGAAGTTTGCACCAACTCTCAATGTAAGAATGAGCAATGCACGGTACCGAAGAGGCTAGCAAATATGGATGGTGGAAGTGCCAGAAAACCGCAACATAGAACTCACAAGTTAAAAGATTCCAAATAAAATCATGATATCACAAGGCATAATGAAAATCACTCCAAGAGGGTCCGTGGCAGTGACGAGTCACTATTATCTAACCCGATCGTAGCGCGTAACAAAAAGCCATTATGATTACTATCAACAAAGGAAGTCATATACCATTATCCCATCAACTGGTTATTTGAGTGTGGCACAATTTCAACCTTCTAGACCAACCATTAATTTTTTTTACTCTACTAAACCAGAAAGTTTATCATTAAGAAAATTAATATCTCAAAACAACACCAAATAATCAAGTGAACCGGTTTAATGATCTACAAGAATATGCAAGCTTTTTTCGTTATACCATCTACCACACGTAGCATTTTCTACCAAACACCAAACAAAAAAAAACTCTCCAAGAGATATAGCAATTAAGAAAGAGAGTACTAACATAACTCTACTAAAACTAACAGCTCTGAATAAGAGATGCATGAAAAACAGGAGCTAAAGGCAGTACTAGCAAAAAGTGAACACTCACAGAACAATAAGAGTGAAAACTAGAGTGTTCTAAGCAATAAAAACGGAGCGTGTATCTCTCCCCCACAAGGATGATAGGTTCTAGATATATTATTTCAGCAAGGAAAACAAAAGAAAACAACATAAAACAAAAGAAAAACAAACAGACGCTCCAAGTAAACTTCATATGATGTGACCGAATAAAAATATAGTTTCACTAGAAGTGACCTGATAGATTGTTGATGAAGAAGGGGATTCCTTGGGCACTCCCAAGCTTAGATGCTTGATTCTTCTAAAAAATTACTTGGATGAACCACGGGGGAATCCCCAAGCTTTTACCTTGCACTCTTCTTGATCACAAATATCACCCTCTTCTCTTGGCCCTTGAAAACTTCCTTCACACCACACTCAAAGAGTAATTCGCATTAGAGGGTTAGGGAAACAATAAAAAATCATGGGTTATGTATGGGAACAAGTGCTATTGATAATTTTAAACATTGTCTACAGCCATTGATTTTCCGTGAAGCAAAGAAATCCACTTGACATCGTAAAAGAGCAAATGCAAGAAAAATGGCAGAATCTGTCAAAACCAGAACAGTTTGTAAAGACGAATTTTTCGGGGCACTTACATTGCTCAGATCAAAAAACTTAAATAAGAAAACAGTTGCGTAATTAGCAGAGGAATAAGCACAAGAAATTTCAGTTCATTCTGATTTTTCTGCGAATTATACGATTTTTTTACGGTGGACATCTGAAATATGTTTCCTACGCAGAAATCCAAAACCAACTCCAACTCTCGTCAGGAACTTTACTTGGCACAACTAAAACATGAAAATAAAGATACAAAGGAGTTTCTATAGAAGTATACAACCCCTTGAATCAAATAAAACATAGAAAAACTAAGCAAAAATAAAACCATGGGTTATCTCCCAAGAAGTGCTTTTCTTTAAAGCCTTTTAGCTAGGCATGATAATTTGGGAAGATGCTCACATGAGAAATATGAATTGAAGCAAAAGAGAGCATCAAGAAGAAAATGTAAAACAAATTTAAGTCTAACCCACTTCCTATGAAAAAGAATCTTGTAGAAGAACAAGTCAATAAAGCACAAAGTGGCTAGCATAGGAAGAAAAAATAAGTGCAACTTCAAAAATTTCAACATAAAGAGGGGAAACTTGATATTGTTGAGATGCATGAAACCACATTTACCTCTCTCATAATAACTTTCAGTAGCATCATGAATGAAATTAACAATATAACTATCACATAAAACATTCTTATCATGAGCCACATGCATAAAAAATTTGATACTCTCCACATAAACATAGTCATTCTTATTAATATTAGTGGGAGAAAATTCAGTAAAATAGCTATCATTATCATTCTCATCACCATAATCATCAAATATAGTAGTCATATTGTGATCACAATAAAATTTGTCCTCAATAGTAGGTGGAACTAGAATACCACAATCATTATAATTATCATATATTGGAAGCAAAGTATCATCAAAGAAAATTTCCTCCTCAAAACTTGGGGGACTACAAATATCATATTCATAAAAACTAACTTCCCCAAGTTTATACTTTTCCATAGCATTAGCAATAATGGTGTTCAAAGAATTTATACTAATAACATTGCTACTAGCATGCAAATAAAGCTCCATAGGTTTTTTTTTGTTTTTCTCTTCAAACACTTCATGTCCTAACTCAAGATAAAGATTATAAAGCTCTCTCATATTTTTTGTTGTTTTCCATTAATCCTAACTAGTAAAAATAAAAACAAGGAACAAGTGAAAATAAGCCTAACTAGTGAAAATAAAAACAAGAAACAAAAAGATATAATTGCAGAATCTAAAGGAAATAACTTCAAGCACTCACAGAGGATGTGAGTACCTTTTACCTTACCTCCCAGACAACGGCACCCGAAAAGAGCTTAATGTCTATGCACGCTTCTATTCTTGTAGACAGTGTTGGGCCTCCAAGTACGGAGGTTTGTAGAACAACAACAAGTTTCCCTTAAGTGGATTACCCAAGGTTTATCGAACTCAGGGACGAAGAGGTCAAAGGTATCCCTCTCAAGCAAACCTGCAATTACGATACAAGAAGTCTCTTGTGTCCCCAACACACCTAATAAAATTGACAGTTGTATAGGTGCACTAGTTCGGCAAAGAGAGAGTAAAATACAAGTAATATGGATGTTTATATGTGATAATAGAAATCTGAAATAAAAAAGGCAGCAAGCAAACATGTAGCAGAACTGATTGTAAACGGTGTTTCAATGCTTAGAAACAAGGCCTAGGGATCCTACTTTCACCAATGGACACTCTCAACAATGAAAACATGATTGAATGCATAAATATCTCTCTTCACTATGCTACTACGAACCACTCTCTGGTCAAATAACAAACGCCAATTCATTGCGTAGGGCTGTAACAACACTCCTCAAAGTCGCATTCCCATGTCTAGTTAACCCCACGCTGTCACTATGAGTGCGCTAGAAGCTACTAGACAAACACCACAATTTCATTGGGTCATCCAACACAAGATATAAATATCATGCTAAACCACACGGTGCACACACTGTCACCTTTACACCGTGATCAAAGCGTTTAAGGAGATCTCATAACAAAACCATTTGAGTAGCATAACAGATGAATAATAACATCTACTGATTCAACTAGATTACAAAGCTCACGATCACATAAATGTCACACCATGAGAGAGATATGAAACACATAGCTACCGGTAGAGCCCTCGGCCCCGGGGGAGAACTACTCCCTCCTCGTCATAGGAGACAGCAACGACGATGAAGATGGTGGTGTAGTCGATGGAGATGGTCCCGGGGGCACTTCCCTGTCTCGGCATGGTGCCGGAACAGAGTTTGTCCCCCGAAACTTGTCGACGGCGGCGGAAGAGCTACGAAACTTTTCGTGGAAAAAGGCTGATTCCTCTAGGGTTGATGCATCGGAGGGCATATATAGGCGAAAGGGCGACGTCGGTGGGTGGCCAGGGGGCCCACACCACCTGGTGGCGCGGCTAGGGGGACCCGCGCCACCCTTTGGTGTGGCCACCCTGTGGCCCCCCTCTGGGTCTCTTCGAGACTTCCTTGACCCTCCGGGACTTCTGAGACTTCTGACTTTTAAATCGTCCAATCTCGAGAATATTTCCAGAATAACTTTTCTGAAACTAAAAACAGTAGAAAACAGGAACTGGCTATGTGGCATCTTGTCAATAGGTTAGTCCCGGGAAATCGATAAAAATGACATAAAGTGTAAGGAAAACATGTAGCATATGGCATGAAAACAACATGAAACATCATAAATTAAGGATACGTTTATGACGTATCACCCTCCAGTCGTGGTCATGTAGTGCCTAGCCCCAATGCGCTAAACCCTGACTTAGATTTTCTTTTTGGCCTATTGGCTTGGCTTTGTTCTGCTTGCCTTCGGTTGCTTTCATATTAAAGGGTGCAGCGTCTTAGGTTTGGGCATTGCATGACCTTCACTCGTAGTGTCTAGGCGCTACACCCTGATTTAGATTTTTTTAATTGCTTGCTTGCTCGGCTCGATTTATGTTGCCTTCATATATCAAATATAAACACACCAGTACAGGTTTACCAAGTCCGACATATATCAAATATGATAACAAGTGCAACGTTATTAGAAGTCCACCTCCTAGGCGTCCAACTGGTAAGCGATGCCAGCTCCACACCGAGAGTAGAGTCATAGGACCACCAATTCCAGCTTAGGGTAGGCTCCTGCGACAAGCATCGTCCAACTGCGCATATACGCAAACAAAATTCACACATGTTTGAAATGGAAATCTACAAACTAAGTAAAAGTTACCAATTCATTACCCTACCGGTACAAGTAGGTAAGTGCAGCAATCCCCTAGCTCCATTTAGAGCCAAAGACAGTCAATGTCAGCAAAGAGTCCTAGTGATACCACATGCACACGCGAGCGTACGTCTGGATCACCGCACTCTTGTCTTCAGGCTCGGGGGAGAGGGAGGCAATACCAATAAGGGCCTCCATCTGCTCACGCCGCCCTTCAGAATCTGTGTTAATACACATAGGGTTCCCCTCGATAGGAAGTTTAAGGATCGTGGAAACATGCATAAGAGTGGGGGGTCACCTCGTCGGTCGGAGGTGGAAAGTGTGTGTCTTCGGCCTCCACCGGTCAACAAAGGCGATGACTGCATGCGCGTAGGGTCGACCGGCTAAGCAAAGTACAATCGATTTGTGAGCAAAATTAACCTACTAAATATTTACCAATGAATATTATACCCACCCTAATGGTAAAGATCATACTAATAAGTCATTGTCCCATAACAAAATCAAAATCAACTAGACATCAGGTATCCACCAAAAATCGCACTTTGAGGCTAAATAAAATGTAATTGATGGATGGAAAGAGGTAGATCAGAGGAGAATACCTGAGAAAAGCATTTGGGGAAGGAAATCCCCTTACTTTCTCTTTCAGATTGGGGAGGATTTGATAAAGATTTAGAGAGGGGCAGAGACAAACACCGCCGCCGCCACCCTCCTGTTCTCTTTCGGGTCTCGGTTTGTGCCTGAAAGAACTAGGACCGAAAGCGAGCAACACTCGCGACTTACATTAATCAGGCGTGTAGCGTCTTCGCACTAGGCGCCACACGACCACGACTAAGGTCCGCCTGGCCCTGCAGCCGTCACGCTGGCAGGACGTTGGAGCGTATGATCACAAGGCTTTACATCGTCGAGTGTAGCGTCGTGCTGTTAGGGAGCTACACAAACGGGTTATTTGGGTGAAACAGTTTCTACAAAAGTTTATTTTATGAATTTATTTCACCTCGTGGTTATTTTTGTCTATTTTGCTAGTGGTGAAAGCGGTAAGTCAGGAGAGATTTTCCACACACGAAGAAAAGTCAAAGTCAATAGAGGACAATTGAGCGCGTGGGCACCCCCAGAACAAGGATCTTCTTCTCGAAGCCATCCCATTCACCGACAGAAAATCTCAGAGATCCCTATGTAGATTGGATTATTTTACAGATATATTACTTTTTCTTACTCCTACAATGCAGGATTTGCGGACAGAAACAGCGCCGTTCACCCGTCGTTAAAGTCGAGATGAACGCGTCCCGAACTCTACAGTTCGTTACTGCCATTTCTTACGGATGGATGAATGTCCAAAGGAGTATATTCCGGCAAAACCCAGCACCAATTTGTGTCTGTACTCTTTCGGATTCTGGTAAATGTATATTTGATAAAAAATTAGTCATACTAGAGGAATTGATGCGTTAACATAGAGTCTGCTTAATCCTCACTCCTCCTCTACTCGTTATAGCTCGATTCGAGACTTCATAAAAAATACCACAGTATATGCCCAGATGATTTGAATTATCACCAGGAAGCAGTCAAGGGCGTGAGACAGTTTTGACCAGGCCCTCTGAATTGTCTGCTCAATTAGCTAGCTAGGTCGTGGCGTTTTGTCACTTTGGCGATCTTGGAGTCACCGCCGTGGACCGCCGTGTGGGGCCAGCCTCGACGTCGCCCCCCTCCTTCTTCTCAACAACCGCCGCCTCCTCCTCCTCCTCGCCGTTCTCCGCGGAGGCATCGGCGGCGCCAGGTGTATTCACCTGTATTCAGGTGAATACCCAAGATTTTGGGGATTTTTTTTTATGCACATGTCCTCTCAACGACTCAGCCCATGAACGAACGTTTCTGCACACAGCGACCCAGCCCCGTCACCAACTTGGCTCGTTCCAGGCTCCCAGCGAGGCAGCGACCCAGCCCCGCACGAAACTTGCTCGTTCGGTGGTTCCCAGCCCCGCAAGAACGCAGACATCCTCTGCCTTCTGCTCCTCTTTCCCAGGCTCCCAGCGCCGACGAAATCAGCGCCGCCGCCGCCGTGCCGATGGAGCCGGCCCCAGGGAGCTGCAGCAGCCAAGTAGGGGCAGGCGACGGCCCCGCCACAGACCCGGCCCCCCTTTTCACCCCCGCGACGGCGCCCCGGCCCCGCCCCCCGCGCAGCCGAGAAGGGACGGGCGAGGAGCAGGCATCAGGCGCCGGCCCCGCCGGCCACTGCGCCGGCCTGCACCCCCGTTTCACACCTGCGGCGGCGACGCCCCGGCCCTCGCCGCCCTCTCCTCTTCAGTCGCACGCAGCGCCGGCAGCGGCACAGGTACGGCATCTCTCCTGATTTGGGGATTTTCTTTTGATTTGCTCCAAGCTCCGTTATCTTCAACATGAAGCCGAGATTGAAGAAACATGAAGGTGATGTTACTAGTGCTCATGCTGAAGCTCAAGAGAAGTATGATATGTTCACTACACCACAAACATCAATTCAAGAGTCTATTGCTTCAAACACCTCACAATACAAGGCTTTGTATGTGCAACGTTTGACATGGACACTCAAGTGTTTGAGATTTCTCTTGCGCCAAGGCTTGGCATTTAGGGGACATGATGAAAGTGAAAACTCACTAAATAAAGGAAATTTCCTTGAGCTTTTGAATTGGCTAGCAGGAAATTTTGAAGAAGTTGATAGAGTTGTTCTCAACAATGCTCCACAGAACTGCCGGATGACTCATCATGATATACAACATGAGCTGATAAAATGTTGTGCACAGGAGACTAGTAAACTAGTCATTGAAGAGCTTGATGGTGGCCATTTTGCAATACTTGCTGATGAGTCTAGTGATGTGTATCAGAATGAACAGTTGGCTGTTTGCTTGCGTTATGTGGATAAGAAAGGAAGGGCGGTTGTAAGATTTCTTGGTCTTGCTCATGTTGAAGATACTACCGCTTTGACACTTAAAGCTGCAATTGGTCAAATGCTTATGCAGTACAATTTGACCTTTGCAATGGTTCGTGGGCAAGGATACGATGGAGCTAGTAACATGAGAGGTAATGCTAATGGGTTGAAAAAACTAATCATGGATGAGTCTCCTTCTGCTTATTATGTCCACTGTTTTGCCCATCAACTACAATTAACTCTTGTTGCTGTTGCTAAGGAAAGTGGTGATTGTACTTGGTTCTTTCAGCAATTGGCATACTTGTTGAATGTTCTTGGCATGTCCTGTAAAAAGATGAGAATGCTTCGGATAGCTCAGGTTGAGGAACTCATAGATGCATTGGAATTGGAAGATTTAGAAACCGGGAGTGGGCTGAATCAGGAAATGGGTTTGGGAAGGCCATGTGATACACGTTGGGGCTCTCACTTCAAAACCGTGAACCGTGTAATCTCTATGTATGGTGCAATACGACGAGTCCTCGTCAAGATTGGAAAAAAGTATCATGCGGTGGAGGCTCAAGCGGCTCTAACCATGCTAACATCATTTCGATCATTTGAGTTTGTTTTCATGGCACACTTGATGCAAGAAATATTTGGATATACAGATGAATTGAGTAGAGCTTTGCAAAAGCAAGATGAAGATATTGTTCATGCTATTGAGGTCCTTGATAACACAAAGTTTTACTTGGTGGCATTGAGGACCGATCCTGGATGGGATGATTTTCTTCAAAAGGTGACAACCTTTTGTACAAAGCATCAGATCAAAGTTGTTGATATGGAGGGTCCATATTATCCTGTTGGACGACCTAGAAGGGGTTTCTATAATGGTTTAAACAATTTCCATCGTTTTAAAATTGATATGTATGTGAGTGTCATTGATAGGCAACTTATGGAGTTAAATGGCAGATTTGATGAGGTAAACACAGAACTACTTACTTGCATGGCAGCATTCAGTCCACTTCATCTATTTGCTGCTTATGATAGAGAGAAGTTGGTTACGCTTGCTACGAAGTTTTATGCTAATGATTTCACAAGTGATGAACTCGCAAGACTTCCATGGCAACTTGACATGTATGTTAGTCATATGCGTAGGGATGAAAGGTTCAAAAACTTGAAGAATATGTGTGAGCTTTCGGTTATGCTTGTCAACACAAACAAGCATGAACATTATTATATTGTTTACAAGCTCTTGAAGATGGTATTGATTTTGCCAGTAGCTACTGCTAGTGTTGAAAGGGTGTTCTCCTCAATGAACTATGTGAAGAATAAGCTAAGGAACAAAATGGGTGATGCATACTTGAACAACTGTTTGGTTACATTTGTTGAGAGGGAATTCTTCAATGAAGTAAAGGATGAGGATGTCATCAATCTCTTTCAAAAAGGTGATCGTAGAGTCATATTGTAAGATGGGGATATCATCAATTTATCAATCAAAAGGTACCCATGTGTTCTGATTTCATTGAAATTGCTTATGTGTTATTATTATGGTCAAATGTATCGATGAATTGCTAGTGCCGTACAATTTTGTTCATATACCGCATTTAGAGAAAAAGAAATTTTGTACAATGAATACCCAGCGAGCAAATCCTGGAGCCGCCACTGCGCGGAGGGCCCCTCCAGATCGTCGCGGACGCGGAACGAGGCGTGGAGCACGATGACCGGGACGCCCACGGCCAGCGCGGCCAGGAGGTTGGCGACGGCGCCGGCCGCGGCGAGGTCCGCTAGCACGAGCGCGACGAACGCCGCGGCGACGAGCCGTCGGAGCAGCGCCAAGCGCGGGAACGCCCCGAGGAAGCCCACGCAGACGATCAGGACCTTGGAGGCGGCCATGAGGAAGAGCACCGACGCGCGGTGCCCCGCCGCGGCGAGAGACGCCAGGAGGAGCGCCCACTGCAGCGCCGCGTAGTGGTACCGGAACGTGCGCGCGTTGCGGACCGCGCGCACCGCCGCGGCCTCCGCGTCCGCCGCCGCGCCGAACGCCGACGGCCGCGGTGCGAACCGGGTCAGCGCCCGCCGCGCGCCCCTCGCGCCCGCGCACGCCCTGTCGACCGCCCGCCTGAGGGCTCCCGTGCCCGCGACGCCGGCAGCAGTCATCGCTCTCGTCGCCGCCGACTGCTTCCTGGGCGATGATGCTGGCCTCGATTCGCCGCTCCGGTTGCCGGATTTAGAATCTGCGGAGCCGGTCACCATGAGACGGACGGGCAGAGGACGCGAGGTCGAGCGAGTCAAAGACGCGGGTTTTAACAAACGGCGCCCGGGGGGGATAAAGGCTGGGTCTCGCCCTGGCCGTGACGGCGGAAAACCGGGCCCTTTCCACTCGTTCCCGCGTCGGTTCTGTTGCCGCGGCAGCGACCCGGTGCCGTCGTTGGTTCTTCGCCGAACGTTTGGCCGCGCGGCACCAAGCCACCAACATGATCGTCCACCAACAAAAGCTATTGTTAACTGGGAGTATATGCTTTTGTTGCTTGTTTATTTTTTCCAGTTAACAATAGCAACACTGCTGTTTTCTGCAGAATTGCTTGGTGCCTTGGTCCTGTCTTCTATGCAATGAAATAACCGACTCCGTAGGAAGCAACTGAAATCAAATGAAATTATGTTCCTCGAGCGGTTGACTCTGGTAAAATGTACTAGAAATCGGTGAAGCTTTTAGTGGAGACAAAGCAACCGGTGGTGGACTGAGAAGCAGCAGTGATTCCTGGAAGCAGTTCGCGGGGAGGGCCACTTGTACAATCGAGAATATGGAAGATTGAAATTGTCTGGCTAGTTCGATGCTCATAGACCGCAGATGGAAAGATGTTACTCCTATTTTAGATATCTCCAGATTGCAGCCATCATCTTCAGAAACTTCTATAAACACTTGAATCGTTGAAACAAAAAAATTCAGTCAGACGAACAATGAGGCAGCAACCACTTTTTATGTGTTTTTTTAGCATCATGACTCATGAGCCAGTAGCGACTTCATGCTTCTTATTTGAGCGAAACGAGTGGGCCCGTAGGCATCAGAGAGGGCTAGGCCCATGGAATTTTCTCTCAGCCCAAAAACACAAGACATACTTTTGAGCCTTTACTGCCTTAGGCCCACAAGATGTAACTAAAAAGATGCGAACGTTCTTTTTTGATTTTTTAAGAGGTTCAGGTTAGCTTCCTCCTAAATTCCCTGAAAACAAAACTTCCTCTTAGATAAGATTTAACTACTAATATAGTATTAACTTCCTCTTAAATAAGGTACTTAGCATATGCATTTAGATTAGTGAAAAATACCTTGAAATTTGGATTGTATTGCTCTCCATGTGCGTACTGCAGCTTGGCAACTTCGCTGGAATGACTTGTAACTAGTTACACACATGTGTGCCTCCCAGTATCAGCGCATCACACAAGGATATAGGTTATCCTAGCAACCGATAGGCTAAATTCAATAGATATGAAATAGGCTAAATTTAATAGATATGAAATGTAGGTGTATTTTACAATTTAGAGGTTGTTATGGTTCATGGGTGTACCTAATTGATATAGATAAGTTAAAATCAACGAGTTGAAGAAACATGTGATGTAGATAGCTTGTATTAAGATGCCATGCATGTTACCGCATAATGGTTTTACGAACTTTTTGTGAAATTACATATAGAAGGCAAAGTAATTTCAAATAACAGTTAGATGATTTTCATCATTGAAAATAACAGAAAATATTTCACTTGGTTGACAAAAATAATTATCATGTTTATCTTGCACATGATTTAATTGTATAACTACATAATGGGATGGTGTGATAGTTTCAATGGAACGATAAAAAAGGATGATGTGGATAATGTGATGACTAAAATAAACGATGGCGTGAATGGTTGCACGTGGAGATACACAATAATTAATAAATTATAGTGGCGTGTTGTGGACAATTGATTGGCTAAAAAAGTAAGTGACATGGATAGCTTTGTTCGATGTATGCCCAAGATAATATAATATACATATGTTCTATGATTAATCTATTATGTTTTTATGCTATATTTGTTGTGGTCACTGAAATATGAGATTCAGAGGAAAAAAAACATACGCACGCTTAGAAACATAAACACACCGTAACACCCTTTGTCATGTCTCACAAGCAAACTTGTTTATGTTAGACGATCACATTTTTCTGTTCATGGACATATGTTTTGTAAATATTAACAAGAGCACTTTGTTGTTACAACAATGTGGCTGGGTAGACCCAAATAATTGAGATACTACGAGATTTGTTTAGCTAAATAGTATCGTCATAAGATGGTTGTATTGTTTGATTCCTTAGACCATGAGAATATACGATGATGTTTACCAAAGGTGTCATTTTGGTATAGTCAAGTATCACACCGTAAACTGGATGATCAAAAAAGACTATCGCTGAGTGGTCTCGAAATTATTCATTTCATCGTGATAGTTCAAGACTGAGAATTACTCCTCTAGATAATAGGGAGCTACATTCAGGATCTACTCGTTGAAATAGTATCGGTAAATAAGTCTTCGTAGACAGAGACATGAAACTTGTCATGATGATACTATGACACGCTAACGAGTAAAAGGAATCATACCAGGTATCGAGAATAATGTGATCAAGTGATTAAAGAGTTTAATAAATGTCTTATCATTCATCTCGTCTCAAGGTATTGATTGGTATCGTGAAGTAATAGGAACTTTCTTAACAACCAACAGGTTCAGATATTTTCTTCGTATAACTCGTACGAGTCAATATGGACGTCCACGGTTCTGATGTTGATTATTGATTGGGAAATTGGTTTCCCGATCATGTCTACTTGTTATAACCTATAGGGGTCACACACTTAAGGCTCCATAGTCATTTATTCACATTGGATGGTCCGGAGAAAGAGCGGGTATCATCCGGATGATTCCGCCGTGATAGAATTAATATTTAAAGAGATTACGGGGGACATGATATGTCCCGGGATGTCAGAAATATGTTTCTTACATATTAGATAAGGTCTATGATTTTATCTATAGGGGTCATAGGGTTCTGGAAGAGTTTTGGGCAAAACCGAGACGGGGGAGTGTCGGAGGGGCGCAAGATTGCCCCTATGGAGAACCCAATTTTAGGGGCTGCCAGGTGGGCACCAGGGCTTCACAATGCGCACCACCATCCCTGGGGTATTTTGCCTGATTTATTTGAGAAATAAATAAGAGGGAAAAAGAGGAAAAGGGAAAAGGAAAGGAAGGGGGAATTGGACTCCACCAGGGAGTCCAATCCGATTCCCCCAGGAGGGGTGCGATACGTTGCAAACGTATCTACTTTTCCAACCACTTTTCTTGTTGTTTCTCCTCACATTTGCATGATTTGGATCAAACTAACATGAACTAACGTTGTTTTCAGCAGAATTACCCTTAGTGTCTAGTTTTGTGCAGAAATTCAATTTCCTCAGAAAATTCCAGAAATTATTTTTCCCCGGAAGACTCCCGGAGCCCGAAGGACATCTGGAGGGAGGCCACTGTGCCTCCAGGGGGTGCCAGTCGCGGCCCTTCCTATGGTCGCGCCTGGAGGGCTCCTGGGGGTCTGGACCACCCCTAGGGTCCCCTTTGGCATAAAGGTGCCTTCGTCCCCAAAACGCAGAACCCCCGAAGGATTTCCCCAAAAATGATCCATAGCTCCGCCGACACCCAAAAATCTAGTTCGGGAGACATAAGTTCCTCTTCTGGCACCTTGCCAGGGCGGGGATTCGAGGGAGATCGTTGCCATCGTCATCGCCATCACCTCTCCATCAACCCTCCATGATTGTCTCTTTGATGTGTGAGTAGTTACCCTATAGGCAGAGGGGATGGTAGGGATTGGATGAGATTAGTCATGTAATAGATCATGAGATTGTTAGGGCTTGGTTCCTAGTATCCTCTATTGTGTTTTATTGTCGTTGTTGTAACTTGGAGTGCTTAATGCTTGCCACTTATGGACCGAGTGCCATGATTTCAAACCTAGACATGTTATGTTTTCATGAGTATAATTGTTGTTTTGGATCATATCTACTAGTTGTATACACTTATTATTGTCTGGAACCCGAGACCTCAAGGTGACATGGTTGGGATATCGGAGGGGATGGACTCTAGTTCGAGGATTATATGTTTCCACCATATGTTAATGCTTTGCTTCGGTGCTTGGTAGAACAAGTATCTTAATTACCATTAGTTCCTTTTTAGCCCCGCAACAACGGGGTGATAGGACAAAAGACGCCGTGCAAGTTCTTATTGCAAGCACGTACGGCAATTCTAGGGAAACATGCCTATGATAGTTTGTGACTTGGATACTCCCTTATATATGTGTGCTGCCCTTTGTTACCTCTATTACATGGTTAATCTCATTCATGCAACGCCTGTACATCCATCCCAATGCCAACGGTATTTTTAGCACTGCTACTTAATTCGTTTACATTCGCTCTTGCTATTGCAACTACTGTTTTACTGCTACTGTTACTATTAAACCACTGCTGTCATTATATCACCGTTACTACTAATAAATTGTATGAAGCAAGATACTTTTAGGTGCAGCTGAATTAACAACTCGGTTGTTAAGACTTATACATATTCTTTGGCTCCCCTTGTGTCGAATCAATAAATCGGGCTATATTTACCCTCGAGGACTGTTGTGATCCCCTACACTTGTGGGTCATCAAGACTATTTTATGGCGTCTGTCGAGACATCATAGTAAGGTTCATGGAAGAGGGTGCCATAAGCCTACTGGTAGAACCACGGGGGGGGGGGGGGGGGGGGGGGCGTGGAAGAACTGTAAACGAGAACACCGAGTTTACCCAGGTTCGGTACGACGCAACTAGGCGGCGTTCCTACTCCTGCAATTTCACTAAATCAGGGCGGAAGCCTTAAGTATACAAAGTACAATTGTGAGTATGGTTTCGCTACCTCGGCGAGGATGAGCTTCCCGACGAGTTAGCTTCTAGCTAATTGTCTGAACTTATCTTTTCCTTGCTCCTGTCCGGCTTTATGTAGATAGCCGGATTAGGACTTACAGAAAGGAAACCTAGAAGACTACAGAAATTATCTAACTTGGAAAGTAAGGAATCTATCTTCTCCTCCAAGTCGCACCACTTTGGGTCGTGGTCCGGGTTCTTCTAAAATCTGTCTTCCTGCGCGTCAGCTTACTGGGACGCCCAATGGACTATGCTCCATTGCCTGTGGGCCACCCTGATAATCCGGCCTTCGGCCAACGTCGGATATACCCCTATTTGGCATATATCCGACAGTAGCTGATATGTCATAAACGTATCCTTAATTTCTGATGTTCCATGTTATTTTCTACATGTTTGTTATACACTTTATGTCCTTTTTATCGATTTCCGGGACTAACCTATTGACAAGATGCCACAGATCCAGTTTACTGTTTTCTGTTGTTTTTAGTTTCAGAAAAGTTGTTCTGGAAATATTCTCGGAATTCGGAAATTCGAAGTCCGGAAGTCTTAGAATTCCCAAAGTTTCCACGGAGTCCGGAAGAGGCCAGGAGGGGGGCCGCACCATAGGACGGCGCCCCCTGGCCGCGCCTGGGGTGATGTGGGCCCCTCGGCATCCACCGCCATTGCCCTTTCGCCTATTTATTCCCCCGACATATCAGCCCTAAATATATACCACTTTTTCCCGAGAAACACACGAGGCTTCCCGTCATCGTCATCCCGAGATCGGGAGGGTTCTGGAGCTCTCCCCGGCACCCTGCCGGGAGGGGAATTCATCACCGGAGGGGTCTACACCACCATGCCCTCCTCCGAAGTGATGCGTGAGTAGTTCATCCCTGGACTACGGGTCCATAGCAGTAGCTAGATGGTTGTCTTCTCCACTTTGTACCTCATGTTTAGATCTCGTGAGCTGCCCTACATGATCGATATCATCTTTATGTGATGCTACATGTTGTGTTTGCTGGGATCTGATGAATGTTGAATATGTCTTCAGATTATCAATCTATCATGGTATCTTCATGCATATGGTATTTATGATCTTGTATGCTCTCCGTTAGTAGATGCTCTGGCCAAGTAGATGCTAGTAACTCCAAGAGGGAGTATTTATGCTCGATAGTGGGTCCATGCCTCCTTTGCATCTGTGCTCGAGTGACAGAAACGTGACAAATGGAGGATGTGATGTTGCCATTAGGGGAAAACAACGGTGTTTACTTAGTTTACATTGTTTACATTACACACTTTGCTTACTGTGATAATATGTTGCTTGCAACTTAATATCCAACGTTTGTTCGGATGATATTCGGAGGGTGGATTATTAGTCATAGATGCAGTTGGATAACGGTTTATGTATTTTGTTGTAATGCCTGCATGAATCACATAGTAATCTTTATGTCTTGCATATGCACTACGGTGCAGCCTTCATTTATGTCAATTGCCCAGCTGTAATTTGTTCACCACACATGTTATTTATCTTTCACGGAGAGACACCACTACTGAATATGGACCCCGGTCCATTTTCTCATACTGCTAATACACACACTGCTACCACTGTGTTCACACTGCTTCTCCTGCTTTCATACCGTTGTCATATTGTTTTCCACACCATACATTTAACCTCTTTGTGTTCAGAAAAACCGGTGAGATTGACAACCTCACTGCTTCATTGGGGCAAAGTGATTTGATTGTGTTGTGTAGGTTCCACGTTGCTGCTGAACTGGTAGTGCGCCCTGCCACCTCAGCTGCATCAACCTTCAGAGATTGCTTGTCCTCCTACTGGTCGATTCAACCTTGGTTTCTTTTCTGAGGGGAAACTTGCCGCTGCACTCTTCACAACCTTTCTCTTGGGGTTTACCAACGTCAGCCTCCCGTCGAGGGACACATCAAGTTTTCTGGCGCCGTTGCCGAGGAGGAAGAGAATTTCTGCAAGGGGAGTCTCTCACCTCCAATCATTTTTTACTTTGTTATTGTTTTGCTTGTTACTTTCTTTATTATGCTTGCTATCATGTTTGATGCCTTCGACACTAGATCTTATTGGCAAGGTGGGTTCACAGATGAACAACAAAAATATTATAAGGAACACTGCTTGTCACAAAAAGGGAAACACTTATGGGGTCAAATTAATAAATTGCATATTAATGTTACTTATTGCTTTGATAAAGCCTGTTGCTGTAGGAGGTATAAACACCTCCCTTTTTTAGAACTAAGGCATTTTATTGCCCTGCTTTAACTTAATAAAGCCAGGAAAAGGTTCACAAGCACAAGTTAGGAAACAACAATGCTGGGACTACAGCTTCTCCGAAAAACAACACAAAACAGACCGCACTAGGTGACACGCAGGGGAACATGCTCCAGCTGCGTGTCGACCAACATCAGGAACTAGAAACACTCCAGGGCCGCCTCCTCCATGGTCATGTCGCCGCCGGCACCATGCGGCTAGGTGCCAGGCTCCGGTAGCACACCAGCAGCTCACCGGCCCGCCGCGCCCAGGCCTCCCGCTCGCGCTCCTTTGCGAGCCTTGCCCACATCTGCATAGAAAGTGACATTTTGAACACAACATCAGTCGGATGTCTGGGGAAGACCCCCTCAATAGACAGCTTATTGCGGATCCCCCAAACTGCCCAGCACATTGCGGCAAACAGCGCCCATGCTGTTCGCCTAGCCTCCCCTGAGAGCGTATGAATGCAAGCAAAGGCCTGTGGAAAATTCGCCGGCGCCCAGCCGACCTGCAACACCTCCCTGATCACACTCCACCCGAGGAGTGCGAGCGCGCAGCCAAAGAAAATATGCGTAACGTCCTCCGGCAGCCCGCAAAGGGCACACTTGCCGTCAGACGGGCCCTTCCACGTGGCGATTTGAAGGCGGGAAGGTAAGCGGCCGAGCGCCAATTGCCACGTGAATATCTTCACCTTGAGGGGCAGCCTGGCCTCCCATATATCCTGATGGAAGGCAACCAGAACCCCTTGAGCAAGCGCCTTATACATCGACGCCACCGAGAAAACTCCTGAGGCTTCTAACGCCCACTTAACCCCGTCCTGCCCCTCCGAGAGGGCCGACTCACTCAATATCAGGGACAGCCGAGTCCACTGTTCCGCACAATCGGCATCGAAGGCACGACGGAAACGCAACCCCGCGCCTCCTTCCCTCAATGCCTCCGCTACTAGGACATTTGGCTTCTCACAAATGGCAAACAGCCTGGGGAGTTGTTCCTTGAGTGGGGCGTCGCCCACCCACCAGTCAATCCAAAAACCCGTCCTCTCCCCATTGTGCACCACAAACTTTGCCCCCAGCTTGAACAAGTGTTTAATCCTATGGAGACTACGCCAGAAAGGGGAGCCCCCCGTTGGATTGATCGCGAAGATATTGGACGCTTCCGGATACTTGGCTCTAAGTAGTGATTTCCACGTGGAGTCCCCTTCCTGGAAGAGAAGCCAAATCCATTTGAGCATTAGAGCTTGGTTCCGGAGTTTTGAGTTGGTGAGCCCCAGCCCTCCAAACTCTCTAGGTCGACACACCGCGGGCCAGTTAATCATGTGGTATTTGCGTTTTGGTCCGGATCCCTCCCAGAAAAAACGTGCTCTAACTGCGTCGAACTTCGCATGCACCCCGTCTTGCAGCAGGAAGAGACCCATGGCGTAGGAAGGCAGTGCCTCTAGACACGTGTTTGAAAGGATGAGTCTCCCTCCCGAAGATAGGAGTCTGCCCATCCAGACCTCTACCTTCGCTGCAAGCTTTGCCACAAGAAAGTTCCATTGATCCACCGTAAGTTTGCGATCAGCAATCGGCATCCCAAGATAGATGAATGGGAACACCCCTAGCTTGCAGTTCAACATGTTCGCCACCCTATTTTGTTCGCTCTCTGATTGGTCCAGCACAAACACTTCACTCTTGTGAAAGTTTATTTTCAGCCCTGACATGTTCTCAAAGCAGAGCAATAGGAATTTCAGGTTCGCAATCGCCAGGTCGTTGTTCTGAATCAGGATGAGCGTGTCATCGGCGTACTGCAGGTGCGAAATACCCCCCGGTATTAAGTGGGGAACCACTCCCGAGATGTGCCCCGCAGCCGCAGCCGCGCTAAGCATGGCATCCAGAGCCTCTGCCACAAAGTTAAACAGTAAAGGTGAGAGGGGGTCACCCTGACGCACCCCTCGACGATTCCTGAAGTATGGGCCAACCTCCCCGTTGATTGAGATGGCCGTTTGTCCCCCTGACACCAGCTGGTGAATCCTATGCACATACCCCGTCTCGAACCCCTTTCTCCTCATTACCTCCAGGAGGAAAGACCAATTTACCCTGTCATATGCCTTTTCAAAGTCCAGCTTCAGCAGGACCCCTCCCAGCTTTTTGGACTTAAGCTCGTGGATAATCTCTAACAAGGCAAGCGGGCCTTCCAGGATGTTCCTGCCTTTGATAAACGCGGTTTGGGACGGACTGATAATCCTATTAGCCACACTATCCAACCTAGATGCAAAGGCCTTCGAAATGATTTTGAAAATGACATTAATCAAGGCTATGGGTCTAAATTGCGTGATTCTGTCCGCCCCCGGAACTTTTGGAATCAGCGTCAACACCCCGAAATTCAGCCTAGAAACGTCAATTCTCCCCAGCACAAAGTCATTCAGAAGGTGGAGGATCCCCAGTTTGCACTCCAACCAGAACTTCTTAAAAAACGCCACCGGGAACCCGTCCGGACCCGGGGCAGTATTCGTCTTCATGTCCTGCACAATCGCTTCCAGCTCCTCCTCAGTGAACGTGATCATCAGAGCATTGTTTTCCTCCGCTGAGACATACTGCATCCCCTGCCAAGTGTCCCCTGCGAGCCCCAGGTGTCTAGGTGCCTCAGCGCCTAAAAGATCCCTATAGAACCCGTAAATGTGTTCTTGAATCTCCCTAGGATCCGAGATAACGCCCTCCTGGGCTTGCAGCGACGTGATCAGGCACTTCTGTCGCCTCCCGTTGGCGATGGCGTGGAAGTAAGCGGTGTTCGCATCGCCCTGAAGCGCCCACTGTACCCGCCCACGCTGCCTCCAATACTCCTCTTCCATTTTGTAAATCTGCAACAGCTGGTCCTCGAGGTGGTATCGGAATACCCATTCCTCCTCCTCCAACCCCGTGGAGTCTGCCCTCTCATCCAACTCCTTGATTTGGCTAAGTAAGGCAAGTTTACTCACTCGGGCCTCCCTACCCAGATTTCGGCTCCGGCCCCTAAGGAATTGTCTCAGACCCACACTCATATGGTTCCACCAGTCGACGATGTCTCGACCCCCTGCCGCGGCCATCAGAGCTCCCCAACGATTTGCAACCAGCGAGCTGAAGCCCTCCACCTCGAACCACCCTAGTTCAAAGAAGAACCTCTTGCTGCTAGGTGGCGTGCCCCCGCCCGTGTCCAGCACCAGCGGGACGTGATCGGATCCCAGTCTTGTTTCTGCCCTGAGCACCGCCAAGGGGAAAAGCGCGTCTAGCGACGGGTCCCACAAAACTCTATCTAGCACGCAGCGAATCGGAGCCCTCTGTTTGTTTGTCCAGGTAAACCTCGCCCCTGTCCGGGGAACCTCCTGCAGTGCCCAAGACGCGATCGTATTGTTGAACAACTCTATGCGGGGCCAGTTGACTCTCCCTGAGTTCTTGTCCTGAGCCCCGCGCAATAAATTGAAGTCCCCTCCCATGAGGATCGGGAACCTACACGCCGCCACCTTGGCCGAAATCTCCTCCAGAAAGTCCCTGGACAAGGCGTGGTTGGCCGGCCCGTAGATGCCCACCAGCGAGAATTTAAGGTCTAACGCACGGTGGAGGCAGTTGACGCTGAGGAAAAATTGGCCCTTGTCGAAGGATTCTACGTCGAACGCGCTATCCCGGAGCCCCACTAACATGCCCCCGGAATGGCCGGCTGCCGGGAGCCAGCACCAGAAGAATTTCTCGCCTACCTCGAGGCTCTGAAGCTCATGGTCCGCGAAGTCGGGTTTAATTGTCTCTTGCAAGCAGACTATATCTATCTTATGTTTGTGCAGGTATTCTCGAAGCAGCTTCCGGCGCCCTGCCCGCCCAAAGCCACGAATATTCCAAAAAAGAATCCGCATTTACCACTCCGCGCCCTGGGCCCGTGCTTGGCGGGTCACTGGGCGCCGCCCCTGCGGCGCCGCAGATTTTGCTCTCTTCCTCACTGGCGTGGGACGCACCTCCGCCCGCCCCGGACTCTGGTCCCCTGGCCTGACCCTCACCGCCTCAAGACACTCCCCCACCGGGGGCGGCACAGGCAAGGCCCGGCTAGCATCCACCTCAACCGCTGTCACTGACTCCAAAGCATTGACCACCACCGAGGGCCCCCCCTCGGTGTGTCCGTGTTCGTCCCTGTCACCCATGGCGACCGCATCCCCAGCCCGAGCGCCCTCGCTCGCCTCTGCTTCCTTTCTCAAACGGGCTTGTGCCAACACTACCTGAGCCAACTCGTTGGCGCGTATCAGCGAAAGCGTCTCAGCTGGCGGCCCGGCTTCCGCTTGAAAGATAACGCAGCTATCTGCCGCGACCGCTAACAGGTGTGCATCGGGCAGGTCTTGAAGAATGGCAAAGATAGGGTCCAGACACGTACCTGCCAGGGTCTTCTTTGTAGACGCCGTGCCGTCCTTCTCTGCCACGCGCTTGGCCGCACGTGCCAACACTGATTCGTCCCTGGCGCCCCCAGCCTCCCTCGAACTCCTCCGCATCACCTCCCCCTGCGCGGGCTTGGAGCGCGACCCCCTCGCCACCGCTGCGGTCAGAGCTGGAATGGGAGTAGCCGCCAGGAAGCCGCCCAGCGCCGAAGCCGGGGACGGGGCCGCCCGCGACGGAGATAGCGAGTCTGTGACCAGCCCCGCATCCGAAGCTGCTCCCAGCACTCGAGCGGCCCGGTCGTGGTTTTTCTTACTGCGCCGCTCCCGCAGGTGCACTGCCTCCTCCTCCCCCTCCAGAATTGCCTTTTCCTTGACTGCCTCCACCTCCAGCGCCGGAGCCAGGTTGCGTTTCTTGCACGGCGGCGATGGCGAGCTCGCCGGGACCAGCACCGTGCCCGACGAGACGTCCCCCTGCCCCAGCGGTGAGAGCATGATGGATTCGCTGGCAGAGTGCGGCGGAGCGTCCATCGACACTTCAGCCTGCGCCGCCGCCACCACGGCCCCCAGCGCACGGAACACATTCCCATCCGACGTGAGATTGGACCCGTATTCGGAGAACATCGTGCGCGGGAGCAGCGGCGCCACGGGCACCTGCGATGGTTCAACACCCGGAGCCGCGCCCGAGCCCTCTCCCAACTTGCCAGGGGCAGACCCGCTGGCCGTCTTGGGGCGATGACCCGTCTCGCCGTCCTTGGGAAGCGCCGCCACCCTAGCGCGCTGTTTGTCTCTCGCCTTCCGGCTGTCCCAGTCCTCGGTGTCATCCTCCGAGCTGTCGGACTGCTCCTCGTCCCGGTCGTCCTCCTTACGATTCTGATCAGGGGGGGGAGGGGGCGGGCCTCCCTTGTCACTCGCCCCTCCCTCGCGTTCCACACGCACCTTGAACCCGTCTAGGTTGACGAACAGCACGATGTGCTCCTGGATGTGAACTGGTTGCCGACATGCCACCTTCAGCCGGATTGGGGCTTCGGGGTCCGCCAGCGTGGAAGAATCCACCTCCAGAGGTGCGCCCAGCTCCAGGACCGCGCCTCGGAGCGCCTTCTCCTCACGGTACGGGGCCGGAACGTCGAAAAGCCGCACCCACACCGGCTCCAACGTTTCCACCGCGCGCGGATCCCGCACACTCTCCTTCACCACCGCGCGGAACTCCGTGATAGGGAGAATGAGGCCCCCGCCTCGAGTCGCCATCCGGAGCAGCTCCTTGGAGGGAAAGACCAGCGAGAACTCCGTCTCCCCAACTTGCTTCACTCGCCAGTCCCAACCTTCGTCAACAAGTTCCTTGAACTCCTCGCGCACTTCGTCCACCGAAAAATTGCCCTTATCGATGCGGACCGTGGCCGCGTTTGCCAGCGGCTTGCTCAGCTCCGCCTCCGGTACCGCCACATAGAAGAACCCCTTGCCTTCATCCCCAAAGCCTGCCCAGATCGGCCGCTTCCCTTTTGCCACCGGACACGCCGCCGCCAGATGGTCCGACCCTTCGCAGATGATGCAGAACGGCGGCCCGGTGCACGCAGCTTGGAAGTGCCCCGTGAGACCGCACTTGAAGCACGTGACTTTTGACGCGTCCACCACATGCGTCGCGCCCCTCCCCAGAGGCACGAGGTTGGGGTTAGGGTTAGCCTGCGGCAGCCCCCGCTGTCCCCGCAGCTCCCTTCTTCCTTGCTCCTGGCTTCTGTCGCGCCCCCGCGCTTGGTTGCTGGCCTGCGCCCTCGCACGCAGCCTTTCTTCCTCCCGCCGGTCCTCAGCTCGCCTTGCCTCCTCCGCCTCCTCGCGCTCCCGCTGAGACAACCGCAGCCGCAAGTCCCCCTCCCGCACGCGTCCATCTCCGCGCCCCACTTCGTCGAACGACCGCTTGCCGCGCCGGCCCTGGTCGGACCAGTTCCGATCCATGGCGACCAGGAAAGGCGGCGCTCGCGGTGTTAGAAGGGATGGGGGAGAGAAGAGGATTTTCGCTCTGCGTCTGTGGCGGCTCAGCTCGTCAGCTCTCGCAGGGAACCCTAACCCTAGATCGACTGAACCCCTTGGGAGCCACCACCACGTATATAACCTTCCCTCTGGCAGGCCCCCCCGAGCCCTCTTGCGCACTACCTCGCCTTGGCCCGCTAGCGGCCCAACCTCCAAGTCCTCCTGATCACTTAAGCTGGCCCCCCCTGGACCGTTACAGCCCGACTCGCCCCCCTGGAGTGGGCCACCCGGCCCAGCCAGCAGGCCAGGCCCAACCGAGCCACACGCTCCACTCGGACCACTCGCAGGAAACCCTAGGATCGTCTCCGTCTCCGGCAGCCGCCGCCCCGAGCGCCGTGCGCCCCCCAGCAGCTCCGTCACCGGCACCCGGACATCCCCAATCCGGATCTCCCCGCACTCCTCCTGCCCCACCCCCGTGAGGTCACCACCCCCGTGGATCTGACCAAGCAGCGTTGGGAAATCCTCTTCACACCACGACCAAGGCGCCGCCGATGGCTCCGCCGTGCACCTCACCACCTCCTCCGCTTCTGCAGGACCGGCCCCCGCCAGCGAACCGCCCAGCGCCCGGCCAGGCGCCGGTGTGCCCCCCGCGGCGGCGAGAAACGCGCCCAGAGTCCTCCCCCCCGGGTCGAACCCTCGCACGCCATCTCCGCCTCCGACGCCGAGCACTCCGAGATGACCGCCTCCACTGCCTCCCGCCCACACTCCGGTGAGATTCCCCTGTGCCGGCGCCGCGCACGGCGCCTCCGGGGGCCCTCTCCCTGTCGCGAGCCCGGCGTGCAGGGGCGGTCGCCCCGAGCGTCGCCTGTCGCCACACGCACCCTACGCGTCAAACACATCCGCCGTTAACACCTCCCTTTTCAATATGAGTATAATGATAATGTTACCATATCTTCTTATGTTAAGGGAAATTATGAATTATATGATGTGGAACAAATTGAACAATTTATTGCTTGGAAGGGTGCATTCGAAATTGCCTATTTACTTGAAAGTATTGACGATGCACCTTATAAATACGAGATTTATGCTATACTTGAATATTTATTTGATAATTACAAGGATTTTAATTACTACATGATGGAATATCTTAATAAATGCTCTCAACCTAAGGAAGAGACTAATGCCTTGCAGGAGCCTATGGAAGAAGAAATTGTTGAATCTGGAAGCTCATTGGATGGAAAAGAGAAGGAGAGTGATGATCAAGAGGAGGAAGAATGGAACCCATGTCTACCTCCAAATGAGAGTAACTCTTTAACTCATAATTGTGATGATCCTATTGATTCTTTTGAAATATCCCTTTTTGATGAAGTTGATACTTGCTATAATTGTGACCTTGATACTACTATGAATGTAACTTGTGAGAATGATATTGCTACTGTTATTTATGATAATCCATGCTACTTTGATAAATCCTACGAGAATCCTCTACTTATTCCAACTATTGATATCCATGATAATGAGGAAGTTTGTTTAGAAAATTTATATGATAATGCTCTAGATGATGGTCCTATGTTACTTGATGTTATAAATTATAATGCTACTGAAAATAGGATGCTTATAATGTGTCCTATACGTTTTATGAGTGATCAATCATCTTTTTTTGATATTTCTAAAAGTGGGAAAGAAGAGGTCTTTATTTTAAATTTTGATCCCACTGTTTTGGAGCTTGATATAAATTGTGTGCTTTTAGACCATGACAAACATGATTTATGTGATAATTATGTTGTTGAGTTTGTTGATGCTACTGAAAACTATTATGAGAGAGGAAAATATGGTTTTGGGAATTTTCATGTTACTAGTATTGAAGTTGCTCTTGTTCTACCTTCCCATGATTTCTAGTTTGAGCTTCTTTAATTTGTTTCTTACAAGATTCCTATTCATAGGAAGTGGGTTAGAATTAAATTTGTTTTATACTTGATTCTTGATGTTGTTTTTTATTTAATTCATATTTCTTATGTGAGCATCTTCTTCACTTGAAAACACTTGGTTCCACTTTTCTGGGCCTAGCTAAAAGGCGTTAAAGAAAAGCACTTCTTGGGAGATAACCCATGGTTTTATTTTTTCTTTGTTTTTCTCTGTTTTCTTTTAGTCAAGGGGTTGTATACTTTTGTAGAAACTCCATTGTATATTTATTTTCATGTTTTAGTTGTTCCAAGTAAGGTTTCTAACGAGAGTTGGAGTTGGTTTGGATTTCTGCGCATGAAACAAATTTCTGCTGTCCACCGTAAAAAAATCGAATAATTCACAGGAAAATTAGAATGACCTGAAATTTTTTGTGCTTATTCCTCAGCTAATTACGAAATTTTTTTGTTTTTAGGTTTTTCGATCTGAGCAACATAATTGCCCCAAAAAATTCTTCTTTATAGACTGTTCTGGTTTTGGCAGACTCTGCCATTTTTCTTGCATTTGCTCTCTTACGATGTCAAGTGGATTTCTTTTCTTCACGAAACATCAGTGACTATATCTAATGTTTAAAAATACCAATAGCACATGTTCCCATGCAGAACCCATGGATTTTTTTATTGTTTCACTAACCCTCTATTGCGAATTACTCTTTGAGTATGGTGTGAAGGAAGTTTTCAAGGGTCAAGTGAAGAGGGTGATATGTGTGATCAAGAAGAGTGCAAGGTCAAAGCTTGGGGATGCCCCCGTGGTTCATCCCTGAAAATTATAAAAAGATTGAAGCATCTAAGCTTGGGGATGTCCAAGACATCCCCTTCTTCATCAACAATTTATCAGGTCACTTCTAGTGAAACTATATTTTTATTCGGTCACATCATATGAAGTTTACTTGGAGCGTCTGTTTGATTTTCTTTTGTTTTCTCTTATTTTATTTTGTTTTCCTTGCTGCAATAATATATTTGGACCCTAGCATTCCTTGTTTGGGAGAGAGATATGCTCCGCCTTTTCATTTGAATAGTCGTTATGCTCGTATTTTTAGTTTTTCTTCTAGCTGCTGCAAAATTCCCGTGTAGCTCTTGTTTTCATTGCATCTCTTATTCAGAGATGTTAGTTTTAGTATGGTTATGTGAGTACTCTCATGTTTTTTTATAGGGTCATCCAACACAAGATATAAATATCATGCTAAACCACACGGTGCACACATTGTCACCTTTACACTGTGATCAAAGTGTTTTCGGAGATCTCATAACAAAACCACTTGAGTAGCATAATAGATGAAGAGTAACATCTACTTATTCAACTAGATTACAAAGCTCACGATCACATAAAGATCAGACCATGGTAGAGAGAGATGAGACACATAGCTACCGGTAGAGCCCTCAGCCCCGGGGGAGAACTACTCCCTCCCCATCATATGAGATAGCAACAACGATGAAGATGGCGGTGGCGTCGATGGAGATGGCTCCGGGGGCACTTCCCCGTCCGGAAGGGTGCCGGGACATAGATTTCTGTCCCCCGAAACTTGTCGGCGGCGGCATCTTTTCAATATTTCCAGAACAACTTTTCTGAAACTAAAAACAACAGAAAACAAGAACTGGCTCTATGGCATCTTTTCAATAGGTTAGTCCCAGAAAATCGATAAAAAGGGCATAAAGTATAAAGGAAACATGTAGTATATAGCATGAAAACAACATGGAACATCAGAAATTAAGATGCGTTTTGACGTATCAACATCCCCAATCTTAGTTCCTACTCGTCCTCGAGTAGGTAAACGACAAAACAAATAATTTCTGAGGTGACATGCTACCAACATAAACTTGATCATCATACTAATGTAAAGCATGTAAACTAGGATAAAATGAATAAAGGTTGTTGTTTATAGTTGATATGAAAGAGTAATGTATAAACCATTAGGAATAACAAAGTAAAACCTTTCAATGAATCAATACTAAATGACAATACATTGTGCAAAGTATATTAAATCATTCAAATAAATGTGCACATAGGAAAATCATTCAAATAAATGTGCACTCGAAACAAGAAAGCGTTGTGTATTGGTTCCTGGCACCAGGATGTTATGGCTAAAAGGACATTATGGGGGGTTTGGATGGTCAATGGAAGAAAGTCTCACACAACTGAAAGTGATCATTAGACAAGAGGAAGTCTTATAATCGAAGTTATGCAAGGAGTAGTGATTGGAACACAACGGATGCACATAGAGCTATAAGTGTATGAAAGATCTCCAATGGAACTAGTGGGGGTGCATCCAACCTGCTTGCTGACGAAGACCTAGAGCTCTTTTGAGGAGGCTCATCATTGGAATATACAAGTCAAGTTCTATAATGTAAGTTCCCCGCATAGTTATGCAAGTAATAATATCAATACTCTCTCCAAACTGAAGTAATGATGCTAAACAAAGCACAAGTGTGGAATAAATGATAGTAATGTTGCCCCCTCTCTCTTTTTTTTTCTCTCTTTTGCCTCTTTTATTTATTTATTTATTTATTTGGGCTTTTTCTCTTTTTATTTTTATTTTTTTGATATATAACCTAACTGGTAGGGGAAACACTCTATTTTACAATGAATCAACACACTTTTAGTACTCATAACTCAAACTGAAATATCTCTGATGTATAAAACTAAATGCTCCTGCCAGTGTAGCAGTATGCAAAATAACAAAGAAGCATGACAAATAACATAATGATAATGGATGTTGTATGGAAATATATCTCAGAATGGCTATGGAAATGCCATGGTAGGTAGGTATGGTGGCTGTTTTGAGGAAGATAAATTTTGGCTTATGTGTAGAAGAACAAAGTTCTTCCACGGGGTTTGGATGTACTGGTGAAGTTTGCACCAACTCTCAATGTGAGAATGAGCAATGCACAGTACCGAAGAGGCTAGCAAATATGGATGGTGGAAGTGCCATAAAACCGCAACATAGAAATCACAAGTTAAAAGATTCCAAATAAAATCATGATATCACAAGGCATAACACTCCAAGAGGGTCCGTGGCAGTGACAAGTCACTGTTAGCTACCCCGGCCGTAGCGCGTAACAAAAAGCCATCACGATTGCTATCAGCAAAGGAAGTCATATACCATTATCCTATCAACTGGTTATTTGAGTGTGGCACAGTTTCAAGCTTCTAGGCCAACCATTAATTGTTTTTACTTTACTAAACCAGCAAGTTTACCATTAAGAAAATTAATATCTCAAAACAACCACAAATAATCAAGTAAACCAGTTTAATGATCTACAAAAATATGCAAGATTTTTTCGTTATACCATCTACCACACGTAGCATTTTCTGTAAAACACCAAACAACAAAAAAATCTCAAAGAGACATAGAAATGAAACAAGAGAGTACTAACACAACTCTACTAAAACTAACAACTCTGAATAAGAGATGCATGAAAAACAGGAGCTAAACATGAATTTTGTAGCAGCTAGAAGAAAAACTAAGAATACGAGCATAACGAGTATTCAAACGAAAAAGCGGAGCATGTCTCTCTTCCACACACAAAATGCTAGGATCCAACTATATTATTGCATCAAGGAAAACAAAGGAAAAAAAATAAAAACAAATAGACGCTCCAAGTAAACTTCATATGATGTGACCAAATAAAAATATAGTTTCACTAGAAGTGACCTGATAGATTGTTGATGAAGAAGGGGATGCCTTGGGCATCCCCAAGCTTAGATGCTTGAGTATTATTAAAATTTTCTTGGATGAACCACGGGGTCATCCCCAAGCTTTGACCTTGCACTCTTCTTGATCACATATATCACCCTCTCCTCTTGACCCTTGAAAACTTCCTTCACACTACACTCAAAGAGTAATTCGCATTAGAGGGTTAGTGCAACAAACAAAAATTCAGGGGTTCTGTATGGCACAAGTGCTATTGATACATTTAAACATTAGCTACATCCACTGATGTTTCGTGAAGCAAAAAAAATCCACTTGACATCGCAAAAGAGCAAATGCAAGAAAAATGGCAGAATCTGTCAAAACCAGAAAGTCTGTAAAGACAAAATTTTTAGAGGCACTTATGTTGCTCAGATCGAAAAACTTAAAGAACTAAAATGTTGCAGAATTAGCCAAGGAATAATAACAAGAAACTTCAGGTCATTCTGATTTTTCTATGATTTATACGATTTTTTACGGTGGACAACAGAAATATGTTTCCTGCGCAAAAATCCGAGAACCAACTCCAACTCTCGTCAGATTCTTTACATGGCACAACTAAAACATGAAAATAAAGATACAAAGGAGTTGTTACATAAGTATATATTCCCTTGACTCAAAGAAAACAGAGAAAAAAACAAAAAAAAACCATGGGTTATCTCCCAAGAAGTGCTTTGCTTTAACGCCTTTTAGCTAGGCCCAGAAAAGTGGAATCAAGTGTTTTTAAGTGAAGAAGATTCTCACATAAGAAATATGAATTAAGAAAAAGAGAGCATCAAGAATAAAGTATACAACAAATTTAAGTCTAACCCACTTCCTATGCATAGGAATATTGTAAAGAAATAAATTAAAGAAGCTGAAACTAGAAATCATGGGAAGGTAGAACAAGAGCAACTTCAAAAATTTCAACAAAAAGAGGGGTGTTTTAGTGACATGAAAATTCCTACAACAAAATTTTCCTCTCTCATAATAATTTTCAGTAGCATCATGAACAAACTCAACAACATAATTATCACATAAAGCATGTTTTTCATGGTCTAAAAGCAGACAATTCATATCAAGCTCAAAAATAGTGGGATCAAAATTTAAAATCACCTCCTCTTTCTTCCCACTTTTAGCAATAGCAAAATAAGATGATTGATCACTCATAAAAGGTATAGGACACATTATAGCAATCCTATTTTCAGTAGCACTATAATTTATACCATCAAGTAACATAGGACCATCATCAAGAGCATTATCATATAATTTTTCTAAACAAACTTCCTCATTATCATGCATATAAATAGTTGGAATAAATAGAGGATTATCATAGGATTTATCAAATTAGCATGGATTATCATAAATAACAGCAGCAATAACATTCTCACAAGTTTCATTCATAGTAGTATCAAGGTCACAAGTATAGCAAGTATCGATTTCATCATATAATGTATGAGTTAAAGAGTTAATCTCATTGGGAGGTAGACATGGGTAGCTCCATTCTTCCTCCTCTTGATCATCACTCTCCTCCTCTTTTTCATCCAATGAGCTTCCAGATTAAGCAGTTTCTTCTTCCATAGGTTCCTGCAAGGCATTAGTCTCTCCCTTTGGGGGAGAGAATTTATTAATATATTCTATTATGTAGTAATTACAATCGTTGTAATTATCAAAGCAATATTAAAGTATAGCATAAATCTCGTATTTATAAGGTGCATCATCAATACTTTCAAGCAAATAGGCAATTTCGAATGCACCCTTCCAAGCAATAAATTCTTCGATTTGTTCCACATCATATAATTCATAATTTCCCTTAACATAAGAAGATATGGTAACATTATCATTATACTCACATTGAAAAGGGAGGTGTTTATACCTCCTACAGCAGCAAGATTTATCAAAGCAATAAGAAATATTATAGGTAGAGCACAAGTTTTTAGCATAGTCATGCAATTTATTAATTTCCTCCCATAAGTGTATTCCTTTTTGTGAAAAGCGGTGTTCCTTATAATATTTTTTTTGTTCATCCGTGAACCCACCTTTCCTAAAAGATCTAGTTTCAAAGACATCAAACATTGATGGCAAGCATGATAAAGCAAAAAATAACAACTAGAATAAGAACTATTTTTTTTTGTGTTTTTGATAAAGATCAAACAAGACAAAATAAAATAAAATAAAATAAGCAACAAAAAAAACAAAGTAAAGAGATTGGAAGTGAGAGACTCCCCTTGCAGAAATTTTCTTCCTCCCCGGCAACGGCGCCAGAAAAGAGCTTGATGTCTACGCACGCTTCTATTCTTGTAGACAGTGTTGGGCCTCCAAGTGCGGAGGTTTGTAGAACAACAGCAAGTTTCCCTTAAGTGGATTACCCAAGGTTTACCGAACTCAGGGAGGAAGAGGTCAAAGGTATCCCTCTGAAGCAACCCTGCAATTACGATACAAGAAGTCTCTTGTGTCCCTAACACACCTAATACAATTGTCGGTTGTATAGGTGCACTAGTTCGGCGAAGAGAGAGTAAAATACAAGTAATACAAATGATTATAATTGATAATAGAAATCTCAAATAAAAATGGCAGCAAGCAAACATGTAGCAGAACTGATTGTAAACGGTGTTTCAATGCTTAGAAATAAGGCCTAGGGATCATACTTTCACTAGTGGACACTCTCAACAATGATAACATAATTGAATGCATAAATATATCTCTTCACTATGCTACTCCGAACCACTCTCCGGTCGAATAATAAACACCAATTCATTGCGTAGGGATGTAACATCACTCCTCAAAGTCGCATTCCCATGTCTAGTTAACCCCACGCTGTCACTATGAGCGCCCTAGAAGGTACTAGACAAACACCACAATTTCATAGGGTCATCCAACACAAGATATAAATATCATGCTAAACCACACGGTGCACACACTGTCACCTTTACACCGTGATCAAAGTGTTTACGGAGATCTCATAACAAAACCACTTGAGTAGCATAACAAATGAAGAGTAACATCCACTTATTCAACTAGATTACAAAGCTCACGATCACATAAAGATCACACCATGGGAGAGAGAGAGATGAGACACATAGCTACCAGTAGAGCCCTCAGCCCCGGGGGAGAACTAGTCCCTCCTCATCATAGGAGACATCAACGGCGATGAAGATGGCTGTGGAGTTGATGGAGATGGCTCCGGGGGAACTTCCCCGTCCTGCAGGGTGTCGGAACAGAGATTTCTTTCCCCCGAAACTTGTCGGCGGCGGTGGCGGAGCTACAGATGTTTTTGGTGGAAAATGCCGATCTATTTAGGGTTTATGCATCGGGGACATATATAGGCGAAAGGGCGATGCCGGGGGTGGCCAGGGGGACCACACCACCTGGTGGCGCGGCCAGGGGGACCCGCGCCACCCTATGATGTGGCCCCCCTCTGGGTCTCTTCGGGACTCCGTGGACCCTCCGGGAATTCTAAGACTTCTGGGCTTCGAATTTTCCAATTCCGAGAATATTTCCAGAACAACTTTTCTGAAACTAAAAAACTGCAGAAAACAGGAACTGGCTTTGTGGCATCTTGTCAATAGGTTAGTCTCAGAAAATCGATAAAAGGGCATAAAGTATAAAAGAAACATGTAGCATATAGGATGAAAACAACATCGAACAACAGAAATTAAGGATACGTTTATGACGTATCAATAGTTCAATAACAGTAGGCACTATTTTCTTCTATTTTTTTATGATATTGTTGATGGTGATGGAAAAAAATAGTAGAGCTTATGCTTGTTGATCTGTAACATACGGAAGGTCAAAAGTTGTTGCTTTCCATGGCCTAACACTTAGCCTATTATGCAGGAAATCATCTCCCTTTTTTCCATTTATACTACATTGCCTAATTTGGGGTAAACATAGAAGGATGTCTCCAATTGAATCGAATTTGCAGCATGCTAATAAGTAACAAATCAGCCAAGAAATACCAAGTCCATACTGGTGTGAGATGATAGTTGCTTTGAAAATCACAATAAGTTAGCTACAACACCTTATTTCAGTTACATTTGAAAGTTGGTAATTTAATATACTTTATGTCAGATGTGGATATTTGATAGCAATGAAGGAGATGCTCATCTTTAAGATTTCGAAGTGGGCATAGTCCATGTCGGTGCATAAGGTATCAAATGCCCTCCAAGTTGTGTGTGTGTGTGTGTTACGAGCGTACTTCCGTTTCATTTGTGCTTTAGTGAGTCGGCTTATTTTGTTGTTAGATTTGATGGCAACAGAGAATCCATATTATCCGTTGTCAAGACCGTGCCTTTTGTGTTTTCTCTGTTGTCCAGGTAATTCATAATCTTTATAACATTAAGTTCTACAGCTGCACACTACTCATCTGTTATGATTTCATCCATGTTTTCCTTGACAAAATGATATTGAAGTGATGTGTTTACATCACGGTGCATCTTTGTCTTTTTGTTCCCTATTTAGTTCTACTGACATAATTATTTTTACAGGATCAACAAAGCAGAGAGCTTTCTCAGTGACACATGTCAAAAAGAGCAAACAAAGCTTAGTGTAAAGGTAAACCTTTGATTACTATTCGTTTATCGCCTTCTGTTTCATCATTTCCTTATTAGGGCGTTACCTTGTTATTTTCTTCAGGAGTCTAGAGATCAAGATAAAACCTGTTATTACATTTGATTAGGATAATTCTCAGATCTTCGCAATCATTTTTATATTTTTTCGGTTTAAATAACTTCTAGAAAGAGTATCAAAGAATGATGATGTTGAGTCTATACTTACCACCAAAGAGCACAATCACTATTTCCATGCTGACATATAATAAACCATTGATCAGTATTCTGGCCAAGATTTCTTATTTACCACTGGAATCAACTGTTGTCCAACTAAGATACGTGCACGTGATTGGTCAGTGGGTGGTCGACGACCTACGCTCTGTTCCATTTGTCAAAAGTCCTACATGTAAAGTCATGTAAAATACAGAGGACAAATATGTGTCGATGCCATTGTCATGTCACGTAAAATACTTGCACTACATATCTATAATTATTTTGGGATTGAAAGTGTAATTTCATGATTTCCTTTCTTTGTAGTGTGGATATAGTGTTGTCAAGATATTGAGGATATGTACCAGGATTCTGCGAGGGAAGTGTAAATTATAAGGTGAGTTACAAAGTAGTAGCATATATATAGAAGGTTTCATCATCCGAATGTCACATCCTCTAATCTTGCTACCTAGAAATCGTACTTTATGTGCACATACACTTTATTGAATACAATAATGCAGTTTATGGTTGTTGCATACTCGTGGAAATGTTATTAGAATGAGATTGGTATTTATATTTTTTATCATGTAAATCTGCCTTTCACACTGTTTCTCTTTTTTTTATGTAGGTGTCTTAGCTTCCATGGAAGGAGTGAGTGCTTATGGTCTCTCTGCCAAAGTTTCTACAAATGATCATATTGGCACTTGTGAGGTTCTTTACATTTCTTCTCTTTCCTTCTTTGGTTATTTATTCTCCTCCTTCTACTCTAATTATCTATCATTGGTTGACATTGGGTTTTGTGAAGTTTTTAAGGGCTATTCTAGGCTAGGAGTTGTGATTACTTCAAAATTTTGTGCGTTGATTTTCTTGCCATGCTGATGAGAAGGCACCGGTCGCAAGTATGGAGAGTTGTGTGGTGAGGAGCGAAGGTGAGGCGACACATATCGATGTTTGAGGTGTCTTTGTTGTGGGGATGGAGAGCCGACACAATAGAGGATAAGAAGGCAGCTATGAGCACCTATCAGGTACTCCATCTGAAAGAAATGAATACCCAAGCATGAACAAGCTAGCACAACACATATGACGAGAAATTGTGGGGGCTTTACTGTTATTGTTGTTGTTCCCTCAGTTTGTATTTTTTTTTCACTGGGATTGAGTAATTATTTCCTTCAGTAATCTCATGGTTCAGTGCTCAACCTTAAGGTCCATTTGGTTTCAGGTTCTTTCTATTGCGGGTTTTCATCGATTCGTACCACTTTACAACGACACATTCAGAGAATGGTGAAGTAGCTTGCCAAACTGTACACCGAAGGACAAAAGGGAGCTTGCCACCATCAGCATCACTTGCTATCCCGTCTATGTATGTAGATAAACAATAGAAATTTTTATTCAATGCATGCTTCTGAAAGTGTAATCATTAGTGAGGAACTGAATTTGTGGAGGCTAGCTAGGCAGGGAGCAGGTAATAGGGTGTAGTCCTTTGTTTGAGGAGTGGGCGAACGAATGCGTCCCTTTATAACATCTGCAACAACAACTTCTATGATATTCCATGCAAAACTTTCACAAGTTCGTGAAAAAACCATCCCTTATATGAAAAATCCGCTCGCACATTTTCTGCTTTTCCATATAGTTGGCTTGCAGTTTTCGTCTGCTTAATAATACCTAGATAAAACTGAGGGTTTAATTTCTATTAGCTTATGTGAACTATATTATACTACCTCCTCTGGTCCCAAAAGAGTGTCATAAGTACTGATATCAATATGTGTTTGGTAGGCTCATTTCTTCCGACACTTAAAAGGGATCGGAGGGAGTATGTTTTTTTTTACATCATGCTGCATGTCCGTGACTGAAAATACCAGTTCATGAACCTAAAGTCAATGAATCTCACTAGAAGATAATGACTTACATGGACGTCAAAACAAATTGCAATGGACTTAGGGATGGCTTATAATTTTTTCTTATGCAATAAAATTACATCACAAATCCGATATTTGCGCCAAGCGGGCGTAACGGGTCATCTAGTATGCTAATATAGTGGCGGTGTCTCGTACATACGTCGAGCCCGCCCCCCTCAGAACCACGGGATGGTGCGGTACCTGGTGTCGTCCCACTCCCACATAGGAGCCCCGTCCGAGAACATCTTGTCCACTTCGATCTTCGCCACCGATCGCTTGGTGAAGCGGCCCTGCATCCTCGGCCGCGAATCCGCGGACAACTTCCTCGTCGCGTACCGCGTAATCTTCCGAAACGCCCTCGTCTTCTTCTTCTTCTTGTACCTCAGCACCCTGGCCTCTCTGTCCATTGAGCTCAGGTGGAGCGGATGATCCAGGAGGCGACGTCGACCGCTGGCTCCGTCAGGTGTCAGCATGCTAGAGTGGGCCATATGATCTTGCACCTTGTAGTCTGGTACTATGCCCGCCTCCATTGATGAGAAATATATATGTGAAGGAATTAAAAGAAATGGTCACTGAAGATGTGGTGCACTCATAAGGACATTGCAGGTTTCATACTTTTTTCAGTGATATATTATACGATTCGTCTCGTCGATGGGTTAAATTTAGCTCAGGGTATGAATGTAACTTTCCTTGATATCAGTCGTGTACTTTTCTTAAGAGTGTCTACCACATCTGTCTTACTTTAATTGGTGATACTTTCCTAGAGATGTGTTGTGTACTTCTCTATTGGTGATAGTTTACATATGGATTAACTTTTTAGTTAGTAACCTTACGTTGGCGTGGTATGTGTAGAAGCACAGGAACTAATCAATTAATCTGCCTAGCTAGAGATGACTTCAGTGCAGAGTACTTCTCTTTGGAGTGGCTATGATAGCAGTTCCGTTTTCAGCTAAGGTTGTCTGCCTAGAAGTAGAAAAAACAAAGAAAGAAATGAAAAAGGTGAGGAAACACTAAATGCTATATATAGGAATAAATGAACTTACGCTGTTGTTGATGGAATCAGTTTAAACATTCTGCCCTGCCTCTAACAGTGCATAACAACTCTGTTGCGGCTTACTCACAGTTGCAGACTGCAAAGGCACCAAGCACTCGCTCCCATCCTTCTCCGTGTACTCCTTGTGCATCTGCTGAAGATGTTGTTGTTCTTGCGTCACATACTGTGGTCAGTTGTTGTTGATGTTCATGTGGCTATCATAGTAGGAATTGTACCCGGCAAGATCAAAGTACTCATCCACATCACCAAAGTCTGTACTACTGCTGCCGTTGTTGCCACTGCAATTTTTGCTGAGCAGAAACCAAGATGCCTCCTCTTCCTTACAGTCGATGAGGGTATTGGTGACTGCAGCCTCAAGAAGTAAAGAAGCAGTCGGGGTGGATGTGGGCACCACGGGCACGCGCTGGTGCATCCCAGCAAGCAGGTTTTCATAGTCGACACACAACGTTGTCGCGCCTGTGCGGCATTCCAGCACCGCCGGCGCAGGTGCATGCTTGTAGGCCTAAGAGAGGCACACACACTTATGGCGCGAGGCCACATGGTTTGCAGTGTGGATCCACACAGCACAGGATGCGCAGAGGTACGCAGAGTCGGCGGGGCAGTACATGACGCTTGGCACCTTGCAACATCCGCGGCATGGTCTGGACTGGCTCCCCCCTCGTCCAATGGTGGCGCTGCTGGAATTGCAATTCATGAACACATAGGCCTTGTGGCTTGCACCAAATAGACCATCAAAGGGGTATTGGTGGAGGTAGTTGCTTCTGTTTTGCTACACATATGTGTTTGTGTCTTCTTTGGTTCCTCTGCCTCTCATGGACTTTTCTTAGGCTTTCGTGCACAGCCTATATATATGAGTGTTGAGGAAGGCCAACAATGTTGGCAGCTGAGTGCAGAGTGTCGAATAGTCATCTCAACAAGTCCCTCGGATGAACTGATAGGGTTTCAATTAGGAGAACGTATAGGCGCTGGTGACGATCGTCGGCTAACAGGGGCAAGATTTACCCAGGTTCAGGGCCCTCGTAGAGGTAAAACCCTTACTCCTTCTCTGTAAATTTGTATTATCAATAGATTGATTACAATGGGGGGGTGCTCAATCGAGAGTAAGGTCTCGAGTCCAAGGCTTCGGTTGTGTGTGATTGCTTGGATCCCCCTCTCGGTGGTTCTCCTGGTCTTATATAGGTGGCCAGGTCTCAAACCGTACCCGGTGGGGGGGGGGGGGGGGGTTACAAACCCTAGCTTAGGTCGGTTACAAGTTTCCTTCTTGACCCGCAAGGCTTTGCGGGTGGGCCTTCAATTGGGCCTTCTAGAACTGTTGATGTCACATTTCCTTGGGCTTAGGTCTTGGGCCTTGGACCGGGTAGCCTCACCCGATAGGTCCAGGATTCATCCCCACGTTAGTAGCCCCCGAGTGTCTACTTGACTAAGAATATGTCGGGTGTACAGTCAAAGTTCGTCTTGATTTCCTTCGATTGATCGTTTCAATCGCCTGATTTCGGAGGGCGCATACCCTGTGTGCGATGCTCTTCTTGTACTCGAGCATCAAGCAATAAATATGCCTGTGTACTCGTTGTTTTCGCAGAAGGATGTGGCTCAGTTGCTTGGCTCTCCCGAAAGCTCAGGACCAATTAATTGCATCTAGGGCAAAAACAGTTCTGGCCTACACAGACTCGAGACGTCCGACTCGAATCCGGTGAGGCGATCGTTGCGACTGGGCCGTGGAGGTCTTACCGAGTCGAACTTAACCTATAGGGGTACCCAGCGCGTCCGCTAGGATTTTTCTTCGTGGTGTTGACACGGAATTTTACCGGATGACGCAGGTTGAGTGCGATTCCAGGCCCATAAGAAAGATCTTTGGGTCTTACCTTTGTACTCGAAAAAATACGGCATCCGGATGTGCCTAGCCGGCTGAACAATCCAGGTTAGAGATGTGTAGATACATCGTGTGAAAGAGTAGCGGGAGCCGCATACTCGCGATTTTTTCTTTGACTGCCTTTTTGTGAATCTTCGAGTGAAGAGATCTCCTTCCTTTGTTGTACTTATGCAAAAGAGATTTTTTGCGTTTTTAATAAATTTGTTTTTGTCTTTCCCATACGAAAGAGTTTTCGTGTCTGGGGGTTTATGCGAAAGAAATTTTCGCGCCTTGATAGTCCCATACGAAATAAATTCGTGTTAGGGAGCTTATGCGAAAGAGTTTTCGCGTCTTGATATGCCCATATGAAATAATTTTCGTGTTAAGGAGCTTATGCGAAAGAGTTTTCGCGTCTTGATGAGGTATGCAGTGATGTCACTACGCACCCGTCTGTTCTGACTCCTCCCGATGGGACGTGACGGAGCGAAGCAGAGCACGCTGGCCCACCTTGTCAGCTTTTGAGCGGAATTGATAGGTCGCATCCGGGTTTTCCGCAGGCCACGCGCTGTAAATGCGCACGATCTTTTTTAAAGATCGTGCCAGAGTAACCGCCCGCGCCGCTTCGTTTCCGCTTCACGCGTGGCGGCCGCGATGGGTGCCACGTTGCCAAATCCACGGTCAGGATTAGCGCAGCCTGTGTATAAATATTTACCCTTAGGAGATGGGTAAGTCTTCCGGCTCTTTGCTCATCTTCTTCCTCCTCGCGCACACCTCCTGCTTTGTAAGCACAAGAGAGCTCCAATGGCGGGCGGGAAGAAACGCAGTGCTGCCGCATTGTCGTCGAAGGAAGTGGTGGACGCTTCCGGGCCGCCCCTCGTGAGGACGGGCGATTGGCGCGCCGCCAACACCACCAAGAAGATCATCGCGGAGATGCAGCGGGAAGGACTGCTCCCGCCTGACACGGACAAGCGTGTGCGCTTGTCCAAGAAAGAAGGGGTACCCAATCCTCATGCGAACGAGCGCGTGCTCTTCGTGGAGCACGTCTTGCATGGGCTCTCTCTTCCTCTTCATCCTTTTCTCCTCGGGTTGCTGTATGTCTATGGCATACAGCTCCACGATCTGCCTCCAAACGCGGTTCAGCATATTTCGTGCTTTATCGTGCTTTGCGAGTGCTTTCTGGGAATCCGCCCACACTGGGGCCTCTGGAAGGCCCTCTTCAAGGTGCGGATCTTCCGGGTGAGAGCTCAACCAGGCGAGAAGCTGGGGGAGCCGTTGCGCACCGGAGGCTTCGGGATCCAGGCGAGAACTGACATCCCCTACATGGAGATGTATTTCGTCGACTCGGCGCAAGGGTGGCGGAAGAAATGGTTCTACGTCGTCGACAACAGCGCGGGTGGAGCCCCTGAGTTCGATCCATTCGCCATTCTGAAGCGGAGGAAGTCCTGGTCGCACAAGCTCTCCGTCGAAGACAGCAAGATTGTCTCCCCCTACTCGTGAAGGTGGCGAGCTTCCGCGACAAGGCGTTGGGTGTTCCTTTGAATGTAATACACGTCGCGAGTATGTTTCTTCAACGAAGGATTCAGCCCCTTCAGGCGAGGCCATCCACCATGTGGGAGTACCAGGGCACCCAGGACCCGAGCTGCGCCTGCGAAGACATTCTCTCGAATGCCGAGTTCGAGAAAAAGATCGCGGCCATCACCAAGCTGAAGAAAGGAGAGGCCTACTCGGCCTGTTCTCTCGAGACATTCGAGGCAGCGAAACCTCCCCTAGCTGAGGTGAGTCTCTTCTTGTTCTTCTTTTGTCTCTTTGTAGTCCGAAATTTTGTCGACTGAAGTTCTTCTCTCTTTTTCCTCTTCTTTTTCCGTAGAGCTTGAAGGTGGCGACATGCTCCCCGCCAGTTTTGGCTGAAGACGCCTCGGACCTTTTGGCGAGTAACGTCGAGGCTTCTCTCGAAACTAGCGTTGCAGAAGCCGATTCAAGCTCCGAGCGCGACTCTATGGACGACGTGGAGGAGTCGGGTAGCGACCAACTCCATCACCGCAAGCGCCATAGGCACAAGGATGACAAAGTCACTTCCAAGGAAAGTTCCTTGGGTGATGGGTCCACCAAGGCGACCGAGCCTCTCCAGGTGCCTCCTCTTCGTACGCTTCCACCTCTTGGTCGTCCACTGAAGGTTTCCATCGCCTAGAACATGGACGTTCTGAACGACGACGACGAGGATGAGTAAGTCTTCTGTGTTTCACTTTTAGTCGCGAATTTTCTTTCTCGTTCCTTGTTCTTTATTCTGATTTCGCTTTCAACAGCAGCCTTGCGACTATCAGCCCTGGCCGGTTTGCTTCTTCGCTTCCTTCCGTGAAGAGAAAAGAAGCAACTGCGACTGAAGTTGTAGTTGTTGAGGCCGCCCGAAGATCTCCAAGTCCTGCGAGAGCAACCGCTGCTCCGGAGTACGAGCTGCCCAGCTTTGCGGGTGGAGCGTCCGCGAGTAAGGAAGTTTCGGGTAGCTCGGCAGATCCTTTGTCTACCGCTCAGGGCAAGGTAAGTCCACTTATCTTTTCCTTGCTCGTTCGAGTTTTTATCGGGTGCACGGAAGTTCTCCCGATGGGAGTAGCCCCCGAGTCTGTGGTTAATTGCTTGCAGTTGGCCACAGGCTCAAGTCAAAGTCTTCTCCTCCTTTCTTGTTGAATTCTATTGGGTGCACGGAGTGCTCCCGATGGGAGTAGCCCTCGAGGCTACATTCGACTGTGTACAGTCGTGTGTAGGCTCAAGTAATACCTTTTTTGACCCGAATTTCTGTCTTGGGCCTTTGCAGGCTCTCCTCGACTCCCTTGCTGCTTTTAGGCGCCGAGTACTTTCTGCCGAAGCGGACTGCATCTCCCTTAGGTTAGATCGTGACCGGCTTGTCTAAGACGGCCGTCCTCTTCAAGGTAGGCTAGTACGCCATTCTTCGTTTTCATTGTTTCTCTTTGATTGTAAAGGTTGCTCCAGCCGTATGATTTGTACTGCAGACGAAGTCACCCGCCTGAAAACTGAGAAAGCTGAAGCTGTCGCTCGGGTGAAAACCCTTGAGGCGGAGTTGGAATCCTCCCGAAAGGAGTTGGAAACCACTCGCAAGCATTCAGATGATCTTGAAGGGAGCTTCGAGAAAGCTTAGGAAGTGCTGAAGCAGCTGGAGGAGGCGGGTGCCAGACATGACAGCGATCTTGTCGACCTCATTCGTCCTTCGGCTCAAAAGCTTGCGGGTAAGCTGTGTTTCGCCTTTCTTATACTGTGGTTTGAATTTATCCTGCTTTCTTAGAGTTTTAATCTGTCTTTTTTCCAGATGCCCTTGGGATTGGACTGGAGTTGCCTGGAAACCAGCGACTGGATGCCCTCACGGATTCTTGCACCCAGCTCCAAGAACATGCTAGTAGAATCTGCACCCTCGTTGGTGATGCCACCCGAGTGTTGACGCGATTCCACGAGCGTTTACTGGTGGACGTGGCGATTCCGCCTACACTGGATGGCCTTCTGAAGGTGTTCCTGGGTGATGAAGATCTTCTCCATGGGTACTCCGTCGCCCAGTCCGAGTGCGGGGCCAGGATGGCTATTCAATTTGCCTTGGCGCATGGAGTCTCGGATGACCTGGAGAAGGTGTACTCGAGCGTTCCTTACGACACCCATAGCAAAAAAGGTAGCACTCCGTCCTTTTAGCGCTCGTGCTGAAGTCCTCGCGAAGATGCTTTCTGAGGTGCTCGCTCGTGCTAGTCGCAAGGGGCATCCTTCCGCGAGTGGAACTACTTCTGCAGCCCCCTAGGATAGTCTTTATTTCCTTTTGCTTGTCGATGTAATGAACCTTGGGATGTATTCTCGTATTTTATGTTGCGTAATCGAAGTGTTTTTTGAAATCCAGAGTGTTTGATTGTTGTGCCTTACTTTTATATGCTCCCGATGGGAGTAGCCCCGAGCACCCGAGAAATGGGTGGTATGTTCCCAAGTGGGGTCTTGTGATTTTTATGAACTTCCTTATTTTCTTTCCAGGTAGTGGATCCCAGCGTAGAGTCCTCGAGTAGGTCTGCTTCGCAGGTTAATGCCCTTGTTGCTGCTGCCAGCACGTTTGCATCACTCCGTGACCGTGTTGCGGATGGTGAGCGCAAGTTGAAAGCTCTGCGAGGTGTGGCCGATGTTGCCAAGTCGAAGCATAAACTTGCTGCGAAGTGTGAGCAATTTGTGATGGAAGAACTAGCGGTTGTTGCCAAGAGCATGCTCTGTAAGTTCGCGAGCCCCCGAGTACTTTGGTTCCACTCTTTGTTTTGACGCTTGTTTTATCCCTGCAGTTGTTGAACCTGATGGAGTCTGTGAAACCCATTGGGTGAATAATCACATTGTTCACGAGTCGAGTAGCTCCAAGCCTCATGCGAGTGAGTTCTGGTCTGACCGCAAGCGAGGCTTTATCCTTGCTACCCTGAAGTATCGGACGAGCCAGGCGCAAGTAATCATCGAGTCTTGTCGCGAGGCCCTGTCCTCTGTCCATCGGACGTTTTACCCTTTGGGTGTTTTCCCGGATAGCTTGAGTAGTTTGCTCAGGATGTTCCGTCGGGTGGGAGAGGTTCGAGAGTGCGTACGCCAAAAACTTGTCAGTGGAGCCCAGGTGGCACTTGCCTTCGTTCGGCTGTGGCACCCTGAGGTCAACTTCCTTTCTGTGGCGCAGCTTCCTGACTCGAGAGGTTCACCAGTCAATTTTTCTCCTCACTATGCGGCCGTGCGTCCTGCGGCGGAGCAGATTGTTCGATTGACTTCCAAGGAGATTGATCAAATACTTGCAGATGGGGCCGCTCACCGTTAAATGTAATTCCAAGATGTAAATATCTTGTTGTAAGGTGTTTTTAAGGTGTAAACCTTGTAACCTTGTATATTTTGTTCGATGTTCTAAAGGTGTTTATAAGGTGTGGACCTTGTTGGATCTTGTATTATTTTTATCGAGTGATGTTACTCGAAGGTATGTTCTGATGCTAGTTGGGCGTAGCCCCATGTGTTTGGGGTTTGTACCTGTCATTTTAGCATGTTTAGAGAGAGAAGAAATCACGATTGCTATGGTTGAGAAACCATGTATTTATTGATATGGCCGAGAAGCCATGTGTTTGATCGAGCTACGGCGTGGCTGGTACAACCTTATTTCTTGCGAGTAGGATAATTCTAGGGGTAGAACTTGCGGAGATGCGCAACGTTCCACGGGTTGGAGTAGATACCACCGGTCTTCAGGTTCTTCAATCGATAGGCACCTCCTGGGATAACTTCATGTATTATGAAGGGTCCTTCCCATGGTGGATCAAGCTTGTGTCCTTCCTTTTGCTTGAGCCGCAACACCAGATCTCCTACCATGAAAGATCTGTGGCGTATATGGAGACTGTGATAGTTGCGCAGTGATTGCTGGTATACTGCGGATCTTGCGAGTGCAATATCCCGAATCTCGTCAAGTGCGTCCACGTCTTCTGCGAGTGCCATGTTTGAGGTTTCTTTGCTGTATGCAACGACTCGTCGAGCACTGAATTTGACGTCTTCGGGTAGGAGGGCTTCAGCTTCATATACCATGAAAAATGGGGTATAGTTTGTTGACCGATTTGGTGTTGTGCGTAGGCTCCACAATACTGATGGTAGTTCTTCGGCCCAGTGCCCTGCTGCTGGGTGCAACCGATCTAACAACCGCTTCTGTAGGCCAGCCGAAACTAATCCGTTAGATCGTTCGACTTGGCCATTGGTTTGTGGGTGAGCTACCGAGGCAAAACTGAGGGTGATCCCCTTCTCCTCGCAGAATTCCTGTGTTTCCTTGGCTGTAAAGTTGCTGCCGTTGTCTGTGATGTTGTGTGGCACGCCGAATCTGCACACGATGGAGCCGAGGAATCGCACGACGCATTGTGCATGTGCGGAGGTGACTGGCATGGCCTCTATCCATTTTGTGAATTTGTCGACTGCCACAACCAGGTGTGTGTAGCCTCCAGGTGTTGACTTGCGCAGTGGTCCTACCATATCAAGCCCCCATTGGGCGAAGGGCCAGGCGATGGGAACCATATGCAGTTCTGTTGCAGGGGCATGCGGTCTGGGCGCAAACCTTTGGCAGGCGTTGAATCTGTCGACTAAATCTTTGGCGTCTCTGGCTGCTGTGAGCCAGTAGAATCCTGCCCTGAAGGCCTTGCCCACGATGGCTCGCCAACTGGCATGGTGGCCGCAATCTCCCTGGTGTATGTCTCGGAGCAATTCCTTGCTGTCTTCGGGTGCTATGCATCTTTGTAATACCCCTGATATGCTTTGCTTGTATAGCTCTCCGTTGATCACCTGAAAGGATTTGCTGCGCCGTACTATTTGTCGGGCCTCGCAAATGTCTGCTGGGAGCTGTTTGTCGGACAAGTAGTCGAGGTATTTCTGCGTCCAGACTGGCTCGACCAAAAAGACTTGCCTTGAAATATTATGGATGAGATCGATCATAGCAATTTGCGGGCTGTCGTCTGTTTCCACTGCTGCGGGTGCTCCTGCTGGCTTTCTGACCTTGACCGATCGCTTGATCATTCGAAGTAGATTCCTGGAGGGATGGGAGCGTTTGTTGATCCCATGTTGGCCAGCTTGTCTGCTTCCTCATTGCTTGACCGCGCGATGTGCTTCAGTTCGCACCCTTTGAAACTTCCTTCGAGCAGATTGTACATGTCACGATAAGCGACCATGTTATCCGCGATAGCATCGCACTCCTTCATCGTCTGCTGGACGATGAGATTTGAGTCTCCATATATCATCAATCGGGTGGCTCCGAAGGCGATCGCCATTTTCATGTTGTGTAGGAGGGCCTCATACTCCGCGTCGTTGTTGGACGCAGGGTCATCAGGGGGGAAATCCAGTCGCAAGACGTATTGCAACTTGTCGCCTTGGGGAGATATAAGAATAACTCCGACTCCGGCTCCTTCATTTCTTTTCGACCCGTCAAAGTACATGATCCAGTTGCCCGTGTATTCTGGGGGTCCTGGTGTTTGCAGCTCCATCCACTCGCTGAGAAATTCCACAATGACTTGGGACTTTATAGATTTGCGGCCTGCATAAATGATATCCTAGGCGCCTAGCTCGATGCTCCATTTTGCGATTCTTCCAGATGCCATTGGGTTGTTCATGATGGTACCGAGTGATGCGTCGTTTAGCACCGTGACGGTATGCTCCTGGAAGTAATGCTTGAGCTTTTGGGCCGTGAGGACTACGCCATACGCGAGCTTCTGATAGTGAGGGTATCGTTGCTTTTATGGAGAAAGCACCTCGCTTACATAATATATTGGCCGCTGAACTCCGTAAGCCGTGCCATCCTCTGGTCGCTCGACGACAATGACCGTGATGATGACTTGGTTTGTTGCGGCTAGGTATAGGTATAGGGGCTCCCTTTCCTGTGGCATTGCCAGGACGCGCCTACTCTGCAGTGCTCTTTTCAAGTCGATGAACGCCTTTTTTGCTTCGGGTGTCCACTCGAACTTATCTGTTTTCTTCAGCAACTTGTAGAAGGGCAATGTTTGCTCGCCTAATCTTGTGGTGAATCTGCCTAGGGCGGCTAGTCGCGCTGCGAGCTTCTGTACGCCACGAAGATTGGCTGGCTTCTTCATTGTCAAGATTTCTTGAATTTTCTTTGGGTTGGCTTCAATTCCGCGGGCGGACACCGAATACCCGAGGAGTTGTCCCGCAGGAACGCCAAAGATGATTTTGTCGGGTTGAGCTTGATCCTGTACGCGTTGAGAGCGTCGAATGTCTCCCTGATGTCCTCGAGGAGCGTATCTTCTACCCGAGTTTTGATGACGATGTCGTCAACATACACTTGTACGTTCTTACCAATGATCTTGGCGAGGCATTTTTGCATGCTGCGCTGATATGTTTCTCCTGCGTTTTTTTAGCCCGAAGGGTATTGTCGTGTAACAGTAGACACCGTGAGGTGTGATGAACGCGGTCTTCTCCTCGTCCTCCTCTTTCATCCTGATCTGATTATAGCTTGAGTATGCGTCTAAGAAAGAGAGTCGCTGGCAGCCTGCAGTGGAGTCCACGATCTGGTCGATCCGTGGCAAGGGGAAGTTATCCTTGGGGCAGTGTTTGTTCAACAACGTATAGTCGATGCACACGCGAAGGATGTCAGTGTTTTTCTACGGGGCCAACACCGGGTTTGCTAACCAGGTGGATATTTGTATCTCTCTGATGAATTTTGCGGCGAGTAATCGATTCAGTTTTTCTCCGAGTGCCTTCTGTTTTGGCTCGGAGAATCGTCGGGTCGTTTGCTTGATGGGTTTGGCGTCTTTGAATACTTCGAGTGAGTGCTCGGGAAACTCCCTGGGTATCCCTAGCATATCTGAAGGCTGCCAGGCGAAGATTTCCCAATACTCACGAAGGAGTTCGACGAGCGCGCCTTCCTATGCGGGCGAGAGGGTGGTGGACACCATCGCCGTCTTCGCGGGTTCTGTCGGGTGCACTTGATGCTTTCGAGTGTCGTTGTTTGCACTGAACTCGAGTTCTCGAGCGTTCTTTTTGGTGAGTGGCATCACAGAGTGGTCCATGGTCTTTGCCAATTCTGCCAGCTCCTCCTGCATCCCAAAAGACTTCCTGATCTCATTGAACTCAATATCACACTTATCGGGTTTTTGGAAGTCGCCATTTATGGTGATGGTGCCGTATTTCCCAGGAAGTTTGAGCTTCAGGTAGGCGTAGTGGGGTACTGCCATGAATCTCGCGAACGCTGTTCGGCCGAGAATGGCGTGGTACTGTGAGGGCCAGTCGACTACTTCAAAGTCGAGGAATTCTCGCATGTAGTTTCGTGGGTTTCCGAGCACCACTTTCAAGTTGATCGTGCCGAGTGGTCGGACTGCTTTGCCTGGCACTATCCCGTGGAAGGATGTTTCTGATTCGGCGAGTCCGTCCAGGTTCGTGTTCATCTTACAGAGTGTGTCCGCGTAAATGATGTTGATCCCGCTGCCGCCGTCCGTGAACACTCGTGCGAGATCATAATTGCCTATCTGCGCCTGAATGACGAGCGCAGCGTGTCCTGGTCGGTATACCCGAGGGGGGTGGTCATCCTTGGAGAAGGTTATCGATTGATCTGCCATCTTCCAGTATTCAGGTGTGGACGGTGGAGCTTGGACTGCCATGACCAGTTGGCGCGTGTTTGTTTTATGGACCCTGCGGGAGGGGCAGACTTTCTGTATCATTCCGAGTAGTCCCTGGGGGTTCGGGTACCCATTGTTTCCTTGGTTTGCGGCGGGTGGCGCTGGTAACGCGACCAATATCGCGTTCTGATGTCCTGGTGGAGGTAGGGGCTGTGGCGGCTGCTGTCCTCCTGGGAGTTGCGAGTATCCCTGGTTGACCGCGGCTCTGTTCTTCCTCGTGTAGGCCTCGTGGATGTCCCGAAATTTTCGGCAGTCCTTGAGGAGGTGAGTTGCCTTGGTCTTTCCTGTGCGCTTATCTGTGAATAGATGTAGCGTGCAGTAACCGTCTAGGTCTTCCTTGGGAGTTTTGTCATCTGGCTTTGGCTTCCATTCGCGATTTCCACGAGGTCCGTTGTCGCGATGTTTGGTGAATTCTGCAGCCACCAATTCTTCTCGATCGTCGTGGTCGTAGTGTCTCCTTTTCTTCTTTCGACCGTGGCGATCTTCCTCAGGTTTAAGTGAGGATGCTTTCTCGTTGCGCATGGAATCTTCACCGTTGGCCCATCTGTCGGTTATTGCCATCAATTCCCCGATGGTTTTGGGTGCAACCCGTCCCAGTTCTTCTCGGAAAGCCGTGCGTCGAGCTCCTTTGGTGAAAGCCTCGACCGCAACTTCTTCAGATATGTCTCCTGCCGTATTCTTGAGCGTGGTCCATCGCTGAATGTATTCGCGAGTAGACTGGCCACTTTTCTGTTTGCATGCCCATAGCTCCTCTATAGACGCGAGCCTTTTATATGTTGCTTGGAAGTTTTTGCGGAAGTCGTAGGTTAGATCGTCCCATGACCCGTAGCACGCCTTTGGTCTTCCTTCCAGCCAGCTGCGTGCCGCGCCTACGAGGTGTAGGTTCAGGTACTGCATGGCCGTTGTCTTATTCCCACGTTGGCATTTTACTGCCGTGAGGTAATCCGATAGCCAAGACTTGGGCTCTAGCGGCCCGTCATATTTTGGGGCTTCTGTCGTGAGTGTGAAACTTTTGGGCATCGGTGCCTCGCGGATGTTGCGGGTGAAGCACAATACGCCGCAGGCCTCCTCGTCGGAAGACGCGGATAATGATCGTGCACGGTTTTTGATTGCTCGGGCCCTGATGACTTTGTTCTGCGTGATGTTGTTTCGCGCGTTGTATCCAGGCCGGTCGCGATTATCTTCTTTCCGCGGCTCCCTGTTGCGGTGTCGCGAGCGGCTACTGTGACATCATAGACCCCGATCACGATCTCTCGCGCTGTCGTCGCTGCTACTCGGACTATCGCCACGGCGCCGGGCTTCTTTTCCTCGGGCGCGACGAAGCGATTCGTTCCTTGGAGGTGACGTGCTCCCGCGTCGATGGGGTGTTTCCCTTCCGAGGGCTTTTTTCAGTTTCTTGTGCTGCCGCGTTCCTGCGTGCTTGGGCAGCGATTTTCGCAGCTGCCATACCTAGCCCCTTCTGGACCTGTCGATACTGCTCTGCGCGGGGATCGTTTTCGCCTGGTTGGTTCGCCTGTAAGTACGTGGCTGCTGCCAAGACTGCGGCGGCGAGAGTCGTCGGGTGCACGTTGCCGTCGTCGTCGACGTGCATGAGGGATGTCTCGAGTGTTTTGCTGATTCCGCTGAGGGATTCACGATCCATGGCAGCGGTCTTTGAGACGTATCTCTTCTTCGAGGGATTGTTTCCCACCGAGCGAGTGTGAGAGAGGGCCGCACGGCGTGCGCTTGACTCGTCCGCCGCTTTCTTTCGTAATTCCATATTCTTGCGGGCTTCATTGATTAGTCGACCCGCTCGCACCAGATGATAGTGGTACGCGGTTAGATCTTCTTGAGGAGCTCCGTCCGCGATTGGCTGGCCTTGATGTACAACCTCCTTTGCTCTGACCCAGGCGTCGCATGAGACTTTGATGCGTTCTCTCTCCTTCAAGCTTTCTTCCGTTTCTGCGGGTGGGTCAGTTGATCCTGCCATGCAGACCTGGGCCAGATATGGCTCGCGAGTCCTAGGCGTGAGCTGACAGCTTCTACCAACCCGAGAAGGTTCTTCAGTCGCGATAGTGTGGAAGTTGCGGATGCTGGAGCGGATGGATCCACCACTGGGCGCTAGGTCACGACCAATATCGTCGGATGGCGAGTCGAAGGTTGCCGGGCTTGAGACGGACTCGGAGTCCGATTCGCCGAGATCGATCTGCTCGGGGAAGTGTAAGATTCCCGCCTTGTTGGCGTGGAAGGGGAGGCTCCCGAACGTCAGACTGACGCTTTTCTCCAGTTGGCTGAACCCCGAGCGCGATTCCGGCGAGTGGGGCGCGACGATGATCGACCCGAATCGGATCGGATCTGCTGAAGTCGAGGTTGCGGGGCTTCAGCTGAAGGTTGGCGATGATGAGGCCAAAGATGCCGTAGATCCAGTGCCCGCCGTTCCCACAGACGGTGCCAATTTTCGAATAGTCATCTCAACAAGTCTCTCGGATGAACCGACAGAGTTTCGATTAGGAGAACGTATAGGCGCTGGTGACGATCGTCGGCTAACAGGGGGCAAGATTTACCCAGGTTCAGGGCCCTCGTAGAGGTAAAACCCTTACTCCTGCTCTGTTAATCTGTATTATCAATAGATCGATTACAATGGGGGGTGCTCGAATCGAGAGTAAGGTCTCGAGTTCAAGGCTTTAGTGATGTGTGATTGCTTGGATCCCCCTCTAGGTGGCTCTCCTGGCCTTATATAGGTGGCAGTGTCTCAAACCGTACCCGCGCGCGGGGGGGGGGGGGTTTAAAACCCTAGCTTAGGTCGGTTACAAATTTCCTTCTTGACCCGCAAGGCTTTGCGGGTGGGCCTTCGATTGGGCCTTCTAGAACTGTTGGTGTCACCTTTCCTTGGGGTTAAGTCTTGGGCCTTGGACCGGGTAGCCTCACCCGATAGGTCCAGGATTCATCCCCACGTCACAGAATACTAATAGTAGTGTGTCAGTGGAGTGACGCTTTCCGTCATTCTTGGGGGGAGGGGGTGAGGATCGCCGTTTGCCTTTTGGGGGTGCTAGATTTCTAGGAGTTATCTTTTTCTTTGGCCTCGGGCATATCATGTTTGCTTTTTCTATATCGATATAAAAAGCAAAACTTTTGCCCTGTTTCAAAAAAGTTAGTGTTGGATATTGCTGCATCACTGTCCTGCACCTGATGCAGAGTCGTTTTCAGATAAACACTTGATGCACCTTGGAATGCATGGACAGTTAGAACTAGCACAACTTAAGGTGAGATATCAGATATTTGTTGGACAAGTTTTTTTTATGAAGTTTTGGAAAAGATATTTTCATGTTTGCAAGCGGAAGATTTAAATATATTATGATTAATGTCCCATTTTCTATAGGGATGATCCCCTATCGTAAATCTGGATGATGCAATTGAATTCCCAGGAACTAGAGAATACTAGAGGCCATTATTGTAGGCAAAATGGACGGCAAGATGCTGCTGCATCTCTCTTTACTAGCAGAAGCACACCTTTTTGCAAAATGTTATTTTGGTGTGATCCAAATTCGTATTCGTATATACTGATAAAGGCCGAACTTCTGACGAGTGGAGCCGTAGGCGCAACGAGATACCGACCTAGTTAGGTCAGGACCGCCTTTATATACCTCTTGTAAGCCGCCGCACGGGATAAGGCACACATTATAAATCCCGGCGCGTTTGTAACCTCACCCGAAATAGTGAAGTATTGCTGGCTGGCGTCCGTGGTTTTTTCTCTTCCTTGTTGGAAGGGTTTTTCACGTTAAAATCTCGTGTCCCCGTTGGTTTGATTTTGCTTAATTTCATCGTTGTTTTGCTATTACGTGTAACACAAAAGAGAAAAGTTGGGTGTCTTCTCATGGATTCCAAAGCACGAGTTGTTGTGCCATTCACTGGCGCTCCTCCTTAGCCATTTGTTTCTTCGAAACATTAAGTGGGAGTCACTCGATAGTATCTTTGCCGTCACAATCATCTGAAATATCTAATATGCCAAACTTTCATTGCATATTGCACATTTTATCTAAAAATCTTTTGTTTTTGTTTTGAAGGAAAATCCATCTCCAGCGGTTTAGCCACTAACCTTTCCGTTTTATGCTTTTATTGGTAGCCCTATCGCACCATTAAAGATGATTTCATGGTGAATTTGTTACTATGTTTTTTTAGAAATATCCTCATTAGTGTTCTTATTATTTACAAGTTGTTTTATACTTCCTCCATTCAACAATACATTTATATTTGGACAAACAGAAGTCAAGTACTGTTGAACGGAGGGACTACTATCTTAACATAATATCTGTTACTACTAGTACTTACATATGTAGTGCATGTCTTAGATGAGATCAGACGCAACGCAGAGTGTCATCTCTCCATCTTTTGGGACGGGGATATTTAATCCTTTGCTTAAACCTGATGATTAGCATCTGTGGATGCAACGCAGCACGCATGATCCAACCTTTTTTCGCTCCATTAGGATAAACTAGTACCCTCTCACATGGACGGGTCACTAGGAAGCTGGACCAGTACCAGAGATCCCATAAAACCGGCTATTAAATCCTAAAAGGGCAAAACAATTGCAGGAAATACCTGACAAAGTGGACCAGGACAGGGGACACACTAACAGTGTAACGTGCCGAGGTGTCGCACTTGCACATGTGCCTTCTTGTGGGCATATTCCTTCCATCTCCAGCCAGTAGGCAACTGATCGGATCGATCTATTACATCCAGCTGCTTGTTAATTTCATTGAGCAAGAAAAAGAAAAGCAGCTTGCAGATTTCGAATTTTGATCCATCTTTCTTCTCCAATAGTTTGTGTCTGTCGTATCCGGCTCTGAATCTACAGATTTCTTTTTCCAATAGACGTGGCAGGAGCACTACCTTTTAATTAGAAGAAAATTAGTTTTACAAGACCCAATACGGGAAAAACTTCTCTTGTTCGTAGATTCTATTCCGGCGCACAGGTATTCTCCGTTCGTGATCCACATTACAACGGGCGGGGTATCGAGAACTTTTTACGGAAGCGTATGTATGACTAAAAAAGTGGTGAGCAATATTTTTACCCTACATGCATGGTTGTTTGATCTTAGGGGCCTCCATAGGCGACAATGGGATACTTCTCGATGATCTACCTTGTCGTTTGCAACGCTTTTATTTTTGTCGTACTCCTAGTTCGCGGTTGTGTGCATCTTTGATATGCAGAGACCGAAAGTAATGCTTAAACTTTAAGTAAAAAAAGCCCTTTATATCTAAAAGAATACGAGAGAAACGGAAGTATCAGGTCTATTTTCACCACACCAAATACAGTCCGTTTTAGAATAGACATTATCTTACGGTCATGTAACACGTTTTAGAGGCCCATCTACGGTTACCGTTCACGGCGCAACAGAGTATTCGATGACGTGCCAAAGTGCCAGTGTGGACCCAGCCTGTCAGCCCACGTATGGTTCTAGCAGTGCATTTGTTCTTGCAAATGTCTCCTATAATATTTCCCCCTCTCTCTTCTTCTTCTTCCTCCACTCACTCATCTTATCCATTGGTCCCCATCCTTGACCCGACCAAAACCGCCCTCGCGTCCTCGACGATAGCCATCCCCTAGCGGTGTTCCTGTCGGTCAGGCATCGACATCCATGTAGCTATGTGGCAGAGTGCCTTGTCCGTGCTGCCACACATGCTAAACCGCGGAACCGAAAGCTGCAGTGGCCGAGGGCGTAGATCGCCATACCGGTGTCGCGGCGCACATGCAGGTGGTGGCCGTGGGAGGTGAGGCTGCCGAGCGTGCTCGCGCGCCTCCGGCGCTAATCCAGCAGCCCGAGTGAAGCACCTCAATGATAGTGTCATTATACTGTGGATTGGATTATTGAATTCCTTCTTGCGGGGTTGCCTTGGTTATTAAGGTTATACCGGGGAATCTTTTTATGCTACCATACTGGCCTTATTTTCACTACTGATTTTTTTTATATAAAAGGCAATAATGCCCAACCGTGAATTAACAAAGCAGAGGTTCATAAAGGTTTTACACATGTTGCGGCATACAACTCAGCCGAAAGGAAAGAACAACAACTGCTGAGGCATACAACTTAGCCAACTAGATAAAACCAAGGTGAGCGCCAACAGGGGAGACGCCAAGCTACGCGAGAGACGTCGCAACGGGGGAGCAAGCACGGTAGATCTGTCTAAGCGCCTCCACCATCTTCAGAGCTTCATCCCTATCCTTGGGCTTGAGCGCGGGAGTCCACTGTTGTAAGAGAAGCATAGTTTTAAACGTAACGTTAGCAGGATGACGGACAACCTTTCTCTCTATAGCGTGTTTGTTTCTAATCAACCAAAGCGCCCAAGAGTGGGCTAAAAACAGGATCCAAGCGAGACGCCGCTGATGGCCCGCAAACTGAGAGAGCAGGCTGAAAAACCGCGGAAAGGAATCGGGGCACCAAGTCCTCCCTAGGACTTGGCGAAACCCAGCCCACGCGAAGCCTGCCAAGGAGCAGGAGAAGACGATGTGTGCGTGACATTTTCCACAGAACCGCAAAGAGCGCACTTGCCGTCCGACGGACCAAACCTGGTCAGAAGCTGTTCCCCCGAGGGGAGGCGGTCAATGGCCAACTGCCAAGCAAACACCTTGATCTTGAGAGGAACTTTAACCTTCCAAAGCACCCTGGCACTCGGGACTGTCACCCCTTGTGACAACTTAGCGTAAGTAGACCCCACTGAGAAGACTCCAGAAGGATCCAAATACCAGGAGATCTTGTCCAAAGAGGCATTGAGATCCACAGAGGAAATGATAGCCTCCAGGTTATGCCAAAAAACCTGATTAGCAGGATCGAGAGATCTACGAAAAGCACATCCCAACTCCACCACCTGAGCAACCGAGCTAGAGGGGGTCCCACAGATGTTCAAGAAGGATGGGAAGCTATGGTAAAGGGGACCCTCTCCCTGCCACCAGTCTAGCCCGAAAAGAGTGTGCTGGCCATTCCCAACTACATGTTTAACCCTAAGATTAAGCAGGTCCTTGATTTTGTGAAGACTACGCCAGAACTGCGAGTTGTTCCTGGCAGAGGATGAGATGATATCCCCACTGGGAGCGCATTTGGCACAAATAAGGGAGGCCCGGATAGAATCATCCATCTGGTATAACTTCCAAATCCACTTAAGCATCAGGGCCTCATTCATAATCTTGAAGTTGATGATACCCAGACGCCCGCACTCCTTAGGGCGACACACCGCCGGCCAATTGACCATGTGGTATTTCCGTTAAGGGTCGGCTCCTTCCCAAAGGAACCTAGCTCTACATGAGTCAAAATTCTCATGGACCCTGTCTAGTAACAGGAAGAGCCCCATAGCATACACCGGGAGGCTTGCAAGACATGAGTTGGAGAGGATCAGTCTCCCCCCGGAGGAGAGGAACCTCCCAATCCAGGTTTCGAATCCAGCCGCAAGTTTTTGGACATGGAATGCCCACTGATCAACCGTAAGTTTCTTATCCGCAATGGGGATCCCAAGATACGACATCAGGAGCGAGCCGAGTTTGCAGTTGAGACGGTTGGCCACCTCGACATGAAACTTTGGGGATTGTCCAAGAACGATCACCTCGCTCTTGTGGAAGTTGATCTTCAACCCAGACATATCCTCAAAGCACATCGGAAGGAACTTAATGCTGGCGATATGCCGTTCCTCGTGTTGGATGAGGATAATGGTGTCATCCGCATATTGGAGATGCGAGACTCCACCTGGAACCAAGTGCGGGACCACCCCGTGAATATGTCCCGTGGAGCACGCTCTAGAAAGAATAGCGGAAATCCCTTCCACTACAAAGTTGAAAAGGATAGGGGGAGCGGGTCCCCTTGCCGCACTCCCCTTTTATTCCGAAAGAACGGTCCCATTTCACCGTTGATGGAGATCGCCGCCTGTCCCCCCGACACTAGCTGAGAGAAACGATGAACGAACCCTACGTCGAACCCTTTTCGACGCACGACCTCAGAAAGGAAGTCCCAGTTCACCCTATCATATGATTTTCCAAAGTAGAGCTTTAGCATGATGCCCCCAGCGTTTTGCTCTTAAGCTCGTGAACAATCTCGTGCAACGCCAATGCACCCTCCAGAATGAATCTCCCCTTGATGAAAGCAGTCTGGTGGGAGCTGATGACCTTATGCACAATAGGGTCCAATCTAGACGCAAAGGCCTTGGAGATGATCTTGAAGATAACGTTGATAAGATAAATTGGGCGAAATTGAGAGATGTTCTCGGCCCCCCGGGATTTTAGGAATCAGTGTTAGCACCCCAAAGTTTATACAAGAAATTTCAATCCTTCAAAGGATAAAGTCGTTGAGAATGTGGAGAACCCCATGTTTCACTAATGTTTGGCATAGCCTTTCACTCTTCTTTGATCGTTTCCTTTACTTGTATCGATCTTCAATGCCTCAGGTAGCACATCCTTGACAAGATCGCGAGCAAAATCCTTGGGGGCCTCAAATTGTCGAAAGATACGTTTTGGTTAATGTAGTGCTCACTTCCATTTCCATTTACCACCCCATATGCGATCTTTTCCAAGGATTTTATTACGATACCATCGAGAATTTTAGGAGTGTTTTCTTTTGGATAGCTCTGACAAGGTGTCAAATAAAAAAAACGCAAGATGCGGCAGGAGTTGGTTTGCCAATTAACAGCCTTAGGAGGCTTAGGGTTCTTGATTTTTAAAAATTCTCTATAGTCTCACGACTAAGTTGGCCTTAGTATGGGTGGGAAAGACCGAGAAAGACGTGGGTGGGAATGGTTAACCCCCACAACAACGATAAATATGGACATTTTCTATAGAAGCACATCTATTATTATTGGTGATGGTAAAAAAAAGCTACATTGTTGCATGCCCCTTGTCTAGGAGTGAGAAGCCCAAAGACATTTCATCATCTATTTTTTTCACTTGCTAAAGCTAAGGACTTCAATGTGAGGCAAACTATCACTGTCAGGGTGGATAAGCAAGATCAATATAACAAGAGGGGTCACTCTTCGACACTTAAAACAAATTATTCTCCCTTTGAACATATTTTAGTGCGGTTCAACTTGTTGATGATGTGGCTAATGAGATTCTGAGAGCATCTCTCCCTATGGGAAAAGTTGTCTTACCTAGCTCTATTTGAGGGGGTTGGCACCTCCATTATGAAGCGGTTTGGTGAAATTGGGCGCCCCCAAGTGCATTTTTTGTGTTTGGCTTATTTTTCAAGCTAAGATTTGGACCGCCGTTAGAATTTGATGACAGGTTAGTCCAGTTGCGGCATTTGCCGAGTTTGTGTCCCACACCCTTTTCAAGTGCAGATACATAAAACGAGGAATTTTGTCCATGACCAAATATTGACTTGGTAACGTATTTATACTTGGCACAATTTCGAGTAGGTCAAAAAAAAGGTGTCCAATCTTTTAAAGAAATCGTTTGAAAGTGCTCACAACCTTTCGCTAGTGCCTTTGCCTTGGGAGTTACAAAATGAGTGGAATGTCCGCCTCTTTCAGAATGTTACCTTCTTGTGTTTCATTGTTGTTCACAAAATAAAGGAAGAGGCAACCCTTCTCTCGAAATAGGATTTCGCCCCGCTATATCAATATAGCAACCACATTAAAACCATTGATGGGGCAAACATCATAGTCATGCCCAAAAGAAAAGAAAGAGAGAAACAAAAGAAAGCAATGCCAACACCGGCGGATCAACGAAAAAGAAAATGACTCGCAACCGATGCGTCCTCTCCGGAGTATTCCCACCACTATCCCAGCACCCTGAATCGCCGTGTACCAAACATCACCTCCAAGAAGTAAAGTGACGACGACGACACTGCTGTCCGGACAGGTCCTAGGATTTCCCCAGTACGCTCCGAGAAGTGGAGAAGAGGTACACCCGACGCCCTTTAGGAAGAAAAGGTGACACTCTCAAGCGTCACCGTGCCGGTACCAGAATGACAAGAATTTCTTCCGACCCCCAGAAAACCACCCTCGGACGATCTGTGGCGCTCCACCAATCTTGCCATCCACCAACATACGTCACCAAGGTCTTGTAGTTACCAATCCCGTCTCACCATGGCAAACGTAGCAAGGCCGGCCAGCCCGAGATGAAGCAGCCGTAGACAAGGTCCGACAGCATCACAACCACGCGGGAGGGAACAACCTCCACCGCCATAGATGGTAGCCGACCGGACGTCACGACAAGAGCACACAGAGCCATTGGAGCCGGAGAGCGGCAGCATCGCAACCACCTGGAGGACGTCCTCCACCGGCATCGGCGGGTGCCGACCGGACACAGCAGCAGGGATACACCAAGCCAAGCAGGCCCGGCCGAGCCCTGGGGCTCGTAAATTCCCGGCCATCGTGCTAATGCACGTAGGTCGCCACTGCGTTACCCTCTTGATCGGCCCATAAGCTCAGACGGGCCCGTGAAGCTCCCACCACCACGCTGCAATAGGGGTGGCTTCATCGCTGCCAACTTCATCATTATCCGCTTAGCAAGCCGGCCGAAGGCAACGGGGCAGACCCGCCCTGACCTAGATCAGGCCCGAAGGGCCTAGATCTGGGCTTGCAGGGCCGGAATTCCATCACCGCTGCCTCAGCCACCAACGGCAGCGCCCCCACCACCTAGGCCACCCGCGCTGCACCAGGGGATCCCCGTTGCCGCGTCGGACCATCGTCGCCGAGGACCACCGCCTAGGCAAGGGCTGCCTCGCGCCGCCCAGAACCAGAAGGGTAAAAGCCATGGTCCGCCGCCACTGGCGCCTCCCATCCAAGAGCCAACGCAGCACGCCAGCAACGGCGGGAGGGAAGAGGGAAGGGGGACGCTGGGGCTGGAGGCGGAGGGTGACCCTTTGCTACGTGGGAGCAAAATGAGCTCTTCGATGTCGCGAGAGTAGATTCTGTTCTCATATGGCTGTAATACTTTTCCTGTCAAAACTCTTCTTTATTTACGCGGCATTTCTTTTCTTGCATGCGTATAAAAAAAGAAATGTGCTTCTTAAAATGAAGGGAGCATGACAAATATATGTCGAGGAAGAAAAAACAGAAGTACGGAAAGGGAAAAAAGAAAAGAAAAGAAATGATGATTGGTGCTGGAATCACATGCATGCATGCTTGTCCGACGTGAGGAGCAACGTGCGCGGCCTAGCTGTCTCTCGGTGACCGAATCGGATGTACTGCTCCGGACACAAAACATGTCAGATTCCGGTGCTTCCCTGCTTAAAGAAATTACAGTACCCGCTAGGCGTTTTTTTACCCCCGCCCCTAACCATACTATACACTCGCGTGACAGTATGACACACATACTCCTGTTCTGTTCCAGAGCACGCACCCTTCTTCTTTTTTACAGACAGAGTACGTACGTTGCTTAGTTAATTACCATCTCAAACCGACAGTAGAAAATATTAATTAACCGACTGCTGGCTGGCTGATCGATCGGTCCGCACGGAAATCTACCTCGAAGAAGGGTAAGGATTATTTACCGTGTCAGACACTTAGTCGTTAATTAGTTTGGTGGGCAGGAATTGAGCACGAGCTAGATAGGGAACGTACGTTGCACGCGGGCGCGAAATCGGCCGGTTGCGGTAGATACATCACGTACGATCGATCAACCGAGCTTGGCGTGCGAAACGACCAACTATCGGGAGAATTTGAGATACAGCCGTAACGCTGCCTAACCGCTAGAAAATGACTGGATGGATGCCACGAGAAGTTCTGCCGGGCACGCTAGCTAGCTGCAAATCCAATTTGGAGGCTGTTCTTTTTTCCTGCCAGTAGTAAAACGTAGTCACTGGCCAGGGGAATTTGTAAAATCTGAACCATTTTTTCGGGGGTTCGGATCAAGATCATCGTGGGCATTGGTGTGGATCGTCGTCGACGGCACGACGGAGATTGACCTGCCAACCCTGGCACCTGCACGACCTGGAGTTACAGCGCAGCAAGAGCAATTTCACGGCAGATGCAGGTGCCGCTACGCTATCGACGACGCCGCCGACGACAAATCCCACCTGTACAGACGTGCAGCAGAGGCCAGCGGCAGACTACCAGAGCGTGAATTCCCCACTCCTCGCGTTTAATTTCCCCCCTCCCTTTATAACCACCACCACCTCCCAGTCCCACATCACCTCCCTCCCTCCCGCCCTCTCTCGCCTCCAACTCCAGCAAAGCCCGAGCAGCAGACCAGCTGAAGAAGAGCTCAGCCGATCGACCGTCGTGGCGGCTGCGATGATGAAGGCGGCGCGGGCCGAGGACCAGGAGGCGGTGCCGCGGGTCGTGTCGATCCTGTCGGTGCTGCTGGAGCGCGTCGCGGAGCGCAACGACGTCGTCGCGGCGGTGGAGCGGCGCATACGGGAGGAGGACGAGGAGGAGGAGGAAGAAGATGATGATGGCAAGAGGACGAAGAAGAAGAAGGCGGTGTCGGCGTTCCAGGGGCTGACGAAGCCGGCCATCTCCGTCGGCGGCTACCTGGAGCGCATCTTCCGGTTCGCTGGCTGCAGCCCGTCCTGCTACGTCGTCGCCTACATCTACCTCGACCGCTTCCTGCGCCGCCGCCCCGCCCTCGCCGTCGACTCCTTCAACGTCCACCGCCTCCTCATCACCTCCGTCCTCACCGCCGTCAAGTTCGTCGACGACATGTACGTTTCATTATCCATCCATCGCACATCCATCCGTCCAATTTGTTAGTAGTTCCTTCGTTACCAAGTTCTTGAACTCTTTTTTTAACAGAAAATTACCAGTTCATACATATTTTCAAATTTTCAATCTGAAAAAAAACATACGGAACTTCTTTTACAACTCTGAAACATCCAAATTACATTATCTGCATTTAGTGGGTGGGATCAAATCGATCTGCTGGATAGACTGACGATCCACAGCTGAGGTGTTTTAGTGCCGCACGATCACACAATTGAGTTGGTTAATCTGAAGTAGAATTTCGTGTAGCTTGGGCTCTGATCTAATCCAACATTCCGGACTTCGCGATCCCCTCTATTGTTCCTAGCACACGACCTCACGGACCCCCACAGTGTGCCAGCCGAGTGGACCCGGGACCTCTCATCTTTTCCAATTTCCATGCCATTGTTTCCAACTGGCATGCCACCAACCAGAGCCAAAGCTAGCCTTGCCATTTTTAGTTGGTCACGAGGACAGCTGTCCAGTTCGATGTCTACGCCAATTGCCACCAGCACAATTCACCGTTGCTATCCTAGTCATTTTGTATCTAGAGCGTCCCCATCTAAGCAAAGTTGTCATCGATGCATTGAAGCTTTTGATGTGTGCTGTCCGAAAAAATCATGATTGATCTTTTTCTTTTGCAATGAAAATCATGATTGATCTTGATGGATGTGGAAAAAATGCAATGCAGATGCTACAACAATGCCTACTTCGCGAGGGTGGGAGGGATCAGCCTGATGGAGATGAACTACCTGGAGGTGGACTTCCTCTTCGGCATCGCCTTCGACCTCAACGTCACGCCCACCGCTTTCGCCTCCTACTGCACCGTGCTGCAGACCGAGATGGCCTACCTCGAGCACCCGGCGCCGTCCATCGACGCCGTCTCCCCCGGCTTGCTGCAGCACTGCTTGCCGGAACAGGATCAGGGCGACACCGCCGCCGCCACCGGCTGCCACCGCCACAAGCAGCAGCAGCAGCTCACTGTCTGATCGATCGAGCTCTTTTCTTCTTCTTTTTTTGGGTCCTTGAGGTGTCAACTATCTTGGCCTTTCTTTTTCTTTTTACCGTTCTTGGTACATAGCTGTTGGTTAGCTAGGATGGATTTCACCATTGTTGGACGGAAGGCTCAATCATGAATGGAGACACGGATCGGATTGGGATTTGAGCCCATTGTTTAAGCAGATGCTGCTAACCTGTGCGCATGTGAGTCACAGCACACTGCATGCTTTTGCTTGCCTCCTGCTTGTTTCTTTCGTCTGCTTTTCTTTTCCCCTTTCCAGTATCAAATTATTCGCCAAAAAAGGGGTAAGTTACTAGGATCAGATGGGCGGATTGGACATCGTGGGATGGTGGGGAACAATCAATCGGGTTACTGCTAAGAACATGGCATGTTTCTTCTTACCATGCGTTCCAACGACATACTATGCAGTGTATGTACGTTGGGACAAAATTGGCCTCACCGGAATGTTACGGAAGATGACGGACATGGAAAAAAGAACTCCCTAACGAGTAGAGGAACTCATTATTATGACCAGAGACGTTTGAAATGGCGGTCTTTCTGACTGAAATTGTTTCCAGACGCAACAGACTAAAACTGTCGGTGACAGATTCGGTCAGATGCTCTAACAAGAAATATCTTCAGCAGAAATGTCATTAGCTAGAGTCCACGCAGCAGCAACTTCCATAATGAAAGCATCAATGTTTTTCAGAAGCCTTTTACAAATATATATATATATATTCAGACTTCAGTTCCCTATTTTCAAGGGCAAGACAGTTATCATTTGCAGTTCCTGCAAATACGAGCAGACAAGTTACTGCAGCTGCTCCAGGTTTACTATTCTGACATTTTCACAAGAGACAAGAAGATGTCCAATGCAGAAATGATAGGGCGCTACAGAGACATGGCAAAAGCATCTTCGGTGGTGTACAGGCGAGGGGGAGAAGATTTGATGATCAGGAACAGTAGATGCATCGCATCAAGTATGAGCGAGAGTGAAAAATACAGGGATGGGAACGTGGTGTGCATGTAGATGTAGGGCTAGTGGTTGCGCCTTTTGCGCTGTAGTAATATATAATGCCTTTGGCCTTAATGCTGTGAGCTGGATTAGAACATGGTTGGTCACAAGGAATTCGCGAGGATAAGCTAACAGCAAGAGAGAGAAAAATGGCTTGGCTGTAGAAAAGTTCCTCTCTACACATCTTGTACTTTCTCCAAGATGGGAATTGTTAAACGATGGCTGGTAATGCTGTTTGGGTGAAATGTGTCTGCAGTTGATGGGTGTTTCTGCCATTGTTGAAGGTGATGGATGTTTTGCTTGTACGACAAAATAAATTTTGTAATGCCTAGAAGTATATATCTTTCTTTCTCTACACACATTTGTAGCTAGGATTGGCATGTGGGTACTCGTGGGGCACTAGCTCAACCATGCATGTGATGTGCCGATCGCCAAAGCCAGCTAGTGGCACTTGAACCCTGTGAATCCTACCCTACCCCATGCGTGGAGAATCTGAGGCCAAAAGAATCACAGGAAGCTAACCATTTTGGAGACTCTTTGGCCACTGTTGGTTTTCTTTCCTTTTCATGAAAGCGGCGGTGGATTTTGGTTTGGAGCGACCTTTTCCATGCACTTTGGTACCCATGCTGTGCATGTGTAGTATGTGTTAATGTTTGTGCGCCCCTTCAAACTTGGTACGGCGTAGCGGATCACTCAATTTTGGACCATCCGTTTCATCGATCAGACGGAGGATTTACTCCTGACCGTCGGACCACTGAAACGGACGGTCGAGAATTCGTGTTGTGCGCATCCTGTCGGCAGCACAAGCTACTTTTCAGGATAAGTATGACTTGCCACCAGTTAACCATATAACTAAACAAAGAGGAGTTCACGAGGACCATTGAGAACATACTACTGTAGTATGGTAAATATGTATTTGAGTTCGCTATAAATTAGTCAGTTGCGTTTTTTAACTCGCTATAAACTGGTCAGCGATGTCTCCGGTTTAATCTCATTGAAACTAGTAAATTCCGCGGCCAATGGTTTTGTAAGCAGAGTGTAGGAGGCGACTCCCGTACCTACACAGTTTCGTGCGAGACAACTGAAAGGATCAAGAGGATTGACTAGAGGGGGAGAGTTTCAATAGACAACTACAAATTTTACTTGTTATCTTTTCAAATTAGGAACTCCTCCAATATAAGTTCTCTAGATTACGCAACTAGGTAAACAATTCTATATGATGAGCAAGGGGCTACTAACACTAGATGAGAAGGCAAGTAAGCTATTACCAATTAAAGGTAAGTTGAGAGATAAGCAACACAATGACGCGGAAATGTATTCCGGAGTTCACTTCCAATGTAAGCTAGTCTCCGTTGGTGCGGTACGGTGCCACCAAAGTGGAACACCGAATAGCCGTCAAATGGCACACAATATCTCCTTCGTGTCCAACCACCAAAGTTGATAGGAAAATCACTATGTTGCCATGGAGGTTGACAACTAGAATATTAACAAGGACGTGGCACACTCCACAATTTGGAGGGTCCTTACCAAATCTCGAGAGCCGCCAAGACTTCGAGCAACAAGATTAGAGCTCACTCCACAACTCAATTGGAGGCTCCCGACAAGATCCACGAGCTCCCACGGCTACGGGGACACCCGTTCCAATGAGCCCAAGAGCAATAAAATGTTTAAGAGATTAGTGAGGTGGTGATGAATCGGTTTGGTGGAGTTGTAGATCTAGAGGTTCTCTCCCAAATTGCAAGAGATCAAAAGGTTTAGATGGATGTAGGAGAGATCTTTTTCCTTCAAGGCGGTCAGAAATGATGGAGAGAGAGAGAGCTTAGAGTGATGCCTTCTAAAGGAGGAAGACAACCCTTTTCATACGGTGGGTGGAAATCTGGTCATTGGGGAATGTCTTCTCAAGAAACTCGCCTGGTCGGCCAAGACCCGATCCAGACCAGTGGGGAATAGTAGCAGGCGCAGGGGCAGGAAACTCTGTCCAGGGCGTACCACCCAGTCTGGATTCCCGGCCTAGGAGTCGGACGCGTAGAAGGCCGGCTGGCAGGTAGGACGACCGGACGGTATGGGAGCCCAGACATGAACATGACTGGCAGGCGACCCAAGCATCCAAGTCTAAGGAGAAGCAGCCCGGTCAGGCCAGCTTCCCAGAACGGTCAACCAGGTAAACCCCTAAAATCGCCATTTTAGCGAGGAATGAGTATTGTCTTTTAGTGTAGAAACCTATATGGGAGATGTAGGTTGCTTTTGACTTGATTCACACGTAATCCCTCAATAAAACTCTGTATAACTAAAACAAGCCTATCAATAGATCAACGAAGAAGGACTAGGCTTCAACTTTCTCCTTTTTGCACTTTAGGGATCTCCTTAACCATTTGTTTCTTATCTTAGCATCCTAAAAACACACTTAAGAAAAAGGCTAAACTTCCAAATGTTGTAATCAAACACCAAAATATGATTAGGGGACGAAATATACTTTCAATCTCTCCCTTTTTTTTGAAGTTGTTCGTAGCAGAATAAAAAAAATCCTACGTTGAACTCCAGAAACTAGCCAGTATCTACTAGTAATGTGGTAACTATTAAGGTGTTTCGGTAACATACCTTTTGTAGACCGAAACGCGGGGATTACGCTCCCGAACAAACGTTGATGAGAAGACGACGAAGCCGACCTCAAGGTCATGAAGAACTTTACGAGTTGATGACGACTACATTGCAACGATGTTGTTGCTAGCGCCTCCAAGTACTCGCATAAAATTATCACAGAACAGTAGTGGCGTGAAGAGGGAGAAGGCAGCCGCTGGCGGCTCAGACTTTGGGGCCACACACCGGGAGAGAGAGAGAGATTGTGGGTGGAGGGGAAAACCTCGACAGACTGTTTTATTACGATTTCCCTCAATTTTCTCTGTTGAAAAAGAGCTCATATGCCTCTCTTTATATAGGAGGAGGTGGGGAGCACCTTCCTTTAACTCCCCAATGTGGGACTAAAGGAGGAGGAGGTGGGAGGCGGAATCCGCACCCCTCCCCTTAGCCGCATGTGCACGAGGCCCATGAGAGGCCCTTTGTGGGCTGCCTCCCTTGCCTTTTTTCATTTTCTTTTTTAATTATCATTTAATATTAAATCAATTAATAAATATATTTAATTTAATAAATACATTGGATTTAATATTTTATTTTCTTTTAATATTAAATTAGCATATAAATATATTTAATTCATAATTAATATATTTACATATTATAAAATTAATGTTACTCTGGAGCACCTCGAACTCTTTCGGTCCTCTTCGGAACCATTTCAATGTTTTCCTCATTCTCCGGAACCATTCCAGTCTCTCTCATTTATATTTCAATAATTCCGATGTTTGCTATAACAATCTCCAAGTGTCATCAAACCATTAAGTGTGTTACCCTTGGTTCGGGAATACTCCATACATGATCGAGAACTCTCTCCGATAAATGATCAATATCGGGACCTGGATGCCCATAATGACCCCTGTGCATTTCAGAATTAAGTGTCGTTGAACCATGATCACAGTGTACTATTCCTTTTGTTACTCAGATACATATCTTTTTCGAGGTATGATCGTTGACATATCTATGTCATGTTCAATCTCATTACCGAAAATAATTGTTTTACTCGTTACCGTGATATTACATTTCCATGACCTAGTCATACACTGCAGCTTTATGAATGTAATCTCGCCGAGTGGGTCTAGAGTATCTCTCCGTCACGTGGATGAACAAATCCCGATCTCGATACATACGCCTCAACCCATCTCTTTGGAATGCCTGAGGTACACCTTTATAATCACCCTTTCACGATGTGACGTTGTTGCAATCAAAACACCCTCCAAGACAACGATTAGATATAATCTCACGGTCTGTGGATTAGGATATTATATCTTACTAATATTATAATGATGAACATTGCGACACAATCACGTTGCAATACTTATATTGGAATATGTCTGTCATCTCATTCGATTAATGAAATTAACTTATTGTCAATTAATATAAATGTCACATGATCGTGACATAAAACTTATTATTTATTTTTCTATAAGGTATATCTCCTTCATTTTGATGTTTGATGACGACATATGGATTTGCAATAAATATATATAGTTTAAACTTTGCAAAGTTGATCTATAAAATGTAGATGGGCTCCCCTATATGCGTGAATATACACGAGACAAAACAAATAGGTTCTAGACACCCCCCCAAGATTTTATAAGCCAATTCCTCCTCTACTGCTAGATAGCTAACAAGATAAACAAAAGATCAATAAGTATGAATTCAGCACTAGAGCATTATGGGATAGGGAGATAGATCAATTGGCATTTATCAACACTAGTAAGACATACATCCATAATAATAACTATAAGTAAGGAATACAATTTTATCTCACCATAGTCTTCATTAACCCAGAGATGGCATAGTCCATTTAGCAACTTGGTAGTCAAAATAATGAAGCTATCATCAATACTACATGTATGTGCAATTTTACGGATTGGTTTCTATGGACTGTGGCATCATCTAGTTGGGTGGTGGACGGGGGCCTGATGTCTACGCACGCTTCTATTCTTGTAGACAGTGTTGGGTCTCAGAGTGCTGAGGTTTGTAGTACAGCAACAAGTTTCCCTTAAGTGGATTACCCAAGCTTTATCAAACTCATGGAGGAAGAGGTCAAAGGTATCCCTCTCAAGCAACCGTGCAATCACGATACAAGAAGTCTCTTGTGTTCCCAACACACCTAATACAATTGTCAGTTGTATAGGTGCACTAGTTCGGTGAAGAGATTGTGAAATACAAGTAATATGGATGATTATAAGTGATAATAGCCATCTGAAATAAAAATGGCAGTAAGCAACATGTAGTATAACTGATTGTAAACGGTGTTTCAGTGCTTAGAAACAAGACCTAGGGATCCTACTTTCACTAGTGAACACTCTCAATAATGAGAAGATAATTGAATGCATAAATATCTCTATTCACTATGATACTCCGAACCACTCTCCGGTTGAATAACAAACACCAATCCATTGCGTAGGGCTACAAAGCACGCCTTAAAGTCGCATTCTCATGTCTAGTTAACCCCACACTGTCAACTTGAGCTCCCTAGAAGGTACTAGAAAAACATCACAATTTCATAGGGTCATCCAACACAAGATATAAATATCATGCTAAACCACACGGTGCACACACTGTCACCTTTACACTGTGATCAAAGTGTCTACGGAGATCTCATAACAAAACCACTTGAGTAACATAACAGATGAAGAGTAACATCTACTTATTCAACTAGATTACAAAGCTCATGATCATATAAAGATCACACCATGGGAGAGAGATATGAGACACATAGCTATCGGTGAGAACTAATCGCTCCTTATAATAGGAGACAGCAACAACGACGAAGATGGCGGTGGAGTCGATGGAGATGGCTTTGAGGGCACTTCCCCGTCCCGGCAGTGTGCCGGAATAGAGATTTCTGTCCCCCGAAACTTGTCGACGGCGGCGGCGGAGCTACGGAAATTTTCGTGGAAGGGGGCCTATATCTTTAGTGTTTATGAATAAGGGGGCATGTATAGGCGAAAGGGCGATGGCGGTGGGCGCCCGAAGGGCCCACACCACCCCCAAGCGCGGCCAGGAGTCCACCCGTGCCCAGGCATGGTGTGGGAGCTCCGCCCCCCCCCCCCCCCCCCCCGGGTCTCTTCGAGACTCCGTGGAACCCTTGGGAACTCTAAGACTTCTGGGCTTTGAAATTTCCAATTCTGAGAATATTTCTAGAACAAATTTTCTGAAACTAAAAACAACAAAAAACAGGAACTGACTCTGTGGCATCTTGTCAATAGGTTAGTCCCGGGAAATCGATAAAAATGACATAAAGTCTAAGGAAAACATGTAGAAACAGCATGGAACATCAGAAATTAAGGACACGTTTATGACGTATCAACATCCCCAAGCTCAGTTCCTACTCGTCCTCGAGTAGGTAAACGATAAAAACACATAATTTCTGAGGTGATATGCTACCAACATAAATTTATCATCTAAAATGTAAAATCATAAGCATAGTTGAGATCATAGAACTTTAACACAAGCATGATAGATATAATTCTAACAATAAAACATAGCAATCACCTTGCATCATAGAAGTAACACAAACAAAATATCATGAATAATAATGCCCTCGAAAGTTATACGTTTGTTTCAAGCATAAAGATAACATAGCAAAGTGATATTTCGCTTGTCCTTAAGAGTGGGGCAAAACATAAATGCCAGGGCACCTTCAAAGTTTAAGAGGAAGACTAGAACAAATAATTAGAGAACAAACAATAACACATCATGAGTCAATTAATAATGTTTCTGGGACAAATGCACATTAAACTCAGAATGGCAACCATGCTCTCTCAACTGTGCATAAAGTTAGAAGATGGAGACTCAACAAAAAATTAAAAGAAAGGCCCTTCAAAGAGGGAAGCAGGGATCACTCAAGTGCTAGAGCTTTTATTTTATTAAACAGAGGTATAAAATGGTTGACACTCCTCCCAACCTTTCTTACACAAACCATGGCTAACCGAATCCTCGGGTTCCTACCAGCAATCACATACCATGGAGGAGTGTCTAATTTTGAGAGAGGTGTATGCTTATATAAACGAATGGTAAAATAGAAAATACAATACATCACAAGCCAACTAGACTTCACAAGAGCGGCTCCCATAGAAGGACGCATCTGGGTAGAAGGTCATCCCTCTTTCTCTTTTGTTTACACAATTATGGTTTGACTGATAAATCAGGGGCAAAAATAGTTAAGAGAATTTGATGTATTACTTTGGGGCTGGGAACCCCACTTCCAGCTCTTCTATCAATTGGATAAGCGGATGAAGCCACTAGTCCAGGGTGTGAAATTCCAATCAACAAGTGATATAAAGATTCTCTATTTACGTCCTAATGAGCTAAAACATGAGCACAAAACAAGAGCAAGTTTGAAGGTTTTAAAGGTAACACATGAGCAATTTACTCTGGAGTGGGAGTTAAATACCACATGTAGGTATGTATGGTGGACACATTTGTCACACTTTGGTTTTTGGGAGTTGGATCCACGAGTAGAGCTCATACTCAGTATAGGTGAAGGCTAGCAAAAGACTGGGAGCGACAAATCAAGAGAGCAATAATGGCCATAATCATGCATAGCGACAAAAACTTCATTAATCAAAGCATAAGTGGTACTACAAGTTCAAAAACTAAATTATCATAGAAGCTATAAGTGACTGGTTTGTAGTCATAAACATGGTGTAAGCATGCGCCAAGTGCCAAATAAAACATTCAAAGGAGAACACCACAAATTTATGCTTCAATATGACACGAACAACTCATGATTCTTTCTAAGGCACATTAAACACTCTCAGCTATTTGAAACAAATCATGCTACAAAAATAACCACTAGGCTTTAGAATTAAAATAACATCTAGCATGACATGAAAAATTCTAGCCACAGTCTATACAAGCTTCTATTTGCACAGTTATAAGCACGAAAACTGTACTACTGCTTTCCAACACCAAGCATTTCATAATGAACAAAAACTCTCCAAGATATAAATCAATGAAACAATAGTGTACTAAAACAACTCTACTAAAACTAACAGCTCTGAATAAGAGATGCAAGAAAAACATGAGCTAAACAGGAATTTTGCAGCAGCTAGAAGAAAAACTAAGAATACAAGCATAACGAGTATTCAAACGAAAAAGCGGAGAGTATCTCTCTCCCACACAAATAATGCTAGGTTCCAACTATATTATTGCAACAAGGAAAATAAAATAAAACAAAGGAAAACAAAACAAAAATAAATAGTCGCTCCAAGTAAACTTCATATGATGTGATCGAATAAAAATATAGTTTCACTAGAAGTGACGTGATAAATTGTTGATGAAGAAGGGGATGCCTTGGGCATCCCCAAGCTTATATGCTTGAGTATTCTTAGAATTTCTTGGATGAACCACGGGTTCATCCCCAAGATTTGGCTTTGCACTTTTCTTGATCACATTATCACCCTATTCTCTTGACCCTTGAAAACTTCCTTCACACCACACTCAAAGTAGTTCGCATTAGAGGGTTAGTGAAACAATAAAAAACTCCATGGGTTCTCCATTGGCACAATTTCTATTGATACTTTTAAAGATTAGCTACAGCCACTGATGTTTCGTGAAGCAAAGAAATCCACTTGACATTGTAAAAGAGCAAATGCAAGAAAAATGGCAGAATCTGCCAAAACCAGAACAGTCTGTGAAGACGAATTTTTTAGGGGCACTTACGTTGCTCATATCAAAAAACATAAGAACAAACAAGTTTTGGAATCAGATGAGGAATAAGTAAAAAAAAATCAGGTCATTCTGATCTTTCTGGAATTTATACGATTTTTTACGGTGGACAGCAGAAATCTGTTTCCAGCGCAGAAATCCAAAACCAACTCCAACTTTCGCTATAAACTTTACTTGGCACAAAAAATGCGAGAAAATAAAGACACATAGGAGTTGCTGCGGAAGTATACAACACCTTGACTTAAAGAAAACAGAGAAAAACAAAGCAAAAATAAATTCATGGGTTATCTCCCAAGAAGTGTTTTTCTTTAAAGCCTTTTAGCTAGGCATGATAATTTGAGAAGATGCTCACATGAGAAATATGAACTGAAGCAAAAGAGAGCATCAAGAAGCAAATGTAAAACAAATTTAAGTTTAACCCACTTCCTATGAAAAAGAATCTTGTATAAAAACAAGTCATGAAATCACAAGGCAACAAGCATAGGAAAGCAAAACAAGTGCAACTTCAAAAATTTCAACATAAAGAGGGGAAACTTGATATTATTGAGATGCATAAGACTATGTTTCCCTCTCTCATAATAACTTTCAGTAGCATAATGAATGAAATTAACAATATAACTATCTCATAAAACATTCTTATCATGAGCCACATGCATAAAAGAATTAATACACTCCACATAAGCATAGTCATTCTCATTAATAGTAGTGGGAGCCAATTCAACAAAATAGCTATCATTATTATTCTCATCACCATAATCGTCAAATATAGGAGGCATATTATAATCATAATTAATTTTCTCCTCGATAGTAGGTGGACTGAAAATAGCATGTTCATCATTGTAAACATCATATATAGAAGGAATATCATGATCACAATAAATTTATAATCAATAGAAGGTGGAACTAGAATACCACAATCATTATAATCATCATATATTGGAGGTAAAGTATCATCACAGAAAATTTGTTCCTTCGTGCTCGGGGGACTAAAAAGATCATATTCATCAAAACTAGCTTCCCCAAGCTTAGACTTTTCCATAGCATTAGCAATAATGATGTTCAAAGAATTCATACTAATAACATTGCTACTAGCATGCAAATAAAGCTCTCTCCTATTTTTGTTGTTTTCCATTAAGACTAACTAGTAAAAATAAAAACAATGAACAAGTAAAAAAATAAGCCTAACTAGTGAAAATAAAAACAAGAAACAAAAAGATATAATAGCAGAATCTAAAGGAAATAACTTCGAGCACTCACACCCGAGGATGTGAGAACCTTTTACCTTACCTCCCCGGCAACGGCGCCGGAAAAGAGCTTGATGTCAACGCACACTTCTATTCTTGCAAACAGTGTTGGTCCTCCAAGTGAAGAGGTTTGTAGAACAGCAGCAAGTTTCCCTTAAGTGGATTACCCAAGGTTTATCGAACTCAGGGAGGAAGAGGTCAAAGGTATCCCTCTCAAGCAACCCTGCAATCATGATACAAGAAGTCTCTTGTGTCCCCAACACACCTAATACAATTTTCGGTTATATAGGTGCACTAGTTCGGCGAAGAGATAGTGAAATATAAGTAATATGGATGATTATAAGTGATAATAGCCATCTGAAGTAAAAAATGACAGCAAGCAAACATGTATCAGAACTGATTGTAAACGGTGTTTCAATGCTTAGAAACAAGTCCTAGGGATCCTACTTTCCCTAGTGAACACTCTCAACAATGAGAACATAATTGAATGCATAAATATCTCTCTTCACTATGCTACTCCGAACCACTCTCCGATCAAATAACAAGCACCAATCCATTGCGTAGGGCTACAAAGCACACCTTAAAGTCGCATTCCCATGTCTAGTTAACCCCACACTATCAACTTGAGCGCCCTAGAAGGTACTAGAAAAACACCACAATTTCATAGGGTCATCCAACACAAGATATAAATATCATGCTAAACCACACGGTGCACGCACTGTCACCTTTACACTGTAAATCAAAGTGTCTACGGAGATCTCATAACAAAACACTTGAGTAACATAACAGATGAAGAGTAACATCTACTTATTCAACTAGATTACAAAGCTCATGATCACATAAAGATCACACCATGGGAGAGAGAGATGAGACACATAGCTACCGGTAGAGCCATCAGCCCCGAGGAGAACTACTTGATACGTCATAAACGTATCCTTAATTTCTGATGTTCCATGTTGTTTTCTTATTGTTTCCTACATGTTTTCTATACACTTTATGTCATTTTTATCGATTTTCCGGAATAACCTATTGACAAGATGCTACAGAGCCAGTTCCCTGTTTTATGTTGTTTTTAGTTTCAGAAAAGTTGTTCTGGAAATATTCTCGGAATTGGAAAATTCGAAGCCCGAAAGTCTTGGAATTCCCGAAGGTTCCACGGAGTCCCGAAGAGACCGGAGGGGGGGCTCAGGGGGCCCTGATGACCCACAAGTATAGGGGTGTATCGTAGTACTTTCGATAAATAAGAGTGTCGAATCCAACGAGGAGCAGAAGGTGTTGACAAACAGTTTCGATGAAGGAATAACTGTAAACACTGGAAAATAGATTTGTAGGGGGTTTTGATATTGCAGATAAATAAAGTGCGAGTAAATAAAATGCAGTAGTAATAATTGCAGCAAGTGGCCCAATCGTTTCTTCAGCAAAGGACAGGCCGGTGAGTTTACTTATGATTAACAACGTTCTCGAGGACACACAGGAGGTTTCTGTCAAGTGCTTTTGTTCCATGCAGCTGAATAATGTTAGGTGTTTTGATAAGTGTTGTGTGGGTGAACCTATGCTAATGTACCGTCCCATCCAAGACTAATACATACTTGTGATTATACCCTTTTCAAGCATCCGCAACTACAAGAAAGTAATTAAGAAATAAATCTAACCACAGCTTTAAACTCCGGGATCCTACGCTCCCTTGTGTAATGATTTCTTAACGGGGGTTTAGGTTTCTGTCACTCCGGCAACCCCACAATTAGTAGCCAAATACACGATGCATCTCCCTAGGACCATAAATGGTGAAGTATCATGTAGTCGACGTTCACATGACACCACTAGGAGAATAACACCACAACTTAAATATCAAACATTAAATATTATTCAACATTACTTCACTACTAACAACTTGCATGTCCTCAAGAACAACACGAACTACTCACAAGACATCATATGGATCATAATTAGAGGTGATATAATGGATGATAACAATCTGGTCATAAAGTGCAAACACCGATAAATCTCAGAAGCATCAACTACTAACAAGTAATCCACACCGGGAGAGAGATATAATGCAAAACAACGATAGAGGCCCCTAATTGTTATAGCGGGATGACGGTGGATGATGAGGATGATGGCGCTGGTGGTGATTACGATGATGATGACGATCTTAATGATGCCTGGAGCGATGACGGTGACGATGGCGGTGATTTCCCCTCTCCGGAGAGGAATTTCCCCGGCAAATTTCTCTCTGCCAGAGTCTCTCTCGGGTGTTTTCCGCCCCGCGGCGGCGGCGGAATAATTCTTCGAGGATGGAATAAGGCTTAGGGTTCCCTGGGGGCCAGGCACGCCAAAGATGACCCCTAGAGGTGGGCCAGGGTGGCCACACCCCTAGGTGGCGCGACTAGGGGGAGGGCGCGCCACCCCTAGGTGTGGGCCCCTGGTGGCCCCCTCTAGCTCTCCTTCTGGCTGGGTTCCTCCTCTAAACTTTTAGGAACCCCCGGATGTCCCCCTTCTTCTTCTGATCTTCTGAAATATGGTATCTCGACGGTGCTTTTTCCGTCAGATTTCTGGTCCCGGTGTTTATTCTCCAAAAATTATAAAACATGCAAAATAAGATAAAATAACATAAGGGATGCATCATAACATGAAATATATCGATGAATAACAGAAAATTATGATACAAAATAGTGATGCAAAATGGACGTATCAACTCCCCCCAAGCTTAGACCTCGCTTGTCCCCAAGCGAAACTGAACTCAGAAAACATGACCATAGATTTATGGAGTGAAGAGTCAATAAATAAAATACGGACAAGAAGCGTCACATTTGCCTATGCACCAATCATTACAGACAACAACTTCCTCTCATATAACTTAACTTGAAACAAGTAAAGGGAGACACAAACAAAGATGCAAAAGAGAGAATCAAAATTGGTGATGGCAAACTTCGTTCTTGGTCAGAGAACATTTAATGAAATTATGCTTATCTTAGGTGATGTCTTTATACCAAGGTTTATAATGTAGAGCTTAACATGTTTAATTATAACAACTCTTTTACAGTAATTCATAGCTTTCAAAGTAATATTCATTCAGATAATAAAGCATGTGCTAAACAAAGAAGGATAGAAAACATGATTTAATAAATCAACATATAGATGATGAGATCACAACAACTCAAATGCTTGCTGGAGACAGAAGGAAATGGGTTTACTGACTCAACATAAAAGTAAAAGATAGGCCCTTCGCAGAGGGAAGCATTGATCACTCATGTGCTAGAGCTTTTATTTTAATAAACAGAGGTATAAAATGCATGATACTCCTCCCAACCATCTTACACAAACCATGGCTAACCGAATCCTCGGGTGCCTGCCAACAATCACAAACCGTGGAGGAGTGTCTAAATTTTGAGAGGTGTATGTTTATGTCAACGAATGGCAAACAGAAAATACAGTACGTCACAAGCCAACTTGACTCACAAGAGCGGCTCCCATAGAAGGACGCAACTGGTATAGAAGTTCATCCCTCTTTCTCTTTTGTTCACACAATTATGCTTTGACTGATAAATCAGGGTCAAAAAGAGTGAAGAGAATTTGTATTATTATTTTGGGCTGGGAACCTCGCTGCCAGCTCTTCTAGCATTTGGATAAGCGGATGAAGCCACTAGTCCATGTGTGTGAGTCCAATCAACAAGTGAGATAAAGATTCTCTATTTGCGTCCTCATGAGCTAAAACGGGAACACAAAACAGGAGTAATTTGAAAGTTTTAAAGGTAGCACATGAGCAATTTACTTGGAGTGGCGGTGAAATACCACATGTAGGTAGGTATGGTGGACACAAATGGCAAGGTTTTGGGTTTAAGGTTTGGACGCACGAGAAGCATTCCCTCTCAGTACAGGGTTTTTGCCTAGAAAGGCTGGGTAATAAGCATAAGAGTTGAAGGAAAGCAAACAAATATACATATGATGAAACCAATCATGCAATCTTCATTGAAAGCACAAGCGATCTTAACTTGTGAATACTAAGTTTATGAGATAATAGGAAAATTCCTCTTTCTTATACTAGAAACTCAAATTATTATTTCTGCTGACCCAAGCTAAGTCTGCCAAAACCAACTAGATTAACTCGATGATCTCTAGAGTGATACCAAATACTAATAACAAGATCAGCCATATGACAGAAGTTGAAAACTGAAATAATGTGCATAGAAAGTAAATGATGAAACTTCTCATTAATATTTCAAACCGACAACTCACACCAACGGATACAACGATAACCAACTAGGGAGAGACACTTCCATACTGCAAACCATCCTATATGATAACTTCTCTACTCATGATATGACTCTACTGAAAAAGTAAAAAGATGAAAGATAGTGATGTGATACCGCGGCACTCCCCCCAAGCTTGGAACAAGCCGAGGGGATGCCAATACCCATGATGAATCAATTCTTTGGTGGTGGTGGTGAATCCTTCTCGATGAGCTTATCAATTGATTTCTTCAGATCTTCAATCGCGAACATAAGCATACGCATCACCTCCGTATTGTGATCAATACAGTTTGCATGCCTGTCAGACGGTGAATCCCAACCACCAAGATTTTCCCCCACTCTTCCTTAGGTTGAGAGCTTCCTTCATCTGCACGGTTAGAACGATTCATAACCCACATAGAGGGCAAATCCCCATTGGGCACCTTTTTACACTGATAATCATGAATTGATGTGTGGAAGTAGTTCTTGACTCCCTCGGCAGGTGTCTTCGAAGCTAGGGAGTGACGTGGAACCTTCCCTCCGGTGCTCATCCGCGCGTTTCTCTTGAGCTTCAAGGGGTTAGCAACCACCCTAATGCTGGCGATGGTGGAGCGTGGACGCACTCGTGGGTTTTCCTCTACATCTCCTTCACCTCCACTCTCTATCTCCTCCTCCGGCTTCAGGTCTTGGACATCATCTTCCTTTGGTCCCTTCCCTTTGTTGGCGTTGACGGAGACCATGATGCTTCTAAAACCAAAAACAGATCCTGGCAGAAACAGCTCGAAACAGAAACACGACGAGAAAACGATATACAGACCTCGGAGGGTCCGGGGGATTATATAGCAAAACGTTTCATAACAAAAGGAAAGTCCAGGTCGAAAGCGAGTCGGAGAGGGGCTCCGGGGCGCCCACACCATGGGCTGGCGCGGCTAGGGGTGGGCCCGTGCCACCCTATGGTGTGGAGCCTCCGGGCTCCGTCTTCCTCTCGTTTCCGGCTCATAATTTTTCATATTTTCTAAAAACAGTAAAAATATAAGTTGAAAGATGTTTCGCGAAAATTTTCTTACCAAAACTGATACCTATTCGAAAACTAACTCTGCAGTTTCTGAAATATGCTTCTTATAAACTCCTCCGGGATCATGGCTCGAATACAATCAATATTTTCATTATAAGGATCTCCAGAAATATAATGCTTGAGTCTTTGGCCATTCACCACTTGTGAGGAGTTGTCTTCAAGGGAAACAATTTTAATTGCCCCCGAACGATGTACCTCTTCGATAACAAAAGGTCCTTCCCATCTCGAGAGTAATTTTCCTGCAAAAAATCTGAGACGAGACCTATACAATAGCACTTCCTCACCAACATTAAATTCTCTTTTAATAATTCTCTTATCATGCCACCTTTTAACTTTCTCTTTAAAGAGCTTAGCATTCTCATAGGCTTCACTCCTCCATTCATCTAAAGAACTTAAGTCAAGCAACCTTTTCTCACCGGCAAGTTTAAAATCTCTACTTAGGTATTTCACTGCCTAATAAGCTTTGTGTTCTAATTCTAGGGGCAAGTGACAAGCTTTTCCATTTTATAAGGAGACATGCCCATGGGATTTTTGTAAGCAGTTCTATAAGCCCACAGAGCATCATTTAATTTCTTAGCCCAATTTTTCTAGATTTGTTAACAACTTTTTCAAGATAGATTTGATCTCTCTATTCGATAATTCTACTTGCCCACTAGTTTGAGGATGATAGCGTGAGGCAATTCTATGATTAACATCATATTTAGCAGGAGTTTTTCTAAAACCACCATGAATAAAATGAGAACCCCCATCAGTCATAAGATATCTAGGTACACCAAACCTAGGGAAAATGATGTCTTTAAGCATTTTTATTGAGGTTTCACCGTCAGCACTTTTAGTAGGTATAGCTTCTACCCATTTAGTAACATAATCAACAGCAACAAGAACATGAGTGTGGCCTTTTGAAGGAGGGAAAGGACCCATAAAGTCAAAACCCCAACAATCAAATGGTTCAATAACAAGAGAATAATTCATAGGCATTTCATTACGTCTAGAAATGTTTCCAACCCTTTGACATTAATCACAAGATAAAACAAAATTTCTAGCATCTTTAAAAAGAGTAGGCCAATAAAAACCTGATTGTAGAACTTTATGTGAAGTTCTATCTCCAGCGTGATGTCCTCCATAAGCACTACTATGACATTTTCTCAATATTTCTTGTTATTCATTTTCAAGAACACATCTTCTCATAATACCATCAACAACTTCTTTATATAAGTGTGGGTCATCCCAAAAATAACGCCTCAAATCATAGAAGAATTCTCTTCTTTGCCGAGCTGTAAAGGTAGGAGGCAAATACTTCGAAACAATAAAGTTAGCATAATCAGCATACCATGGACTCTCTTGTGAGCTCACTTTTATTGCAGCTAACTGTTCATTAGGAAAACTATCATTAATAGGAATAGGGTGATCAGAGATATTTTCTAATCTTGACAAATTATCAGCAACATGATTTTCAGCACCCTTCCTATCCACAATATGTAAATCAAACTCTTGTAAGAGAAGCACCCATCTAATAAGCCTAGGCTTAGCATCTTTCTTTTCCATAAGGTACTTAATAGCAGCATGATCAGTATGAATAGTAACTTTAGAATCAATAATATACTGCCTAAATTTATCACAAGCAAAAACTACAGATAGGAACTCTTTCTCAGTGGTAGCATAATTCTTTTGAGCAACATCAAGAGTTTTACTAGCATAATGAATAACATTTAACTTATTATCTACCCACTGGCCAAGAACAACACCTACAGCATAATCACTAGCATCACACATAATTTCAAATGGTAAATTCCAATCAGGTGGTTGAACAATAGGGGCAGATATTAAAGCCTACATTAAAATTTCAAAAGCTTCTTTACAATCTTCATCAAAAACAAATGGTACATCTTTTTGAAGAAGATTAGTAAGAGGTTTTGATATTTTAGAGAAATCTTTAATAAACCTTCTATAGAAACCAGCATGACCAAGAATACTAAGAATGCCTTTAACATCCCTGGGATAGGGCATTTTCTCAATAGCATCAACTTTAGCTCTATCAACTTCAATACCTCTTTTAGAAATTTTATGTCCAAGAACAATTCCTTCATTAACCATAAAATGGCATTTCTCCCAATTAAGAACAAGATTAGTCTCCTCGCATCTCTGCAAAACTTTATCAAGATTCTGCAAACAATTATCAAAAGAAGTTCCATAGACGGAGAAATCGTCCATGAAGACTTCCACAATTTATTCACAAAAACCATGAAATATAGCAGACATGCATCTTTGAAAAGTAGCAAGAGCATTACATAAACCAAAAGGCATACGACTATAAGCATAGGCTCCAAAAGGACAAGTGAAAGTTATTTTCTCTTGATCAGGCTTACTAACAACAATTTGAGAGAACCCCAGAATAACCATCAAGAAAGCAGAAATGAATTTTCTCAGACAACCTTTCTAACATTTGATCAATAAAAGGCAAAGGATAATGCTCTTTCTTAGTAACTTTGTTAACTTTCCTAAAATCAATGCACATCCTATAACCAACCACTACTCTTTGTGGGATAGGTTCATTATTTTCATTTGGCACAACAGTCATCCCTCCTTTCTTAGGGACACAATGCACAGGACTAACCCATCTACTATCAGCAATAGGATAAATAATACCAGCATCAAGGAGTTTTGATACCTCATTTCTTACCACATCCGTCATCTTAGGATTTAAACAGCGTTGATGCTCAACAACTGGCTTTGCATCAGGTTCAATATTAATAGCATGCTGACATATAGTAGGAGAAATCCCCTTCAAAACATCAAGAGTATAACCAATAGCACCTCTATGTTTCTTCAATATTCCCAATAATCTTTCTTCTTCTTCACCAAAAAGTTTAGAACTAATAATAAGAGGATATAATTTCTTATCATCAATATGAGCATATTTAAGATTGTCAGGCAAAGGTTTTTAATCAAAAACAGGATCCTCTTTGGGTGGTAAAGTGGTGCCTAAGTCTTCCACCGGTAAATTATGTTTCAGCATCACTGGCTGATGTAAGAAAATCTCGTCAATTTCATTCCTTTCTTCCCTAAAGACATCACTTCCGTGGTCTTCCATGTATTGCTGCAAAGGATTGTTAGGAGCAAGAGCAATAGTAGCCAATTGTTAAACTCTATAATTCTCATTAGGTAATTCAGCTTCATAAGGTGCTTTAGAAAATTTGGAGAAATTAAATTCATAAGACTCTCCATCAAACTTTGTAAGAATTTTCTCCTTTTTACAATCAATAACAGCACCACAAGTGTTTAAGAAAGGTCTACCAAATATAATAGGACAAGTATCACTAGCAGAAGTGCCTAGTACTAGAAAATCAGCAGGATACTTAGTTTTACCACATAAGACCTCCACATCTCTAACAATACCAATTGGATAAATAGTTTCCCTATTAGCAAGTTGAATAATCACATCAATGTCTTCAAGTTCACAAGAACCAATTTCATGCATGATTTCTTTATAAATCTCATAAGGAATAGCACTAGAACTAGCACCAATATCACACAAACCATAATAGCAATGATCACCTATCCTAACAGATAGCACAGGAACACTAGGTTTCCTAGATTTACGAGGATGAGAGACAATATTAGAAGCATCTTCACAAAATATAATGTGTCCCTCTTCTACATTTTCAGAAACAAGGTCCTTTACTATTACTACTGTAGGTTCTACAGTTATTTGTTCATCGGGTTCTACAGGTTTCCTTGCACTTTCATTAACTACACTAGCTAACGTAGAATGTTCTTTTACCTTAGCAGGGAAAGGCATTTTCTCAATGTAAGATTCGGGCACAATAGAATCAACAGTATGAACTTCTATATCTCTAGCAGGAACACAATTAACAGTATCTTTATAAGGAGCATGGTACTTGTCCCATTCCTTTTGGGGAATATCTATATAAGAAGCAAAGGCCTTATATAAATTTGCAACAACTTGAGAATCAAGACCATAAACAGTACTGACATTATGAAAATCATCGGATGACATAAAAGTTTTAATGCATTCATAATCATAATTTATACTTGACTTTCTACCTTTGTCATTCTCCCATCCTTCAGTGTTCTCTTGAATACGGCCACGAATATCCCATTTAGCTTCATCTTTCATATGTGTAAATGATCCAGAATAAGAAGCATCCAATAAATCCTTATCATGAAGAGAAAATCTTGCATAGAAATTATTAATAACAATATTACTGGGGAGCTCATGAACATGGCATTTGAGCATTAGTAACTTCAATCTCCCCCATGCTTGAGAAATACTCTCTCTGTCATGAGGCCAAAAATTATATATATAATTCCGATCTCTATGAATTTCACTGGGAGGATAGAATTTAGAATAAAAGAGAGGCACAATTTCCTCCCATCAAATAGTTTGGCTATTTTTCAGCAGTTTGAACCATTCAGAGGCTTGGCATGTCAATGATATAGAGAATAATTTCCTCTTCACTTGGCTCGTTGTAATACCTGCACACTTGAACAACTCGCATCATTCATGTAAAAACAACAAATGATCACCCGGATGGAGAGTTCCATCACCTGAATAGGAGTTATCCCTAACATGTTTAACGATATTTATAGGTATTTTATAAGGATCCAAATCATCAGGCGGTGGGTCACTCACTACCCTAGCAGTGGTAGCAGTGCCCACAAATAAGGACTCAAAAGGAGACCCATACATAGTGTAATAAAGCAGTAGACAGTAATAAAAATAGCACTTACAGCAGAAGCTTCCTTTATCAATTCCACTTCCCAATAGCGCTTCACTCCCCGGTAACGGCACCAGAAAATAGTCTTGATGACCCAAAAGTATAGGGGGTGTATCGTAGTACCTTCGATAAATAAGAGTGTCGAACCCAACGAGGAACAGAAGGTGTTGACAAGCAGTTTCGATGAAGGAATATCTGTAAACACTGGAAAATAGATTTGTAGGGGTTTTTGATATTGCAGATAAATAAAGTGAGAGTAAATAAAATGCAGTAGTAATAATTGCAGCAAGTGGCCCAATCCTTTCTTCAGCAAAGGACAAGCCGGTGAGTTTACTTATGATTAACAAACGTTCTCGAGGACACACGGGAGGTTTCTGTCAAGTGCTTTTGTTCCATGCAGCTGAATAATGTTAGGTGTTTTGATAAGTGGTGTGTGGGTGAACCTATGCTAATGTACCGTCCCATCCAATACTAATACATACTTGTGATTATACCCCTTGCAAGCATACGCAACTACAAGAAAGTAATTAAGAAATAAATCTAACCACAACTTTAAACTTCGGGATCCTACGCTCCCTCGTGTAATGGTTTCCTAATGGGGGTTTAGGTTTCTGTCACTCCGGCAACCCCACAATTAGTAGCCAAATACACGATGCATCCCCCTAGGCCCATAAATGGTGAAGTATCATGTAGTCGACGTTCACATGCCACCACTAGGAGAATAACACCACAACTTAAATATCAAACATTAAATATTATTCAACATTACTTCACTAGTAACAACTTGACTTCCCCCATGTCCTCAAGAACAACACAAACTACCCACAAGACATCATATGGATCATAATCAGAGGTGATATAATGGATGATAACAATCTGGTCAGAAAGTGCAAACACCGATAAATTTCACAAGCATCAACTACTAACAAGTAATCCATATCGGGAGAGAGATCTAATGCAAAACAACGATAGAGGCCCCTAATTGTTACATCGGGGTGATGGTGGATGATGAGGATGATGGTGCTGGTGGTGATGACGATGATGATGACTATCTTGATGATGCCCGGAGTGATGACGGTGACGATGGCGGTGACGATGGCGGTGATTTCCCCTCTCCGAAGAGGAATTTCCCCGGCAGATTTCTCTCTACCAGGGAGCTTTTCTCTCTCACGTGTTTTCCGCCCCACGTCGGCGGCGGCGGAATAATTCTTCGAGGATGGAATGAGGCTTAGGGTTCCCTAGGGGCCAGGCACGCCAAAGATGACCCCCAGACGTGGGCCAGGGTGGCCACACCCCTAGCTGGCGCGGCCAGGGGGAGGGCGCGCCACCCCTAGGTGTGGGCCCCTGGTGGCCCCCCTCTGGCTCTCCTTCTGGCTGGGTTCCTCCTCTGAACTTTTAGGAACCCCCGGATGTCCCCCTTCTTCTTCTGATCTTCTGAAATATGGTATCTCGACGGTGCTTGTTCCATCAGATTTCTGGCCCCGGTGTTTATTCTCCAAAAATGATAAAACATACAAAATAAGATAAAATAACATAAGGGAAGCATCATAACATGAAATATATCGATGAATAACAGAAAATTATGATATAAATAGTGATGCAAAATGGACGTATCAGGCCCACACTATAGGGCGGCACCCCCTTGGCCGTGCGAGGGGGTGGTGTGGGGCCCCCGGGCCTCCACCGTCTTTGCCCTTTCGCCTATTTAAGCCCCCCGAGACATAAACCCTAGGAGGATACCACTTTTTCACGAGAAACACCCGAGGCCGCCATCATCGTCATCCTGAGATCGGGAGGGTTCTGGATCTCTCCCCGGCACCCTGCCGGAGGGGGAAATCATCACCGGAGGGGTCTACACCACCATGCCCTCCTCCGAAGTGATGCGTGAGTAGTTCATCCCTGGACTACGGGTCCATAGAAGTAGCTAGATGGTTGTTCTCTCCACTTTGTACCTCATGTTTAGATCTTGTGAGCTGCCTAACATGGTGAAAGTGTATGTTTCCCCCATGTATAGTTTTGGTAATTAATGACAATCCTTATGGACTAATGTTTGCACTGAGACATTATTATAGGTTTGTCCATTGGCACCACTTAAACTCCAGGTGTTGGATTCAAGGTTGGATGCTATCAAGATCATCACTTAATGAATATATATATATATAATCAATAGAAGAATTGTCATGCTACTATTGACCATATTATAAGAATGTCTTGAAGAAGGAGATTGTGTGAACATCCATGTTTACCTTCGAGTCATCATCATCATGAATAAAGAGAAGATACTTGGTTGATCAAGTAGGTGTGCAAAGCTTGCCACCCATATGGAGATTATGGTCAATTTAAGATGTTCATGTGAGAATATCTCTAATATTATCTTATGGGGGAGCGATTTGCAAGTCTTCACGAAGCAAAGCGCAATCAAGAAAGGTGGTCCAACTTGAGGTGATTAAGATCGTCATCATCTAGCTCAATTGGATTGCGCAATGCAAAGGTATGACTTAGATAGGGTTTCTATTTTACCGGTCTCATTATGCTAGTTGGGAGACCGGATTATAGGATAGATAACCGTACTATCAAGAGGGGCTCTTGAAAGCATATCTTGATCGTATCTATCGTAGAGAGATCAAACATTTGCATACTTGGGATCATCATTCTTGGTTCTTATTTGGGTTTTCTCCATGTAATGTTTTAGAGCTTCTCATGTTCTTCATGTCAAGCTCAATTTCATCAAAAATGGATTTCGTATGAAAAAGTTATCGCATTTTTGCTGTTGGAGGTTTCTACCGATTGTCCTTTATTCATAGGCCAAACCTTTCATCATTTGGTTTTATATTCCCATTTTTTACTATGATTTTTCTATGCGCATTCTTGTAGTTCTCCTCGTTGCGATTTCAACGAGCCCAAGAACATCAAAAACGGAGTCCGGATGCAAAAGTTACGACCGTTTTCGTATCGGGTGTTCTGCAGTTTTTTCCAGCACCGTAGGTTCCGGTGCTGGCTCCGCCGAAAACCCTTTCGGGATGATGTTGGCGGAACCTCCGGTGAAACCACCGGAGGTTCCGGTGCCTCCTGCGCGATTTTGCCCCCAACGGTTGGATATTTGGGTGACCTATTTAAGGGGCCTTCTTCCCCAATGGTTCCCTAACATTTTGGCCAAGTTTGACATCCATTTTTGACCTCCAAAAGCTTGCTATCTCTTAATCCCTCCAATGATTCTTGCTTCCATTTGAGGGAAAAGAGAGAGTAGATCTAGATCTACCACTTCACCAATCAATCCTTCCTCTTGGTGAGGGGAACCTATTGGATCTAGATATAGGGATTCATTTGTTGTTTTCCTTGTTCTTCCTCCTTCCTCCCTCCATATCATTAGTTTCTTTGGTGGGATTTGGGAGAGAAGTGTTTGACCACTTTGTGTGTTCTTGTCATTTCCTTAGGTGCATCGGTTTGAGTTCCACACGAGATTCGTGAAAGAGCAGTTCGTGAGCTTGTTACTCTTGGGTGCTTGGTCACTGGAGAGATTGTTCCTCTTGGGTGTATTGAGCGCCCTAGACGGTTAGTTCTTGGGGCTTCCACCTTGTTGCAAGAAGCTTCGTTGAGAGCCTCCAATTGAGTTGTGGAGATAGCCTCAATCCCGTGTAAGGTTTGGTCAACGCCTTCAAGTAGACCTCATAGTGGAAACGAGCATCTCCCTCACCGGAGAAGCTCAAGGAGAATAAGGTGTGCACATCCGTGCTATCGAGGAGCGCCTAGGTGGCTCCCCACCTCCCAACGAAAATATGTACTTCACTTGGGAAGGAACTTCGGTAATCACATCGGTGTCTCCTTGTGCTTCGGTTATTTCTACACTCTAGCTCGTTACTTATTAATTTACCTTTGTGATAGCCATCGTGCTTGAAGTCATCTATCTTGCTATCACATAGTTTTATATCTTGCCTAGCATATCTTGTTGGTGCACATAGGTAAACCTAGCTTGTGTAGGTTTTGTGCTTGATAAATTAAACGCTAGTTTTATTCCGCATTTACTCAAGCCTAAACCGTAATTATTTTAAAGCGCCTATTCACCCCCTCCCCCCTCTAGGTGGCATCCTTGTACTTTCAATTGGTATCAGAGCAAGGGCTCTCATTATTAGGCTTCACCGCCTTGAGAGTAATGATGTCGCTTAGTGAATTAGTGAACGATCCCACATTTCATTTCGATGGCACAAACTATGATGTTTGGAAAATTTTCATGCTTATTTATTTTCGGGTCATGGACCCACATATGGAGCAAATTGTAGAGATGGGTTTTTCTCCTCCAAATGATCCTCAAAATCCAACTTTATAGGAAAAGAAAAACTTATCTCTCGATGCTCTTGCTATTAATGTGTTTTTCCTTCTTGTGAGCCTTGTAGTTATTAAACCACTCTTTACTATCGGGAATTCTCATGAGTTATGGACAAAGCTTCAAGATAAATATGGTGTGTCCAATGTTGAAGAGGACGATTGTTATCCCTCCACTTCCGGTCGTGATGTGTTCTCAACTTCTTCTACTTCACCAACATGTGGTAAGCCACAAACTAATGAGATGGTGAGTAGTGATAGGCTTTTCAATAATGATAGTGAGCTTATTATTGATGATCCTTCATCTCTATCTTATTGCAATGCCTCATCTTTGGACTTAGACACAACTAGCACCAAAAATGTTTTACATTCTTGTGTTGATGGTCTTTGCATATCATGTCGTCATTTCTTGACGAAATCTCATGGTGATATGCTTGCTTTATCTTGTTCCCATGATAAAAATGATTGTGTTTCCTCTAGTATTTGTATGGCTAACAATTTAAAGGAAACTCAACTCTCTATGGAACAAGATGTGGACTTGAATGGTGCCTCAAGTAATGATTCATCATCATCTACCACATTTTGCCTTATGGCCAAGGATTCAAAGGTATCTTCCACTTTGAACCCCAATATATATTATGGTGATAGTAGTGATGATGATGTTGGTAAGGAGGTTGATGACGAGTCTAATAAATTAGGCTTATGGTTATCAAGCCTTGTTGGTGAGACCAAAGAAAATGTGAATGCTCTCCTAGAACAACTTGATAAGGCTAACTCGCTTATAGATGAAAAGGAGGATATCATCGCGACTTTGGAAAGTCATAGTGGTAGTCATTCTATCAAGGACAAAGAGCTTGAAAAGGCTTTTGAGAAAGAGCGGTCCCTTAGATCTTCTCTTGAAGAGAAACCATATAGTCTGGAAGATCCATATGCTATTAGCGTTTCTAAGCTTAGAAGGTACAATGAATTATCTCTTGCTCTTGCTAATGACCTCAAAGCTAAAAATGTTGATGTTTGTGCTACTAACTCTATTTCTTGTGAAGCATCCATATTAAAGGAGAATGTTGAGCTACGGGCTCAACTTGAGTTGCTAACTAGTAATTATGGGAAATTGGAAGAAACTTATGAAAAGCTCTCAAGCTCTCATGAGGATCTTCTAGTCTCCCATGAGAGGCTAAAATTAGCTCATAAGGCTATTTTAACTGAGGTAACATCTTGTGAGCCTCATGTGGACAAAGGCACAATATGTACTATAAATGCTATATTTCCTTATGCTAGTCCTACTAATTCATCCTCTCATAATGTTCCCACATCTTATGATGAATTTCTTTCCTTACCTTGTTGCTCTAATAATGATGCATCTACTTCCTCTAGCTCTTGTGTTGATACTAACCATGTAGAGGGAATCAAAGAGCTCAAGGCCCAAGTCACTTCATTGGAGAAAGACTTGGAGAAGTTTCATAAAGGGAAGTCCACACTTGACAATATGTTGAGTGTCCAAAAATCCCCCAATGACAAGAGAGGACTTGGATTCATTTCCAATCACAAGAACAAGTCCAAGGTCGACAAGATGAAGGGCCATGAACAAGACAAGAATTTGGCCAAGATTGTTTGCTTCAAGTGCAAGGTTGAAGGGCATCATGTTATATCATGCCCTTTGAAGAAGAAGAAACTTAGCAAGAAGCAACAAGGGAAGTGGCCACAAGTTCAACCTCAATCTCAACTTCAAGTTGAAGAAAGGCCTCTTCCCATGAAGACTCAAGCTAATGCTTCTCAAGTTGAGAAATCAACTAAGAAGAATGGAAGGAGTCGTTGTTGCTACTTATGTCGTGAAAAGGTCCATCTTGCTTCTTCATGCACTAATGGTACATTATCCAACCCTATCATAATTGATGATGTGTATTCCATTCGGAAGGATAATGTGAGCAATGTGTTTGCCAAATATGTTGGTACTCAAAGTGGTGTCAAGAAAAGAACCATTTGGGTTGCCAAGCCTATTGTGACTAACCTCTTAGGACCCAACTTGGTTGGGGACCAACAAGATCAAACTTGATCAATAGGTGTTATCGGAGGGCATTAGAGACTTGGCTATATCATGAAGAATTAAGGGATCTTCATCACATATATTTTCCTTAAGCCGAGTCATTCGGATTATCACGTCTCTATCTCATATTCCATGCTCCTTCTTGCGGTAACTTGTATTTATTACATTATATATATACTTTGAAAGTTGCTTGCCCCTTTGCATGTATTGGTTTTGTACCTTGCTTGTATTATGTATGAGTTTTCTTTGAGCCTAATTGCATCTTGTGTGTATCTTATTTGGCTCTTTTGAGTGATTAATGGACTATCCCATTTTGGGAGAGTAATATGCCTTTGGCACTTGACAATCCTAAAATGTGTGTACATGAGGAATACCACATAGTGTTGATATTTCAATATTATCTAGTCTCTATGTGGTATGTCATACTCCTGAGAAATTCAAATTCTAATGTCTATTAATTATATCAAGTTGGTCTTTGTTTGCCTCTTGCTAAGAAGATACGGATTATCACATTATGGGGGAGTAATATGTTTGTGCATATTACAAGCCTAAAGAATGTGAACATTTAAGGTTTTGCCACATAGAATTGATATTGTTAATTATCTTGCTCCTATGTGGCATGTGTGCTCAAACAAGTTTCAATTTTCTTAAATGATTTTATTTGCTCACCTTTTGATATCTTGTTTGTGAGAGAGGTTCTTGGTGCGGTTTTCCACAAATTAGCACCAGTATTTACCTTCTCGGGAAACTGTTGCTTCTTGATATATTAATCATTGCTTTGCATGATCATTCGACTATTGAAGCCACCAAGAATCTCTATTTAAGCATGGTGTTTTCGTTCCTATCCTTTTCGTAAGCTTTTGTTTTGTGAATATGATCATGAATATGTATGCAACATACCACCGAGTAATAACTCCTCTCCTTGTCCTTGACAAGTGATAATATTTTGTGGTATAATGTATTGATCATATTTACTTGGGATATTTCTCCTTTTTCCATATTTATTGCCAAGTAATTTCTTTTGTGCTCACTACCATTGTCTTCCTTTCCCTTTGAGAATCCCTTTGGTTTACTCTATTTGGTTGGTGTTCTAATTGGTAAAGCTAAAGCAAGGATCCCACTTGTGTGCATATTGTATTCAAATACAAAATTATAAGCAATGCACAAATCATGGGGGAGCTTTCCTATATTATTTAGAACACTATTTTTCTTTAGATCGTTATCAATTGGTATTTAATCCCGATGACGTGTCTATTTGGAAGAAAAACTTTTTCGTCTTGGTACGTTGTGCCATTATGAAAAGTGTTGAGAGTTTGGTTTAGTTGTTGGAACCGTGCTCTTTTTGGGAGTTGGTTATCTTACTCATTGCTTTATTTTCAAATTGATCTATTTTGGATATTGGACTTATTTTCGTTAACGAATCTTTCTTTTGATATCTCTTTGGGGAGTTCAATATCTCATTTCTTGTTGTAACTTTTAATTGGTTTCTTTGAAGTGTCAATTGGTTCTTTGTGATCTCGTTTTCACTTGTCTTTTGGTTCTTGAAAATCTTTGCATGCATATTTACTAAAGTATTTGTTATGGCATGCTTACTTTCTTTGATGCAATATATAGGGTAAACTCCACCGAATCCTAAATCGGCTAAGATATGCATGAAATTCAATTTCATATCTATATGCACATATTTATGTGGAGCTTTATCCTATTTATTGTAGTTTGTCTAACTACTTTGGACCCAATGTGTTTGAGGACCATTTTGTGCTTAAATGTGTTTTAGGTACATTTGAGATGCATTGGATGCTTGCCTCATTCTCAAGGAAGGTGTTGTCACCATGATCTTATCGGAGTCAAGCTAGGATGATAGATTAACTCTTATCCACAACAACATCTCCAATGCAACCTTGGTAACAAGTATCTCTCATGCATAGTATTCTTGTATTCAACCTTGTGTAGGTTGCATCTTGGCATGAAAATTCTTTATTTGTAAAATTATTCTACCTTTGTCATACTTGATTCTTCCAAAACATTGCAACTATCTATTTTCCCCTTATTGGTATTTGTGATGTATTTGGTGTGTTTGTCTTGGAAATTAATTTATCCCCTTTTAAGATAAAATTGAGATATGTGCTATGCTTTCAATAAAATAAAAACTTATTGGTGTATTTATGACTTTCTCTTGGATATCATGTTCTTCTCTTTTGTAACTATTTTGTGTGTACATGCTTCTTTGTGTATACATATTATCATGATTTGTGTCCACTTAGAAACTTATACACATGAGAGGAGTTACATCTCTTTTTGGTATCATATTCCTTTGTACTCCACCCTTCTTATACACTTTTCATTTTTGGTGACTCCGGAAAGTATTTTCCTTATGAGTGCTTGTCTTATATTATTTCATATTATGCACTCATTTGTTTTTGAGTTTTTTTATCTCATGCTTACCTTGGTGGGCATGTTGGTTTCCTTATGTATGGATGAGTCTTGTATCATGGTGTTCCATTCATTTGGTATCTTTTTGCTCAATCATTCATTTATTTTCTTCAAGTGCTATGCCTAGTTTGCTTTTTATGCTCTCTTGCACTTGTTTTGTGTTTTAGAGGATATTCGGGGAGTGATGATCCCATCTTTGTGCAGTTTGTATTAAAATATAAAACAAACTCTAAATAGTGCATGAACATTGGGGAGCTTCATGATTTTCTTTAGAACACTACTTTACTAAAATCATAAAATCTTTGGTTCCATTGGTTTTTCTTATCCTTTGCTTGTGCTCCTCCTCTTGGAAGTAGTGTTAAAGGAATATAATCTTATTTGCAATATTTGGATCCTCAATATAGTTTGATCTCCCCCATCTATTCGTCATTGAATATGCATTTGTTTTCACTCATATTATGAGAAATGCAAAAATTGTAGGGGAGCTCTTACTATATTGTCCTTCTACATTTTTTCGCCCATTTCGGCAATGGATGCCAATGGGGGGGGAGTTTAGAGGGTTTACGGGAATTTGGTTTAATGCTTTGGTTTTGTTCTTAAGCATTTTTGCCTTCCATTCTCATGCATCCATGGGCATTGCTTTTCATGTTTGCTTAATTCATTATATAAACCCTCGTAAAATGGATTGTCATCAATTACCAAAATGGGGGAGATTGAAAGTGTATGGTTCCCCCATGTATGGTTTTGGTAATTAATTACAATCCTGATGGACTAATGTTTGCATTGAGACATTATTATAGGTTTGTCCATTGGCACCACTTAAACTCCATGTGTTGGATTCAAGGTTGGATGCTATCAAGATAAACTCTTAATTAATATATATATATATGATCAATAGATGAATTGTCATGCTACTATTGACCATATTACAAGCATGTCTTGAAGAAGGAGATTGTGTGAACATTCATGTTTACCTTCGAGTCATCATCATCATGAATAAAGAGAATATACTTGGTTGATCAAGTAGGTGTGCAAAGATTGCCACCCATATGGAGACTATGGTCAATTGAAGATGGTCATGTGAGACGCTCTCTAATATTAGCTTATGGGGGAGCGATTTGCAAGTCTTCACGAAGCAAAGCGCAATCAAGAAAGGTGGTCCAACTTGAGGTGATTAAGATCGTCATCATCTAGATCAATTGGATTGCGCAAGGCAAAGGTATGACTTAGATAGGGTTTCTATTTTACCGGTCTTATTATGCTAGTTGGGAGACCGGATTATAGGATAGATAACCGTACTATCAAGAGGGGCTCTTGAATGCATATCTTGATCGTACCTATCGTAGAGAGCTCAAACCTTTGCATACTTGGCATCATCCTTATTGGTTCTTATTTGGGTTTTCTCCATGTAAGGTTTTATAGATTGTCATGTTCTTCATGTCAAGCTCAAGTTCGTCAAAAATGGATTTCGTATGAAAAACTTATCGCAATTTTGTTGTTAGAGGTTTCTACCGGTTGTCCTTTATTGATAGGCCAAACCTTTCATAATTTGGTTTTATATTCCCATTTATTACTATGATGTTTCTCTGCATATTCTTATAGTGCTCGTTGTTTCTATTTCAATGAGCCCAAGAACATCGAAAACGGAGTCCGGGTGCAAAAGTTACGACCGTTTTCGTATCTGGTGTCTGTAGTTCTTTCTAGCACCAGAGGTTCCGGTGCTGGATCCGCCAAAAACCCTTTCGGGATGATGTTGGCGGAACCTCCGGTGAAACCGCCGGAGGTTCCGGTGCCCGTGGCAGTTTTCCAGCCTTTTGGTGTTCTAACTCATCCGGGGGGGTAAAGGTTCCGGTGGTTTCACCGGAGGTTCCGCCCCTGCGCAATTTTTCCCCCGACGGTTGGATATTTGGGTGACCTATTTAAGGGGCCTTCTTCCCCAATAGTTCCCTAACCTTTTGGGCAAGATTGACCTCCATTGTTGACCTCCAAAATCTTGCTATCTCTCAATCTTTCCAATGATTTTTGCTTCCACTTGAGGGAAAAGAGAGAGGAGATCTAGATCTACCACTTCACCAATCAATCCTTCCTCTTGGTGAGGGGAACCTATTGGATCTAGATCTAGGGTTTCATTTTTTGTTTTCCTTGTTCTTCCTCCTTCCTCCCTCCATAGCATTAGTTGCTTAGGTGGGATTTGGGAGAGAAGTTCTTGACCACTTTGTGTGTTTTTGCCATTGCATTAGGTGTATCGGTTTGAGTTCCCCACGAGATTCGTGAAAGAGAAGTTCGTGAGCTTGTTACTCTTGGGTTCTTGGTCACCGGAGAGATTGTTCCTCTTGGGTGTATTGAGCACCATAGACGGTTAGTTCTCGGGGCTTCCACCTTGTTGCAAGAAGCTTAGTTGAGAGCCTCCAATTGAGTTGTGGAGATAGCCTCAACCCCGTGTAAGGTTTGGTCAACGCCTTCAAGTCGACCTCATAGTGGAAACGAGCATCTCCCTCACCGGAGAAGCTCAAGGATAATAAGGTGTGCACATCCGTGCTACTGAGGAACTCCTAGGTGGCTCCCCACCTCTCCAACGAAGACGTACTTCCCTTGGGAAGGAACTTCGGTAATCACATCGGTGTCTCCTTGTGCTTCGGTTATTTCTACACTCTAGCTCGTTACTTATGCATTTACCTTTGTGATAGCCATCGTGCTTGAAGTCATCTATCTTGCTATCACATAGTTGTATATCTTTCCTAGAATATCTTGTTGGTGCACATAGGTAAACCTAGCTTGTGTAGGTTTTGTGCTTGATAAATTAAACGCTAGTTTTATTCCGCATTTACTCAAGCCTAAACCGTAATTATTTTAAAGCGCCTATTCACCCCCCTCTAGGAGGCATCCTTGTACTTTCAAATGGTCAAGATCATCTTTATGTAATGCTACATGTTGTGTTTGCTGGGATCTCATGAATGTTGAATGCCATGTCTTCTGATTATCAATGTATCATGTTGTCTTCATGCTTATGTTATTTATGATCTTGGATGCTCTCCGCTATTAGTAGATGCTCTCGCCAAGTAGATGCTAGTAAATCCAAGAGGGAGTATTTATGCTCGATAGTGGGTTCATGCCTCCTTTTCATCTGTGCTTGAGTGACAGAAATGTGACGGATGGAGGATGTGTTATTGCCATTAGGGAGAAAACAACAATGCTTTGTCCAAGGATGATGTTATTGTTTACATTACACACTTTGCTTACTGTGATTATCTGTTGCTTGCAACTTAATACCCAACGTTTGTTCGAATGATATTCGGAGGGTGGATTATTAGTCATAGATGCAGTTGGATGACGGTCTATGTATTTTGTTGTAATGCCCGCATGAATCACATGGTAATATTTATGTCTTGCATATGAATTGCGGTGCAGCCTTCATTTCTGTCAATTACGCAGTTGTAATTTCTTCCCCACACATGTTATTTATCTTTCACGGAGAGACACCACTAGTGAACCGTGGACCCTGGTGCATTTTCCTCATACTGATAAAACACCTACTGCTTTCATACTGCTCTCATATTGTTCCTACTGTTTTCTACACCATATGTTTGACTTCTTTGTGTTCAGCAAAAATGGTGAGATTGACAACCTCAGTGCTTCATTGGGGCAAAGTGATTTCATTGTGTTGTGTAGGTTCCACGTTGCTACTGAACCGGTAGTGCGCCCTGCCATCTCAGCTGCATCAACCTTTAGAGGTGCTTCTTCCTCCTACTGGTCGATTCAACCTTGGTTTCTTTTCTGAGGGAAAACTTGATGATGCACTCTTCACACCTTGCGCTTGGGGTCTCCCAACGAGCGTGTGTCTACACTCCATCAAGATTTTCTGGCGTCGTTGCCGGGAGAAAGAGAATTTTTCCAAGGGGAGTCTCTCACTGCCAATCTCTTTTCTTTGTTTTGTTTTGCTTAGTTTATTTTATTATGTCTTGTTTTCTTCACTTTATCAAAAACACACACAAAAAAATAAGTTCTTGTTCTAGTTTTATTCCTGTTTTTAGTATTGTTAAAACTACTACTCCTGAGAACACTAAGTTGTGTGACTTTACTAGCACCAACAATAATGGTTTCATTAGCACAACTATTTCTCCACCCGCTCCTACTGCTGATTTTTATGAGATAAAACCTGCCCTGTTAAACCTTGTTATGAGAGAGCAATTTTCTGGTGTTAGTACTGATGATGATGCTGCCCATCTTAATAATTTTGTTGAACTGTGTGAGATACAAAAATATAAATATGTAGATTGAGATATTATTAAACTGAAATTGTTTCCTTTCTCTTTGAGAGGAAGAGCTAAAGAATAGTTGTTGTCTTTGCCTAGAAATAGTATTGATTCTTGGACTAAGTGCAAAGATGCTTTCATTGGAAAATATTATCCTCCTGCTAAGATTATATCTTTAAGAAGTAGCATTATGAGTTTTAAGCAACTTGATAATGAGCATGTTGCTAAAGCTTGGGAAAGAATGAAATCTTTAGTAAAGAACTGTCCCACTCATGGACTGACTACTTGGATGATCATACAAACCTTTTATGCGGGTCTGAATTTTTCTTCAAGAAACCTTCTGGATTCAGCTCCTGGAGGAACCTTTATGTCCATGACCTTGGGGTCAGGAACAAAGCTTCTTGATAATATGATGGTAAATTATTCTGAGTGACACACTGAGAGAGCTACAACTGGTAAGAAGGTAAATTCTGTTGAAGAAACCTCCTCTTTGAATGAAAGACTTGATGCTATTATGTCTATTCTTGTGAAAGGCCATGCTCCTATTGATCCAAATAATGTTCCTTTAGCCTATTTGGTTTCTCAAGAAGATCATGTTGATGTGAACTTCATTAAAAATAATAATTTCAACACCAATGCTTATAGGAATAATTTTGATAGCAACCATTATAGGCCATATCCTCCCAATAATAGCAATGCTTATGGTTATTCCTATGGTAATTACTACAACAACAATAAAAGTGTACCCTCTGACCTTGAGAACATGCTTAAGAATTTACTAGTACACAAACTGCTTTTCATAAATCTGTTAAGGAAAATTTTGGCAAAATTGATGTTCTTGCTTCTAAAGTTGATAGTCTTGATCTTGATGTTGATTTTCTGAAACTAAAGGTTATGCCTCATGAAGTTAAAGAAAGTAAAACTTTGAATGCTATCCAAATTCGAATTGATGATAATGTTAGAACATTAGCTGAATTGCATGCTAGATGGGAAAGAGAAGATGAAATAGCTAGAAAGAATAATATAGCTAATGTTTGCACCATTACCACCACTAGTAAAACTGAAGCTTCTCATGCTAGAAAACCTTATACTTGAAGGGAATATGCCCGAGAGGCAATAATAAAGTGTTTATTATGTTATTCCTTGTTTATGATAGATGTTTATTTCTCATGCTAGAATTGTATTAACCGGAAACGTTGATACATGTGTGATTAATAAACAAACCAACGTTCCTAGTGAAGCCTCTATTTTAACTAGCTCGTTGATTAACAGATGATCAAGGTTTCCTGATCATAGACATTGGATGTTGTTAATAACGGGATCATGTCATTAGGAGAATGACATGATGAAATTAGACCCTAACTAAGTATAACAATACGATCAAGTCATTTAGTTTTGTTTTTATGTCTTACATTTGGAGTAACATTGTTCCTTAGACCATGAGATCGTGTTAATCAATAATACCGAAAGAATGCTTTGATAACATCAAACGTCACACCGTAACAGGGTGACTATAAAGGTGGCATTAGGTATTCGGAAAGTGTTAGTTGAAGCTCATGGATCAAGAATGGGATTTGTCCATACAATATGACGGAGAGATATACTCAGGGCCCTCTCGGTGATATCACATCGACGCCGCTTGCAAGCACGTGATATGATCACAAGGATGTTATATCACGGGAACGAGAAAAGAGTACTTGTCGGATAACGAGATCAAACAAGGTATAGTGGATACCGATGATCGGATCTCGGGCAAGTAAAATATCGCGAGACAAAGGGAAATAGTTACGACGTTGAAAGGTTCACACGATCACGAGAGTCATCGTTGAATATATAGGAGTCATCACGGATCTCCAGATCCCGCTGTTGATTATTGATCGGAGAGGAGTCTCGATCATGTCTATATTATTCGCGAACCATAGGGTGACACACTTAAGGTTCGATGAAGCGTTAGAGAATATACGGAATACCGAAGAATATTTTGGGCAGCTCCGAAAAATTGTTTCGGGGGAAAATTGAAATAGTTCAAGGGGTTTTTCATCGAATGGTTGTTAATAGAATTAACAAATGATTTGAGGTGCTGCATGCAAATGTTTGTTAATGGAATTAACAAATATAAATAAAGAAATAAAAATGTTTTATTTATTTATTAAAGAAAAACCTTTGGATTTTCTAAGTGGAAAATTAAGGGAGTATGAGTGGGTGTGAGTGGGGCTTCCACTCACATGAAGAGAGGAAGGGGTGGGGGCACCCATGGCTGGCCGCACCCCCCTTGGGTTGCCTCCCCCTCCCCTATAAAAGGAGGGTGAGAGATCCCTCTTCTCCACACACTTGCCCACTCCCTTTTCCCTCCACCCGCTGCTCCATTCTATGGTCTCCGGCTTGGCGAAGCCCTGACCGTGGGATTCTTCACCACCACCACGCCGTCGTGCTGCTGGAGTTCCGCGGGGATCCTCTACTTCCGCTACCCGCTGGATCGAGGGAACGGAAGTCTTCATCGAGCTGAACGTGTGACCGATTACGGAGGCACCGCCGGATTGCGGTGTACTTCTTCTCGCTCGGGATCGGTGTGAGTACGAATACGCCAACAACGAGATTTTATCTCGTACCACTTTGAGTCTTCGAGGGTATGTTATCTCAAGACTCTCTTTCTCCTTGTTGCCTTTCATCTCATAGATTAGATCTTGGCCATTCGGGTTTATCGCGCGTTGGAAAATTTTTGTTTTCTATGCAACGTACCCTTCAGTGGTATCAGAGCCAGATCTATGCGTAGATGAATTGTACAGGTAGAACACATAGGAGTATGTGGGTGTTGATGATCATGTTTTTGCCTCTTTGAGTATTTTATGATCTTAGTGGCATAGTGGGATGAAGCGGCCCAGACTAACTTTACATGTCCACGTACATGAGACTTGTTCCACAACTGACATGCAACTTGTATTAAATAAGTGGATTGCGGGTGTCGGTTTCTCCTACTATAGTTAAGATCTAATCTGCGAAGGGTTGTTAAAAATATATTTTATCAACGTTGTGGTTCTTGTACGTAGGTATGAACGGTTCTATCCTCGTAAGCCCAAAGCCACGTAAAATATGCAAAAATAAATTAGAGGCGTCTAACTTGTTTTTGCAGGGCATGTGATGTGATATGATCAATGTTACAAACGTTATGTATGAGATGATATCTTTTGTAAATTATTGACATACCGGTTGGAGCCATATGGTTATCTTATTTTATGGCCTGCGTGTTGTATATCATATCCATGTGATATGTTGTAATGGACAATCAAGATGGAGGTGCCACGGACCTTGGTGCCATGCCGGTGGAATGATGAAGATCATGCCATGATGCACAAGATGGAGATCAAGTGCAAGAAGGACCATATCATATCACATTATCCATGCATGTGATGTATATCCTTTTATGCATCTTATTTTGCTTAGATCGCGATGGTAGCATTATAAGATGATCCCTCTCACTTAATATTAATATAATAATGTGTTCTTCCTTAAGTATGCACCATTAAGAAAGTTCGTCGTTTCGAGACACCACGTGATGATCGGGTGTGATAGACTCAACGTTCGCATACAACGGGTGTTTTCAAACCTAGCATGTACAGACATGGCCTTGAAACACACGCAATACTACGGTTCTACTTGGCGAGCCTAGCATGTACAGACTTGGCCTCGGAACACGTAACCGAAAGGTAAAGCATGAGTCATATGGATGATATGATGAACATGTTGATGTTCGCCTTTGCAACTACACTGTCTCACGTGATGATCGGTTTCGGTGTAGTGAATTTGGTTCTTGTAATCACTAAAGATGACTAAGAGGGATGTTGTTTTTGAGTGGGAGTTCATGGGGTAATTTTAGAATTAACTTGAACTTAATTTATCATAAACATAGTCTAAATAGTCTTTGCAAATATGTTGTAGATCATGGCACCACCTACCTTCAATTTCAATATGTCCATGGAGAGAGAGAAATTAGCGAACAATGGGAGCAACTTTACCAACTGGGCACTTAACTTGAGGATTCTCCTCACCGCTTGCAAGAAGCTCTATGTTCTTGATGCACCGCTAGGTGACCAACCCGCTGATGATGCTTCTGATGAAGATAAAAATGTTTATCTGACTCAACAAGAAGACCACAGTATAGTTCATTGCGGCATCCTCTATGGATTAGAGCCAGAGCTACGAAACGTTTCGAGAACATCACTGCTTTTGCTACAATGGGAGAATTGAAAATGATTTTCGATACCCATGCCGCATTTGAGAGTTATGACGCTTCAGAAAGGTACTTTAGCTGCATGATGGAAGAGAACAACTCCGTTAGTGAGCACGTACTCAAGATGTCTGTGTACGCTGATAAGCTCATAGCCTTGGGAATAATGATTCCCAATGAGCTAGGGATACATCGTGTTCTCCAATCTCTGCCACCTAGTTACAAGAACTTCGTGATGAACTATAATATGCAAGGCATGAAGAAGTCTCTTCCTGAGCTTCTCTCGATGCTTAAAACTGCTGAAGTGGAGATCAAGAAAGAACATCAAGTGTTGATGATCAATAAGACCACTAGTTTCAAGAAAGGCAAGAAAGGCAAGCCAAGGGTTAACTTCAAGAAGGGTGGCAAATTTGTTGCTGCTCCTGAGAAGAAAACTAAGTATGGCCCTAAGCCTGAGACTGAGTGCTATTATTGCAAGGGTACTGGCCACTGGAAGCGCAATTGCCCCAAATATCTGGCAGATAAGAAGGCCGGCAAAGTGAACAAAGGTATATATGATATACTTGTTATTGATGTGTACCTTACTAGTACTCGCAGTAGCACCTGGTTATTTGATACTGGTTCGGTTGCTCACATATGTAACTCGAAACATGAGCTGCAAAATAAGCGACCACTAGCAAAGGACGAGGTGACGATGCGCGTCGGCAATGGATCAAGAGTTGATGTGATCGCTGTCGGGACGCTGAATCTACGTCTACCATCGGGATTACTTATAAACCTCAATAATTATTATTTGGTGCCTGCATTAAGCATGAATATCATTTCTGGATCTTGCTTAATGAAGAATGGTTATTCCTTTAAGTCTGAGAATAATGGTTGTTCGATTTATATGAATAATATCTTCTATGGTCATGCACCTGAGAAGAATGGTTTATTTCTTTTGAATCTTGGTAGTATTGATACACATATTCATAATGTGAATGCCAAAAGAATTAAATTAAATGATGATATTGCTACTTACATGTGGCATTGCCGCTTAGGTCATATTGGTGTTAAACGCATGAAGAAGCTCCATTCTGATGGACTCTTAGAATCACTTGATTATGAATCATTTGAAACATGTGAACCATGCCTTATGGGCAAGATGACTAGAACCCCGTTTTCTGGAACCATGGAACGGGCGACAGACTTACTGGAAATCATACATACTGATGTGTGTGGACCAATGAGTGTATCGGCGCGCGGTGGATATCGTTATTTTGTCACTTCCACACATGATTTGAGTAGATATGGGTATATTTACTTAATGAAACAAAAATCTGAGACATTTGAAAAGTTCAAAGAATTTCAGAGTGAAGTTGAAAATCATCGTAATAGAAAGATTAAATTTCTACGATCTGATCGTGGAGGTGAATATCTAAGTTACGAGTTTGGCATGCATATGAAACAATGTGGAATAGTTTCACAACTCACACCTGCGAGAACACCACAATGAAATGGTGTTTCCGAACGTCGTAATTGTACTTTATTGGATATGGTTTGATCTATGACGTCTCTTACAGATTTTCCACTATCATTTTGGGGTTATGCACTAGAGACCGTTGTATTCACTTTAAATACAACACCATCAAAATCTGTTGAAACGACACCGTATGAATTATGGTTTGGAAACAAACCTAAGTTGTCATTTCTAAAAGTTTGGGGATGCGATGTTTATGTGAAGAAGCTTCAACCTGATAAACTCGAACCCAAAGCGGAAAAATGCGTCTTCATAGGATACCCTAAAGAAACAATAGAGTACACCTTCTATCATAGATCCGAAGGCAAGATTTTCATTGCCAAGAATGGATCCTTTTTGGAGAACGAGTTTCTCTCGAAAGGTGTGAATAGTAGGAAGGTAGAACTCGACGAGATTATTGAACCTTCTCTTCTTGGAATGGTGAGTAGCGCAGCGCCGGAAGTTGTTCCGGTGCCGACCCCGTCAGTTGAAGAGAGAGCTAATGATCAAGATAATGAAACTCCAGTAGAGGAAACTACCGCACCTCGCAGGTCAACTAGGGAACGTACAGCTCCTGAACTGTACGGAGATCCCGTATTAAACTTCATGGTAGATGGAGGTGATGACCCTACGACATATGATGAAGTGATGATGAGCCCAGATTCCAACAAATGGCTTGAAGCCATGAAATCCGAAATAGGATCCATGTACGAAAACCAAGTTTGGACTTTGGTGGACTTACCCGATGACCGCAAGGCCGTTGAGAACAAATGGATCTTTAAAAAGAAAACTGACGCTGATGGTAATGTGACCGTCTATAAAGCTCGACTTGTCGCAAAAGGTTTCCGACAAATTCAAGGAGTTGACTATGATGAGACTTTCTCACCAGTAGTGATGCTTAAGTTAGTTAGGATTATGTTAGCAGTTGTTGCATTTTTTCGATTATGAAATCTGGCAGATGGATGTCAAAACGGCGTTCCTTAATGGTGACATTGAGGAAGAGTTGTATATGATGCAACCCAAAGGTTTTGTTGATCCTAAGGATGCTGACAAGGTGTGCAAGCTTCAACGTTCCATTTATTGACTGAAGCAAGCATCCCGGAGTTGGAACCTCCGTTTTGATAAGGTGATCAAAGGGTTTGGATTTGTCCAAACATACGGAGAAGCTTGTATTTACAAGAAATTGAGTGGGATCTCTGTAGCATTTCTAGTACTATATGTGGATGACATATTGTTGATTGGAAATGATATAGAACTTTTAAAAAGCGTAAAAGATTATTTGAACATAAGTTTTTTGATGAAAGACCTTGGTGAAGCAGCTTATATATTAGGCATCAAAATCTATAGGGATAGATCAAGGCGCTTAATTGGACTTTCGCAAAGTACATACCTTGACAAGATTCTGAAGAAGTTCAGAATGGAAGAGAGTAGGAAGGGGTTCTTATCTATGTTGCAAGGCGAAACGTTGAGTAAGACTCAATGTCCAGCTACAGCAGAAGATAGAGAGAATGAATATGATTCCCTATGCTTCAGCCATAGGTTCTATCATTTATTGTAGTGGGAAAGTTACGGCAGATGTTACCGGAGGTAACTTAGGTTGGGGTAAATCGACTCTGGTGTTTGGGAGAGGGTTTAGCTCAGATCGGACACAAGGTTTATCCTGGTTCAGCCTCTCCATTGGAGATGATAGCTTACTTCCAGCTAGGATCATATTGATTGGCGATCTAGAGGCCCGGACTGCAATGTCGCTGAGGCTCCAATCTAGGATTACAAGTACTTGCTCTCGTATAACTAGAATAACTCGAATCCCTCAAAATCCTCCTTCTACGCCATAAGGGTCGGTTTATATAACACCCGGTTTCCTGGCTTTCCTTACAAGATACGGCCAGAGTCCTACCCGGGATCTACACGTAACCCTAAATTACTCTCCGTGCCCTCCAAGTCTTGGATTCCGTGGTTTGCACCGCCCTTCGGGTCCTCTGGAACCTCACTTTCCCTGAACCGGGTTACCAAAGCAACCTCTAGCCCATCAGTGATATCCGGCCCATCATCTCATTGCGATGCCTTCACCCAACTTCCTCCAGCCGAGTCTTTGTTCCTCTGCATGGGCCTGCCGGGTTATTATCCCCCCAACAGTAGTCCCCAGAATAGCTTGGGCATCTTGGTTGGCGCGCCTTTCTTGTAACTTCAAACTTTAAGCATAAGACAAACCTCCAACCACGAAGCGCATGCTATTCCCTGCAAAACAATAAACATTTACATACAATAGTGTTATAGGTTAGATTGCTTTAACTATAGCTAGGCCGGCTCTTTCGGAGGTCCATATAATAACCCATTGTATTAATTCGAGTATCTATTCTCAAATCAACTCTTCATAGTGACCATTCCACAACCCTACTTTCATATTTCTCATAAGCTAGTCCGAGTAATAACTCCGAGACCAGCTCTTTTGGCGGTCATTTATAACTCGGCTGCATTAAAATAACTTCCAAGATCTTGTTTCCGTAATCAACGGACCAGATATCTTATCCCATGATTTTCTCCATTTTACCGTTGCAGTCTAGGGTTTTCACCGCGCCTATAAATACAGGGCACCGCGAAACCCTAATCACAGACGCCATCTCCTTCCACTCCGTCTTCAACCTCCAGGCGCACCATTGGAGCTCAAGACCAAAGCTCGGAGCTTGGACACCGGACTTCACGCGTTCGTCGCCACTGCGCACAAGAACCGGCCTGCCGATCCGCGCCGCCGCGCCGCGTTCAACGAGCTCCACTTCCGCCGCCAGTTCCTGGTATGCATTCCTAGATCTAAGTTTCCATTTCCAGATCTTGAACTCGCGTTCTTCATGTTCATCGCATTCGTCTCTTTCTTATTTTATTTCTTCTTTTCGTTCTCCACTAGATCTTTGTCCATGGCTCCCAAAGCTCCTCCCAAGTCTAAGGCCAAGGCCACGGCCGTGAAGCAAAAGCCGAGTCAGACCATCACGGCCAACTAGGCCAGGTCGACTGTCACGCAGGACAAGCTGGAGGAGCTGGCCGAGTCTGGGGTCCTCCCTCCTCAATCGGAAATATCATGGAGGTCTCCCGAAGAGGAGAGTCGGCCTTCACCTAAAGAAGGTGAAGTTATAGTCTTTCTCGAGCACGTGACTCGGGGTTTCTGTCCCCCGGTTCATCCTTTCTTTCTTGAGATTCTTCACCACTACAAACTCCGGGTCTTTGACATAGGCCCAAACTCGATTCTCAATATTTATCATTTCATTGTTCTTTGCGAATCGTACCTCTGCATCGCCCCCAATCTAGCATTATTCCTTGAACTTTTCCAGTGCAAACCTTGCCGCGAAAATACGGATGGACCCCTTCTTGTCTGTGGAGGCGTGGCCATCCAAAGACGCAAAAATCTTTGATGCCGACTCTTAATCTTCACACCCACGTGAAGCATCGGCAAAAAAACCTTCTTTTATTGCAAAGACACCTCGTCACCCGGCGAAAAGCCTCTGCCGGGTTTTTCTGTTGAAACCCTTTCTCTTAGTGATAATCTGAGCGGCTTCGCTCCAGAGGCCGATAGACAGGCCATCCAACCCCTCCTTCACAAACTCTCTGTCTTAGCAGCCCACGGTCTTTGTGGGTTGAATTTAATCAAGACCTGGATCAGTTGTAGGATCCATCCCAATAGTATTCGCAAGAAACTTCTTTGCGAATACTCGGGCCACTTGACTGACTCTCTCCGATACTCGGAGAAGTCATATCCGGCTGCTGATGTCAACAAGGCCATGAAAAACTTTCTGGCTGAGAAGGTGGAGGTCATCAAGAGCATATATGGGCTCTCCCCCTTCACCCGCACAAACCCGGCTCCACCAGTAAGAACCGACTAATCTCCTCTGTACCCGTTAATTTTTCAAACACACATATACTAACTTTTATCTTTGCTGTTCTTACTCAGGAATCTGATGATTGGTGGAAGATTGTAACCCCTCCTCCTTCAGAAACTCGGAAGACGAAGAGCCGAGTGACAACGAAGAAGGTGATTCCGAGTTACTAAACAACTATTTTGTCGACTTACTAGAACAAGACACTCCTCCCACCTTCATTCCTGACATTACGCCACAATCACCAGCACCGGCTGAAAAGGCCGCCTCTGAGTCTGAAGAAGCGAGCCCGAACAACCTGAAGTCAGGTTAAGCAAGAAAAGGAAACCCAGGGGAGTCACGTTCAAGGTGCCATACTCCTCCATGACCACAGAGCCGTACTCATATGCTGGTATGTGCAAACTTAATGAATATCTAACCATTGTATCATCACAGAAGGTTGCGTCTCCTCCACCCAAGCGACGGGCAAATCGGTCTTCACCGGGTGACGAACCCCTCAACCCCGGAATTCCTCTTCAATCGCCCACTCGCCGAGCCGGTACTCCTTCATCTTATCACAATTATGTTCCTCGAAAATATCCAACTCCGAGTCACCCCTTAGCCGGAAAATTCCGAGTCTCAATTTCCAACTCTCTGTCAGTGTCTTCCGGGTCAGGCAACGATCTTCCCAGCGATTTCATCGTGAATACCGGGTAAATTTCATAACTTGCTTAACTTTATCCCATATACTTTGCATGTTTCACCTTTATCAACCACTAAACACATTTTTTTTCTTCCCTCAGAGCCAAGGTCACACTCAGCGATCCGGTTGAAACCCCCGACGAAGACCCGATGGCGGTTGACCCGGAGAGCAACACCAATCCCCAGCCCGCCGAAGAGCCGGCTAATAAAGCCAACCCAGGAGCCGAGTCTACTCCTCCCGCCCCCCAGCCGACTGATTCCGAGGTTGAATACCTTGGAACACAAAAGGCAGCTGCTACTCCAAAGACCACCGCTGCCAGATTTGACGCGGGGGAACAGAGGGCAACACCACCACCGGCTGATCGGGGCGCTAGCTCTTCCAGGCCGACTCTTAGTGGCCATGAATTTGAAAATCTACTGAAGGAGTATCGCCCCTTGAAAGCAACTGAAGACGATATTGTCGAGTCTTTTGCAGCTGAGCACCAGGTTTGTTTAACTGATATTATTTATATGCTTATCCTAGTCCCCATGTTCCGAGTAAACTGTCCACAGTCACTCGATACTTGCAAATATATTTGAGAACCGGTAGAACTTATTTTCTGTGCATTAAACTGGACAGCCAAATCCAGTCCCCATGTATCTCTTAAAGCTCATTGCCGACTGATATTGATTTTCCATTTTCAGGCTTATGTAGCTCGTACTGACGGAGTACTTGCAAAAACAAATGAACTCCTGCAAGCTGAAATGAAGCTTCGTGAAGAACTGGAGGCCAACCTCAAGGATCTCTCCAAGAAATACAAGAAGCAGACGAAGAAACTCCGGAACACTGAGGAGTTCGTCAAGAAACTCACAACTTTCATAACCAAGACCTATGATTCCATTATAGTATAGCTATTTTCCCACTATTGCCTTGTGTTAATCGGATTTCCCAACTTTGTGAGGTTTTGACCCGGATCACACTATCTTACTCCCCATTTTGTATTGCAGGTCCGGATGAGGTTGCTGGCGAACACGACGACCTTCAGAAGCTTAGGATACTCAAGAATGTCATCCGGCAATTTGAGGCAGGGACAAAATGGACACTCGAAGCTGTGAAGTTGGCCGGTGACTACACCGGTGTAACGCACATGCTTGAAGCATACTCGACAGTCCCTGCCTGGATTGACGCCTGGAAGCGCTCAGCATGCCGGGTTGGCGTGATACACGGCCTTGCCTTGGCTAAGGCCTACTACCCCAAGATTGATCCGGCAAAGCTTGTTGACGGGTTCCTAAGTTCAATCCCGATGGCACCAAGTTCTCGGGCAAAGACCTCAAGGCCATCAACACCCAGATCCGACACTCGGCTAGCTTGATCGCCGAGAATCTTGATGTAAACAAGCTTACCGCGCCGTTCAATGAGGAGGATAAGCCGGCTCCCTTCCATGCTCCTACGCCCTTTGACATGATATCTCGCTTCAAGGTGGAGCTTGCCAAGGAAAAGTCTGAGGCCGGTACTGCACCAACTTCATCAACTCCGGTAGTTCCTCCTCCAGCTCGTGCCCCTCCACGGATGAGCCGGACATTGGCACTGAGAAAGCACCAGAGGGGAATACTGAAGACCCGGCCACCAAGACCACGCACGATGGCTCGGCTGCAGCGGCTGAGTAATGCTACTCCCTCTTATCAGTAAACAATCATTTGGCCAATGGGCATTGTAATATGCCTTTTAAACACTGCTATTTGATAGTGTGTCTGTGCACTTTTTGATATTCTTCCTAAGGCTTGTAATACTTTAAACTTCTGTGGTTTCGATGACCCTTCTGGTTGTCGCTTTGGTATGCACTTCATAAACCCATTTTTGCACAACTTTACTGTTATATGCTTTGTGAGAACGATGCCGAGTCTTGGTCTTAGGATTGTGAAATTTTTTACTCACAAGTCCCCAAGGCCCGGACTCTGGGTCTGAGGATTCTTGGCTTGAGAAATTTTATTTTCTCAAGTCCCCAAGTCCCAAACTTTAATTGACATGAAGTTAAAGTCTTAATCTGTGCAACATCACCCCTTATAAATTCCTGATATCTATGTATGCTTGTATGTTTTGAAGTTATGCGTAATATGTAATGAGTTTCCGGCTGTCGCCTTTGCTCTGCATAGCTTATGGTTTAGATGACCCTTTTGACCCTTCTGAAGCTATAAGCCGGTTTTCGCATGGATTTTCAATGTTGCTATAACTCTAATAAAAACAGGGTCAGGCAAGTCCCAATGGGCATCATGACTGATTGGATTAATAGGTTAGTAAACACGCCATTTTTTTGCGAGTCACATCAAGCTTAAACCAAAAAGGTCAAGAAAAAAGTTGGCTCTATTGTCCGGTTTACGAGATTGCAACTGTACTTATTGCAAGTAATCAGTCCTCACAACCTAATGGCATCGTGGCCGGTGTCACATCCCAATTTTGGAATACCTGATAACAAAGTTGTTTTTCTAATTGCTTGACAAATAAACTTTGGTTGTGTTTGTTTAAGTGCAACTAAACAAACTTAAAAAGATAGCAAAGCAGTAAACTAAAAATATTCAACATATTGTTCCAATGACCTTGACAATATTTTCTAAAGTAAATATTGATCAAAGAGTTTTCCAAAACTATCTTATGAATCCCATACTTGTTGAATATTATTCCAAGGCCTAAATTAAGAAAGAGGAAACACTAAATAAATTTCCCTAAAAGATTATCAGGAAAAAGAGGCATTCTTAGATGCTTTACCAAAATCTTATCAAATGTTTTTCCAACCTTGCAAGATTAAAAACAAAAGTATTGGAGAGAGTTGAATTGCTATCCCTAGTCACATAAATATTTTGGCAAAGCATTGTTAAAGAAAAGCCAAGTGCCTTATTAAATTGAATTTCCAATATTTCCAGAAACAAGAAACTCAAACAAGTTACTATTGGAAACTTTCTTCAAATGATCTGAAATTAATACCAGTGCTTCCTTATATCAAATAAGGAACACACACAAGAGGAGACCAAAATTTGAATCCATTAAAGTCCTGAAAACATGATTTTTCTCCACAACAACCTTTGGAATTTTGAACAAGTTTGTTCTACAAACTTTTTCAAAATTCCATGAGATAAATACCACATTCTATATATCATAAATAAGGATGAAAACCAAAAGGGAAAAAGTTTTTGAATAATTTAAGTTGCCAAAAACCCCTGTTTTCTAGACAGCACCTTTTTGCAATTTGAACAAGTTTGTTCTATGAAGTAACTCAAAATGACTTGAATTTTCTACCACACAAGGAACACACCAAGTAAGGAATGTGTGCCAAAAATTATCATTTTTGGAAGCTCCTAAGTAGTCTAATAAATTCAATGTCCATTTATGTCAGAATTGAAATTTGAACAACTTTGAACTATCAAGTTTATCTAATTGAGCCAATTTTCACATATGTTGTGCATATCTACTATTAAGAATTTTGGGCAAAAGGATTTCAATTTATGACTTTGTTTTCCTTGTGAAAAGCACATTTTTCAGAGAGGAAAAGGACCTATTTGTAATTGGCCAGGGACCTAGTTGTAAGCTGAGTCACCTTCTTCCTCCTAGCCTCTCTGTAGATACAGAGCCCCTACGCCATTGCCTTCGAGTTGAAGGTATCTCGAGGATAAGAACCCCCCCCCATGTGCACCTCTGTACCTCCTAGTTGCCCCCTCTCTCTCCTCGAGCTAGCTCTCTCTCTCTCTCTCTCTCTACAATTTCTTCCCCAAACCGAAACCCTAGGAGAAGCTCGCCGTCGATTCGGCCAAAGGTGAGCTCGCCGCCGCACGCCGTTGGCGCCATCGTCTCCGCCTCGTCGTGGTGGTGCTCGGTGCAGAGGGAATCGAGCCGAAGCGCCGCAGGGAGCCCGCGCCGTCCATTTTCGTCTTCGGGGCCGACGAACTCCGGCGAGCTATCGCCGCCGCCTCGCGCCTCCTCCTCCCTCAACGAGTCCTCCCGCGCGTCTAGGGTAAGCGTGTGAGCCTTGCCGTCCACTTTTCCCCCTCCCTCGCCCTCGGAATCCCTCGCCGTGCCGTGCTCCTTTCCGGCCACCGTGCGCCGTCGTCGTCGTGGTCTCTCCGGTGGGTTCCGGGAAACGAGACCACCTCCATTCGCTTGCCCGTGTCGTTAGCAACGTGTAGATGCCCTTGATTCGCGAAACCGTGCTCGGATTGCGTCGTTAAGACCTCGCCGGAGTTGTCCCGCCGGCGAGTGACGTCGTCCTGGCGTCGTGTTGGCGTCAGCTGGGCCTTGAACCCGCGCGCGTGAGGTCAAACCTGCCCGTGGGGCCGTGCTTGCCTGCGTGGCAGCCACCATGGCGGCCTGGCCCGCGGGTCAGCGTCTGCGGCTGGCTCTGCCCGCGGTGAGTTTGGATCTGGCCGGCCCAGTTTCAGATCTGGCCCAGGACTAGTTTCCTTTTCCATTTAATTTTTACAGAAGTTGTACCTGTTTACTTTTGGCCTTAAAAACCTATCTAAAAGATGAATTTGACCAAGCCAAAATTCACAGGGGTATATAAACAAAATCTAAACCATCTCCCACTTGTAGATCTACATTTGGATGAATATTTTTGAAATTAAAAATGGTTTGGCAACAGGTACCAGAAACACCAAAATGAGCACCATTTTAATTTCCCAACTCAGAATGAGGTTTATCCAATTGCATTGGAAAGCCCTTGAAATTTCCTAACAGTAGCAATTAACCTTGCTTCCAAATTCCTAGTATGTTTGAAATGGATGCAATTTGGTAAAACACCAGAGAGCACTTTGGTGATTTTTATAAAATTATTAAAAATGAATTTTGATGCAAACTCAACTGGATGGTCTTGTGCATGTTTAGGGCTATCCAAAAATAGATGGGTTTAATTTTTAGAGCATCCTAGAAAATTTGGTGGAGAGATCTTTAAATTGCATATTTCTGCCATTTTGGCATTTTAGATAATTAATTTGTGTGAAGTTATTTTTGTGTTGCAATATTGTTTTCTAGCATGTACAAGTTGTGTGAACTTGTTTTCTAAGTGTTACTTAGCTATTTTAGCATGTTAGATTGTGTGGAATCAAGTTGAGAAGAAATAGGAATTATGAGGATAGCCTATTACTTATCTCTAGTTTATACTTGCATATAATTTTTGAGTGATGAATTGATGTGCAAGCACTTGGATTGTTGATTGAATCCAGTACCATGTTGGTACTTATATTGTGTTGTTATCACCTCTGCTATCTAGCATTTGAGTTGGTAGAAAAGCATGAGTAGTTTAGTCATCACTATGAGAATGTTATGAAAAAAATTCCCTCATGTGTGGAATTTTTGACATAAGCATTTGTGGTTGTGTAGCCACATATTTTTGGGTTGTGTTCATAGGACCAGTAGAATTTTGATGATGTTCTTATGAGTACTTGACCCCTAGAGTTTTCACTTATGTGAAAACAATAGCATGAGTAGCATTACCTTGCTTATGTTAGCATACTATTAATTTCTACTAGTATTGTTATTTCACTAGATGCTAGTTTAGTCTTTTGTTAATTTTTATCAAGTATGACCAGAGGCATTGTGACCTCTTAATGCTTTTTTATGCTAGTGGAACACCCACTGGTGTCATTGCATTTTTGGTGGAAACATTATTTCCCCACACTAGATGTGTTTCTTTTATATAGTTCTCTAACTAAAGAGTGCCTAGTATTTTTGCTTGGGATTTTTTGTGCTAAGTGGAAATGTGTATGTTTTTGTTTGTAAGTGGTTGTAATCATGTGTGTCTTGCTAGGAAAAATCCATCTTTGGAGTGTTGTTTGATTTCCTCTAGTAATGCCCTTTTTATTACCACTAGTATGTAGGAGTTGCCCTGCAAATTGATGCCTTGTTTTATCAAATGGGATATTTTTGTTATAGAAAGTATAGATGTTTTTAACTACTGTTTTTATGACATGGACCCTCTGGTTGTATTTCAATTACTTGATTGAAATGCATCCATTGATTCTTCATGTTTGAGTAGTACTAGTTTCCCTAGCATTTTTGTATTGAATTATTTTTCCTGCCAACTTGTGTTTGGTAGATATGTGTGTATCCTTGCATGAGGACATGTTTTCATTTCCCATTATGGTAACATGGTCACTTGTTTGCATTTTAGTACTTTACTTGTTATGCATGCTTGCATAGCAAACCCTTAGTAGAAGCATGTCAATAGGATTCCTCCTTTTTAGTCATTGTTTCTATTGTTCTCACCATGAGAATTGTGTGTTTTGTGATAAGTCTATTGCCTTGTTGCACTTGTGTAGGCTCACTGATTTGTAAAAGTAACTTTTGCAAATCATGTGTCTTATTTATTCTTGGTGTGAATTTAGGCTTAGTAGAATAGCTACCTTTTTCTTTTTGTGGTTTGGTTGACAGACCCATTGCCATGCTTATTATTGTGCATGTTTTGTATACTTTTAGTAGTCTCACCCTTGTGAAACTAAGTGTATTTTGGGTTTATTAATATCTTGGTATGAGAGTGGCACACCCACTGAATCCATGATATTGAGGTTGTGAGATATGTTCCTCCAACCTTAAGCTGTCTTATTAAATGGCATTTCTGCCAAGTGTGTTTGTTTGATTGTTTGCCTCATTAATAATTGTGTGGTTGGTTATTATTAGTTTCCTTGCTGTATGTATTGTTATGTATTGTTGCTTGCCTTGATTGGTTCTGAATGTGTGTCCTTTATTCTTTTTACGACGTTAGAAAACGAAGAGGAAGGAAGTGTCGGGAAGCTGTGGTTCAAGTTCCAGTCACTCCAAAAACCAGGGACACAAGGAGATACCAGGCAAGCCATCCTGATGCTTGCTGATACAATACTTATCATTATCTATCATGCATGTTTTACCTCTGAAGTTTTACCAAAACTTGATTATCAAAACTATTTTTGATGTGGCTATTACTACTATACTATTATATAGGTTACTATCATGCCAGTAGTTAAACTTGGTAATACCAAGCCCATAAGCTACCATATGATATTTATTACCATCAAATATACTAGTCCCTAAGTGGACACCCTAAAATTGTGATTCTACAAAACAAAGGCTTTACGGAAAAACCCGGAGAAAAGGCGGATCCTTGTTCTCCGGAGGAATGTGGAAGTGGTCATTTTTGAGAAATTGGTGTTTTAAAAAATGACACATAACCTAGTCTTCGCCGGACAACCTTTACCGTACTGCCACCCTACCCCAACATGGGCACGAGGCTTAACTGGAAGTTTGTTCTTGTTAGTGTGTGTTCTATCTCAATCGCTATAAGGGACGTCGTACCCTCGAACCGAATGTCGTGGAGACATATAAAGTGTGGGATTAATTTTCCCTCCGGATGCAGCAGTTGGGGCTCCTGGCTTGGCGGGGATTAGCTCGGTGCCGGGGATGCGGACACTCGACTGAAGAGATAGACATATACTAGCTTGAACATAGTGAATGGTTATGATCAGATACCTGATGTTTACATACTGTTGTTACAGTCCGTGGTTGTTCACGGTAGGTGTACTGGATCTGGTGGATGAGTACACCTCTGCAGAGTACAACTTTTTCGAAGAAGCCGCGTCCTCGGATATGGACAGTTGAATGGACATGTAGCTAGCATTGTGTCAATTTTTTCAAAAAGGAAGTTTTTGAAAAGGAGTTTTTAAAAGGAAGTGGTGAACTTGTGAAGTTCGGAAAGGAATGAAAACTTATACCGTGGAGGTATCGTCGATGATGAAAAGCCAGATGTTGTTATACAAAACAAAATGTTTTGCAAAGAAAACCTTTTCTACTCTAAGCAAGAATTCTGGAAACTGATTCCAAGAAGTTTTGCAAAGAGAAAATATTCTTTAACAAAACTTTACAAAACCTCTTGTACATGTGATATCTACAAGAGAAATAAAACTATATTATTTTCCTCTGAAGTATCTTCTTCAACGAAGATACAGATTAACCTGACTGCAACTGTGGTGTCGTCATATATGAACACCATTGGTAGTGAACCCTATTTATAGCCTACCTGTTCCACCATATAAGCATATTTGCATGTTGGTAAGTGATATGATGGATGTCTTGCTGAGTACATTCAAATGTACTCATTATGGTTTCGCCCCTGGTATCTACTTGCCAGACTTTGAGAAGGAGCCTCCGAAGGAGATCTATGAAGAGAAGTACGGAGTTGACGGCTTTGCGAACTAGGATCATCTCCGGGTCAGCAGCCTGTAGGTTAAGGCGTGACTTGGGCTCATCTACGTTGTGTTTTAATTGTCTTCCGCTGTGTTTGATAAGTTGCCTGCCCTATGTGGTAGTTGTGTTAAACTTGATCATGTGATCTTTTATGTAATACCTTTATGTATTCGTGTAATGGATGATGTATTTCTGCGAGCCAACTTTGTATGTTGTTCACGACTGATCTTTCTGGGATCGTGAATGTATGCATACGGAGGGTTTCAGACTGTCGGTCTGGGGTCCTTACAGCCGGGTCTGAGTATACAATTGTGCTATTCAAGCAATCAGCCCCCAAGACCTACATATGTGTCCTACGCGACAGTAGGCTTTCTGCTCTACCGGCTTACAGATAGCTTGAACACTAAAAAAGGAAAAGATGCGCAAATTTGGACCCACTAAATCATACGCCTTACTATTGGGAAACATATTTGACTAAAACAACACACTAGTAAATACAAAGCATGATCAATTATAGAAAAATATGCAAGAAACTAACAAAATTTAAGGAACATAATAACTATCATGATTTAACCATTTTTTTATTGATATGAAAAGGTTAGGTCAGCAGGCCGCCTCACTAAAAACCCTCCAGTCCCCGTAGGTACCCTGGATAGAAAAAGAGCACGTCTGAAATCTGCTGCCTGTTACATCGTGTGATACAGTTTGCAAACCGAGTCTATGCTAAGTGTAGTAAGGGCGCAGCTGGGCCACGTTCCATGGTCGTTCGCGCTCTTGCATGGAGAAGGTGGAATGAGCAGTGTCATTCACATGGTCCGACTCTTTCCTTGCATCCACTAGGTAATACGATCCGTTGTGTAGACTCCGGCTTATAATGAACGGGCCCTCCCATGGGGGAGACAACTTGTGTTTCCCCTCTTTAGATTGCGCCCAACACAGCACCAGGTCTCCTTCCTGAAAACACGCGTCCTGACCCGGCGGCTGTGATATCGCCGTAAATCCTGCTGATATACTGCAGACCGCTCCAAGGCTTGCTCCCTGTGCTCTTCTAACATGTCCACAGCGTCTTGCCGGGTATTCTCGTTTTCTACCTCGACATAGGCCGCCACTCGTGGCGATTCATGGATAATATCACTTGGGAGGACCGCCTCTGCACCATAAACCATAAAAAACGGGGTCATCTGAGTAGACCTGTTAGGTGTAGTATTGATTCCCCAAACCACAGAGGGTAACTCCTCGACCCATGCTCCAGCATCTCGGAGACACGGGACTCATAATTGTGGTTTTAACCCACGAAGTAGCTCTTGGTTTGCTCTCTCCACCTGACCATTGGCTTGTGGATGGGCCACCGAGGCTACATCAAGTCGAATGTCATTGTTTCCACAGAACTTCTCCATCACTCCTAAGGACATATTGGTTCCATTGTCTGTGATTATGATGTGGGGGTATCCAAAACGATATATCATCTTCTTCAAGAATTGCACAGCTGTGGCCGCTTCACAGTTCGTAACTGGCATGACCTCAACCCACTTTGTGAACTTATCGACGGCCACCAGTAAATGAGTCTTTTTGCACGGAGACATGTGGAAAGGGCCCACCATATCTATACCCCAAACAACGAACGGCCAAGTCAATGGAATTGTCCGCAGCTCCATAGCCGGCACATGGGTTTGCCGATCATACCTCTGACATCCATCACATCTTGCCACCAAGCGTTCTGCGTCTGCTAAAGACGTAAGCCAAAAGAAACCGTGCCGATACGCCTTGGCCACAAGGGATCTTGTGGAGGCATGGTGTCCACAATCACCTTCATGAATTTCTTTCAATATTTGTCGGCCTTCTTCTGGAGCTACGCAGCGTAAAAAGACACCTATAGCACTTCTCTTGTAAAGCTCACCCGAATGATAGAGTAACCTTTTGCCCGTCTCTGGATTTGTCGGGCTATAACTTCCTGCTGTGGTAACTCGCCCCGTAGTAGGAATGCCAGGAACGGCTCCGTCCATTCTGGAATAGCGCGCACCGCGGCTACAAATTCCGAGTCTGGGTCCCGGTGAGCTATCTCTTCTTCTGACTCGGTTTTAACGGAAGGCTGCCACAATTCATCCAAGAAAACATTAGGCGGGACCGGCTCTCGACGGGAGCCGAGTCTCGACAGTGCGTCTGCAGCCTCGTTCTTACGCTGGTCAATGTGCTCCACCTGATACCCTGAGAAAGACCCGGCTACTTTGTCCACCTCTCTGCGGTATGCTGCCATCGTTGCATCCTTCCTGTCCCACGTTCCTGAGACCTGCTGTACCACAAGACCCGAGTCTTCGTAGCACTTTATACGCTTAATGCTCATCTCCTTTGCTATACGCAATCCATGCAACAAGGTCTCGTACTTGGCTACATTGTTAGAGCAATCAAAATGAATTTGCAAAACGTAGTGCAACTTATCTCCTTTTGGCGATGTGAGCACAACGTCGGCCCCCGATCCTTCATACTTCTTGGAACCATCGAAATGCATAACCCAAGATTCTGAACTTGGCACTAACGAGGGCACGCTTGTCTGAGTCCAATCATTAACAAAATCAACCAACGCCTGAGACTTGATCGCAGATCGAGGCTCATAATTGATGTGATAATCACCCATCTCGATGGCCCACTTGGCTACTCTACCTGTAGCATCTGAATTTCTTATGATATCTGCCATGGGTATGGAACTTACCACTGTTATGGGGTGTTCTTGGAAATACGGCTTCAATTTCCGACTGGCCATGAATACCCCAAACACTAGCTTCTGCCAACGCGGATACCGCTGCTTTGCCTTTGATAAGACCTTGCTCACATAATAAACCGGTCGTTGCACCGGGTAATCCTTTCCATCCTCTTTACGCTCAACCACGACTACTGCACTAACTGCTCGAGGCCCGGCTGCAACATACAACAACATGGGCTCTTTGGGACCCGGCGCTGCTAAAACCGAGGCTTCAGATAGGTGCTTCTTCAGAGCTTCAAACGCCTCATCCGCCTCTTTATCCCATACGAACTTGTCTATTTTCTTCAATAGTCGGTATAGGGGTATTGCCTTTTCTCCGAGCCGAGATATGAACCGGCTCAGTGCTGCTACGCATCCTGTAAGTTTCTGAACATGTTTCAATCCTTCTGGCTTTTTTAGGCTCTGAATAGCTTTGATCTTCTCCGGGTTAGCCTCGATCCCTCGCTCAGAAATGATGAAACCAAGTAGTTTCCCCGCGGGAACTCCGAACACACATTTTGTTGGGTTGAGCTTCATTTTGTATCTCCTCAGGTTCTTGAAGGTCTCTTTTAGGTAATCAATGAACGTTTATGCGTTCCTTGTTTTGATCACCATGTCATCGACATAAGCATGGACATTGCACCCAGTATGATCCTCGAAGCACTTCTGAATGCACCGCTGGTATGTTGCACCGGCATTTTTCAATCCAAAGGTCATGGTTTTGTAACAAAAAGTTCCAAAGGGGGTTATGAACGACGTCTTCTCCCAATCCACCTCTTTGAGCTTTATCTGATGATACCCGTAATAGGCATCCAGAAAGCATAACAAGTCACTTCCCGCCACCGCATCTATGATCTGGTCTATCCTTGGAAGGGCAAACGGATCTTTTGGACAATGCTTGTTGAGACTCGTGTAATCTATGCACATTCTCCACTCGTTATTATTTTTCAACACTAAAACCGGGTTAGCCAACCACTTGGGGTGGAAAACCTCCATGATAAAGCCGGCTGCTAAGAGCCGAGCTACCTCTGCTCCTATAGCTTTTCTTCTTTCTTCATTCATTTTCCTCAGGCCTTGCTTCACTGGCCAGGACTTGGGGTCAACATGTAAATTGTGCTCAGCGAGTTCATTCGGGATACCCGACATGTCGCTAGGCGTCCATGCAAAAACATCCTGATTCTCACGGATAAACTCGATGAGCGTGCCTTCCTCCTTGTTATCCAGGTTGGACCCTATGGCAAACTGCTTGGAAGAGTCGCCCTCAATGAAAGCCACCATGTTTGTGTCTTGGGGCTGCTTTAAACTTTGCTCTCTCATCATCGGTATTTGGTTTTTTCAAAGCTGTTCGATCTTCCGGGTCTACCTGAGACCTGTAATACCTGAGTTCTTCCTTTGCATAGGCTTGTTCTGCGAGGGCCGCATCTCCCTCATCGCACTCTGCTGCCACAGCCCTATTCCCATGAATAGTGATGGTCCATTTAAGGCCCGGAATTTTCAACTGTAGGTAAACGTAACACGGTCTTGCCATGAACTTGGCGTAAGCCGGCCTTCCTAACAGTGCATGATAAGGACTGCGCAATTTCACCACCTCGAATGTGAGCCAATCTACTCTGTAATTATCCTTGGATTCTCCAAAAGCAACCTCCAGTGATATCTTTCCCTCAGGGCAGGCCGAATGTCCTGGTACAATTCCGTGAAAAACTGTGGTGCTTTTCTACAGCTGGGACTCCTTGAGCCCCATACGTAAAAAGGTCTCCCAATATATGATATTGATACTACTCCCACCATCCATCAGAACCTTCTTTAACTCATAGCCATTGACTTGCGGTGCTACTACCAAATCTAGCAAACCCGGATGTTCTATTGCTTCCGGGTGATCCGTTCTACTCCATGTTACTTCTTGATCTGACCATCTCAGGTATCTTGGAACACCCGAAGAAACCGAATTTACAACTCTTTTGGGTATCTTCCTTTCCCTCTTGGTGGTCCCAGTGGTGTGAACATAATACTGTCCTAGCTGCTTTGGGTTACTCTGAAAACCCCCTGCACCACTCTGGTTATTACCCGCGTTGCCAGCTCCTGCATTGCCTGCGGGGGGTGGGCCGTTACCCTGGTTTCCACCCTGACCCGGCCCTCCTCCCCGGCCTGCACCTTGCAGTGCCTTCTGTATTTCCTCATTTTTCCACCTTTGTAGATCCACGAATTGCTCCAATGAATGGTTAGCCGGCCTGCACCTTGCAGCGCCTTCTGTATTTCCTCATTTTTCCACCTTTGTAGATCCACGCATTGCTCCAATGAATGGTTAGCCGCCTGCCATTCCTACTATGGCGCGGGCAAGGCATCTTGAAGGCTTCGATGTGGTTATTCGGCCGCGATGGCCCTTGATAATTGCTTCCTCCGTTGAAGTTTCCGTCCGCTCTGGGCCTTGCAAACCCGGCCTCAGTATTGGTGACTAACTCGGAGCCCCCCTCATAGGGACGTTTATGCTGGTTGTTTCCATTGCCACCATTGTTACCTCCATTGTTATTCGGTGCAGCCCCATTACCGGTTCTTCCATTGTTGCTCACATTAGCTTTTCCCTTCTTATCCTCAATGTCTTCTTCTGTGGTGTCGGTGGAGGCATGCTTGTTGCACGCGTCCATCAACTCCCCCATGGTAATTTCTGAAACATGCCTACTGGATTTCATGCGTACCAATTTTTACACCAAGGGCGTATATCTGCATGTTTTCGCCATAGCTTGTATTGCATCCTTTGGCTGGATATAGGTGGAAGAGTGGAGTATCTCCATGACTCGACGCACCCAGCTGCGTGCCGACTCTCCCTTTCTCTGCACACACCGATCCAAGTCATCAATTGTGTATAATTTCCTGCAAGTTCCATGAAAATGCTTGACGAAAGCCGACTTAAGGTCACTCCACGAATTGATAGACCTCTCAGGCAGGTTATTGAACCATAGTTTAGCTGCTCCTTCAGACATCATGAGATACATAAATTTGGCTTGGAGTTTTTCTGAAGCGTTGCGAATAGACATGGCCATCTCATAGCCGCTTAACCAGGTCTCAGGATCCATGGCCGGCTCATAGTTGACAACTTTACCAGGCTATTTGAACTTGTCCGGGAAAGCCTCGGCCCTGATAGCGTCTGATAAGCATTTGGGTTCGGCTAAGTTTGTCAACACCGGCCTTATTCTTGAAACGTGTGAAACCTCGGCCGCTGCGGCGGGAGGCGCGCCAACTCCTCGACCTCGCACTACAAACCCGGCCGCACGCCTTGCCCGAGAACTATCCACGGTAGCTTGTGCCGCTGAGACTGTAGGAGCTGCTGGTCTAGGTGGAGGAGGCGGCATTTGCTGCTGCTCTGCCCTCCGTCGTGCTGAATTCGACTAAATGTTCCTCGTATTACCTTCCTGCCGACTGATATACGGCGTCCCGTGCATGCCGCTCCTATTGTCCGGGTAATTTGCTTGCTGAGCCACCGCAGTGCGTAACATCTCTATAGCCCGCCGGGTTTCTATTGCTTGAGGCGACTCTCCCAGTGGAATACGGTCAAGCGCTAAAGTTGCAGCGTACACGTTGTTCATAGGGTTATTGAAGTGACCCGACGGGGTATGAAATCGTGATGGTGGTGGTTGCACAGCATTGCCCCCGGCCGCCCCAGCGGGTAGCGCAGGTGACCCGACTTGCATGTTAGTCGGTTGTCCCTCGAGCGCTGCTCCCGCGTACCCAGTTCCTTGATTCACGATCGGGATTTGCTGGTCTTGAGGCGTAATGAATAACGCGGCCGGTAGTAGGGCTCCGCCTGTCGCAGGCAGTCTCGTCTGATGCCTCTGATTATATGCTCTAGTTGTTTGTGTATGTATACGATCCTCTAACTCGTCCAACTGACGTTGACGCACGGCCATCCGCAGTTTCTCGGCTTCTACATCTCCCCTCTGTTGTTCCAATGCTCGGCGGGCCACATCCAAGTCTCTGGCCCGGGCCGCCGCGTTCTTTGGGGTTATCACCGTTGCTAACACTGTGGGATCCAAGATCAAGTTGTTGCTGAACAGAGCCGGATTTGGTGGGTGTGACGTTCCCGCACTGACTGTTCTGTTCATCCTAAATCCAAACATGTTCCTGTGATGAGAAGTTTCACCTGTTTGGCTGGTGACGGACGTCTGCTCACCATCGACCCGGACTCCAGCCGGATTTCCATTAATCGGAGTCTGTTGTTGGGCCAGCGCTTGCGCCGCACCAGCCGCGGCTACTGACACATCACCTTGATTTAGATTTGTCGCAGGGGCTGTGTAGACCGCAACTCGGCACGCAATGCCTGGTGAAGATTCATATTCTTCTTCCTCGCAACTATCTTTTTCGTACTGATCTTCGAGCAGGTGCAAGATAGATTCAGTGTCATCATCTCCAGTAACCCGGCCACGCGGGATCCATGACGGTTGTCGCGGGATGTTCACGGCAGACGTTACCGGGGGTAACTTGGATTGAGGTGAATCGACTCTGGTGTTTGGGAGAGGATTTAGCTCAGAGGAAATCATGTCAACTAGAAATCTAGGGTTCCTGGCTATAATGTCGTGGCAAGTCCAACCTAAGGTTACAAAACTCGAATCCTTCTCTCTTCTCCAAACTCAAAAGCGTGGTCTCTTTGCCCTAGAAGCCGGTTTATATAACACCCGGCTTCCTAACTTTCCATACAAGGTATTTTCCAGAATCCCACTCGGGATCCGCGCATTACCCTAAATCCCCTACCGTGACCCCCAAGGCACGAGTTACAAGGCATGCGCTCCCTTTCAGGTCTTCTAGAACTCCCTTCTTCTTGGGTCGGGTCTCGTGCGGTCTCTCCTGGCCGGGTCTCGCCCAGACATAGGCCTACCGGGTTATCATCCCCCCAACAGTAGTCCCGATAATAGCTTGGGCGTCTTGGAGCCAACCACGAAGCGCACGCTATTCCCTGCAAAACAATACACATTTATATCCAAAATATGACGGGTTAGATTGCTTTAACTATAGCTAGGCCTGCTCTTTGGCGGTCCATATAATAACCCAGTTTTCATTCGAGCCGGGTATCGTTCCCCGAGTTAACACTTCGAGAGGACATACTATAACCTGGCTTCCATTTCTTCACCTCCTAGTCCGAGCAACAATTTGTCAAGTCCGACTCTCTCAGCAAGCTTGAGTAACCCGGACATTTAGCATTAAGTCCCAAGATCCTTATCCCCAAATTTACGGACCGGATCAAATCTCCCCGAAAAACGGTCAACTTACCATTTGGAGCCTAGGGTTTCCCTGCGCCTATAAATAGGCCCCTGGGGGGGACCCTAAAACTCCTAAACGCTCCATTTCAACTTCATCTTCTTCCTCCCGCTCGTTCCCTGCGCCCAAAAGCTCAAGGCCAAGCCCTAGCCGCCGGACCCGTGCACGCGCGCCGCCAAACTCGTCGCCGGTCGTCGCCCACGTCTCCGTCCTGCGCTGTCATCTCACGCATCCGGGCTCGCGCCACCGCGATCGCCGGATTCCGCATCTAGAACGCCGCCCCGCCATTGGAGCTCAAGGCGCACCTCGGACCTTCAACCGCCTGACTGTACGCACGTCGCCGTCGTCTCCTAGAACCGCGCACATCACCATTTCCGGTAAGCATTTCTAGATCTAGTGGATATATCCATTTTTTCAGGTCCTTAGATTGGTGTTCTTCGCATGCACTACTCCTTTCTTCCTTTTCCCCTAGATTTATTCTTGTTTTTCAACTTCTTCTAGATCCGTTTCCATGGCTCCCAAAGCTAGCACCAAGTCTAAGGGAAAAAAACCCGGCTTTGAAGCAAAAGCCGGGTCAGTCGATCTCAGCCAACTGGGCTAGGTCGACTGTCACCAAGGCCAAGCTGGAGGAGTTAGCCGAGTCTGGGGTCCTGCCCGCAGAGTCGAAAATCTCCTGGAGAGCGCCAGGGGAAGAGACCCTGTCTTCACCCGGTTCAGGTGAAGTAGTTGTTTTCCTCGAGTATGTGATCCGGGTTTTCCGCCCCCCGGGTCACCCTTTTTTCCGCGATCTTCTGGACCACTACAAACTCCGAGTTTTTGACATCGGTCCTAACTCGATCTTAAATATTTGCCACTTCATCGTTCTTTGTGAAGCCTATCTTTGCATTCCCCCAAATCTTACCCTGTTTTTGGAGTTATTTTAATGCAAGCCCTGCCGGGAGAGCACGGACGGGCCCCTCCTCGTTTGTAGGGGGTGTTCATTCAGAGACGTAAAAATTCTCTGATGCCGACTCTCGGTCTTCACAGTCACGTGAAGCACTGGCAGAAGACCTTTTTCTACTGCCAAGACACATCCATACCCGGCCAGAATCATTTGCCGGGTTTCTCTGTCGAGACTCTCTCCCTCTCCGATAACCTTAGATCCTTTGCGTCGGAAGCCGATAGACAATCTATCCAGCCCCTCCTCCACAAACTAGCCGTCCTTGCAGCCCATGGTATTTGCGGGCTAAACTTAGTTAAAACCTGGGTTAGCTGTAGGATTCAGCCAAACAGCATCCGTCCCAAGCTTATCTGCGAATATTCCGGTCACTTAACCGACTCTCTCCGATACTCGGAGAAGTCATACCCGGCCGCAGATATCAACAGGACTATGAAGAACTTCCTGGCCGAGAAAGTTGACGTTATCAAGAGCGTCTCCGGACTCGGCCCTTTCACTCATGCAAACCCGACTCCTCCAGTAAGAACCGGATAACACCTTCTGTTCCGACTATTACTTGAAATGCACTCTTATTAACATTTAACTTGGTTGCTTTTTACCCAGGAAAACGACGAGTTCTGGAAAATTGTTACCCCGCCACCTTCTGAAAACTCGGAAGAAGAAGAAGAACCGAGTGATAGCGAGGAAGGTAATTCCGAGTCACTACTTAATAGATACTTTGTTAATCTATTAGGCCAAAATTCTCCTCCTTCCGACAATGCACCACCATCACCAGCACTAGCTGATAAGGACGGCTCTCAATCGGAGGAGAGCGAGGCCGAGCCAGAGGTTGAGGTTGGCCAGAAGAGGAAGCCTAGGGGAGTTACTTTCAAGGTGCCGTACTCCTCCATGACCTCAGAGCCGTACTCCTACGCCGGTATGTGCAAATTTAACAGGTATCTAACCACTATATCATCTTTGAAGGACACAACTCCAGCCAAGCGACGGGCAACCCGGACTTCTCCGGGTGACGATCCCCTCAACCCCGGGATCCCTATGTCGCCTGCTCGCCGAGCAGGTACTCCTTCAACTTATTCTGCCCACATTCCTCGAAAATATCCATCTCCAAGCCATCCGTTAGCCGGACAGCTCCGAGTCTCACTTTCCGATTCTTTATCAGTGTCCTCTGGGTCTAGTAATGATCTTCCAAGCGACTTTGTCGTGAATACCAGGTAATTCGCATGCCTTACTCGCCAATGTCTCTATACTTTCCGCATTTCCCTCTATTGTTTACTAACCTTTTGTTTTTCTTTCCTCAGAGCCAAGGTCACACTTAGTGACCAAGAGGAAACCCCTGTTGATAACCCGGCGATAGAAGACCCGGAGAGCGTCATTAAGCCCCCATTCGTTGAAGAGCAAGAGCCGGAAGACACGGCCATTCCCAGGACCGAGTCTCCTCCGCCCACGCATCAATCGGCTGATCCCGACATCGAGTATCTTGGGACGCAGAGGGCAGCTCCTGCTCCCAATACCCAGGCGACCAGAGTCGACCCGCTCAAACAGGAGGCGACCCCACCACCGGGTAACCAGAACCCCAGCTCTTCCAGGCCGGCTCTAAGCGGCCTTGATTTTGAAAAGATATTAAAGGAGTACCACTCCCTGAAAGCCACTGAAACTGGGATTATCGAGTCTCTGGCGGCTGAGCATCAGGTTAGTTTAACTAATACTATTTACGTACTCGTCCTAGTCCCCAAGTTCCGGGTGAACTGTTAACAGTTTAGTCGGTACATTTGCAGCTATATAACCTTTCGTGTGCAACTTTATCCTATTGCCGTCTGATGTTTCCTTGTCTTTTTTCAGGCTTATGTGACCCGGGCGGATGAGATGTTGGCAAAAACCAACGAACTCCTGCAGGCTGAGACCAAACTTCGTGAAGACCTGGAAGCCGAGGTGAAAGAGCTTTCTAAGCAGTGCAAGAAGTACAAGAAGAAACTCCATAATGTTGAGGAGTATTTGAACAAACTCTCAACTTTTATTGCCAATACTTATAAGTCCATCGTTGGTAAAGCACATCTATACTCCTGATTATCACTCGGATTTTTCATTTTATAGGGTCTTTAATCCGAGTCTCACCACCTTGCTTTTTTTGTGTACTGCAGGTCCGGGTGAAGTTGTTGGGGAACATGATGATCTCAAGAAACTGAAGATACTCAAGACCGTCATCCGATAATTCTCAGCGGGGACAAAGTGGACCCTCGAGGCTGTGAAGTGGACCGGCACTTATGGCGGCGTGACCCAGATGCTTGAAGCCTACTCGACAATCCCTGCCTGGATTGATATCTGGAAACGCTCGGCGTGCCGAGTTGGAGTGATACGCGGCCTTGTGTTAGCCAAAGCCTACTATCCGAAGATTGAGCCGGCAACGCTTGTGAATGGATTTCCTGAGTTTAATACTGATGGATCGAGGTTCACAGCAAAGGACCTCAAAGTCATCAATACTCAGATTCGTCACTCGGCCAGCTTGATCGCCGAAAAGCTCGATGTAAACAAGCTTACCCCTCCGTACAACACTGAAGATATGCCGGTACCCTCTGATTTCCCTGCTCCCTTTGATATACTGACTCGGTACAAGGAAGAGGTTGCCAAGAACAAAACCGGGGCCGGTTCTGCGCCAACGTCATCGACTCCAGTTGTCCCTCCTCCAGCTCGCGCTGATTCCGCGGTTGACCCGGACACAGAGGCAGGGAAAGCTACAGAGGAGAACACCGAAGACCCGGCTGCCAAGACTACCCTTGATGACTTGGCTATGGACGCCGAGTAATGTTCTCGTCTTTACCAACAAACACTCATTCGGCCAATAGGCATTTGTAATATGCCTGTTTACACTTGTTTATTTGATAGTGCGCCTGTGCACTTTTGATACTCCTCCTTTGGTTTGTAATACGTTTAAACTTCTATAGCTTTGATGGCCCTTCTGGTCATCCATTTGGTATGCACTTTTTGACCTTATGTTTGCATATTTTTGCTTTTGGTATACATTTCTTTGCAATGGGTACCAAGTCTGGATTGTGGGATCGTGAAGATTTTCTTCCAAGTCCCCAAGACCCGGACTTTGGGTTGAGGGTTTTCTGGCTTGGGAAACTTTGCTTATTAAGTCCCCAAGACCCCAAGACCCATACTTTGGGCCTTGGGATCCTTGGCTTAGAGATATTTTCGCTTTCTCAAGTCCCCAAGTCCCTGAGACCCGGATTTGGGGTCTGGGAGTTGATGGGTCTGAGAAAACCTTTTATTTTCTCCAAGTCCTCAACTGTACCACTATCCTTTATATACTTTGAAGTTTATGCTTAATATATTATGAATTTCCGGCTATTGCCTTTATTCTGCATAACTTATGGTTTGGATGATCCTTTTGACCCTCTTTGTTGTAAGCCGGCTTTCACATGGATACTCAATGTTGCTATAGCTCTATGAAAACAGGGTCAGGCAAGTCCCCATGGGCATCATGACTGATTGAATTTATAGGCTAGCAAACATGCCACTTTGTTGCGAGTCACATCAGGCTTAAACAAAAAAGACCAAGAAAAGTTTGGCTCTATTGTCCAGGTTATGAGATTGCAACTGTACTTATTACAAGTAATCAGCCCTCATACCTTAATGGCATCGCGGCCGGGTCTGAGTTTGTAACTGTGCTATTCAAGCAATCAGCCCCCAAGACCTAGGTATATGTTATGCAATAATAGGCTTTACAGATAACTTAAAATAAAAACGAAAAGCTGTGTAAACTTCAGACTACATTTCTCACAATTGGGTTATTATAACTAACTAAACGTAATATACTTACCTGATATAAATCATGATTAAATACAGAAAAATATGCGAAGAAACAACAAAAATACAGGAAACACAAGAACTATAATGATTTAACCATCTCTTTATTCATATGAAAAGGTTAGGTCAGCAGGCCGCCTCATTAAAAACCCTCCAGTCCCCTTAGGTACCCTGGATAGGAAAAGAGTGCGTGTGAAACCTGCTGCCTGTTACATCGTGCAATACAACTTGCAAACCGATTCTATGCTAAGTATAGTAGGGACGTAGCTGAGCCGCGTTCCATGATCTTTCTCGCTCTTGCATAGATGAAGTGGTATGGGCAGTGTCATTGATAGTATCCGACTCTTCCCTTGCATCTATCAAGTAGTATGATCCATTATGCAAATTCTGGCCTATGATGAACGGGCCCTCCCATGGGGGGGATAGCTTGTGCTTTCCTTCCTTGGATTGTACTAAGAGCAACACCAGGTCTTCTTCCTGGAAGACCCGGGTTTTGACTCGGCGATTGTGATACCGCCTCAAGTCCTGCTGGTATATAGCTGGTCGCTCCAAATCTTGCTCCTTGTGTTCTTCTAACATGTCCACGGCGTCATGTCGAGTCTTCTCGTTCTCCACCTCGACATAAGCCGCCACACGGGGCAAATCATGGATAATATCACTCGGAAGGACTGCCTCTGCACCATAAACCATAAAAAACGGGGTCATCTGAGTAGATCTGTTAGGTGTAGTGTTAATTCCCCAAACCACAGAAGGTAACTCCTCCACCCATGCTCCAGCAGCTCGAAGACACGGGACTCGTAGTCGTGGTTTCAATCCTCGAAGTAACTCCTGGTTTGCTCTTTCCACCTGCCCATTGGCTTGCGGATGGGCCACAGAGGCCACATCAAGCCGGATACCATTGTTTCCACAAAATTTCTCTATCTCTCCTAGGGACATGTTGGTTCCATTGTCTGTGATTATGCTGTGAGGGTACCCAAATTGATGTATGATCTTCTTCAAGAATTTCAGAGATGCGGCCGCCTCACAATTTGTAGCAGGCATGACCTCAACCCATTTTGTGAACTTATCAATAGCCACTAGCAGATGGGTCTTTTTGCATGGAGACATGTGGAAAGGACCTACCATATCCATACCCCAAACAGCAAACGGCCAAGTCAAGGGAATCGTCCGCAACTCCATAGCCGGCACATGAGTTTGTCGAGCATACCTTTGACACCCATCGCACCTTGATACTAAGCGCTCTGCATCTGCTATGGCCGTGAGCCAAAAGAAACCATGCCGATATGCCTTAGCCAAAAGAGATCTCGTGGAGGCATGATGTCCGCAATCACCTTCATGAATCTCCTTCAATATTTGACGGCCTTCTTCTGGGGCCACGCAGCGTATAAAGACACATGCAGCGCTTCTCTTATAAAGTTCTCCGTTAATGATAGAATAACCCTTTGCTCGTCTCAAGATTTGTCGGGCTAAAACCTCCTGTTGTGGTAACTCGCCCCGTAGCAGAAACGCTAGGAACGGCTCTGTCCATTCCGGGATAGCACGTACTGCGGCCACTAACTCCAAATCTGGGTCTTGGTGAGCCGCCTCTTCCTCAGATTCGGTTCTGACAGAGGGCCGCCATAACTCGTCCAGGAAGACATTAGGGGGAACCGGCTCTCGACGCGAACCGAGTCTGGTGAGCGCATCTGCTGCCTCGTTCTTTCGCCTGTCAATGTGCTCCACCTGATACCCAGAAAAAGACCCGGCTACTTTGTCCACCTCTCTACGATATGCTGCCATGGTTGCATCCTTTTTGTCCCATGTTCCTGAGACCTGCTGTACCACGAGATCCGAGTCTCCGTAGCACCTTATCCGCTTGATGTTCATTTCCTTTGCTACTTGTAGTCCATGTAACAGGGCCTCATAATCGGCCACGTTGTTAGAGCAGTCGAAGTGAATTTGTAATACATAACTCAACTTGTCTCATTTTGGTGATGTAAGTACCACCCCAGCTCCTGACCCCTCGTACTGCTTGGAGCCATCAAAATGCATCACCCAAGACTCTGAACTTGGCATCATTATGGGCATGCTTGTGTGAGTCCAATCGTTGACAAAATCGACCAAAGCTTGAGACTTGATCGCGGACCGGGGCTCATAGTTGATGTGGTAGTCTCCCATCTCAATGGCCCACTTGGCCACCCTGCCTGTTGCGTCTGAATTTCTTATAATAACTGCCATTGGAATTGAGCTTACCACTGTAATAGGGTGTTCCTGAAAGTATGGCTTCAATTTCCGGCTGGCCATGAATACTCCAAAAACTAGCTTTTGCCAGTGAGGGTATCGTTGCTTTGCTTCCGATAAGACCTCGCTCACATAATAAACCGGCCTTTGCACCGGGTGATCCTTCCCATCCTCCTTGCGCTCAACCACAACCACTACGCTAACTGCCCGGGGCCCAGCCGCAACATACAATAACATAGGCTCCTTGGGACCCGGCGCAGCCAGAACTGGTGCCTCAGATAACTGCTTTTTTAGAGCCTCAAATGCCTCGTCCGCCTCTTGGTCCCATACGAACTTGTCTGTTTTCTTCAAGAGTCGGTATAGGGGTATTGCTTTTTCTCTGAGCCGGGATATAAACCGGCTTAGCGCGGCCACGCATCCCGTAAGCTTCTGAACATGTTTCAGCTCTTCCAGCTTTTTCATGCTCTGGATGGCTTTGATCTTTTCCGGGTTAACTTCGATCCCCCGCTCTGAAACGATGAAACCGAGTAACTTCCCCGCAGGAACCCCAAACACGCACTTGGTTGGGTTGAGCTTTATCTGGCATCTCCTCAGGTTCTTGAATGTTTCTTTCAGGTCATCAATGAATGTTTCTGCTTTCCTTGTTTTGATCACCACATCATCGACATAAGCGTGGACGTTGCGTCCAATCTGATCCTCGAAGCACTTCTGAATACACCGTTGGTATGTTGCACCTGCGTTTTTCAATCCAAAGGTCATAGTTTTATAGAAAAAGGCCCCAAAGGGGGTTATGAATGATGCTTTTCCCAATCTTCCTTTTTTAGCTTTATCTGGTGATACCCAGAATAAGCGTCCAGGAAGCATAATAGGTCACTTCCCGCGACCGCGTCTATGATCTGATCTATCCTTGGAAGGGCAAACGGATCCTTTGGGCAATGCTTGTTGAGACTTGTATAATCTATGCACATTCTCCACTCATTGTTCTTTTTCAGCACTAAAACCGGGTTTGCAAGCCAATCCGGGTGAAAGACCTCCATGATAAAGCCGGCTGCTAGGAGCCGATCTATCTCTGCCCCTATAGCCTTTCTCCTTTCCTCGTTCATTTTTCTCAGGCCTTGCTTCACTGGCTGAGACTTGGGATCAACATGCAAGTTGTGTTCAGCGAGCTCAGTCGGGATACCCGGCATGTCACTCGGCGTCCAGGCAAACACCACCTGATTCTCGCGAATAAACTTTATGAGTGCCTCTTCCTCTTCATTACCCAGATTAGAACCTATAGCAAACTGTTTGGAAGAGTCGCCCTCAATAAAGGCCACCATCTTCGTGTCTTGGGCTGCTTTAAACTTGGCTCTCTCATCGTCCGTATTTGGTTTCTTCAAAGCTGTTCGATCTTCCGGGTCTACCGGAGACCGGTAATACCTGAGTTCTTCCTTCGCACAAGCTTGTTCTGCAAGTTCCGCATCTCCCTCAGCACACTCGGCTGCCACAGCCCTGTTTCCATGTATAGTGATAGTTTGTTTAGGACCCGGTATTTTTAGCTGTAAGTACACATAACACGTCCTAGCCATGAATTTGGCGTAAGCCGGCCTTCCGAACAGCGCATGATAAGGACTACACATTTTTACCACCTCGAATGTGAGCCACTCTACTCTGTAGTTATCCTTCGATTCTCCAAAAGCAACCTCTAGTGTAATCTTTCCCTCAGGGCAGGCCGAATGTCCTAGCACAATTCCGTGGAAAACTGTTGAACTTTTCTGCAACTGAGACTCCTTGAGCCCCATACGTAAAAAGGTTTCCCAGTATAGGATATTGATGCTACTCCCACCATCCATCAAAATTTTCTTCAATTCGTAACCATTGACCTGTGGCGCTACCACCAAAGCCAGCACACCCGGATGTTCTATTGCTTCCGGGTGATCTCTCCTTCTCCATGTTACTTCTTGATCTGACCATCTCAGATCTCTTGGGACACCCGAGGAAACCGAGTTTACCGCTCTCTTGAGCACCTTTCTCTCCCTTTTGGAGGTCCCAGTGGTGTGGACATGGTATTGCCCTAATTGCTTTGGATTAGCCTGAAAGCCGCCCGCACCACCCTGGTTATTACCCGGATTACCACCTCCTGCGTTGCCAGCGGGGGGTGGTCCGTTGCCCGGGTTTCCACCCAGACCCGGTCCTCCTCCCCGGCCTGCGCCTCGCAGGGCCTTCTGTATCTCCTCGTTTTTTCATCTCTGTAAGTCCACGCATTGCTCCAGCGAATGATTAGCCGGCTTACCATTCCTAATATGACGCGGGCAAGGCATCCTGAAGGCTTCTATGTGGTTAGCCGGCCGTGGTGGTCCTTGATAATTGCCTCCTCCGTTGAAGTTTCCTCCGTTGAAGTTTCCATCTACCCTAGGCCTTGGGAATCCTGCCTCGGTACTGGCGACTAACTCGGAGTTTCCTCATACGGACGTTTATGTTGGTTGTTTCCGTTACCACCTCCATTATTACCCGGCGTAGCGCTGTTGCCGGGTTTTCCATTGCTGCTCATGTTAGCATTCCCTTTCTTTTCCTCTATGTCCTCTTCCGTGGTATCAGTGCAGGCATGCTTATTGCACGCGTCCATTAACTCCCCCATAGTGATTTTCGACACATGCCTACTGGATTTCATGCGCACCAATTTTTGCACCAAAGGCGTGTATCTGCATGTCTTTGCCATAGCTTGTATTGCATCCGGTTGAATATCTGTGGAAGAATGAAGTATCTCCATAACCCGGCGTACCCAGCTGCGTGCCGATTCTCCTTTTCTTTGGATACACTTGTCCAAATCGTCGATTGTATATAGTTTTCTACATGTTCCATGAAAATGTTTGATGAAAGCCAATTTTAACTCACTCCACGAATTGATGGATTTTTCAGGCAAGTTGTTGAACCATAATTTTGCTGCTCCTTCAGACATCATAAGATACATAAACTTGGCTTGGCGCTTTTCTGATGCATTGCGAATAGACATCGCCATCTCATAACTGCTCAACCAGGTCTCAGGATCCATGGTTGGCTCATAATTGACAACTTTACCCGCTTCCTTGAATTTATCTGGGTATGGCTCGGCTCTGATGGCATCTGACAGGCACTTGGGCCCGGCTAAATTTGTCAGTACCGGCCTTGCGCGGGAAACATGAGATTTGGCGGGCGCCGCAGGGGGTACGCCACCTGCTGGCCCTCGCACCGCAGACCCGGCCATACGCCTTCCCCGAGAACTGTCGACAATTGCTTGAGCCGCCGAGATCGCGGGGGCCGCTGGCCTGTGAGGAGGAGGCGGCATTTGCTGCTGCTCTGCCCTCCGTCGCGCCGAGTTTAATTGAATATTCCTCGTATTTCCGGGTTGCCGGCTGACATAAGGCGTCCCATGTAAGCCGCTCCTGTTGTCCGGGTAATTAACCTGCTGGGCCACCGCGGTCCGCAACATCTCTATAGCTCGCCGGGTCTCAATCGCCTGGGGCGATTCTCCTAATGGAATACAGTCGAGTGCCAAAGTCGCAGCGTACACGTTATCCATGGGATTATTGAAGTGACCTGGTGGAGTGTGGAATCGTGACAGTGGTGGTGCCGCGTTGCCTCCAAGGGTCCCGGCGGGTAACGCGCGTAACCCGGCTGGCACGTTGGCCGGTTGTGCCCCAAGCGTCGCTCCTTGATGCCCGGTTCCCTGATTCACAGCCGTAATTGGCTGATCTTGGGGTGTAATAAACAGCGTGGCCGGCTGTAGATTTTCACCTGCCGCCGGTAACCTTGTCTGATGCCTCTGATTATATATCCTGGTTGTTTGAGCCTGAATGGGATCCTCCAATTCTTCCAACTCACGCTGGCGTGCGGCCATCCTTTGCCTCTCAGCTTCTACTTCCCTTCTTTGTTGTTCCAATGCCCGGCGGGCTACATCTAGATTTTGGGCACGCGCTGCTGCGTTTTCTGGGGTTATCACCGTTGCCAATACTGTGGGGTCCAAGATCAGATTATTGCTGAACAGAGCCGGGTTTCGCGGATGTGAAGTTCCTGCTCCTGCTGCTCTGTTTGCCATGAATCCGAACGTGTTCCTGAGATGGGCATTTTCCCCTGTTTCGCTGGTAACCAATGCCGGCTCACCATCAACCCGTGCTATGACCGGGTTTTCGTTAGCCGGTGTTCGTTGCTGGGCCAGCGCTTGCGCCGCACCAGTCGCGGCTGCCGACACATCACCCTGATTAAGATTTATTGCAGGGGCTGTGTAGACCGTGACTCGGCGCGCAATGCCTGGTGAAGACTCACATTCTTCCTCTTCGTTGCTATCTTCTTCATACCGATCTTCGAGCAGATGCAAGATAGATTCGGTGTCATCTTCTCCAATTACCCAGCCACGCGGGGTCCACACCGGCTCCTCCGATTGTTCCCTCTTCGTGGTGGGTTCCTTCTCCGGCTCTGCTGTCCCGACCAACTCTTCTCCGTCCGATTGAACACATGTATCGTCCCCTGACACATAATCGTACTCATTATGGTCAGAAACAAAACCAGACGCACATACCATGCCGACGAAGACGTTGACCCGGCCGATCGTGATGACAGATCCGGTTTCCAGCTCATCCGACTCTGGCCCCCAGCCAAAGTCGTTTACAATCTTCTCTCCTTAGGGGTTGGTGACGATCTCGCCGATGATGAGGTTCTTCATGCTTTCCCGAGCTTCTCCCATGATGTAAACACCTTTGGACGTAGCCCCCACGGTGGGCTCCAACTGTTGCGGGATGTTCACGGCAGACGTTACCGGGGGTAACTTGGATTGGGGCGAATCGACTCTGGTGTTTGGGAGAGGATTTAGCTCAGAGTAAATCATGTCAACTAGCAATCTAGGGTTCTTGGCTATAATATCGCCGCAACTCCAACCTAAGGTTACAAAACTCGAATCCTTCTCTCTTCTCCAAACTCAAAAGCCTGGTCTCTTTTCCCTAGTAGCCGGTTTATATAACACCCGGCTTCCTAACTTTCCATACAAGGTATTTTCCAGAATCCCACTCAGGATCCGCGCATTACCCTAAATCCCCTACCGTGACCCCCAAGGCACGAGTTACAAGGCCTGCGCCCCCTTTCAGGTCTTCTAGAACTCCCTTCTTCTTGGGCCGGGTCTCGTGCGATCTCTCCTGGCCGGGTCTCGCCCAGACATAGGCCTACCGGGTTATCATCCCCCCAACAACGGCTCCTCCGGTTGTTCCCTCTTCGTGGTGGGTGCTCTCTCCAGTTCTGCCGTGCCTACCGACTCTTCCCCATCCGACTGGACACAGGTGGCGGCCCCTGACACAGAATCATATTCATTATTGTCAGAAATTGAACTAGATGTACGTACCATACCCACGAAGACGTTAACCCGGACGATCGTGACGACAGATCCGGTTTCCAGCTGGTCCGACTCTGGCCCCCAGCCAAAATCGTCGATGATCTTCTCTCCTTCGGGGTTGGTGACGATCTCGCCGATAACGAGGTTCTGCATGGTTTCCAGAGCTTCTCCTGTAATGTAAACACCTTTGGACGTAGGCCCCATGGTGGGCGCCAACTGTCGTGGGAAAGTTACGACAGATGTTACCGGAGGTAACTTAGGTTGGGGAAATCGACTCTGGTGTTTGGGAGATGGTTTAGCTCAGATCGGACACAAGGTTTATCCTGGTTCAGCCTCTCCATTGGAGATGATAGCTTACTTCCAGCTAGGATCATATTGATTGGCGATCTAGAGGCCCAGACTGCAATGTCGCCGAGACTCCAATCTAGGGTTACAAGTACTTGCTCTCGTATAACTAGAATAACTCGAATCCCTCAAAATCCTCCTTCTACGCCATAAGGGCCGGTTTATATAACACCCGGTTTCCTGGCTTTCCTTACAATATACGGCCAGAGTCCTACCCGGGATCTACACGTAACCCAAAATTACTCTCCGTGCCCTCCAAGTCTTGGATTCTGTGGTTTGCACCGCCCTTCGGGTCTTCTGGAACCTCACTTTCCCTGAACCGGGTTACCAGCGCAACCTCTAGCCCATCAGTGATATTCGGCCCATCATCTCATTGCGAGGCCTTCACCCAACTTCCTCCAGCCGAGTCTTTGTTTCTCTGCATGGGCCTGCTGGGTTATTATCCCCCCAACATGTATGATATGCTATGTACAAGACCGGATGTGGCACATGCCATTAGTTTGACTAGTAGGTACCAATCCAATCCAGGTTTGGAACACTGGACGGCGGTCAAGAATATCTTTAATACTTGAGAAGAACTAAGGATATGTTTCTCATATATGGCGGTGAAGAAGAGCTCGTCGCAAGATGTCACGTCGATGCTAGCTTTGACACTGATCTGGATGACTCTAAGTCTCAGTCCGGGCACGTATTTGTTATGAATGGAGGAGCTGTAAGCTGGAGGAGTTCCAAGCAATCCGTGGTGGCGAGATCATCAACAGAAGTGGAATATGTTGCTGCCTCGGAGGCAACACATGAAGCAGTTTGGATGAAGGAGTTCATATCCGAACCAAGTGTGGTTCCAAGTGCGTTGGATCCAATGGTTATCTATTGTGACAACAATGGTGCCATAGACAATGCTAAGGAAACAAGGTCTCACAAGAATTCCAAGCATATCAAGCGCCGTTTTCACTCCATCTGTGAGCATGTCGCAGATGGGGATGTGACGATTTGCAAAGTACATACGGATCTGAATGTGGCAGATCCGTTGACTAAAACTCTCTCAAGGGCAAAACATGATCAACACCAGAACTCAATGGGTGTTAGATTCATCACTATGTAATATAGATTATTGCCCCTAGTGCAAGTGGGAGACTGAAGGGAATATGCCCGTGAGGCAATAATAAAGTGTTTATTATGTTATTCCTTGTTTATGATAGATGTTTATTTCTCATGCTAGAATTGTATTAACCGGAAACGTTGATACATGTGTGATTAATAAATAAACCAACGTTCCTAGTGAAGTCTCTCTTTTAACTAGCTCGTTGATTAACAGATGATCAAGGTTTCCTGATCATAGACATTGGATGTTGTTAATAACGGGATCATGTCATTAGGAGAATGACATGATGAAATTAGACCCTAACTAAGTATAACAATATGATTAAGTCATTTAGTTTTGTTGTTATGTCTTACATTCGGAGTAACATTGTTCCTTAGACCATGAGATCATGTTAATCACTAATACCGAAAGAATGCTTTGATAACATCAAACGTCACACCGTAACAGGGTGACTATAAAGGTGGCATTAGGTATTCGGAAAGTGTTAGTTGAAGCTCATGGATCCAGAATGGGATTTGTCCATCCAATATGACGGAGAGATATACTCAGGGCCCTCTCGGTGATATCACATCGACACCGCTTGCAAGAACGTGATATGATCACAAGGATGTTATATCACGGGAACGAGAAAAGAGTACTTATCGGATAACGAGATAAAACAAGGTATGGTGGATACTGATGATCGGATCTCAGGAAAGTAAAATATCGCGAGACAAAGGGAAATAGTTACGACGTTGAAAGGTTCACACGATCACGAGTCATCGTTGAATATATAGGAGTCATCACGGATCTCCATATCCCGCTGTTGATTATTGATAGGAGAGGAGTCTCGATCATGTCTATATTATTCGCGAACCGTAGGGTGACACACTTATGGTTCGATGAAGCGTTAGAGAGGATACGAAATACCGAAGAATATTTTGGGCAGCTCCGGAAAATTGTTTTGGGGGAAAATTGAAATAGTTCAAGGGTTTTTTCATCGAATGGTTGTTAATAGAATTAACAAATGATTCGAGGTGCTGCATGCAAATGTTTGTTAATGGAATTAACAAATATAAATAAAGAAATAAAAATGTTTTATTTATTTATTAAAGAAAAACCTTTGGATTTTCTAAGTGGAAAATTAAGGGAGTATGAGTGGGTGCGAGTGGGGCTTCCACTCACATGAAGAGAGGAAGGGGTGGGGGCACCCATGGCTGGCCGCACCCCCCCCCTTGGGCTGCCTCCCCCTCCCCTATAAAAGGAGGGTGAGAGCTCCCTCTTCTCCACACACTTGCCCACTACCTTTTCCCTCCACCCGCTGCTCCATTCCATGGTCTCTGGCTTGGCGAAGCCCTGACCGTGGGATTCTTCACCACCACCACACCGTCGTGCTGCCGGAGTTCCCCGGGGATCCTCTACTTCTGCTACCCGCTGGATCGAGGGAACGGAAGTCTTCATTGAGCTGAACGTGTGACCGATTACGGAGGCACCGCCGGATTGCGGTGCACTTCTTCTCGCTCGGGATCGGCGTGAGTACGACTACGCCAACAAAGCGATTTTATCTCGTACCACTTTGAGTCTTCGAGGGTATGTAATCTCAAGACTCTCTTTCTCCCTGTTGCCTTTCATCTCATAGATTAGATCTTGGCCATTCGGGTTTATCGCGTGTAGGAAATTTTTTGTTTTCTATGCAACGTACCCTTCAATACTATCAATGGTAAGGTAATTGGTGTTGGAAACACTCCCACTTCTGCTAGTAAAAATGCAAAACTGCCTGAAACTGCTAAAAATGCTCCTGATAAAAGTTCTGAAATTTTTAGAAACATGGGAGACAATGGTCCCATTATCTTTGATAAAAATGATCTTGACTTTGATGATTGCATCATAAATGAAGTGATTAAGTTCTTACAGAATCTTGCTAGTTGTCCTAATGCTAGTGCTATGAATATGGCTTTCACAAAACATATTACAAATGCTCTCATGCAAATTAGGGAAGATGAATTAAGATGTGAAGCATCTTTCCCTATAAAGTTAGATGATGGTTGGGAACCTATTAGTAAAATGAAAGTGAATGATTTTTATTGCAAATCTATATGTGATCTTGGTGCTAGTATGTCTATTATGCCCAAGAAACTCTATGATATTCTTGATTTACCACCATTAGAACCTTGTTATTTGGATATTCGTCTTATTGATAATGTTGGAAATAAACCTTTGGGGAGAGTTGATGATGTTCCTATCATGGTTAATAATACTCTTATCCCCGATGATTTTGTTGTCTTGAATATTGAATGCAATTCTTCTTGTCCAATTGTTTTGGGAATACCTTTTCTTAGAACCGTTGGTTCTGTTATTGATATGAAAGAAGGGAATATTAAATTTCAGTTCCCACTCAAGAAAGGTATGGAACACTTTCCTATAAAGATAATGAAGTTGTCTATTGATTCCGTTATTCAAACAAATTACAATTTGGGTGCTTCTTCACTTGAAAATACTTGATTCCACTTTTTTTTGGCCTAGCTAAAAGGCGTTAAAGAAAAGCACTTCTTGGGAGATAACTCATGGTTTTATTTTTGGTTTGTTTTTCTTTGTTTTCTTCGAGTAAAGGGGTTTTATACTTATGTAGAAACTCCTTTGTATCTTTATTTTCATATTTTAGTAGTGCCAAGTAAGGTTTCTGATGAGAGTTGGAGTTGGCTTTTGGATTTCTGCGCATGAAACAGATTTCTTCTGTCCACCGTAAGAAATCATATAAATCCAGGAAGATCGGAATTATATGAAATTGTTTGTGCTTACTCCTCGGCTAATTCCGCAACTTTTTCGTTCTTTAAGTTTTCCGATCTGAACAACGTAAGTGCCTCGAAAAAATTCTTCTTTACAGACTGTTCTGGTTTTGACAGATTCTGCCATTTTTCTTGCATTTGCTCTTTTGTGATGTCAAGTGGATTTCTTTGCTTCACGAAACATCAGTGGCTTTAGCTAATGTTTAAAATTATCCATAACACTTGTTCCATACAGAACCAATGGATTTTTATCCGTTGCACTAACCCTCTAATGCGAATCACTGTTTGAGTGTGGTGTGAAGGAAGTTTTCAAGGGTCAAGAGAGGTGATATATGTGATCAAGAAGAGTGCAAGATCAAAGCTTGGGGATGCCCCCGTGGTTCATCCAGGCATATTTTTAGAAGACTCAAGCATCTAATCTTGGGGATTCCCAAGGCATCCCCTTCTTCATCAACTATCTATCAGGTCACTTCTCGTGAAACTATATTTTTATTCGGTCACATCATATGAAGTTTACTTGGAGTGTATGTTTGTTTTTCTTTCGTTTTCTTTTGTTTTTCTTGCTGCAATAATATATTTGGATCCTAGAATTCTTTGTTTGGGAGATAAACACGCTCTGCTTTTTCATTTGAATACTTGCTATGCTAGTATTCTTAGTTTTTCTTCTAGTTACTGCAAAAATTCCTGTTTAGCTCTTGTTTTCTTTGCATCTCTTATTCAGAGTTGTTAGTTTTAGTAGAGTTATGTGAGTCCTCTCATGTTTGCTTGATGTACGATTTATAGAGTTTTTGTTAAAGCATGTTTTGTATGGTGCTTGTTGGGAAAAAAATTGTTGCTTGATGTAGAATGTTTAATGGTGCAAGTAGAAGCTTGTATACACTCTGGCTAGAATTTTTCATATCATGCTAGATGTTATTTTAGTTCTAAAGCCTTGCGGTTATTGAGTAGCATGATTAGCCTCAAATATCTGAGAGTGTTTAATGTGACATTGAAAGAATCATGAGTTGTTCTTGTCATATTGAATCATAAATTTGTGGTGTTCTCCTTTGAATGTTTTATTTGGTTGACTTGGCGCATGCTCACACCATGTTTATGACTATGAACCAGTAACTAATGTCCTCCATGATCATTTAGTTTTTGAACTTGTGGTACCACTTTTGCTTTGATTAATGATGTTTATGTCACTATGCATGATTATGGCTCTTATGCTCTCTTGATTTGTCGCTCCCAGTCTTTTGCTAGCCTCCACCTGTACTGAGTATGAGATCTACTCGTGCACCCAACTCCCAAAATCCAAAGTTTTCCCATTGTGTCCACCATACCTACCTACATGTGGTAATTAACCGCCACTCCAAAGTAAATTTCTCATGTGTTACCTTTAAAACTTTCAAAATTACTCTTGTTTTGTGCTCCTGTTTTAGCTCATGAGGACGTAAATAGAGAATCTTTGTCTCACTTTTTGATTGGACTTTAACACCCTGGACCAGTGGCTTCATCCGCTTATCCAATGATAGAAGAGCTGGCAGCGGGGTGCCCAGCCCCAAATTAATAACACAAATTCTCTTCACTATTTTTGCCCCTGATTTATCGGTCAAAGCATAATTGTGTAAACAAAAGAGAAAGGGGGATGAACTTCTACCCAAATGCGTCCTTCTATGGGATCCGCTCTTGTGAGTCTAGTTGGCTTGTGACGTACTATATTTTTTGTTTACCATTCGTTGACATAAGCATACACCTCTATTAAAATATAGACACTCCTCCACAGTATGTGATTGTTGGCAGGCACCCGAGGATTCGGTTAGCCATGGTTTGTGAAAGATGGTTTGGAGGAGTGTCAAGTTTTCAATACCTATTTTTAATAAAATAAAAGCTCTAGCACATGAGTGGTCCATGGTTCCCTCTGCGAAGGGTCTTTCTTTTACTTTTATGTTGAGTCTCTATATTTAGACTGATTGTAACGATGTTTCAATGCTTAGAAACAAGGCCTACAGATCCTACTTTCACTAGTGAACACTCTCAGAGCCTCTTTGGATCACGTTGAAAAACACAGGAATATGAAAAACATAGGAATCTCACATGTTTGTATGCGTAAAACAGAGGAACCGAAAACAGAGGAAAACTGCAGGATTAGTCGTTTGGATGAAATGCAGGAAAAACGCAGGAAAAGTGCCTCGAACCTACGCACTTGAGTCTAAAAAATAGGTTGGAGTGGATGTTTAAAATCCTATGGAATTGAGGCATAGGAATCCAATCCATAGGAATTTAGCTAGTACCATTCCTTTGATCCAAAGGCAATCCATAGGAAATAATCCTAAGGATTGGAATCCTCCAAAAATCCTACGAAATTCCTACAATCCAAAGAGGGCCTCAACAATGAGTACATAATTGAATGCATAAATATCTATCTTCACTATGCTACTCCGAACCACTCTCCGGTTGAATAACAAACATCAATCCATTGTGTAGGGCTACAAAGCACACATTAAAGTTGCATTCACATGTCTAGTTAACCCCACACTGTCAACTTGAGCGCCCTAGAAGGTACTAGACAAACACCACAATTTCATAGGGTCATCCAACACAAGATATAAATATCATACTAAACCACACGGTGCACACACTATCACCTTTACACCGTGATCAAAGTGTCTACGGAGATCTCATAACAAAACCACTTGAGTAACATAATAGATGAAGAGTAACATCTAATTATTCAACTAGATTTCAAAGCTCATGATCACATAAAGATCACACCATGGGAGATAGAGATGAGACACATAGCTACCGGTAGAGCCCTCAGCCCCGAGGGAGAACTACTTGATACGTCATAAACGTATCCTTAATTTCTGATGTTCCATGTTGTTTTCTTATTGTTTCCCACATGTTTGTTATACACTTTATGTCATTTTTATCGATTTTCCGTACTAACCTATTGACAAGATGCCATAGAGCCAGTTCCCTATTTTCTGCTGTTTTTATTTTCAGAAAAGTTGTTCTGGAAAAATTCTCGGAATTGGAAAATTCGAAGCCCGGAAGTCTTAGAATTACCTAAGGTTCCACGGAGTCCCAAAGAGACCCGGAGGGAGGCCTCAGGGGTCCCACACCAGAGGGCGGCGCCGCCCCTTGTCCGCGCCAGGGGGTGGTGTGGGGCCCCCAGGCCTCCGCCGCCTTTGCCCTTTCGCCTATTTAATCCCCCCGAGACATAAACCCTAGGAGGATCCCACTTTTTCCCGAGAAACACCCGAGGACGCCGTCATCATCATCCCAAGATCGGGAGGGTTCTGGAGCTCTTCCCGGCACCCTGCGGGAGGGGGAGATCATCACCGGAGGGGTCTACACCACCATGCCTGCTCCGAAGTGATGCGTGAGTAGTTCATCCCTGGACTACGGGTCCATAGCAGTAGCTAGATGGTTGTTCTCTCCACTTTGTACCTCGTGTTTAGATCTTGTGAGCTTCCTAACATGATCAAGATCATATTTATGTAATGCTACATATTGTGTTTGCTGAGATCTGATGAATGTTGAATGCTATGTCTTCTGATTATCAATCTATCATGTTATCTTCATGCTTATGTTATTTATGATCTTGCATGGTCTTCGTTATTACTAGATGCTCTCGCCAAGTAGATGCTAGTAACTCCAAGAGGGAGTATTTATGCTCGATAGTGGGTTCATGCCTCCTTTTCATCTGTGCTCGAGTGACAGAAATGTGACGGATGGAGGATGTGTTGTTGCCATTAGGGAGAAAACAACAATGCTTTGTCTAAGGATGATGTTATTGTTTACATTACACACTTTTCTTACTGCGATTATCTGTTGCTTCCAACTTAATACCCAACGTTTGTTCGGATGATATTTGGAGGGTGAATTATTAGTCATAGATGCAGTTGGATGATGGTCTATGTATTTTGTTGTAATGCCCGCATGAATCACATAGTAATCTTTATGTCTTGCATATGCACTACGGTGCAACCTTCATTTCTGTCAATTGCCCAGCTATAATTTGTTCACCACACATGTTATTTATCTTTCACGGAGAGACACCACTAGTGAACTGTGGACCCCAGTCCATTTTCCTCATACTGATAAAACACCTACTGCTTTCATATTGCTCTCATACTGTTCCTACTATTTTCCACACCATATGTTTAACCTCTTTGTGTTGAGCAAAACCAGTGAGATTGACAACCTCAGTGCTTCGCTGGGGCAAAGTGATTTGATCGTGTTGTGTAGGTTCCACGTTGATGCTGAACCGATAGTGCGCCCTGCCATCTCAGCTCCATCAACCTTCAGAAGTGCTTCTTCCTCCTACTGGTCGATTCAACCTTGGTTTCTTTTCTGAGGGAATGTTGCACTCTTCACACCTTGCGCTTGGGGTCTCCCAACGAGCGTGTGTTTACACTCCATCACTACTCCCTACTCATCATAGGAGACAACAACGGCGATGAATATGGCGGTGGAGTCGATGGAGATGGCTCCGGGGGCACTTCCCCGTCCCGGTAGGGTGCCGAAATAGAGATTTTTGTCCCCCGGAATTTGTCGGTGGCGGCAGAGGAGCTACGGAAATTTTCGTGGAAGGCGGCCGATATCTTTAGGGTTTATACATCAGGGGGCATATATAGGCGAAAGGGCGATGGAGGTGGGAGCCCGAGGGGACCACACCACCCCAGGCGCGACCAAGGGTCCATCCGCGCCCAGGCATGGTGTGGGGTCTCTAGGGCCCCCCTCCGGGTCTCTTGGAGACTCCGTGGAACCTTCGGGAATTCTAAGACTTCCAGGCTTTGAATTTTCCAATTCCGAGAATATTTCCGAAACAACTTTTCTGAAACTAAAAACAACAGAAAAAAGGAACTGGCTCTGTGGCATCTTGTCAATAGGTTAGTCCCGGGAAATCGATAAAAATCACATAAAGTGTAAGGAAAACATGTAGCATATGGCATGAAAACAACATGGAACATAAGATATTAAGGATACGTTTATGATGTATCAGGGCCACCAAGAAATTCAGGAAGGGAGGGAGGCAAATGGGGAGAGGACACATTTTCCCGTAGGAAGTTTTGCACAACTCCCATCTGTAAGAGCATCTCCAGTCGCGCCCCCCTTGTTGCCGTCCGGATCGGCGCCTACGGAGGCGGTGACCAAGAAAAACTCCCAAATCAATTTTGCACCAAAATTTTAATTATGCAAATACAAAATATTTAAAGTCTTGCACAATTACGTTTCTTAGGCCATAATTTAAAGGTTTAGGCATTACAAAACGATACAAATTTGTCACGCGCTAATATAAATCTATGTTGATGATGTTGTTGGGGCCGAGGAAACGGGGTTGGGGGTGGAGCTGAGGAAGTCGTCGCCGACAAACTCGGCGCCCTGGGTGTCTCCCGGCGTGTCGTTCCTGCCGCCGCTCGGGGTCGCCGTGTGGCGCTTCGTGGGCGCCGAGGATACCATCGCATTGGGCGCCGCGGACGCCGATCCATCCGCATCGAGGCCCATCTCGGCGTAGATTTCCCCACGCAAAAGCTCGCGGGCCTCTCTTGCCCGTGGATCAAGGTTGGACGTATCCGTGGTGAGTATCATGAAGTCCCCTTGCCTCTTCTTGGACGCTGCCTTGCCAGCCTCGATCTCAATCTTCTTTTCCGTCTTTTTGGAGAACTCCGCCCACTTGGGCTCGGTTGCGGCACGCCTCTAAGCCAAGTTCTTGGTGACATTCTCCATGACCTTGCCAATGGCGGAGTGCACTCGCTCCGAGCTCGCCGCCGCCGCAACGGCCGCCTTTGCTTTCTTGTTTCCCATTGGCCTTTCCGAGTTGATCACTGCCTCACCAATTTGAGCATCACCAGGATTTTGCTTCAACCGGAGTATTTGTTTCTTCCATTTCTCATTGTTTTGAAGCTTGTTGAAGCAATGGAGGAACACAAATTCCTTGTCATCGTTGAGCGCCTTGAACAAGATGAGATCATCCACAATCTAGCAACATGAGAATTCAAGATGTTAGACAAAATGCATGGACGTTCTCATAGCATAGGACAAGATGATACACACAAACTTACCTGGTCCCTTGGAGTCTTGCCACTCTCCGGCCTCGCCGTAATATTCTCAAAGGATCCTTGAAACTTGTTCACTGATTTTTGGATTCCGGACCATCTATGGTACTTGCGCTCATCAAAATCTGTCATGATCCGCTTCCAATAGGAGTCAATTGTTTGGTTGGCTCCCGTGATCACGTTGTGGGTAATGGCACTGCACAAGTCAATCAAGCACTCATTCTCTTTGACGGTCCATGCTATACCACGGCTTCCACCCTTCTTCTTCTTTTTCTTCCCATCCTTGCCGCCTTCTTCCACATCGACATCGGCGCCGTCACCAACTTGGTCTTCATCATCATCGGCATACTCGACGTCTTGCTCCTCGTCGACAATGGCGCTTACGCCACCATCTTGTGTCTATACCAACGGCGATGATACGTCCATTTTTCATCACTATTTATATTGTTATTTTCTATTATTCATCGATATATTTCATGTTATGATGCATCATTTATGTTATTTTATCTTATTTTGCATATTTCATATTTTTTGGAGAATAAACACCAGAACCAGAAATCTGATGGAAAAAGCACCGTCAAGATACCCTATTTCAGAAGATCAGAAGAAGAGCAGGGATACCGGAGGAGTCTTAGAATTTACGAGGAGGAAGTGAGCCAGAAGGGCACCTGGAGCCAGGTGGCCCCCCCTCTGGCCGCGCCTGGGGGTGGTCTGGCCCCCCAGGCCCACTCCCGGGTGCCCCCTTTCGCGTACTTGACCCCCAGAGAACCCTAAGCCCCAGAACATCATCGAAAAATTATTCCGCCGCCTCCTTGGGGCGGAAAACGCCAGAGAGAGAAAACTCCGGCAGCGAGAAACCTGCCGGGGACATTCCTCCCCGGAGAGGGGAAATCATCGCCATCATCACCGTCATCGCTCCGAGCATCATCAAGATCGTCATCGTCATCATCATCACCACCAACACCATCACCCTCATCATCCACCTTCATCCCGTTGTAACAATTAGGGGTCTCTATCGTTGTTTTACATTAGATCTCTCTCCCGGTGTGGATTACTTGTTAGTAGTTTATGCTTGTGAGATTTACCGGTGTTAGCACTTTATGACCAGATTGTTATTATCCATTATATCACCTATTATTATGATCCATATGATGTCTCGTGGGTAGTTTGTTTAGTTCTGGAGGACATGGGAGAAGTCATGATGTTAGTAGTGAAGTTATGTTGAAGTAATATCTCGTGGTTAGGTATTTAAGTCCTGGTTCTATTCTTCTAGTGGTGTCATGTGAACGTCGACTACATGATACTTCACCTTTATGGGCCTAGGAGGATGCATTGTGTATTTGGCCACTAATTGTCGGGTTGCCGGAGTGAAAGAAACCTAAACCCCCGTTAGGAAACCAATGCACGACGGAGTGTAGGATCCTAGAGTTTTAAGGTTGTGGTTAGATTTATCTTAATTACTTTGTTGTATTTTTGGATGCTTATGAGGGGTATAATCACAAGTATGTATTAGTCCTAGTTGGGCGGTGCATTAGAATAGGTTCACCCACACAAAACTTCACAAACCAATAAATATTAATCAACCGTAATGAAGCGAAAGCACTTGACAAAATTCTCATGGGTCCTCGAGAACGTTTGGTAATCATAAGTAGAACAACCGGCTTGTCCTTTTCCCTCAAAAGGATTGGGCCACTCTCTGCAATATTATTTACTATTATTTATTTACTCGCACTTTAATTATCTTCAATATAAAAAACCTCCAAAAACTTGTTTTCTAGTGTTTACATTGAATCCTCTATCCAATCTGCTTGTCAACACCTTCTGTTCCTCGTTGGGGTTGACACTCTTATTTATCGAAAGTAGTACGATACACCCCCTATACTTGTGGGTCATCAAGACTATTTTCTGGCGCCATTGCCAGGGAGTGAAGTGTTATTGGTAAGTGGAATTGGTAAGAGAAACTTTTACTGTGAGTGTTGTTTTTATTTATGTCTGTTGTTTTATTTCATTATGGAGAATACTTTTGGTTCTCTGTTTAGGGGTACTTCTACCGTTACTTCTAGGGTAGTAGGTGACCCATTATCTTCTGAATTAGATCCTTATAAAATACCTATGAAAATTGTTGGACGTGTTATGGATAACTGCTATTATGGTGATGGAACTGTCCATCCCGATGATCATTTGCTCTTTATACATGAACTATGCGAGTTATTAATATGTGCAGGTATTACTATGGATCAAGTTAAAAGGAAATTATTCTCTTTATCGCTTAAAGGTAGAGCCGTTGAATGGTTCAAATTACTGATGAATGGTGAATCTATTGGATGGGAGGAAATTGTTCCTCTCTTTTATTCTAAATTTTATCCTCCTAGTGAAATTCATAAAGACCATACTCAAATATATAATTTCTGGCCTCATTCTGGAGAGAGTATTGCCCAAGCTTGGGGGAGAATGAAGTTATTAATGCTTAAATGTCTCGTTCATGAGCTCCCGGGTAATATTGTTATCAATAAGTTTTATGCAAGGCCTTCTCTTCATGATAAGGATTTATTGGATGCTTCTTGTTCTGGATCATTCACATGTATGAAGGAACAAGCTAAATGGGATCTTCTTGACCGTATTCAAGAGAACACTAAAGGATGGGAGAACAACAAAGGTATAAAGTCGGGTATAAATTATGATTATGAATGCATTAAATCTTTTATGGGAACCGATGATTTCTATAATGTTAGTGCGGTCTTGATTCTCAAATCTTTGCAAACTGTCTTAAAGCTTTTGCCTACTATCTTGATATTCCTAAAAAGGATTATCACAAATATCATGCACCTTATAAAGATATTGTTCCTGCTAGTAATATAGAAGTGTGTGATGTTAATCTTGCTGTTCCCGAGCCTTATATTGAAAAAATGCCTTTCCCTGCTAAGGTGAAAGAACACTCTGTTGTAGCTAGTGTGGTTAATAAGAGCATTAAGAAATCTATTGAACCTTATGAACAAAAAATGTTGAACCTGTTGTAGCAATAGTAAAGATCTTGTTTGTGGAAATGTAGAGGATGAACACATTGTCTTATGTGAGGATGCTTCTAATAATGTTTCCCAACCTCATAGACCTAAGAAAACTAGTGTTCCTATGCTTTCTGTTAAAATTGGTGATCATTGCTATTATGGTTTATGTGACATTGGTGCAAGTTCCAGTGCTATTCCTTATGAGCTTTATAAATAAATTATGCATGAAACTGGTTCTTGCAAGCTTCAGGATATTGATGTGGCTATTCAGCTTGCTAATAGAGAAAATGTCTTTCCGATTGGTATTGTTAGGGGTGTGGATGTTTTATGTGGTAAAACTAAATATCCCACTGATTTTCTAGTACTTGGTAAGGTTGCTAGTACAACTTGTCCAATTATTTTTCGACCTTTCTTGAACACTTGTGGCGCTATTATAGATTGTAAGAGGGAGAAGATATTGACTAAATTTGATGGAAAATCTTATGAGTTCAATTTCTCCAAATTTGCTAGAGCACCTTATGAATCTAAATTGCCTGATGAGAATTTTAAAGTTGAACAACTTGCTTCTATTGCTATTGCTCCTAACAATGCTTTGCAGCAATATATGGAGGACCATGAAAGTGAGGTCTCTATGAAAGAGAGAAATGAGATTGACGATATTCTTCTTCGTCAACCGGTGATACTGAAACATAATTTACCTGTGGAAGACTTGGGTACCACATTTCCACCCAAGGGGGATCCTATCTTTGATTAAAAACCTTTTCCTAATGATCTTAAATATTCTTATATTGATCAGAAAAAAAAATCCTGTTATTATTGGTGCTAAACTTTCAGGTGAAGAAGAGGAAATATTATTGGGAATTCTGAAGAAACACCTTGGATCTATTGGATATACTCTTGAAGATTTGAAGGGGATTTCTCCTACTATATGTCAGCATGCTATTAATATTGAACTTGATGCAAAGCCAGTTTTTTTGTGACACATTACAGTGGGGAAAAAACCCCACTGTGTCAAAAAATTCCATTAATATATAACATATTTATAGAATAGTCTCATACAAGTTCATAAGGTGTCAATCCATTGTGACATGCCATCTTTAAGAGATGTTTTTTACTTTATGTCTAGCTAGTGAAAAGTTATCCTTAAAAAATTAATACATAGTGTAATATCTTCTTGTTCCTGTGATTCCATAATATCCAAGAGCCGATAATGAGAATTTCCTTGAAGTAGACAGTCTTGTATTTGATTCTACCCAATTGTATTGCAAAGCCATTTGTTGAACATCAACGTCGTTTAATTCCCAAAATGAAGGAAGTGGTAAAAAGTGAGGTATTAAAACTCCTTGATGTTGGTATCATTTTTCCTATTGCTGATAGTAGATGGGTAAGCCCTGTGCATTGTGTCCCTAAGAAGGCAGGAATGACTGTTGTGCCTAATGAAAATAATGAGCTTATTCCTCAAAGAGTAGTAGTTGGTTATAGAATGTGCATTGATTTTAGAAATCTTAATAAAGTTACTAAGAAAGATCATTACCATTTACCATTTATTGATCAAATGCTAGAGAGGTTGTCTAACAAAACTCATTTTTGCTTTCTTGATGGTTATTCAGGGTTTTCTCAAATTCATGTTAGGAAAAAAGATCAAGAGAAAACAACCTTTACTTGTCCTTATGGTACTTATGCTTATAGACGTATGCCTTTTGGTTTGTGTAATGCTCCTTCTACGTTTCAAAGATGCATGTCTGCTATTTTTCATGGTTTTTGTGAAGATATTGTGTAAGTATTCATGGATGATTTCTCCGTCTATGGAACTTCTTTTGATAATTGTTTGCACAACCTTGATAAAGTTTTGCGGAGACGTGAGGAAAATAATATTGTTCTTAATTGGGAGAAATGCCACTTTATGGTTAATGAAGGAATTGTTCTTGGACATAAAATTTCTGAAAGAGGTATTGAAGTTGACAGAGCTAAAGTGGAAGCAACAGAGAAAAATGCCCTGTCCTAGGGATGTTAAAGGTATTCGTAGTGTTCTTGGTCATGCTGGTTTTTATAGGAGGTTTATTAAAGATTTCTCTAAAATATCAAAACCTCTTACTAATCTTCTTCAAAAAGACGTACCTTTTGTTTTTGATAAAGATTGCAAGGAAGCTTTTGAGACTTTAAAGAAGGCTTTAACTACTGCTCCTATTGTTCAACCACCTGATTGAAATTTACCTTTTGAAATTATGTGTGATCCTAGTGATTTTGTTGTCGGTGTTGTTCTTGGACAACAAGTAGATAAGAAATTTAATGTTATTCATTATGCTAGTAAGACTCTTGATGCTGCTCAAAAGAACTATGCTACTACTGAAAAAGAGTTCTTAGTTGTAGTTTTTGCATGTGATAAATTTAGACCTTATATTGTTGATTCAACGGTTACTATTCATACTGATCATGCTGCTATTAGATACCTTATGGAAAAGAAAAGATTCTAATCCTAGGCTTATTAGATGGGTGTTGCTTTTACAAGAGTTTTATTTGCATATTGTGGATAGGAAGGGTGCTGAAAATCATGTTGCTGATAACTTGTGTAGATTGGAAAATATTGCTTTTGACCCTATTCCCGTTAATGATAGTTTTCCAAATGAACAACTAGCTGCAATAAAAGTAAAATCCCAAGATAGTCCATGGTATGCTGATTATGCTAACTTTATTGTTTCAAAGTATTTTCCTCCAACATTTACAGCTCAACAAAGAAGAAAATTCTTCTATGATTTGAGGCATTATTTTTGGGATGGCCCACATTTATATAAAGAAGGAGTAGATGGTATTATGAGAAACTGTGTTATAGATCATGAACAACGTGAAATATTGAAAAAGTGCCATGGTAGTGCTTATGGAGAACATCACGCTGAAGATAGAACCACACAAAAGGTTCTACAATCAGGTTTCTATTGGCCTACTCTCTTTAAAGATGCACGTAAATTTATTTTATCTTGTGATGAATGTCAAAGAGTTGGTAATATTTCTAGACGTAATGAAATGCCTATGAGTTATTCTCTTGTTATTGAACCTTTTGATTGTTGGGGATTTGACTTTATGGGTCCTTTTCCTCCTTCGAATGGTTATACTCACACTCTTGTTGTTGTTGATTATGTTACTAAGTGGGTAGAAGCTATACCTTCAAAAAGTGCTGATGGTGAGACCTCTTTAAAAATGCTTAAAGATGTTATTTCCCTAGGTTTGGTGTGCCTAGATATCTTATGACTGATGAAGGTTCTCATTTTATTCATGGTGGTTTTAGAAAAACCCTTGCTAAATATGATGTTAATCATAGAATTGCCTCAGCTTATCATCCTCAAACCAGTGGGAAAGTAGAGCTATCAAATAGAGTAATTAATTCTATTTTGCAAAATACTGTTAATAAATCTAGGAAGAATTGGTCTGATAAGTTGAATGATGCTTTATGGGCTTATAGAACTGCTTGTAAAAATCCTATGGGTCTGTCTCCTTATAAAATGGTTTATGGAAAAGCTTGTCACTTGCCTTTAGAATTAGAACACAAAGCTTATTGGGCAGTGAAAGAACTTAATAAAGATTTTAAACTTGCTGGTAAGAAAAGAATGCTTGATTTGAACCATCTACCTGAATGGAGACGTGAAGCTTATGAAAATGCTAAACTCTTTAAAGAAAAAGTAAAACAATGGCATGATAAAAGAATCCTTAAAAGAGAGTTTCATGTTGGTGAGAAAGTTCTTTTCTATCGGTCTCGTTTCAGATTTTTTGCAGGAAAATTACTCTCCAGATGGGAAGGACCTTATATTATTCAAGAAGTGTATCGTTCGGGTGCAATAAAAATTGTTTCCCTTAAAGATAACACTACACAAGTGGTAAATGGGAAAAGACTCAAACATTATATTTCCGGGGATTCCTATGATGAAGATGTTGATGTTATTCAAGTAATGACTCCGGAGAAGTTCATTAGAAGGAAGATTCCAGAATCTGCAGAGTCTGTTTTCGAATAGGTAACAGTTTTGTTAAGAAAAAGTTTGTGGAATACCTTCCAAGTTATAATTTATTGGTTTTTGGAAAATACGAAAAATATCGAGCCGAAGAAGGGTAGGAGATGGTGCCCGAGGGCACCACACCACCTGGGGGCGCGGGCCCACCCCTGGTCGCGCCACCCTATGGTGTGGGCGCCCCGGAGCCCCTCTCCGACTCATTTTCGACCTGGACTTTCCTTTCATTATGCATGTTTCTGATATTTACCCCCCCCCCTCCCCGGACACCCCGAGGTCCGTATATCGTTATCTTGTCGTGTTTCTGTTTTGAGCTGTTTCTGCCAGGATCTGTTTTCAGTTTTAGAAACACCATGGCCTCCGCCAACAACAACAACAACAAGGGGAAGGGACTGAAGGAAGATGATCTCCAAGACCGGAAGCCAGAGGAGGAGATCGAGAGTGGAGCTGAAGGACATGTACAAGAAAACCCACGAGTGCGTCCACGTGCTACCATCACAAGCATTGGAGTGGTTGCAAAACCTTCCAAGCAAACGGCGAGGATGAGCACCGGAGGGAAGGCCCCACGTCACTGCTTAGTTTCAAGGACACCACTTTCAGGCATAAAGAAACCTTTCCGTCCTTTAATTCATGAGTATCAATCTAGGAGAGTACCCGAGGCAAAGTTGCCTTCTAGCTAGGATATGGATCATTCTAACCGTGCAGATGAAGAAAGCTCTCAACCTAAGGAAATGTGGGGAAAAATCTTGATGGCTGGAATTCACCGTCTGACAAGCACGCAAGCCGTATCGAGCACAATACGGAGATGATGCGTATGCTTATGTTCGCAATTACAGATATGAAGAAATCAATTGATAAGCTTATTGAGAAGGATTCGCCACCACCACCACCGAAGAATTAATTCGGCATTGGTATTGGCATCCCCTTGACTTGTTCCAAGCTTGCGGGAGTGTCGCGGTACCACACCTTTATCTTTTCACCCTTTTTACCTTTTAGTAGAGACATATCATGAGTAGAGGAAATATCATATAGGATGGTTTGCACTATGGAAGTATCACTCTATAGTTGGTTATCATTGTATCCCTTGGTTTGAGTTGCCGCAATGAAATATTAATTAGAAGCTTCATCATCTACTTGCTCTACTTTATTTTAGTTTGCAATTTTTGTTATATGGTTGATCTTGTTATTAGTTTTGGTATCAATGTTGGAGCTTCAAGTTAATCTAGTTGGTTTTGGCAAATTTAGCATTGGTCAGTAGCAACAATTTGTTGAGACTTAAGTAGAAAAGAGGAAGTTGCATGTAGATATACTATTCCATGATCTTTCTTCCTTGTTAGCTCATAAGCTTAGTATTCTCAAATAAGTTTATTTGTACCTTCAAGGAAGATTGCATGATTGGATTTATCATATATGTGTTTGTTCGTTTTTTCTCAATTCTTATGCTTGCTACCCAACCTTGCTAGACAAAAACATGTACTCAGAGGGAATGGTTCTCGTGCATCCAAACCTTGAGCCCGAAAACCTTGCCATTTGTATCCACCATACCTACCTAAATGTCGTATTTCACCGCACTCCAAGTAAATTGCTTGTGTGCTACCTTTAAAACCTTCAAAATCTACAATATCTAAATGTGAGCAACCCACTAATTCTATTTCTCTCAACATGCAAGGCATCCATCTCATCAACCACCTCTAAGCAATTACATACTGCCACCACATCCCTTCTTCCACGTCATACATACCACTTTGCATTTCTTTTGAGGTGCACTAGCATTAGTTAGGTGTGTTGTAGAGGTTTGAGTTTACCATCTGCCGCACCAATTGGTAACTGCAGGGAAACAAGACGCTGCAAATCTTTGCATGCACTTAATCTCATCAACTAAACTTCCGTTATCTCTTCCTCCCCTGTGGCCCTGCCCCCTATTAAGTTCTCCGTAGTATCTACCACACCACTTCGCATTCCTTTCTCAAATAATGACTCCATGTTGCATCTAGCGCTTACCTGTAGGGCCTGATTGTTCGAGAAACCTGGTGACTACTCACATTCCAATAGCGACGAGACCGCCATGTTTGTGTCCACCTCCTCCTGCTAACCAGTCAGTCTGCACTGCTGCTCATTATGCTTTCGAAAGAATTAGCGGAACAACATGAGGCCATGAGTGACAGCGCCGCGGGATGCCTGTTCTACATGAGCTTCTTGGACACCGGCAATGGAAATTCCTATTATTAGCAGGCAATTCCGCCAATGCTAGAGGCATCCGTTTATTCCCTTCGTCGAGGTGGTACCCTTGCTTGAATTATGCATCATGCTAGCTCTAATTAAGATGTACCATCGTTGTTGTAATGGTCAGTTCGTGATAGCTCTTTAGAAGGTAACATTATTGTCCACTGTATGATTTATCTGGTTGTACTTCAGATATTTGCAGAGTGCGGGCATGAAATTCGAAGATCCATTGCGTCCTTACTTATCCCAAATGGAAGAAACAAATTGGGTACAATTGTTATACTTTTGTTGGTTTCTGGTAATAAAGACACGCTTACAATAAAGTTTGCTGGTTCTTGATGTAATATATTTTCCCTACATAATTATTTGCCCTTATTACTAGATTAGCTCATTACCACAACTATCTTACAGATTGCAATCATACGAATGGTTGCATAATTCGGCTAATCATTTCCCTTTCCTATGCGCTTGATGCTTCATACCAGTTTAGGGGAACAAAAATTATTTCTACATAAAGGATTATGAATATATTACTGGTCAAATCTTGGTACGTTCATATTTTCCATACTAAAGGATTTACAATCAGGAGTGGTTTATTTCTACTCATCAACCGAACTCTAAGATGTCATGGATTTTCTTGATTCACTTTGACTGACCTTGCAAGGGAAAAAAGTATACACAATATTGTAGTTTTGGGACGCTAGGATTCTGAATTTTTAAGAATGTGTGCTTGACTATAACAACTTGGTTGGTCAAACATCGGCGTGCCTCATTGGTCATCACATGTTCATATGATCTGCACATGAAATTTACACTTCGGAGAATATGTGATTCGTAAGAAATAAACATACATTTTCATACTGTAACGGAACCCTCATTTCATACGTAGGGTTTGCCGTTAGTGTTTCATTTATCTGTAATAAATAACCATTGGTGCTTCACTTTTCAAATCAAATATGGATGTCATTTGGGTTTTCAAATTTTCTCCTTTCTTGGTTATACACAACCGATGTATCGGTTATTTTCATAAAAGTGTTCTCGCAAATTGTTTTAGGAATGTGAGACTACTCGGATTTCACCCTAGGCATTCGATGTGGTCGACCCGACCCTTCACCAATCGAGTAATGCCCTATGCTCAAATTATCTTTAAGACCAAGGTAATAATTCTCATAAGTCTTATAAAGCAACATGCTTCTCTATGCTATGATTTGAAACAAGGTCGGTCTAGGCTCTCTATTAGAGTCATTACGTTTACTATTTCATTACATTAAGGAATGTTTAAAAAATGGTCTAATCTTATTATTTTAGATGATCTTTCAACAAAATTCCTAGGACGAAGTTATCGTGAAATTACCGAAGAAAATTGTGTTGCTACCTATTATCATAAATTTTATGCTGCATAATAACATTTATGTGTGACTAAATGCCTCTAGGTATTCCCGCAGCAACGCGCGGGGAATCATCTAGTTACACATGTTTTGTGCCCCTGTTTTAGCTCATGAGGATGCAAATAGAGAATCTTTATCTCACTTGTTGATTGGATTTCATACCCTGGACTAGTGGCTTCATCCGCTTATCCAAATGCTAGAAGAGCTGACAGCGGGGTTCCCGACCCCAAATAATAATACAAATACTCTTCACTATTTTTGCCCCTGAATTATCAGTCAGAGCATAATTGTGTAAACAAAAGAGAAACAGGGATGACCTTCTATACCAGTTGCGTCCTTCAATGGGAGTCGCTCTTGCGAAGTCTAGTTGGCTTGTGACGCACTGTATTTTCTGTTTGCCATTCGTTGACATAAACATACACCCATCTCAAAATTAGACACTCCTCCATGGTTTGTGATTGTTGGCAGGCACCCGAGGATTCGGTTAGCCATGGTTTGCGTAAGAAAGGTTGGGAGGAGTGTCAACCATTTTATACCTCTCTTTTACAAAATAAAAGCTCTAGCACATGAGTGATCCATGCTTCCCTCTGCGAAGGTCCTATCTTTTACCTTTATGTTGTCAATCATGTTCTTTATTCTTCCTTGTTTGTACAAATGCTTTTATCTGTTTGAATACCACTTTGAAAGTTACCAATGTCTGCAAAGAGACCATTATAATTGAGCATGATAAACTCTGCAATATAAGCTCTAGTATAAAGACTCTGATCGAAAGATAAGTACACTGTTAATTGTTGTCTGACCAAGAACGAAGTTTGCCTTTACCAATTTTGATTTACTTTTGCACCTTTATTTTGATTTCCTCTACTTGTTTCAAGTTTAATTATATGAGAGGAAGTTGTTGTCTAAAATGACTTTTTCTTTGTTAAAAGTGATGCCTCTTGTCCGTATTTTATTTATCGACACCTCACTCCATAAACATGTGGTCATGTCTACTGAGTTCAGTTTCGTTTGGGGACAAGCAAGGTCTAAGCTTGGGGGAGTTGATACGTCCATTTTGCATCACTGTTTTATGTTGATATTTTCTATTATTCATCGATATATTTCATGTTATGATGCATCACTTATGTTATTTTATCTTATTTTGCATGTATCATAATTTTTGGAGAATAAACACCGGAACCGGAAATCTGATGGAAAAAAACACCGTCAATATACCCTATTTCAGAAGATCAGAAGAAGAGGGGGGATACCGGAGGAGTCTTAGAAGTTCCGAGGAGGAAGTGAGCCAGAAGGGCACCCGGAGGGGGGCACCTGGAGCCCACACCACCAGGCGGCGCCCCCCCTATGGCCGCGCCTGGGGGTGGTCTGGCCCCCTGGCCCACTCCCGGGTGCCCCCTTTTGCGTACTTGACCGCCAGGGATCCCTAAGCCCCATAATATCATTGAAGAATTATTCCGCCGCCGCCTCGGGGCGGAAAACACCAGAGAAAAAAGCTCTCCTGCAGGGAGAAATCTGCCGGGAAATTCCTCCCCGAAGATGGGAAATCATCGCCATCGTCACAGTCATCGCTTCGGGCATCATCAAGATCGGCATCTTCATCATCATCATCACCAGCACCATCACCCTCATCATCCACCTTCATCCCGATGTAACAATTAGGGGTCTCTATCGTTTTTTACATTAGATCTATCTCCCGGTGTGGATTACTTGTTAGTAGTTGATGCTTGTGAGATTTATCGGTGTTAGCACTTTATGACCAGATTGTTATTATCCATTATATCACCTCTGATTATGATCCATATGATGTCTGGTGAGTAGTTCGTTTAGTTCTTGAGGACATGTGAGAAGTCATGATGTTAGTAGTGAAGTTATGTTGAAGTAATATCTCGTGGTTCGGTATTTAAGTTGTGGTGCTATTCTTCTAGTGGTGTTATATGAACGTCGACTACATGATACTTCACCTTTATGGGCCTAGGAGGATGCATTGTGTATTTGGCCACTAATTGTGGGGTTACCGGAGTGACAGAAACCTAAACCCCCGTTAGGAAACCAATGCACGAGGAAGTGTAGGATCCCGGAGTTTTAAGGTTGTGGTTAGATTTATCTTAATTACTTTCTTGTATCTGCGGATGCTTATGAGGGGTATAATCACAAGTATATATTAGTCCTATTTGGGCGGTGCATTAGCATAGGTTCACCCACACAACACTTCACGAACCAATAAATATTAATCAACCGTAATGAAGCGAAAGCACTTGACGAAATTCCCATGTGTCCTCGAGAACGTTTGGTAATCATAAGTAGAACAACCGACTTGTCCTTTGCTCTCAAAAGGATTGGGCCACTCGCTTCAACATTATTTACTCGCATTTTATTTATCTGCTATATCAAAAACATCCAAAAAATTGTTTGCTAGTGTTTACAGTGAATCCTCTATTCAACCTGCTTGTCAACACCTTCTTCTTCTCGTTGGGTTCTACACTCTTATTTATCAAAAGTACTACGGTACACCCCCTAGACTTGTGGGTCATCAGGCGGGTCGGCGCAAAAACAACGGAGCATTGGTGCCGGGGCGTCGAGGGACGTACCTGACTGCCAAAGGGCGCCTGGGTGCTGAAACCGATGCCACCGGAGGGCGCCTGGTCGCCGAAAAGAGTGTGTGGACCGATGTCGAACACGTTGTGGGCGCCATCGTCGAACGACAGGGTGCAGCCGGACTAGGGCTGCCCGGACACCGTGCTGTCCCGGCGCATTCCCGGGACACCTCGTACGTCTCGTTGAGGTCGAGGCCCATCCCAGCCCCGCCGGGTGGGCCCCCACCGAACAGGGCGTTTGGGTCGAACCTGTCGTATCCGTACGCGTAGCGATCAGACTCGTTGAAGTTAGGGGAGAGGCCCGGGCCAGGACAGAGCCTCGTCTGGGAACGCGGCATGCTCATGGCGTCCAAAGGGAACGGCGACCCCGAAGTTGACGAGCTCGAGCCACCTCCTGGGCTTCCTCCGACGGCGCCGACCAGCAACTCGAGGTTCGTCGCCGTGGCCCGGGCCTCCGTCTTCTCATGCCGCTGCTGTAACATCCCAAGTATGAAAACATCCCTAGAATGTTGATTTCTTGTTTAATTAAAGTATTGCATCATGTCATCATATTTATTCTTTGTTTGCATTTTTTTACTTTGTTCTCCATTTGTTTGCTTCTGTTTTACTCTGTTTTCACATTTGAAATTCAAACTTTATTCAAACATTTAATTCATACTTGTTATGTTACAACCTCTTAAATAAAAAATTCAAATAAACAAAACCATTTGTTTTCAATTATTCCATAATGATCAACTAATAAAATGGTGGTTTTATTTCAATCAATTACTTCCAATGTTATTTCAAATTCAAATCAAATCATCAAACAGCACCTAATTTGAAAATTATGAAAGTACCAAACAAATTCTAATCACATTTGTTCTACTTAACCAATAGGGTTCACCCTATTAAAAATATTGTTTTCCATAATAATCAAATGCTCCCAAAATTCATTCAAATTCACCCCAATTCCAAACAGCACCACAATTCAAATAATTTTGAAATTCCAAACTTGCATTTGGTTACTTTTCCATCAAGGGGTTGACACAAATTTTTCTGAAATTTTTTGCTAACTCCAAAATCATCTTTTTCTTCCATATCCTTTTTCTGCAAAAAAAAAAGCAAAACAAAATAGAAAAAAAAGGAGAAAACTTACCCGGGGGGGAGCCCGCGCGGCCCAGCCCAGCTATCAGGCCCGCGTACCCCTTCGCGCCCCCTCCTTCTTCTTTCCCCTGTACGGCAGACAATCCGCCGGTGCCACGTACGCCGCCGTTGCGCAGCGACGGCCACCAGGGCTCCCTGCGCCCTATTTCTACCCCCCTGGACCCGCTCCGCTGCCCTAGACCCTAGGTTACCCCTCCTCCCTCGCAGAGCGCCGGCAATCTCTCTCTCCCCGGCGAATTCCACCATCTCTGCCACTGCAACCCACCGCCGCCGTTCTCTGAACCCATGGTTGCCGCCGGCGATCTGCTCGCTCTCCTCCCTAGCTAACTACTGAAATCGATTCGCCGCTTCCTCCTCGAGCTGGTGTACACCGCCGTTGAGCTCTACGCCGTCTGGATCCACGCCGCCGTCCACGTCCCTGTCGCCGCCGTCGAGCTACCCCGACCCTCTGCTCGACTACAGCCGCGGTGAGCATCCGTGCTTCTCCTCCCCTCTGTCCCCTGTGACACGCTAGCGCGCACATCATCGCAGCAGCACACACGCCCATCCAGCAGCAGCACGAGCACGACGCCCCGGTGATCGCCGCCGGTAGTTTCTCTGTCAGGGTTCAGTCCATCGCGCGCGTCAGTTTCAGTTAACACCCAAAATCTGAATCTTACCTTGGTCGCGTGCGGTATACTGACAAGCAACGATTCGCACCGCAGTGGCAGTGCACTGCATCCCTCGCTCGCGCGCCCACGGGTTCGAACCCTGGCTCTCGCACGGGAGAAAAACCCAACCTTTTTTCGCGCAGTGCTGACAGGGTGGCCCCCCTGTCAGCCACTCTGTGGCCACGCAAGCACACGCTGGCCCAGGGCCCACCTGGCAGTGCCTTGGGCTAGTATCTGTGCGGTAACAAAAGTTTTAACCTTTTCTGTTTTTAAAACCAGTCCTTTTGAATTACAGATTGGTCCCTAAAACTAAAACCCTAATAACTTTTATTTTATAACTCCAATTAATAAAAATAAAATATGTGCACTGCCCCAAATTCAATTATCTACCTATTGGTAACATTTGTTTTCTGTTTTGAATTTTCCAAATGCATTTCAAATTTGAATTCAAATAATTCATTTGTAATTTGCTAAAATCCATAACTAATTCATATTTAATCCAAATAATGCAAATAAAATATGTTTTCCATGCTATTTAAAATAACCTATTCAAATATAAATTTTGTTTCATGTTTTGAATAATTTAAATTGCTTAAATAATTTAAACCTTGTTTAAATCATTTAAATTTGATAAAATCATAACTTGCTCAAATTAAATTATTTTTGAACATGCAAAATATGTTTTCAAACTAGAAAAGTATAAACTTTCCAAATGTGAGTTTGAATTTATGTTTTGAACAAATAAAATTCAAATAATTTTCAAACTTGTTTTAAATTCATTTAAAATTTGTTTAACCTTGTTTAAGTCATAATAAATTCATCCTAACTCCTTTTTAAATATTTGAAACATGTAATCCAACTAAAATTTTGTATTATTTTCAAATATGAACTTTGTTATTTATTTTGCACAATTTAACTTGGTCAAAACAACAACTATTTGTGTAATTCCTTTAAGGAACCAAAAAATTCCCTAACTTAATAAATAAATTTCTAAATTGGTAAACCTTATTTCCATTTGGTTCTATTGTTGTTATTTTGTTGTTTTCCTCATCTATGCATCATACTAATCCACTTTCACCTGTTGGTTAATTGGAAAACAACTGTTTCAACCAAAATTCATGGACTTTTCATATGCAACTCAAAATTGCAAATGTGTCCATTTAAATTGTGTTACCATGTCAACTACTTTATTCCGATGCATCTATTAACTTGACATGCATCATCCCATGATTGCGCACTATGCCATGATATTGATTGTTTATCTTTCCGCATTGTTTGTTTGCTTCTTCTCGGATAGACGACGACGTTGAGACAGACGATCCTTACGACACCCCTTCTGAGGATCTAGCTCAGTACCAGGCTGCTGAGTTTGCAGGCAAGTTATCACTCACATGAACCATCATGTTCCTTTCAACACTGGTTACCGATACTTTCCGTTGTCTATTTATGCTAGCCATATGTATCGTTGCTTCTGTTACGAACCTATCACATGAACCCCTTAACCCTGATATTGCCTCACCTCTACTCCTACAACCCCATTGCTTGAGCCAGTGTCTTACTAGCATGCTTAGGTTGTTTTGCTCGAGTCTGTTACCCGTTACTTTCTGATTACTATATTTCTATTATGTTCTGGGGGCTCGATGTTAATCAATCAACCTGTTATTAATAATATGCTGATAAGGCACCGGCAGGAGGCCCTGTGTGGTTTTGAGGCCTGCTAGTGTCGACCCTAATAGGAAAAGGGTCTTGTCTACTGATCCATGATGAGCGCACTATCCGCATGTGGGAAGCGTGTATGGGCGCCCCCCCTCAATTTGATTCGATTCGCATCTCGTCCAAATCGCCTCATTTAGTTCGTGTTTTCCATTTGCCGCATGCATGTTTTTGCGAGCCCAGCGCAGGGTGGAACTTCTGTAGTCGGCATATAGGGGGACACGTTCTTAGAGTGCTTTGAGGGTCCCCTTTCTTCGGGGCTCGATTAGCCGTGCGCCCAAGGTGCTTTGGGCTTGATGCTAAGAAGAGTTGAGTTGTGTTGAGTGCCCCGCTTGGTGGGAGGCATCCCATCTGGCGGGTTATTCTTACGTGTACGGCCAAATTGGTGCACCCCTGCAGGGATAAATCTTCTCGAGAAGCCGTGTTTTCCGCGGTTATGGTTGACTTGGTGAAAGTACTGGCTAACAAGTACACAGAACAACTTACACCTAACTAATGCTATCTGACTAGTAATAGACTTATCGACACAACAATTTGATCCATTATTCATTAATCCAACTGTGTGAGTTATCCTCGGATTGCTTCTTTGGATAAGGGGCGAGATCCAGGATGGGTTTGTTTGGTGGTTAGCTATAGTTGGTTACGATACGCTATCTTATCTTCTTTCTGCTAGCCGGAACTGGTAGAATCTCTGTAGTTGGTTAGCGCAGCCAGTTGCAGCATCTTTTATATCCCCCCTTCTTCCGTTGAACCCAAGGCATCTGTGCTTGGTGTTGACGGGCTACACTTTGGTGAACTGTGAGTCTTGCTTGCCAGTACGTTTATGTACTGACCCCTTTGGGGCTGTGGTTTCCGTAGACTACGCTTACGAGGACCCAGTAACGGCTACTACGTGGAGTTTGACGAGGCTGCTGACGAGTAGGTAGCGGACCCGGGCAGGATCCGAGACTACGTGGATGGGCTCCGTCTTTCTTTCAGTTCCCGGCTTCTTAAGCCTATTTGGATTTGTCTGTACTCAGACCCTTTGAATGCTTCCGCTGAGATGTAATGATGTTATGTTGGGACATGTGTCCTCTGGATGATTGTATTTGCTATCTCTGCTCTAGTGACAGCCATTTGCAACTTATTTCAAACTTTTGTGTCTTAGAGATATGTTGTGCTATCATTCTGTTACAAGCCGTTGACGTACCATGTGTGTATGGTATAAAGTACGTCAATGGTAGTGTCCTGATTTCTATGGGATGGTTTACGTCGACGCTGAACAGATAGGGGTTGGTTGTCACACATACGTGTGTTGGCCTACTCGTAAGAGGACGCGGGTGCCGGTAAGCCCCGTAATCCAATCTACTACTGTTCAATGGAACGACGAGTATCCTTTAGAAGTCCGGGTGCGACAGCTGCCGGCGCTCCTTCGTGGTGATGTCGCGTCGGTGTTGGACGGCGGCCCACTCGGCATCGGTCATGCCCTCCGGCCGCTCCTTTGGGGGGCGCGGCTGCAGCACGAGACGCTTGACGCCGAGCGTGCCGACCTTCATGGTCTTCGGCGGCGGCATCGGTGGACCTTTCGGCGGCATGGCGCCAATGGCGAGGGTGGCGGGAAGGAGCGAGAAGATGGAGGTGGCGGCGGGGAAGGAAATGGCGGGGCGCGTTGGGGTCTAGAAGGGTTTTGATGGGCATCCTGTGTCGCTGGCAAGAAGGGCCCGCGGCGCGAAACGACTCGTCTGAAGCCCCCACGGGAGCCCCTGGGAGGCGGGGTTGGGGTGAGTTTGCTGGACGGGAACAAGGGAGCGTCCGGACGGGAAGGCCAAATGAGGCGCGCGAGTGGGCGCGTTCGGGGGCCGTCCAGACGTGTCACACATACGTGTGTTGGCCTACTCGTAAGAGGACGCGGGTGCCGGTAAGCCCCGTAATCCAATCTACTACTGTTCAACGGAACGGCGAGTATCCTTTAGAAGTCCGGGTGCGACAAATGGTATCAGAGCCTGTCTGCCTGTAGGATCCCTTTTACTGGTCGCAGTTGAGTCTAGAAACTATTTTGTAGCTATATAGGAAAAATGAACGTGAGAGTAGGAATTCTGCCATTTTTCTTCTTTTTTTTTTTTTTTTTTTTTTTTTTTTTTTTTTTTTTTATTTTTTTTTTTTTTTTTTTTTTTTTTTTTTTTTTTTTTTGTTGCTTTTTTTTTTTTTTTTTTTGTTTTTTTTTTTTTTTTTTTTTTTTTTTTTTTTTTTTTTTTTTTTTTTTTTTTTTTTGTTTTTTTTTTTTTGTTATTTTTTTTTTTTTTTTTTTTTTTTTATTTTTTTTTTATTTTTTTTGTTTTTTTTTTTTTTTTTTTTTTTGTTTTTTTTTTTTTATGCTGAGAGACATGGTCACTTATCTGGGGTTCCGTTGGGCACCAGAGTACCAGGTCTACGAGCAGCAGCGAGAGTTTGACCAGACCTACTACTAGGCTATCGTCTACATTCTGTCAGATGATGGCATGAGCGTTGTCCACCGCTACGAGGCAGTAGGTTCCACAGTGGATATGGCTGTGCAGCAGGCAGCTTATGTGAGTCTCACCGTCCTTCGTGCTGACTACTGGGGATTTGACGATTCTATCTATCGCCACATCCCCCGTGGTTACATCACTTCGGAGGGAGCTCACTTCACCCTCTACGATAACTTGGATGTCTACGAGCATGATAACACCAGGCTGCACACCACCGCTCAGTTTGTGAGGCACAGTGACGCAGTTGCCACCACACTTTCTCAGGAGTTGGCCTCAGTCAGAGAGCAGCTCTACCTTGCTTTGACACGTCTGGCGACGTACACCACAGACTTTGTTGGAGATGAGCGCTTTGCACGTTTCGATCAGCCAGTTGGTCGTCGTCTGCCAGATGCTGGAGGTTACGAGCCGATCAGAGGTCCACTCCTCAACCTCGGTGCTGGTTACACTGGGATTCCACGCTTTGGAGCACAGGGAGTCGACGCTATGTACTTCACCACACCTAGAGTCGCTCTCAGGCCACGTCAGATCTATGTGGATCGTCGTTCTACCTACTTTCGTGGGCGTGCTCCTCACCGTACCCCTCGTCGTACTACTCACCGCCGTCCTGCGTGATGAGCATGGGAGTACCGATGTATCCATTCCTAGCTATGTTTAGTTATCCTTTGCTTTTCGAACCATTTATGGTGTGTTGGATATTCTGATGTATTTGAACATGTGATGATGTGCCTGTTGGTTATCTATTCGTGCGTCGGAATAATCTATCTTTCGGTTACCAAGTCTATCCTTTTCTGTTGTTGTGCTAAAATGCATGTCTATTCAGGATGCCGCCAACAAGGAACAACCCGCCTGAGCCACCGCCAATCACGGAGCTGTTGACTCAGATGACTCAGGTCGTGACGCAGATGGCCCAGTTCCAGGCAAATCAGCACAACAACCAGAATGCTCCACGAGTCAGCATCAAGGAGTTCCTCAGTCTGGGCCCGAGAGCTTTCGTGGCAACACGCGAGCCTCTGGATGCTGATGACTGGATCCGGGAGATGGCCAGGGCTCTGGACATTGCTCACGTTGCTGAGGAAGACAAAGTCAAGTATGCCACCTATCTGCTGAAGGGTCAGGCAGCTACTTGGTGGGAGAACTACCAGACCATGAGAGCTGGCTACCCAATCACCTGGGGTTGTTTCAAGGATGCCTTCCTGAAGCACCACATCCCAGATGGTCTCATGGAAAGGATGCGTGAGGAGTTTTGCTCTCTCAAGCAGGGCAAGCTGGACGTCATTGGCTATCAGAATGAGTTCAATCGCCTCGCTCGTTACGCTGGTTATGAGGTGTCCACTGAGGCTAAGAAGATGGCAAGGTTCCGCCGAGGTTTTAACCCAGAACTCAAGTACGCACTCACCAACATCAAGTGCAAAGACTTCGAGGAGCTCGTGAACACCGCGCTCAATGAGGAAAATGGGCGCAAGGCGTTCGAGGAGTCTCGCAAGCACTCGCGTGAGGGTGGTTCCTCCTCCAACATGACCACCCCTCCGCAGAAGCGCCGCATCTGGGTGCCAAATGGTGCTGTCACTCGGGCTCCATATGCCCAAGCTTCTCCACGCTTTGCTCCCCGCCCACCCAACCCATCTCAGATGCATGGTCAGAGGGTTCCAATGGGGCAGCCAAGGCCAGGTCCTCCTCGTGTCGTCACTTGCTTCAAGTGCAAGGAGACTGGACACTATGCTGATAAGTGCACTCAGAGGCAGCTACCTCCACCTCCTCGCCCCAACACCAACCAGGCAATGGTGCGTGCTCCCCCGGCTAAAGCCTTCAACTCCAACAACAGGCCTGTCGGGAGGACCGCGAGGGTGAATCATATCAAGGCCGACAGAGCTGAGGAAGCTGCTGACGTCGTTCTCGGTATATTACCCGTAAACTCGTTTCCAGCTAAAGTGTTGTTTGATACCGGAGCATCGCATTCTTTTGTGTCAAGGATCTTTGCTACAACGTACAACCTAGTTCTGGTTCCACTAAGCAATCAAATCACTGTTCACTCTCCGGGATCTCAAATGTTGACTTCCAAGATAAGTATGGACAATCAAATCCTAATTAGAGGTCGCATATTCCTTGCTTCACTCATGTTGCTAGGAAATTCTGACATTGATGTCATTCTGGGCATGGATTGGTTGAAGACCAACAAAGCTAAAATTGACTGTGCTCAAAAGTCAATAACTCTATCCCACCCTTCTGGCCAGATAGTCTATTCTCCATATGGATCAAGGTCTACTCAGCTATGCACACTCGATGCAAAACCTCTACCTCTACTCGAAAATGTTCCGGTGGTTTGTGAATTCCCTGACGTCTTTCCAGAAGAGTTGCCAGGGATGCCTCCGGACAGAGCAGTTGAGTTCGTGATCGAGCTTGAACCAGGTACTGCTCCAATCTCTAAGCATCCATACAAGATAGCTCCTCCTGAACTAAAATTGTTGAAGGAGCAAATCGATATGTACATGGAGAAAGGTTACATTCAACCTAGTTCCTCCTCTTGGGGTTGCCCAACTCTCTTCGTAGGCAAGAAGGATCAAACAAAGAGACTCATGGTTGACTATCGTCCTCTCAACGAGAAAACCATCAAAAACAAGTATCCAATTCCTCGTATCGATGATCTTTTTGATCAACTTGCTGGAGCCTCAATATTCTCAAAGTTGGACTTGAGGATGGGTTACCATCAAATAAAGATCAGAAAGGAAGATATTCCAAAAACAACTTTCACCACTCGGTACGGTCTATATGAATACACCGTCATGTCCTTTGGTCTCACCAATGCACCGGCGACATTCTCTAGACTTATGAATTCTGTCTTCCATGAATACCTCGACAAGTTCGTTGTGGTATATCTCGATGACATTCTGGTATACTCCAAATCTGAGGAAGAGCATGGAGAACATCTTCGTCTCACTCTCATGAAACTTCGCGAGCATCGTCTATATGCCAAATTCTCCAAATGTGAGTTCTGGATTCCAGAAGTTGCTTACCTTGGTCATATCATCTCTGCCAAAGGCATAGCCATTGATCCAGAAAAGGTTAAAGCAATTGTTGATTGGAAACCTCCTAAGACGGTGAAACAAGTCAGAAGTTTTCTTGGCTTGGCTAGCTATTGCCGTCGTTTCGTCCAAAACTTCTCCAAGATTGCCAAACCTCTCACTGATCTGACAAAGAAGGACAAGAAGTTCGTTTGGACTCCACAATGTGATGAGAGTTTCAATCTCCTGAAGACTAAACTCACTTCTACACCAGTTTTGGTTGGCCCAGATACTACCAAACCTTTCCAGATATTCTGCGATGCATCTCTCCAAGGTCTAGGTGCAGTTCTTATGCAAGAACGTCAAGTTGTGGCTTATGCTTCACGTCAGTTGAATGCACATGAGCAAAACTATCCCACACATGATCTTGAACTTGCAGCAGTTGTGTTTGCCCTCAAGAAATGGAGACAATACTTGTTGGGTAACCGCACTGAAATCTTTTCCGATCATAAGAGCCTGAAATACATCTTCACTCAGCCAGATCTAAACCTCAGGAAAAGGAGATGGATTGAAAAGATTAAAGACTTTGATCTCACCATTTCTTACACTCCAGGCAAGGCTAATGTTATGGCTGATGCTCTCAGTCGCAAATCCTATTGCAATAATCTCATGATCATGGAAAGCCAACCTCCACTTCATGAAGAATTCCAGAAGCTAAACCTTGGTCTTGTCCCTCAAGGTTACCTTGCTAGCTTGACAGCCAGTCCAACTCTCGAGGACAAGATTCGTTCTGAACAACTTCGTGATGCTGAAATCAAGAAGATTGTAGAGCAGATCAAAGAAGGCAATGATAAATTCAAGTCCTTCTCAATTGATGACAAGGAAACTGTGTTCTTCGAAGGACGCATTGCAGTTCCTCAGATTCAAAGTCTCAAAGATGTCATTCTCAAGGAGGCTCATGAAACTCCTCTCTCCATCCACCCTGGAAGTACAAAGATGTACCAGGATCTTAAGACACTGTATTGGTGGCCTGGCATGAAACGTGAAATTGCTCAATACGTTTCTGAATGCGACGTTTGTCAACGTGTTAAGGCAGTCCATCAGAAAACAGCAGGTCTACTCCAACCTCTAAAAATTCCTGAGTGGAAGTGGGACATGATTGAAATGGACTTCGTTACTGGTTTCCCAAAGTCCAAGAGGGGAAACGATGCAATCTTCGTTGTCATTGATCGTCTCACTAAGGTAGCTCACTTCTTTGCTGTCAAAGAAACAATTTCAGCTAGCCAGTTAGCAGAGCTCTACACAACAAAGATTGTTCCCCTTCATGGTGTTCCATTGGAAATCAGCTCAGACCGTGGAAGCATATTCACTTCTCATTTCTGGAAGAGTTTCCAAGATGCATTGGGCACCAAACTTCTGTTCAGCACAGCTTATCACCCTCAGTCTCAGGGGCAAGTCGAAAGAGTCAATCAGATTCTCGAGGATATGCTCAGAGCATGTGGTCTCTCCTTTGGCATGAAATGGGAGGATTGCCTTCCATATGCTGAATTCTCCTACAACAACAGCTACCAGGCAAGCCTAGGCATGGCACCATTTGAAGCACTCTATGGCCGCAGATGCAGGAGTCCAATCAATTGGTCTGGACCTGGTGAACGTTCACTCTTAGGCCCTGACATTGTTAAGGAAGCCGAAGAGAAAGTTCGTATCATTCGTGACAATCTCAAGATTGCTCAGTCTCGTCAGAAAAGCTACTATGACAGCAAGCACAGGGATATGATCTATGCACCTGGCGACAAGGCATATCTCCGTGTAACTCCCCTTAGAGGCACTCGTCGTTTTGGTGTGAAAGGAAAGCTTGCACCAAGATACATTGGTCCTTTCAACATCCTCTCAAGGCGTGCGGAAAATGCCTATCGTCTTGAACTTCCAGAAAAACTATCCAAGGTGCACGATGTGTTTCATGTGTCACAGCTCAAGAAGTGTTTCAAAGATCCAGATCGTGCAGTTGATCATGATTCCATTGAACTGCAAGATGATCTATCTTATGAGGAGCACCCTATTCGAATTCTCGATGAGACCGAGCGTAAGACTCGCAACAAGAGCACCAAGTTCTTGAAAGTGCAGTGGTCGCATCATTTCGATAAAGAGGCAACGTGGGAGACCGAAGAGGATCTTCGAAAGAAGTATCCGGACCTTTTCGCTTCTCAGTAAGGAATCTCGGGGCGCGATTCCTTCAAGGGGGGCGTTTTGTAACATCCCAAGTATGAAAACATCCCTAGAATGTTGATTTCTTGTTTAATTAAAGTATTGCATCATGTCATCATATTTATTCTTTGTTTGCATTTTGTTTTACTTTGTTCTCCATTTGTTTGCTTCTGTTTTACTCTGTTTTCACATTTGAAATTCAAACTTTATTCAAACATTTAATTCATACTTGTTATGTTACAACCTCTTAAATAAAAAATTCAAATAAACACAACCATTTGTTTTCAATTATTCCATAATGATCAACTAATAAAATGGTGGTTTTATTTCAATCAATTACTTCCAATGTTATTTCAAATTCAAATCAAATCATCAAACAGCACCTAATTTGAAAATTATGAAAGTACCAAACAAATTCTAATCACATTTGTTCTACTTAACCAATAGGGTTCACCCTATTAAAAATATTGTTTTCCATAATAATCAAATGCTCCCAAAATTCATTCAAATTCACCCCAATTCCAAACAGCACCACAATTCAAATAATTTTGAAATTCCAAACTTGCATTTGGTTACTTTTCCATCAAGGGGTTGACACAAATTTTTCTGAAATTTTTTGCTAACTCCAAAATCATCTTTTTCTTCCATATCCTTTTTCTGCAAAAAAAAAAGCAAAACAAAATAGAAAAAAAAAGAAGGAGAAAACTTACCCGGGGGGGAGCCCGCGCGGCCCAGCCCAGCTATCAGGCCCGCGTACCCCTTCGCGCCCCCTCCTTCTTCTTTCCCCTGTACGGCAGACAATCCGCCGGTGCCACGTACGCCGCCGTTGCGAAGCGACGGCCACCAGGGCTCCCTGCGCCCTATTTCTACCCCCTGGACCCGCTCCGCTACCCTAGACCCTAGGTTACCCCTCCTCCCTCGCAGAGCGCCGCCAATCTCTCTCTCCCCGGCGAATTCCACCATCTCTGCCACTGCAACCCACCGCCACCGTTCTCTGAACCCATGGTTGCCGTCGGCGATCTGCTCGCTCTCCTCCCTAGCTAACTACTGAAATCGATTCGCCGCTTCCTCCTCGAGCTGGTGGACACCGCCGTTGAGCTCTACGCCGTCTGGATCCACGCCGCCGTCCACGTCCCTGTCGCCGCCGTCGAGCTACCCCGACCCTCTGCTCGACTACAGCCGCGGTGAGCATCCGTGCTTCTCCTCCCCTCTGTCCCCTGTGACACGCTAGCGCGCACATCATCGCAGCAGCACACACGCCCATCCAGCAGCAGCACGAGCACGACGCCCCGGTGATCGCCGCCGGTAGTTTCTCTGTCAGGGTTCAGTCCATCGCGCGCGTCAGTTTCAGTTAACACCCAAAATCTGAATCTTACCTTGGTCGCGCGCGGTATACTGACAAGCAACGATTCGCACCGCAGTGGCAGTGCACTGCATCCCTCGCTCGCGCGCCCACGGGTTCGAACCCTGGCTCTCGCACGGGAGAAAAACCCAACCTTTTTTCGCGCAATGCTGACAGGGTGGCCCCCCCTGTCAGCCACTTTGCGGCCAGACAAGCACACGCTGGCCCAGGGCCCACCTGGCAGTGCCTTCGGCTAGTATCTGTGCGGTAACAAAAGTTTTAACCTTTTCTGTTTTTAAAACCAGTCCTTTTGAATTACAGATTGGTCCCTAAAACTAAAACCCTAATAACTTCTATTTTATAACTCCAATTAATAAAAATAAAATATGTGCACTGCCCCAAATTCAATTATCTACCTATTGGTAACATTTGTTTTCTGTTTTGAATTTTCCAAATGCATTTCAAATTTGAATTCAAATAATTCATTTGTAATTTGCTAAAATCCATAACTAATTCATATTTAATCCAAATAATGCAAATAAAATATGTTTTCCATGCTATTTCAAATAACCTATTCAAATATAAATTTTGTTTCATGTTTTGAATAATTTAAATTGCTTAAATAATTTAAACCTTGTTTAAATCATTTAAATTTGATAAAATCATAACTTGCTCAAATTAAATTATTTTTGAACATGCAAAATATGTTTTCAAACTAGAAAAGTATAAACTTTTCAAATGTGAGTTTGAATTTATGTTTTGAACAAATAAAATTCAAATAATTTTCAAACTTGTTTTAAATTCATTTAAAATTTGTTTAACCTTGTTTAAGTCATAATAAATTCATCCTAACTCCTTTTTCAATATTTGAAACATGTAATCCAACTAAAATTTTGTATTCTTTTCAAATATGAACTTTGTTATTTATTTTGCACAATTTAACTTGGTGAAAACAACAACTATTTGTGTAATTCCTTTAAGGAACCAAAAAATTCCCTAACTTAATAAATAAATTTCTAAATTGGTAAACCTTATTTCCATTTGGTTCTATTGTTGTTATTTTGTTGTTTTCCTCATCTATGCATCATACTAATCCACTTTCACCTGTTGGTTAATTGGAAAACAACTGTTTCAACCAAAATTCATGGACTTTTCATATGCAACTCAAAATTGCAAATGTGTCCATTTAAATTGTGTTACCATGTCAACTACTTTATTCTGATGCATCTATTAACTTGACATGCATCATCCCATGATTGTGCACTATGCCATGATATTGATTGTTTATCTTTCCGCATTGTTTGTTTGCTTCTTCTCGGATAGACGACGACGTTGAGACAGACGATCCTTACGACACCCCTTCTGAGGATCTAGCTCAGTACCAGGCTGCTGAGTTTGCAGGCAAGTTATCACTCACATGAACCATCGTGTTACTTTCAACACTGGTTACCGATACTTTCCGTTGTCTATTTATGCTAGCCATATGTATCGTTGCTTCTGTTACGAACCTATCACATGAATCCCTTAACCCTGATATTGCCTCACCTCCACTCCTACAACCCCATTGCTTGAGCCAGTGTCTTACTAGCATGATTAGGTTGTTTTGCTCGAGTCTGTTACCCGTTACTTTCTGATTACTATATTTCTATTATGTTCTGGGGGCTCGATGTTAATCAATCAACCTGTTATTAATAATATGCTGATAAGGCACCGGCAGGAGGCCCTGTGTAGTTTTGAGGCCTGCTAGTGTCGACCCTAATAGGAAAAGGGTCGTGTCTACTGATCCATGATGAGCGCACTATCCGCATGTGGGAAGCGTGTATGGGCGCCCCCCCTCAATTTGATTCGATTCGCATCTCGTCCAAATCGCCTCATTTAGTTCGTGTTTTCCATTTGCCGCATGCATGTTTTTGCGAGCCCAGCGCAGGGTGGAACTTTTGTAGTCGGCATATAGGGGGACACGTTCTTAGAGTGCTTTGAGGGTCCCCTTTCTTCGGGGCTCGATTAGCCGTGCTCCCAAGGTGCTTTGGGCTTGATGCTAAGAAGAGTTGAGTTGTGTTGAGTGCCCCGCTTGGTGGGAGGCATCCCATCTGGCGGGTTATTCTTACGTGTACGGCCAAATTGGTGCACCCCTGCAGGGATAAATCTTCTCGAGAAGCCGTGTTTTCCGCGGTTATGGTTGACTTGGTGAAAGTACTGGCTAACAAGTACTCAGAACAACTTACACCTAACTAATGCTATTTGACTAGTAATAGACTTATCGACACAACAATTTGATCCATTATTCATTAATCCAACTGTGTGAGTTATCCTCGGATTGCTTCTTTGGATAAGGGGCGAGATCCAGGATGGGTTTGTTTGGTGGTTAGCTATAGTTGGTTACGATACGCTATCTTATCTTCTTTCTGCTAGCCGGAATTGGTAGAATCTCTGTAGTTGGTTAGCGCAGCCAGTTGCAGCATCTTTTATATCCCCCCTTCTTCCGTTGAACCCAAGGCATCTGTGCTTGGTGTTGACGGGCTACACTTTGGTGAACTATGAGTCTTGCTTGCCAGTACGTTTACGTACTGACCCCTTTGGGGCTGTGGTTTCCGCAGACTACGCTTACGAGGATCCCAGTGACGGCTACTACGTGGAGTTTGACGAGGCTGCTGACGAGTAGGTAGCGGACCCGGGCAGGATCCGAGACTACGTGGATGGGCTCCGTCTTTCTTTCAGTTCCCGGCTTCTTAAGCCTATTTGGATTTGTCTGTACTCAGACCCTTTGAATGCTTCCGCTGAGATGTAATGATGTTATGTTAGGACATGTGTCCTCTGGATGATTGTATTTGCTATCTCTGCTCTAGTGAGAGCCATTTGCAACTTATTTCAAACTTTTGTGTCTTAGAGATATGTTGTGCTATCATTCTGTTACAAGCCGTTGACGTACCATGTGTGTATGGTATAAAGTACGTCAATGGTAGTGTCCTGATTTCTATGGGATGGTTTACGTCGACGCTGAACAGATAGGGGTTGGTTGTCACACATACGTGTGTTGGCCTACTCGTAAGAGGACGCGGGTGCCGGTAAGCCCCGTAATCCAATCTACTACTGTTCAACGGAACGACGAGTATCCTTTAGAAGTCCGGGTGCGACAGCTGCCGGCGCTCCTTCGTGGTGATGTCGCGTCGGTGTTGGACGGCGGCCCACTCGGCATCGGTCATGCCCTCCGGCCGCTCCTTTGGGGGGCGCGGCTGCAGCACGAGACGCTTGACGCCGAGCGTTCCGACCTTCATGGTCTTCGGCGGCGGCACCGGTGGACCTTTCGGCGGCATGGCGCCAATGGCGAGGGTGGCGGGAAGGAGCGAGAAGATGGAGGTGGCAGCGGGGAAGGAAATGGCGGGGCGCGTTGGGGTCTAGAAGGGTTTTCGTGGGAATCCTGTGTCGCTGGCAAGAAGGGCCCGCGGCGCGAAACGACTCGTCTGAAGCCCCCACGGGAGCCCCTGGGAGGCGGGGTTGGGCTGAGTTTGCTGGACGGGAACAAGGGAGCGTCCGGACGGGAAGGCCAAATGAGGCGCGCGAGTGGGCGCGTTCGGGGGCCGTCCAGACGTGTCACACATACGTGTGTTGGCCTACTCGTAAGAGGACGCGGGTGCCGGTAAGCCCCGTAATCCAATCTACTACTGTTCAACGGAACGACGAGTATCCTTTAGAAGTCCGGGTGCGACAAATGGTATCAGAGCCTGTCTGCCTGTAGGATCCCTTTTACTGGTCGCAGTTGAGTCTAGAAACTATTTTGTAGCTATATAGGAAAAATGAACGTGAGAGTAGGAATTCTGCCATTTTTCTTCTTTCCCCACCCACCCACCCTTTTCTGGTAAGGAAGTGCAACATTGTTTTCTGTCCTCACCTAAACTTTCAAGTTAGGTTTTCACGTGTTTTGGGTTCTCCGTAGTACCTCAGGATTTTTGGTCTTGTGTTTCCCGATGTTGCTTCGATATCCTGTTCTTCTCAACATCCTTATCGTCCGTTGAAATCTTGTTGTTGCTTTCCACTTCAGTTCTCTACCGGCGTCTAATCAAAACTTCCCCAATCATCTACAGATGGATCTCAGGTTCTTCCCGCAGGTGGTTCGGATGACTCGTTGTGAGAGCACCGCCGGTTATCCGGAGATGCTGAGAGACATGGTCACTTATCTGGGGTTCCGTTGGGCACCAGAGTACCAGGTCTACGAGCAGCAGCGAGAGTTTGACCAGACCTACTACCAGGCTATCGTCTACATTCTGTCAGATGATGGCATGAGCGTTGTCCACCGCTACGAGGCAGTAGGTTCCACAGTGGATATGGCTGTGCAGCAGGCAGCTTATGTGAGTCTCACCGTCCTTCGTGCTGACTACTGGGGATTTGACGATTCTATCTATCGCCACATCCCCCGTGGTTACATCACTTCGGAGGGAGCTCACTTCACTCTCTACGACAACTTGGATGTCTACGAGCATGATAACACCAGGCCGCACACCACCGCTCAGTTTGTGAGGCACAGTGACGCAGTTGCCACCACACTTTCTCAGGAGTTGGCCTCAGTCAGAGAGCAGCTCTACCTTGCTTTGACACGTCTGGCGACGTACACCACAGACTTTGTTGGAGATGAGCGCTTTGCACGTTTCGATCAGCCAGTTGGTCGTCGTCTGCCAGATGCTGGAGGTTACGAGCCGATCAGAGGTCCACTCCTCAACCTCGGTGCTGGTTACACTGGGATTCCACGCTTTGGAGCACAGGGAGTCGACGCTGTGTACTTCACCACACCTAGAGTCGCTCTCAGGCCACGTCAGATCTATGTGGATCGTCGTTCTACCTACTTTCGTGGGCGTGCTCCTCACCGTACCCCTCGTCGTACTACTCACCGCCGTCCTGCGTGATGAGCATGGGAGTACCGATGTATCCATTCCTAGCTATGTTTAGTTATCATTTGCTTTTCGAACCATTTATGGTGTGTTGGATATTCTGATGTATTTGAACATGTGATGATGTACCTGTTGGTTATCTATTCGTGCGTCGGAATAATCTATCTTTCGGTTACCAAGTCTATCCTTTTCTGTTGTTGTGCTAAAATGCATGTCTATTCAGGATGCCGCCAACAAGGAACAACCCGCCTGAGCCACCGCCAATCACGGAGCTGTTGACTCAGATGACTCAGGTCGTGACGCGGATGGCCCAGTTCCAGGCAAATCAGCACAACAACCAGAATGCTCCACGAGTCAGCATCAAGGAGTTCCTCAGTCTGGGCCCGAGAGCTTTCGTGGCAACACGCGAGCCTCTGGATGCTGATGACTGGATCCGGGAGATGGCCAGGGCTCTGGACATTGCTCATGTTGCTGAGGAAGACAAAGTCAAGTATGCCACCTATCTGCTGAAGGGTCAGGCAGCTACTTGGTGGGAGAACTACCAGACCATGAGAGCTGGCTACCCAATCACCTGGGGTTGTTTCAAGGATGCCTTCCTGAAGCACCACATCCCAGATGGTCTCATGGAAGTCCGGGTGCGACAGCTGCCGGCGCTCCTTCGTGGTGATGTCGCGTCGGTGTTGGACGGCGGCCCACTCGGCATCGGTCATGCCCTCCGGCAGCTCCTTTGGGGGGCGCGGCTGCAGCACGAGACGCTTGACGCCGAGCGTGCCGACCTTCATGGTCCTCGGCGGCGGCATCGGTGGACCTTTCGGCGGCATGGCGCCAATGGCGAGGGTGGCGGGAAGGAGCGAGAAGATGGAGGTGGCAGCGGGGAAGGAAATGGCGGGGCGCGTTGGGGTCTAGAAGGGTTTTGGTGGGCATCCCGTGTCGCTGGCAAGGAGGGCCCGCGGCGCGAAACGACTCGTCTGAAGCCCCCACGGGAGCCCCTGGGAGGCGGGGTTGGGCTGAGTTTGCTGGACGGGAACAAGGGAGCGTCCGGACGGGAAGGCCAAATGAGGCGCGCGAGTGGGCGCGTTCGGGGGCCGTCCAGACGGGAAGGAGATTGGGGGCGACCTTTGGGGGGCGCGACTGGAGATGCTCTAAGTTTAGCTGTTTTCGGTGAAGCTACTCCACACTCAGGTCTAGAAATAAACTATGAGTGGGTTAGTGAGTTAACGTAGGATTGTCCTATTAGTACCATTAAATAGATCATCGACACATGTCGTGGAAGATAAAAACATTAGCACATGTGTATAAACCAGCCATGTACAAGGATCATCTCACTACAAGGTGACATCACACAATTTATGCTTCCAGGTGGCATGTTTTTTTTAAAAAAACTTGGATTTAGCAGTAGCATCTTATTATTATTTAAATTATTTTAATATTTATATGGTGCGAAAGTATAATAGCATCTTAATGCGTCACACTTCTAGTCGTGATATAGCCGGCTCGTAATAAAATTCTTGAGTATAATACTCCCTCCATGGCACCGTTATAATTTTATAGTAATATAAAAAAATATTAATATGGAAAGGATGGAGTAGTTAACATGACCTGGTCAATTCTGTCCTTTATGAATAGAAAATGGTTACCATCATCCGGAGGAACATGCTCGCGCGTCCTCCTCGTTGTCAACGCGCCACACGTCCTGTAGGAGACAACATGAGGGATGGAGGGTCCACAAACACACTCCCTCATCTCTTTCCGGCCCATCTCCTCCACCGATTATATTCTCACGTATTCTTCTTTTCCCCCCTCTTCTCCTAGCACAAAATCCATCCCGCCGCTTGAGCCGCTTGATGTGCTGCTTGTCGAGACATCGTAGTAGAGTTCATATACGGGAGTGCCATGAGCCTACTGGTAGAATGCGGGGGGACGTGATAATACGATGAACGAGAACACTGAGTTTACCTTGGTTTGGTATGACGCAACTAGGCGGTGTTCCTACTCCTGCAATCTTACTAAATCAGGGCTGAAGCCTGAAGTATACGAAGTACAATGTGAGTATGGTTTCGCTAATTTGGCGAGGATCAACTTCTCGGCGAGTTGGCTTCTAGCTAATTGTCTATATGTTCCTTGCTCCCGTCTGGCTTTATATAGATAGACATATTAGGGCTTACAAAAAGGAAACCTAGAAGACTACGGAAAGTATCTAACTTGAAAAGTAAGGAATCGGTCTTCTCCTCCAAGCCGCACCACTTTGGGCCGTGGTCCGGGTTCTTCTAGACTCCGGCTTCCTGCGCATCAGCTTACTGGGCCACCCAATGGACTATGATCCATTACCAACGAGCCACCCTGGTAATCCGGCTCTCAGGCCGATGCCGGACATACCCCTAATCGGTATATATCCGACAGTAGCCCCGAAGAAGGATTAAGACTTCATTCAGCCCTCCTCGTTCATTAGGATTCTTTTCCAGAAATGTCGGCCTTTTGTCTTGATTCTTCTTTCACCAAAAAATCTCTTAACTCAAAACTCAGATTTACCAAAGTCCGGCTTTTCCTTCCACGATCCTTCGCGGAGAAGGAACTTCGCGACATCAGCAATGAAATCCTACTGACGTCACGGACGTTTGGGTCCAGTCAAACCCTGAAACGTATCCTCTCACAGATTCTCTCACGGGAAACGAGGAGATAGCAATAATCACCCCGTCCCCTCATTTCATGGAAATTTCGGGCATTACACACGTCGTGCATCTAACGGCTAAAATAGTTGTTGGAGCTAATCTCCGCGCATCTTGGCTATAAATAGCCATCTCGGGGCTCTGTTTTCCCTTCCGCTTCATTCTTCTTCCTCGAGCACACTGAGCACAGCACCCAGAGCCCAAGTTCGAGAGAACGCAGAGACCAAGCCCCCAAGCTTCTCCCCGGAAAGACCATCGGAGGAACTAGCTCATGATTGCGCCGCCGGAAAATGGTCACTGGAGATTCCCCCCGCGCCTCTGACTCGGCGAGTGCCGTCGTGGAGATTGAAGGCATCATCAATGATCTGGACCCCCTCCTCGACTCTCCGCCTCGCACCGCTGCGAACGCGCCAGAGGGGGCCGCCAGCGAGCTGGCTAGCGGGGATCTTCCTCCCGTGGCCGGAAACACGCCGCCGCCATCGGCCACTGCTCCTCCTCCTCCTCCCTTGTCCGAGCCTGCAGAGGAGGATTCTACTCGTGGTGGCAAGGACGTCGTCGCTTCCGCCACCACCGGAGGCGAGGACGAAGGAGAAGAGAACACCGACAATCGGAGCCACTACAACGTGCTCACATCTCTTCTCCCGGCATTGGAGAAGGAAGGCTTCGTGGTCAAAGACAAATGGCGGGTGAATGAGGACGACTCCGAGCCGTCTCCGCAACCCGGCGAGCGGGTTCTCCTGGCTTCCCATATCAACTGAGGTATGGGATTCCCACCTTCCGCGTTCTTCCGCTAGGTTCTAGACCATTATAGGATCCAGCCACATAATCTGCCACCCAACTCCATTCTCTATTTAGCCGGATTCTAGGCCCTTTTCGAGGGTTATCTAGGGATAGAACCCGCCTGGATTTCTGGCAATATTGTTTTAGCGTAAATCGCAACCCCTCACAGGGCGCTCTTCCGACTTGCGGGGCAATCTCTTTTACCCTCCGTAGGTTTAGGGAGGATTGGTTCCCCAAGATCAAAACATCCGAGTCCGTCAAATTTTGGACGGGCTCGTTCTTTTATTATGTGGATGTTCTGTTTCCTGGAAAGGAAACGGGCATTCCACCATTTGCCAATTCCGCGGCCACGCCCCAAAACAATTCGGCGTTGGGCGCGGTCCAGACTCTGCCTCCAGATCTGATGAGGATCAAGAGGCGAATCACAAAAATCGTCTCTTCCTCTCCTCCGCTAACCGGCATGGGTACAATCCTTTGCTGGTTCGGAAGGCGGATCCAAACCCTTGCCTATCACTGGAAACGGCTCATGTGTGAGTACACGGGCCCAGACGACACGATAAGGGCGACGAAGAGCGCGTTGTCGAAGAAAGACTTCAAGAAACGCGTGAATTAGCTGGTTTCTACTCGTGATCAATACGAGGAGAGCCGGAAAATGTATCACGCCAGGAATCCAGATCACAAGGTATGATTTTGTCCTTTGGGAAATTTCTTGAATCTTTCTCTTCTTTTTCTCGGATGCTTTTTATTCTAACCCGGACTTTGCTTCATTTTACAAATTCTTGATCTTCCTAAAGCAGAGCTCGCTACTGATGACGAGTTGGCTGAACTTCACGCCAACTTCCAGTCTGGAGGGCGGAAGCGCAAGAAGCCAACCGTCACTCAGGAGGTTATCAATCTTGACGGCGTGGCCATCACTACATCCAGGTAAAAACCCGTTTTTTTTCATTTGTATGCTTTTTGTTGCATGTTTTTTGTTTCTCGGAATCTCACATCTCGGATTTTTCTTCTCTTTTCTTTTCTAGCCTTGTCCCTACTACCTTGAAGGGGAAAGGCCGAAAGAAGCACAAGGTTTTTGCACAAAGAGGAGTAAAGCCATCTCCCGCTGCTGCGCCGGACACTCCAACATCGGCTGTGGAGGAGAACTCGGCTGCACGGGAAGGAGAATATCCCCTGCAGTTCAGCCAGCCCATTGCATCTGACTTGGATGCGAGGGAAAGGGCGGTGCCAGAAAAGGCTGGCCCTTCAAACCTTCCCAAGAAAGAGCCCATCCCCAATTATGACGACAAGTTTAAGGTAAAGCAAGAAGATTGTTTTGACAAACACGGATATATTCATCCGTGGGCGAAAAACACTTGGCCCGTGCTCCCTTAATCTGTCCTTGGCCACAAGGCGGACTTCTTGTTAGGAATAATTACGTATTCTCGCCTCGTCGAGTCATACAAGACGACCTCCACCATGTAGGAATCACCTTTGCAGAATATGCTAAGGAATTTTCCGACAATATCGCAAGCTTGCTAAGGATGAGCCAGGTAAATACATCTATCCCCCAAGCGTTAAGACAAAAGTGTTCAGTCTATTTTTTGCCTGAATGCTTTTCTCTTTTGCCTACTTATTTTTTGACTAAGTAACTTTTCCTTTATCTATGTCTCATCAAACTGCCGAGACCATAAACATGGAAGTTTTCAACAAGCTTACCGTTAAGGACAAGGAGGTTAAATCTCTCCATGGCATTCTTAATGATAAAGACTCGGAGTTGGCATCAGTTCACCAACAGATGAAGGATTCAGCAGGCAAATGCATTATTCATTTGTACTGTTCTTTTCTAAAAAAATTCTAAGTCATTTTCCGAGTATTAAACTCTTCATTTTTCACTCTTTTCAGCTTATTTGGCCAAAGCAAAACAAATTGCTGAAGATGCTGGCAATGCCAAAAACCTCCGCAAGGAAAATTCGGAGCTTTACAAGATGACAGTAAAGCTTTAGAAAGACCTGGAGGCTAACCAGCTGGCTATTGGAATTGCCGAGTCCCGAGCTTTAGAAAGACCTTGAAGAAGGCGTTGAGATGGATAAAATCCTGGGTAAGTTTTTTGCTCTTTTACCAAGGTTTTTCCTGTACTTTTACAGCACACCTTGCTTTTCCTCCTTCTATGATGTTGTAACTTTTATTGCTTGCTTTGAACAAAAGGGAATCCTTTGCTTACCCGGATTGACAGAATCCAGACTTTCGGGAAAATCTTCGCCGACCTCAAGACTGCAGGGACGTTACTTGTGAACAAGTACCTTCCCGACAAAGCTGAAGATTTCTCGGAAGTCAGCAAACTTCTGGAGGCTATAGAAGAGGTGGCAAACCAGAGGGAGTCCTGGCTTTGTTATGCTGCTCGCGGTGGTGTGCGCATGGCCCTTGGGCTGATGCGCATGCATTACACCACCGCCAAGTCCTGGTGTGTCGCTACCGGTATCCATCAAGGATACACGGAAGTGCAGAGAGCCGATATCTTTGAGTCTGTCAAGGGGCATGCTACCAAGATAGCTCACATGGTGTCAATCTCGACGTTCTACCCGGAGGAAAAAATTCCGACAACTCTGGAGAACCCCAGCGACAGCGACGAGGGGACTTGGAGTATGAAGACGCTGCCTAATTCCTGTGTAGCTGGCCGAGAAAATAGAAGCATTACTATTCTCATAATGTAATATCAATTGTAATGCCTTCTATTTTTTGTATGAACAAGTACTTATCCTTTTGCAGTAAAATTTCTAAGTCTTTGCAAAGTTTATCGGAGTTTTAATTCCTCTCCTTCTAAGTTCTCTGGTTTGTATGTTTTAATTGTCCTTAGTGTTGAAGTGGCTCAATAGTACTTAATGTTCATGCCAAGTGACTGGGTTCAGACCTATCATCCGAAACTCGGAATCATGGATTGTACTTAGGCACTTTTACTTACTAACTCCAGTGACCCAACACACAAACAATCAGATAATACTTAGGAAAAAGCAAGGAATTTTTAAAAAGTATGAAACTCAGGCACGCAGGCACAATCTTGGTTTCCTTAAGCCTCCTTAGGCTATAAAAGCATTCAATTTTATAACTCCGAGCACGCAGGAAAATTTTGGGTTAATATAGAAGCGATTTGAAAGATCATTGAGAAATAGATAAGGCGGTCTTATGCTTTGACCAATAATAAGAAGACAGACAAAAAATGCATGAATTCTGACAACTTTATCTCATGATCTGAAATATGTTTACATAGAATTTGAACTAAGTGTAAAATGGACGTAACTGCTGGATGCTCTAGGGTCTCTTTGTCTCTCCCAGTTCTACATCTATCTTTCTCTTTCTCTTGCGGTTCGGATTTTTAGGACCATCTTCCGTATTTCGAATATCTACAAGGTAGTATGATCCATTTTTCATAGTCTTGCTGATGACAAATGGTCCCTCCCAAACTGGGGCTAATTTGTACTTCCTTTCCTATACCAATCTTAGCACTAAATCACCTTCTTTGAAAGAACGATGTTTGATTTTTTGACTATGATAATGTCACAATCCTTGATGATAAATGGCGGATCTTTGTAGCACAAGCTCTCGTTCTTCTTCTAAGAGATCAATGGCATCCGAGTCATCGTACACCAGCACTCTTGGGCTATCATGGATCATGTCCATAGGAAGCACTGCTTCTGCCCCATAAACCATGAAAAATGGTGTTTTCCCTGTTGATCTATTTGGCGACGTTCGGATACTCCAAAGCACAAAAGGTAATTCTTCTACCCATACTCCAGCTGCTCTATGAAGAGGAGATTCAAGTCTTGGGCGTATTCCTTGCAAGATTGAACTATTCATCTGTTCAACCTGTCCATTGGATTGTGGGTGTGCCACAGATGCAAGATCTAGGAGAATTCCTGTTTGTCGGCAATATTGTTCCAACTCTCCAATAGAGAAATTTGTCCCGCCATCCGTGATTATGCTGTCTGGAACGCCGTATCTCATGACCACGTCAATGCCAAAATTTCTGGCAGTCACGCCATCAAGTTTTTTGATGGGTTTCGCCTCCATCCACTTGGTATACTTATCGACTGCAACGATTAGATGTGTAAGTCCGCCTCTTGCAGTTTTGAATGGTCCCATCATATCTAGCCCCCAGACCGCAAATGGCCATGTTATGGGGATAGTTTTGAGTGCTTGAGTTGGCATATTCGTCTACTTGGCGTAATACTAACATCCGGCACATGCATTTACTATGTGCTCCGCGTCTGCCTTGGCTGTAAGCCAGAAAAACCCTGCACGGAATGCTTTTTTAACTATGCTTTTTGACTGAGCATGATGTCCGTAATCTCCTGCATGGATTTTCTGCAGAATTTCTCGTCCTTCTTCTAGCGAAATACATCGCTGAAAAATTCCGATAGTTCCGCGTTTATACAGGCGACCATTGATTACCGTGTATCCTTTGCATCAGCGTTGTATCTGCCTTTGCAAGACTTCATTTGCTCCATCTGGGAACTTTTGATCGACTAAAAAGTTTAAGTACGGATTTGTCCAATCCGGGTTAACAAGTAGAACTTCGATTGACTTGGAAACTAGAGGATAATCAACATCTCTGCCTTTTATTGATGGTTCATACAAATGTTGCACAAACACACCAGGTGGTAGGGTTTTCACTCTTCCCGAGACCATGCGGGCTAAGGCATCCACGTTCCAATTATCTTCCCTTTTGATATGAAGTACTTCAAATCCTAGGAAGCAAATGGAAAATTCGTCAACTTTTCTCCGATATTCGGCCATAATGGGGCTTTTGGCATCCCATGTTTGGTTTAGCTCATGTTGTACCGAATCCGAGTCATCATAACAAAGTATACGCTTGACGCCTATCTCCTTTGCAATATGTAAGCCATTAAGCAAAGCTTCATATTCCGCCACATTGTTGCTGGTGTTGAAGTGTATTTGTAATGCATATTACATTATGTCGCCCTTTGGAGATTTAAGCACTGCACCAGCTCTAGCATCTTCTTTCATTTTGGATCCGTCAAAATGCATGATCCAATATTCCGACTCCGGCATTGGTGTGTTTTCCATTGCTTCTGTCCAATCAGCGACAAAATCTGCCAACACCTAGGATTTGATTATCGTCCGGGGTTGGTACTTAATGTCGAACGCAGCGAGCTCAATGCCCCATTTGGCGACTCAGCCTGTTGCGTCCGCATTGTTGATGATATCCCCTAGTGGTGCTTTGCTTACCACTGCTATGGAATGTCCTTGGAAATAATGACGGAGTTTTCGAGATGCAAAAAACACGCCATATACCAGTTTTTGATAATGTGGATACCTTTGTTTTGACTCGGAGAATACCTCACTGACGTAATACAACGGATGTTGATCTGGTATACTTTGTTTATCTTTCCGTCTTTCCACGATTATCACTCCACTAATAACCCTGTTAGTTGCTGTAAAATACAGTAACATGGGTTCTTCATCTTTTGGGGATGCCAAAATCGGAGGTTTCATCAAGGTTTCTTTTAACCGGGTTAATGCTTTGTCCGTCTCTTCTGTCCATTCAAATTTGTCGGATTTCTTCAACAATTTGTATAATAGCAGAGCTTTGTCATCTAGCCGGCTTATAAACCCGCTTAAGGCGGCTGCAAAACCCGTCGGTCTTTAAACATATTTTAGGCACGTGGGCCTTCTGATGTTCAAGATTGCCTTGATCTTTTCCGGGTTTACTTCTATTCCTCTGTGAGAAACGACAAAACACAGAAGTTTTCCTGAGGGAACCCCGAATACACACTTTAATGGATTCAACTCCATTTTATAAGTGCGCAAATTTCCGAAGGTTTCTCGTAGATCTTCAAGGAGTGTATCATATTCCTTGGAAACTACGGCAATATCATCCACGTAAACATGGACGTTTTTGCCGATTTGACTATGCAAGCATCTTTGCATGCAACGCTGGTAAGTTGCACCGGTGTTCTTCAAGCCAAAAGACATGGTTATGTAATAGTATGTTCCATATGGGGTTATGAAGAAAGTTTTTATTTGGTCCTCCTCCTTCATACGTATTTGATGGTACCCGGAATAAGCATCCAAAAAGCATAAAAGCTCAGAGCCAGCAGTGACATTTATTATTTGATCGATTTGCGGTAACGCGAATCTATCCTTTGGACATAATTTGTTCAAGCCGGTGTAATCTAACAAATCCTAAGAACAATATTGTCTTTCTTCGGGACTAATACTGGGTTCGCAGACCAATCAGTATGTATAACTTTCCGGATAAAATCAGCTGCTAAAAGTCGGATAATTTTCTTGCCTATAGCCTTCCATCTTCTTCCATCGAAACGACGGAGACCTTGTTTAATGGGCTTTGATCCTAGGATTACTTTGAGTTGGTGCTCAGCAAGTTCCCTAGCCACACCTGGCATGTCAGCAGGACACCAGGCAAAAATGTCCCAGTTCTCATGGAGGAACTTGATGAGCGCGCTTTCCTATTTGTCAGTCATCCCAGTCCCCACTACGACAAACTTTGTCGGATCTTTGGGATCTAGGATAACCTGTCTTGTATTCTCCGAGGCTTTGAAACTATCTGTCGGCTTCCGGCTTTCTTTTCCTGCCGACATTTCTGTCGGCGATACTTCTTTAGCTAGCTCCTTCAATTCTTCCTTCCGAATCACCTATTCAGCGCAAAGGACGTTTCCTTTCTCCAGCTTGTTCGCCAATTTGAAGTCTTCAGATATGGTGATTACTCCTCCTTTTGGCCCTGACATCTTCATCTTGTTATAGATATAACATGATCTCCAAAGGTTACATCTAGGGAAATTTCTCCTAGGGACTGTGCTTGTCTGCCAGGAACAATACCATGAAAACGTATGTTACTGTGTTTGAGATGGGTCTCGGAGATGTGCAGCTGCTTCAATGTACTTAAGTACATGATATTGATACTAGATCCTCCATCCATCAGCACTCTTTTGAGCCTAGTGTTTTGAACAATAGGGCTTACGACCAAAGCATGCGTGTCGGGTTCTTGGATATTCCCGGGATGATCAGACTGATCCTAGGTAATAGGTGTATTTGAATATTTCAAGTACTTTGGTGTTGGAGGAACAACCGCGTTGATTTCTCGAAATGTTCTTTTCGCATGTTTTGCTGAGGGAGTTGCCAGGAAAGTTAGGTTACATTCTCCTTCAACTCTCGGGAATTTTGGCTCGCCTTTCCGCTGTTATTCCTGGATTTTATCATCGGTGTCTGATTCACTTTCTTCTTTTTCAGCTTCCGTCTTTTGCTTGTTGAACTTTCTTTTGGAATTCTTTCATTTGTTCCCGGATCCTGCAGTTCCTTTCATGTGTTTGTTGAGGCGACATTGCGCATTGGTATGGGTATGCTTCCCGAACTGCGAATGGTGGACATGGTTTTCCGACTTTATCTTTTCCCATTCTTCTTTAGAATAGGAGATTGACTCTGTGCTTCTGGAGTAGCCTTCTTTTTAGAGCGAGACGCCTTTTTGGCCTGAACCAAAGCATCAATATTTCCACCTCTCGCTCTGATATCATCTTCAGCCGCTGCGTGCTTATTGGCGGTGGTAAGTATAGATCCGAGATATTTGTGCTCCTTCAAACCAACCATGAACGACACAAGTCCGGGTTTCAGGTCGTTGATAAAATCATGCATTGCTTGTACATCACTTACTACAGAGCAACTATTCTTCATTGCAGTCCATCTTGAGATAAAGTCGACATACGACTCATCCTCATATTGCACGTAACGGTTCAGCTGGTTTATACTCTTATGACGTTTGTACGTGCCCCGAAAGTGTTGAGCGAATACTTTCGCCATGTCTTCCTAGCTATCCACTGTCCTTGACGGTAGCCCATTGATCCAATCTCTGGCTCCATCCAATAACATTAGGGGAAGAAACTTCACAGCCTCTAAATACGTCCCTTTGTTAATCTGGACGGTAGTATAGTAATCTGAAAGCCACGTATCTGGGTTAGTACTTCCGGTATACTTTTGATAAGTTGGACCAACTTTGGCGAAGCCAGAATGCAAATTTAGTACTTCCGGTATACTTTTGATAAGTTGGACCAACTTTGGCGAAGCCAGAATGCAAATGATTCTTCGGATCCTGTTAGTGAAACACTTAGGTCCAAAGTATAGATAGTCTTTTTCCGCCTTATCGACGTGAGCTGAATATCTTCCGGATGAATGGACAAAAGGGGATATGCTCCTTTCTGGCCCATTATTGCGCGAGTGCGCTCTTCCGGGATTATCCCTACCTCTTCCGTTGTCGTGTCCTTTGGAATAAGGTGGAGTTCTACTCCTTGGTCTTTCTTTGTTCCTAGGAGGAGTACGAGATATCTCACGTCTGTGAAGATTGTCATATCTTTTGGCTTTATCAGCTGGGCGTCTCGGAAGCGGCATTACTTTTCCTTCTTTTCGATTTTGTTCCCCCGTTCCTTGTAATCACGGGGATTATTTCCACCTTTCGGCATATGGGATCCTGTTCTGGACGCTGCATGCTTATTGTCAGGGATTTTCTTGTCCTTTTGAGGATCTTCCTTCTTTTCCTTAGAATTGCTTGAATCTCCAGGTTCACCAGGTTCAGGTGCTCCAGCGGCGCATGTGGAAGTTTTGCATAGGGCCGAGTCATCGTGTAACTTCCCTGATCGTGCATGTCCTCACTGTTGCTGCTGTAATGCCTTTCCTAGGAAAGCATACACTCCCTAAAGTTTTTCGTCGTTGGAGTACAAATCATCATTAAGGATGGCGAACACGGCCTCCGCGTTTTCGGCTGCGGTTTTGTATATGCGTTCGCCCTTGGCATTGGTGGTCGTTAACCTGCCTTTGCCAATAAGGGTTTCCAAACCTCTTTCTTGCTGGCAGTTCATCCGGTTTTGCAATTCCGGGTAACCGCGTAGGTTTAATGCCAGATCTATTCCTTCTCTCGTATTCCTCTATTTCTTCCTGCTGTAATTTAATGTCAGCTTGGGTTTTGATGAGGTTTTCTCGAGTACAGAATAGATGTTGCTGCTGCCGCTGTAGAGCTTGTTTCCTGGCTTCCAGCACTTCCGTGGGCTCGTCTCGTCCCACCGGGGTTTGAATTAAATCAATTTCATCCTGTTCCGACATTTGTGGAACGGGGATTTCATTTCTTTTCTTCTCCGCAGGTTTGACTCTGCTACCTCCTCCTACTTCCAGGTTTTGGTTGGCAATATCTGCCAATTTTTCCATCTTTTTCTTCTGGAGTTTGTATTGGAGTTTCTTGGCAGTCTTCTTTTTCTTTTTGGAAGAAGGAGGTTTCTTGCTCGGTTCTTCCTCCGTCAATTCTCTGACATAGGGGTAAGTTGGACTAGCTTCACCTTCCTCTCTTTCCTCATCGGGCGGAGGCGTTTTGGGGTCTTCATCGTCTTCGGCATCAGGGTTTTCAGTCGTTTTTCCAAAAGCACTTCATGGAAGCCCCCTTGCATAGATTTAACCTTTCTTTCGAAAGCGTCTTCATCTTCATCTTCGTAATCTATGTCTTTAGATCCAGGTTCCGACTCCAATCTTGCCTCTATGGCAGCTAATATAGAGTCAGCTTCCGAGTTCGTCGTTTCACTGACGGGTGTCGGATCTTCCACTTGTTCTCTGGGATGATGCTTTTCTGCTTCTTCCACGGGATTAATTTCTTCCGTGTTGTTCGCGATCTCGGACTGCACCATTCCAATGGAGTGAGACCTGATTGCAGGCATCTCCGAAGAGGCGGCAAATTTGGCACTGTTTTGGCGATTCGAGCAGAATCTGGTATCATAATTTTCCTCAATTGGGTATAGGGCGGGTGGGATAAATTTACTTCCACCACAGAATCCCATTGCCTCTGCTGTTAATCCAATAAAAATATATGTAGACCCAATCGGTAAAACGCAGGCACTTACCAGGTGATTCCGTGCTGGCGTGTACGATCCGTTGTCAAGGAAGCGCCCGACATCGCCGTCGAAATTCAGGCTTCCGACAGTTATTGTACTGCCGATACCGCGAGTATTCCCGATCAAAACGTAACTCATGACGCCGCTGGCCCCACAGTGGGCGCCAACTGTCGAGACATCGTAGTAGAGTTCATAGACGAAGGTGCCATGAGCCTACTGGTAGAACGCGGGGGGACGTGATAATACGACGAACAAGAACACCGAGTTTACCCAGGTTCGGTACGACGCAACTAGGCGGCGTTCCTACTCCTGCAATCTCACTAAATCAGGGTTGAAGCCTAAAGTATACGAAGTACAATGCGAGTATGGTTTGCTAACTCGGCGAGGATCAACTTCTCGGCGAGTTGGCTTCTAGCTAGTTGTCTATATGTTCCTTGCTCCCGTCTGGCTTTATATAGATAGCCAGATTAGGGCTTACAGAAAGGAAACCTAGAAGACTACGGAAAGTATCTAACCTGGAAAGTAAGGAATCCGTCTTCTCCTCCAAGCCGCACCACTTTGGGCCATGGTCCGGGTTCTTCTAGAATCCGGCTTCCTGAGCATCAACTTTCTGGGCCGCCCAATGGACTATGATCCATTACCAACGGGCCACCCTGGTAATACGGATCTTAGGCCGATGCCGGACATCCCTAATCGATATATATATCCATCACTGCTGCCACTCCCGTCGCCGACGACACTGCCGCCGGCTCGACCCCCATCCCAATCCCATGATGGGCGCCTTTTTTTTCTCCCCTACATCCGGTGAGAAGCAAGCTCCGCACCACAATTTTTTGTGGATGTTGTTCTGGTCCTTCAAAGCAGACCGTCGGTGGCTCCTAGTGGTGGGGCACGTCCCCATAGTCGGTGACTGGAGGTGCTGCATCGGGGCGAGCACCGCCGCTGTATGAGAAGGGCGTCGGTGCTAGCGCGGGTGCTACTACTACTACTTCCAGCGAGGACCAGTGCATAGACATTGCGCCTTTTAGTGCGACGAACAGGCGGTCGACGACCCTGCGGAGATCCTTGCCTAAACTTTCTCATCACGCCTACTAAGGTGTGGCTACGGATACCTGCTACATCAAGATGATGACGATGCTATCGTCATTGGCCGGAGAGGCTGTCGTCGTTTGCCGAGGGTGTTGCTAGCGGCGGACATGTTGCTACCAACCTCGGGCGCCACTTCTACAAGGGAGATGCCGGTGTTGCTATCGAAGTTAGCCGAGGGTGTTGCTAGCGGCGGGCATCGTTTCTGCCAACCTCGGGTGCAACTGCTAAGGGAGATGTCAGCGCTGCTACCCACAGTAGCTAGCGATGCTACTAACGGCGCCCAACGATGCTACCGACAGTCCAGGGTGTTGCTATTGACGGCGCATGGCTATGCTACCGACGCCCGTGGCGTTTGTACCGAAGGCGCCCGGCGATGCTACCAATAGTGCCCGAAGTCTTTCTCCGTTATTATAGCGCAACTTTTTTTCGCTACAGCTATCTTGGTTTTGCTATGGTAGTACAAACTGTTTGCTAAAAATGTCTCAGGCGAAGTCCACCTTTTTGCTACAATTGTTTTTCAATTTTGCTATAATAGTATAAAGTTTTTGCTACAAATGTCTCCAGCGAAATCTCCGGCAAAGTCAATTTTTTTTGCAATAATAGCACAATTTATTTTGCTGCAATTATTTTTCATTTCTCTATAACGGTACAAAATATTTGCAATGATGTCTCTGGCAAGATCAACCTTTTTTTTTGTTATGTTTTGTCCACGAACCGTTATTCTTCGCTACACTACAGCAAAAACGAAAATTATGCAGCAAAAATGAAAGTTATACAACAAAAGCTGATTTAAGGCCTTTTTGGGACACGTGTAAGGTTGTGGAGTAGAAGCATCGGAGAATCTTTTAGGCTCAGCATGGCCTTTATGAATCGTGGGAGTTCTCTGTCCTATTGAAGGCTTGTGGTAAAAATAATTTCAGTGAGAAAAATAACTTTTTGTTTCGAGGGTACGCGACAACTAACTGGACACCGCCATGGGCACCACCAGGCCCAGTGCAGTAGCCCTCGCTTCGCCAGGCCTAAACAGAGAGCAAAGCCTAATCTCTAGCCCATATGGTGCACAGACAGGCGAGAGCCCGTGAGAAATCAATCCGCAAAGCACACCCAGATCTCGTGCACCTCCGCCTCGTCCTCCCACTTGACAGGTCTCCACGCCCGCCGCTGCAGTCCACGCCCAAACCCTAGCCGTTGCGTCGGCCGCTGCCACCGCCATGGCCGACCCCGCCGCCGCCGCCACAGCCGCTCCCACGGAGGTCGGGGCGCCCGCGTCGCCACCCCCGCCGGCCGCCGAGGAGGCCGACGCCTCGGCGGAGGCGGAGGCCGTCCCGGAGGCGAAGAGGTGGCCCGGGTGGCCGGGGGATAACGTGTTCCGGATGGTGGTTCCCGTGCTGAAGGTCGGGAGCATCATTGGGCGGAAGGGCGAGCTAATCAAGCGTCTCGTCGAGGAGACCAAGGCCAGGGTCCGCGTCCTCGAGGGCCCCGTCGGCGCCACGGAGCGCATTGTGAGTACCCACAATCTTAATGTAGCAACGGGCCTGAACAGCTTAGGAATTCTTTTCCTGTCAGGAGTTCGATGTTGGCTTGCTGGGGACTGAATTACCCGATGGCTAGATTGTTTAGTACCATGGAATTCTCTAATCTCCATGTCCAATTGACGCTGCTTCTGCATGCTAGTGACGGTCGCTCAAAACCTGGTATTGGGTGCTTCTTGTTCTTTGACATAAGTACACTTTGAGATGGTTTTTCCTTGGCAGTGGTTGGAGTGTCTGAGCGTGGAGTGCTTCAATTGCTATTTTGGCTGGCTGGTATGAAATAGACATAGTGCGGATATGGAAGGCTGGAGATGTCTTCTTAGGATGATTGGATGTTTGGGTGATTGCATGTTATTTTCGTGCAATGACAGTGTCACATTTATCGTGGTGAATTGTACATGCTAGGGAGGTGTGTTCTATCTAATGGAAGGGTAGATGTGAAAAGGGAGGGTATGAACATATTTATAGGTGGCCTTTACAATGTTTGCCTGAAAAGGTGTGTTCTATTTTAGGGAAGGGTAGATGTGAAAAGGGAAGGCATGTACATAGTTATAGGTAGCTTTCACAATGTTTTCCTGAAAAGTCAGTTTTTTTTGTTTAGTTTGGTGCACATGGAATTGATTCATATGCTTATTTTTTTCACTACGGTGTTTCTTCTGGTAGGATATAGGTGAGTATAGATCTTTATGTTCGTGCCGGTTTAAATCATTTTTATATTCTTCTGTTCTTATATCAAAGAACTGTGTGTTAATAAAGCTACAAGCTGGATGGCCTCCTTCGGAATCACGGACTAAACCATGGCTATTGAATATTTCAGGTTTTGGTGTCTGGAAAAGAAGATCCAGGATTGGAGCTGCCTCCAGCTATGGACGCTCTGATTAGAGTTTTTAAACGTGTAAATGGAATAACAGATGGAGCTGCTGAAGGTACAACCCAGACAGCTGCTGCACCTGGTGTATGTGCTTCCCGATTGTTGGTTCCTGGAGCTCAAGCAATTAACCTCATTGGGAAGCAAGGTGCTTCAATTAAGGCAATCCAGGAGGGCACTGGTGCTACAATAAGGGTTATATCAGTCGGTAATATATCTTTCGCCTATGTATTTTAATAATAATATACAATTGCTTCCGTACATCAGTGATCGTCTTGCTGTTGGATTTCGGAACTTTATATTTATCTTTTGTCTTCCAATTTAATGTCATGATGTGTAGCAAGATTTAGCATTTCTATTAGTTCCATGTTCCAGCACAAAAATGTTTCATCATATTGATAGTATTTGACTGGCCTTATGAGAGATAATTTTTTGAATTTTCTTACACAATCAATACATACTTTGGTATGCGGCTCATTCAAAGCCTTATCTGAAAAGGTGATAAGAGCTCTACTTGGATATCTCTATGGAGTACAACTTCAGAATGAACTGTATTCTACTTTTGGTCACAGAAGAAAAGATAATTGAACAGAATTTGAACTAAGAAAGAATACCATATCATAAAACGCTAAGGGTTCATATTTCCAGAGCTTTCTTTAAGGACAAAGAATAATTTTCTTATTTGTGATATTATTTAATATCTCAACACCCATTAAATTCTTGATTGCGTTGAGAATGTGCCAAGTCATGTATAATTTATCTTATATAACTCACGGTGGGAGTAAATTTATGTAGATGAGCGGGATCGACCTTTCTATGTAACGGACGATGAAAGGATAGTTGAGATACAGGGTGAAACAGAGAAAGTTCGAAAAGCACTGCAAGCAGTCTCTAATCACCTCCGGAAGTTTTTGGTCGACCATAGTGTACTTCCATTGTTTGAAAAGACTGTAAGCACATAAATTTTAACTCATGCTATGCTTCGCCATATTGTTTCTAATACATCTTTTTTACTATACTTTCATCAGAATGCCCCAGTAAGTCAAGATCACAGTGCTGATACTTGGAGTGATATGCCACATCATTCAATTGTTTCTACACAAATAAATCACCAACCTGAAGTGCGTGATGAATATGTTCTTCCAATGAAAAGGGAACAATTCTATCTTGAACGAGAACCGCTGGTAGAACATAACATTCATCGCTCAGGTGTGTCACTATATGGGCGAGATCCTGCCTTGTCAGCATTACGGCCCTCTGGAATGCATGGTGCTGGCCCTCTACTTACACAGGTATGTTCTGCCTATGTTTTTTCATGTATCATTTTTTCGTTCCATAAGATGTTTGGTTAAATAACAATCTGTGGTCTTGCTTTTCCCAAGTCGTGATGTGGAATATGCATCCCATCGACCAATCTTTTTACATATAACATAATAGTTGTTGGCATGCAGACCCTAATATTCATTTACATTGAACTGTTGCTGATAAGAACAAATGCCATGCAGATAACCCAAACCATGCAAATCCCACTTACCTATGCAGAAGACATCATAGGAGTCAAAGGAGCAAACATTGCATACATACGGGCTAACAGTGGCGCGGTTGTCACAATTCAAGAGAGTTTGGGAAGCCCTGATGATATAACTGTTGAAATAAAGGGGACCTCGTCCCAAGTACAAGCTGCCCAACAGCTCATCCAGGTAATAAGACATCATGCATTTTTTATAATGCCATCGTTTATATCTAATTGGTCTGTAGATGTTCTTATATCGAGCATGAAATCTTATCCTCCCTATATCTTGCCCTCTTCATTCAGGACTCCTTGGCTGCACACAGAGAACCTGCGAGGAGCAGCTATGCAGGATTAGATCCATTATATAGGTCCAGCTACACTCAGTATGGCAGTTCAACCTATCCGTCATCTTCACTCCCATCTTATTCTAGCATGGATGGTAGTGGATATTCGTCTTCGGGCCTTGGCGGGTATGGTTCGACTTACCGGTACTAGCTGGTAGCTGTTTGTCATCAAGCTTGCGGCCACCCTGTATCCGTCCCTGGGTGATCGTTGTATATGTCAGCAACAGTTGCTCTGCTGACTTTGTGTTCCTCTGGGTGGGACTGACAGGGTCGTATCGTATCCCAGTTGTGCGATTTGGTATCTACTTGGTCTGTAGATGTTTTTATTTCGAGGAAGTCTTCTGTTCTAGGCTTTTGCATGTGGTGACTGATTTGACGATGATCGCCTGTGCTGAAAGCAATGTAATTCAACTGCTGGTGCAATATTCTTATGGCGCCAGTTACTGAAGGAAAAAGGCATGACTTGTAGTTGATGCAACAATAATCAGCTTTTGAAATTCTGAATCACCTGAAGTGTCAAAATCTTGTCTTTAGTTTTGCTTATGCACGATTGCCTGTAGTTTTTGTATATCTTGTCAAGAAAGAAGCATGCTAGTTTGTAGAATCAGTTATCTTTTGACAGAGGCTATTTTTTGTATCATATTTTAGGGGGTCTCAAGAGATACAAAAGAGCCTTTATGTGTGAATTCCCACAGAATTCAACATAATTTCACATGGATCTGAGATTAACTAGTATGGACATTCAACACCAATCTTAAAGCATCTCCACCAACGCTCCTGATAATTTGTTTGGCACACCGAAAAGAGTGTCTGCTGGTGGGAGCGCTGGACACATGCCCTTCAGTTTTGGTATATTTTTGTTAATGTGTTGATATTTCTATTTAAATGGCATACAACTTGATTGGATGGTCCAGCAATAATATAAATATAAATTTAAATGACCCCTCGGCTGACTCTATTCAGTTTTGGCATATTTTGTCAATATTTTCATATTTCTATCTAAATAACATACACCTAGATTGGATAGTCCAACAATAGTTTAAACATAAGAAAAAAAATAGTTATTACAATAATTTAAAATTTAAATTCCGCAAGTTGGAGTAAACAACTTGACACTTGGACTACTCGTTTCATGTGAGTGCCCACAAGTGATCGACTAGATTATCTTGCAGTCGGCCGATGAGTTTCTTCATAACGAGTTTTCTAATGCATGGTGACAAACTCATAAAATTTGGCCGGATGGCCTGATGTGTGGCTCCGCAAGAGGACCATGATAATCAAATTATTGATCAAACACCATACCAGCATTCAGCTCACTCTCCACGATCATGTGTGCATGATAGCATATCTCACTAATCTGATCTAGCGACCATGCCAGAGAAGGTACGAGACAATAGAAAAACGGGGATTGGAGCACACCAAATGTCATACATCTTTTCTAACACTCTTATCTCGAGACAAAGTGAGAATTATTTTAGACCAAAAGGGTTATGGATCATCTTCACAAATGTTGACCAACAAGGATATATGTCATCTGCTAGTAAGTACCCATTTTGTTAGTTGCACTCTCCAAGAATATTAGAGCATTACAGCACGTCGATGTAACGGTAAGACCGGGCCATGCTGAAAAAAGAGTGTCAAATGTGCAGGTCATAATCTACCACAACTTCAAGTACGACACTGCACGCTCCAACTTGTTCTCCTTTCTAGATCCCTTGCCAAGATCTATTGCATAGAATGCTCCCAACCATCTCAGAAAACCCTCTCGCTTCACCTTGTGCCATGAGCCGAGTTGTGTCTGGTGCATATGGTGCTCTCAGATTGATCGATCCAAACAGCTTCACCACCGCTGCATAAAACCTGCACATGGATTCAATGGTTGTGGACTCCGACATACGTTGGTATTCGTACACAGTGTGTGCAACAACTACATATGCAAGACACCGTATAATAATTGTGCCTTTTTAATGGACGAGAATCGAAAAAGTACCGTGCACTCTTTATTCAACACGAAATAGTCATCATGCTCCCAAAAACCCATGCACAATGGGCAAGAACACACCTACCTTCATCCTAAGGGTTGTCAGAAAAAAAATACACATTGAATAGCAACACATGATCCATTGCACTTCGACGATTCTTGTTGGCTAGCCGCCATGCCTCGAACCTCCGAGTTTGGGACTGACTTCCAGCTTTTGTTGTGCAGCTAAATGAAAAGAGAGTATCATTTGGTACTCTTCATTGTCAGCTACGAGGTTGGCGTCCATCTCATCGTCGCTATCAATAAACTATGAATAACCAATGAAGTAATGAAATTATGAAAAAAATTCCAACCAAATTAACTACTTCGTAAACTGCAGAACTCCTTGTCTGTGGGGCTGAGAGGAAGGTAGTCTTGGCCGCCAACTGAAACAAGCCGTGGCGGCACAACACGGGGACGTGGAGCGGCGGCGAGTCGACCTTTTTGGTCGGTGTAGACTCCCAATGAAGAGTTGGCAAAGAAAAGAGGTGTCGGCGCGATGGCGAGAGAGGGAACCATGAAAAGATAGAGGCAAGGGCGAATGGCTACCGACATCTGCCTTTCATTGCCTATGACATGAGGATCCCGCTTATCGAAGGCCGTGTCCAGCACCCCTCGAGGAGGCCCTGAAAGTTGGGTTTGGGCACGGGGTGGCGGACACATTTTCGAACGGCCCAGAGGTTTGCATGGGGCCGTTTTTCAGTCAGGATCTCCATTGGAATAATTTGGCCAGTAAAACATGTGTCGTTTGTTTTAGAATATATATCATCAAAATTCTGAATTCGCCAAGTACAAGCTGCCGTATATAGAATTTTCCATATAATTTAACATGGAAAAAATAAGAAAAAACTCCGCCGAACTAATCAACGAAGCAGCAGGAACTATCACCATGAGAGGCCACATCCAGATTGCAAAACAGGTTCTTAAAAATTGACATATTTAAAAGGGGAACTGTGCACAGACAGTTGTCGCCTGTTCATAGCTCTTTGAGATTCAGATTAAGCAAAAACATGATTCCACATAGATCTTTGAGATTCAGATTTTACAATAAACAACTAGTTTACCTTTGATAAACAAACGGTTGTGAGTATCAGTTTGTCCGATCGCCCTCAAAATACTCAAAAGATTCAAGTTTCAACTGGAAAAAAGCCAGGTCGGAGGCCACGGACCATCCATATGGTCCTCAAGAGGGGCCTCAAGTGGAGCAGACACATCCCACTTTCTGCTGAATTTTTCTGGTTGGCATCAAAACATCCATATGCTAGCGCAGGTACACCGTGCACAAACACAAAAAACGTACCAGTCAGTAACCATAGAAGCTCCCCCCAAATTTAGTTTATCAGCAAGCACAACATCACGCTAGCTCACTTTTTGCAGTCCAGTACGGTGGTAGGTAGGAAAGAAACGTCCTACCTTAGAAGGATTAATGAATCAGAGACTGTGCTGATGTTCAACACCGCAAGTAAATCATTCGACTGCATACTGCATCAGAGCCGATGAGTGTTGTAGTCTGATTCTGTAGAAATCTGTGTTACACGCAATAGCAAAACAACGATGAAATTAAGCTAGATCGAACCAACGGGGACACGAGATTTTAACGTGGAAAATCCTTCCAACAAGGAAGAGAAAAAACCACGGGCGTCAGCCAGCAATACTTCACTATTTCAGGTGAGGTTACAAACACGCCGGGATTTACGATGTGTGCCTTATCCAGTGCGGCGGCTTACAAGAGGTATATAAAGGCAGTCTTGACCTAACTAGGTCGGTAACGGTGAATCTAACTCCAACTCGTACCGTACCGTGGGGGGCTGCCGCACCCCCCTCCGTGCGGCGCTCCGCTCCACTCGTCAGAAGTTTGGCCTTTTATCAGTAAACGTGAATTTGGATCACCACGAAATAACAATCTGTTCTCTTCCTGGAGTGGTAGAATAGTCGCTTTTTAGACCCTTAGTCCTGGCATCATCTGAAAAACTTTCTGACCCAAATGTCCAAATTACCTACAAACTTATTAACGGTTGATCAACTTATAATAGCCACTTCTCCTAGTACGTACTACTGATCCGTTCCATATTACTCCCTCCATTCCTAAATATAAGATGTTGTAACTATTGCTCATGTTGTTTAGATACATGCTAATATGCGTGAACATGTGTATTAAAAGTTGTCTAGATACATGTAAACATGTGTGTATATGAACAAGGGGTAAAACATCTTACATTTAGAAACGTAGGGAGTAGATAACTTCCATTTATCTAACTATAGATGTATCTGTTTTAGTATAGATACATCTATATTTGGACAAATGGAAGTTAAAGTATTTTAGAACGGAGAGAGTAGTAGTGAAAGGTACCATAAGAAACCTCACCAGAAACAACCGAAGTGATCAAGAGAATAAAAATTCTCCAATCACACGTGTCAACACTCAACACTCCAGTGGAAAAGGGTTGACCAACTGCCATGAAATGATTCAGTTGCAGCCTGCGTCACGGATGATGAACATACCCACGCAGGGCGGCTTCCCAGTGCTCTGACAGCCGCCCGTAGGCCGTAGCCTTCCTGCTATATACTAAAAACAAGCAAAGCATTGAGCTTGTTGTTTCATAAGAAGGTGCACAAGTAGTACAGTAGCAAGCAAGCAGAAAAGAATGGCGGGTGAAGGGGATCTCACGCTGCTGGGCACGGCGGCGAGCCAGTTCTTTTTTTTTGAACAAAGGAGTGCCCCGGAAGGGGCTAGAAGCTTCCATTACATATAGCAGTGAGTGTACAATGAGAATACAGATGACCCCATAAAGTACAGAATAACATATAGGTCCCTGAATGTAGCAGAAAGGACCCTAGTCGAAAGAGCGGCGAGCCAGTTCGTGGCCCGTGTACGCATGGCGCTCAACATGAAGGGCGTGCGCTACGAGTACATCGAGCAGGACCTCTTCAACAAGAGCAGCCTCCTCCTAAGGTCCAACCCGGTGCACAAGAAAGTGCCCGTGCTCATCCACAACGGCGAGCCCATCGCCGAGTCGCTAGCCATCGTCGAGTACGTCGACGAGCTCTGGCACAGCGCAGGCTCCGCCATCCTCCCCACCGACCCTTACCAGCGCGCCGTCGCTCGCTTCTGGGCCGCTTACACGGACACCAAGGTGTGTGTATTCGAAATTTCATCCATTCAATGCTTTTGAACTGCAGGCACCAACGTTGCCGAGTGCGTGCTTCTTGCAGCTGCTCTCTGCCTACATCGGCATTAATACATCAGCGACAGAGGAGGAGAGGGAGCAGAAGGTTAACGACACGGTTGCCGCGGTCGGTCAACTGGAGGCGGTCCTGCCAGACGGGAAGGCCTTCTTCGCCGGCGACGGTGTCGGTTACCTGGACATTGTTGTGGGATGCCATTTGTCCTGGCTCGAAGCCTTCAGCGAGATGTACGTCGTGGTGCTGATTGACGCGACCAAGACTCCGCTCTTCGCCGCGTGGGCGGAGAGGTTCGGAAGAACAGAGGCGGCAAAAGGAGTGGTACCGGACACGGACATAGTGGCGGAGTACGCGAAGAAGCGTCGGACTGAAGCTCTTTCTGTTAAACGGAAGAACTAGTGACGGAGGCTGGAGGCCTGAAGCTCAATGTTGTAGTACTAACCAAGACAGCGACAGAGATATTCGTGGAATAAAATAAGCCTAATCCTGTTTTTTTAAACTGAAAATTAATATATATAGCAAGCAAGCCGCCTCATTAAAAACCTTTCAGTCCCCGTAGGTACCCTCGTAAGGAAAAGAGTGCGTAAGAAACTTGCTGTTCAAACCAGAGTTACATCGTTTGCGATTACAGGGATAAAACAATCAGGGGGCTTAGAATGCCACACCTCATGAAACTCTCCACTACCCTTAGCAAACTCATGTGCGACAACGTTGACTTCTCTAAGGCAATGCTTAAAACTAACACGGGAGAAATTGCGGCATAAGAAAGTGCATTCCTCGTAGATTGCCGCCGCAACCCCGAGAGAGTTCCCCTCATTCTACATGATCTCGATCACCTCCATGCAGTCACCTTCCACCAAGAGTTTGTTAAAGCCCACCTCACCAGCAAGGAGTAGGTCGTTCCTGAGTCCAAAGCCTAATCCTGTTTTGGTTCTTCAATCTACCGCTATCTATCTACAGTATCTATCTATTTTATGTCCATACTTCTACTCTATTTGCAACACGTCATTCGTCAAGAGTTAGAGGACATCAAGAAACGCCACAAAATATCAGAAACTCAAAATGGAGGATCAGCTCCAGGCCTAAGGGAACCCTCTGTTTAAAAAAAAAATCGAAACTAATATTTTAAAGCTCAATGAATTCTGAGAGAAAAGTCATGGAGTACTATAAACGGACAAAATCTCAATCTAAAATACTTTCTATTATAGGCTACATAAAAATGATAAATACGTGGATCTGAATATTTGTTCGGGACACTAACAGTTTCAAAACTCCATAATTCCGTATTGAAAATTTAAAACATGTAAACATGACTTTCGAAAATTTTAAATAATAGCTCAGGAGCCATTTGTCTGCACTCCACAAAAGGTATGTAAAAAAATCAGTTCTGCAGACTGTGTGGTGGTCATTCTTTTGGGTCAGAGTTAGAGAACCCTCCCTGCAAATAAATAAATAAATGAAAAGAACCCTAACTCTTTTTTTTTTTTGAATTTCGTCAGTTCAGTTCTGCTGAGCTTTTCAAAAAAGTTCCGTTGACAAAATTGATGCTTTCGTAGGCTAGTCATAGTGGGAGTAACATAACTAGTAACATCAGTGCCACATAGGCAAAAAAGATGATATGGCACAAATTTAATGAGAAGAGAGATGAGGATGGTAACTAGCCATGTTACCATAATATCACACATTCCAACACACAATGAGTCTTATAGGCTAATCAATATGACAATATCTAATGTTACTTCCCATTATGGAGGTAATAACATACTCTAGAAAAACATGTATGTTATTAGTGTAGCCGTACGTGTTTTCAGAAAATACAGCACAAGATTGGATTTCGCACCATGCCATTATCCATGCCCTGCGAATTTAGAGCATGAACAATAATATAGCCGGCAGCTGGCTATATGGCCATGCCATGTCATATAAAGCCATCATAAAAAAAGTATGCATGTACAATAGGTTGGCTATTAGATTGGCTTTGTGAAATATTTTAATATTTAATACTTACACATGCAAGGCACATCAAACTTGTAATAAATGATTACAGCCGGCTCTACCACTTGTGCTGGCTGTAGTGTCTTATTTCTCGTGTAGCAGCCGGCTACTCACGAAGAGGCCGTTTTTTTCTCTCTCCACCTCAGATTTTTGCTAATGTGGACTTTCTTATAGCCTGCTGACTAAGTCTATTGTACTTGCTCTTAGAGCATGGTTAATAATACAGCCAGCTGCTGGCTATAAGCCATTGCCATGTCACATATAGCTAGCTTATAGTCAACATGTATAATAGTTGGCTATATAAATGAACTACTTTATCAATATATGGCCCACATGACACTCTCACATAGTGCCTAGGAGCACGTGTTGCAGCTGGCTACTAACTAGTAGCCCGCTTTGCTTCTCTCTCCTCATCTCTCTCCTCCACATAATCAAAAGTATATTATTTAAATCCTTATAGCATGCTTATGTCACGTTATTGTATTTGCTCTTATAGCCGCAGAGGATGCTCCGACGCACTCGTTTATTCTGGCATCAGATAGGGCTACAGGAATAAATTGACATTGCGCCGAGGTGACCACAAACAAAAGTGTTCACGAAAAAAAATGTTTTTTCCTCGGATCCAGCGGAAGGGACATGCATAGATCATCAGGTGTACGCTAGACTTGCCATTGAAAGAGACACTCAACACAATTCAAGATTGTTCAGCACTTTCGTGAAAAAAGATTGACTGACCACGACAAAATAATTGCAAGCTAACATCAGTGCTGACGCAACTCGTCCTGTCGATCAACGCCCTGATTTCTTTTGTTTTTGAAACGGGGAGTACTCTCCCGACTGTGCACCACCTCCTTTCGATCCTAAATAAGTGTCGCTACAAATAAACCAATCCCATACAAATTATAGATATAGCTTTCGACAATTTTTTAGGATCCGAGGGAGTACTTTATATCAAAAAAGTTTTAAAAATAATAAAGTACTAGCAAACGTGCCCGTGCGTTGCAACGGAAATAAAAAATCTACTTATGGAAAAAAACATAGGTGCGACTAATCTTTCTTGAGAAAACCATCGACAGGGTAGAGAGTTTGGGGTAACGGCACATCTATTCCACGGTCGGAAGAGTGTTGCAGCTCCTATGGCTGGAGATGGAGGGGGTGATGGGAGTTGAGCCGCAGAGGGCCTCTCGCTCGACTTCTTCTCAATGTCATTGCCGTAATGCTTTTCGCTCAATTATGTTTGTCTTTCCTGTTTGATTTGGACTTCGAGGTTTCACCGAAACTTGTTAAGTTTACTTTTTTTATACAATGGATTGTTTGTTTAGTACAAAACAAACTTTCAATTTATTGTGCGGGACAATTTGAGCTTTTGTTCATACTTTCTGATTTCCCCACGGTCATCCAATTTGTTTGAAAAACAAATCCCGCATGGTAAACTTCCTAAAAATAAACAATTAACTTTGGGACAAAAACCTGAATTTCTCGGACTGATAAAAGAATTATAGCACGGCAAACTGATAATTTTCCACATGTGCACTTCTGACATAAAATATAATCAGCATATCCTTTTGTCGGTTGAAGAAAAATACATCATCTGCACGTACCAGCAAAAGGGGAAACATTGAAAGAGAGACCGGGGGTTTCTGTAGAAATTGTGAACCAGGGTCACCCAGCTTCAGTAGAAGCAGCAGACGTCTGCCCAGTCACTCCCGATTTAGAACGTATATTCTAAATAGCTTTATTCCAACCATGAACTACCACTCTCCCAACTCAGAGAACACAGAGAAAGAGGTAAAGTTGATTCACTGTAACCAACACGCCATCAGTAGGACCTGCTTGAACAGATTTTGACGTGTGGTCAAGGCAAGGAATCACGGGAGGATATTTAGGGATGGGGAGGAGCTCCACTTCATCTGGCAAAATTTATGGAGCACGCTTCGCCGGTAGCAGGTCGCCCCACTCGGAGGCCCGAACTCCGGCCTCCACCCATGGCCTCTAGCAGTAGGTTCAGAGCGGCACGGCCGGGAGGTCCTGAGGGAGCGGGCAAATTCAGAGTGGTACGTGTGCGTGAAGAACATTGGGAAGTTCAGTGTAGCCCGCGTAGAAGTTCAGGGCACAATGGGGGCAGAATACCCACCAGCTCAGGCAACCTCTACCCGCGGCATCAATGGATAGAGGGAGACAAAATCCCGCGCGAGGGTGCTTGGAGCCTGCCGTGCTTGACGCACAGCATCAATGGACACACAGTTGTCGGTGGAGGCAGGCAAGCAGTAGATGGCATCAAGCATGCGGCACAGCAGCACATACGGAGTTACGGACGAGCAGGGGTGTGCTTGACGCTCGCCGGCCCTGGCCGATAGGCTGCAAACTTGGTGGCCCTCCTGGCTCTGTGATCGAGACGGATTGTTAAGCCGGGAGCGGTTCCTGCCTTGAGTATGGCTGTGAGCTCTGTAGTGCCAAGCCGGCATCGTCATGGCGTGGTGAAGACACCGTGAAATATGCCATGCCTTGCGGGGGCTGACTTGAGGCGGCGCGCCATTGGTCGGGCCGGCGCCGATCTGTACCAGTGAGGTGGTGAAGCAACACGGTGCGGTTGCCAGGGGAGTGGATGTGGGTGCTTCGATCCAGCATAGTTGGTACCCTCCAGCTCGTCGGCAGTCACGCAACCGCCACATCGAGCTGGGCGTCGATGGCGGTGTCCTCCGTGTTTCGGCCGGATCCTCTCTTCATCTGGTCTTATGCCCGGCCTCGCCGTTGCCTTGCCTAGGCATACCACGCCACGATGACGAAGGGCGTACCTCGCTAGGATCCCCGGCTACCGCGCCCTGACGACGGGTCCTCGCCAATCTCCACGACGATGACATGATCTAGATGTATCTCTGTAGCATACCTCGCCAAACTCTTTGACGGCCAGGACTCGTGTTTTGGTTTCCTAGCTCTATACATAAACTACTTGGATACAGACATAGACACGGGGTTTTCTTGAAGGATCGACACAAATACAGTTAGGCCCGACGTGCAGACGCTTGGTTGGTCCGTAGGAATCTTTTTTCCACTTATGCGGTGGCAAGAGATGTAATTTCTTTTCATAAGTAGGGGCAAGAAAAGATGGACCGGAAGAAGCCTTCCTCCTTTTATTATTAGATATAGAAATACTCCCTCCGTGCCAAAATACTTAAATCGTGTTTGTTTGAACATAGATATATTTATACTTGTTTTAGTGTATACGCCCATATTTAGATAAAGCAGAGTCAATTATTTTGTACGTATGAAGTATATGACATCCAAAATGTATCTAGATACTTTTTAGTTTTAGATACGTCCACTTAAAAGTCATTTAATATGGAGCGGAATGGGTAGTTTTTACACCTCAAGTAACTCCATGAAATTAAAGGGCAGCAATATAGTTATTTTTTTCTTGAGACAAGGGCTTCACCCTGATTTTTATAACCGATACAAAATTCAATTCTGTAATGTAGACATGTGCAAAGGCTTTGCCGCACCCATTAATTAACACTAAGATATTTGTCCAATTAATTATTGGACAAATTGGACGAAAATCGGTACAACACGGCTAATTGAAATGGCACACAAACAACTGTGCAACACACTTCCAAGAGCAAGGAAACCCGACTTTACCATATGACCTCTCCGAGAGACCGCTCACTGCAACGGGAGTGTGAAGCCAATGGAACACCGCCAAACAATCGGTCACACACGCCGATGATAGTGTAGCCTCATATCCGAGTAGGCGCTACGAAGGAGAACTACACAAAGCTGGCGTCGCGAAGGATCATCGAGTCGGGCTGCTTCTCGCTTGTCATCGTTGCCGCATGAACCTCATCGCCGAACGTACCTCGCCGCTGCAGCTTCGACTTCAAGACACCAAGAACCCAAGACGAACCAACAACACGTCGCCGAAGATACGACTACCACAACCTTGCAGGGACTCTTGTTATTTTTGGGTGATCCAAATTCACTTATGCTGATAAAATGCCGAACTTCTGACGAGTTGTTACCAATTTGGAGTTGGATTCACCCTTGTCGACCTTTTTTTTTGCGAAGAACAAATTGTATTAAGGAATAGATGAAGTGTTACAATCCTGGCTGATACAGTCCCTTAGAGCGTCAGGGACTGAACCAACCTAAGTCTGAGTTCTCTGAGTTTCTGAGCCTAATTTTGCTAACTTATGACTAGCACTATTACACAGCCTAGGGATTTTGCGAAATGACACAATACGCGGCGAATCAAGAAGAATACGGAGGTCCCCAACTAGCTGTCCCAGGATTGAGCCATCTCGTTCCTTGGCATTAGCCATTTGCACCAGCACCGCACAGTCTGTTTCAACATTGATCCGCTCCGAACTTAAGCTGAGTGCCATCCTTAGCCCTTCCATGCACGCTTGGATTTCCGCTTCCAACGCCGACGAGCAGTAGTGCAGGACCTTGCACGCCGAGAAAACCACAGAAGCATCACTCCTTCTTAAGATCATACCACCACTTGCATACCCGGTCTGACCACCAAAACTCCCATCAATATTCAGTTTTAACTCGCCTAGCGGGGGTCTTGCCCAACTTTCCTGCTGCCTGCCATTTACCTGCCTCTCCCGTACCTCCAGTACTCCAACCGATTTCTTTCCTTTAATGATTTCTTGCGTGGTTTGACCGCGGATATTTTCCGGTGCATTCACATAGCTACAGATGAATCTTCTTGACCCCTCAATAGATGGCAGCTCCTTCCCATGAGTCACTTCATTGTGTGCATGCCAGACTCGCCAAGCGATCATAAGCACTCTGTTGCACGTCTCTACCGGCATCTTCAACAGCCATTGCTCGAGCCAATCCTCCCCAGACCTGCCATCGCTCACAACCGACATATGCCACACTTCTCTCATCGCCTCCCAAAGTGCTCTGGTGTGTGGGCATCGGACAAGTGCATGATTTGTATCCTCTCTCCAGCTACCACACACCTTACATTCTCCCGTGACTGGTAGATGCCTTTTGCGCTTATTCCACTCGGTAGCCAACGCCCCCGACAGTGCCTTCCACGCAAATATTTTTACTTTCTGCGGTATGTTACACAACCAGATCTTCTTCCATATAGGTTTCTCTCCAAGTGGATGTGAGCTGCTCGCCCCTGTCGGTTGCCCACGCTGGGCGAGCCTCAGCCCCAGCCGATAGGCACTACGGACAGAGAAAACGCCGCTCTTCTCCTGTTGCCATGCCAAGAAATCCCCCGGTCTTCGAGGCGACAATTTAATTCTCAAGATGACATCAACATCGATTGGGGGAAACGTTTTCCGCACAAGGCCTTCATCCCAGTTTCCTTCGTTGTCAATTACGCTAGCAACCCGGATTAGTTTCGAGTGGCCTCTCTCACCCAACACCTTCAGCTCGTCCATACGAGGAAGCCAGTTATCCCTCCATATTCGCACTGACCGACCGTCACCAATCCGCCATATGATTCCTTTTTTTAGCAGGCCCAAGCCATGGGATATCGCACTCCATGTCGGTGATGGGTTACCCGAAAACACTGTGTCAATGAGATTACCTTGCGGGTAGTATTTAGCGCGGAGTACACGTGCACACAGACTCTCCGGTCTGTCAATGAGCCTCCAAGCTTGGCGGGCTAGTAGTGCTTGATTAAACACCCGCATGTCCCTAAAGCCCATGCCACCATGCAGTTTAGGCCGAACCATCATGTCCCAGGCGACCCAATGCATTTTCCTTTTTCCCTTCTCTGCACCCCACCAAAAATCCCGTATCAATTTTGTGAGATCATCACAAACATAGAACGGTAGCTTAAAAACTCCCATTATATAGGTTGGGAGCGCTTGAGCTACAACTTTGATCATGATTTCCTTGCCTCCTTGAGATAGATCACCCCATTGCATCAATCTCTTTGACAACTTTGCTTGTAAGTTATCGAATTTTCCTTTAGTCATGCGTCCTTCGGGTGTTGGCAGCCCCAGATATTTATCTTCAAACTGCGGCTTATGGACATTCAGGACACTTCTCACCTCTTCCTGGATCACCACACCCGCTCCGGGGCTGAACAGGATTGAGCATTTATCCTCATTTATAAGTTGTCCCGTTGCCATAGCAAAGGTATCAATAACATGTTTAACTCTCGCCGCCTGAGCACGATTTGCTTTAAAGAACAAGAGCGTATCATCCGCGAAGAGGAGGTGCGAAATCCCCGGTCCTCGTCGGCAAATTTTAATAGGTGAGACCCCTCCTGTGGTTATTTCAGACTGCAACAATGCCGACAACGCATCAGCCACAAACAGGAATAAAAACGGAGACAACGGGTCACCTTGTCGAAGTCCTCGAGAGGGGGAGAACGCTTCCAATAGGGCTCCATTAAATTTTACGGAGTACCTCACCGTGGTCACACATGACATGATCCATCGTATCCACCGGCAAGAGAAGCCCATCTTATGCATTACCTCCTCCAAAAAGGCCCAATCAACGCGATCATATGCCTTCGAGAGATCCACTTTATACGCACAAAAAGGGTTTTGTGCGGTCGTGCCATGCTCCATAAAATACAAGCACTCAAAAGCTAACAGAGCATTGTCCATAATCAACCTTCCCGGGACAAAGGCGCTTTGGTTCTCCGATATCACCTCTCCCAATATAGGCCTCAGCCTATTTACCAAACATTTGGAAATAATTTTGTAGAGGACGTTGCACAAACTTATAGGTCGAAAATCCTTCAGCTCCACCGGGTGATCCACCTTTGGGATGAGGACTATAGCTGTATCATTAACCCCCATAGGCATGTGACCCGTCTCAAAAAATTTCAAAGCCCCCTGTATAATTTCGCTTTTGAGCACATCCCAATTTCTTCGGTAGAACCTAGCAGGGAATCCATCAGGCCCCGGCGCCTTGATAGGCCCAATCTGAAACAGTGCGTCAGCCACTTCCTTCTCAGTGAAAGCCTTGCATAATTCATCATTGATATCCCCCGTGATCACCTCCCTAATTAATCCCGTAACCGGTGCGATTTGTATAGACGGATCACGTGTGTAGACAGACTGAAAATAGGACCTTGCCATCCGCTCCATCTCCCCTGGCACCTGTTTTACCACCCCATCCTGGTCTTTAAGGCTAGTCACCTTATTCTTCCGTGCTCGCCACACCGCCTTTTGGTGGAAGAATTTGGTGTTGCGATCACCTTCCTTTAACCAGTCAATTCACGACCTTTGCAACCATAGCATCTCTTCTCTGTACAACATCTCATTCATGGCATCCAGTGTCTCTCTAATATCCTGCCTTGGCGCATTTTCCTCGTGCAATCTTGCCAGCTTTGCTCTCAGTCGGGCCAACTCCCTAGTCAGATTGCCAAACTTCCGCTTGCCCCATGCATGCATCACCTCCATTACCTTGCTTAGGGCCTGGTTGATTTCTCCTAGGTCCGATTTGGCCCCCTGGTCACTCCAAGCATTGGCCACCACCTCCGGGAGGGTGTGTTCTCGCTCCCAAGCTATCTCGCATCTTTTGCTAGCACGTACTGAATGCAGACCCTCCCGCGCAAGTTTTACCAACAGAGGGCAATGGTCCGAGCAGGGTGAAACCAAGTGGACTACAGACGCATCCGAGTAAATGTCCCTCCACCTGTCGTCTGCTAGCGCTCTATCTAAGCGCACCTTAACATTGGCCCGTCCGCTTCTCCGGTTATCAAAGGTAAACGGCAGACCAGAGAACCCCAAATCCTTCAAACCACATACCAGCACCGCGTCACGGAACGCCGCCATTTGATTCTCTGGACGTGGACAAATTGACAAATGCTCGTGCTGCCATATCGCTTCATTAAAGTCTCCTACCAAAAACCATGGTAAGTCCGATGTTGCACGTAAGGCACTCAAGGCCTCCCACATAAGATGACGCTGATCTGTTTTTGGTTCTCCGTACACGAAGGTAGCATGCCATAAGGGGCCAGACAGGCCATCTTGCACATGCACATCAATATATCTTGCAGTAACTTCCTTCACCTCCACCTGTAAACTCTCATGCCAGAACAAAGCCAATCCTCCACTCATGCCATCACTATCGCATCCCACAAATCCACTCAAACCGAGCCTTCGCCTCCATCTCTCCACTCGACTCGATTTCTGCCGGGTTTCACATAAGAACACGAGCTTGGGAATATGGGTCTTCACTAAGACCTCAAGATCTCGAATTGTCGCAGCATTCCCGCAGCCACGACAATTCCATCCTATACAATTCATTGCTCCCGGCGGTCACCCTCGAGGGATGCCGCCGATCCAGAATAAGATGTTCCATCAGCCTTTTTGTGTCGCTTGGGCTCAGTCACGGCCCTAGTGTTGTTCTCCCCATCAACTGAGATATTAGTGTCAATAGGCGCTACCACCAACTCAGCTACCTTTTTTCCCTCGCCAACCTGGTCATTCTCATAGGCCAATCTCTTCCGCGCTGTTTTATCTGCCTCAGACATATGGATATCATCTGGTTTAACCGGGCTGGAGGCCGTGTCCATAAGCTCTGTGTTCAGCGGCTCCCCCTTCCGTTCAGGATGTGATCGCCAATCCACAAACCCGCGGCCACTCCGGCCCCTGCCCATGCCTCCATCTCCACCGCCCCGGAGGCCACCACGGAGGACTGATGAAGAGGTTCTTCCCCGGCTTGATGGCAGTGTGACGTAAATCCATTCGCCAAATTTTAGCTCTGCCTCCTCAAACACTCCATCACCACATTCCTTAAAATCATGGCCAATCTTTCCGCACGCATAGCAAATCATTCCAAGTTTCTCGTACTTAACAGCGAACAGGGATCTCTTTCCTCCTCTGACAATTGAAAGGAACCGGGTTAATGGCTCCCGAGTGTCATATCGGATGCGAGCTCGAATGAAGTCCCCCCTGAACACACCCGACGGGGTCATCTCCAGTTTAACTACTTCTCCGCACGATCTCGCTATCAGAGGTTTGATGATTTCCTCCCTCCGAAAACCTTATGGGACCTTGTGTACTTGGATCCACATCAGAGAATAGTTGAGCTCTACGAGGTCTGGATCCGAGAAACCATCATATGGGGCAGTAACCAATGGCCAATCCCGGAAAAGCCATGGCCCTCTTTCCATCACCTTCTCCCAATCTCCTAAACAGAAGCATTGGATCACAAATTTGTTATCGCCAACAGCCCGAATCTGAATTGGACGTGCTGGGTTCCATGCTACTTGCATCTGCTGGAACATGGCTTCATGGCTGAATCTCTTGCCGCACTGGACCCTAGCCACGGCCATCCAACGTGTCTCCTCCAGGACCTTCTCCTGATCCTCCTCGATGATGAAATCATCAAACTCAGATTCGTCAATTGCGAGTTGATCAAACATGGACATCATGCCCATCTCCTTCCTCAGGTCCGCCGCCACCGACGAACTTCCTACCGGCATGTCTGCCTTGCCACCACTTGCTCCTTCAGATTTGCGGCCCGATCCCACGCTTTCCACTGCCTTCTCCATGGCGCCGACTACAACAGCCCAGCACCCACGGGTATTGCAGAGGAGAGGCACCCGAGACTTGGGTATATGAGGCCACCACCACCGGGAACGAATCTGATTCGTAGAGGGAACACGATTACAGATCGGAATCCCTGGACTCGCCGCCGCTTTCGCCACGGGAGGACAAAACCCTAGACGGGTACGGAAACAATTATGTGTTCATGGGCCACCCTTGTCGACCTAATTAGATCAGGACCGCCTTTATATACCTTGTGTAAGCCGCCGCACGGGAGAAGTCTTATATTTTAAATCCCGACGCGTTCGTTACCTCACCCAAAATAGTGAAGTATTGTTGGCTGGCGCGCGTGGTTTTTTCTCTTCCTTGTTGGAAGAGTTTTCCACGTTAAAATCACATGTTCCCGTTGGTTCGATTTTGCTTAACTTTATCGTTGTTTTGCTATTGCGTGTAACAACTCTGTCCCCGCGCATCCTCATATCCGCTGATACACAAACCATCGACGACCACCAAAACAAACCACAAGACCCGTTCGCTGAACCCTACTTCAAACGAAGCCATTAAGAGGGGGAAAACGACCCTATGGGGATCCCGGATCTAGGGTTTCCCCAAAGATCTTGGATGTGGAGACCAGGGCATAGAGATGACGCCTCCAACAAGGTGACAACTCCCGCATGTGTCGCCACGGTAGGTCCTAACGAATCTGGACGCAAATTTTGCTGCCAATCTTGCTCCCAAATCCATGGTAGGTCAGTCCACTAGCCACCACCATAGTCGGTAACACTACCTGCTATATAAAAACAAGCAAAGCATTGAGCTTATTGTTTCACAGGAAGGTGCACAAGTAGCAAGCAAGCAGAAAAGAATGGCGGGTGAAGAGGATCTGACGCTGCTCGGCACGGCGGCGAGCCAGTTCGTGGCCCGTGTACGCATGGCGCTCAACATGAAGGGCGTGCGCTGCGAGTACATCGAGCAGGACCTCTTCAACAAGAGCAGCCTCCTCCTCAGGTCCAACCCGGTGCACAAGAAAGTGCCAGTGCTCATCCACAACGGCGAGCCCATCGCCGAGTCGCTAGCCATCGTCGAGTACGTCGACGAGCTCTGGCACCACGCAGGCTCCGCCATCCTCCCCACCGACCCCTACCAGCGCGCCGCCGCTCGCTTCTGGGCTGCTTACACGGACACCAAGGTGTGTGTATTCGAAATTTCATCCACTCAATGCTTTTGAACTGCCGGCACCAAGTGCTCTTCTTTTCTTTCGAGATGCGATCGAGTGCCAACGTTGCCGAGTGCTTCTTGCAGCTGCTCTCTGCCTACATCGGCATTAATACATCAGCGACAGAGGAGGAGAGGGAGCAGAAGGTTAACGACACGGTTGCAGCGATCGGTCAACTGGAGGCGGTCCTGCCAGACGGGAAGGCCTTCTTCGCCGGCGACGGCGTCGGTTACCTGGACATTGTTGTGGGATGCCATTTGTCCTGGCTCGAAGCCTTCAGCGAGATGTACGGCGTGGTGCTGATTGACGCGACCAAGACTCCGCTCTTCGCCGCGTGGGCCGAGAGGTTCGGAAGAACGGAGGCGGCAAAAGGGGTGGTGCCAGACACGGACATAGTGGCGGAGTACGCGAGGAAGCGTCGGGCTGAAGCTCTTTCTGTTAAACGGAAGAACTAGTGACGGAGGCTGAAGCCCTGAAGCTCATGTTGTAACAAAGACAGCGACAGAGATATTTCGTGGAATAAAATAGGGCCTAATCCTGGTTTGCTTTTTTTTTACGAGAACGGTAGGAGCTCTGACTTTATGCATTATAGAGGGGTAGAAAAAAATTCATAGTTACAGGCTGCAAGACTGCGAGGCTAAAGCCAGGCAAGTCGTAGAAAAAACTCAAAGAAGGAAGAAAGAAACTCAAAGACAAACTATCGTCCAAATGCCATCTTTAACTGGACTAACTCTTGGTTCTAGCAGCAAAATTGGTTTGGTTGTTCAATCTACCGTTATCTATCTATTTGTGTCTGCACTTCTATCTATTTGCAACATGTCAAGAATTAGAAAACATGAAGAAACGCCACAAAAGATCAGAAATTCAAAAGGGAGGATCAGCTCCAGGCAGTGGCGGACCCAGGAAAAGATTGGAGGGTGGGCACACCCCAAATTTTTTTTCGCACAACGAATAAAGTTGTCATCTATCAATACAAATACCAAACAGATTCATATCAATACATATGTTTCGAATGTTCGTGACCCAATACAAAAAATTTCAAACACATGAACAAAGTCTTACATGATGAAATATAACATAAATAGAAAATTACATCACAATCATTTGGGAACTCTACGCTCTCGCATTCCCATGAAAGTTTCTACTATGTCATCTTTCCTTACTTTCAAGAACATATCTCGCTCAATAAAAGTCACTAAGCAATGGTTCAAGAGCTTATCACCCATACTATTTCTCAACTTATTTTTTACTAGAGTCACTGCAAAAAATACTCTTTCAACATTTGCCGTAGCCACCGGTAAGAGCAATATCAATTTGAGAAGTAGACCAAATCATAAACAAGATGCTTTTTTGTTTCAACAAGCATACTAGAGAGCTCACCAAGATGATTTACACATTTGAACCTATCATCTTTTCTCATGTCATCAATGAAGGTTTCAAGGTCTATCACCCTCTTCTTTGCTTCATGGTTCCGAAAAAGAGACGCAATAGTATTGTCCCTGTTTATAATGGATCCTACAATTACAAGAGAAACCTATAAACAACATATATAACCAATTGGTTCCTACTTAGGGACATAAATTATCAATTCTAGACAGCAAAGAGCAAAATGGGGTCATTCGGTTGTGTCCATGTTAGAAATTTCATTAGCCAAAAAATGTCTAAATCCATCAAGGCATCAATGGACCTAGGAAATACAGGGGCTGAGCAAGAGGGCCAAGGGATGTACCTGCTCAGGAGAGTTGGCTCAGGAGGGGCTGAGCAAGGGGACCAACTCACCAAAGATCTACGAAGCAAAGCATTGAGCTTATTGTTTCACAGGAAGGTGCACAAGTAGTACAATAGCAAAGCAAGCGGAAAAGGATGGCGGGTGAAGGGGATCTGACGCTGCTCGGCACGGCAGCGAGCCAGTTCGTGGCCCGTGTACGCATGGCGCTCAACATGAAGGGCGTGCGCTACGAGTACATCGAGCAGGACCTCTTCAACAAGAGCAGCCTCCTCCTCAGGTCCAACCCGGTGCACAAGAAAGTGCCGGTGCTCATCCACAACGGCGAGCCCATCGCCGAGTCGCTAGCCATCGTCGAGTACGTCGACGAGCTCTGGCACCACGCAGGCTCCGCCATCCTCCCCACCGACCCCTACCAGCGCGCCGCCGCTCGCTTCTGGGCCGCTTACATGGACACCAAGGTGTGTGTATTCGAAATTTCATCCATTCAATGGTTTTTGAACTGCCCGCAGTCCGGCACCAAGTGCTCTTCTTTTCTTTCGAGATGCGAGTGCCAACGTTGCCGAGTGCTTCTTGCAGCTGCTCTCTGCCTACATCGGCATTAATACATCAGCGACAGAGGAGGAGAGGGAGCAGAAGGTTAACGACACGGTTGCAGCGGTCGGTCAACTGGAAGCGGCCCTGCCAGACGGGAAGGCCTTCTTCGCCGGCGACGGTGTCAGTTACCTGGACATTGTTGTGGGATGCCATTTGTCCTGGCTCGAAGCCTTCAGCGAGATGTACGGCGTGGTGCTGATTGACGCGACCAAGACTCCGCTCTTCGCCGCGTGGGCCGAGAGGTTCGGAAGAACGGAGGCGGCAAAAGGAGTGGTGCCGGACACGGACATAGTGGCGGAGTACGCCAAGAAGCGTCGGGCTGAAGCTCTTTCTGGTAAACGAAAGAACTAGTGACGGAGGTTGGAGGCCTGAAGCTCAATGTTGTAACCAAGACAGCGATAGAGATATTCGTGGAATAAAATAAGCCTAATCCTGTTTTGGTTGTTCAATCTACCGCTATCTATCTACAGTATCTATCTATTTATGTCCATGTTTCTATCTATTTGCAACACGTCAAGAATTAGAGGACATCAAGAAACGCCACAAAAGATCAGAAACTCAAAATGGAGGATCAGCTCCAGGCCTATAGGGGAAATCTGTTTTTAAAAAAATCGAGAATGTGCAGAACAAGTACTGAAGCAAGAAGAGTAGCCCCACAAGAAAGACCGTGAGGTTGTTTAATGGATGACTCCCACTGTCTTGGCATATCACTATGAGTGTGTTGTGTCCGTTGCCTTCGCCGATGTGTAATGTGTTTTCCTCGAGTTATGACCACTCTATGGTGGCTCTCTCATGATGGTGTGTTTCTTCTGTCATGGGTTGTAGATGTATCATGTTGTGAGCGTGTGGTCTCATATTTTGGGAGTAATCCACTTGTTTGTTAGGGTGGTGTCTTGGTTGCTCTTTCTGACCAAGTTTGTAACGGTTTTCGCCCGATTTTTCGTAAATAAATTGGACAACTCTCTTCTTCTTATTGTGCAATTCTTTTGCCTCCATTTAAAAAAAATCGAAAATAATATTTTAAATTTCAAAGAATTCTGAGATAAAAGTCATGGATGTAGTCAAATATGTCTACTATAAACGTGCAAAATATCAATATGACATACTTCCTATTATAGGCTACACAAAACTGATAAATACCTGGACCCGAGTATTTGTCCAGCACTCCAACATTTTCAAAACTCCAAAAATTCTGTATCGAGATTTTACACACTTATAGTATACATCATTGATTACATCCTAAAAATTAAAAAAATGTGAGTATGACTTTCGAAAATTTTAAAAAAGGGCTCAGTATAGCTTAGGCGCCATTTGTCCGCACTTCACAAAAGTTATGTAAAAAATTCCGTTATGCAAACTGTGTGCTGGTCGGGCTGTGCTAGCTTCCGGGCACCCGTAGTTCCGACCAGGTGCCCACAGGTTTTTCTATGTCTGAACGAGGGTATGAGGAAGAAGACGAACACCGGCAAGCACCACCGGAGATGAGGAAGATGGGAGCACTGTAGCCGCCGCCGCTCCGGAACTAGTATGATCTGCAGCCATCGCCGGCCGGACCCGCCTGCCACCGTTGCTTGCGGCCGGCGACGCTCCCGTGACCGCCTCACCGCACCGCTCTCCTCAAATCTCAGCCTCCGCCCGTCCTCCGCCGCCCCCGGCCATCCCTCTAAGGTCCACCGCTGCTGCACCCGCACCCCCACCGTCAAGTGCAAATCTCCCTGAACGGATAGTATGGGCACCTAGAGGGGAGGGGGTGAATAGGTGCTACGACCAATTTTAATTTTTCTTCAAGATTAGGCTTGACACAAAGGTAAATTCTCTAGATGATGCAACTACGGTGAATTTACCTATATGACAAGAACAACAACAAATAAAATACAAGCACAAATAAAAGGAGAAGAGAACGAGATAACCGGTAGGAAGCACGCGGAGACACGATGTATTCCCGAGTTCCTAGTTGTTAAGGGAGTACGTCTCGTTGGAGGGGTGTGAGTTTTGCCACAAAGGCCTACTCAACACCACACAAGCCTCACCCTATTCTCTGATAAACCCCACCACAAAGGCCTAGTCCACCTTCCACTAATCCCCTTTGAGGCGGGAATCGAGTCCCTTATAAACAAGTTTGGGGTACACACCCACAACCAAATTGGTGGCTCCCAACAATCACAAGAATCACCAAGAGTAGCAAGATGTCTAGGTTCTCCACAAGAGGAAACCGTAGACTAGTTCCCCTCACACAAACGAGGGGGGAATGGAAAACCGGTTGGTGAAGACGTAGATCGAGGCCTTGTCCTTCAATCCTCGGAAGATCAACACTTTTGGGTGGAGCGATTGGGAGATCTAGCAAGGTGGGTGAGCTCTAGCAATGGTGAGATCTATTCTGACGAGCTAACCCAAGGTAGGTGAAGAGGAGGGGGTATTTATACCCCTCACCAAAAATCGAGCCATTGGAGACATTTATGGAAGAGTCACACCGGATACTCCGGTGTAAAGTCCAGAGACTCCGATCTGAAAGAATCCAGAAAATCCAGACCGGAGACTCCGACAAGTCTCCGGACAGAGTCCAGTGACATGCATTCAGAAGGCGACGAAATGCTTCTAGTCTAGAGACTCCGGTGAATCTCCGGACATTCTACGGTGTGCCTTCTGTCGCTGACACCACATTCGATGCAAAGAAGAACACCACGACCGGAGACTCAAGAGAGTCTCCGGACAATCTACAGTGTGCCTTCTGTCGCTGACACCACTTGGAAGCGAAGAAGAACCTTCTAGACCGGAGACTCCAGAGAGTCCCCGGACAATCTCCGGAGTGGCTTCTGTCGCTGACACCATCTTTTCCCTAGCCACTTTCGTAGGGATAACCTTCATACCGGAGACTCCAATCTGGAAAAATTCCAGCAAGTAAACCATGGAGATTCCTTTTTCCCTTTTTGTTTCTCACACCACCATTTGTAATATAATTGAATAACCCTGAAATACATCAACACACTTAAGAGTATGTGTGTGTTGTTAACAAACATCCAAAACATGACGATTTAGGTGCATTTGCACTATCAATCTCCCCATTTTTGGTGTTTGACGACAACATACATATTTGCAATGAATATCATAGCTAGGCATGGTTTGAACAAAATAGATGGTCTCTCGGACAACCAAGTCATGAGCTCCCCCTATGTTTTACAAAGAAAGCCCACAAGCACAACAACTAATGAACAATATAAATGCATGCATAGGTAAGATAAGTAAAGCAACAGTACGCACAATAATAGGATAGCTTCACCAAGAGTCTCACCACACATAGATTTAAGGTCCACTAGGAAATAAAAAACGAAATCAACTAGGATAAAGGGAACACAAGTCATAAAAGCAAACCAAGTCCAAAGACTTGTGTTACGATGCAAATAAAATCAAAACAAAGCAACACTTGCAAATCCTGAGAAGTCTATAGCTACTTCTCCCCCTTTGGCATCGAGACACTAAAAGAGGCAAAGAGAAACTACACAGACCCCAAAGGATCAATCATCCTCCTCATAGTACTCGTCATCTCCATCATTCTTGTCCGTGCCTTCTCCCTCATCATCATCATATTCTTCTTGATACTCCTCTTCACCCTCTCCTTCTTCTTCAGTATGATCCTCTTCCTCAATCACAGGAGACTTTCCACGGTTGTTGGAAGAGGAAGGAGCCGAAGTGACCTCTTCAAATTCACCCCACGGAAAGGAGAAGGTGTTGCCGTTCTCACAAGTCATGGTGATGGAATCAGTAGGAGGCTCAAGAGGAGGAGTAGCATCAGCACCAATACCAGCATGATCCTTAAGCTTGGTGATCATCTTCCTCATTTGTCGCCTCTCCTTATAGGCCTCATGATTCTCCTTGTGAACAACAATCGTCATGCATAGAATGTTCCGATGAAACCACGAGAGTTTCTTCATCTCATCTTGAACCTCATCCTTGCCAAAAAGGCGAGAAGGAGGGTCGGCATTCTTCCTCCTAGCCCTCGGAGCCTTAGACCCAGCCTCACCCATGGGGGTGTCCTCATCAGAAGGTAAATGAGAAGAGAGCACCTGAAGAGTGCCAGAAGCGTGTACAGTCTCTCACACAAGTCCAGGGACCTCATGAAGAATGAGCATCATCACATATGGAGCATACACTGGGACCTTCTTGATCTCACTCATAGCTGAGTACATTTCTTCCTTAATGAAGTTCATGACATCAATCTCAAATCCCGTACCGTCCAGTCTCGCCAAGTGACATTGAAAATCATGATAGAGCAAGTTTACTATCCCACCACGGATAGCATCCACGTTCCCGACCTTGGGTGCAATGTTGTTGCGGAAGAGGCAGAGAAGAATATTGTAGACCCTCTTCAAGTAATTGGCAGTGCATGTGCTTGAGAGCTTCTCATACATATGGGCCATCCTATTCTTGTTATAGGACACACCGTGAATATGCATCCTTTGCCCAACATCATCACCCATAGGTAATCAAGCAACTCAGAGAGCCTACGGATGGATGACTCACACCTCCTGGTACCTGTCATCCAAATCAAGGAAATGTCCTCATCCTCTTCAAAAGTGATCGTGACAGAGAATTGCTGAGCAACCATGATGTTGTAATTCTGTTGGATGCCCAAAAGATGCTCAAGACCCACCTTCCTAGTGATCCACACGGCTTCTTCAAAGTAATCCATGCTGCCGAGAGCCTCTAAGTCAAGAACCCGCCGCGGACAAACTGGATGCTTCAGGCCATTATAGATTTCCCTCTGAATCAGCTTGGACTCTCTCCTCCAATAGTGAGAACTCTCAGCAGTACGAGCCATTGAGAAGAAGGGCTTGGATCTCATCAGCCTATAGTCTTGCTTGCTCAAATTTTTCACAGAAGTGATCCTGCCAAACCTGGCCTTCTTCCAATTCACGCCTTTGGTTCTCTTGAATGGCAGCTTCACGGTTACATGCACCTTCAACAGCTCTACGCTGATCCACATCACCAGTCTTGGGGTCAGTAACCAGATAGTTGCATGAATGAGCCCGATACGTCCTTGTTGTGACATTAGGATTGGAGGAGGATTCCTCAGTCCTTTTTCCTAAAATATAACACAACCAAAGAACAAAACCAAATAGCAATAGATGAGCATGCATGTCCACAAGTGGAAATAAGAAAGCAGCATGAGAAAGTTGGACACAAATCTACGATTCTACACCGGAGTCTCTGGTCTGGAGACCGGAATCTCCGTACAGAGACCGGAATCTCCGGTGTCAGAGACCGGAGTCTCCGGTCTGCGCAACAGATCTGAGAGAGTACACTCAGGGATTTATGTTCCAAGTTTCTAATGTGGGTTCCTAGAGTTATCCCACATCAAAGGAAGTGAATGCAACCAGGGGCAAGTTCTCATATCTCCAAAAGAGGTACATCTAGAAGAAAACCTAGATGTCAAACAAGGAAAAAGAGAGGGAGATGGTACCCTTGCCACCCTGTTCAGCCATGGAGGAGCCCTTGGAGGGAGAACACGAGGTGGAGTCGAGGGGAGCCTGGGGGGATGGAGTCAGGCGGTTGGGGGTGGCCGGAAGGGGTCCTGGAGGCGGCAGCGGCGAAGAGGAGGAGGTGGGGGTAGTTGGTACGAAATGAGGAACCCTACCATCCCGATCCCCTTTTTATTCTGCAAAAACCGCCACACCGGAGTCTCCGGACAGACAGGAGTTTCCGGTGTTACAGACCGGAGTTTCCGGACCCACACTCCAGAAATTCCCAGAAAACTGTTGGGAAATGCATGTGGCTACGAAACTTGGCTTTTTGGGAATATTTTGGCTTGGGACAAGAAACACCAAACAGGGATAGTACCTCACACTCAAACATTGCAAGATCCAAACAACTAAAACACCAAAATTTGAGTATGTTTTCCATAGAAACAACAAAACTCAAAAAGAGAGAAAGAAGTCAAATAAAAGCCAAATAAGAACCAACTCTTCAAAAGAAGAGGTTGGTTTCCAAACCACCACATGCCACCGCGAAGATATATTTGTGTGCATTGGAAATTCTTGACATTGAAGCCCACAATTCAACATTAGAAAAAGAGAGATAACAATGAATTTGTGATTTGGGCATAATGGGGGTAGGGAGAACCCAATGTGTTAGGATAACACTCCCCCTATGTCCATGCCTACACCAAAACCCAAACACGTATCAACTATAGGGGTGTGTGTGCAAGATCCTCAAGTCAAACTTCTATAATCGATGATATTTAGCTCATTCCTCAAGAACATGAATCTTGGATCATTAAGTGGCTTCATAAAGATGTCTGCGAGATTATCCTTGGTGGGGACATATGCTATCTCAATATCACCTATTTCCACATGATCCCGAATGAAATGATGATGAATCTCAATATGCTTCGTCCTTGTGTGTTGCACGGGGTTGTAGGAGATCTTGATGGCACTTTCATTGTCACACATGAGAGACACCTTCTCCAAGTGAACATCATACTCTTTGAGGGTTTGCCTCATCCATAGAAATTGGGTGCAAGCATTAGCGGTCGCCACATACTCGGCTTCAGCGGTGGAGAGAGATATACAACTTTTATTCTTGGAAGACCAACTCACCAAAGACCTACCAAGAAATTGGCAAGCCCAGGGAGTAGACTTCCTATCATCTTGATCATCGGCCCAATCCGAGTCTGTGCATCCCTTGAGAGAAAATTGTGCCCCTTTGGGTACCACAAACCAAACCTTGAGGTATGAACCAAATACCAAAAGATCCTATGGACCACCACTAAGTGGTTTTCCTTAGGAGCCACTTGATACCTTGCACACACACCTACACTCAAAATGATATCGGGCCTAGATGCATAAAGATAACTCAAAGAACCAATCATAGAACGATACAACTTTTGGTCCACATCTTTACCATTCGGATTGCATTTGAGGTGGCATTTGACTTACATAGGAGATGGATTCTCCTTTTCACCTTGGAACTTAAACCTATTGAGCATGTCTTGGGTATACTTGGCTTGAGAAATGAAAGTCCCACGAGCCAATTGATTGATCTCAAAGCCAAGGAAGAATTTAAGCTCTCCCATCATGGACATCTCATACCCGTCAGTCATAAGCTTCGAGAACTCATTATTAAAAGCTTGGTTAGTTGAGCCAAAGATAATATCATCCGCATAGAGTTGGCATATTAAAAGCTCTCCCTTTACCCTCTTTGTGAAAGGGTGGGGTCAATCTTCCCAATTTTAAACCCACGGTCTTCCACAAACTCTATAAGGTGCTCATACCATGCACATGGGGCTTTTTTAAGTACATAGAGCGCCTTATCGAGCTTGTATAAATGGTTAGGGAAGTTGGGGATTTCTAACCCCGGAGGTTGCTTAAGATATACCTCCTATTTCAAGGGACCATTTAGAAAAGCACTTTTGACATCCATTTGTTGCAATTTGAAATTATGCAAAGATGCATATGCAAGAAGGATATAGATGGACTCAAGGCGAGCCACGGGAGCATAACTTTCATCAAAGTAAATGCCTTCCACTTGAGTGTAGCCTTGAGCCACCAATCTTTCCTTGTTCCTTATGACAATACCATGCTCATCTTGCTTGTTCTTGAATATCCACTTAGTGCCAATAACATTGTGGCGATCTTTGGGATTCTCAACTAGCTTCCAAACTTTATTGCGCTCAAAGTTATTGAGCTCATCATGCATAGCTTCCAACCAATCGGAGTCCTCAAGAGCTTCAAACACTTTCTTTGGTTCCACCATGGATATGTGAGCTTGATGCTCACTAAAGTGCGACAATTTTCTCCTTGTGTATCTTCTAGCTTGAACATCTTCCAATACCTTGCCATCGGATGCATCAATACGCTTCAAGGCCATTCTAATCCTTTTAGCACGACGGGCTTCGATCTCCTCATTATTGCGAGGAGGAATCACTAGATCATTTGGGTTCCTGTCTTGACCGAATTGTTGGCCTTGATCATCATCATCATCAACCTCAACACTTGCTTAAACTTGAGGAGAGGAGGACGAAGAAGGTTGATCTTGGCCTTGACCTTGACTAGCTTGAATCATAGGAGTGGTTGCATCTTGCATAGTAACTTGGTCAACAAGAGGAGGGTTTTGAACTTGTTCTTGGGTAGGTGCATCACTTGGCTGCTTGGCTTGTGCTTCTATCATAGAGGGGGGCTCCACTTGAGTAGAGCATAGTTCTTCTCGAGTTTCCATAAGGCGTCCCTCAATGGGGCGGAAAATTCCCACACCCATCCTTCCTATGGCTTCTTGAGGCATTTCAACATCTACATTATAAACATGGAATTGTGCCACTTGGGAGCCATCATTTTTCTCGAAAACCACACTACAAGATTCTATGACTATTCGTGAGGTTTTGTCAAAGACTCTATAAGTGTGGGATTCGGTACCGTAACCAGCAAATATACCCTCAATAGTTTTAGATTGGAATTTAGACAACCAAACACCCTTTATCAAATAGAAGCAATTACAACCGAAGACACGGAAGTCGTTGGTTTTTTTGCCAGTGAGGATCTCGTATGGAGTCTTGTCTAAGTCCTTGCGGATGTAGAGGCGGTTGGAGGAGTGGCATGCGGTGGATATGGCCCTGGCCCATAGATATTGGGGAGAAGAATACTCCGTCAACATGGTGCTTGCCATATCCATTAGAGTTTGATTCTTCCTTTCGGCTACACCATTTTGTTGAGGTGTATATGTAGCAGAATATTGAAGACGAATACCCTCATCACTAAGGAACTCATTCAAAGTATAGTTCTTGAACTCGGTGCCATTGTCACTCCTAATAGCCATGATTGGGACATTGTGTTGATGTTGCACTTGATTGGAGAATTCGATGATGGTTTCGACTTGAAGAAATAAACCCAAGTGTATCTTGAATAATCATCGACAATCACCAAGCAATACTTCTTGCCTCCAAGACTTGCCTCGGGAACGGCACCAAAGAGATCAACATGGAGGAGCTCCAAGATCCTCTTTGATGAAATAATCGTCTTGGCCTTATGGGCGGCATCATGCATCTTTCCTTCAACACACGACCTAAAAACGTGATCTTTGGAAAAGGAAACATTTTCTTTTAGTCCGATAATTAGGCCACCTTTGTGAAGACTTTGCAAAGTTCTCATTATGACATGGGATAAGTAGCGATGCCACAACCACCCCACGTCTGCCTTTCTGAAAAGACACATCGCTTGAGATTTGGTACACTTCGAAAAGTCCACCACAAACAACTCATTTTCTACATGTCCCACGTATGCAACGTCAAGAGTCTTGCTCCTCAAAAGGACCACAATATCAGGATCAAAGAAGACGAAGAAACCCATATTCCCTAATGAACAAACTGAAAGTAAATTGTAACCAAGGGATTCAACAAGCATGAAGTCCACAATAGTGATATCAGGAGCAATCACAACCTTGACAAACCCCGTTACCTTAGACTTGGACTTATCTCCATAAGTGATTGCATCATTTGTATTTGGGCGCAACTCCGTCACAAGATCTTTGCTTCCGGTCATATGACTAGTGCATCCACTATCAATTATCTATTTAGACCCACATGAAGCATAGTCCTGCAAGAGATCATTGACTAGATTTAGGACCCGAGGAGGGTCCCCTCATGTTAGCAACAAGGGTCTTTGGAACCCAAATGGTATAGTGAATGAAACCTTCAATTGTACCAACATATTTAGCTTGCAGAACACCATAATAATCAACATATAAGAAGTGGTGTGGATTGTTAGTTCTCGCGGGGATGCTACGAGGAGTGTTGTCCATAATGACAATACCACTTGAAGCAACATTGTTAGCTTGTGCGGGCATGGCCTTCTTCTTATTCTAGTTCTTCTTCTTGGCAACATAGCCAAGACCTTGCTTTCCCACTTGTAGTCTAGGAGCAACCACTTGTGGCTTAGAAGCCACCACCTTCTAAACACATGGGTTCTTTCCCTTGAGCCTTACTAGCTCTTCCTTCAACCTAGCATTCTCCTAAATTATATTTGCATGATCACAAGAAGAAGTAGGAGTACTAGGAACATTAAATTCATTGAGTTGAGTTTGAAGTTGTTCATGTGACTCTTTGAGAGTAGAGAGTTGACTCTTTAAGGCCTTGTGAGCCTCGGCCATGAAGCACTTGGCATTGGGCTGAGGAAGATTCTCATTGGGGGATTCGAAGAGGGATGTGGAAGGTGAAGTTGATGCAATAGCAAGAGCAGCCACTTCACTTGTGGATTCTTCTTCTTCATCACTTCTAGAATCATACTCTTCTTGAGTCACTAGCACAAACTTGGTGGGGGACTTCTTGTTGAAATGTTTCTTCTTGAAGTGAGGTTTCTTGTAAGCAACCTTGGACTTTTCCTTGCGAATAAGCTTGCCACCATGATGTTCCCTATTCTCATAGGGGCACTCCGAAAAAAATGGTGATTGTCTTGACAATTGAAGCAAGACCTCACTTTTTGAGTCCCCTCTTTGCCATAGCTAGACTTGGTCTTCTCTTCAACGTATGCCTGGGCCTTGGGAGGATTCTTCCAAAACTTTTGCACGGCAAGAGCAATGACATACTTGAGCGCGGGGTCATATTCTTGATCCTTGAAAGGGGCCAAGTCCTCAATGCATGCTTCTTGATGTTCAACCTCGCTTGACACTACCTTCGCCTTCAAAGAACCCGAAGCTCCTTTGTGCATTCCCATAGCTATAGCTTTATTGTCAAGAGCATTCTTTGTTTCCACTTGGAAGGAGCTGATTTCTTGCATCACTTGGGTTGAAGTCAAAGATGCAAAGTCATGTCTTCCTTGAAGGCTCTTCAAGTCCGCGGGCTCAAATGGCATGAGAGAACTAATGTACTTCCTCTTGATCCAAGCATCATCCATGTACTTGGCACCAACATTATTGAATGCAGTGGAAAGTGTCTTGAGCTTCCAATACATGTCTTCATGGTTCTCATCATCATGCAAATCCTTTGGCTTCATTGCTCAAGGTGTCATACATATTTCTTTGCATGCTATCATTTTCCACAAACATGACGACAAGATCATCCCATGTTTCCTTGGCGGTGGAATATTGTTGAAGATGATGCATGTGGTTTGGACCCACGACTTGTTGAATGATGGACAAGGCGGTTTAGTTGAGTTGGCAATCTACGGCTTCTCTTCTTGTCAAGTTCTTGGGGTCATGTGGCTTGTATCCATCTCGAGTGACCCTCTAAAGCTCAATACATGAAGAGTTTAAGTGAGTTTCAATGTAATATAGCCAATCACCAAAAGAATGTGCATCAAGTTTAGGAGGTTCTCCTCTAGGAATTATATGAGGATGTGGGATGGGAGGATCGGGAGAGTAGTGCCCCTCAACGGAGGTGTAATCTCCTTTTCCTTCCGTACCCTTATCGGTGGAGTTCTTAGCGGAAGCATCTTTAAGTGGTTCACCATTATCCCCATTCTTGGCATCCTCCGGATTTTCATCCGGAGGAGGTGAAGTGGATGTCTTCGATTCCTTGGCTTTCATGAATTGCAACATGAGAGTTGCAACTCATCAATTTTTCCCGCCATGGATGAGGTAAAGAGACTTTGCAATTCCTTGAGATCATCCATAGTGACTTGTGCCACGGTACCGGTGACTACCGTATCACCATCCATACTAAACTCTTAGGCGGTTAAGCCCAATATAAGAGTCGAGTCTCTGATACATCGAGCCGTTATAGACATTTCTGGAAAAGTCACACCAGAGACTCCGGTCTGAAAGAATCCGGACAACTCCAGACCGGAGATTCCGGCAAGTCTCCGTACATCTGCGGACATAGTCCAGTGGCAGACACCAGCTTCAGAAGGCGACGAAATGCTTCCAGTACGGAGACTCCGGTGAATCTCCGTACATTCTCCGGTGCTCATTCTGTCGCTGACACCACCTTTGATGCGAAGAAGATCACCAAGACCGGAGACTCCGGAGAGTCTCCGAACAATCTCCTGTGCGCCTTCTGTCGCTGACACCACTTGGAAGCGAAGAATAACCTTCTAGAACGGAGACTCTGGGGAGTCTCTGGACAATCTCTGGAGTGACTTCTGTCGCTGACACCGTCTTTTCCTTAGCCATTTTCGTAGGGATAACCTTCATACCGGAGACTCCGGTCTGGAATAAATTCCAGCAAGTTAACGATGGAGATTCCTTTTCCCCTTTTTGTTTCTCACACCACCATTTGTAACATAATTGAATAACCCTGAAATACATCAACACACATAAGAGTATACACGTGTTGTTAACAAACAACCAAAACATGATGATTTAGGTGCTTTTGCACTTTCAGTCGCCTATGGCTCGCCCTAGCCTCGCCGACGTCACCGGCGCCGGCTCGTTGGGAGGAAGTATGTAGGAGATGGGATGGTGGAGTTGGTCGTAGTGGTTTCTATGGGAGAGCCGAGGCTTTCCTTAGGCGGAGAAAGAAGACAGTTAAAGAGACAAGGAGAGAAATCACATGGGTGGGCCTAGAGAAGGGGAATCGTGTAGGCTGCTCGTGCGCAGTAATCATGCGTACGGTTACTAGTGTAAGAGTCGGCGTGCTAACTTGCGGGCAACCGTGGCCACGGTTGATTCTGACCAGGTGCCCGCATGTGCTTGTTTGTCCGAACGAGGGGATGAGGAAGAAGAAGAACAGCGCGAAGCACTACCGGAGATAAGGAAGATGGGAGCACTGCATCCGCTGCCACCTCCAGAACTAGTACGCCCCCGCAACCATTGCCGGCCGGACCCGCCTGTCACCGTCGCCCGCTGCCGGCGCCGCTCCCACTACCGCCTCACCGCATCTCCCTCCTCAAATATCAACCTCTGTCATTCCTTCGCCGCCCCCAGCCATCCCTCTAAGGACCACCACTGGTGCATCTGCACCCCCCACTGATATGTGCATTGCTCGCCTATGGCTCGCTCCAGCCTCGTTGGCGTCTTCTCCGTCGCAGCTCTCTAGTGGCCGCGGCGACGTCGTCGGCACCGACTCGTTGGGAGGAAGTATGCTAGAGACAGGATGGTCGAGTTGGCCGTAGTGGTTTCTACGAGAGAGTTGGGGATTTGCTCAGGCGAAGGAATAAGACAGTTGAAAGAGAAAGAGAAAAGGGTGGAATCACGTGGGTGGGCCTAGTGGAGGGGAATCATGTAGGTCGCTCGTGTGCACTAATCGTGCGTCCTAAAAGAGTCCTGGTGATTGTTGAACATATTCTGAGTATACGCGTTGTATTAGGGCTCACCTCCTAGTTTCCTTGTATAGTTGAGGTCGTGGCCCTCCTTTGAACATCATATATACGTGCCTTTGCACCTGAGTAATACATTGATGCACCAAATCCCCTCAACATGGTATCAGACACCTACGCATCCTAACCCTAGATTCCGCCCCTAAGCCGCCGCCCCGGGCCGCCGACTCGCCGCCGCCGCAATCCTGCCGCCGCCGCAGCCGCCGCCCCGCGCCGCCGCTCCACCCCCCTCTCCCGCGCTGCTGCCCTCCTCCGCAGCCGCGCACCCCAGCCGCCGCGCGACCTCCCCCGCACTACCGCACTCCTTTGTACATCATATATACGTGCCTTTGCACCTGAGTAATACATTGATGCACCAAATCCCCTCAACAGTGATGGTCACTTTTTTTTTTGAATTACAAAGTTGAGTTCTGCTGAATTTTTTGAAAAAATCTAATAATAAAATTATTTAGACCTATTTCACTATTAGATACATCTATCTATTTCAACGACAAGTAATTTCGAACGAGTCGTAAAAGACCAATGCTTCATAAAAAACCGGACAATGCTCCGGTTCGGTTCAGTTTTTAAACTAGGCCACACTTTGGTTTACTCTGGCGCCAGGTAGCATAACACACTAGGCGGCGGCCGACCGGAGGAAGAAAGGTGTCAGGAAGTTCCTAACACAGCTACACGGGCAGAGAGAAGTCAAAGAGGAAGGAGAGAATAAAAGAATAAGGGAGCCTAGATTTATTTGTCATTTTTGGAGGGACGAGAAGGAAAAAGGTACTAAGGGCCTACACCCAGCGTCACCGTGGGCCCTATTGCATGAGAAGGCTCGCTGAGCACCATGCTTAAATCTTTAAATAATAATTGGCTACAAGAATAAATTGATATTGCCCCATGAAGACAACAAAAAAAAAGTGTTTTCCTCGGATCCAGCGGAAGGGACATGAATTAATAGATCAGTATGCTAGACTTGCCGAAATAGGCTTTCGCCCCGCTTTATAAATAAAGCAACGACCAACATACATGGAACGGATACAAACGCAACACCACTCATGCTGGGGCCACAGCACCCAACATGCCCAAACGAAAGAAGAGAAGAACACAGAAAAGAAAAACAGAAGCCACTGCCGGCAACGAGGCACGACGAAGGACAGAGAGGCCTCGCAATCGCTGCGCCCACCGAAGAACTTCCACCACGCTCCCAGCCCACGGAAGCGGCTCATACCAAGCAGCACCTCCAAGATGGGGACGACGCCGGCGCCGCTACTGCCCGGACAGCTCCAACCGGAGAGTGTCCTAGGGTTTCCCCTGGTACGCTGGAGGGGGTGAAAAGAAGGTACTCCGACGCCCTTCAGGAAGGAAGGCGACACCCGGAGGCGTCACTGCGTCAGTGTTTCAACGACAGGGATTTCTCCCGACCTCCAAACCATCACACTCCCCCGTTCCGTCAGCCCCACCAATCTTGCCGCCCCTAGCACGCCACCACGATCTTGCAGACCTCTCCGTCGTCTCACCGTGTCTTGGGCCCAAGACACGAGATCGAAAGATCCGAGTAGAGGAGTCCAACCGAGGATCCACGGTGCGGTAACACGCGGGAGGGATCTACCTCCACCACCTTTCGGCGGTAGCCGACCGGATGCAGCCACAGAGCATACCAGGCCCTCTGGCCCGGCCGAGCCCCAAGAGGCCTGTAAAGCTCCGTAGCCGCACTGCAGCAGGAGCGTCACCACCGCCGCTAACCCTAGCTCGGGACTTCGATCTACCGGGAATCAACCTCACATCTCGGCGGCCCCGCACCAGTACTTGCAGAACCCGTCCACGAAGCCAAGATCGAAGCCCTCCTGGCCCAGATCGGCCCCATGCTCGGGCGAGGCGCGCCGGCCACAGCACGCCGCAAGCACACAGCCGACCGGTAGCCACGGCCGTGACGAGAGCCGCGCCACACGCAGCACCTGCAGGAGACGACCGCGGCCTTCACGGCCCGTCCCCGGCCCAGATCGGGCCCGGGCGAATCCGCCGCGAATGCACGGGGCGACAGCACTCCGACACCGCCGCCCCGCCCGCAGGTCGCGCCGCCTTGCGACGCCTCCCATCGCGCCGTGACCACCAGCAACGACCGCGGCCCGCACGGCCCGGCGCTGGCCCAGATCGAGCCCGGACCGCCGCATCTCCCTCCAAGCCCCGACATCCGCCTGCTGTTGCCGACCTCCGCGTGGCGACCTCCATGCCGCCAGACCCCGACCGCGCCGCCAGCTTGCTCCGACCTCGAGCCCACGCCGCTCCTCCATGGTTGACTCCTGAGTGGAGCAGAGAAGAACCGACGCCCCGCCGCCACCTTCCCTGGATGCGCGCGGCTTCGTCGGCGCTCCCTCCGGCGACGGCGGCGCGATTGGTAGAGAGGGGAGAGGCTAGGGCGGCCACCGGCGGGAATCCCCCCGTGTCGCCAGGCGCGGGCGACGCGGGGGCGACGCGCTGGATTTGATTTTTGTTAGCCGATTCAGCTCCAGTATGCTAGACTTTGCCATCGTAAGCGACACTCAACACAATGCAAGATTGTTAAGCACTGCGTGAAAATATATTGACTACGAGAAAATAATGGCAAGCTAACATCACTGCTGACGCAACTCGTCTTGTCAATCAACGCCCCGATTTCCTTTGTTTTTGAAACGGGGAGTACTAATTTCCACACGTTAGTATTTCAAGCGCTGTAGTAGGGCGCCTGCTCTCCTCCGCTCTCTCCTTCCGCCGACGGCTGCTCCGGCCCCAGTGTCCAACTTCCCGTCGTATTCCGCTCCGGAGACGGCGGCCACCCTCTTCTCCCCTTCCTTCCTTCTCGAGCTCCTACACCGACGACAAGGTGCGTATTTTTCCAGAACCTCCATTCTGTGGTTTTCATTTCAGCAGACGCCGGTGCTGTTACGCGCAACAGCAAAACAACGATGAAGTTAAACAAAATCGAACCAACGGGGACACGAGATTTTAACATGGAAAACCCTTCCAACAAGGAAGAGAAAAAACCACGAGCGCCAGCCAGCAATACTTCACTATGTTCGGGTGAGGTTACAAACGCGCCGGGATTTACAATATGTGGCTTAGCCCGTGCGGCGGCTTACAAGAGGTATATAAAGGCGGTCCTGACCTGGAAACGGTGAATCCAACTCGAACTCCGGCGACGGGCCTCCGCGTAGCGGAGGCCGAACTTTCGTTTATCTTCATATGAATTTGGATCACCATAAAATAACAGGTGCGAACTAATGTTGCGGCGGATTTCTTTTCTTGCAGCTATTCCCTGCTTATTTCGGTATCCATAGAGCAGCAACGGCGGAGGAGAGAGCGGAAAAGGTTAAAGAGATGGTCGCGGTCATCGGTTAATTGGAGGTGTTCCTGGCAGACGGGGAGCCTTTCTTTGCCGGCGACCGTCCGGGTTACCTGGACATCGTTGTCGGATGCCACTTGTTCTGGCTGGAAGCGTTCAGCAGGATGTTCGGCGTGGCGCTGATTGATGCAGCTAAAACTCCGCTCTTCGCCGCATGGACGGAGAGGTTTCGGGAAGCCGAGGTGGGGTCGAAACAGGTGGTACCGGATGCAGACAAGGTGGTGCGGTATTTCAACAAGAGGGGTCAGGATAATCGCGCTGCTAAGTGACAGACTTCATGTTAATCCGAGTATTAGCATGTATGGATTTTGGATGAAGCTCATGTAATAACAAATTCGGACATTTTGTCTATATATATACTGCCGTTGTCTACTCATAGTTTAAAATAGAGGGCTATTGCATATAACCCCGGCGATTTCAGAAGTTGCGAAATGCTATAACCGGGCTATAACCATATAGCCGTTTTGCTAACATATTGAAAAAAATTAACATTTAGACAAACATATAATCATATATATATAGCATTATTTAATATATTCATAACGTAATAACATAGTCATATGAATAATCAAGTGTTTAAATAGCAGCTATTCATGACATTGTTCAGCCGTGTTGACAAAATTTGGACATGATTTAAGATGTACGAGTAATAACATAGTCACATACTCCGAAATTGGCCGAGTTGACAATTTTTTGACCAAATGTTTTCGTACCCTCGACTGGAAATAGCCGGGCTAAGGGGTTATATCCATTTAGCCGGGCTATTACGCTATGAAGGCTCTAGCCATAGCTCCGAACCTCTCAGAAGGCTATAGCCGGCTATTTAAAACTTTGTGTCTACTATAATATTTTCTATCTACTTACAACTATAACACGTGAAGAATTACAAGACAGGGACGCCATTAACAAATCGATCTGTTTTTTTTCAAACTGTGCTGGCCACTCTACTGGTACCAGTAGAGTAGTTCTTTAATCAGAGTTTCAGACAAGTCCACATCTTTCGGTACTTCGGTTATTTTTTTTAGAAATGGAGATCTGCCCTCAGCCTCTGCATCAAAATGATGCACACCGCCGGATTTTATTAAATGATAGAACCAAAAAACACCATGTCTTACACGTAGATAACACAAACAACTAGCCCTGAAACCACCAAACCAAGCATTACAAAAACTGATGAAGGGGGTGGACAATCCCAGAGCCGATACTTTGAGAACCAACCAACTCGCATCATCCAAAAACCGAAGGCCTCGCCATGCCGCCCGATAGTGGACAAGGGGCCAAATCGGTCCAGCACACCACAACGCGTACCGACATACACGCTCGGAATGTAGCTGCCGCCGTCTTCCGCTCACCCATCTTCAGGACAACGATCCAAGCATCCACCATGTCAGACCTGCCGTCGATACCACCATGGCACCAGACAACACCACCTCCCTGCGCGCGTTCGCCATCCCGCAAACAACACCGAGACCCCACAACGCCAAGCTGTCGAGAACCGCCGTCATGAATGCGGTAGAAGAAACACCGCTTCCTCTCTAGGACCCCCCGGCCACTACTCCAAAACGATGCCCTCAAGAGGGAGAGTGAACCGGTGGCGTCACCATCATCCAATCCGGGAATCCCAGATTTAGGGTTTCCCCCGGAGCGGGCCAAAGCAAGGTAGCTTGTCGCCATTGCCGTTGCCGCATAGACCATCAAAGAACCTGCATCCACCACCATACTCATCCTCTGATCCCTTCGACCGACGCACTCCTCCCTCCAAGAATGATGCCCCCAAGGAGGTAACGACATATAAGCGCCGCCATCATCCGATCGAGGATCTAGGGTTTCCCCCGGGGTTGACGGGAAGAACCGCGGGGCTTCCTCGATGATGCCTTCAGGAAGGGGACGACACTCAAGATGTCGCCATCACCGGCTCCGAGCAAGATCAGAGACGAGGTTTTCACCCAGAAACCATCACACTCCATCCACGTCGAAGGCACCAGATCGACCACCATTGAGATCCTCCAAGCACGAGCATCGGCGCGACGGAAGACGTCGAAAGAGACCCACGGAGGGACGCCGTCGGTAGCCTTAGGTCCTCGCCACCACCACGCCTCCACAACGTTGACCACCGGAGACCACCACCGTAGGGAGCGCGCTGGCCCTAGATGCTCGTCGGAGTCGGACGCGAAGGCCACCCACGCATGGGCGCCGCCATGGATAGCACCGGCGGCCCCGCCGCAGCAGGTCCACTCCCCGACTCCACCGTTACCTACTGCCTGCGAGGGCGATCGGCTTGCCTTCGAAGCGAGGAGACGCTCCGCGCCGGATGACGCCCACCGCCAGGGATCGGAACCCACACGGAAGGTTGTACAAGTGCGGCGTCCGCCGCCGCTGCGGAGAGTGCCAGAACATGGAGGATCCATGCGCGGCTCCCCGAACCCGATGACTCGGCGGAGGATCGGCATCGCGAACCTCACGGCGGTTGCGCGGGCATCTGGTGCGTCCCCGGTCGTAGCAGCCCGCCTCCACAACCTCCAGATGCCGCGCCTGAGGTCTACCCGGCGGCAGGCGACCTAGCCGCCCACGGCGCCGCGCGCGCCCTTGGTCCAGCGCGGAGAGCACCTCGCCGCCGCAATCACAGGCGACGCGAGGGAGATCTCGACGACTCCTCAGGCGGGGACGAGGAGAGGGAACGGCGGAGGGTGGGCTGGGGCGTGGGCGGCGGCGGCGGCGGCGCCTCCCGAGCCGCCGCACGGGCGACACGACGGTTAGGGTTAGGGTTGTCAATCGAAGTCTTGGTTTCTTTTTTATCTCAATATAAGTTGGGAACATTGCTCCTTCGTGCGTGTTCTCATTGAGCACCGCACGGAATCGGATTCCCGACGCCTCACAGATTCGTCACTCCTGCGCCACGGGAGCAATTCAAAAGAAAGATTACCACGAGGAGGGCTGCAGTGAGAAGATGATATTGGAAGAAACCATAACGCATGGGCTGACGCCCTGACGCAGTTCCAAAATTATATAACGTGATCGCTGAGTCACCACAAGCTAAAGGTATATTTACAGAAGAGAAACTTTCTTTTCCTCCAATCCAACATACTAGAGAACTTTGAATGGATAATGAGATGGACGCAATACTTGCCAATGGAACAGGCATTCAACGCGAACCACTAGTTTGTTCAGCGCTCCGTTGGAAAAAGGTTGACTGATTACTACGACAAACAATCGCAGGCTGACCACAAACATTTTTTTTTTGAAGCAACTTTTTTTTGGGGCAACACGTAGCCACAAACTACTACTTATAGCTTATAATAATCAGTCGAGCTCTGTTCTTACGCAGGTGTAGCACGATAGGAATACCCAAAAGAAGAGCAAGGAGAGGAGGGAACAATGACGGGTAAGGAAGATCTAAAGCTGCTGGGCTTGGCGGTGAGCCCATTCGTAGTCCGTGTACGCTTGGCGCTGCATATGAAGGGCGTGAGCTACGAGTACATGGAGCAGGACCTATTCGACAAGGGCGAGCTCCTCCTCAAATCCAACCCGGTGCACAAGAAGGTGCCCGTGCTCATCCACGACGGCAGGCCAATCTGCGAGTCACTATCCATTATTCAGTACATCGATGAGGTTTGGGCCACCGCGGGCTCCCTGATCCTACCCGCCGATCCATACGAACGCGCCACCGCTCGCTTCTGGGCTGCCTACGCCGATGGCGAGGTATGTGTGTTTTCGCTAGTTTTTTGTTCTCATTTGTGGTGGTTTTCCGACCATATTGGTGTCTTTCTTGCAGTTTTTGCCGGCGTGGGTGGGCGTTATGTGGGCGGCGACGGAGGATGAGAGGGCCGACAAGTTCAGAGAGACGCTGGAGGCAGTCGGGCGTTTGGAGGACGCATTTGCCAAGTGCTCCAACGGGAAGTCCTTCTTCTCCGGCGACTCCATCGGGTTCCTCGACCTCGCGGTTGGATCCCAGCTCTTCTGGTTCGAGGCGCTGCACATGATGTTCGGCCTGGTCGTCCTTGACGCGGGCAAGACTCCGCTCTTGGTTGCGTGGGCGAAGCTGTTTGGAGAAACAGATGCGGCCAAGGCGGTGGTGCCGGACGCTGCCACCGCGGTCGAGTACCTCGAGAGGCTTCAGGCTTTCCGGGCTGGCTCCACGGTCGCCCAGTTGTTGTCCTAATAAAAGCTCACCATTGCGCGGCCCGACCACTTTAACATTAGAATAATGAAATACCAAAAAAAATTATGTTATCAGTACACCGGCGATGTACTGCTCGGTGTAGTAGTTATGAGCGGGAAAGCAGAACGACTACACGAGGTCGCTCTTGGGCGATCTCAATGCTGGAATCTTCATGTGGAGTCCAATGTCGACAACAAGTCCAACGAGCATTCGATGTCGGCGTATTGCGCCACACCGTCGGCTGCTCGAGGGAAGGACTTGCACTCGCCAATCGTCGGGAAGATTGAGAAGAGGATGGCCAAGATTCAAGCACAGCAATGCGCTGCACGGTTGCTGTCAGTGAGTCCATCTCGTCGACATCTTTTTCTCCGGTGATGCTGCCTGGTCGGATGAGTCTGCCGGATCTTCGCCTTCCTATGATGCAGGCATTAAATTTCCTACTGGACAACGAGGACGAAGGAGTCGGTTGGACCATGGTGCATAGCAAGATGACCCGGGGCATGCTGAAGTGTAGGCTTAGACATAGGTTCCGTCAGCGATCGGTGTCTACTACATCTAAGGTATGTCTTCCTCTTGGTTCTAGATGTTCCAAAAATCAAGGATCGTCGGATCCTATTTCAAAATTCCGTCATCACTGGGCATTGGGCCCGAGATTTTTGCGTGGCAATTTGGAAACTTCCGTACTTGGCTATTTGGGACTCGAGGCCTAAATAGTTTCACTCAGTAACCCTAAACCAAGCGGCATTGGCTTGCGACGGATCCTAAGACTCGCCCGGAGGAGATCGGCCGCTTCTATCCGCATCATCTAGGAGCACACATGGCGAACAAAGGAGGGGGTAGGGGGAGCTTCTTCCATTAATCATGGTAGGGGCGGGGGTACCTCGGAGGTCCATGCCGCAATTTTGAGTTGGGAGGTCCAAGTGTTGTCTCGACGGGTTTCGGTCCAGCTCACACTATGTCACATATGTAAATAGAAGGCACTTTGTTAGAGGCACTACCGAATAGTGCCACCAATTGTATGTTTTGGAGGCAGTTTTTAAACTGCCTCTAATTATCACTTTATTGCAGGCAATAATTTAAAAGTGCCTCAAAATTTTGGTGATTGTAGGCACTTTTAAAAGTGCCTCCTAATATAGGCTATATTGAAGGCAGTTTTAGAAGTGCCTCCAATTGTTGATCATATTGGAGGCACTTTTATACAAACTGCCACCAATATTTAGGACTTTACGAGGCAAAAGACAGAGTGCCTCCGATTCGGACCACTCCGTGTCGCCACGTCATCCGATCGGTAACTCTAGGAAGACCCGACACCCATCTCCCCCGCGGCGCCTCCCCCGCGGCGCCTCCCCCGCCTTTATTCCCCGTCCTGTCGCTCGCTTTCCCTTTCCCCATTTGCAAACTCCCCGCCCCAGAAGACACTACCTCTAGCTAGGGTTTCGCGAATCCAGAGCCGCCGCCTAGGGTTGCCGACGCAACCCCCCACCATGGCCGCCGCCGCGGCGGAGGCGTCGGCGGATGTGACGGCGGGCACGGCGGCGGCGATTAGGGACGGCTTCGCGGAGCTGGAGTGGCAGCAGGAGCTGCTCGCCACCTGCACGCGCCTCTACCAGCAGCTCACCGAGCACTTCGGCTTCCTCGAGTGCGGCATCAAGTCCCGCTCCGACTCGCTCCACGCCAGGCGCCGCGTCGTCGAGCTCCGCGCATCCCGCAGGCTCGACGCGCTCCGCTGCCGCGAGCTCTCCCTCGAAGGCTTCGTCTCGCTCGCGCTCTCCCGCCTCGAATCCCTCACCAACAAGTGGGCGCGGGAGTAGGAGCAGGAGTAGGACGGCTCCCTCTCTCCCAAGTCGGGCGCCGCCGGCGTCGCATGGACTCCGCGGGCTTCCTCGCCTTCGTCGTCGAGGGCCGCAAGGAGGTGGACGCGCTCCGCGCCGAGCTGCCGGCCGCGCTCAAGCGCTGTGTCAATCCGGCCAGGTTCGCCATGGACGTTGTCTCCGAGGTGTTCCCCATCGACAGGCGCGCCGTGCGGTCGCCCACCGACCTGGCCTGGGCGTGCGTGCTCATACTGGAGGCCGTGGTGCCGGCGCTGGCAGATCCGGACCCGGAGATCGGGGCGGTGCGGCCGATGGTGGCCAAGGCCGCGCGCGAGAGGGCGCGTGGCATGGCGACAGAGTGAAAGGAGGAGGACATGGAGCTCCTCCTCCAAGCCGCCCGATGCCCACGCCTTCCTGCAGCATGTCGCCACCTTCGCCATTCCGGAGGAGGACAGGGAGCTCTACAAGAAGATTGTACTGAGCTTCTCCTGGCGCAGGCAGATGCCGTGCCTTGCTCTCACGCTCGGCCTCGAGGATGAGATGGAAGGTAATTCGGTTGAGGTCATTTCTCTCCACGTGTTCTCTAGACCAAATACTGAAATGATGACCTAGTTGTTAGTAGATGCAGGGCATGATATTGTTTGAGATGGCTAGATCTAGCGTTAAGTTGTCATCTAAAGCTACAGTTTGCTCAATGAATTGTGGATTAAACCAGTACATTAGATTTAGATTCTTTGAGCATGTCTTGTTGAACTGGTGAGCGATGTTTGGGTTACTTCTGGGAATGCATTCTCGTATGCATATAGCTGTGATACATGCAACGGATACATTGTCCTCTACCTGGATGAATTGTCACTGTCCTATACAAGTGCTGGGAAATGTTGTAGTCTTTCAAGCTCAGTATGGCCGGCACCATGGGCCGCTCTAGCTATTTCAATTGGTTTAGTGGTGCCTCACTGATTGTCATGGGGATGGGCCACTAAGTACTATTTTCTGTATCTTGTCTCGATTCTTATGCTTATCCTTGTAGTTACATGATATTGTTTCACAGTTGAATGAGCTTTATAAGCATTGGTACAAGAATGTCATGTGGATTCCCCGGTCTTGTCATGCAAGATGTTTTAATAATTCAATTACTCGAAATGTGCATATGTTGTTATAATTTTATAGTTACTAAATTATAAGATCTGGCCTATTTTCGGATCAAATGATGGGTCATTTTTAGTTATTGGGTAAGGCTAGTTGTAATATTGCATGACATGCCTGAAAATCTATAAGTACTATGTCTGCAGGGCATTCTGAAAGATATAGATGCTTGCTTTATGCATACATTTTTGCACTAGTCTACCTCCTTTTGCTAGCTAGCATTGCATTTTAATTTTTTGTCCTAGCTTTTCGCGAGATTTTTCTGCTGGCTCTTTTTCTCATACCAAGTTAGTCGGTTTAACATTGCTTCTCTTGTAGATCAATGCAAATAAGAAGGAGCACTCGGCACTTCGGGCTGTTATAAAGTGTGTTGAGGACCACAAACTTGAAGCTGAGTTTCCACTGATCCTGCCCCACTGCTCCTGCTCTAGGAGTACCTGGACAGCATGGGGTGCATGGAGCAGCTTGGCTTCCAAATCTCCCGGGGAGGACAGGAGTTGGAGGTGGATCGAGCACCACGGCTGGGGGCGGCAGTCAACGCCAACGTCAATGCTTTATTTTCTTTGGTGACTTCGAGTTTTTTACGCGCGTGAGATTGCTCTCTGTTATCATCCAAGGTACTTTGGAAATACTTCTGATTCATTCCATCTTGGATGTTTTGTTGTTTTCTATGCTTTGCGGAGAGGCCACATATTACCTTTTGTGTTGCTGCACAATTCATGTTGGTTATATTGTCGGTTAACATAGAAACAGATTTAAGGAAATTCAGTTCATAGCAAGGTAATTAAGTACATAGGAATGTGCTCTGTGCTCTCGGTTCCCTGACATTTTCAACAGATTCAGACTATGCTTTTTTCTGTCACATTCACAGACATACATGAGATTATCATTGGGCAACTGAAATTATCTAGTTTGATAAGAGTGCAGATGGTACAACTACAGGGAGTACTTATATCTTCTAAACTTCTTTGTACCATCGTTTTTTTCTGTTCAAAACTGTGAGATAATCTTTGGATGCAGCTGTTTCCTTGCAATATTTAGGCTTGGCATGTGCCCTCTGAACCCTGATTCATGCTTCTTATTATCCTGATTGCAGCGATGCTAATGTCTCATTATTATTTTTCGGGTTAATATATATGTTGCAACTGGAGTTTATTATACTGCTCTCTACTGTGCCATGGTACCTATATATAGGTTATTAGCTCTTGTCCAGATTACCATGCATGACAGTAGCAGTAGGCTATTGAAATATATCCGTTGCATGGTAGTTTGCTAGGAGCACTAACGGAGAACTTTATGGGACGATTAGTTGAATTTTTGCAGTATTTTTCCACTACTAGTTTCCACTGCCACTGGGATATACAATTGTTCCAACATCAATACTACCTCAAATTGAGCATAGCAACTTGTACAAAAGAGTGGAGCTGAAGTTGACATCAGGTCTAATGTTGATTTTGTAGTGTGCAGGCGCTCTGCTATTGCCAACTAGAGAGCTTGTCACGCAGACCTAGAGAGTGATGCAGGAGCTTGTCACATAGACCTAGAGAGTGATGCAGGCTGTAGGAGCCTGTGTCAGTGGCAAGAGCATTAGCGAGGATATTAGGAAGCTCGGGATGCAGGTTGTGGTGCTGCGGTTTTTCACGTCTTGAGTATCGGAATATATTTCACGTCTTATGGTTTCTGACTTTCTGTTGCTTCAGATGCATCCTAATTATTATTGGATGTCAATGCTACAGTGAGATTAGTGCAACCTAGCTCAGATATTATGCTAGATAAAGTTTATCTGAGACGTTACTTTAGAGTGCCCTTATATATTCAGTTGATAGAAAAGCTTGCTGACTAATAGGGCTCTCATAAGATTTGTGTTAATCTAACGGACTGCAAAATGTTTGTGTTACCTATTTCATGATTTCATAGGAATATTGATTTCTGTAATGGCCTATAAATTCTTCTTAATTACTCCATTTTTTCGTCGCAGGCGCATACCTGGAGCTGGAGCCGCCCAACTCTGACCTTGTCGTCAGCACCACCACCCGCTTCTACTCCATCGTCCTCGGCATGGGTGAATCCGGGTTCTCCTCACATCCCAGCTTTATGTACCAGAGATTCACCTAGAGATCTCAAGTATTCGCTGGTGCAGTTGACGTGTGCAAGGCGAGTTCTCGATCACTCTAGCTTAGGTCACACTGCTAAATAGCACTCTTGATTTGTTCTAGTGTTGTATTGTTGTTGGACGTGCTCGTGGGGTTCCGATTTCATTTCCTGGTGATTTAGTTGATTCAGAGATTTGAATTATACAGGTCTAATGATTCAATATGTCATAGTGATAAAATGTTGAGGGAAAATAAATTTGTTGTCATTGTAATTGTGTTTTCAAACTGCCACAAATGTCTATCAGAGGAAGTTTTGAAGCTGCCAGTAAATAGATTTGAGGGCAGTTATAAAACTGCCTCCAATTACCCTTTTTTGGAGGCAGTTTCAAAAGTGCCTCCAAATGGATATTGGAGGCAGTTTTCATACTGCCACAAATGACTATTAGAGGCAGTTTTGAAACTGCCTTTGAAATGCTATTTGAGGCACTTTTGAAACTGCCTTTGAAATACTATTTGAGGCATTTTGGAAACTGCCCCAAATATGTATAGTAGGCAGTTTTTGAAATGCCCCAAATGATTTTTAGAGGCGGTTTGAAAAATGCCACCAATGCATATTGGAGGCAGTTTCAAAACTGCCTCAAAAAACTTTCAAAGGCAGTTTGCAAAAAGTGCCTACAAATACATTTCTCAACACAACTATATCAAGCACTTTTTTTTGTGCCTTAGAAAATATTTGGAGGCAGTTTAGAGTCAATTGGAGGCACTTTTGAGTGCCTCCTATTAGAAGATGTGACATAGTGTCATGGCCGCTATGCGTAGTAAGGTCAAGGATTGCAGGGTGGCAGCGGGAGCCGGGAGTTATGGTTTTCTCGGCTATAATGGTGACGCGAGAGGGGGGCATGGAGTTGCGCCTCTGCACTAAGAGGCCTTTGCCTTCAATACCGGGGCTTCTGGTCAGGATCAGAAGCAAAACGGGGGCCGACGAAGCTATGGCGCCGGTGGCAATTTTGGTGTCCAGGGTCGACAGAGATACGACAACTTCGGGCGAGGTTTTGTACAGGGTAGAGGAGGTGCTAGGGGCTTTGGTCCCAAGCGCTTCCAGCTAGGAGGAGGGGTCCGCCATCGCTTTTGCTCAGGTGGTTCCACCACTGGCGGTGCCAGTTTCCCTGCAGGCTGCGACCGAGGTGGTAAATGAGACAGATGATGCAGCGAACACCGCCCTGCATGTCGATGCATGAATCAGTGGTCAAGTACAGCAGGCTAACATGGTAACCAATTTCATTCCGACTAGGGGGCACCTATTGTTGTTGTCTCTTCGCTGATTCCGACCCAGCAAGGTATCGAACAAGGGCTGCAAGGGGTCACATCTGATCATCTCTCGGATGCGGCAAAGAATGGAGACAAACAGAAGTGCTTTCGCTGTGGCATTTTTGGGCACCTTTTGGGAGAGTGCTCTATAACAATTTGTATTATTTGCGTAGGCCCTGATTTTTTGATGTATGCCCCAAAGGCAATAATATTTATACATATGTATCAAAATTATGACTTATATTACTATGCTATAACTAACGTGGTTCCTGAATACGAGATTCATAGAAAACCTCACGCTCACATGTAGTAACATGAACACAGAAACAAAACCTTGTCTTACCTTTTATGACTAATTCATTGGATGTTTGATTACTATGTTTTCCTGTTCATGGTGATATTTTATGTCAACATCAATGAATAACATATTGTTAGAAGGGAACAATACAGCTGGGTATTCCCTAAGTAGATTGATATGCTAAGAGATTCCACTAAGACATCTTTGTCCTTAAAATTATATCATAGCACGGTTATATTACAATGCATCCTTTGACCATGAGGTTATTGGGATAATATATTCGAAAGGTTTTACTTTGATGCTATCTAGAGTCACGCCATAAACTGGGTGAACATAAAGGTAGCTATTGGGTAATTGTAAATAAGTATATTACCTCGATGTTCTGAGATGGGAATTAATCCTCCGTAAAATGAGAGATACATATCTGGGCCCACTCGGTTTTCTTGATATCCATAAGTTTTACAGACAATGCATGATTATGATACATCATATGACATATCATAATACAGTAAACGAGAGAGAGGAATCTTACCCGATAACGAGACGAGACAAAGGTATAAGTTAACCATAGATTAATTCACGGCAAAACTAGAATCAATAGTCTCGCGTAATTTTGGTATCATGAGTAATGGAAGAATTGTAGAATAACCAACATGTTTAGCAGTTTATTCGTTTAGCATGCGGCGTTCAATATGTGTATCCACGGCCCCATTATTGATTATTGAAAATAAAATAGTTTCCAGTTTCATGCCCGCACGCTATCGAACCTGTAGGAGAAAGACACTTAAGTCTGGGCTTATTTTTTTGTATACCGGTAGGTCCGGATCAACTAGGAGTATCATTGGGATGGTGTTTCTGAGTGATAGATATATTTTATATATCGGAGAGAATTTATAACAAGGGCATTGGATGTCCCGGAGTGATAGAAACAATTTTTATTACTGCCAGAATTTATTCCGGAGTTGTTATGAAAGAGAAATTGAGGTTGTACGCTTTACGGAGCAAATGTAGGGGGGCATGAGATGTCTCGGGTTGTCATAAATATATTTCATACGTTGTTAGATAATATCGATGATTTTATCTATAGGGGTTATGTGGTTCCGGAGAAGTTCCTGGGACTTTCCATATAGGCCGTGAGGGAGTACCAGGAGGGGGAAGATTTCCCCCTTATGGTCATGCCCTAATTTTGGGGGCTGCCAGGTGGGTCCCAGTGGCTCCACAAAATGGTACTTATCGTCCCGGTATTTTATCTGATTTTATCGAAGAGAAAAGAAAAATTCATCCCACAAAACAAGTTATTATTGACAACCATTATCTACAATGATAGAAAAAATCACTTAGACTCATTTAATTGCACTTATGTTTAAAAATTAACCTATCAAGTGCATTCGAGATATACAATGGAACTATGATTAGAAGAATGGATATTAGAAGAACTGATACATCTCGATGACTAATCATATCCCAAAGGGTAGGTCTACTGGCCAAACGCATCTCATGTGACTCCCGTTCATCTTTTGATGTATGTGCTCCAAGCTCATGACTATCATGCCAGAACGTCAAGACAACTAACCATTGATCCTCCATGTATGGTAATGACCCTTAGAACACGCTGACCCTTGGATACAAGTGATGAACGGAACCGAATCAGTTTGACGGTGCACAGTTAGGTAAAGCACGATCACCTCGATATTTTCAAGCAAGGAATCACCCCAATAATCACGACTACTACGCAACTAAAAGAGTGCATAAAAGGATTAACCATCAAAGGCGATTAAATAGTGATGTAGTATAGTAATGTTCTTCTTCTAGGCTCACAACTCCTACTTTTCTCCATGGATCGTTGTCGAGAGCTCCGACATTTTGATCGCCATGTACAAGTCCTTCTCCTATCTCCAAGACACTTAATAGAAGCATGGGTACATAGGCCAAAGATAGAAATCATATGGTTTCCAACCATCATACTTTAAATTGACTCGCAGGTCAAAATAAATACAGTGGGTAGCATTACATACAACTCTTGAATGATAACAGACTATACCAAATCACACCACATACTCTGCAAAAATAAGTTAGAGAGATCTAACACTTGTGTTTGCAACTTTTACGTGGTTGTAGGTTCTATGGAGTAAACCGTTTACTACCTACGAATAAAATTCCGCATGATTTTTCTAGATGCTAGATCGACATTGCGGGGTGATTGAAACACAGACATCACGAAAACGTCTAGAGCCTCAATCTAAACTTAATTATAACCATGACCATCGTGTGGATCTGATCCACAAGCCCTGTCCATTATGCCGTCCACGAATCCAACTATAGCAAGACCAAAAGCTACTGAAACACTTCTTTGGACTAGTCGAGATATACGAGGGGCAAATCGAGTATCCTCGGATTGTGAGAAGTTTGAAAAATATCACTATGTCGTTGAAAACAAAATGACACACCATATTGGGGAGAAATCATAGACAATACGAATATTAGAGAACTTTCTAATATTCTTACACAAAATTTTTCAATGCTTGCACTCACCGGTGCTCTAGATCGTACCGGTACCAACGCATAGACCGCTCTCATACCACTATAGGGTTACGTAGCACACATGATCTACTACGAAGGTACGAGAGAGGATATATATGAATCATTACTGTCACGAAGCACAAAAAGAGTGTCGATGATGATGTCAGTGAAGCCTGTTGAAGAGTTCGAGGACTAAGCCTAGTAGTGGAGATGTTGCTGTCTCCTGATATCGCGTATTCTGGATCCAACAGGATGAGGGTCTCACGTGTTACCCCTCTGAGAGCTCGCACACGTACGTCCGTCCAATTAATGCAATGCTTCACTGTCCTGGGCTAACCGCTACAGGTCCACTGTTGAGGTGGAGAGATCTCAACTCATGAGAGAGACAAATTAGAGCTATATCTAATCAGGAGAGGACATCTCAAATCCCAATTCGAAGAAGCTCTAATTCAATTAGAGGGGCTCTAATTAGACCCTCTAATCAACTAGAGAGAGACACAAAGACAATTGAAGTGATTTATGTCAATGCCTTGGGGTCGTTTTTATAGTTGGAGGAAGAGGGGGACTTTCCTTGGGGAAGAGGGAGTCCTAATCGCTCTCCAAAAGGGTGGTCGCACCACCCCTCTCAGAGTGAATCAGATTGGAATCCTTGGTGGAATACAACTTCCCCCTTGCTTTCCTTTTTCCTTATTTTCCATCTCTTTTATTTCTCAAATAAAATAGGGAAAATATCAATGTAATCATGGTGCGTAATATGGAACCCTAGGGCCCACCTGACAGCCCCCCAAAAAACTGGGTTTGGCCATGGGGGCATTCTGGCCCCCTCCTACACCCCCCTTCTCAGTTCTTGATGTAAACTCTTTCGAAACCCATTGACCCCTAGAGATAAAATCATAGACCTTGTTTAACGATGTGAAAAAATATTCCCGACATCTCATGTCCCTTGTAATTTCTTTCAGTATTAATTCTATCACGCAGGAACCATTCGGATGATAACTGCTCTTTCTCTGAACCATCCAATGTGAACAAATGACTCGGATGCCTTCAGTGAGTGACCCCTACAGGTTCAATAACAAGTAGACATGATAGGGGAACCAATTTCCCAATCAATAATCAACATCGGGACCATGGACGTCCGTATTAATTCCTACAAGATATACGAAGAAAAATGAACATATTGGTTATTAAGTGAGTTCCTATTACTTCGCGATACCAATCAATACCTAGAGATGATACGAATGATATGACCATGATCAAATTCTTTAATCACCATGTCACATTATCCTCGATATCCGGTATGATTCCTTTTACTTATTACCATGTCATATTATCACGATGACAATGTCATTCCTTTGTCTGCGCGGACTTATTAACTGATACCATTACACCAAGAGGATCATTGATGTATGTCTCTATTGTCTATAGGAGTCATTCCCACTCTTGAACTATCACAATGAAATATACACTTTTGAGAACAACCAAAAATATAATTTTTGATCACCTAGTTTACGATGTGATACTTACCTATACCAAAGTGAATTTTGCGGTGAACATTATTTTATATTATCATGGTCAAAGGAATCAAACAAAATAACCACCTTGCGAAGCTACTATTTACAACAATGCTAAAATAGATCTCATAGTATCTCAACTACTTGGGTCTACCTAATCACAATGTTGAAATAATAATGTTCTCCCGTTAATATTGACAACACCTATGTACATGACCAGGAAAACATGGTCGTCTAATTTTAGCAAGTTTGTTTATGAGACATGACAAAGAGTTATAAATGTGTGTTTATATTTCTACATGTGTGTATGAGTTTTCCTCTGAATCTCATATTCAGTAACCATATCAGTTATACCATGAAAATAACAATTGTTTAATAATGAAACATATGTAATTTATTGTCTCTAGGGTATACATCCAATAGGGAGGTCTTGTTTTACGCGTTTTACATCAAGTTTGGTGCCGAGGTGTAAATTTTCCCTACGAGTCTCGTTCTATGCGATCGACCCATTTACTGTTTCTTTGTTTTGCAGTTCATTTCATGGTGGTGTGCCGACTAAACAAGGATGGAACCATGAATTTTGGACAAGGAGGGACAAGTAAACATTACGCATCTATAATGGTTAATTCAACATAATTTGGATATTAACTACAGATAATACATGAGGGTTATCGAAAACAAATTCAGCACGGGGGAGCCATGGCCCTAGCTCGCCCCCTGCTGGTTCCGTCCCCGCGAATAAACATTTCAATCTTTCGCATACTATACGAATTGTACTTAAGATTAATAAAAATGAGAAAGAAAAACGTAATTGTGGAAAAATATTCAAAAAAAATCTAAGGTTGACACAATCATAACGTATAATTTGAAAATCCAAAGTTTCAAATATTTTAGGATGGTGGACTCTATTGTTTGAAAACATATAACACTTCATGAACAAGAAAAATAAGATACACCTTAACCTCTATGACTTACTATTTCTTTTTATTCCCTTTTTATGTATTCTCTTTCTAAATGATAAAAAAATCGAGTTTAAAAATGATGTATTGTTAAAAAATGGTCATGTGAAAAGAAAAGAAATGTTCACACACTTTGAAATGATTCTTTACGTGGTTCAAAAATTGCTCACGCAGATCAAAATAATTGTTTGCTAAATTAAAAAAAGCATGCCGTCCAAAGTAATTATTTACGGGGTCTAGAAAATGTTCACCTTGTACAAAAAAAGTTATCACCACATTAAAAAAATTCACAAAATACAAAATAATTGCTCACTATGATAATCATCTATTTATTCCCACTATTGATATGCATGATAATGAGGAAGTTTGTTTAGAAAATTTATATGGTAATGCTCTTGATGAGGGTCCTATGTTACTTGATGTTATTAACTAAGGACTTAAGGCCGGAGGCGAGGGAGGCCTCTCAGCGCATCTGCCGAGTTCTGACACTAGTGTGTGGGCCAGCGTCGTATTGTGAGAAGAGCCCTACCACCGGATGCCAGAAACCACGTACCCCTTCGAGCGTCCTCCTACCCCCCGAGTCTTCTCCGTGTCTGAGCTAGGGTTGCCGCCGGCGGCCGAGCACCCCCAACCACCGCCTTCCCACCTCCTTCTTCCTCCAGTCCCAATCCACCCCGTCCGCCCCGGCAAATCTCTCCCTCCCCCCGACTGGGCAACCGCAACTCTGGTTCCCCTCGTGCGCTTCACGGATGACCCTTAACATATGAGGAGACGTGCCAAGATCTGCAATGGCCGGCGGTCATGCTCGTGGTTGTCCTGGCCGGCCGAGCTTTGCGCAAGGGGCGAGTGGGACAAGGGCTGGGGCCTGGGAGGAGGCGGAGCTCACTGCGTGGTCCTGGGGCCGGCAGGGACGGTTCAAGATCCCGTGACAGTGGGCTCTCGGCTACAGCCGCGGCCGCTGGATGGGGCGCGGGCGGGAGGACCTCGCCGCGGTGCAAGAATGGCGGCGGGGAGGAGCGAAGGAAGAAATCCTGGTGGCCTTCTTGAGGTGTTGCTGCCGGGAGCCCCGACCACCTTCCCGTGTCTTCTGCCGGCTGATGATTGCAAGTTTGCAAATGGGTATTGTACTTCTCTGGTTTTCTCTTTTGCAGCTTACTATTGTGCCGGCCTGGCCATGCCCTCCCGTGCACAACATCTGGTTGTGCCACACGTTAGTACTTTCAGTTTAACAGAGCTTCCTGTATAAACTTGGGCTATGCCTATTTAGCATGTGCAAATGATGTTTGTTGGTTTCGGGCTTTTGTGAATGGTCGTGTATTGGTACATCAATCCTTTGACTCCGACCGATGGATCTCCGTAGACAGCTGTTAAGATTTAGCTAGCCGTCATCAAGGAATGAGATAAGCCATCGTTGATGCTTCGTGGCGTTAAGTTATTCTAAGTGGCACCCAATTTTGGATGACGAGAATATTCTATGAGGATTTTTGTTGACCGCCACCGGAGAAGGTGAATACTGTGCTTGATTATTAACTATTAATAGATTTATTAGCTTGCTTTGCAGTTTTGAAGTCGCATGTTAATAATTTTACCATGGCCATTGGCCGACTATTTGAGAAGAATATTTTCTTTTGACAAAATTTATATCTAAGGATATGCAAGCATGCTGATCTATTTTCGGATCAAGGAGAAGAAAGATGACATAGTAATACAACATGCCCACGCATGAAGATGTATATTATCGTTTCATTATTGTCACATACTCATGTACAGGTTAGTACTTGCCACTCAACCAGCTTACATAATCATATGTATTTGCAAGAGTTTTGTCCTCCTTAAGAAAATATTCATGTTGATATTTTGGTTCTTTGTTATAGTATGTGTGTTCAACGCTGCAGGGTTATTCTTCTTTGGTACTTTACTTAGGGCCTCATAGCTACTTACTGTAACAGCTACATGGACATAAATTATAAATTAAATTTCTGAAGTGTGTTGCATATACTATGATGGGTCTTATTTTGTAGATGGTTCTTAATGTAAGTACCATGTTTGTTTGGGAAGTGAACACAACTCCTCCTTTCGGTTTGATTAAACTGGTGGAAAATTGGTGTTGCCCATTACTTAATTTAGTGCATGACTTTAAATGATGGATAAACAACTTTTCTCCCATTTGAATTTCATTTATGTGATTTGTACAAACAATAACTAAATCAATGGGCCTGTTATGTATTTTTAGATCTAAATTTGGTCATGAGTCCTATCATGTTTAGGTATTAATTGATGGATCTATTAGTTTGGGTCGTATGGTAATAGGCTAACATGTTTTTGTTGTCTGCTTTCGTAGAAGAATAAATAAATACTTCTATTCTATAAGGCCTCTTCTTAACATGAGAATTTACATACAAGAAGTTGGTTGACTGCTTTGGCAGAAGAATGTATACTTCTCTTTTTTAAGCTTATTCTTATCATTAGCACTGACTTACAAGCAGCTATGCCTGCACCTCCTGATTTTCCGTTATTCAAGTTGATTCTTAGAGTGTATATTTCTCACCATGCCAGTTACAAGCAGCACAACTTGAGAGCTTGATTCTTTGGAATAGTAACATTACAAAAGCAGATAGGCGTGCCAAATAGAAGCTTAGTGTGAGGTATATTCGTTTTAGAATTGTGTATATTGTATCATGAGCTCCTCTTATGGAATGTCCAAATAAATGTACAATATTTACTATCTTAGTGCACATTCATCTCAAGAAACTGGATACACACTCATTGTCACTTCTCTATGTCATGCCATTAATAGCTCGTGGAAATAAAAGGTTGGACGAATGTAGTTTCGGTCATGAAACTTCGGTTCCTTTTCTGATTGCTCGGTCATGTTCTTTTTAATCAGTTTGTGAAAAATAGATTAAGAAGACTTGCATCATTTTGCAGCTGAACTGAAGGATTCTCTTCGGTTGTAAGCTCCCTAGGTTGTGAGCGATCTCATCTCTCGTGCATCGTTTTGTGCCTCTGGTTGTGGGCCTTTTTGTTTTTTGCTGTCGCTGGGTGTGTGGGCCGGTATGGCCTCTGTCCGTGGGGTGCAGCTGGCGTTCAGTGTGGTAGGGAATGGCTACATGTAGAGCTGCTAGATGCGCAAGGCCGGGCAAGGGCCCATCACATTACGTTTGTGTGGCCCTTCATTCGTGGGGCCTATTTTTCATAGGCTGTTTGGTTGGTGTCGGTAGTTTTTGTTTACAATGGGTGGGGATTTCCTCTTGGTTCTCTCCGTCTCACCGACTAGAGGGTGATTTGGATCTTCTCTGCTCTTCCTCGGGTCTGGCTGTGTTCTGGCGGTGGTGTGGACTTGTTGCCGTCCTGGTGGTTTTTTGGTAGGGATTTGGCCTCTGCCGCTGGTGTTTCCTCCTTCGGCGCCCCGTCTCTTCTGGGCGGCGCAGCGGGGAGGGACCGATTTGCGGCTCTTGTGCTTCTGCCTGCGGCAACTTGTTGTTCGTGCGCCTGAAGGTTTGCTTTTTTCCTCCTTAGTTCATGTGTGCTGGTTATTTCTCTCAAGTCATCTGTCTCCCAATTTTCCCTGAACCCTCGTGGTAGCAGCGACGGGGGCACAACAGAGGCGGCAACGTCGCACGGGTGTCTCTTCCCTGGTATGTCCTCTTTTTGCTCGATCACCTTGTTATTCCCTTTCTCTGTCAGTGGCAATGGGGAACAACGGGAGTTGGCGGCGTGGATCAGCAAGTGGTGGTTCTCCTCCGCCGCTTTGTCCTTCCTTGCTCTGTAGCTAGTGATGGGGATAGTCCACAGATGGTGTCGCCGATTAGCGAGAGGCGGTGACGGGAAGGGAGGGTTGTAAGAATTGATTTCCCTTTGATCTTTCATCCATTTAGCTCCCCCTTTTCAAGATGCAGATCTGATGTAATGTGTTGTTCTATAGGATTAGACTGCATGCTTCCCTTTCCTTCTGTTAATTCTTTACTAATAAATTCTTATGCTACGTTTACAAATAGTTCAGAATAGCACATTTGGTTAGTGTATACGGATAAACCAACAGAGTGTCCATATGCTAGATGGATCTATGTTCCCTTTCTTCCTTAATAAAGTGGCTGAAAGCTTTCCCGTATTCCACCTTGGAGACAACCTCCATGACATTTTTGTTCATGCATACTTGATACATGGTTCACTGTATCTATTGAATGTGGTTATACGGGTACCCAAAATTTATTTGCCATGCTTTAGGATCATGCTTGACGATATGATCATGTTCATAAAATATAGATCCATGGTTGTTTATTGCTTTCAGGTTATCTGACAGTAACAAAAAAATGACTGCACATGATATAATCGCAAAACTAAGGTCAACTGTTGATTTACCTCTTCTCCGATCGGTGTTGTTGTAGATCCAATAAGATAGAACATATTTTTACATTTCATCTGTGTAGACCAGTTGTTTGTTGGAAGTCTTGGGTGAAACTGGCTATATGAAAATTGTATCCATCATCAAAATGGTTGTCTGAAACTTTTCCCGGTCAATGGTAACTATTAGGTTAGCTCATTTAAATATTCATAATCATTATTTATAGAATTGTAGGATCTTAATGGGTATATATGAATCTTGGTTGGGCCTTCAGAGGCACAATGATATAAGTACAGCCAGAAATGATGGAACTGTGCTTGCCTCCGCGTCAAGATGTCTATTGAGCTTACTAAAGTTACAACCTCTACTTTGTTTACTTGATTATATTTTGGTTTTGGTTGTTCAAGGTAAGAGCAGAATGAACCGCTAGAGGAAATCACGGGTGAATTCATCACCGTGGGCCGATCCTGCTATATGGCGAAACTTATGAGTGCGTTGATCTCTGAGAATGTTTTGTTTTTATCATCAATAGGGAAAGACTCTTGCTAGAGAAAATCTCTAATCTGATCGCGAGGTCGAAATGTACTCACATTTTTTACGCCAAAATCCATAGACATACTTTACTGTAATGCATCATGTGCAATTATTTACGAGATCGGCTTCTTTTCATAGTATAGCAATAATTCACTATAGCAAGAAACATTTTCTTGAGCTTACATATCACCATAGTTTAAGTTCTGAACCAAAATTAAATGTATCTCATATCCTTCACAATACAACGTTTGTTTGTATATGGATACATATTTTTGACGAACTTATCTATGTGAGTTCCGTTATTGTTTCATTTTGTCCCTGATGTACAAAGTTTCAAAATATAGATCACAATAGTTTTGATTTATTTTAGTTGAGTTCCTAATGTACAAAGTTTCATTCTGAACATAGCGGAGCAATTATGCATCTTGAAGAATGAGATTGGGCGGTTGCCCTGTCCTGTTTACATACTTAATTAGATTTTTTTTTCAAGTGTAACAATTCTTCTCTACAAATCCGAAATGCTCTAGCTTTTAGGGACTGCTTGCAGAAACACTATATCTACTCAGACGATTGAATTGTAGCCTGGTCTGATCTGATCAGGACAACACCATGGAGCACTATTGTTTCTGCTCCAATTTCAGTCTTCTAGCCATGCCACAAGCGCATCGTCCTGGCCACTTATGTCATACCAAAGGGCACGCCACACCGAAGATACGGTGCACAAACGCACGGACGTCGGCGCAGCGAAGCGCGCTACTTTGTCTAGTAAGTTATAATGCTACTGAAAATAGGATTGCTATAATGTGTCCCATACCTTTTAAGAGTGACCAATCATCTTGTTTTCCTATTGCTAAAAGTGGGAAAGAAGAGGTCTTTAATTTTAATTTTGATCCCACTGTTATTGAGCTTGATATGAATTGTGTGCTTTTATACCATGACAAACATGCTTTATGTGATAATTATGTTGTTGAGTTTGTTCATGATGCTACTGGAAATTATTTGAGAGAGAGTAAAATATGGTTGTAGTAATTTTCATGTTACTAAAACACCTCTCTTTTTGTTAAAAGTCTTGAAGTTGCTCTTGTTCTACTTTCCCATGATTTCTAGTTTGAGCTTATTTAATTTATTTCTTTACAAGATTCATATGCACAGGAAGGTGGTTAGACTTAAATTTCTTTTATACTTGCTTTTGGACGCTTCTTAACTTGAAAACACGTGAATCCACTTTTCTGGGCCTAGCTAAAAGGCGTTAAACAAAAACACATCTTGGGAGATAACCCATGGTTTTATTTTTATTTGTTTTTCTCGGTTTCCTTTAATTCAAAGGTCTATATAATTCCGTATAAACTCATTTGTATCTTTATTTTCATGTATTAGTTGTGCCAAGTAAAGTTTCTAATGAAAGTTGGAGTTGGTTTTGGATTTCTGCGCAGAAAACAGATTTGTGCTGTCCACCGTAAAAAATCGTATAAAATACAGACAAATCTAAATTACCTAAAACTATTTGTGCTTTTTCCTCAGCTAATTCCAAAACTTTTTCGTTCTTTAAGTTTTTATATTTGAGCAACGTAATTGCCCCAAAAAAAATTCGTCTTTCCAGACTGTTCTGGTTTTGGTAGATTTTTTCCATTTTTCTTGCATTTGCTCTTTTACGATGTCAAGTGGATTTATATGCTTCACAAAACATCGGTGTCTGTAGCTAATATTTAAAAGTATCAATATCACTTGTGCCCATTCATAACCCATTAATTTTTTATTGTTGCACTAACCCTCTAATGCGAATTACTCTTTGAGTCTGGTGTGAAGGAAGTTTTCAAGGGTAAAGAGAAGAGGGTGATATAATGCGATCAAGAAGATTTCAAGGTCAAAGCTTGGGGATGCCCCCATTGTTTATCCCGGAAAATTATAAGAAGACTCAAGCATCTAAGCTTGGTAATTCCCAAGGCATCCTCTTCTTCATCAACAATTTATCACGTCACTTCTAGTGAAACTATATTTTTATTCGGTCAGATCATATGAAATTTACTTGGAGCATCTGTTGTTTTTATTTTGTTTTCCTTGCTGCAATTAACATCATTGGAACTAAGCATCCTTGTTTGCGAGAGAGACACACTCTGATTTTTCATTTGAATACCCGTTATGCTCGTGTTCTTATTTTTTCTTCTAGCTGCTGCAAAATTCCTTTTTAGCTCTTGTTTTCATTGCATCTTTTATTCAGAGATGTTATTTTTAGTAGTGTTATTTGAGTACTCTAATGCTTGCTTGTTGTATCATTTAGAGATTTTTTTAACATATTTTTTATTGTGCTTGTTGGAACTAGAAATGGCTGCATGTGGTAGAATTTATAATGATGCAAATAGAAACTTGTATAGACTGTGGCTAGACTTTTTCATGTCATGCTAGATGTTATTCTAATTCTAAATCCTAGTGGTTATTTTTGTAGCATGATTTGTCTCAAATAGCTGAGAGTTTTTAATGTGTCATTCAAAGAATCATGAGTTGTTCTTGTCATATTGAAGCATAAATTTGTGGTGTTCTCCTTTGAATGTTTTATTTGGTTGACTTGGTACATGCTTACACCATGTTTATGATTACAAACCAGTCACCTATAACCTTTATGATCATGTAATTTATTATGCTTTGATTAATGTTGTTTTTTTCACTATGCATGATTATGGCCTTTATGCTCTCTTGATTTGTCGCTCCCAGTCTTTTGCTAGCCTCGACCTGTACTGGGTATGAGCACTACTCGTGCATCCAACTCCCAAAAACAAAGTATGAAAAACGTGTCCACCATACCTACCTACATGTGGTATTTAACCTCCACTCCAAAGTAAATTGCTCATATGTTACCTTTAAAACTTTCAAAATTACTCCTGTTTTGTGTTCCTGTTTTAGCTCATGAGGACGTAAATAGAGAAACTTTATATCACTTGTTGATTTGATTTCACACCCTAGACTAGTGGCTTCATCCACTTATCCAATTGATAGGAGAGCTGACAGCGTGGTGCCCAGCCCCAAATTAATACAAACAAATTCTCTTCACTATTTTTGCCCCTGATTTATCGGTCAAAGCATAATTGTGTAAACAAAAGAGAAAGATGGATGACCTTCTACACCAGTTGCGTCCTTCAATGGGAGACACTCTTGTGAAGTCTAGTTAGCTTGTGACGTACTGTATTTTCTGTTTACCGTTCGTTGACATAAGCATACACCTCTCAAAAAAATAGACACTCCTCCACATTATGTGATTGTTTGCAGGCACCCGAGGATTCGGTTAGCCATGGTTTGTGTAAGATGGTTGGGAGGAGTGTCAAACATTTTCAATACCTCTGTTCAATAAAATAAAAAGCTCTAGCACATGAGTGATCCATCCTTCCCTCTGCGAAGGGCCTTTATTTTACTTTTATGTTGAGTATCCATCTTCTAACTTTATGCACATTTGAGAGAGCATAGTTGCCATTCTAAGTTTAATGTGCATTTGTCCCAGAAACATTATTAGTTGCTTCATGATGTGTTATTATTTGGTCTAGTCTTCCTCTTAAACTTTGAAGGTGTCCTGACATTTATGTTTTTTCCCACTCTTAAGGACAAGCAAAATATCACTTTGATATGTTTTCTCTATACTTGAAACAAACGAATAACTTTCAATACATTGTTATTCATGATCTTTTATTTGTGTTACTTCTCATGATGCAAAGTGATTGCTATGTTTTATTGCTAGAATAATATCTATCATGCTTGTGTTTAAAGTACTATGATCTCAGCTTACATATGTTTTTACAATATTGATGATCAAGTTTATGCTGGTAGCATGTCACCTCAGAAATTATGTGTTTTTATCGCTTACTTACTCGAGGTCAAGTAGGAACTAAGCTTGGGAATGTTGATACGTCATAAATGTATCCTTAATTTCCGATGTTCCATGTTATTTCCTACATGTTTTCTGTACATTTTATGTCATCTTTATCGATTTCCGGGACTAACCTATTGACAAGATGTCACAGAGCCATTTTCATGTTTTCTGCTATTTTTAGTTTCAGAAAAGTTGTTCTGGAAATATTTTCTGAATTGGAAAATTCGAAGCCCGGAAGTCTTAAAATCCCGAAGGTTCCACGGAGTCCCGAAGAGGCACGGAGGGGGGCCACACCATAGGGCGGCGCACCCCCTGGCCGCGCTGTGGTGTGGTGTGGGCTCCTCGGGCATCCACCGCCATCGCCCTTTCGCCTATTTAATCCCTCCCATACGTGAACCCTAAAGATATCCCACTTTTTCCTCAGAAACACCCGAGGCCGCCGTCATCGTCATACCGAGTTCAGGAGGGTTCTGGAGCTCTCCCCGGCACCATGCCGGGAGGGAAATTCATCACCAGAGGGGTCTAAACCACCATGTGCTCCTCTGAAGTGATGCGTGAGTAGTTTATCCCTGGACTACGGGTCCATATCAGTAGCTATTTGGTCGTCTCCTCCACTTTATGCCTCATTCTTAGATCTCGTGAGCTGCCTTACATGATCGAGATCATCTTATTTGAATGCTACATGTTGTGTTTGTTGGGATCGATGAATGTTGAATGATATGTCTCATGATTATCAATCTATCATGTTATCTTCCTGTATATGTTATTTATGATCTTGCATGCTCTCAGTTATTAGTAGATGTTCTGGCCAAGTAGATGCTATGACTCCAAGAGGGAGTATTTACTCGATAGTGAGTTCATGCTTCCTTTGCATGTGTGCTCGAGTGACAGAAACGTGATGGATGGAGGATGTGCTTTTGTCATTAGGTAGAAAACAACGATGTTTACTTCGTTTACATTGTTTACATTACGCACTTTGCTTACTGTGATTATGTGTTGCTTGCAACTTAATCTTCAACGTTTGTTCGGATGATTAGTCATAGATGCAGTTGGATGACGGTCTATGTATTTTGTTGTAATGCATGCATAAATCACATAGTAATCTTTATGTCTTGCATATGCACTACGGTACAACCTTAATTTCTATCAATTACCCACTTGTAATTCGTTCATCACACATGTTATTTATTTTCTATAGAGAGACACCACTAGTGAACTGTGGACCTCGGTTCGTTTTCTCATACTGATAATAAAACCACTACAATTACTGTTTTCACATAGCTGCTACTATTTTCATACTGTTCTCATATTGTTTACCAGACCATACGTTTAACCTCTTTGTATTCAGCAAAACCGGTGAGATTGACAACCTCGCTGCTTCGTTGGGGCAAAGTGATTTGATTGTGTTGCGTAGGTTCCACGTTGCTGCTGAACTGGTAGTGCGTCCTACCATCTCAACTGCATCAACCTTCTAAAGTTACTCCTTCCTCCTACTGGTCGATTAAACCTTGGTTTATTTCCGAGGGAAAACTACTGATGTACTGATCATACCTTCCTCTTGGGATCTCCCAACGAGTGCAAGATCTGCACCATTAGTCATGAGCGACCGCCGCCGAAACCACAACAAGAGGAGGAGGACGAGGAGAATAAGGAGGAGGATGAGGAGGAGAACCAGGAGGAGGATGAAGAGGATAATCTTGAGGAGGATCAGGAGGAGGAGGAGCATCTGGTGGAGAACGTGGGGCTGTGGACGATGCACGGTGGCGTCGCGCCGTGGATGATGCAGGGTGGCGACGGCGGAAGCAACGGCAACTCCTCCGTCGGGGGAATTGCCGGCTCCCCCGACGAGGAGGCGGGCCTGAAAAAGCAGTGTAGGATCGACTGCGGCTCCTACACAAACGATAGCGAGGATTATGTTTATGATTATTCTGCATAGTTTCCGATGAAGGCATAAGTTTGGACCGAAAGAAATGACAAAACAACTAGTTTCTTCTTATTCGGGAGTCTGAATGCTGCTCTGAGCAGAGGCAGAGCTTAGTGTACTTCAGAGGGGGCAACCACCCCCCAAGATTAACACAATTTAGAAAGTAATTTTTTTTGGGACATGTTAAGTTAGGAAGTTTTGTGTATATTGCCCCCCCCAATAATCCATCTATTGCAATTTGACTCCGCAGGATACCTTGGCAAGCTCCGCCAGTGGCTGCGAGTAGCTAGCTCATTGTCAGGAATATCGATCATGAGGAGAGGCTTTGCCTCGAATCGAAATAATAGGCGGCGACGGTTATGTTTTTTCTTATTTTTCAAATAGTGTAGATGTAACCTATTTCTAAATATAAAATACTTTTTTTTGGGAAATCTAATTTCAGAACGTTCCGAATTTGTGGCGGGCTTCTTGGGACCGATCGACCTATTTCGGACTACCTCGCGCGTCGGCATGTGAGTGGTCCCCACCTAATGCATACACTACCTTCTCTGAGTGTGACCATGGCGGTATGTGGAACATAGATGTATGATGGCTGGTTGTGCGCTGACATCTCGGTTGCTGGAGTCGTCGACTGCGGTGTTACCTTGAAGACCCATCCGTTTCGCCGCGCTTATAGCAAAAGTGTCGTGACACCGGTCATGCCAGGGTTCGTTGTTCATTGCCGAGCCTTCTTACCACACCAAAATCTCGACGATCACCTCGACACACTCCTCGTTGACCTTCGAAAGTGGGGCATTAACCTCTCAGGACCTCGAACGGGCTTCCCGAATCTATACCAGCCATCCCGGTTGTTGAAAAACCTCACCCGAGTACGACAAGCCTCGCCAGACCACCTCAACACTCGACGGAAGCCATCCACTACACCCCTCGACCGACTTTTACATCAATACTAGCCGTCACCCATCACTGAGTGCACCTCAACATCAAGTGTCTCCCTCTAATAACGCCTTCGAGCCCCGCAGAGCCCTCGCCCCACCTCAGAAGCCTGACATGACAATGAAAATCTAGACATACGACAGAGTTTTCTTCCACATGACAGTCCCGAATAAGGTCGAGCCGAGCATCAAGGTCGTGAAGGACCATTCATACCTCATATTAAAGGTGTTAACTGAAGGACATCACACCCCAACTTGGGATAACCCATTACTGTCGAACATTTAGGTGCACGATAATAGAGTATAACTATCACCACAAATTTTCCATTTTTCTTGGTAAGGAGATCTGAATGTGAAAGCACGTGCTGATAGCCTATTATCCTCATCCACGACAATGTGGATAAGAAGAAATACCACCATAAATTTACCGCAAAAATTACCTCTCTACCACTATACTACATTTATATGGAATTCTCATAGTTGTACTGATAGTTACCCTCCTCTTTAGATAATAGTTATCCACCCAACATTTATAGAATTATCCATGTGTTCATGATATAGCTATAGCTATGATATTAATTTAGTTACCTAGGTCTCTTGATAATAGTTACCCAATTAGTACTGATAGACTTATATATGTGCATGATATAGTTATCACCACATCATCGATATAATTATACCGCTCACTAGATAATAGGTACTGATGCGCGTGTAACACACTTTCATTGGGAGACCCCAAGAGAAAGGTATGAATAGCATAGTAACAAGTTTCCCTCAGAAAGAAACCAAGGTTGAATCGACCAATAGAAGGAAGGAGTAACTTCAGAAGGTTGATGCAGCTGAGATGGCAGGGCACACTACCGGTTTAGCAGCAATGTGGAACCTACACAACAAATTAAAATCACTTTGTCCCAACGAAGCAGTGATCTTGTCAATCTCACTGGTTTTGCTGAACACAAAGAGGTTAAACGTATGGTGTGGAAAACAATACAAGAATAGTATAAAAACAGTAGCAACAGTGTGAAAACAGTGGAAGCAGTGTGTGTATTATCAGTATGAGAAAATGGACCGGGGTCCACAGTTCACTAGCGGTGTCTCTCCGTGGAAGATAAATAACATGTGTGGTGATCAAATTACAACTGGGAAATTTATAGAAATGAAGGTTTCACCTTAGTGCGTATGTAAGACATAAAGATTACGATGTGATTCATGCGGGTCTTACAACAAGATACATAGACCGTCATCCAACGGCATCTATGACTAATAGTCCACCCTCCGAATATCATCCGAGTAGACGTTGGGTATTAGGTTGCAAGCAACAGATAATCGCAATAAGCAAAGTGTGTAATGTAAACAATGTAAACGAAGTAAACATCGTTGTTTTCTCCCTAATGGCAACAACACATCCTCCATCCGTCACGTTTCTGTCACTCGAGCACAGATGCAAAGGAGGCATGAACCCACTATAGAGCATAAATACTCCCTCTTGGGGTTACTAGCATCTACTTGGCCAGAGCATCTACTAATAGTGAAGAGCACGCAAGATCATAAATAACATATGCATGAATATAACATGATAGATTGATAATCAGAAGACATATCATTCAACATTCATCGGATCCCAGCAAACACAACATGTAGCATTACATAAAGATAATCTCGATCATGTGAGGCAACTCACAAGATATAAACATGAGGCATAAAGTGGATAAGACAACCATCTAGCTATTTCTATTGATCCGTAGTACAGGGATGAACTACTTACCATCACTTCGGAGGAGCACATGGTGGTGTAGACCCCTAAGGTGATGAATTCCCCTCCCGGCAAGGTGCCAGGGAGAGCTCCGAAACTCTCCCGATCTCGGGATGACGATGACGGCGGCTTCGGGTGTTTATGGGGAAAAGTGGTATATATCTAGGGTTGATATGTCGGGGGAATAAATAGGCGAAAGGGCGATGGTGGTGGGCGCCCGAGGGGCCCACACCACCCCCAGGAGCGGCCAGGGGGCGCCGCACTATGGTGTCCCCCCTACGGGCCTCTTCAGGACTCCGTGGAACCTTTGGGAATTCTAGGACTTCCGGGCTTCGAATTTTCCAATTCCGATAATATTTCCAGAACAACTTTTCTGAAACTAAAACAACAGAAAGCAGGGAACTGGCTCTGTGGCATCTTGTCAATAGGTTAGTCTTGGAAATCGATAAAAATGACATAAAGTGTATATCAAACATGTAGGAAATAACATCAAAACAACATGGAACATCAGAAATTAAAGATACGTTTATGACGTATCAGGTACCCACCAAGTACTTATGAAATTACACATGTTTTCATCATATAGCAGGGTGCCAGAACAGAAATTTCTGTCTCCCGAACTAGGGTTTCAGGTCTCCGCGGCTGCGGATCTTTTCTGGAAAATGCTTCGGCTCTCGGAATTTTTGGGGACGAAGGATTAATATGGCCAAAGAGGACCCTGGGGGTGGTCCCAGAACCCAGGGTCCACCAGGCGCGGCCAGGGGGGCTGTGGCCACCACCCTCCTGGGGGCCTAGTGCCTCCCCTCGGGTTGCCCTTCTAGCTCCAGGAGTTTACCGGGGAGAAATAATTTTCCGTATTTTTTCTGGAATTTTCTCACGAAGTTCAAATTTCTGCACAAAACCAAACACCACCCCGTGTTTGGATGTAGGAAAATTATTTGGAGTTGAATTGGACTGACAATTCCAAATCCAAGATGGAAAGGAAATGAGTTCCAATTCAAGTTATGTTGTTTGTTTGTATATGGAATTTAATGTTGGAATCAAACGACATCACTCATTTCCAATTCGTGTTTGGATGTTCAAACCATAGAATTTGATGTTTTTTGAGTTTTTATAATATAAACATGTTTACATGTATAAAAAAAGTATTTGCATATTTCAATGTTGATATATTATTTTGCACACATAATAGCATAGAAAATAGATTGAATAATGCCACAGCAACAATATGAGTAGGAATAATGATGAGCATGACAAAATTTTTGAGCTCGGTTCAATCTCCTGTAAACCTATAGAGTTCAAACCAAACACAAAATTAGCAACACAAAATTTCGAGTTGAATAACTCCTGAAAAACTGCATCGGAGTAGGAGTGCAAGGAAGAAGAGGGCCATGGAGGAGGAGGAGGGCAGGGAAGAAGAGGGCTTGGATAGGAGAGGGCTAAGGAAGAGGAGGGCTTGGGGAGGGCTACAGGAGTTGTGGAGGGGACATACATTCGCAGACCATCTCGTCCGTCAATCTTGGGTTGGGGTGGAGCTGTGGAGGGGACTATTGGCCACGAAGACCTGCCCTCTAACGAGATCTGGAACGTGAAGGAGATGGGTAGTGGAGGGCGGGGAAAGGGAGAGAGGGAGGGGTCTCGCCTCGCGCCGACACTCTTTCATGATTCCGAGCGTTTCCGAGGCTCGGAGCTCGAAATCCTGGGGCGAAAGGGCATTCGATGTCGCGGGCCAGGGAATTTGCCTCCAGTTTCTAAGGTCCAATTCTATAGCAATCCAAACGTTAGAATTCCCCTAGAAAATTCCAATTCCACGATTCCGAGCAAAATTTCCGATAGAAAACCTTGCCGAGTTGATCGTGGCTGAAAAAAGCTTAGGAAAAAGGCAAGTAACAATCGGCAATTTAATGGGCCCGAGGCCTCGAACCCACTCGGCTCTCTTTCGGGCGTCGTCGTATAGGGGTCCTCCTCCCTACTGCCCGGGCGTCGCCCTGCTACCGTTTTGCTTAAGGAGTTCCTTTTTTGGGCCCCACTGACGCGAACCATTTAGCTTCCGCCATTTTGTTTAATCGTCTGGCTGTGCTCGGGACCCGCTGAGTCTCGGCCCAGATTGTCAAACACACATGTATGTTCTCTCTAATTATTTGTTCACTGGTGGGTGGATCCAACTATTTAAACATATGTACACATTTGTGGATTTCCGATGTGGGACTAAAATTCCACATGTTTTTGCTCTTTTGGTTCGGTGCGAACTGACACGAACATCGGCGTCGTGTCGTCTCGCCCCATGTGCACATGTTTTCTTTGCTTTTGACCCGACGTGGTATGTGTGCATGCATACCGTGCCAAAAGTAAGAAGAGCAAAACTAATTTGTTTAGAATAGCGTTGCACATGCTGCATGTCACATGGAGTGCATGAGTGGGTCTAATTTTTTTATCGCTTGGTTTTACTCGTGGACGGAGACCAGATTTTTTAAGGCGTACTACCAGTAAATATTTAACAAAATACATACACACTATCCAATAAATATTTCAAGATATCAGCGTTTATGTAATCAATTTGTATTTTTCTAGAACAAAACTTAGGACTCCTAAAATATAAAACACGTGTAAAAAAGAATATAGTGTTCGTGAAAAATGTTTTTGTTCTTATGCCCATGGATCTTTTTTTCATTTACAACTTTGAGACTTATTATTTCTTGGTAATGATCGGTGTATCGCAACATGTGTTCTATTATTCGGAGAGGATAAATACCGCAAGGTAGAACAAAATTCTCCTACAGATTCAGACTAAAACAAACAAAAACTTTAGTTCTTGCGAACAAAATTTTATACATGAAGAAATAAACTTTAGCAATCCCATGACAAACTCCACAGAGATACGAACAAAATCTAGGAACAAATTTACATGGATATAGGAATAAAGCTGGGAACAAAGTTAGGAACAAAGTTCCATTAACATAGTAACAAAAGGACTAGAACAAAAAAAAAGTTATAGAGATAGGAACAAAAGATGGGAACAAAGTTACAAACAAAATTCCATGAACATAGGAACAAAATTTCGGAACAAAGCTAGGAACAAAAAAGGCTACAGAGATAGGAACAAAATTCCATGTACATAGGAACAAAAGTTTGGAACAAAGGTAGGAACAAAAAACTCCACGGAGATACGAAAAAACATAGGAACAAAATTCCATGGACATAGGAACAAAAAGTTCCATTGATATACGAATCAAAAAACTTGGAACAAAAAACTCCACGGGGATACGACACAAAAGATAGGAACAAAATTCCATGTACATAGGGAAAAAAATTGGGAACAAATTTAGGAACAAAGTTCCATACACATAGGAACAAAACGATTGGAACAAAGGTAGGAACAAAGCTAGGGAAAAAGCTACAGAGAGAACAAAGGCTGGGAAACAAAGTTAGGAAGAAAATTCTATGTACACAGAAACAAAAGTTCGGAACAAAGGTAGGAGTTAAAAGGATAAAAAAGATAGGAATAAAAGAAGGAAACAAAGTTGCATCGATATAGGAACAAAAGGTAGGAACAAAGATTGGAACAAATCATATACAAAGATAATAACAAAACTTGGAACAAAATTCCATAGACAGAGAAACAAAAATCTCGAAATAAAAAGGTAGGAACAAAACTAGGAAAAAAAGTACATGGAGATAGAAACTAATTCCGGGAACAAAGTTAGAAAAAAAAACTCCATAGACATAGGGAAAAAGTTTCGTTAACATAAGAACAAAAACTCGGAACAAAAAGTAGAAAAAGAAAGACGCATGGACAAAGGAAAAAAAATCTTATAACAAAAACGAGGAACGAAATCTAGGAACACAATTTGCCATGCAGATAGGAACCTAATTAGGAAAAAGGTGGATAATGATTCGCTCGAGGTGCCAGAAAGCAACAGATCGATAGTGGCTCAAAAGAAGAAGAAAAAAAAGCTCACATATATAGCGATCAAGTGGGGTTCCCCTATACAACGCCTAAAGTGAGTCCTTACGTAGTACTCGACCGCTCGCTCACGCTCGTGAGCCAACTAGAGCGCGGCTCGCTTGGGCTCGGTTAAATGGGCCTAAGCCCATTGCGCGACCAGGAAGCCACATTTTGGTATACGTTTTATTTACCTTATGTGCTTTTTTTTTCACATTTTATCTTATCTTTTTTTTTGGAATTTTTTTAGAAATAAATTTCTTAAATGTGCAAAAATGAAAAGTGTCCAGGTTTCAAAATCCGAACCATTTTTAAAATGAATATATTTCAAAATTTAAACAATTTCTGAAGGTGTATAAATTTTTAAGCAAATATTTTTTTAAATGGTGAACAAATGTTAAGTTTGAACGATTCCGAAAAAATGAACAAAAAGTTACATGTGAATAATTCTCAAATTTGAACAATTTTTTATCTGAACGCTTTATCATTTGAACAGCTTTTATGCAAACACATTTCAAATTTTAAAAAATAAAATCGAAACAATAGCGAACCAACATTTTCTGTGAACGAAAACTAAGAGTGAACCAAAAAAAAAAAATGACGAACCGAAAATAATAGTGAACCAAAATTTTCGGTGCACCAAAAAAAAGATCAATAAAAAAATAGCGAAACAAAAATTCGTTGAACAATAAAATAAAAAATGAAAATAAAACAGAAAAAGAAAGAATAAAACGAAAAAAAGAAACAGAAAAAGGGGTAAAATGTAAACAGAAAAAAAGACGCAATAAAAAGGGAAAATTGGTTATTTGCCCAATAGTTGGCGGAGCTTGGATTATGTACCCAAAGTTGGAAGTGCATTGGCAAAATACCCAATACGGTTTCAATGAAAAACAAATATCTAATAAGGACCTAAAAGCAATTGAGAAGCCTGATTGATTAGAGCTGGTAAAAACAGTTCGCTGCCTCAGCTTCAGCGATCGGATCTCACACCTAGGTGTGTGCGCTTCTGACTACAGTAGTCTATTAATTCATCCGTAGAATTTCATGTGTACGTACGCCTCTCACCAGCGTTGCTGGAGCAGTTCACGCGATGCCGCCAGGTCAATTCACACCCCGCCTCTCACAGGCGTTGAGCGACATCATTGCAACACAATAATATGTGCAATAAATATATACAGTATGACAGAAGTGAACGAAAAGAGCAGTTCCACTTTTTGTTTATAGCACGCCACTGGTCGTGGAAGAAACTCACGCGAGCCAGTCCTTTTCCAAGTATACGCCTGATATCTGCCATGGTAGAAAGCTAAGATGCATGAATTTCTCAGTTCGTACCGCAACACTAGACGAGTAGACTTAACTGGATCGATCGGGGGCAAGCATACGCGCACTGCGTCCGGCGGCGGCAACGGTGCCGCTAAACGTTGGAGGCATGGTGGTTGATTCGCCACCCCGGCAGCGTTGGCTGCAGCTGTAACCTCGTACGTGAACGACCTAGGGTTTGTGATCTTTTTTTACTTCCTTGAGAAATCGAGACATCCTTATTGGGTATTTTGCCAATGGATATTCAACTTTGGGTACATAATCCAAGCCCCGTCAACTATTGGGTAAATAACCAATTTTCCCCAATAAAAATGGTTAGAAGGGGAGATGGAACCCTAGAGGCGGCGTTAGTCGGTCAGATCTTTGGGGAGCAGCGGTGGCAGCGACGAGGGCTCCCAGCGGCGGCAACGACGACGACGACAGTTTCTCCGTTGCGACAACGGTGTGGTCTCCTTCATCTCCGGGGGTAAACTCCGCTACCCTGATCTCGTCCCATAGCTGGTCCATCTGCACGGCGCTGTGCTGCTCCTTGCCGTCTCGACCCTGTTCTTGCTCTTTTGCCATGTCTTTCTCTGCGTCATCACGCTCTTTGGCCACGATGGACGGAGCCGCCCCAGATCTAGTGTCCTCCGCCCCCGCCCCAGATCTACTGTCCTACTGTCCTACGACCCCGATCCAAGTCCTCCGTCGTCCGCCCCCACCCAAAATCTTCTATCCTCCCCCCCCCCGCCCCCGCCCCCGCACCCGCCCGGAATGTACATTCCTCCGATTCAAATCTACTATCCTCCGCCCATAGCCCCGCGCTCTCACTCTTCCGCCACGTTGAACCTCGCTTCCCAATCTGACAGCTACCCACAGATCCTTTTGGATAAGCACTGTTTGATAGGTTATCAAAATAACTCAACTTCGGCAACACTTGATGCTGGCGAAGGTCTCGTCGTTCAGGTTTCTTTCAAAACTGGTGATCCGCCTTCTCTCTCACAGTGTTTCGTACGCTCCTATGACCTGACTGGGAGCCGTTTGGCCAGAGAGCCCGATATCCTTGCTACATCAGAAAATTTGGTACTTCTTCGTATTCACTTCACTGGCAACAGCATCCACAGTTCGTACTTTGCTCATTATGTTTATAGGGCAGGGCCTGGTATTCCTTCCATCCATCATGTACCGGATCCTTGTTCAGATTGTGTATACACGATGGCTGCCATCTTGCCTCTTCCTGATGACAACGAGCACTTTGCCGTGGTGTTTCCCATTGTTGAGTATTTTAGGCTTGAGTCTCGCAAGCACTACACGTTAAATATATATCGCTCCGACACAAGGATTTGGTGCACTAAGGTGGCCCTGTTTGCTCAAGACGAAGAGACACACACTGCTGAGATAAAGTTGTTATTTCACAATACCACAAGTGTTGTATATGCAGGAGCTGGGATTATAGGTTGGGTTGATCTCTGGTTGGGAGTTATGCTATGCAATGTGTTGGATGAGAAGCCCACTATCCGCTTTGTCACACTGCCAGTGCCGGATCTGTGGGAAACACCATGCGAGTTTCGCTCGCAGTTTGAGGACTTGGACGTAAGGCCAGAACGTCATATTGCAGTGTACAATGGGGTGATAAAGTTTATTGAGCTAAGCTTTCACATGGATGATACTATCTGCAGGAAGAAGAAATTAGTTGATCAAGGCTGGATGGCTACAATATGGGAAAGGTCACTTTCCTCAGATATTTGGCAAGAGGGCATCACAGTTGATACATCTACCATATCTGCCATTGAATCGAATCTCTTGCATGTATGGCCTGAAATTCTAGATGACAAGAAGAAGCTGACTTGGCAGAAAGTTGTTAGTGGCGGGCCCACCCTGAGCATGCTTGATGATATGATTTATATCATGGCGAGGGTGGACTTGTGCGATCCAACAGCATTTATACTGGCTGTCAACACTAGGAATTCAACCCTTGAATCTTGTGCGCAATGTTCTGCTGTAAAGATGTATAGGCTTTCACCCAGCTATCTTCTATGTGGTCTATCTAGCTACTTCAAAACGACTGCAGGTACTCCTTAATTACTCTATGGAGCTAATAAAAGTCTGTAGCAACTCTAAAACACTTTTCCATGGAGTAGTTACTATCGTAGGCTGATTGTTTGATATATTTACTTCAAATCATTATATCTGGAATAGTCATTCTTGCATTTTTTTAAATTTCAGACCTGTCTAAAGAATCTGAAAGCAAAGCAATAATACCTAGCAGTCCTTTAGAGCCAGAAACACACAAGTCCAGGTCCGAATACTAACACATGCAAAGGCCCAAGGAGCACAGGAAGCTCACAAGGAAAGAAGCACATGAAGCCCACAAGATTCAGAATTGACTGTTTGCAGCATTGCAGCTTGATATGTCAGAGTTATGTCTAAGCAAAGGCTAACATGCGAAAAATGGCATTGGTAAGATTAGAAGTTATGCATTTATACTGCTTATTGCTCGTTTTCCTATGTTCCAGTTCCACCCATTCGCCATTGCACCTTTTTCTTAGCATTCTTGCTACTCCCTCCAGTCCGAAAAAACTGCCGCAAGGTATACTAGAAACTTGTACGTGCCAAGTTGTTTTCTCCCGACACTCTTATTGGATCGGAGGGAGTAGTAAATAAGTGTGCAATTATATCTATGTTGACTTGATATAAAGAATACATTTGTAGCAGCACACATAAGCAGGCCATCTCGGTGTTAAGATCCACTGTCTCTGAGTCTCTCCCAGAGTTTAGTACATGTTGTATGCTGCCTTTTCTGCACTTCCGTCAATTATTTCCTTGTATTATTTAATCCTGTAATGATGTTTTTTTTTTGTTAGCACAAAATGATACAGAAGGAGGTTCTAGGGTAAAATATGCTGTGATGGATGTTCCAATCACCTTGCCGTAAACCAGCTAGTGACAGGCCCAACCCCAAACAAGGAATCATTAAGTCCCTTGTCTTTTCCTACCCCAGTCCATGCTTCTTGAAATGTCAGTTTAAGTACTACCCGTACACATGTGATGAACAAGAATAACCCTTACGAACGACCCCTTGTGATTTATCTGGTTGATATTCAAATTTCTAGCAGAAAATTGTTGAGGAATCAGGGTTTTGTTCCGCATTACTAGCATTGCATTGGCGGGTTCTTTCCATGTAGAAATCTGGAAACACCTCTCACCTTGCAACATGCGCAGATTTACCGCAATGGAGCAGCGACAGCCACTATTTCTTCACTCGGAAAAACAACTTGCTGGCCGCTCTTTGGATATGGGGTATCTGTCTCCTTGAGCTGGCAGTCCGGATGGCACCCGCCCCTTCCACCTGCCACCATACCCGCCCCCTGCCGGGTATCCGCCACCAGCGGCGGACCTAGCGTTCCCTGCTACCCGGCGCTCGCCCGGGCTTCCGGCTGGCCGCGCTGCGTATTTGTAGTGTATTTATACAGTAGATTGATTTAAAAAAAAATCAATTTATGCCCTTAAATTCACTGTTTGCCCGGGCTTCTAGTTTGTCCTGCTGCCACCCGACGGGTACCCGCCAAATTCATGCTAACCATCAAACTAACAGGTTTTGCACATTTTCAGCAGCATGTTGACAGAAATTTACAGCAACAAATTTACATCAGTTTACAACAACAATTTCACATTAACAAGATCAGCAACACGTTTAGCAAAAGCAATTTACAGGAGCGGCCCACTTCTTCCCCTTCTTCTGGATGGGCTGCCGCCGTTAGAGGACGAAGCAACAGCCGACCCCGCTTCCGGCAGTTCCCAGCCAGCGGAAATCCCATCCCCCCCCCCGCGCGCTTCCTCCCTTGGAGCTCGATGGCGAGGGATGCATGCCCAGCAAGAAGGCGAGCCGCGCTCTGCTTCCCGTCGGGGAAATCTGGGCCGTGGCTTCTCCATGCGGCGAAGGCGGCCTCAGTATAGGGCTGGGCTCGGCGGAGTCCATGGCTCCGGGGAGCGGCGGCACAGAGCAGGACGGCCGGAGCAGGCGAGAGGCAGGCGCACGATGGACGGCTGAAGCAGGCGAGCGACGGGCGAAGGGCAGGACGGCTGGAGCAGGCAAGCGGCAGGCGCAGGCGGCTCGGGTTATGTGGAGAAAGGAGACGAGGGAAAAGATGAGGAGTCGGTGTGGGACGGTGGGTTAGGGTTTCCTTCTTTTGTACAATGACAGGTAGGCCTGAGTGCTGGAATCTCAGTGAGGTGGGGCTAGGCGGGCATGCGGGTTAGAGGGTACGGGTTTGGCACCCCCATACCTGTCTCCGCTAGACCCGATGGGGTATGGTTTTCACCCGGTAAGCAGACGCGGGATTTTGTCCTTACCAACCCCTCCCCACTTGAGGCGGTTACCCGTCTGGTTTGCGGGTATCGGGTATCGGGTACCCAGCCGGAGCTTGCACCAGTTCTGCAGAAAGATCTGATCCGTGCTGCTGCCTTGGACCCCACATGTCCGCGTCTCGTCTTGTGCACATAGGAAGAACCTGATGAGCAATCCGATGGTACTTCTGAAGACGAATGATATTGCTTGCCAGCAATGAGAATTGTAGCCATTGTCATTGAAATTACGCTGTAATATAGCAGTAGATCGATTTGGGGGGAAGAGAAAAAAAAATGGAAGATACTGTTTTGTTGTAGTACCATTCTAGGCTCCGTGTCATGCAATTGCCGTTAGATACCTTGAAACTGGCTAGGTGCTGTAGAAAGCACAATTCAGATGGAAAATTCCATATATGCAATTCGTTTTCTTCTCGTGCTGAAATTTCAAGCAGTTTGTGCAGGAGACCAGATGTATCCCGTAAGTAAACAGAGCAAGATATCCATTTGTTTTCGGGCTACAAAAAAGCGGTTTGCCGTGTCAACGGGCTTGCAGACTATCTGGAAAACAAGTCAGAAAACATGTGGAACAAATAAGGCGTTGCTACCGAACAAGTCTCTTGTCTCCTATCTAAAAGAAGAATTTCGTTCCTTCAACCGTCATCGACGTATCCTGTCGTCAAGCAGTACTTCGTCAAGAAATCCTACCCGTCAAACATAATGCACAGAAACTACGGCATTAATTAGGCACAATAAATCCTATGAGTTAATTACATGGAATTAACTCATAGGAGTATAAAACGCATAATAGATGAAAGGCATAATAAGGGGGCAATAGATTACATCACGACATGCGGAATCCCTTAGTCAATACACGCACAATTGTAAGGAATCTGCATATTAACGCTCATCTTCTCTTCTCTCCTATCCTATCTAAAAGAAGGAATTGGTTCCTTCAACCGTCCTGCCGTACTCCTTCGTCGCACCTTGGTCGCGCGGCTGCCAAAGCTTGGGAATACGTTTCCTCCTCGCGCATTCTCCTCTCCGCAATCGCTGGCGTTTTCTCTCAAGCCACGCGACAATACAAACATGTTATTTAATTTCAGCAAAACCCTAGCAGTTTCCTGGTCGGCCAGAGGCCACTCCAAGGCACCGCGCCGCCGCCGCCGCATGAACCTTCCACACATCGCCGACGGCGGTCGTCCCATGGTGAACGGTGGCGGCCTGGCATCTCCTCCAAACCTTCAATCCCAAAAATCTCCCCTCCGTCCAGCTACCTGCCCTGCGCCGCCCCAGATTGTGCCGCGATTGTGCACCGTCATGGGAGGCCCGTGTGCAGATGGCTCAGCCACCATGGTCTCCGCACGACGGAGACTGCGTGCGTCCCAGCTCCGCCGTGGAGCCCCTGCCGCTCCCATCCGGTCTCGCGGCTCGGCCACCCCTGGCGTCCGCTTTGGTGGCGCTCCTCCACAGCATGCGAATATATGATTTTCTCCGCCGCGGGCCCGTTTGTTGTTGCGCTCCCCCCACGGAATCCTATGTGAGTGGGGCTCGGGCGCTCGGCCACCATGGTCTATGTGTCAATGGCGCGTTGGTGTTGTCCTCAACCGAGTTCCCGCGGCTCTCCTCTGGCACGCGCGGCCAGGCCCATCCGGCCTCGGCTACGACGCCAGTTCGTAGCCTCCCGACGGCAACTCAAGTCTGCGGATCACTCTACGGAAAGTCAGTCGGCGCTGCATTAGCTTGGCTTTCGTGAATTTGCTATGTTTCCGGTTGTATTGGTAAACGTCCTTTGGATTTTTCATTCCCGTGTCTCTCTTCAGTCTGATGCAACATGCAACAACAGTTTCTTTATGTTTATGTATGATGCGCTACATCCTTTGTGGCTGTGGATTTGAAAGACAGTAGTGCGGGTGAAGGATGGTACCGATTGTGAGCTTTTGAGGTGCTTCTCAGCAACAATGGATTTTGATCAACAGCGGTGGCGAACCATTGAAGTCAACATCACCTGCTACACAACATGTGGAGATGTAATACTATTCCTTGGCCTAGACAATCGAAGGTTTGTTCGGTATGTTGTTCATCAGTGTTCGCATATAGCCCGCGGGACAATTTTTCTGGTTATTAGATGTAGCTATCGTTGCACCCTCCCTAATATTTACACGAAGTCTGTTCAGCACAATGCATTAGAATTTAGATTAATACAAATCCTTTTGAATTACATGGATAATATGGAGCATTTTCTTGTTGGAGATGCACGCCGTGGGTGTTCACTGGGAGCAGGTATGGGATCTCCGAAACTAGCTTAATTTTGTACGTAATTGGTTGTTTTTATATGATGTGTTATTGGTAGTTGTTAGTAGTTAATTGACCTTGGTACTTTTGTTAGTTAGGTTACTCAGTCTGTTCATAATTATCTGGAGGTGTTCTACGGTTAGGTGACCATTTCTACATGGGGGATACTGTCAGAGAGTGTTCCCTAAGCTCTCTCCACAACATAGCGTATCCTCAATTCCCTCTTTGGACACACCAATGTGCCAATCATTGTCTTCTCCAGGTTTGTCTTTAATCTTTAGAAGACTAGACGTTGGAAGTTTGTAGAGTATCAGCAAACACGATATGGTTAAGTGGTGAATTGTGGTTTTCTTGTGTATTTCTAAATTATGCTAATGGTCTGTTATAGTGTCGTTCCCAGTAGCCTAACCGTTAATTCCTAATTTCTGTAGCATTCCGATTTTCTGTTACATTTACATTTTTCATTGTGATCTGTTTCACTGTAGGTTTTGAGATTGAGAGCCCAAGCCTGACCTTCTCCTCCAGGCTCGCCCGTGGGGGCGGTCCAATGTTCAGGTGTATATGTCAATTGCAAGCCAATGTTCAGATACTTATTGATGCATATGACATTTATTTCTAGCTAATGTATATGAGCTGTTATATTTCTGAGATGAGAGGACGAATGATTTGATAACGATGTCCTATGACACACTGATGTGAAAATATTGTTTATATTTTCCTCTTTTCGTACAAAATGCTTAATTCCCTCCATGAGTGTGTATCGTATAGGCTGGCGCATGAGTTTCTGATGGTCTAGGATGACTGCGAGGTGCAAGAAGGATAGGTGCAAATACTTCATCAGGGACAATCTGCTCTGGACACTTGCCACACATGGTATGTTAAAGATCTAGCTCCACTATACAAAATCATTGTCACTCACGCTCGTTGCTGTTATATATGTAAAGAATCTTTTTGGTTTCTACGCCAATCTCATGTTGCTTCTTTATCTTGCCTTTCATTTTATTTACGAGTCCAAAGGTGTAATTCACTTTCTCTCAATGACGAATACACAATCTAAATGCTAAAAACAGGAGGGCTCAATGTTTTTAATTTTGTTGTTGGCTTTGTTAATATAATTAGCAAAGGCACAAGGCTAGGCTATTGCCGGAGGTTGCTTAGAGAATCATTAGGGGGAGTACTGCAAAATAGTAGTCAACATGTTAATATCATTAGCAAAGGCACAAGGCTGAACTAATTGCCGGAGGTTGCTTAGAGAATCATTAGGGGGAGTGCTGAAAAATAGTAATCAACATATATAGAGGTACATGTTGTATGTTTGCCTCAGATTTGTTGACATACAGTCATTCACACCTAGAAGGTTTATTGCAGAAAACGAAGTCCAGCTGGTATTGTTGCCCTGCGGAAATCTCACTACTTAGGCATATATCTACTTTGGTTATTCAAGTGCTTATGATTGTTACTTTCTCAATAGTTCGTATATTTTTTAATTTTAATTTTGCGGTTACATACTCCACCCTTTGTTTTTGTTTGCTTATTTACAATTGTTAGTATCATGCTGGTTCTATTCAGATAACTATTCCATGTTTCTGATTTTGTAGAGTTTTAACTGCAGGGTTTGTACATCTATACTCACAATGTTTGAATGCATTCTTAGAACTAAAAGACCCTTCCTGTCGGAGCGAACTGTCGTGAGTACCAGCGTGCACTACCGTGATGGGCTATGAATTTTCCCAACTCTGTCATCACTATAATACATTAGTTGAAACCGGGGGTGGTCTTTGATTTTTTTTGTGATTTTGTAAATCAAATGTTAATTGATTGCAGGACTATAATTGTTATGTTGATTTTGTCAGATCAATGTTTATCGTGTATTGTTTGTTTCTGAAATTTTTGTAATCAGTAGGTAGACTCGGCGTTGGTTAAACTTTGTCTTTATTTATTCTATAACCACTCTTTGGAATTTAGAACCGGAAACACTTATGTTCAAGTGAGTTCAATGTAACTATTTACTTGATTGATTTCTTAATATTATAATATTATTCTTCATAGTAACAAGAACAATAGTTTGCATTCTTGCAAATTCAAAAAGGTGTTCAATATGCATGCTTACATACTATGTTTATTGCATTTAGTTTGTAGTTACAGAGTACTCCATGGTCTGGAACCTTCAGAGTTGTATATTGCAGGAAAAAACTTAAATTTAGGCACACTATGAAAACCGTGACACCATTTTGAATTTGCACCCCATGTATTTAATTTGATGAGAATTTCATGGTTTTTATGTCTGTCGTTGTTGAAGAAGATGGTCGAACGAGTGCGCCACACATCTACATCTCGACTCCATCTGCAAGTAGGGTGAGGTGGCGGTGCGACACATCTGTTTGCGCACTGCACAACATGTTGTAAAACTAGACGGTTTTTGTGACACATTGCAACTGTACCAAGGGGAAACATGTAAACCCCACAACACATATTTTTTCATCACCCGGTGCAACGCACGGGCATATTACTAGTCTAAAAGAAGAATTTCGTTGCTTCAACCGTCACCGACGTATCCTGTCATCAAGCAGTACTTCGTCAAGAAATCCTACCGTCAAACAGAATCTTCTCACATCCTACCGTAAACATAATGCATAGAAACTACGACATTAATTAGGCACAATCAATCCAATCAGTTAATTACATGGAATTAACTATAAAACGCATAACAGATGAAAGGCATAATAAGGGGGCAATAGATTACATCACGACATGCGGAATCCCTTAGTCAATACACGCACAATTGTAGGGAATCAACATTAAATACACGCTCGATTAACGCTCAACCTTGATTCACCGCTCAATATAAATCCCACCTCCCCCATAGTGTCTCCGGTTCATAGCGCCAACAACCATGCAAAGTCAAAATATCATCCGTCGCCCCAGGCCAACCAGGGTGGTGGCACCTACAGTTCCAGCACACGTCGTCTTGCCTTCGATCAACAGGTAACCTTGCACCAGATCCAAAAATTCTCATATTCTCATATTTCTACTTTTTATTGAAACATGCATGTTAGATTCAACAAAATCGAAACCTTACACGTACACAACACGTGGGATAGCATGGAGAAGATTGTCTCCGGACGAATCAAACAAACTAGAAGCGAAAATTTCGTGTTTCATCCGGTCCTCACCGACCTTAATGTAAGTAAACACTCCTCACAGTGACATCTATTCATAGTAGGCAATGCATAACCACAACTGAATCCATGAGTTGTCTTATTTTTAACTCAGCAAGTTTGGTACCATAGTTTAGTAGACCAACCTCTACTCCTTTAGTTCCTCAATCGTAGTTATCCTTCCTTATTAGTGCACAGATACTTGCATATTTCTCTCTTAAGACCAGAATCTCTTCCTCTCAAAAGGTCTATGCAATAATATGAAAAGAGCCAGAAGTTTCATGATCAATTATTTTGTCAATATAGGATATAGGAAGTGAATATCAACCGATCTGATTTGAGTGCCACGTACAAAAGCATGGTGCTTCATAACAGAATTCTACACTACTGTACCTTTGCCTATTCATTATATATGATTCTACATAAACCCATAATTTTAGCAAGCCGGTAGTTCCACTACAGCTGAGTCTATGTGATAGATTTCCACCTGTCTCCACCATGGGCATGGAAACAGAACATAATTCACATCTGTTTCAAGTTGCAGTTAAGTTTCTTCCATCGGTAGATTCATTTCATGGTTATGCATTGCTAACCAATTTTATCTTTACAGGGTGACAAGATAGGCTGATGGGGTACTTTGCGAACCTTCGGGTCGGAAGTCTATAAACCGTGACATGTGTTTGGTCTTATGTAATGTAATGGTTACTATTTTTCAGAGATACATCATGTTACCTTATGTTATCCAAAGTCTTATGTGTAACTGGCACAATATTGTAATGGATTGATTTTCTCCAAAAGTATTCACGTTGAAGTTTTTGGAGCTCATTTTTATCCACTTACCTTCAAGACGAGTGTTGTTAGTTAATTTTTTTTAGTAGGAGACTTAAATATGATGCATTATGACATTGAGTAGACTACAGGTGCATTACATATTGCATAGTATTTTTTGCAAATGGGACGGATCTCCTTGCAAAGTGTTGACGGAAATATCATGATCTCCCTATCATAGGTGTCATCTTAAAGATCTCCTGGACGTCCCTCCTCAGCTGCGCTTATGATTTTAAAGCAAACAATGGCGGGTGATATTTATTATTTAAGACTTGGGTGACAGAAGAAAGGAGAACTGTGGGCGGCAGTGCCGTACCTGTGCTGGACGCTGGAGACTCGGTTCGAGGTCGCCCCTGTTCTGCTCCTCGCTGCGCCTACCTGCAGAGAGATGTGATTTAGAGAGAGGAAACACCGAGCAGAGAGAGAGAAGACAGGGATAGGTGAGTGTGACCTCGAGTCAGCATGGATTGTTTAGAATTCTATAGATTCATCTTCCAAGGTTAATATCTGCAATTGAAATCATAGAAAGTTCAGTCAGTTGAGAGAAACAAGCAATCAAACTCATAGGATGCTCAACACTATTTCCTTTGTCCAGAAAAACGTCTTATTTTAGCAAGAATATATAATAAATATTCTATAGGGAGGCTCTCCAAACAATACGCAAGAAACAGAACGTGGTTACCGAAAGTGCAAAACCAGAGGCGACCATTAAGCAAACAGACGCGACTACAACAATTGAGAGGAAAATAGGTTTTTATTAATAGTCGTCTACAACAATTGAGAGGAAGCCTCTATGAGTCAATTGTTTGTGTATTGTGTGAGGAGAGGAGGTATGGTGAGGTTTCTTGAGATGCCGGAGAGCCAGTTGGAGAGAAAGGAACTAAAACCCCATGTGTGCAATAACTACTTCATCTCCGGCAACACTAAAAGTGATTCAGAACTCTGAACTTTAGTGAAATGACATCAAGAAAAGAGAGTGATACTGAACTTTGAACTTCAAATAGCCTACACGTCCAGCCTGCAAATCGAGAGCCCCAAAATTCTATTTTCGTTTGGATTGGGACAAACAACACAAGCAGAAGACGATATAATTCATTGTCTCCAAAATGTAACAATCTAAATTCTCTTATGCGTTGCTTCTATTAATAATACTCCCTCCGTCTCAAATTAATTGTCGCAAAGTTTGACAAAGTTGGATGTATCTAGACATAATTTAGTATAAGATATATCCACTTTTGTCAAACTCTGTGACAATTAATTTGGAACGGAGGGAGTATAATTTATGCAGCTTACCTCCGTCTACACTTCGTTAATATCTGCACAACGCAGCACTCAAACACATAATCCTAGAGGCAACTCTCCGACAGTGTTTCTTGGAATCATGACAACTCTCAAAAGCTTAAAAAAATAAATCTGCCATTTTGTAGATGACTGACGAAAATAGCACCAACTCAAATGGAAACACTAGAATGGCCATGAGAAATATACGCCCGGTGATAATTAATATTACTTGTCACGTTCCCAGAATATTTTCCCAGGTCACCTTCTAGAAAAAACAGATTTCTTTATAACAAAACGGAAATCCCGCCCGGACCCGCGATATCATGCATTCCTGATTCTAATGCCATTGGTTTGGTTACATGAAGTCTGTCCGCACCATCTCCCCTTGCCAGAATATCCCACTAAGCCTCCTAAGAAATCAGCACGGCGAGCACACCAGAAATTGGCGAAAATTGGAGGAGCCCGATAAGTTCTATGAATTTTTCATCTTTAAGATCAAATGCAATATCAATTTGAGAGGGCGGAAAACATACCGAGTTACCGTGCAATTAAGAATAAAAGGACCGGAAGCTACAGTAATTGTGCAGTAAAACCGGACATGCACAAGGCATATGACATGGTGGAGTGGAAGTTCTTAAAGCTCATGATGATTCAATTGAGATTCACGGTGGAGTGGGTTGACTTAATCATGGCGTGTGTCACCTCTGTCCGCTATCAAGTGCGATTAAATGGCTCTCTATCTCAGGTGATCACTCCAACTAGGGGTCTACGCCAGGGAGACCCCTTGTCTCCCTGTTTATTTTTACTTTGTGCGGAGGGGCTCTCCAGCCTTATTATTCATGATGAATCGGAGAACAATGTACAAGGTGTTGAAGTCTGCAGGAACACCCCTGATGTTTCACACCTTATTTTTGGTGATGACTCGTTGATTGTTATGAGAGCAGATAGTGAGAATGCTGCTTGCCTTAAAAAAAATCTTGATGAGTACTGTGCTGCGTGAGGCCAGCTTGTGAGTGTTGCAAAGTCAAGATAATTTTCAGCCCTTTCACTCATGTTGATAGGAGAGTTGAGGTCTGTACTATCCTTAACATTATGACGGACAAGTATCTCGGGCTGCCACCACTTGTTGGGGTCGATAGGTCAGATTGCATCCAACACATAATTGACAGAGTGGTTAAATTGCTCAGTAGATGGAAGGAAAAGTTGTTGTCTTTTGGAGGAAGGGAGATTTTAATTAAACCTATAATCCAATCAATTCCGGTGTATGCAATGTCGGTCTTCAAGCTACCCAAGCAGATTTGTAAAGGAATAATATCGGCAATGTCCCAATTATGGTGGGGATATGTTGATCAACAGAAGCACAAACACTGGTTTTCCTGATGGAAGTTATGTATCCCAAAAAACCAAGGTGGAAGGGGATTTCGTGATATTGAAAGTTTTAACTTGGCTCTATTATCGAAACAAGTTTGGAGACTTCTTGCTGAACCTGATTCTTTATGTGCTGGGATTCTAAAGGATAAATACTACCCCTCGGGCGATCTTCTGAACTGTGAACTGAAGAAGGGGAGTTCCTTTACGTGGCAAAGCATTTGGTAAGGTATTCAAACTTTTAAAAGAGGGCATATTTGGAGAGTAGGTAGTGGCGAGAAGATAAATATCTAGGATGATTGCTGGATCCCCTCTAGCCATAATAGGAAGATCCTTACTAGAAGAGGAAATATTGTTTACATAAGGGTGTCGAATCTGCATCTCAAGAAGTCCCTCGGGTGAACCCATAGGGTTTCGAATAGGAGAACCTGTAGGCGCTGGTGACGATTGTCGGCTAGAAAGGAGGCACGATTTACCCAGGTTCGGAGACCTCGTAGAGGTAAAACCCTTACTCCTGCCTCTTTCGATCTGTATTCACGAATAGATCGGTTAAAATGGGGGTCGCTCAAGTCGAGAGTATGATCTCGAGATCAAGGCTTGGTGGTGCGGTATTGCTTGTCCTCTCCTGGCAATTCTCCTAGCCTTATATAGGTGGCCAGGTCTCAAATCTTATCCGGGGAGGACTCGAACTCTAACCCTAAGTCGGTTACAAGTTTTCTATCTTAACCCGCAAGGCTTTGCGGGTGGGCTTCCACCGGGCCTTCTAGAATAGTCCAAGGCGTCTCCTCTTGGGCTTCCGTCCTGGTCCTAGGACCGGGTATCCTTACTCGACAGGTCCAAGGTCCATCCCTTCGTCAGTAGCCCCGAGCGTTTGCTCGATTGCGATTTTCCCAGTCGGGTAGACGCTCAGATTTTTCGTCTTACTTTCCTTCGGATAATCATTATAGTCGTTTTCCGTTTGGAGGGTGTATACCCTGTGTGATGAGTTTATTATACCCGAGTATCGAGTGATGAAAGTGCCTGTGTTTTTGGCTATTTTTGCAGAAGGATGTGGCTCAGTAGCTTGGCTCTCCCGAAAGATCAGGGCCAATTAATTGCATCTAGGGCAAAAACAGTTCTGTCCTACACAGATTCGAGACCTCCGTGTCACATCTCAGTTTTTGGACTCTTGGACTGTGCTCAAGAAGACAACTATTAGGGCCAACAAATTATTTTTATAACAACATGATTGTTTGAACTGACTCGTGTTATGATCTTAATCATATTTGCAACATAAGTTTTGTTTCATTATAAAACCAACACCATATGTTTCTGAAAAATATTCCTGATATTTTTCCCTAATGTTTTCTTATTATTACTTGAGTGGATTTTTATTCCAATACTTGGATCATTCTTGTTTGCATCTTAAAACAAACTTTTAACCTTGTTGGATCCAAGAAAACAAGTTTCCAAAATGATCTATGAAAGTTTTCTTTTAACTTTCCTGTAGAAAACAATTCCTGAAAATAAAGCCAAGTACCTGTTTTCTACCTTTGTTTTCACTAAGCTATAAATTGTCATTTTATGATTTCTTGATATTTAATTAATCCTTGATATATGTACTAAAAACCCATAAGATCATTTTTATTTTTGGAGAAATAGAAACTATATTTTTCTTGTTGTTTTTGTGGTATAAAATTAAGGCAGAATAAGGCAGTTTTGAGAAACAGATAAAAACAGAAAGTATACCTTTTTCCACATTATTTTCATGGCCTTAAACTAGTTCAAAATTGTTTTCAACAATTGTTTCTGAAAGTATAACATGGTTAACAAGTACATACTTTGAAAACCAATTTTGGGAATAATTTGAACCCTGAAAACAAACTCAACTTTTGCAACTTTTAATCTGTTTCCAACACTTAAAGAATTTTCTGAATTTTTCGGAACAGTAACAGATACGATTTTGGGCAGAAGTTTTCATTGCCTTCCCTTGCAATATTCGAAGTAAGACCTTGTCCCTTGTGTTGACCACAACTAGTACTCCACCTTGGATGCTTGACCTTGCTTATAGAAGCCTTAGGCATGAAGATAAGAGAGGAGAGAGGTGGTGACATGGAAAGGTATGGGCACACACATGTCTTTGACTATTTGGCTTGCCCCTTGCCCACCCTTGCCATTTTGTTCTTACCCTTTGCTATAAGCCACTCCTTGTGACTTTCCTTGCTACACATCCCTCATCCACCTCCCTTCACGACCACACTTCATCCCCAAGCTGAGAAGAGCCTTGAGCTAGCCAAGTGAGCTCCATGAGCTCCAAAATCGCCGCCGGCCATTTTTCTTAAACCGAGGTGAGGAACCTCAAATCCCTGCAGATGTTGCCTGTGGTTTTGAGCTTGTGAAAAATAGTTTTCGTGCAGACTAATTTCTAAAAAACTTCACAGCACTAGGATTATGTTTTCCTAACCATGTCCCGTTGGAAGATCCAAGTTTGCACTTTTATTTTTGTCACAATATCTGTTTTGCCACAGACTGTCTGTTTAGCCATTTTTGGCATAACTTTTTGGATCTGTATCCGTTTTGGTCAAATCAAATTGTTTTGAGTAGCCTATGAGTAGATCTATCCATAGGACTTGGCCTTACATCAACGCCATTTACCAAATGGAAATGACATCCATTTTGGTAAAAGACCAGTAGGCTTTTCTAGACTTCTTATAAGGAGTTTAAAAATGTTTTTTGAAGCAAATCCAATTGGATGAGTTTGGTATTGACTATATCTATTTTATCCTAGCTTAGATTAATTTTTGAGGCTCTAGGTTATTTTTTGTGGACAGATCTAGAAACAGCAGCTTTTCTGTTTTTGTTTCTTTGTGTGTTTTTGTTTGGAATCAATGTGTGGTTGTTTTAATCTTACTTCCTAACTTGTATAGAGTTGCTAGGACTTGTTATTAAGTTGTTTTCTTGCAGTACATCTACCTTAGAAAGTGTGTGCATGTTTGGAAAGTCAAATAGAAATAGGAATAGCATTTGTCAATTTATAGTTTTATTTATTTGGATATCATGTGAACCAAATCTTTGTATGTTTGTTTTTACCTAAGTTGTGCCATGCTTGAGTGGAGTCAAGTACCATTTTGGTACTGTTATTTCTATGCTATTATCTCTGTTAACTTGCATGTTATCTTGTAGCAAAGCATGAGTACCATTTGTTATTTTCCTAGTTTTATTATTTGGATTGTTGTGTGGGCAAATCCTTGTAGCTTTGTTGTACCTAGATTTTTGTTATGGTTATGATAGATCAAGTACCACTTTGGTACTGTTATTTCTCTGTTATTATCTCTATTAGCTTACACCTTATTTTATAGCAAAGCATGTGTAACATTTGTTGTTTGTTTTCTAGTACTTATTTGACTAGTTGTGTGAGCAAATCTTTGTGTGCTTGTTACCTAAGTTTTTGCTATGATTGTGGTGAGTCCAGTACCATTTTGGTATTGTTATTTATATGCTATTATCTTCATTAACTTGCATGTGATCTTATAGCAAAGCATGAGTAACATTTGTTATTTTTCTAGTTTTTATTATTTGGAATTATTGTGAGAGCTAGGTCTTTGTGTGAATGCTTTGATAAATTTTGTGCTATGTTTGCTATAGATCCAGTACCATTTTGGTGCTGTTATTTTGATGCTTTTGTCTCTGATAGCTTGCATGTCTTTTTATAGCGAAGCATGTGTAGGTTTTGTTATTCTTATGCACTAGTCTTGAATGCACTAGAATAAATAGCATTGTTTTATTTATTTTGTTATACTAATTTTTGTCATGAGTAACTAGAGGCTTAGTACCTCATTTACCTTGGTATTAATGGGCCCATAACCCACTGGTCCCATTGCATCTTGGTTGTGGATGAAAATTCCCAACTATGCACATGTGAGAAATTAACATGTTTTAATTATGTGGATGATAGGATATTTTCCACCATGGAAAATATAATTGTTTGTTTTCACTTATGAAAATGAGAAGTTTATTTATTATCAGAAGCTACTAGTATGTTAGATGTGATCCATTTGTTAGCATAATATTCCTTAGGAGTATCTTGTTAAGAAATGATTCACTATTGAGTGCTAAATTAAATTGTTTGCAAATAAACTAAATTCCTTGTGATTGATAGATTGATTGTGAATGATTTTAAATTGAGTGTTTGGATTTTTGAAAAGGTTTATATAACTTTTCTTTAAGTGCATAACTACTGGTTGTGTGAGTTATACCTTGCTTGCTTGCCGGTAATTGATTAAAGGAAACAGAAATTGCTAGAATTAATTTATGCATGCTTAATAGTTGTTCCATGGAATTCTTTTGATGTTCTTGCTTCCTAGCATGAGTAGGATTTGTGTACTGTTATTAGGTACACTTATATTCATGACTTGCTTGTTTAGGTTTAGGCATCATGATATCATCGTTTGCTTCTCTAGTGATGAGCTAGTGACTAGAAATTGTAGTTATCTCTAGTATTGTCATTTTTTATTTTCATAAAGTGTATGAGTTTATTATAACATGTTTAGGAAGTATTACTTCTGTTATGATGCCATGAATTAATTAGTTGCTTGTGCTATAGTTGTAGAATACAAATATTCCTTATAGCATGTTTGTATAGAATTTCCATACTAGTATGCTATGAGTGCAGTTCTGTTTTTATGTTATTTAATAAGAATATTACCTTGAGTGATGATTGTGTTTTAGATTATTTTTATGACTTGTTATCCTTGTTTTTAGGTACTGGTTGTTTGCTAATTTTTCATGATTGATGGATTCCAAAACTTCTAGTAAACAATAACATAGTGAATAAATAGTCTATTCAATTGTGGTGTGTTTGCTTGTTGTTTGGATTTTGTTGGAGTGTTTTACCTTAGCATGAGTTTATACTTGTGTTATGATTGTGCTTAAGAGTATCTTGTGAAACTAAAGCATCCAACTAAAATCATGAACACATCAAGTGATAGTTGCTTGTGGTGAGAAATTCCCACTGCCATGGGTATTATTCTGCCTGTTTGTTTTACCTTAGCAACCTAACCTTTTTCACCCACAAGCTATATTTTTAGCTTCTTGTATATCTTATTATGAGAGTGGTACACCACTCCATATATGGTATGTATGATGTGGGATATGGTTTTCTAAACCATACATAGTGTCTGACGACAGTTTTGGACCGTGAGAGTTATGTGAGATAGTTTTCGCGTTATCGTTTTGAGAGAACTCGAGAATGAACATTTGTTGCTGTATGTGTTTCGTATCTAAGTTGTTTGTCCTTTAGACCTGAGTGTGTGTCTTTTATTTCCTTTACGACGCTAGAACGCGAAGAAGAAGAAGGAGCAGTTGTGGAGCTGTGCGTCAAGTTCAAGTTGCTTCAAGGCCAGGGACATTAAGAGACTTGAGGCAAGCCATCCTGATGCTTGCTGATACAATACTTATCATTATCTATCATGCATGTTTTACCTCTGAAGTTTTACCAAAACTTGATTATCAAAACTATTTTTGATGTGGCTATTACTAATATTCTATTATATAGGTTACTATCATGCCAGTAGTTAAACTTGGTAATACCAAGCCCATAAGCCACCATATGGTATTTATTACCATCAACTATACTAGTCCCTAAGTGGACACCCTAAAATTGTGATTTTACAAAACAAAGGCTTTCTGGAAAACCCGGAGGAAAGGCGGATCCTTATTCTCTGGAGGAATGTGGAAGTGGTCATTTTTGGGAAATTGGTCTTTTCAAAAATGACACATAACCTAGTCTTCGCCGGACAACCTTTACTGTACTGCCACTCTACCCCTATATGGGTATGGGGCCTATCTAGATGCTTGAACTTGTTAGTGTATGCTTTATTCCAAAGTGCTATAGAGAAGCGGATTCTCTGAACCGAAGTGTCGCCAGGAGAGGGAAATGAGACATACACAGTGTGGGATTAATTTTCCCTCCGGATGCGACAGCCGGGCCTCCCGACTAGGCAGGGCGGGACCTGATGCCGGGGAGACAACCCATCTGAAGGAATGAGCATATACTAGCTTGTGTCAGAGTGGACAGTTAGGATCAAATTCTCTGGTGCTTGCATATCGCTGTGACGATCCATGGGTGGTCCATGGCAGCGTTTTGGATCTAGTGGATGTGTACACCTCTGCAGAGTACAACTTTTTCGAAGAAGCCGCGTCCTCGGATATGGACAGTTGAATGGCCATGTAGCTAGCATTGTGTCAATGTTTTCAAAAAGGAGTTTTTGAAAGGAAGTTTTGAACTCGGGAAGTTCAGAAAGGAAGGAAAGCTTGTACCGTGGAGGTACTGATGATGGAAAGCCAGAGGTTGTCTTACAAACTAAAAAGTTTTGCAAATAAAACTTTTCCACTCTAAGCAAGAATTCTGGAAACTGATTCCAAGAAGTTTTGCAAAGAGAAAATTCCCTTTTAAATAAAAGTTTAACAAAACCTCTTGTTCATGTGATATCTACAAGAGAAATAAAACTATAATATTTTTCTTCTGAAGTATCTTCTTCAACGAAGGTACAGATTAATTTGACTGCAACTGTGGTGTCATCCTATATGAACACCATTGATAGTGAACCCTATTTATAGCCTACCTATTCCACCATATAAGCATACTTGCACTTTGGTAAGTCACATGATGGATGTCTTGCTGAGTACATTCAAATGTACTCATTATGGTTTCGCCCCTGGTATGTACTTGCCAGACTTTGAGAAGGAGTATTCGAAGAAGATCAACGAGGAGGAGTACGAAGCTGATGGCTTTGCGAACTAGGATCGTCTCCGGGTCAGCAGCCTGTAGGTTAAGGCGTGACTTGGGCTCTACTGCGTTATGAGTATTTAGTCTTCCGCTGTGTGTGTTGTGTGTTGCCCTGCGTGGCATCCGTTTAGGCTTGGTTAAGTGACCATGCCCCTTTTGTAAGTATTTATGCAACAGTGTAATGGATATTGTATCTGTGTACCAACTTGATATGTTGTTCACGACTGAATTCCTGGGATCGTGAATGTATGCATATCGAAGGTGTCCTTGAACAGTGGTTCGAAGGGCGGACCTTACACTCCGACTCGAACCCGATGAGGTGATCATTGCGACTAGGCCGTAGAGGTCTTACCGAGTCAAACTTAACCTAAAGGGGTACCCGGCGCGTCCACTAGGATTTTTCTTCGTGTTGTTGACACGGAATTTTACCGGAGGACGCAGCTTGAGTGCGATTCGAGGCCCTCAACAAAGATCTTTTGGGTCTTACCTTCATATCCGAAAGAATATGGCATCCGGATGTGCCTAGTCGGCTGAACAATCCAGATCTGTGATGTGTAGACATCGTATGATGGAGTGGAAGGATCTGCTCACCCGCAAATTTTAGGTATGTGATCTCTCGAGTAAGAAAATCAAGCTGTTTTGTCCATACGAAAGAGTTTTCGTGTCTGGAATTTGTTTGTGCCCATACGAAAGAGTTTTCGTGTCTAGGGTTCTATTTTATGCGAAAGTTCTTCCGCGTTTTTTAATCCTACCCATACAAAGTTTTGTTCGTGTTTGGGGTTTTATCCGAAAGTATTCAGAATCGATGATGTTTGTCATCTCGTTTCCGGTTTTCCCGCGAGCCGTGTCGGATATATACTGAATAGGGGTATATCAGGTGGCAGTCCAAAGTGCCAGATTACCCGGGTGGCCCGGATGGTAGTGGGCTACGGTCCATTGGGCGGCCCAGTAAGCTGATGCACAGAAGCCGGATTCTAGAAGAACCCGGATCACGGCCCACGTGATCTGGCTTGGAGTAGAAGGCGGATTCCTTACTTTCAAAGTTAATAGTTACCGTAGTCTTCTAGGTTTCCTACTCTGTATGCCCTAATCCGGCTATTATATAAAGCCGGACGGGAGATATGATAGATAGACAAGAAGCTCAAGGCTAACTCGCCGAGAGGTTGATCCTTGACGACCAGCTAACAGAACCTCACATTGTACTATGTATTCATAGGCTTTAGTCCTGAATAGTGAGATTGCAGGAGTAGGAACGCCGCATTACTGCATCGTACCGAACCTGGGTAAAAACCCTGTGTCATTGTCTTTCACACAATCACGTCCCCCCACATCCCTATCAGTAGGCTCATGGCACCCCCGTATATGAATTCTACTACGATGTCTCGACAGTTGGCGCCCACCGTGGGGCCGGCGACGTCAGGCGTTAAGTTTCGATCTGGGATACTCGGCGGAATCGGCAGTTCCATAACTGTCGGAAGCTTGGAATTCGACAACGACGTTGGACGCTTCCTCGACAATGGATCTTACATACCGGCGCAAAATCATCTGGTAAGTGCCTGCGTGTTACCTATTGGATCTGCAAACATCTTTATCGGATTAACCGCATAGGCCATGGGGTTTTGCGGTGGAAGTAGATTTATCCCACCCGCCCTATAAGCAGTCGAAGATGACTATGATACCGGGTTTTGCTCAAATCGCCGACATACAAGTGAATCACACTTTGTCGGTATGGTGCAATCCGAGATCGCCGAAAACACGGATGAAGGCAATCCCGTGCAGGAGGCAGAAAACAACAAACCCACAACTAAGGTGGAAGATCCGACATCCGTCAACACAACGACGAACTCGGAAGCTGACGCCGTGTTAGACGCCATTGAGGCGAGATTAGAGTCAGAAACCGGATCAAACAACTTTGATTCCGAAGACGAAGACGAGGACGCCTTCGAAAGAAAGGTTAAATCTCTTCAAGAGGGATTCCATGAAGTGTTGATGGCAAAACCGGCTGAAAACACGGATGCTGACAGCCAGGAAAGCCCTAGAACTCCTCCGCCGGAGGAAGAGAGAGAAGACGGAGAAACCTCTCCAAGATATCTCGATGTCAAAGAATTGACAGAGGAAGAACCAACCAAAAAACCTCCCTCTTCCAAGAAAAAGCACAAGGCCGCTAAAAAGCTCCAGTACAAACTCCGGAAGAAGAAATCGGCTGATCCAGCCAATGAAAGCCTGGTAGTAGGAGATGCAAGCGGAATAAAGCCCGCGGAGAAGAAAACAAAAGAAATCCTTGTTCCGCCAATGACAGAACAGGAAGAACAGAAGTTACTGCAAACACCAGTGGGATTGCACGAACCCCCTGAAGTGCTAGAAGCCAGGAGACAAGCTCTCCAGAGGCAGCAGCAACATCTATTCAGAACTCGTGAACACCTCCAAAAAACCCAGGATGACATCAAGCTCATGAAGGAAGAAATCGAGGAATACGAGAAAAAGAATAGATCTGGCATTAAACCTACAAGGTTACCCGGAATCGTAAGACCGGAAGTACTGCCGCCAAAAGAAATGTTTCACAACCCATCTTGGCAAAAGCAGGTAAACGGCAAAGATGCCAGAGGAGAACCAATATACAAAACCGCAGCAGAAAATGCGGAAGCAGCGTTCTCCATCCTCAACAATGATATGTACTCCAATGGTGAAAAACCTCAAGGGGTGTATGCTTTCTTAGGAAAAGCATTGCAACAACAACAGCGGGGGCATCAGCGATCAGGGAAGTTGCACGATGACTCAGCCCTATGCAAAACAGCTACATGCGCCGCTGGAGCACCTGGACCGGAAGAACCTGGAGATTCAAGCAATTCAAAAGAGAAGAAAGCGGATCCGAGAAAAGACAAGAAAAATCCCGACAACAAGGATGAAGCGTCTAGAACCGGATCCCATCTCCCGAAAGATGGACTTAACCCTCGCAATCGGGAAGAAAAGCACCGGAATGACGGAAAAGCAATGCCGCCTCCGAGACGCCCCGCTCAAAAAGCTGGAAGACAGGATATACCTCACAGGCGTGAGAGATCCCGGACACCCCCCAGGAATAAGGAAAGACATAGGAGAAGAACTCCACCTTATCCAAAGGGGCATGACCTCGGAAGAAATAGAGAGGATCCCGGAAAAGCGCGTTCGCGCCACAATGGAAAAGAAAGGAGCAGATCCCCTTCTGTCCATTCAGCCGGCAGGTACTCCGCACACATGGATAGAGCAGAAAGAGATGATTTATACTTTGTACCTAAGTGCTTCATAGATAGGATCCTAAGGATAACCCTGCATTCTGGCTTTGCCAAAGTTGGTCCAACGTACCAAAAATATACCGGTAGTACACACCCGGATACCTGGCTCTCAGATTACTATACAACCGTCCAGATCAACAATGGGACAGATTTGGAAGCTGTAAAGTTTCTTCCCCTAACGTTACTGGATGGAGCCAGAGACTGGATCAATGGATTACCCTCCAGAACTGTTGACAGCTGGGATGATATGGCTCGAGTATTTACTCAGCATTTCCGGGGAACCTACAAACGCCCGAATAGCATCAACCAGCTAAACTGTTGCACCCAATTTGAGGACGAACCATACGTGGATTTCATCTCAAGATGGACGGCAATGAAGAATAGTTGCTCTGGAGTAACTGACGTCCAAGCAATGCATGCTTTCGTCAATGGCCTAAAACCCGGACTTGTACCGTTCATGATTGGTTCCAAAAAGCACAAAATCTCAGATCTATGCTTACAACCGCCAATGAACACGCTGCAGCCGAGGACGACATCAGGGCAAGAGGAGGCAATATTGATACACTGATACAGACAAAAAGAACCCTCGCCCTGAGAAAAAAGGAACTCCAGATGCAACACAAAAGCCCAACGAGGTTAACATCGCCTTTGGAAGGGAAAATGGGAACAGGTGGAAAGGACGCATTACGGAACCGATCAATTACACAAAGGAAGAGTGGGAAAAGATTAAGTCGGAAAACTGCGTCCACCATTCGCAATTTGGGAAACCCACCCACACTAACGCACAATGCCGGCTGAACAAGCATATGAAAGGCAGTGCAGGACCCGGAAACAAAGGGAAGAATTCAAAGAGGAAGTTTTCCAAGCAAAAGCCAGAAGCTAAGAAAGAAGACAGTGAATCGGACACTGACGAAAAAATCCAGGAACAACAGCGAAAAGGCGAGCCCAAGTTTCCGAGAGTTGATGGAGAATGTAACCTAACTTTCCTGGCAACTCCCTCAGCAAAGGTGGCAAAGAGAACGCTTCGAGAAATAAACGCGGTTGTTCCGGCAACCCCGAAATTATTGAAGTATTCAAACACACCAATCACCTGGGATCTGTCTGATCATCCTGGAAACATCCCTGAACCCGGCACGCAAGCTCTTGTTGTAAGCCCTATTTTCCAAAACACTAGGCTAAAAAGAGTGCTGATGGATGGAGGATCCTGTATGAACATAATGTACCTGGATACACTGAAGCATCTGAAAATCTCCGAGATCCAGCTCAACCACAGCAACATACGTTTTCACGGCATCGTTCCTGGCAGACAAGCACGATCCATAGGGGAAATTTCCCTAGATGTCACTTTCGGATAAAAAGATCACTTCCGTCAGGAAAAAGTATCCTTCGAAGTGGTGCCGTTCGAAAGCGTGTATCACGCGATACTCGGACGTCCAGCTTTCGCCAAATTCATGGCAAGATCATGTTATATCTATAACAAGCTGAAGATGCTAGGGCCAAAAGGAGGAGTAATCACCACATCTGGAGACTTCAAGTTGGCAAACGAGCTGGAAAAAGAAAACGCCCTTTGCGCTGAGAAACTCATAGCAAAGGTAGAGTTGAAAGAGCTGGCCAAAGAGGTATCGCCGAAAGAAATGCCGGCAGGAAAAGAAAGCCGGAAGCCAACAGATAGCTTCAAGGCTTCCGAGAACACAAGACAGGTAATCCTAGATCCCAAAGATTCGACAAAATTTGTCGTAGTGGGAACTGGGATGACCGACAAATAGGAAAGCGAGCTCATCAAGTTCCTCCGTGAGAACTGGGATATTTTTGCTTGGTGTCCAGCGGACATGCCAGGCGTACCCAGGGAACTTGCTGAGCATCAACTTAAGGTAATTTCAGGATCCAAACCCGTCAAGCAAGGTCTCCGTCGATTTGACGGAATAAGACGAAAGGCTATTGGCAAGGAGATTATCCGGCTTTTGGCAGCAGACTTTATCCGGGAAGTTATACATACTGAATGGCCAGCAAATCCAGTATTAGTCCCGAAGAAAGATACTACTACTCTTAGGATGTGTATAGATTACACCGTATTGAACAAACTGTGTCCAAAAGATTGGTTTGCGTTACCGCGAATCGATCAAAAAATAGATGCCACTGCAGGCTCTGAGCTTTTATGCTTTTTGGACGCATATTACGGGTATCATCATATACACATGAAGAAGGAAGATCAAATCAAAACTTCTTTCATAACCCCCTATGGGACGTACTATTACATAACCATGCCATTTGACCTGAAGAATGCAGGTGCAACCTACCATCGTTGCATGCAACGGTGTTTGCATAGTCAGATTGGCAAAAATGTCCACGTTTACGTGGACGACATCGCTGTCGTCACCAAGGAAAAAGAAACACTCCTTGAGGATTTGTGAGAAACCTTCGAAAATTTGCGCACTTATAAAATGAAGTTAAATCAATTAAAGTGCGTATTCGGGGTTCCCTCAGGAAAACTTCTCGGTTTCATCGTCTCTCATAGAGGAATAGAAGTAAACCCAGAAAAGATCAAAGCAATCTTAAACATCTCCAAGCCTACGTGCATAAAAGATGTGCAAAGATTGACGAGTTCCACTGCAGCCGTCAGGAGGTTTATTAGCCGGCTGGGGGATAAAGCCTTGCCACTACACAAGTTATTGAAAAAATCCGACAAATTCGAGTGGACAGAGGAGGCAGATGCAGCATTAACCCAGTTGAAGGAAACTTTGATGAAAGCTCCGATTTTGGCATCCCAAAAGACGAAGAACCTATGTTCTTGTACCTCACGGCTACAAACCGGGTTATTAGTGCAGTAATTGTTGTGGAAAGGAAGAAGGACGAACAGAGCATACCCGATCAGCATCCGGTATATTATGTAAGAGAAGTATTCTCCTCCAGTTTCCGAAGTACCAGTACTGAAATACTCTAAAGATCAAGGAACTGATGTTGTTGGATCAGCGAAAGGCGGAGAAGCTGAAGATGGATATGGCTGAGAAGCGAAAGCTTATTCCGACCCCAGGAGTTAAGAGTAGTTGACCGGTAGCGGATGCCAGGCTTTCGAGTGAAAGACTGAGCTATTTGACCCGATTTGAAAGAGAGAAACTTGACACGCTATAGTCACAGGCGAGGGCGAGCGAAACCCGTTAGCTACAATTCTACATCTTCTTTTTTGACCCCTTTGATTTGAGTCCAAACAAAGATATCCACACTACCAAAAACTGGCATATGGCGTATTTTTCGCATCTAGAAAACTCCGCCATTACTTCCAAGGACATTCCATAACAATGGTATGCAAAGCACCACTAGGGGATATAATAAACAATGCGGAGGCGACTGGCCGAGTAGCCAAATGGGGCATCGAGCTAGTAGCATTCGACATTAAGTATCAGCCTAGGACGGCAATAAAATCCCAGGTTCTGGCAGATTTTGTTGCCGACTGGACGGAAGCAATGGAAAACACACCAATGCCGGAGTCCGAGTACTGGATCATGCACTTTGACGGATCCAATATGAAGGAGGGCGCTGGAGCTGGTGTAGTCCTAAAATCCCCTAAAGGAGATACAATGGAATATGTATTACAAATACACTTCAACGCCAGTAATAATGTGGCAGAATATGAAGCTCTGCTTCACGGCTTGCATATCGCAAAGGAAATAGGCGTCAAACGCATTTTATGCTATGGCGACTCAGATTTGGTACAACACCAGCTCAACCAAACTTGGGATGCCAAAAGCCCTATAATGGCCGAATACCGGAGAACGGTAGACGAGTTTGCAATCTGTTTCTTCGGATTTGAAGTACTCCATGTTAAAAGGGAGGAAAATTGGAACGCGGGTGCATTAGCCCGCATGGGATCAGAAAGGGTAAAAATCCAACCACCAGGTCTATTCGTCCAACATTTGTACAAACCATCGATAAAAGGTGGAGATGTTGATTATCCTCTGGCTTCCGAGTCAATTGAAGTCATGCTCGTTAACCCGGATTGGACAATCCCATATTTAAACTTCTTAGTTGATCAGAAGTACCCGGATGGAGCAGACGTAGTCTTGCAAAGACAGATTCAGCGTCGATGCAAAGGATACACTGTAATTAACAATTGCCTGTATAAACGCAGTACTACCAGAATTTTTCTGCGATGTATTTAACCAGAAGAAGGACGAGAAATCCTGCAAGAAATCCATGCCGGAGATTGCGGACATCATGCTCAATCAAAAAGAATAGTCAAAAAAGCATTCCGCGCCGGGTTTTTATGGCTAACAGCTAAGACAGACGCTGAGCACAAAGTAAATACGTGTGAAGGGAGTCAGTATTACGCCAAGCAGATAAATATGCCAGCCCAAGCACTCAAAACTATCCCCATTACATGGCCGTTTGCGGTCTGGGGGCTAGATATGATGGGACCATTCAAAACTGCGCGAGGCGGACTCACACATCTACTCGTAGCTGTGGATAAATATACCAAGTGGGTGGAGGCTAAACCCATCAAAAAGTTGGACGGTGTAACTGCCAGAAATTTCATCATTGACATAGTCATGAGATACGGCGTTCCACACAGCATAATAACCGACAACGGGACAAATTTCTCCATTGGAGAGTTGGCAAAATATTGCCGACAAACGGGAATTCGCCTAGATCTCGCATCTGTGGCACACCCGCAATCCAACGAACAGGTTGAAAGAATGAATAGCTCAATATTACAAGGAATACGCCCAAGACTCGAATCTCCTCTTCATAGAGCAGCTGGAGCATGGGTAGAAGAGCTACCTTCCGTGCTTTGGAGCATTCAAACAACACCAAATAGGTCAACCGGGCAAACCCCATTTTTCCTAGTTTATGGTGCCGAAGCAATTCTTCCAACGGACATGCTCCATGATAGCCCAAGAGTGCAGGATTTCGACGACTCGGAAGCCGAAAAAGCACGACAGGATGTCGTCGACTTCTTAGAAGAGGAACGAGAACTTGTGCTTCAAAGATCTTCCATTTACCAGCAAGGTTTACGACGTTACCATAGTCGGAAAATCAGGCATCGTTCTTTTAAAGAAGGTGACCTAGTGCTAAGATTGGTACAGCAAAGAAAACACAAATTGGCCCCAGTATGGGAAGGACCATTCGTCATTAGCAAAGCTATCAAAAATGGATCATACTATATTGTAGATATTCGGGATACGGAAGACCATCCTGACAAGCCGAATCGCAAAAGAAAGAGAAAGATAGATGCTGAACTAGGAGAGACAAAGAGGCCCGGGAGTATCCAGCAGTTACGTCCCTTCTATACTTAGTTCAATTTCTATGTAAACATCTTTGAGATCATGAAATAAAGTTGTCGAAATTCTTACATCCATGTTTTTACAAGTTTATTATAGTGCAAAGCATGATTCCGCCTTATCTATTTCCCAATGATCTTACAAAATACTCAATGTTAACCCGAATTTTGCCTGCGTGCTCGACGTTTAAAAAAACTGAATGATTTTCAGCCTACCAAAGGTTAAAGGAAACTCGGATTGTGCCTGCGTGCTCGAGTTTCATTTAAAAAATTCCTTACTATCCTCTAAAGCATTATCTGATTGTTTATGTGATGGGTCACTCGAGCTAGTAAGTAAAAATGCCTTTAGTATAATCTGTGTTTCCGAGTTTGAACTGATTGGTTTTACCCAGTCACTTGGCATGACGATTAATGTACTACTGAGCCATTTCAAACGCTAAGGACAGTTAAAGCACATAAACCAGAGAGCTTAGAAGAAAAAGGAATATAAAAACCCGGAAAACTTGCAAAGGATTTCATAACTATTAACTGCAAAAGGCGGAGTACTTGTTCATACAAACGAATAGAAGCATTACAATAAAAATTACATTGTAAAGTGCAGGAATGCTCCTATTTCCTATTTCTCCTATCCAGCGTAGGGAGAATTCTTCAAGCATCTGAGTCTTCTTCACTGCTGTCATCTTCGGGGGCTTCTGGAATCTCTTCTTCCGGATAGGTGATGGAGATATTCACCATAGAGGCGATCTTGGTGGCGTGACCCTTAATTTCATCAAATATGGTGGTCCGCTGGGTCTCCGAATATCCAAGAGGGATACCGGACGCCACGCGCCAAGATTTGGCACTGGGGTAATGCATAAGCATAAGCCCTAAAGCCATGCGTGCAACACCCCGGGCCGCGGAGCACAAGGTGGACTCCTTGGCATCCGCAATCTCTATGTTGGGTCCCGGAAGTTCTTCAAGTTCCGAGAGTTCCCCAGACTTTGCGGGAAGGTATCTGTTGATGAGCAACATTCCCGCAGCCTTGATCGCGGTGAATACCTTCCCAAAAGCTCGGATTTTTCAATCCGAGTAAGTTCTGTGTTATCACTTGTTTTTTCAGACAAAACAACCGAAGGGTTAGTGAAAAAGCAGAGAAAGGAATTAAAACATGGAAAATCTGGTGAAAGTTGATAACTTACCGAGGATCTTGTCCATCTCGGAGCCTTCCTCTAGGCGCAGGGTCAAGGCGTTCTCCAAATCTTGGATAGTTGCCTTGTCCTTGTCAGCTTGTTGGGAGGCCTTGGATTGAGCAATTCCAAGAGCCAGATTGCTGGCCTCCAGATCCTTCTGAACCTTCATAAGTTCCTTATGAAGGTCCAAGTTCTCCCGGCGGAGATTCTCGGCATTGCCGGCATCTTCAGCAACTTGTTTGGCTTTCGACAAAGCAGCTGAAAAGCAAAGAAAAAAATTCTGGGTTAAGAAAACTTGGAAAAATACTTAGAAAAAAATATGGACAAGGAACTTCAGAGAAATAAAATATACCTGTTGTTTCCTCCAGCTGTAGCTGAGACGATGCCATCTCTGCTTCCTTACCGTCAAGAATAGACAGAAGGTTTCTAACCTCCTTATTCTTGACGGAAAGTTTGTTGAAAACTTCCAGGTTTATAGTTTCAACGGTTTGCTGAAACACGGAAATGAAACGTCGTGTTTAAGTTAGAAACATTCATTATAATGAAAGCATTAAGTGAAAAGCAGGCATTTAACTTATTGCTTGGGGGCTAGAGATAATACCTGGCTCATCCGCTGTAAACCTGCCAAGTTTTCAGCGAACTCCTTTGCGTACTCGGCAAAAAGAGTCCCGGCCGCGCTAAGGCCCTCGCTGATATTTTTGAATTCTTTAACGAAGATGGGAATCTCCTCCTCAGTTATCCGAGAAGGACCTCCCACCTCAGGGACCGCCCTTTCCCTCGTGTCCGTTTCCGGCACGATGGGCTGGCTGGTCTGCAGGGTTTCAGCGTTGGGGGCTGCAGCATGCTCTTCTGTTGCTGCTGCCGGTGTATCCGGAGTAGTAGCAGGGGAAGGATGTGGGCCTCTGCTGGCCACAGCTTTGTGCCTCTTCAATTTCTTTGACTTCAAAGGAACTGGAGCAAGGCTGAAAAGGAAACATCCGTTGTCGGGGGGTTACCCCCGAGTAGGGGTAAAGCAAGTGCTAAAGGGAAGATCAAAGGAGAGTTTTGGCTGAGTAGCTGGCTACCCGGTACTCGCTACCCGGTTGACTGCTATCCGGCCGTACCTGCTAATGGCCAGAAGGAAGAATCAAGGAAGTTATATTCTTCCGAGTAGAGGGAGTGAGTTCCTACTCGGGACAGAGGTCAAAGGAGCCGTTCTGACACAGGATCCCGCGTATCCTGGGTCCGTACCGGCGCACTATTCATCTTCAGAGCGCGTGCTTATCCGCGTCAGGGTGTCAGCAGGACGGCGCAGGTCAGGGGGCCTACACTGTGGCCGTGACAGTGATACCAGGTCATGGACTTGGTTTTGCACAGCGACTTTGTACACAAGACAAACTAGGAAGCCAAAGCTGTCAGCGAGAAACTGGAAGTGTGCAGTGTGCACACTATGTCGACACCCGGCTGTACTTTTCATCTTGGATGTATTCGACTGGGCACCAGTATATAAGGTGCCCTGCCCCCTCCTGTGCGAGGGTCGTCACTTTAATCGGTTGACTAGTTGGACTCACTAGAGAGAAGAGTGGCTACTCGGCTGTAAGACTAACTGTATTGTGGCTACTCGGAAGAACACACATATAAAGAGAGAAAGGCAGGAGTAGGGGTTTTACCTCCACACGAGGGCCCTGAACCTGGGTAGATCTTGTTGTTTGCAGTGTTTGATTCATCCCACACGCGGCTACTCGCTGCGTGATCCCCCCGAGCACCTCCAGCGTCCATCGACCCCAGATCTTTAGCCATCCTATGGCATCTGCCGTGATACCACCACGACAGTTGGCGCCCACCGTGGGGCAGCCAGCGGCGCTGGCTGGAGTTCATGTTCGGACGGGATCCATTTCTGCTACTAGGGAGCGCGTGGTCTGTGGCCTTGTCCACAGATTCGGCTCCTTCGACTTCGTCACCGACAACGCCGGCGATTTCGGCGGCAGGGCCATGCCGGAGGGCGGCTCGGTGCTCTCCTTCGGCTCGCACCTCGTCTACGTCGCCACCACCATCGTCCGCGAGTACCCCGAGCTGGTGCTCATCGCGGAAGATCCCCCAGCTGTCATCGCTGCCCGCGGAAAGCCAACTGGCTGTTCTGCGGACAACGTGGAAATACTGATGACCGGCCCGGTTATCGCTGCCGGGAAGGGCGCGGCTGCAACCGCGGCAGTCGTTGAGGAGCTTGCTGGCCCGAGCGAGCTCCCGAGAACGCACAAGCCCTACGAGCTGCCCCAGAACATCCCGGGCTACATCCCTCCTTCCACGACATCGACGATACCGGCATCCGCCGTGCCGGTGGGCATGCCGCCTCCCACCGAGCTCGAGCTCATGACCATGAAGGGCTCACGGCTTTACGCCTGTGGTTAGGAGGCCTGCCAAGGCAGGCACCACTCGTCGCAACCTAGGCACCGAGATGGCAGCAGTTGGTGAGACCGCTGGCCAAGCTGATAGCCAAAACACCGCTACCACCAGGCCCAAATACAACACTCCCGCCAAAACCCTTAGAGCTGCTGAGTTGCCGCATCTCGCTGGCGACGCGCGCGTTAGGTAGCAGGAGAGGCTCAATGAGCTAGTGCTAGAGGCTGCTAGGCGGAACGAGGAGTTCCGGAAAGCCAATCCGGGTGCTGGAGCTTCTCAGGTGGTGCACTCGCATGCGGTCAGGTCTAACGATCAGGCCTCAGCACCGCATCCCAGCCGTGAGAGGGACCAGAGTGGATACTCTGGCAGAGACAGGCAGATGCAGGTGTACGACCCGGCTGTCGCCGCGAAACAGCACGCTGTGCCGCGACAGTCTGGTCAAAAACACAATACTGCAGGAGCAACCTATCAAGCCCATAAAGCTCACAGCCAGACGCGAGATGGAGATCGCCCATGCCCTTCTCGGCATCAGGTCGCTCAGCCTACTCGGCAGAGGACACAGCAGCCAGCTGTTGCACAGCCGCGTGCGGCTGCGCTGGCAGCTAACCCGGTGGAGCAACCTGCAGCTGTGCAGGTGAACAGATATGATGACGGCTACTCGGCGATGGGGCTAGCTGGCTATGCTGACCCAAGAGATATCGCTGATCGCGTGGGAGAATGCGTGCTGGAGCCCAGTGATGCCAGGTACACGCTGGACCGGATCAGTCGATCTGCGCAACTCGAGAGCAAGGGGCCGCCTGGCCCAGAGTGCTTTGGTCATCGCATCATGACCGAGCCATCCGTGAAGCAGTTCCAGCTCGCCAGGGGGACCAAGTGCTACAACGGCAGCACCAAGCCGGAAGATTGGCTCAATGACTATGTCACAGTCGTGCACATTGCAGGAGGCAACCGGAGATGGGCCGTGCGGTACATCCCGCAGATGCTAGAAGGACCAGCGAGAACTTGGCTCAACAACCTGCCCAAGCACAACATCAACTGCTGGCTTGACTTCGCGGAAGCCTTTGTCAGCAACTTCACCAGCACTTACCAGAGGCCGAATAGGCCGCAGCAGCTATCCGCTTGCAGGCAGCGGGAAGAGGAGACGGACCGAGAGTATCTTACTCGGTGGAGCACTCTGAGGAACACCTGTGAAGGTGTGAATGAGGCCCAGGCCATCACTTGGTTTGCGCAAGGCTGCAGGCATGGCAGCATGTTGTGGCAGAGGCTGCAGAGAGAGATGCCGAGTACTCTCGCTGAGACCATCAGGATTGCGGATCAGTACGCACTCGGCGACCCAACTCAGCCTCTGCTTGATGCTGCTGAGCCGAGAAGAAACTACAACAACAACAAGCGCAATGAGTTCCAAAAACTGCTGGAGCCCAGTACGGGCAGAACCAGAATCAGGGCCAAGGCATCAAGAAGCCATACAATGCTCCCCAGCAGGGTAGCGGCAACTCGGGTCCTGTTCAAAAGTTTGTCTTCAAGGACATGAAGGATGGCCCATGCAGTTTCCATACTCGGCATCCCGCTAGACCTGCCAACCACACTACTCGGTAGTGCAGTTGGTGGGAACAAATCAAGAACGAGGGTCTGCCTCCTCCTCCTCCTCTGCCAGCTGCGAATGCCAATGCGCAGCCTGCTCGCGCACCCGCTGCCCGGCCTCTAGCTTTCCCGAGAAGAGAAAATGTGAACCAGGTGGCTTTAGGAGCCAACCGCTACTTCAACAATAACGGCTACCGCAACAACAACAACAACAACGACCGCAACCGCAACTTCTATACCCGCAACAACAACAAAGGCAACAACAACAACAACAACAACCAAGGTAACAACAATGTAAAAAATGGAGATGGAGGCCGCAACCAGTACCAGGAACACCACAAGAGTTACATGATCTTCACCTCCGAGCCCGTCGACAAGCAGTCTCAACACAGGCGTGCCATGGAGGTAAATGCTGTGATCCCTGCTGTTCCTCACTACCTGCATTGGTGCAACCAAGAGATCACTTGGTCCAGAGCTGATCATCCGAGGGTGATGCCCAACCTGGGTAGCTACGCCTTGGTGGTGGATCCCACCTTCTTGGGTACTCAGAAGAACGTGAGGTTCAGCAAGGTGCTGATCGACAACGGCAACAGCATCAACATCGTGTACAGCGACACGCTCGAGAAGCTCGGTATGGCCGAGAACATGCTGCTGCCCAGCAAGACCATTTTCCACGGCATTGTGCCAGGAGTTTCTTGTTCTCCGATTGGCCGCATGTGGATAGGCGTTCTATTCGGCACCAGGGAGAACTGCCGCACGGGAGCCTGCCGTTCGAGGTAGTTGATCACCAGAGCCCCTATCACGCCCTACTCGGCAGGCCTGCTCTCAGCAAGTTCATGGCCTCTACCCATGCTGCCTACCTAAAGATGAAGATCCCTGGTCCCAATGGAGTCATCACCATCTCTGGTGAGAAATCTATGGAATGTGCCTCTGCTGGTTCTCAGTTGGCGGAGTCCATGGTAATTGCTGCCGAGAAGAAGAAGATGTACGAGGTGGTGGCTATGGCACAAGCATCGCAAGGTGGCGCGCCTGGCATGCCGAGTTCCCAGTACGGGACAGAGTTCCAGGCGTCCCAGGAGACGAAGAAGGTTCAGGTCGACTCCGAGTTCCCCGACCGTGTTGCCATCATCGACGCAGGGTTGGAGGAGAAATAGGAAAGCGAGCTCATCCACTTCCTCCGTGAGAATCGAGACGTGTTCGCCTGGTCCAATGAGGATTTACCAGGTGTCCCGAGGGAGTTGGTTGAGCACTCGCTACATGTGCGCCCTGACGCCAAACCAGTGAAGCAGGCGATGCGCCGCTTCGGAGATGAGAGGAGGAAAGTTATCGGTGATCAGATCACCAAGTTGCTGATAAGCAACTTCATCATGGAGGTTCTGCATCCGGACTGGCTAGCCAACCCAGTTATGGTTGAGAAGAAGAAGGAGGACCCCAAGGCCGCTACCGCGTGGCGCATGTGCGTCGACTACACTGACTTGAACAAGGCCTACCCCAAGGATCCCTTTCCGCTACCCCGCATCGATCAGGTGATCGATTCCACTGTTGGTTGTGAGCTTTTGTCTTTCATAGATGCCTACTCTGGTTTTCATCAGATAGCTCTCAACCCTGCTGATCAAATAAAGACTGCTTTCATTACCCCGTAAGGGGCTTATTGCTATCGTGTCATGTGCTTTGGGTTGCGGAATGCTGGTGCTACTTATCAGAGATGCATGCAAAAATGCTTGCATGATCAACTCGGCAAGAATGTGCAGGTGTACGTAGATGACATTGTCATCAAAACGAATAAAACACATACTCTGCTTAGTGACCTTGAGGAAACTTTTGCCAACTTGCGCAAGTACAAGATGAAGCTGAACCCGAGTAAATGCACCTTTGGCGTCCCGGCTGGCAAGCTGCTCGGCTTCTTGGTATCCAGTCGGGGCATTGAGGCCAATCCTTCAAAGATAAAAGCTATTGAGAGCATGTCTTTGCCGAGATCCCTGAAGGATGTGCAAAAATTCACTGGTTGCTTGGCATCTCTGAGCCGTTTTTTGGGCAGAATGGGCGAGAAGTCCCTGCCTCGGTATCAATTGATGAAGAAAAGTGACAAGTTTGTCTGGACACCACAAGCTGATGTGGCATTCAATGAGCTGAAGGCGATGCTGGGTAGCGCTCCCATCTTGGCTAGTCCGCTACCCAAGGAGCCTATGCTGTTATATGTTGCTGCTACTAATCGGGTAGTCAGTGTGGTGATTCACTACAAGAAATATGCTGATACTTGACGCTCTGTTTTCGTCACCAAATCGTCATCATATTTCATCCATGACGATCTTATGACGAAAAACAAATCGTTGAAAACCGAGCGTCAGTAATTAACCACAACGACGTTTTTTTGGAAACGTCATGGATATCCACGACGATTTAGAAACGTCATGAATCTATGACGATCGAATATCGTCGTGAGTAGTCCGGGCAGGACACATCAGCTCCGACGTGGCTAGTCCTACGTGGCAAAATCATGACGATTTAAAAACGTCGTGGATCAAAATCAGCCCGGTCCATTTCGTTGATCTTCATGGGCCTAGCCCAATAAATCTGATATTTTTCTTTTCTTGTCAGTGGTCTTTATGGTCCATTTTCCTTTTAGGCCGTAGCATTTTTAGGGTCTTTGGGCCTTAGCCTTTTGCGGTTGGTTTACATTTATGGGCTTTGGCCATTTAACATTTTTTTTCAATTCTAGGCCTAGGCAATACGCTAAAATTTTGGACCTGGGACTTATTTCGATTCGTTCCTTTTTATTTCAAGAATTTTGGGTTTTATGACAGATATTTTGTTCGGATATTGCAGGTTGCTGGTCCCTCTCATCAAGTAACTTCTTAAAAAAAATGAGAATAATCAGATACAGAACAAATACAACATACATTCAGATACAAATATCAGCCAAATATGTTCATAACTTGACTCGGAACATATACAATTGCCTCACAAAATACCAGGTGGTGACACGAGTCTTTTCTAGTTATAATTAAGCATTCAGCAACACAGACACCAGGATACCATCCTAAACAAAGCAAAGCTTGATAGCGCACAGATGGAAAGACAGAAATATTCTCATTTCTTCTTGGCAGCCTCTCCAGCCTTGGTCTGCAAAATGGAAACAGAACTTCGTCACATGCTGAAACAAACAAATCTGTTTCAAGGTACAATGATCAACACATTTGCGACAAACTGACCTTCACACCACGGATCTTCTTGGTCCTGTTCTTCCTGATGTGCACGACATGATCTTCTGCTGATGTTGCGTCCGTGCGCTCAATGAAGAGTACCAATGCATCCAAGTAGAACAAAATCACCATCATTAATCCACAACTTCCCAGTCCAAGCATATATCAAAGGACAGTGAAAAAAATTGAGAAGAACACTGAAAATAACTATTTCATGTCATGTAGAGTTCATACGTCAGGTAGCAGTGCATACATAATCTCTGTTTTAGCAGTAGGTTAGCAGTAGTAAAAGATTATTTAGACAGAAAGGTATTTAGGAGCATGCATTCAGACTCTCTGTGTTAGCAGTAGTCATAACTTTCTTGCAATAAATGAAGTGTATCAAGTTAACAGCAATATGAAGAATTAACATATCATACTATGCCACCAACACTCCAGCCAATAATGGCATCTAATAATGCATATATGCCTAACATATAAAGGGATATTTTTATTTCCAGGAACATTCATGATGCAGAAGCAACCATCCACATATATAAACACAATTATGCCAAGCATTCCCATCCCACAGGAAGCCCGAGCCCACTAGTTACATCCAAAGCAAAACAAATTTGTGTTATGGGCACAACAGAAACAGAAAACATATGTACAACCAGTGGGACATCACACAGCTCAGTCATTTCTTTCAAATCCTTAAGTTTATAGACCATTCCAAAAAAAATAGCTCTTACTGTTGGGGTTGGTCTTATGGTTTGTAACAGAGACATAGACTAGCAGCAGTTCAACTACACTCATCAGTTTTAACTCCACTAAAGTATGCCTATCTGAAGTAGTGTAGGGAAGTTTTACATGAGTTAATGGTGTTAAATAAAGTACCAACTCAGCTATCAAATTGCAAGCAAAGCAGGATCAAGACACCAAGTTAGAGGCGTAGATCAACAGATTAACAAGACATGAAAACGGAACTGTAATAATCTAAATCGTCTTAAAATGGATAGACAATCTGCAGTTATAGATGGAGTAGCAAATAACAACCGCATAGCAACCGAAACAGAACTGCAATAATCTAAATCTTCTTAAAATAGATAGCAAATCTGCAGTTATAGATGGAGTAGCAAATAAAACCGCATAGCAACCATGAACAGACGTGCATATTGCTACATCAAAGGCATATGGACGGCACTAAGATAAAACCTGGGATCTATTACCAATTAAAACTAAGCATATTAGTACAACAAGTCCACTGAATTGCAGCACATCCATTGTAAGACTTATAACTTACATATGGAAATCAGAGGAATCAAATTGAATCATGTATAAGATCTGTGGTCCAAAAATAATGGGTAAGACAAGGATAATCCGACTCTAAAGAAAAGAATCTACAACAGCAGGTCACACGCAAAAATAATGGCTTGGGATTTCTGCCACAGTCCAGATCTGCAAGCTCATGAAAATGGAGGAGGAGGGGTGGGTTGTTACCTGGACGCCCTTGAAGGTCTAGCTGTTGAAGAGCCCTCGCGAGGTAGTCGGTGTCGTTGATGCTATGGTAGCCGGTGGCGTTGACCCCTGGCCTCCCGTTTAGGATCCTCGCGAGGGAAGCAAGGTCGGGTGCAGCCGGATCCAGATGCAGGGAGGTCGAGGGAGGCCGGATACGACGACATGTAGGTCGGGGAAGTCCGCATCTGGCGTAATGAGGGTCGGGGAAGGCCGCATCTGGCGCCAGGAAGCTCGTCCTCCATGGTCGCCGCCGTGGCGGATCTGCAGAGAGAGAGAGAGACAAAGACAGAGAGAAAAATAAGGTGAGAGGCAGAAACAGGGAGACATCGGGAGTGGGGAAGAAGGGAAGAGATCCGGCGACCCCGTGGATTTGGTCCACCCTACGATCTCACGCGCACCAAGGCATCTCGGCCGCTTGCTCGAGGATCCTTACTGGCCAGATCTGCGGTCAACGAAACCACCACAGATCTGGTGAGGACGCGTCAAAGTCGGGAGGGAGCACCGGCCGTGGCTCCTTCTATACTTCCGTCCGCGTTTCCTAGAGGGAGAGGGAGGCGAAGAGATCCTCCTCTGCGCTGCAAGCCATGTCGGGAGGGAGAGGGATAAAGAGTGGTGGAGAGGCCGGTCGCGAGATGGAGAGGGGTGGAGAGGCCGGTTGCGAGATGGGGAGGGGTTGAGATGGAGAGGGGTGGAGAGGCCGGTTGGAGGGAGGCGCCATCGGCGGTCTGTTGAAGGCGGAGGAGGTGGTCACTGCGCTCGGGGGCCTGGTGGGAGGGTATCCGGCGGCGGCGCTAGGAGTGCTGGGGAATCTGGATCGGGATTAGGTGGGGAGAGAGGAGCGGCTGGGGGAAGAGGGCGGTGGCTCGGGGAAGAGGGAGGCAGAGAAGATGGGGCGGCGGGTTTGGGCGAGTTAGGGTTTGGCGGCGGGGCAGAGAGAGAAAGGAGGGGAGGGATTGATGCTAGGGTTTGGGGGCGCCGGGGTTTGGGCGGGTTTGGGCGCGCGGCAGTGACTTAAAGCGAAATTTCCGTGTCTCATGGAGGGAAAGTGGGAGCCAAAATTTTTGGTAATAATAAGTAAGTATAAAAATAGTGAATAAAGAACTATAAGTAATTATAAATAATGAATAAGTAGGAAAATAAAATATCACATGACATATTTAAATTTCAATTAAAATTAGCACAAAAATATAAGAAATTTGCACACAACCTCGGAGTAATATAAGAAACTTTTATTTTTTATTGAATAAAAACATCATTTTCTATTTTCGGAGTGCCAAAAAAGGGTTTTTTTGTGAAGCACCTACCAAAATTATGTTACAAAATTTTACAAAGTAAAATTCTAAATATATTATGTCATATTTTATCTACAAATAACAAATTTACTACCACTCAATAGCTTTTCATACACCTCTTTTGAAAAAGACAAATTTCTTCGGATTCCGCTGAAACCGGGCAAAATTTGAACTATAGGTGCCTCGTAGTTTGCTCATGATTTTTTGCAAAAATCATTTTTAGGTAGACAAGTACCTATTCCAACATAGATACACCAAGAGTTCATCAAGATTCAACCTCTAGGTACTAACGGTCATGTCCCCCGTTTTGACCGTTTTCCGAAACCGGCTTATAAAATTCCAGAAAATTCAAAAAAACTCGAAACGATGCAAGATCTTCGCGTGGTGTTGTTATATATGTCCTAGTATCCACCAAAAATAATAAACTTGGAATACGATAGTTTGGTTGAAAATGTTTTCACACAAATGAGCTATCTCGTACGAAGATTCATGGCTTTCGGGCGAAATGACGGATGTTTTGGCCACATCCATGGCATAGTTTGTTTAAATGTCACCATATTCCACAAAAAGATGCATATTGTCACAAATAACAATGTTCACGAAGATAGTTTTATTTTTCGTTGAATAAAAATACCATTTTCCATCTCCGGAGTGTCAAAACTGGGTTTTTTTGTGAAGCACATACACAAAATATGTTGCAACAATGTACAAAGTAAAATTCTAAATATATTATGTCATATTTTATCTACAAATAACAAACTTACTACCTCTCAATAGCTCAAAATACACCTCTTTCGAAAAAGACAAATTTCTGCCGATTCCGCTGAAACCGGGCAAAATTTGAACTATAGGTGCCTCGTAGTTTTCTCTTTATTTTTTGAAAAAATCATTTTTAGGTACCCAAGTACCTATTTCAATAGAGATGTACCAAGAGTTCATCAAGATTCAACCTCTAGGTACTAACGGTCATGTCCCCCGTTTTGACCGTTTTCCGAAACCGGCTTATAAAATTCCAGAAAATTCAAAAAAACTCGAAACGATGCAAGATCTTCGAGTGGTGTTGTTATATATGTCATAGTATCCACCAAAAATAATAAACTTCGAATACGACAATTTGGTGGAAAATGTGTTCACACAAATGAGCTATCTCGTACGAAGATTCATGGCTTTCGGGCGAAATGACGGATGTTTTGGCCACATCCATGGCATAGTTTGTTTAAATGTCACCATATTCCAAAAAAAGATGCATATTGGTACAACTAACAATGTTCACAAAGAAAGTTTTATTTTTCGGTGAATAAAAATACCATTTTCCATCTCCGGAGTGTCAAAACTGGGTTTTTTTGTGAAGCACATACACAAAATATGTTGCAACAATGTACAAAGTAAAATTCTAAATATATTATGTCATATTTTATCTACAAATAACAAACTTACTACCTCTCAATAGCTCAAAATACACCTCTTTCGAAAAAGACAAATTTCTGCCGATTCCGTTGAAACCGAGCCAACTTTGAACTACAGGTGCCTCGTAGTTTTCTCTTTATTTTTTGAAAAAATCATTTTTAGGTACCCAAGTACCTATTTCAATAGAGATACACCAAGAGTTCATCAAGATTCAACCTCTAGGTACTAACGGTCATGTCCCCCGTTTTGACCGTTTTCCGAAACCGGCTTTGAAAATTCCAGAAAATTCAAAATAACTTGAAACGATGCAAGATCTTCGCGTGGTGTTGTTATATATGTCCTAGTATCCACCAAAAATAATAAACTTCGAATACGACAATTTGGTGGAAAATGTGTTCAGAGAAATGAGCTATCTCGTACGAATATTCATGGCTTTCGGGCGAAATGTCGGATGTTTTGGCCACATCCATGGCATAGTTTGTTGAAATGTGCCCATATTCTACACAAACATGCATCTTGGAAGCACGGACAATGTTCACGAAGAAAGTTTTATTTTTCTCTTAATAAAAATAGCATTTTTTCATTTTCGGAGTGTCAAAAAAGGTTTTTTTTGTGAAGCAACTACCAAAAATATGTTAGAGAGATGCACCAAATAAAATTATGAAGTTATTATACCACATTTCATGTTCATAGATACACCAAGATATTATTGTAAATAATTTTACAAATTTTACAAAATTGGTTTCGGTCAATTTGAAGGTGAAATTCAAATTATAGAAAATGTAAACAGGAATAAAAAACAGTTAATATCTAGCCCAACCCAACTAACTGTGAGAACCTGCTCCAGCACTAGCTACACAGGCCAAATTTCGGCCCATGCAAAGTGGGAAGCATTCCCCCCACCCGCCCCGAGAAAAAAAATTTCGGCCCATGCGAAGAGGGAAGCAACCCAACTAGCTTCGATTTTTCCTTAAGTAGGCCGAATGGTGTAAATGGACAGCAACCGTGAGTTGGCCTAGTGGTTGTGCTGCTCGTATGTGTGCTCGAGGTGCAGGGTTCGGGTCCCTCTACCCGCACAACATTATTTTGGCGAATATTCGTAGGTGAGCTCCAGGCCACGTCATGTGCAAACGTAGGTGAGCTCGAGGCCACGTCAAGTGCAAACGTAGGTGAGCTAGGACACCTCACATGTAATGTGATGTACTGTAGTTTGTGGGGCTGGCCCCACATGTCATTGGTAGGCAAGTGAAGCTATGGATTGACACATAAGCAAGGAAATGGCAACTGAACATTACACGTTGGCAAAAATTGATGAGGTGGTCATCCAGATCAAATAAATGTGTATACGTTGCAGCGTCATGACGATTTATATTCGTCGTAATCTGTTAAAAAATAAAGCTTCGGATCACATGCACCGTTTATGACGATTTCATCTTATATGGGTACGATGTTTTTAACTCAAATCGTCGTTATTTTACAGGGTTTTTATCCCCTCAAACAACTTACGACGATCTTGTTTGAAATCGTCACAACTCTATGACGATTTCGTTCACCGTCGTTACGAGAACGTCATGTATCAACACATTTCTTGTAGTGATTGTGGTGGAACGAGAAGAGGAAGGCAAGAGTGTGCAGCGGCCAGTATATTATCTCAGTGAGGTGTTGTCCATCTCCAAGCAGAACTACCCGCACTACCAGAAGATGACTTACGGCGTGTACCTGGGCGCCAAGAAGCTGAAGCACTATTTCCAAGAGCATCCCATCACTATGGTGAGTTCTGCTCCCATCTCGGACATCATGGGCAACAAGGAGGCAAGTGGCAGAGTAGCCAAGTGGGCAATCGAGCTGGCCGCGTACGCTCCCCGTATGCGAGAAGAGAAGCCATCAAGTCTCAAATTCTGGCGGAGTTCCTGGTGGATTGGGCTGAGGTGCAATATGAGCCTCCTTCTCCTGCAACCAATTACTGGAAGATGCATTTTGATGGCTCCAAAGTGAAGGAAGGCCTTGGCGCTGGCGTAGTGCTTACGTCACCCAAGCGAGATCAACTCAAGTACGTGCTGCAAATCCGCTTCAAGGCATCCAACAATGTAGCAGAGTACGAGGCCGTGGTACACGGTTTGAAGGTGGCAAAGGAGGTTGGCATGCAGCGCATTATATGCTATGGCGACTCGGATCTGGTGGTGCAGCAAGTTTCTGGTACTTGGGATGCTCTGGATGCCAACATGGCCTCATACCGCTTCTTGCTGCAAACCATGACGGGATTCTTTGAAGGATGCGAGTTCCAGCACATCCATCAAGCAGAGAATGAGGCAGCTGATGAGCTATCCAAGTTGGGGTCTTCTCGGCAGTACATTCCAGCTGGGATTACCTTGGAGCATTTGAGAAAGCCATCCATCAAGCCATCCCCCAACTCGGAGTCCATCTTCGTTCCTTCTCTGCCTAGTGAGGAAGATGTTCCCATGGAGATTGACTGGGAAGGTGCAAAAGAGAACCCGGGGACTGCAGTCTCCATCCCGGGGACTGTCCCTCCTTACTCGGGGACTGCCCCTCTCAACTCGGGGACTGTCGCTTTCATTGAGGAAGTCCTTGCAAACCGTTCGGGGCTTCAGAGAATCAACCCCAACTCAGAAGAAGATGCGGTGGTGGCTGTTCCGATGGAATTGGACGAACCAGTGTTCCCCACACGGGAGACACCGAGTTGGGCTATGCCCATATTATCCTTTCTAAAGGACGGCTCCCTCACAGATGATGAGGTTACCGCAAGGAAAATTCAGAGAAGACCCAAGGGCTACTCCATCTTCAGAGAAGTGCTGCACAAAAGAAGTCCCACTGGCGTATTGCAACGCTGTGCGGAACCGGAAGAAGGAGAAGAAATTCTGGTGGAGATACACCAAGGAGAATGCGGACATCACGCCTCTTCTCGGGCTCTGGTCAAGAAGGCTTTTTGGCATGGCTTCTTTTGGCTCACTGCCTTGAAGCAAGCTGAAGATATTGTGAGGAAGTGCAACGGCTGCCAGAGATTCGCAAGTAAGATCCACATGCCTGCTTCTGAGTTGAAAACCATTCCCATTACTTGGCCATTTGCTGTTTGGTGTTTGGATATGGTTGGTCCCTTCAAGCCGGCTAGAGGAAACATGACTCACATCTTGGTCATGATTGATAAGTTCACCAAGTGGATTGAAGTGAATCCTATTCGGAAGTGTGATGGAGCCACAGCTGTGAGTTTCCTGAAGGATGTGATCCTGAGATACGGCTACCCGCATAGCATCATCACAGATAATGGCACAAATTTTGCTGTGCCTTGGTAAGGTTCTGCAGAGATAAGCACATCCGGCTAGATGTCGCGTCTGTCGCACATCCCGCCTCCAATGGGCAAGTTGAAAGAGCAAATGGCATGGTGCTGTCAGGCATAATGCCACGGCTGATTGAGCCACTGCCGAAAACACCTGGGTGTTGGCTAGACGAGTTGCCAGCGGTGTTGTGGAGTCTAAGGACTACCCCTAACCGGTCAACCGGCTACACACCATTCTTCTTGGTTTATGGGGCTGAGGCCGTGTTGCCAATTGACCTAGAGTATGACTCCCCCCGAGTAGCCCTCTACACTGAGGCGGAGGCGAGAGAAGCTCGAGAAGATGACGTTGACCTGCTAGAAGAAGCAAGAGAGCTTACTCTGTTACGTTCAGCTGTTTACCAGCAAAACCTGAGGCGCTATCATAGCCGGAAAGTGAACCCAAGGGTTTTCAGAGAAGGAGACATGGTCCTTAGGCTCGTGCAGCGCACAGCCGAGATGCACAAGCTATCTCCTCCGTGGGAAGGGCCATTCATTGTGAGCAAGGCTCTACACAATGATGCTTATTATCTTGTTGACGTATAGCCACCACAAAAGAACATGCCGGATAAAGCTAGAGAGGAATCTAAGCGCCCTGGAATGTAGCTCTACTCCGTCGCTTTCATTCGTGAGCAAAAAACTATGTATGTACTCTCTCATCCGAGTTAAGCTTCTATTCGGCAATCTGAAATTTAACTCGGGGACTGCCCTCGTCCAAATTGTTCCTTGTGTTTACTCTGCTTTACTTTGTCTATTCGGTTGCACCACCTAGAATTTCAAAAGCATACAAAGTAGTGTGTTTAAACTCACCGGACACTCTGCGACTCTGCTGCTGTCCGCAACCCGGCTTCATGGAAAGCCAGAGAACAAGCCAAAGGGTCAATGAACACATGAAAAATTGCAAAGGAAAGGAAGCGTGTGGCAACCGAATAGAGTGTTTTTTACTGTTTTTTCTTTTTCGGCTAAGTGTTGGGCAGCGTTACTATGGTTTTTCTAAGGAGCTGAGTATTTGAAACTCCAACTTTGAACTCTTGTGACTCGACTACTAAAAAAGCAACAAGTTGCAGGTAAGAGCTGAGATAAAAAGGAAGAGCAGATAAAAAATGCAACTCGGGGACTTGCATAATAACGCAACCCGGCATCGAGCCAGAGTTGCTCAATTAACAAATTTCAAACGTCAAGGGAAATAAAACTGAGTAGCAACAGAAATGATAATTGTTTGATACATATGCACCCGGCATCCCGGGGATCTGATAAAAGTTCTAGAGCATAAGTGGTTTCAGGAGATCACTAGTTGGAGGTAGCAGTGTTGTCCAGGTTGGCGTTGGCAGCATCAGCCTCGGTGTTGGCATTGGCAGCATCAGAAGTGGAGGTGGCCACCGAGATGGGGTCGGTGGCTGAAGTGGAAGCAGTGGACCGAGTGCGGAGTAGCGCCGCGTCGTCAAGTGCCGTGCCAGAGGACGAGCCAACTCGGGAGCCGCGTCCTGGATCACCATCTTGGTGGTGATAGTGGCATCCTGGGACTCGGCTTCCAGCTCTTCAGCGTCTTCATCGACCTTGCCCTTCCCCTTCCCGGGTCCCTCCTTGGCGCCAGTGTTTTCGAAGACACTCAAGTCCTCCGACTCGGTGTCCTCGTCTTCATCCTCGCCCTCGCTTTTCGCCTCGGTGTCAGGCTCGGTGGGGCCGTCGATGAAGATGGCGGTGTCCGCGTAGGAGGCGATCTCGTACGCAACAGCTTTGCGGCGTGCAACGTAGTCGGTATCATCTGACCACTTGGAGCCTTGGCGCATCTCGAGGATCGTGTCAAGGTTCAGATTTTCATACCAGTTGCAAATGAAGCGAAGAAGCAGATCGGCCCCTGCCCGAGCTGCGGATGCGCGCCATTTCTTCAGCTCGGCCTTTGCACCGTTGAGCTTCTCGGAGAGCACGCGAAGAGTTTTGGGCGCAGGCTCACCAGGCCAGAACAGATCGTGTAGCTTGAAGGCCGTGGACACCATGGTGGTGCCCAGGCCTTTGAGCTGGCAAAGCTGCGACTTGATGCTGGAAAGGTTGTCATCGATCGTGGCTTTGGTGTTCATGGGCAATCCTTTCTCAGCTCGTACTTCTTGCGCCTTAGCCAAAGCAGGCGTGCTAGCCGCGCAGAGATCAGGGAAGATATCTGAGAGTGGAAACAGAGAAAAGTTAGAACTGGGGGCAGAAAAAAGAGGCAACCAAAAAAAAAATGAAAAGGAAAGCAAGCCAAGCGGGAGAAGAAAGAAACAGTCAAGTCCCGAGAAGCGTAAGCTTACTATTGAGGTCTACGAGTAGCACGTTCAGCTTGGACTTCCACTCTTCCTCGTCAGCAATATGCCGCTCCTCAACCTGACGCGCGGTGGCGAGCTGGAGCATGAGTTGCGAGTTGTGCTCTTTCACCACCGCAAGCTCCGTCTCGAGCGTCTTCTCTCTGGCTTTGCTTGTTGTCCTGGTCTCCAAGGCGTCCTCGAGAGCTGCCTTCAGCTTCACTTGCATATCTTTGAACTCGGCGCGCTCGGCGTCGCGTTCCCTCTTGAGTTATGCATCTCGGGTGGCCAGCTGCTGCTGCACCTCGGCAGGCATCAGGCAGTTGAGATGCTCTTCCCGGAACTTCTTGTACTCTTATGTGGGAAGAACGTCACGGTTAGCAGAATAACAAAGGAAAAGGAGAAAAACAAGCACAGAAGAATCAGCAACTCACCTTCCAGTCCCTTGATCCTGCTCTCGGCGGAGGCAGTAAAGATATGGCAGTGCTCGTGTTCCTTCGCCAACTCATTGAATTTGCCTGCAGAGTAGAAGAAGTTAGAGCAAAGAGCAAATCCGAGCGTAAACACAAAACACACTAACCGAATAGCTAAAGGCTTACTTTCGATTGCAGAGAGTTGAAGGGCACGATCCACTGCAGCCTGCTCCATCTCGGCGTCATCCTTGCGCTCCTTTTCCAGGGCCGCGAGACGTTTTGTGGCGATGCTATGGTTCCAGAGCAGCCGCCGGAACAAGTTGGTCCTCTTCAGGAGGCTATTCTGTGAAGAAGAAAGAAAATGAGTTAGACAGTTTTTTGGAAGATTTGGCCCGAGAAGACGACAACTCGGTTGAGTACCCGTCTACTCGGCCCGAACCTCGGGGACTGAGTAGTGGATAAGGAGAAAAAGAAGAACAGAGGAGAAGAAAAATCGCAACTCGGAACAAGCAATAGAAACTTACAGCGTATGTCTGCTCGATGTCCTCGGCGGCTTTGCGGAGAACGAATAGCTTCGCGGCCAGCGTGCTCGTGCCGTAGGCGATGGTCATGGGATTGTAGCCCATGTCAGCCTTGTTCCAGTCGATACGCCAGTGATCCAGCGTGCCCACGGTGCTGCCATCCCACGTCTTGTTGCCATGGGCGGCGCTTTCCCACACCTGGTCGATGAAGCCTACTCGGTCCACGACCTGCATCAGCCCCTCGGATTGGATCTCAGTCTCGCTGGCCTCGCGCGAGTAGAACTGAAGGGTCTTCTTCTCCTTCAACTTGGCGTCCACTGCCTTGGCCTGGCCGCCCTTCGTAATGGCGAGCCGCTGCTCGCCCTTGGTCAACTCAATGTTGTGCTGCTTGGCCATTTGCAGCATGTATGGCAGGAAGCTGGGTTGCGACTGAGCAGCACTCGACCCCTCGCCTGCGCCAGCAGACCCAACAGCAGCGCCAATCGTAAGCTGCGTGCTCTTCGCAGCCGGCTTCCCGGTTGATTTGGGCGGAGGCATCAGGGCAGAATCCTGCGCAACCTGGCGCGGTGGATTCCTGCGGACAGCTACGGCTTCAGGCTGGACGGCCTTCTTGGCAGCATCCGTCCGAGAAGCAGACGGAGGCGCTTGGCGTGAAGTGAAAGGAGGCTGCTGAAATGCAGTCTTCTTGGTGCCCTGCTTAGGAGGAGGGCTCGGCGCAGTCTTGTGCGTGCTTTGCTTTGGTGGAGGGCTTGGTGCAGTCTTGGTTTTCTTCTGTGTTGGTGGAGGGCTCGGTGCAGCGGGTGGAGTAACCTGCTGGGTAGGCGGCACAAGGGGTGGAGTAACCTGCATCTGGCTGCGCTTGATCCTGCAGGACCGGCTCCACCAAAGTCTCCTCAACCCGTTGCTCGGCAGCGGGATCAGGTCTTGCGTCTTCTGTTTCTTCTACCCGCGGCGTGGCCGCGGGGTCATATTGAATGGCATCTTCGTCTTCCTGCTGCTCCATGTTCTCGTCTTGCCGCTCAAGGGCGGCATGGTTTTGGTGCTCAGCGTCTTGTTCAGTATTCTCCCCAGCTGAGGCAGCTGGGGGAGAAGGAGGCATCTGGTCGTGAGCAGCATCCTGCGCGCTCTGGTCAGCGCGGGCCTGCTGCTCCAGGTTCATGTCTTGATCACCAGCGCCCGTGTTCTCGGCGCCGGCGTCTTCTTCTTCTGTCTTCACGGGAGAGGGCGCACGCGTCCTATCCCATGGTGCTGGCTCATCCTCGTCCTCAGAGAGGTCAACGAGCGTCTCAACGTCGATGTCAGGCTTCCTCTTGGAGCTAGTGGGAGCTGCGGCAGCGTCAGCATCCAGAGGATCGCTGGAAGAGAAAGAAAGTTCAGAAAAAGAAAAAGGGAGTTCAGAAACAGAGAAGGGAAAGGGAACACCGAGAAGCAGCAGCAGAATGCAACTTGGATGAAAGTTACTTACCCCTTGCGGGTGGGGAGTGGCTTCCTGGCGGTGACCTTCTTCTTCTTCTTCTCGGCCTTCTTGGGCTTCTTGGCGGCAGGCTCTTGGGCACCACTGCCTACTCTTTTACGAGTGGTAGGAGCTGCAACAGAGAGAGGATCGACGTCGATGGCATCTTCGTCTTCCTCGTCCACCTCAGGGTCATCTGCAGAGTAGAAGAGAAAAAGGAGTTGAGAAACAGAAAGGGGAGTTGGATTGCGCTACTCGCAGTCAGAGAGGCGAACTTAGTCACGTTCGTCGTCCTCGGACCAATCCCGAATAGACGCGTCAACGTGATGCTTACCCGGCTGCTCGGCGTGGGGGATGCAGAGGGTGTCCTGGGTATGGTAGGCGGTATCGTCGTCCTCTTCTCGGTCGCTGCTCCAATTGGCCTCAAAGATCTCCTCGTCTTCCTCGTCCTGGCGATCAATATGCTGGAAAGGAGAGCAGATGGCACGAATAAGTTGAGTTTAAGGCTAAGGAGTTCTACCCAGTATGGCATGCAAACACAAAGCATACAAGTCTACAGATTTCTATTCAGAGTAGCATGCAAACACAAAGCATATTTGGCTAAGGTTCGCTACTCGACACGGCGTGCAAACACAAAGCACATAAAGCCAACGAGATGTTTGTGGTGTTCTACTCGGTGCAGCATGCAGAGACTAAGCATACTAAGCTGGAAAGCCACCTACTCGGTATCAAAATGCAGAGATAAAGCATAGGAGCCTAACCTTTTCAATTGGCTTGGTGCGGCTGTACGGCATGAAGCCATACTGCCAGGTGTCGTTGAGGGATGTCTTCATGATAGATCTCGCCCAGACGGCCACATCGCCGGTGCTGAGCTCAAAAGTTGTAGTCCTTGTGCAGTCCCGTCTGCCTCCCATTAAGCACATTTTGTGGGAGCAGCGCTAGAGCGGGAGCACTCGGCGTGAGATCCAGCACGCGATGGGATCATCGCGCTTGAATCCCAACTCCTTCAACTCGGCGAGGCGCTTCTCGATCTGGATGATGTCGTCAAGGCTCTTCGGATTGTAACCCCAATTCAGCTGGGTTGGCGGTGCGTTCTTCCACGTAGGAAGCCCTATCCTGTCCTGGATGGCGCTCCTTCTTCGATGGGGACATTCTTGACATACAGAAAGGAGCGCTGCCACTTACGTACCGTGTCAAGTCCCTTGATGCGCAGGTGGCTGCCGGTGGTGCGCTGCAGCATCATGGCGCCCCCCGTCTTCGTCATCGCGCGGGCGCTCTCCGTTCTCCCGGGCTTGGGGACGCTCTGCTTCCGGAAGAAGAAATAGCGTGCCCAACTATGGATAGTTGGGTACACACCGAGAAACGCCTCGCAGACCACCGTGTGGAAGGCGAGCATCGCCATGGCGTTGGGGGGAAGGTGGTGCGGCTGCAGTCCGAAGTTCCGGAGGAATTCCTTGAAGAAATCCGACACCGGGAGGCCGAATCCCCGCTTGAAGTGCGCGAGGAAGACGACGAACTCGCCCTCCTCTGGCGTGGGGACGATCTCGTCGTCCGGATGCCTGCACCGCACGCCGGGAGGGACACGACGGGTATTGACTAGCCATTGGCAGTCTTCCGCCGTGACATCGGAGCCCTCCCATCCGGCGTGGGCGTCGTCGTCTCCGCGAGCCATGGAGGTGAGAAGATTTGTGGAGGATTGGAGTGGCTAGATGGGTGAAGGAATCGATCTCTGGCTTTCCGGCGGCGCGTAGAGCAGCGGCGCGGCAAGGATTTGCGGCGGCGGCGTGTTCAGCGGCGGTGGAGAGGCGAGGAGGCGGAGAGAAGGAAATGAGCAGGAAAGAGAAGGAGGAGGGACCGACGGGGTATTTATCTCCCCCCTCAGGTTGCCGTTACCAGTGGAGTTAGTGGGATCGATCGTGCACTGAGATCGTGCGGCGTGGGAAATGAACCGATTAGAAACGCACACAACGCATATTGCGCGCGTAACCGGCGCAGTTAATCCCACGTCGAGATCGTGGGCTAATAAGTGCGGTTGAAGTGACCTAACGGGCCGGTGGGCCCTGGTTGCAGTGATGGGCGCGTGGCCTGTCATATCCCAGGCACCGAGTCGTCGGGGGTACGAGGGCGTGACACGTGCCCAGTAGCGACACGGAGAGATGGATTTGCTCTGCCACAGCGAGATTCTGTTCGAAAATTCACTAAGTCTTTTTACTCGGCATCAGAGAAGAGAAATAGTGCTACTCGGAGAAGAAGAGACTCAAGCGAGAGTTGAAGGCTATTCGGAGACACAACTCGGCATCTTGCAGATCAAGGACAAGGTTTGTTTTTAAGCTGGAAGGGCCCAGTGAACAAGTTCGCAGGACTCTACCAGCTTCGGGGACTAATGTCGGGGGGTTACCCCCGAGTAGGGGTAAAGCAAGTGCTAAAGGCAAGATCAAAGTAGAGTTTTGGCTGAGTAGCTGGCTACCCGGTACTCGCTACCCGGTTTACTGCTATCCGGCCGTACCTGCGAATGGCCAGAAGGAAGAATCAAGAAAGTTATATTCTTCCGAGTAGAGGGAGTGAGTTCCTACTCGAGACAGAAGTCAAAGGAGCCGTTCTGACACAGGATCCCGCATATCCTGGGTCCGTACCGGCGCACTGTTCATCTGCAGAGCGCGTGCTTATCCGCGTCAGGGTGTCAGCAGGACGACGCAGGTCAGGGGGCCTACACTGTGGCCGTGACAGTGATACCAGGTCATGGACTTGGTTTTGCACAACGACTTTGTACACAAGACAAACTAGGAAGCCAAAGCTGTCAGCGAGAAGCTGGAAGTGTGCAGTGTGCACATTATGTCGACACCCGGCTGTACTTTTCATCTTGGATGTATTCGGCTGGGCACCAGTATATAAGGTGCCCTGCCCCCTCCTGTGCGAGGGTCGTCACTTTAATCGGTTGACTAGTTGGACTCACTAGAGAGAAGAGTGGCTACTCGGCTGTAAGCCTAACTGTACTGTGGCTACTCGGTAGAACACACATATAAAGAGAGAAAGGCAGGAGTAGGGGTTTTACCTCCACACAAGGGCCCTGAACCTGGGTAGATCTTGTTGTTTGCAGTGTTTGATTCATCCCACACGCGGCTACTTGCTGTGTGATCCCCCCGAGCACCTCCAGCGTCCATCGACCCCAGATCTTTAGCCATCCTATGGCATCTGCCGTGATACCACCACGACATCCGAGAAGTAAATATCTCGAAGAACCGGAAGGGAATGATAAGTAAAAAGCTCCAGCAAAATACCCGGATGCGGCGATGGGAATTCCGTCAAGATTTATTACTTCCTAGGGAATTACTTGCCTCTTACGTTTCCGGCCGCCATAAAAGCTGGCGTGCAATTCGTCGAGTTCGGCGTCGGATGCAAGATCAGCTCCCTTAAGTTCGTCAAAATATGGAGAAGGCAAAAAACCCGATTAAGTCAGGAAAAAGAAGCAATGTGAGAGAAACCCAAATCAAGGAAAATAAAAATACCTTAGGGACTGGGTTCTCCTCGTGATATATTGCCAAACTTTCTTCGTATTGATCACGAGTAGCGACCAATTGGTTGACTCGTTTCTTGAAACCCCGTTTAGAATAGGCTTTTTCCGTCCCTCTCATTTCATATTATGGCCCTTCGTATTCACAAAGAAGTCGGGGGCGGAAAGCGAGAGGTTGAATACGGCGGCCGAACCAGCACAGAATAGTGTCAGTTCCGGTTAGGGGAGGCTGAGAAGAGGTAAGTTTGGCGATACGCCGTTTTATCTTCATCAATTCTTCCGGCAAGGTTTGCACTGCCTCAACCGCCCAACTCACTTGGGGAATGGCGGCGGAATTGACAAAGGGAGGAACCCCGTTTTCTTTCCCGGGAAATGGGACGTCATGATGGTAAAAGAAAGAACCCGTCCAAAATTTGACGGATTCTGACGTTTTTATCTTTGGGTACCAAGTCTTCCCTAAATCTCCGAAGAGTGAAAGAAATGGTCCCGCAGATGGGAAGAACACCCTCTGTAGCGTTACGCTTCACTCCGAAGCAGTATTGCCAAAAATCTAATCTTGGTGCTATTCCTAAATACCCTTCGAAAAGGGCTTGGAAGCCGGCTAGATAGAGAATGGAATTTGGGGGAAGATTATGAGGCTGAACACGGTAATGGTTGAGGATTTTTAAGAAAAAGGCGGAAGGCGGCAAACCCATACCTCTCGCAATATGCGAGGTAAGGAGAACGCGTTCCCCGTATTTCGGCATGGGTTCAGACTCGTCTTCCGGGCTCCGCCATTTCCCCTTCAGCATGAGCCCCTCCTTCTCCATTGTCGGAAGGAGGGATGGCGGAATACTGCTTGTGCTCCAGTTGCCGGCAGTTTCCGCCTCATCTTCTGCTCCGGCGGCGGCGGACGCTGCGGCCTCCGCGACCGCGATCTCGTCTCTGACGAGAGCGATTTTCTCTTCCGCCGTCTCGGGCGGAGAAGGCTCGGAGGAAGACCCCGCAAGATCTGCGGCGGTGGGATGGATTTCCTCGCCCGCCGCGCCGCCAGCGGTTCTTGCCGGCTCGTCGCCGGAGGCGTGCACCGGAGAATCCAATAATGGATCCATCGTATTGATGATTTCATCAATTTCTGTTGCGACGGAGCGGGTCGGTGAGGAGCTTGGAGATGCCATCGATGGGCGGCGCGTGGAAATTCTGGCTGCTCCGGTGAGGTCTCAGGTGGCGTTCGTGCGTGTGCTCGGGAGTTGCTCTACTACAAACTTGGGCGTTCGGAATGGTGCTGCGAAGGGAGAGCGGAAGGTTGGCTCGGAGGACGGAGACGGCTATTTATAGCCGGAATCCCGCCACGATGCGTGCTAACGGCTCTTTTGACCGTTGGATGATCAACGCGTGTCACTCGCCGGAAATTCCGGGAAATGAAACGACGGGTGATTATTGCTATCGCCTCGTTTCCCGCGAGAATCTGTCAGAGATTTGTTTCTGGGTTTCCCGCCTGAAACCCAAACGTCCCTTACGTCAGCTTGATTAAAGCGCTGACGTAGGAGGTTCCTTCTTCACGAAGGATCGTGTAAGAAAAGCCGGATTTTATGGATTCCGAGTTTTGCGTTATAACATCCTTTGAGGAGAAAAATAAGAATCAAGACTGCAGGCCGATATTTCTCGGAATAATATACATTTGACGAAAGACGGCGAATCAGAGTCTTAATCCTTCTTGGGGGCTACTGTCGGATATATACTGAATAGGGGTATATCAGGTGGCAGTCCAAAGTGCCGGATTACCCGGGTGGCCCGGATGGTAGTGGGCTACGGTCCATTGGGTGGCCCAGAAAGCTGATGCACAGAAGCCGGATTCTAGAAGAACCCGGATCATGGCCCACGTGATCTGGCTTGGAGTAGAAGGCGGATTCCTTACTTTCGAAGTTAATAGTTACCGTAGTCTTCTAGGTTTCCTACTATGTATGCCCTAATCCGGCTATTATATAAAGCCGGACGGGAGATATGATAGATAGACAAGAAGCTAAAGGCTAACTCGCCGAGAGGTTGATCCTTGACGAGCAGCTAATAGAACCTCACATAGTACTCTGTATTCACAGGCTTTAGTCCTGAAAAGTGAGATTGCAGGAGTAGGAACGCCGCATTACTGCGTCGTACCGAACCTGGGTAAAAACCCCGTGTCATTGTCTTTCGCACAATCACGTCCCCCCACATCTCTATCAGTAGTCTCATGGCACCCCCGTCTATGAATTCTACTACGATGTCTCGACAAGCCGTGCGCAGTAAATGCCCACGATCTTCTGTTAAGATTGTGGCACAAAACAACGTTCACCGCCGTTTCGTTTCGGCTTCACGCATGGCCGCCGCGATGGATGCCACATTGCTTTACGAGCGGTCAGGATCGGGCGATACCGTGTATAAATACGGGCCTTAGGTGAAAAGTGAAAGTTTCCCGGCATCCGCTTCCCAGCTTTCACCTTCCCAGCCTTCTTCTTCCTCGCGCTCCTCTGTCTTCGAGCTTGCACCAGCGCTCATGGCGGGAGGCAAGAAACGCAGCGCTGCGGTTTCCTCTTCTCGGGCGCCCGAAGATGCTCGTGCTGCGCCCGCTCCGAGCTCCGGCGACTGGCGCTCTGCCAACACCACACAGAAGAGCATCAAGGAGATGCAAAGGGAGGGACTGCTGCCTCCCGAAGCCGAGAAGCGGGTTCGCCTCAGCAATAAAGAAGAGGTACCCAATAACCACGCGAACGAGCGCGTGATCTTCGCGGATCACGTTTCGCGTGGGCTCTCTCTCTCCCTCCATCCTTTCTTCGTGGCACTGTTGTATGTCTATGGCATATAGATCCACGATTTGCCTCCGAACGCGGTGTAGCACATCTCGTGCTTCATCGTGCTTTGCGAGTGCTTTCTTGGCATTCTCCCGCACTGGGGCCTCTGGAGAAGTCGCGGGTGGAGACGGAGCTTGGGGAGACGCTGCGCACCGGCGGCTTCGGGATCCAGGCGAAATCAGACACCCTCTACTTCGACATGCACCTCCTCGATGGTGATTGTGCCATATTCCCCAGGTAGCTTGAGCTTCAGATATGCATAATGTGGTACTGCCATGAATCTTGCGAATGCTGTTCGACCAAGAATGGCGTGGTACTGTGAGGTCCAGTCGACTACTTCAAAGTCGAGGAACTCTCTCCTGTAATTGCGTCGATTGCCCAACACCACCTCCAGGTTGATTGTTCCGAGTGGGCGGATCGCCTTTCCTGGAACTATCCCGTGGAAGGATGTTTCTGATTCTGCGAGTCCCTCCAGGTTCCTGTTCATCCGACGGAGCGTGTCCGCGTAGATGATGTTGATGCCGCTGCCCCCGTCCATGAATACGCGAGCCAGTTCGTAATTTTCAATTTGTGCTTGGATCACTAGGGCAGCGTGTCCTGGCCGATAGACTCGCGGGGGGTGGTCTTCCTTGGAAAAGGTGATTGGCTGATCCGCCATCTTCAGGTACTCGGGCCTTGCTGGTGGGGTTTGCACAGCCATGCATAACTGTCGTGTGTTTGTCTTCTGGGCCCTGTGGGACGGGCAGACCTTCTGTATCATCCCCAACAGTCCAGCCGGGTTCGGGTATGTGTTGCCTCCTGCGTTTGCGAAGGGTGGCGCGGGTTGTGCGGCTAGCACCGTGTTCTGATTTCCTGGTGGAGGCAGGGGTTATGGCGGTTGGAATCCTTGGTGTCCTCCTCCTGGAAGTTGCAGGTAGCCTTGACTAACTGCCGATTTGTTCTTCTTCGAGAAGGCCTCGTGGATGTCAAGGAACTTTCGGCAATCCTTGAGAAGGTGTGTTGCCTTGGTTTTGCCTGTGCGCTTATCTGTAAATAGATGTAGCGTGAAGTATCCATCGAGGTCCTCCTCGGGAATTTTGTCCTCTGTCTTTGGCTTCCATTCGCGATTTCCACGGCGTCCGCTATCGCGATTTCGTGTGAATTCTGCTGCTACCAGTTCTTCTCGGTCGTCGTGATCGTAGTACTTCCTTCTTTTCTTTCGACCGTGGCAGTCGTCCTCGGGTGCGGGCGAAGATGCCTTCTCGTTGCGCACTGAGTCCTCTCCATTAGCCCATTTATCGGCTATGATCATCAGTTCTCCAATAGTCTTGGGTGCGACTCGTCCCAGTTCTTCTCTGAAAGTAGTTCGTCGAGCACCCTTTGCGAAGGCTTCAACCGCTACTTTCTCTGATATGTTTCATGCAGTGTTCCTGAGCGTGGTCCATCGTTGGACGTATTCGCGAGTGGACTCGCTACTCTTTTGTTTGCAGGCTCGCAGTTCCTCGTTGGTCGCCGGTCTTTTGTATGTGGCCTGGAAAGTTTTGCAAAAATCGAAGTGTAGATCGTCCCATGACGCGTAGCAGGACTTCGGTCTCGCTTCCAGCCAACCACGTGCCGCTCCTACCAAGTGTAGATTGAGGTACTGCATAGCCGTGTTCTTGTTCCCACGTTGGCATTTTACTGCCGTGAGGTCATCCGACAGCCATGACGAAGGTTCGAGTGAACCATCGTATTTTGTTGCTTCTGTGCTGAGCTTGAATCTTTTGGGTAGAGGCGCCTCGCGGATGCTGCGAGCGAAACACAGTGCGCCGCAGGTCTCGTCCTCAGAAGAACCGGATGAGGAGCGTGCGCGGTTCCTTGCTTCTCTCGCCTTGTCCACTCTATTTTGCGCGATATCCGACCGCGCGTTATAACCTGGCTGATCACGATCAATTTCCTTCCTTGGTTCCTTGCTGCGTTTTCGCGAGCGGCTGCTATGATGTCGCGAGCCGAGATCTTTATTTCTTGGGCTACCTTCGCTGCTGCTTCGGCTGTCATCACGTCGTCGGGCTTCTTTTCCTTGACCACGGCGAGGCGATTTTTCTCTCCTGGGCGAAGCACTCCTGCGCTTGCGTGATGCCTCCTTCTCCTTGTCCTTCTGTGCGATAGCTTTCCTACGATCATAGGAGGCAAGCCTTGATGCTGCCATGTTTAATCCTTTCTGAACTTGCTTGTATTATTCCGCTCGGGGGTCGTTTTCCCCTGGTTTATTAATCTGCATGTAGGTTGCTGCGGCTAGGACGGCGGCAGCGGGAGTTTGCGGATAGATGTTTCCTTCCCCGTCAACCCGCATGAGGGAAGGTCCGTGTGACCTGCTGATCCTGCCCAGGGACTCGTCGTCCATGGTCGCGGTTCTCGATGCATATCCCTTCCTTGCGGGGTGAGTTCCGACAGAAGGTGTTAGGGACAGCTCGGCCCGGGGTTGGCTCGATTCGTCCGCCATTTTTTTGCGATTGGCCAGATCTATCCGAGCTTCCTTGATCGGAGTGGCTGCTCTCACTAGATGATAGTGGTAGGCGACCATTGTCTTCGTGTGGGGCTCCGGATGCAGGTGGTTTGCTCGTGCGGATGGCCTCCTTTGCTCGGACCCAAGCGTCTCGTGAGACGTTGTGTAGAGGCCCCAAACCGGAAGGTTCAGAACCCCTCATATGCATTCATTCACAATCCGAGAATAACCAGTTGTGAACAACATACGTAGTTGGCATACAGAATACATCATCCATTACACGAATATTAGAGTCTTACATAAATGGTCACATGACCAAGTTCTTGATAACTGTCGCACTGAACAGACATTCAAAATAAACACAGCGGAAGACGACAATCATAGCGTAGTAGAACCCGAGTCACGCCTCATCCTACAGGCTGCTGACTGGGAGACGATCCTAACTCGCAGGGCCATCAGCGTAGAACTCCTCCTCATAGAACTCCTCCTGGGGTGGCTCCTCATAGTCTGATAAGTAGATACCAGGGGCGAAACCAAATGAGTACATTTGAATGTACTCAACAAGACATCCTTTATTAGCTTACAATAATGCATACATGCTTATTTGGTGGAGTGGGTAGGCCATACATATGGTTCAGCTACCCATGACAGATAAAAGATTTATCATGGTTGATTCATCAAGTTTAGTCCTTTGTGGATAAAACATTTAAAATAATGTAGTTTTTCTCTCATAGATATCACATATCTTGGAGGTTTTATAAGACTTTTTAGAAAAGAAAGTTTTCTTTTCAGAAACTTCTAGTAATAGTTTCCTTCTCATCAGTATCTCGCAGATACCAAATCATTCCTCCATAGTACCTCGCAGGTACAATGCCGTCCTTCAAAAACTCTTTTGAAAAGTTGACACAATACTAGCTACATGGCCATTCAACCGTCCATATCCGAGGACGCGGCTATCTCGAAATAGTTTTACTCTGCAGAGGTGTACACACTTCCACCAGATCCAGAATCCGCCATGAAACAACCATGGACTGTCCTCAACCTATGAGAACATCAGATAACTGATCTTGACTATCCACTATGTACAAGCTAGAACATGACTATCTCTTCAATTGGGTTTCCCCCTCCCCGGCAAGCCGTGTCGCACACCGCCCAGACAGGAGGCCCAACTGCTGCATCCGGAGGGAAATTAATCCCACACTTTAGATGTACCGTATCCTCCACTCCTAGTGACATTTCGGTTCGGAGGATTCAATCCCCTATAGCACTTGAGATAGCTCACATACTAACCATAACAAGTTTTTAATCAAGCCCCTACCCATATCGGGGTAAAGTGGCAGTACGATAATAGTTGTCCAGCGAAGACTAGGTTATGTGTCTTTTGTAAACATTTCTCGAAAATTTCCCATCATGACATCCTTCCGGTAGACAGGGTCTCACCCTTCCTCCGGAGTTTTTCTTCCATAAGGTAATTGTTTACAAAAACACATTTTATGTAGTTCATTTAAGAACTCAAGTTTTAAGTTGGTTAATGGTATGTATATACCATTTAGTGGCTAAGGGCTTGGCAATACCAAGTTGACTATTAATATGATTCCTTCTTCTAATAATATTAATAGTAGTAGTATTCACAACAAAAATAGTTTTGAGAGTATAGTTTTGTGAAAACTTCAGAAGTGAAAAGCATGCATGATAGATAATGATAAGTATTTATACAGCAAGCATTAGGATGGCTTGCCTTGGTACAAGTGATGGTCCTGGTCCTGAAAGTAACAGGAGTTGCAATACCCTTCTTCAGCAAATCCTTCCTCCTCGTTTTCTAACGTCGTAAAAAGAAATAAAGGCACACTTTCAGAGCCAACCAAGACAAACAGTGCTACAAGTGATACATACAGCAAGCAATTAAAATGTGACACTCAAGACATTCAATTATCCCTTAAGAAAAATTGACAAGAAAACCACAGTGGAAAAATCTGTTTTTTCCTAGTGTTTATGTGTGGTGAAACTTAATGATTTTAAGTCAAGAGCATCATGGACCAGTGGGGTAAATCACATGTTAATAGACAGTAGGGTGTCACATAAAACACAATTTGATGTCTAAAAACTCCCCCAATATTCCCTATGGCAAACACAAAATATAAGCTAAAAAAATGCAAGTGGTGAAAAAGGCTTATGACAATAAGTCAAGCTCCTTTTCCACCATGAAACAAAAATACCAGTGGGTGTTCCACTAGCATAATGATCATAAAGAGGTTATTAAGCCTCTGGTCACATTTCTAAAAATGCTCAAAACAAACAAACTAGTCCCACAAACTCCTACTCATACTAGTAGAAACTTGGAAAAAAAATACTAGACTAGTTTATACTTCACTTGTTAATTTTAGGCACAAGTGTGCAAACTAACAGAGGTAAAATACTCCTATAATCAGTACCAAACTGCTACTGGATCCCACAAAATAGCATAAAAAGTTTAGCTATGAAACAAGGAAAAACTAGACTAAAATTGCCACACATGTGAGGGAATTAAATCTAGGCACCCAAATGATACTCAAGCAATTTCTAATACTTGAGGGAAAATTAACAGAGGTGAAAACACAAGGATAACAATGCCACAAGGACATTTCATCCTCTGTTTTCAACCACAAAGAATCATATTTTTCCATAGTGGAAAACAAAACAAAAGGCATGCATGTATAATCTAGTAGGAAATCTAGACCTTAAGCAATGCTATTTTAAATCTATTCTAAACTCAAACACCAAGTAACCAGAGGTGTTGTAACTAAAATGACAGTACCAAAATGGTACTGGTTCCATGAAAATTAATCTAGCAAATAGGCCTAATACATATCTAAAAATCTACTCAAAGATCTAGGTAGAAAATAAGCTATGAGCAAGATCTATGCATGGAACATAATTCTAAAAATCCTATCACTCAACCCATTCATCCTAACATGTTCATACATCTTGGAAATATCATAAACACACTAGAAAACAACATTACAAACAAGAAAACAATATTTGCATAACACAATAGGAGCATACAAAACAAGATCTAGGAATTAAAAATTTGGCAGAAAAGTGCTAAAACTTGTTCTGTCTCCCTAATTTTTTCTAAGGCTCCAAAAATTAAATACTTCTAGGATGAGATAATACTTAACAATACAAAGCCTCTCCAATTGGTCCCACTCAAAAATAATGTCTCAAACTCCCCCTAAAATTCTTGGAATAGCTCACTGATGTTTTACCAAAATGGATGGCATTTCCAAATGGTAACTCTCCTGGATGCAAACTAAAATTCTAATGGTAGGTATTGATAAGGGCTTTCCAAAACAGTTGAGTTTGCTCAAAAATGTTTTGTGTTTTTGAAGTTCTGTTCATTTCCATTTTAATGGTACTGTCTGGCAAAATGGCTATAGAAAAATAAATAAAAGTCAAAACATTATTCTGCCAAAGGGAGGTGGTTGTGATTTTGTTTGGCTACATGTACAAAAATTGGCAAGGCCAAATAAAATTGTTTGCTATTTTTCCTAGGCCAAAAGCTAACAGGTATGAATCTGCAAAAAAAATTTGATTTAAATTAACAGGGGCTAGCCCAGATGGGCCCGATTCGCTGCGCGTGGCCCAGCTAGGACCTAGGCCAGCCCAGGCGCGCGCGCGGGGGCGGGGGACGCGGGAAAAATCCCGTTTAAGCGCAACCGTCGATCGCCCGATCGACGACTCGGGTGTTTCTTCCTCCTCTGGCCTAGCGCGACAAGACCCGCGTCGAACACCTCGCGGGCACGCACGGGACGGGCAGAGGGCTCACCTAGGGGGTCCGTGGAGCGACGCGTGGAGGCGGTGGGGTCGTGGGAGGCTGGAGGCGCGGTGGTGGCGGCGTTCGTTTCCCCGGCGGCGAGGTCCTTTCCGCGGCGGCACGGCGGACACGGCGGGCACGGCTTGGGCTCTCCTGCAAGCGAAACGATCGCAGAGGATGTCAGGGAGGTTGCCAAGGGTACGGGAAGCTCGTTCGTGCAAGAATCGCGAGCTCACACGCACGGTTATGCTCGGTTTGCTTCGGTGGATCGTGCGGTGGCCGGCGGGAAGAAATTGCTCGTGCCACTCGCACACGGCGAGGCACGGCCTGAATTTCCGTGGGTGGAGGAGTGGATGGTGGCGGATGACTGTGGCGAAACGGCTATGCCGTTGGGGCTTTGTAGACACGGGGCCGTGTGGTGTGCCCTCGGGTGCTCAAGTGTGTGTGCGTGTGTGGCAAGCTGAGGGGTGGGGGGCCGTTTTCTCGTTCCCTCTCGAGCCAGGGGCGGTGCCTAACATCACTAGTCACCACAGTGGGGCTAGGGTGGAGAGACATGACGGTTTTTTGGCCATGCCACTAGCACACCCCCCTCCTACCCGAGCCTAGTTTCCTACTTCTTTCCTTCCTTGCTAAGGCATGTCTCGGGCCAACAAACGCATGGGGTTACAGAGCATTTCAAGGCAATCAAAATAGACACCAAGTTTATTCAAATCCATGAAGAAATGGCAGAGAAACAAACCTCCAAAGTTCTGTCCAAAAACAGTTTTCAGAAAAATTCAGTAAAAGACTTAGTGAAATTTTCACTAAGTGTTGGAAAAACAGAGTTTTGAAGCAAAAGTTGGCTTCTGTTTGATTGGGCAATTGAACTTGGATTTTGGAAATTCAAGTTGCCAATTGTTATATGTACTTTCTAGTTTGAGAAAACAACAAGTTCACAAGAAAAAGAGTTGGTTAACCTTCTGAACACATCTGCCCAAAAGGCTATGTTTCTGTTTTCCAAAAAGAAATGGTTTTTCAATATTTTTATACTAGGAAGACAATCATGGATTAGATTGTTTTCCAAGTGATAAATTTAAACCAGTGGCATATAGTTGTACTACATAACATGTTCAACCATAATACCCCAAGAAAACAACAAATCAAATATTATTGATTCTTGAAAACAAGTGTGGAAAACAACTAGTCATGTTGTTTTTCTGCTAAAAGTTTAAATAGGAAATAAATTCCCAAAGCTATTTAAATCCCCACCAAAGTGTTTTATTGGTCAAGGCATGACTAAATAATGCTATCATGAGTGAATCAAGCATTCCCCAAGCTTTGAGAAGAAAATTCTTAGGGTTTCCAGTTGAAAAACATCAGGCAGCCAATAATCAATCATCAGGAAAAATCCTCAAATGAGTGAAAAGAAACACACCACTTATATTGCATAGATACACATGACTACACAAACATGTTGTCCACTTAATTGTCTTACAAAAGTCTTAAGAGGCTTGCTAATTTAATATTAAACAAGGGCTTAAAAACAGGGGTGTTACAAATCTCCCCCCCTTAAAAGAATCTCGTCCCGAGATTAGCGGGTCTAGGCTTTAAGAAAATCAGGGAACTCCTTCCTGATATCATCCTCACGCTCCCAGGTAGCTTCTTCCTCAGAATGATTCGTCCACTGAATCTTAAGGAATTTTATAGCACGCCTCCTGGTAGCGCGCACAATCTCCTCGAGAACCCGCAGGGGTCTATCACGATAAGTCAAATCATCATTGATATCAATGGTCCTGAAATCTATGTCTTGATACGAGAGATCCTTCTCAGGCACTTGCAGACATTTCCGGATCAATGACACATGGAAAACATTGTGAAACGCAGATAGCTCCTCAGGTAATTCTAACTGATAAGAAACTTCGCCACGACGTGCCAAGATCTTAAAAGGGCCAATATACCTGGGTGCCAGCTTTCCCTTGACATGGAAACGCTGCATCCCTTTGAGTGGCGTAACACGAAGGTACACGAAATCTCCAATGCTGAAAGAGACATCACGACGCTTCGTGTCAGCATAACTCTTCTGACGAGATTGAGCTGTCTTTAAACGTTCCCGAATAAGCTGAACCTGCTCTTCTGCAGCTTTCAAAGTGTCCACACCAAAAACCTGACTGTCTCCAGTCTCAGTCCAATTTAGGGGTGTGCGGCATTTACGTCCATACAGTGCTTCAAAAGGGGCCATTTGCAAGATAGACTGATAACTGTTGTTGTAAGAAAACTCTGTGAAAGGCAGACAGTCTTCCCATTTAACTCCATAGGACAACACACAAGCACGGAGCATGTCTTCCAGAATTTGGTTCACACGCTCTGTCTGTCCATCAGTCTGTGGGTGATAGGCTGTGCTAAAAGCTAATTTGGTTCCCAAACTCTCGTGCAACTTCTTCCAAAATCTGGATGTGAACTGTGTACCTCGATCAGACACAATCCTGCTCGGGACTCCGTGTAGGCTGACAATCCGAGAAATGTAAAGATCCGCTAGCTGATCTCCACGATAGGTGGTCCGGACAGGAATAAAGTGAGCAAATTTCGTGAGCCTGTCCACGACAACCCATATAGAATCATTTCCTCGGCTGGACCTAGGAAGTCCTGTGATGAAGTCCATCCCTACTTCGTCCCATTTCCAAACAGGTACTTGCAACGGCTGGAGCAAGCCAGCGGGACGCTGGTGCCCAGCTTTTACTTGCTGGCAGACATGGCACTTGGCTACAAATGAAGCAATTTCTCGCTTCATTCCATGCCACCAGAATCTCTCCTTCAGGTCTTGATACATCTTTGTTCCTCCAGGATGGATAGAATACATGGTCTCATGAGCTTCGACCATGATGGTCTGCTTGAGATCAGACTCAGAGGGAACACAAATACGGCCTTCATACCATAATCCCCCATCAGCATCGATAGTAAACCCAGCAACCTTCTCCTTCTCCATGCGGGCCTTAATACCATCAATACTTTTCTGGCCTTTCTGCGCCTCTTTGATTTGGTCAACCAGAGTTGGTTTAAGTTCTATGGCGTCCAACATACCATAGCTGACCACTTCAATGCCAAGTTGGTCAAGCTCTTTCCACAACTCGGGCTGCCTTACTAGAATCATAGCATTTAGAGAGGCCGGCTCTCGACTAAGAGCATCTGCAACAACATTTGCCTTCCCAGGGTGATAATGAATACTCAGATCGTAATCTTTAATGAGCTCAATCCAGCGGCGCTGCCTCATGTTGAGCTCACGTTGAGTAAAGATATACTTTAAACTCTTATGATCCGTGTAAATTTCCACTCTTCTTCCCATAAGAAAGTGTCGCCAGGTTTTGAGGGCATGAACAACAGCAGCAAGCTCTAAGTCATGAGTGGGGTAATTCAACTCGTGGGGTCTCAACTGGCGGGATATAAAAGATATCACTTTCCCTTCTTGCATAAGTACGCTTCCAAGACAAACCTTAGAAGCGTCACAATATACGTCGAAATTCTTGGTGATATCCGGCATTATAAGGATTGGAGCGGTCACCAGTCGATGCTTCAACTCATTGAAACTCTCCTCGCACTTGTCCGTCCATAGGAACTTGCTATCCTTCTTGAGCAACTGGGTGAGGGGTCTGGCTATACTCGAGAATCCCTGAACAAACTTGCGGTAATATCCTGCCAAACCCAGAAAGGATCTGACTTCAGTCTGGTTGGTCGGAGCAGCACGCTTCTCCACAGACTGAACTAGAGTAGGGTCAACAGATATTCCTCCCGCAGATACTACATGTCCAAGAAACCCGACTTCCGTCAACCAGAATTGACATTTACTAAACTTAGCATACAATTGATGCTCACGAAGTGTTCCGAGCACAATTCTCAGATGTTCTTCGTGTTCTTCCTCACTCCGAGAATATATGAGAATGTCGTCAATAAACACCACGACAAACTTGTCTAGAAAATCCATGAATACCTTATTCATGAGATTCATGAAATAGGCTGGGGCATTGGTTAGACCAAAGGACATCACGGTGTATTCATACAGCCCGTAACGAGTGGTGAAAGCAGTCTTTGGAATATCAGTATCACGGACTTTCAATTGGTGATAACCAGTCCGAAGGTCGATCTTCGAGAAGATTACGGCCCCATTCAGCTGGTCAAACAGGTCTTCAATTTTGGGCAACGGGTATTTGTTCTTGATGGTAACATCATTCAACTTGCGGTAGTCCACACATAAACGAGTGGTACCGTCCCGTTTTTCCACAAAAATGATCGGAGATCCCCAAGGCGATGCACTAGGGCGAATCAAACCTTTTCTCAACATATCATCCAGCTGGGTCTTCAACTCATCTAATTCCTTTGGGTTCATCCGATAAGGTTTCTGTGCTATGGGTCCAGTTCCGGGCACTAACTCGATCACAAACTCGATATCCCGATCTGGGGGCATACCGGGTAACTCTTCAGGAAAAACATCCGGATATTCGCAAACGACCGGGACTTCCTCAAGGTCAGGGCGGGCTATACCAGTGTGGCAGTGAACTTGTGATGAAGGTTTAGTTGCAGTGTACGCAACCTTTTCCCCATCCTCAGAGATCATTTCAATTGATTTCTTAGTGCAGTCAATAACCCCCTTATACTTGGCCATCCAGTTCATACCGAGTACCACTTCTATCCCTTTGGATCCCAGCACTATAAGATCAGCATGAAAAGTTTTCCCTTGTATTTCTACTGGTACTTGATTGCAAATTAGGTTGGCTTTAGTACTATCCCCAGGTATTTGTACTAACATAGGGTTGTCCATACAGGAATGCTTCATACCACTTTTCTCAGCAAAAGGTTTAGTGACAAAGGAATGCGATGCACCAGAATCAAACAGTACTGCGGCTGGCACCGAGTTGACAGGAAACGTACCCATCACCATGTCTGGTGCCTCCTGAGCTTCTGCAGCAGTGACGTGGTTCAGGTGTCCCTTCATCCTATTCTGCCGTCCAGTGGAAGGGCCATGGTTCATCTTGGTTGCAGTAGGCTGGGCTGTGGTAGTAGCTCTGGTGGGGCAATCACGAGCAAAGTGACCTTCCTTTCCACAGGCAAAGCAACCTCCAGAAGGCTTTGGGCTTGGGTTAGGTTTGGGAGCATTGTTGGAGTTGTTCCCATTTCCACTGTTGTTGCCTCCATAGCGGTTTCCATGATTATTCCCCGAATGATTTCCATGGTTACCACCATAGCTATTTCCTCCGTACCTCGGTGCATAAGGTGCAGAGTGGTTGTAGTTGTTGGGCCTTGGTGCATAGTTGTGGTTGGGGCGGGGTGCATAAGCAGGCGCCTTGTGGGATGGTGGCCTCGCATACGGAGTGTTGCGAGTCCTTTGAGCACTAGGTCCTCCATGCACAGTCATTTTCCTCTTGCGGTTTTCATCAGCAGCCTTCCGCTTGTGCTCCAGCACCATAGCGGCATTTGCAAGGGTCTCCAAGTCCTGGAATGGAACCACCACTAGAGCGCACTGGAGCTCATCATCCAGCCCATTTAAGAACCTCTCCTTCTTCTTATCATCAGTATTGATATCATCCTGTGCATACCTGGACAGAGTAGTGAAATTCTCCCAGTATTCAGACACAGGCATACTTCCCTGCCTCAGCTTCAGAAATTTCTCACGCATAAGTGTCATCATTCCTTGGGGAATGTGATACTTGCGGAATCTCGCAGAGAAATCCTCCCAGTTGAACACGTGACCAGCAACAACAGTCTCACGTGTAGTCTCCCACCAAGTCCTGGCAGGACCAGCAAGAAAATGGGAGGCAAACAGGACCTTATCATTCTCCTCAACTGAAGCAACCTCCAGTTTGTTTGCAATGGTGCGGAGCCAGTCGTCAGCATCGAGAGGCTCCACAATCCTAGTGAAGACTGGGGGGTTGGTGTGCTGAAAGTCTCTCAGTCTCGAGCGAGCACCATTGCCATTGCCATTGCCATTGCCATTACCATTATTGTTGGCGGCAGCAGCTAGTTGTTGCAGAGCGGTAATGGTAGCTGCACTCTCATCTCGGCTGGCCTGGCGATCTTCCATCAGCAGGGCCAACAGCGCCTCCACTGTGGGTGGTGGTGGCGGTGGGGGTTCGCGACGAGGTGCCATTCTGAAGTGAAAACATGTGTAAGTTTTAGAAGTATATTCTTGTTTTTGAAAACCCAGTACCTTTAACATAAGAAAAAGGAATACGAGTGATATGTTTCAAAAACAAGAGCGGGGCAGTCGCAAACATGGATGAAAAGAACGCGAAATTGTGACAATCATCAAGGAAACAAGCAGAACATTCCATTCATCACACAACTTTAAACAGAGTCTTTGACATTACACACACACATTACAAGCCATATCTTACAAGGAAGGCTTCATCGAGCTACAAGGGGTGCGATTGGTGGGGTCATCGCAAGGCTACTACTAGCAAAACGATCTAGCATACTTATCTAGCATCTAGACCAGCATCAAGTGCTAAGGGTGAGGAGGCTGTGACTACACAGAGTCGTCACTGTCCCCAACCTCGAAGATACGCTCCTCAGGGTCCTCCTCCTCCTCCTCGCCAAGCAGGTCATCATCATCCTGCTCGCTAGCCTCACTCATATCCATCCCCTCCAAGTCAGACGGAACATCCTCTACTGGCAGGAGCTCCTCAATCTCCCTGCAGAGCTCTGCGCCCTCCTCCTCAAGCTCCTCTATGGCAGAGTCTCTCGCGGCTATGTCGTCACGAGCTATGTGAAGCCTAGTGTGCAGAACTGAGTTAGCCCCCTCCAGAGCTGTCACCCTGCTGGTGAGACGAGCACGGCTCAGTCGGGTGGCCCGCAGCTGTCTCTCCAAGGCACGGCTCCTCGCGGTGGCGGTCTCCAACTCCTCCCTCAACTGGGACAACTGCTGTGCTAGTGCTCCACTCTCCTCCTGGCTGTCCTGAAGCTCAGCCCTCAGCTCGTCGGTCTCGGCTATCAGTGTGTGATGCACCAATGTGCCAAGGTGGTGAGTGAGTCGCTGATCGTCCAACCTGTGCTGAGTGCGGTACAACAGAATCTCCATCTCGTCCAAGTGAGGACCAACAGTGGTAGTGTCTGGCTCAACAGGAAGTGGTATGCCCTCCTCATCGCGCCTCCCAATCAACTCGAACCGGGAACCGATGAACATGTACTCCCCAATGTGTGCCAGTCGTGCCACTGACTCCTGAATCACCCGCACGGCTGCCTCGGTCCAAGAACGATCAACAGCTCAAAAGACGTAGGCCTCCACTGTCGGGCTAGCCAGAGGTGCACGGATAGTGACCTCCGCGTACCAGTCTCCCTCCAGAGGTGCACCGTCAACTAGACCTCCTCGCAGCTCCGGAAGTGGGCGTCCCAACACAGTAGCCATAGCTACTAGCCTCTCCTCGAAAAGGAAAGTCTCGCCACGTGGACGTCCCAACTGGAAAGCCTCGGTGATGACCACGTCCATCTACACAAAATTTTAAGTATAGTTTAAGTGAGATCACAGTGTGCAAAGTTTTAAGTTTATGCAAAGAACAATCTTAATGCAAGTAGAGTTTGACACAGAGAGGTGGTGGGATATAGGGAATATTTTTATACATAGTCATATATCCAATCTTTTTGTATTTATAACTTATATTTTTGGAGTATACACTAACGTCCATGCTAACTAAGGTCTCCTAGAGTCAGGATGGCTCTGATACCAACTTTGTAGAGGCCCCAAACCGGAAGGTTCAGAACCCCTCATATGCATTCATTCACAATCCCAGAATAACCAGTTGTGAACAACATACGTAGTTGGCATACAGAATACATCATCCATTACACGAATATTAGAGTCTTACATAAATGGTCACATGACCAAGTTCTTGATAACTGTCGCACTGAACAGACATTCAAAATAAACACAGCGGAAGACGACAATCATAGCGTAGTAGAACCCGAGTCACGCCTCATCCTACAGGCTGCTGACTGGGAGACGATCCTAACTCGCAGGGCCATCAGCGTAGAACTCCTCCTCATAGAACTCCTCCTGGGGTGGCTCCTCATAGTCTGATAAGTAGATACCAGGGGCGAAACCAAATGAGTACATTTGAATGTACTCAACAAGACATCCTTTATTAGCTTACAATAATGCATACATGCTTATTTGGTGGAGTGGGTAGGCCATACATATGGTTCAGCTACCCATGACAGATAAAAGATTTATCATGGTTGATTCATCAAGTTTAGTCCTTTGTGGATAAAACATTTAAAATAATGTAGTTTTTCTCTCATAGATATCACATATCTTGGAGGTTTTATAAGACTTTTTAGAAAAGAAAGTTTTCTTTTCAGAAACTTCTAGTAATAGTTTCCTTCTCATCAGTATCTCGCAGATACCAAATCATTCCTCCATAGTACCTCGCAGGTACAATGCCGTCCTTCAAAAACTCTTTTGAAAAGTTGACACAATACTAGCTACATGGCCATTCAACCGTCCATATCCGAGGACGCGGCTATCTCGAAATAGTTTTACTCTGCAGAGGTGTACACACTTCCACCAGATCCAGAATCCGCCATGAAACAACCATGGACTGTCCTCAACCTATGAGAACATCAGATAACTGATCTTGACTATCCACTATGTACAAGCTAGAACATGACTATCTCTTCAATTGGGTTTCCCCCTCCCCGGCAAGCCGTGTCGCACACCGCCCAGACAGGAGGCCCAACTGCTGCATCCGGAGGGAAATTAATCCCACACTTTAGATGTACCGTATCCTCCACTCCTAGTGACATTTCGGTTCGGAGGATTCAATCCCCTATAGCACTTGAGATAGCTCACATACTAACCATAACAAGTTTTTAATCAAGCCCCTACCCATATCGGGGTAAAGTGGCAGTACGATAATAGTTGTCCAGCGAATACTAGGTTATGTGTCTTTTGTAAACATTTCTCGAAAATTTCCCATCATGACATCCTTCCGGTAGACAGGGTCTCACCCTTCCTCCGGAGTTTTTCTTCCATAAGGTAATTGTTTACAAAAACACATTTTATGTAGTTCATTTAAGAACTCAAGTTTTAAGTTGGTTAATGGTATGTATATACCATTTAGTGGCTAAGGGCTTGGCAATACCAAGTTGACTATTAATATGATTCCTTCTTCTAATAATATTAATAGTAGTAGTATTCACAACAAAAATAGTTTTGAGAGTATAGTTTTGTGAAAACTTCAGAAGTGAAAAGCATGCATGATAGATAATGATAAGTATTTATACAGCAAGCATTAGGATGGCTTGCCTTGGTACAAGTGATGGTCCTGGTCCTGAAAGTAACAGGAGTTGCAATACCCTTCTTCAGCAAATCCTTCCTCCTCGTTTTCTAACGTCGTAAAAAGAAATAAAGGCACACTTTCAGAGCCAACCAAGACAAACAGTGCTACAAGTGATACATACAGCAAGCAATTAAAATGTAACACTCAAGACATTCAATTATCTCTTAAGAAAAATTGACAAGAAAACCACAGTGGAAAAATCTGTTTTTTCCTAGTGTTTATGTGTGGTGAAACTTAATGATTTTAAGTCAAGAGCATCATGGACCAGTGGGGTAAATCACATGTTAATAGACAGTAGGGTGTCACATAAAACACAATTTGATGTCTAAAAACTCCCCCAATATTCCCTATGGCAAACACAAAATATAAGCTAAAAAAATGCAAGTGGTGAAAAAGGCTTATGACAATAAGTCAAGCTCCTTTTCCACCATGAAACAAAAATACCAGTGGGTGTTCCACTAGCATAATGATCATAAAGAGGTTATTAAGCCTCTGGTCACATTTCTAAAAATGCTCAAAACAAACAAACTAGTCCCACAAACTCCTACTCATACTAGTAGAAACTTGGAAAAAAAATACTAGACTAGTTTATACTTCACTTGTTAATTTTAGGCACAAGTGTGCAAACTAACAGAGGTAAAATACTCCTATAATAAGTACCAAACTGCTACTGGATCCCACAAAATAGCATAAAAAGTTTAGCTATGAAACAAGGAAAAACTAGACTAAAATTGCCACACATGTGAGGGAATTAAATCTAGGCACCCAAATGATACTCAAGCAATTTCTAATACTTGAGGGAAAATTAACAGAGGTGAAAACACAAGGATAACAATGCCACAAGGACATTTCATCCTCTGTTTTCAACCACAAAGAATCATATTTTTCCATAGTGGAAAACAAAACAAAAGGCATGCATGTATAATCTAGTAGGAAATCTAGACCTTAAGCAATGCTATTTTAAATCTATTCTAAACTCAAACACCAAGTAACCAGAGGTGTTGTAACTAAAATGACAGTACCAAAATGGTACTGGTTCCATGAAAATTAATCTAGCAAATAGGCCTAATACATATCTAAAAATCTACTCAAAGATCTAGGTAGAAAATAAGCTATGAGCAAGATCTATGCATGGAACATAATTCTAAAAATCCTATCACTCAACCCATTCATCCTAACATGTTCATACATCTTGGAAATATCATAAACACACTAGAAAACAACATTACAAACAAGAAAACAATATTTGCATAACACAATAGGAGCATACAAAACAAGATCTAGGAATTAAAAATTTGGCAGAAAAGTGCTAAAACTTGTTCTGTCTCCCTAATTTTTTCTAAGGCTCCAAAAATTAAATCCTTCTAGGATGTGATAATAATTAACAATACAAAGCCTCTCCAATTGGTCCCACTCAAAAATAATGTCTCAAACTCCCCCTAAAATTCTTGGAATAGCTCACTGATGTTTTACCAAAATGGATGGCATTTCCAAATGGTAACTCTCCTGGATGCAAACTAAAATTCTAATGGTAGGTATTGATAAGGGCTTTCCAAAACAGTTGAGTTTGCTCAAAAATGTTTTGTGTTTTTGAAGTTCTATTCATTTCCATTTTAATGGTACTGTCTGGCAAAATGGCTATAGAAAAATAAATAAAAGTCAAAACATTATTCTGCCAAAGGGAGGTGGTTGTGATTTTGTTTGGCTACATGTACAAAAATTGGCAAGGCCAAATAAATTTTTTTGCTATTTTTCCTAGGCCAAAAGCTAACAGGTATGAATCTGCAAAAAAAATTTGATTTAAATTAACAGGGGCTAGCCCAGATGGGCCCGATTCGCTGCGCGTGGCCCAGCTAGGACCTAGGCCAGCCCAGGCGCGCGCGCGGGGGCGGGGGACGCGGGAAAAATCCCGTTTAAGCGCAACCGTCGATCGCCCGATCGACGGCTCGGGTGTTTCTTCCTCCTCTGGCCTAGCGCGACAAGACCCGCGTCGAACACCTCGCGGGCACGCACGGGACGGGCAGAGGGCTCACCTAGGGGGTCCGTGGAGCGACGCGTGGAGGCGGTGGGGTCGTGGGAGGCTGGAGGCGCGGTGGTGGCGGCGTTCGTTTCCCCGGCGGCGAGGTCCTTTCCGCGGCGGCACGGCGGACACGGCGGGCACGGCTTGGGCTCTCCTGCAAGCGAAACGATCGCAGAGGATGTCAGGGAGGTTGCCAAGGGTACGGGAAGCTCGTTCGTGCAAGAATCGCGAGCTCACACGCACGATTATGCTCGGTTTGCTTCGGTGGATCGTGCGGTGGCCGGCGGGAAGAAATTGCTCGTGCCACTCGCACACGGCGAGGCACGGCCTGAATTTCCGTGGGTGGAGGAGTGGATGGTGGCGGATGACTGTGGCGAAACGGCTATGCCGTTGGGGCTTTGTAGACACGGGGCCGTGTGGTGTGCCCTCGGGTGCTCAAGTGTGTGTGCGTGTGTGGCAAGCTGAGGGGTGGGGGGCCGTTTTCTCGTTCCCTCTCGAGCCAGGGGCGGTGCCTAACATCACTAGTCACCACAGTGGGGCTAGGGTGGAGAGACATGACGGTTTTTTGGCCATGCCACTAGCACACCCCCCTCCTACCCGAGCCTAGTTTCCTACTTCTTTCCTTCCTTGCTAAGGCATGTCTCGGGCCAACAAACGCATGGGGTTACAGAGCATTTCAAGGCAATCAAAATAGACACCAAGTTTATTCAAATCCATGAAGAAATGGCAGAGAAACAAACCTCCAAAGTTCTGTCCAAAAACAGTTTTCAGAAAAATTCAGTAAAAGACTTAGTGAAATTTTCACTAAGTGTTGGAAAAACAGAGTTTTGAAGCAAAAGTTGGCTTCTGTTTGATTGGGCAATTGAACTTGGATTTTGGAAATTCAAGTTGCCAATTGTTATATGTACTTTCTAGTTTGAGAAAACAACAAGTTCACAAGAAAAAGAGTTGGTTAACCTTCTGAACACATCTGCCCAAAAGGCTATGTTTCTGTTTTCCAAAAAGAAATGGTTTTTCAATATTTTTATACTAGGAAAACAATCATGGATTAGATTGTTTTCCAAGTGATAAATTTAAACCAGTGGCATATAGTTGTACTACATAACATGTTCAACCATAATACCCCAAGAAAACAACAAATCAAATATGTTTGATTCTTGAAAACAAGTGTGGAAAACAGCTAGTCATGTTGTTTTTCTGCTAAAAGTTTAAATAGGAAATAAATTCCCAAAGCTATTTAAATCCCCACCAAAGTGTTTTATTGGTCAAGGCATGACTAAATAATGCTATCATGAGTGAATCAAGCATTCCCCAAGCTTTGAGAAGAAAATTCTTAGGGTTTCCAGTTGAAAAACATCAGGCAGCCAATAATCAATCATCAGGAAAAATCCTCAAATGAGTGAAAAGAAACACACCACTTATATTGCATAGATACACATGACTACACAAACATGTTGTCCACTTAATTGTCTTACAAAAGTCTTAAGAGGCTTGCTAATTTAATATTAAACAAGGGCTTAAAAACAGGGGTGTTACACGTTGATCTCTGAACGTTCCCTTGCGCTGTGTTCCGTTTCTGCGGGTGGTTGTTCCGGTCCTGTCATGCAGACCTTAGCCAGACGTGGCTCGTGGGTCCTAGGCATAGCTCGAAAGGCCTTCTTGATCCGAGAGGGTTCCTCTGCAGAGAGGGTATGGTAGTTGCTGGTGTTGAGGTGGATGGACTCGCCACTTTCCGCAAAGTAGGGTCGTGAATCGACAACTCCTGGACTGGAAATCGACTCATATCCCGATTCCTCAGGGAAGTGAAGGATCCCATCTTTGTTGGTGTAGAACTTGAAGCTTCCGAACGTCAAGGTGACGCTCTTCTCCAGATCGCCGAATACCGGGCGTGATTCCGGCGAGTGAGGGGTGACTACGACAAATCCGATCCGAATAGGGTTGGCCGGAGTCGAAGTCGAAGGTTTCCAACGTGATTTGGTTGATGAAGCCGAAGATGCCGGAGATCCAGCGCCCGCTGTTCCCACAGACGGCGCCAATTGTCGAATCTGCATCTCAATAAGTCCCTCGAGTGAACCCATAGGGTTTCGAATAGGAGAACCTGTAGGCGCTGGTGACGATCATCGGCTAGACAGGAGGCACCATTTACCCAGGTTCAGGGCCCTCGTAGAGGTAAAACCCTTACTCCTGCCTGTGTCGATCTGTATTCACGAATAGATCAGTTACAATGGGTTGTCGCTCAAGTCGAGAGTATGATCTCGAGCTCAAGGCTTGGTGGTGCGGTATTGCTTGTTCTCTCCTGGCGATTCTCCTGGCCTTATATAGGTGGCCAGGTCTCAAATCTTAACCGGGAGGACTCGAACTCTAACCCTAAGTCGGTTACAAGTTTCCTATCTTAACCCGCGAGGCTTTGCGAGTGGGCTTCCACTGGGCCTTCTAGAATAGTCCAAGGCGTCTCCTCTTGGGCTTCCGTCCTGGGCCTAGGACCGGGTATCCTTACTCAACAGGTCCAAGGTCCATCCCTTCGTCAAATGGTGTCAGAACTTATTGATTCAGAGACGAGGTCTTGGGACGAGGAGATTATCAGAGAGATCTTTTGGCCATCGGATGTGGAGAGAATCATGCGGATCCCACTCCCCGTGGGTACGATGGAGGCTTTTGTCTCCTGGCATCGTAATAAGAATGGCATATTTACTGTGAAATCTTCTTATTATTTGGAATGGGTGATGTCTACGCACGCTTCTATTCTTGTAGACAGTGTTGGGCCTCCAAGTGTAGAGGTTTGTAGAACAGCAGCAAGTTTCCCTTAAGTGGATCACCCAGGGTTTATCAAACTCAGGGAGGTAGAGGTCAAAGGTATCCCTCTCAACCAACCCTGCAATCAAGATACAAGAAGTCTCTTGTGTCCCCAACACACCCAATATACTTGTCAGGTATATAGGTGCACTAGTTCGGCGAAGAGATAGTGAAATGCGAGTGATATGGATGGTTATAAGTAATAATAGCAATCTGAAATAAATATGGCAGCAAACAAACATGTAGCAGAACAGGCGGAAAACGGTGTTTCAATGCTTGGAAATAAGGCCTAGGGATCCTACTTTCACTAATGGACACTCTCAACAATGAAAACATAATTGAATTAATTAATACCATCTCTTCACTATGCTACTCCAAACCACTCTCCGGTCGAATAACAACACCAATCCATGCGTAGGGCTTTAACAACACTCCTCATATAAGCACTTTCCCAACTAAGTAACCCCCACGCTATCACCATGGGACCCAGATGGTTCCACGCAAACACCACAATTTCATAGGGTCATCCAACACAAAATATTAATATAATGCTAAACCACACGGTGCACACACTATCACCTTTACACTGTGATCAGAGTGTTTACGGAGATCTCATAACAACAAACCACTTGGGTAGCATAATAGATGAAGAATAATATCTACGAATTCAATTAGATTACAAAAATCACGATCACATATAGATCACACCATGGGAGAGAGATGAAACGCATAGCTACCGGAAGAGCCCTCAGCCTCGGGGGAGAAATACTCCCTCCTCAACATAGGAGACAACAACGGCAATGGAGATGGCGGTGGAGTCGATGGAGATGGCTTCCGGGGGCACCTCCCCGTCCCTGCAGGGTGCCAGAACAGAGATTTGTCCCCCGAAACTTGTCGGCGGAGGCAATAGAGCTACAAATGTATTTTGTGGAAAAGGTCGATTCTTTTAGGGTTTTCCCTCGGAGGAGTATAAATAGGCTAAAGGGAAAAGGCGGTGGAGCCCTGGGGGGCCCACACCACCCCCCGCGCGTCCAGGGGGCTCCCTATGGTGTGGGCCCCCTAAGGCCCCCCTCCGGGTCTCTTCGGGACTTCGTGGAACCTTCGGGAATTCTAAGACTTCCGGGTTTCAAATTTTCCAATTCCAAGAATATTTCTAGAAAAACTTTTCTGATACTAAAAACAGCAAAAAACGGGGAACTGGCTTAGTGGCATGTTGTCAATAGGTTAGTCCTAAAACGTAAGAAAATGTAGGAAAAATACGGAAAACATGTAGCAATTGGCATAATATCAACATGGAACATCAGAAATTATAGATACGTTGGAGACGTATCAAGCATCCCCAAGCTTAGTTCCTACTCGTCTCGAGTAGGTAAACGATAAAACAAAATAATTTCTGAGGTGACATGCTACTAACATAAACTTGATCATCATAATGTAAACGCATATGTAAGCCGAGATCATAGAACTTTAACACAAACATGATAAATAGAACTTTAATAATAAAGCATAGCAATCACTTTGCAACATGAGAAGTAACTCAAATAAAAGATCATGAATAACAATGCAAAGAAAGATATATGTTTGTTTAAAGTATAAAGAAAGCATGGTAAAGTGGTATTTCGCTAGTCCTTAAGAGTGGGGCAAAACATAAATGCCAGGATACCTTAAAATTTCACGAGGAAGACTAGAAAAAATAGTTGGAGAACAAACAATAACACATCATGAATCAACTAAAAGTGTTTATGGGACAAATGCACATAAAACTCATAATGCCAAAAATGCTCTCTCAACCATGCATAAAGTTAGAAGATGGAGACTCAACATTAAAGGAAAAAAAGGCCCTTCGCAAAGGGATGCAGGGATCACTCATGTGCTAGAGCTTTTATTTTATTTTATCTAACAGAGGTATTAAAAGTTTGACACTCCTCCCATCCATCTTACACAACCCATGGCTAACCGAATCCTCGGGTGCCTGCCAACAATCACATACCATGGAGGAGTGTCTATGTTTTGGGAGATGTATGCTAATGTCAACGAATGGTAAACAAAAAATACAGTACGTCACAAGCCAACTAGATTTCACAACAGCGGCTACCATGAAGGAAGCAACTGTTGTAGAAGGGCATCCCTCTTTCTCTTTTGTTTACACAATTATGCTTTGACTGATAAATCAGGGGGGAAAATAGTGAAGAGAATTTGTTTTCATTAATTTGGGGCTGGGCAACCCGCTGCCATCTCTTCTATCATTTGGATAAGCATATGAAGCCACTAGTCCAGGGTGTGAAATCCAATCAACAAGTGAGATAAAGATTCTCTATTTACGTCCTCATGAGCAAAAACAAGAACACAAAACATGAGTAATTTTGAAAGTTTTAGAGGTAGCACATGAGCAATTTACTTTGGAGTGGCGGTTAAATACCACATATAGGTAGGTATGGTGGACACAATGGGAAAACTTTTGTTTTTGGGAGTTGGATGCACGAGTATAGCTCATACTCAGTACACGTGGAGGCTAGCAAACGACTGGGAGCGACAAATCAAGAGAGCACAAGAGCCATAATCATTTATAGCGACATAAACATCATTAATCAAAGCATAAGTGGTACCAAAAGTTCAAAAACTAAATGATCATGGAGGCTATTCGTCACTGGTTCATAGTCATAAACATGGTGTGAGCATGCGCCAGTCCAACCAAATAAAACATTCAAAGGAGAATAGCACAAATTTATGCTTCAATATGAAAGAACAACTCATGATTCTTTCAATGGCACATTAAACACTCTCAGATATTTGAGGCTAATAATTCTGCACAATAACTATAAGGCTTTAAAACTAAAATAATATCTAGCATGATATGAAAAATTTCTACCACAGTCTATACAAGCTTCTACTTGCACCGTTAAAAAATCTACCTCAAGCAGCGGTTTCTTTTCCCAACAAGCACCATACAAGACATGCTTTAACAAAAATTCTCTACATGCTACAGAAATCAAACATGAGAGTACTCACATAACACTACTAAAACTAACATCTTTGAATAAGAGATGCATGAAAACAAGGGCTAAACGCAGTACTAGCAAAAAGTGAACACTCACATAACAATAAGAATGAAAATTAGAGCGTTCTAAGCAATGAAAACAGAGCGGGTCTCTCTACGACACAAGTATGATAAGATCCAACCATAAACTACAGCAAAGAAAACTAAACAAACTGAAAGCAAAAAAATAAAAGACGCTCCAAGTAAAGCACATAAGATGTGACCGCATAAAAATATAGTTTCACTAGAAGTGATCTGATAATTTGTCGATGAAGAAGGGGATGCTTTGGGCATCCCCAAACTTAGACGCTTGAGTCTTCTTGGAATTTGCTGGGATGTACCTCCGGGGCATCTCCAAGCTTAGGGTTTTCACTCTTCTTGATCACATCATATCATCCTCTTCTCTTGACCCTTGAAAACTTCCTTCACACCAAACTTCTCACAGTCTTCATTAGCAACGTTAGTGCAAACTGAAATAATAAGTTCACATGGTTCAGTTTCAACTCAAACCTAACACTCATAAACACATTAGCTACTGTTACAACTTCTTTTAAAACTCTTTTTTTCAAAAGAACACCAAAAGAAAGAGATTAAGATGATTTTTTTTCGAATATCTTCTGTTGGCAGAAATCTGTCAAAACATGACAGCAGGTAAAGATGATTTTTTTTTCGAAAATCTTCTGTTTATCAACTAAGAAAACTTTCATATATATCCTAGGATTACGCACAAACAAACTCAGGTCATTTTGAATTTCCTGTGATTTTATACGAATTTAACAGTGGACAACAGAAATCTGTTTCCTGCGTAGAAATCCGAAATATAGTCTCAACTTTCCACTAGAGGATTTACTTGGCTCAAGAAGACACAAAATTAAAGATACAACGGGGTTGCTAAGGAAATATACAACACCCAGGTGCAAATAAAACAAAAATAAATGACGGAAATGGGTTGAAAACGGAGAAATAAAACGGATTGTCTCCCGGAAGCGCTTTTCATTAACGCCTTTTAGCTAGGCATGATAATTTTTAAAAGATGCTCACATAAGAATAAGAGTTGAAGCACAATAAGAGATCATCAAGAAGAAAATATAAAACACATTTAAGTCTAACCCACCTCCTATGAAAAAGAATCTTGTAGAAAAACAAGTCAACGAAACATAAAGTGACTAACATAGGAAGAAACAATAAGTGCAACTTCAAAAGTTTCAACATAAAGAGGGGAAACTTGATATTGTTGAGACGCATAAAATTATGTTTCCCTCTCTCATAATAACTTTCATTAGAATCATGAATAAAATTAACAATAAACTATTACATAAGACATTCTTATCACGAGCCACATGCATAAAAGAATTGATACTCTCCACATAAGAATATTCATTCTTATTAATAACAACAGGAGTAGGATTATCATAAAGAACTCGAACATGATAGAAAAGTTGCATATTAAAGAGATGGTTTTGGGTAATCCCACCATAATTATGGCAAGTTTCATGAGGATGATTGTAATTATAGCCTCTGTTATAACTTTCTTTATAATAATATCAAAGACTTGAGGCATATTGAAATCATAATTAGTTTTCTCCTCAATAGTAGGTGGACTAAAAATGTCATATTCATCATTGCAATCATCATATATTGGAGGCATAGTATCATCACAAGCAATAAAAATAGTTTTCTTCCAAAAGGCGTTCATTTGTAAACATATCATCATTTTTACTGGGAGGAGATGTATCAAGCATATAATCATTAATAGCAAAGGGATTTTCAAACACATCATCCACAAGTTTAGAGCTTTCTATATTATCATTGGAAGGAGCATGGATAGTACTAATAGTACAACAACTATTAATATCATTGTTTTCATAATTGGTACCAAACAAATTTTCAATATCAAAAGTAGTGTGTTTCTCTCAATCATGATCACTTTCATAAATAATAGGCATAGAAAATCATCGAGTTCAGAATCATCAGCAAAAGTTGTAAGATGAGCAACATGCTTAGGGGGAGATACTGTTACTAAAAGATCATCTTCCGTTTTGATAAATAATGACAACATAACTATTGGACTAATGACTATTTGAGAGTATTTGCGGGTCCTATTAGATACATATGAAAATGCCCAGGTTCAACAATTATACAATCTCAATGGGTTACAAAAATGTTTCGTATGGAAAGAGCTCAAAGAAACAAAGCTGGGGGGACATGTTTGCAACCAGCGGAGGCTACAGTGAAACCACCGGAACCTCCGCAAAAAACACCTTCGGGTGCATAAGAGAGGAGGCCCCAGCGGAGCCTCCGGTGTACATCCGGTGGGCGGAACCTCTCCACTGCCCCACTGTGGGGCTGGCCTCCGGTGGTGCCACCGGTGCGGGCTCCGCTGAAACACCATTCAGATAGATATGAACGGAGGCTCCAGCGGAGCCTCCGGTGGGCGGAACCTCCGCCAAAGCCACCGGAGCCTCCGCCCTACAGGTTCCAGTATGAAGACATCGAGCTGCGCGCGTGCGCGTATAAGAAGACCACCGGAGCCTCCGGTGCTGCATGGACTGCACAACGGCCACTTGGGGGAAGGGGTATTTAAAGCCTTCCCCTACCTCATCAATGCTTAAGCTTTTCCCACTCTCTCTCCTAGCCATTAATGAAAGCTTCAACCTCCTAGATCTCCCTCTCCAACCACCCAAACACTCCCAAACTCTGTGGAGAGCTAGAGGATACCTAGATCCGTGATTCCACCAAAGGAATTTCAAATCCATCCACCACATCATATTAGATCTAGAATCCTACTTGAGGCTTCGAAACCTTAGTAGATCTTGTGCTTGTAGCTTCCACCTTGTTGCAAGAAGCTTCAGATTGCTTGAGAGCCTCCATCCATCTTGTGGAGTGACCTGAAGCTCGTGTAAAGGTTTGTTCAACGCCTTCAAGTCGACCTCATAGTGGAAACGAGTATCTCCCTCACCGGAGAAGCTCAAGGAGAATAAGGTGTGCACAACCATGCTATTGAGGAGTGCCTAGGTGGCTCTCCGCCTCTCCAACGTAGATGTACTTCTCTTTAGAAGGAACTATGGGAAACATATCCTTGTCTCCTTGTTTACACTTGTGGTTTATCTTGTTACCTTTCGTTTTACTTCTGTTGCGTATCTTATCGTGTTCACATAGGTTACTCACCTAGTTGCACATCTAGAGAAACTTATCTTATCTTGCTTAGCCCTACTAAAAGAAAAAGAAAAGAAAAAATTGTAGTCGACCTATTCACCCCCCCTCTAGTTGACCATAGTGCACTTTCAATTGGTCTCAGAGCCTTGACTGCTAAGGGCTTAACTGCCCAAGAGTATAATGGTCAACTAAAATGAGCCCGACGGTTCTAGTGCACAAATCGCCAAAATGGCCGACACTATAACTAACCTACAAGAAACGGTTGGAACCCTCTAAACCGAATTGTCCAAGTTTAGCTCTAGTGTTCGTTCGGAGGTTTCTAGCATAAAGAAAATGTTGGAGGCTATGATGGGGAAAACCAAGGAGTCCGAGGAACCACCTCTCACCACCGATGATGTTAGCTCGAATGATGAGTCCATTCCACACATCGCCGAAATGGAAGCTAACATTGTTTTAGCCAAGGCGAAGGCCAAGGCAAAAGCCGATAAATAGGCTAAGAGCGGTGGGAGCTCCGAAGGCTCCAAGTCTCAATCGGCTAATGGTTCGGGGTCTAATTCAAAAGTTCCACCACCTCCCAATTATGACACTATCCATCCCATTGCCACAATGCCACCCATGGTTAATGTTGGAGTTCCTCCCATGCTTAACACTAATGAATTTTCCTCTTGGAAGTTCGATATGGAGTCTCATATTTCAGGATCTTGCACCGCTTTGTGGAGAAGCATACTCCATGGATTTCATCCTCATGATGCAAGCAACTTGACTCCAAGAGAAGATGTGGAATTTCAACTTAACAAGACCGCTCTTGTCACTATCCAAAAGGCTCTCCTAAGAGAACATCCTGAACGCATCCGCGGTATCAAGACCGCCAAGGAGGCTTGGGATAAACTTGACACCTTGTTCCAAGGCAATGCTAGCATCCAATCATCCAAGTATTATGTTGCTCTTGACAAGTCTGAGAACTTTGTTATGCTTGAAGATGAATGTCCCGAGGAGCTATATAGAAGAGTTTTCACCCTTGGCAATCAATTAAGGGACTTTGGAAAAGAAGAAATCTCCGATGAGTGGATAAAGAGTAAGTTTGTCAAGGCCATAACTCCTTTCGATAAGAACTTCTCCACTATCATTCGAACAAGATCGGACTACAACTCCCTCAACTCCATTGGTGTTCTTAGTGAGTTCTTTACTTAGGAAAGATAATGAGAAATCCCTTGCTTTACTTAAGATCTTTGAATAAGAATAGTTGAAGCTAGGAATAGCTCATCAGGAGCTTGTTGAGAATCATGAAAAACTATAAAAGGAGTTCATGTCTCTTAAATAAATCCATGACAAACTCACCAAGTCTCGAAATAAGCTTCTAGCTCAAAAATCTAATAAGCAAGTGATATCTTCGCCTAATAGCATTGTTATCATGCCTACCTCTTGCACTACGACTAACATTCTAGGAAGAGAGAAAATTATAAATGATGCCATAAGCTCTCAAGGATCCAAGAAAGGGAAAGAAGGACTTGGCTTTGTTGCCAAGTCAAAGAAGAAATCCAAGAATGTCACTTCCTCCTCTCAAAATGTTATCTTTGTGAAAGAGGGAGAGGTGACCAAGGAGAAGGAGACCAACACCATTGTGGGTGGTGATACCTCTAGGGGGAGCATCACTCACAATGATTTCGCCAGAAAATATAACCCATCTTATGTCCTTATGAAATCTGGAGATGGTCATGTTTATGCTAAATACGTTGGTACTTCTTATGGTGACGATTATCATTGGACTATTTGGGTTCGTAAGAACCTTGTTACTAACAAAAGAGGACCCATTGAAGGATGGGTACCTAAATCAAGAAATTGATCTCTTGTAGGGAAGTGCTTCTGGGTCGGTAGATGGACGGTGGATAGTGGTGCAACCCAACACATGACCGGAAGCAATGAAACAATGAGTAATATTTAACCTCCATTACCTCATCTCAATTGCGTCACTATTGGTGACAAGTCCGAAACTAAGGTATTGGGAGGAGGCAAGGTGGCTATCTCAAATGATTTATCAATTGAGAATGTTCTTCTTGTTGAGTCCCTTGGCTATAACTTGATGTCCATTCTTCAACTTGCAAATTGTGGCTTTACCTCTTTCTCTAATAAAGAGAATGTGATTGTCACTTGGGAAACAACTCTTAAAGTAGCCTTTGTTGGGTTTGTCGAGAACGACATGTATGTAGTGGATTTCTCTAAGGAGACACGTGTGCCGCGACATGCCTAATGGCTAAAGTTGATGAGGGTTGGCTTTGGCATCGCCGGTTAGCCCACACCAATATGAGGATGTTGCATGACCTTCAAAGTGGTAATCATGTTCTAGATCTAACCAAGGCTAAGTTTGCTAAAGATCGTGTGTGTATATCTTGTGCCTTTGGGAAGCAACACGGAGAAATTCACCCAACCAAGACTACTATATCCACCACAAGAATTCTTGAGCTCATTCACTTAGATCTCTTTGGTCCACTATCTTATGATAGTCTCTGAGGAAAGAAGTATTGCTTGGTGACCGTGGATGATTATTCAAGATATTTTTGGGTGTATTTCTTCAAGAGGAAAAGTGAAAATCAAAAGAGAGTCATCGAGTTCATCACTTTAGTGGAGCGCCAACACAATGCTTCCATATTAGCCATCCAGAGTGATAATGGCTCGGAGTTCAAGAATTACACCGTTGAGGGTTTTATTAGTGAAGAGGGCATTTCTCATCAATATTCCACTCCTTATACCCCTCAACAAAATGATGCTGCGGAGATAAAGAACCATACTTTTATGGATGCGGCTAGGACCATGATTGCGGAGTTCTCTTCTCCCTGTAACTTTTGGGCCGAAGCCATCTCCACCGCGTGTCATGCTACCAACCGGTTATATCTTTGCAAGATCTTGAACAAGACTCCCTATGATATTCTCACGGGCAAGAAACCGGATGTATCTTACTTCAAGGTCTTTGGTTGCAAGTGCTTTATTCGCAAGAAAGGTAAACGGTTGTCAAAATTTTATACCAAATCTTATGAGGGCATCTTTGTTGGCTATGCCACAAACGCTCACGCCTATAGAGTCTACAACAAGTCCACCGAACAAGTTGAAGAAGCTATAAACATGGTGTTTGATGGTGATAACGGCTCCCAAGGGGAGCGTATAGATCATGGTGTTGTAGGAGATGCAATTCCTCCGATCGTCATACGAAGAATGGGGATTGGTGAAATAATCCCCATTGAGGGTTACCGGATGACGGAGGGAGAATGACTATGCCCCACTCAAGTGGAGCCATTGACTACACCCATTGATGGTCAAGCTACCCAACAAGATGCACCAAGCCCTGAAGCTAATGATCAAGGTCAAACGAGCAATCAAGGTCAAGCTAATGATCAAGTCCAAGCTACTCATCCTAATATTGATCAATATTCTATCATTGTTGAGAAAGCTCAACCTAGTGGTGATCTTCACCTAGTGTTAATCTAGTACGAGATGAAGATGGTCAAGTCTGCGATGAAGAAGGTGATTCCCGATCTATATCCAAGGAATCTTTGAAGGAGATGCTAGCTCGAAGAGCAAAGAGAAGGCTAGAGAATTTTGAACGAGCGGGTCACACGGAGGACAAGATACTTGGGCAAGTTCATGGAAGAGTTGTCACTAGGAGGCAATTGACGGATTTTAGCAAGGCTCATGCTTTTGTCTCCTTCATTGAACCCAAGAAGGTCTATGAAGCACTCGAAGATCAAGATTGGCTTGAAACCATGCATGATGAACTCAATAACTTCGAGCACAACAAAGTGTGGAAGTTAGTGCAAAGACCCAAGGATTGCAATAATTTTATTGGCACCAAATGGGTGTTTAAGAACAAGAAAGACAAACATGGTATTCTCATTTGCAACAAGGCAATATTGGTGGCTCAAGGCTTTTCTCAAGTCGAAGGTATTCACTTCGGTGAAACCTTTGCCCCCGTAGCTCATCTTCAATCCATTCGCATCTTACTTGCCTATGCATCTCATCATAATTTCAAGTTACAACAAATGGATGTTAAGAGTGCCTTCCTAAATGGTCCCATCAATGAGTTAGTATATGTCAAGCAACCTCCGGGTTTCGAGGATCCCAACCACCACGATCATGTCTATAAACTCGATAAGGCACTCTATGGACTTAAACAAACTCCACGTGCGTGGTACGAGCACCTTAAAGAGTTTCTAGTAGATCGTGGGTTTAATGTTGGTTTAATCGATCCCACCCTCTTTACCAAGACGGTTGGAGGTAACTTATTCATATGCCAACTCTATGTGGATGACATCATTTTTGGGTCTACTAACACCTTGTTCAATGAGGAGTTTTGCAAGCTTATGCCTGATAGGTTTGACATGTCCATGATGGGAGAATTGGAGTTCTTCCTTGGCTTTGAAGTGAATCAATATCATGAAGGAACCTTCATCAAACAAGCCAAATACGCTCAAGACATGCTCAAGAGATTCAATATGCATGATGCCAAGCCTATGAAGACTCCCATGTCCACAACCACTGACTTGAAACCCGTTCCCAACGGTAAAGAGGTAGATCAAAAGGTATACCGCTCCATGATCGGCTCTTTGATCTACCTTTGTGCATCTAGACCGGATATCATGTATAGCGTAGGTAAATGTGCAAGGTTTCAAGCCTCACCGAGGCAAAGTCATTTGGAAGCGGTGAAATGGATCTTTCGATGTTTAGTTCATACCCCAAATTTTGGTCTTTGGTATCCCAAGGGTTCAAGCTTTCAGCTCATTAGGTATTCGGATGCGGATTATGCGGGAGAGAAGACGGATAGGAAGTCCACATCCGTGGGTTGCCAATTCCTTGGCCGCTCCTTAGTATGTTGGTCTTCAAAGAAGCAAAGCTGTATTGCTCTCTCCACCACCGAGGCCGAGTATATCTCCACGGCAAGTTGTTGTGCCTAGTTGCTTTGGATGAGGCAAACCTTGAAGGATTATGGTATTCATTTTGACAAGGTGCCTCTTCTTTGTGACAATGAGAGTGTTATCAAGATCGCCTACAACCCCGTTCTTCACTCCAAAACGAAGCACATTGAGATCCGTCATCATTTTATTCGGGATCATGTTGAGAAGGGTGATATTGATCTCTCATATGTATCCACCAAGGATCAACTTTCCGATATCTTCACGAAGGCCCTTGATGAACCAAGATTTCGAGCTTTGAGGAATGAACTAAATGTCATCGATTCTTCCAACTTCACTTGAAACCTTGCATATGTACCTTCATTATACGTGTTATTAGGTTTGGATGTAGGCATGGACATAGGGAAAGCGTCACTCAACTCATGAGTATACACTCCTCTTATTATGCGAAAAACAATTCATCATTGCACATCTAGTCAATTTGTGACTTATTGTGCTTAATTGTGAGTAGTACTCTTGATGGGGGGATGCTAACCCGGTATGTCAAGATCCGAGGAATAACCCGGCCCAGAGACAGTGAGCAGGATACGGCTAGGGATAAAGATGTTTGTGGAGGCCCAAGCTCGTGGGCCTAGTGACCCGGATTGTGGGTGTTGTAAAGGAAAGTTAGGGTTAGCACGCCGTGTCTGGGTAGGACCCGGGTGTGCCTTGTAAAGTAAGTTAGGGGGTACGGGAGCTATATAAACCGACCCCCGGGTATAGATTGAGAGAGAGATCCAAGAACCCTAGCAATATCGTGTGGTATCGAGTATCCAGTGTAAACCCTAATCGAGTTATTGTATCGAGAATAGAGATCCGGCGACTTCGATTGCCGGCTGTCAGATCGAGTTGTACCATGTCTTCCCTTGAGCTAAACCCTCTCCCGAACGCATGTGTCGACTTGCCCAAAGATCAGTTACCCCTGGTAACATCTGCCGTGATTATCCCACGACAGTTGGCGCCCACCGTGGGGCCTGCGTCCAAAGGTGTTTACATCACGGGAGAAGCTCGGAAGGGCATGGAGGATCTTGTCATTGGCGAAATCTACATCGACCACGAAGAAGAAAAGTTGGTGGACGATCCCGGCTGGGGGCCAGAATCGGATCGCCTCGAGTCCGGATTTATATTGACGGTCGGCCGGATCAATATCTTCGTCGACACGGTACGAACGACTAACTTAAAAGGACAATATCATGTGCATACTACAGGAACTTCTAGCAGGAACAAAGAGACATCAAAGCAAGCGGCAAATTCGGTTTCATCAGCCGCGCCGGGATATCTTAGATGGGCAGAACAAGAGATAACGTGGAGTAGAAGAGATCATCCGGAAAAGGTGGAGCGTCCAGGAGTCTTGGCGTTGGTGGTTGCTCCACAGGTTAATGGTTACGAGCTGAAGAAGGTCCTGATGGACGGTGGAAGTAGCATCAACATCCTTTATTGGGAGACCTTCTTACGGATGAGTCTCAAAGAGTCCCAGCTGCAGAAAAGTTCAACAATCTTTCACGGGATCGTACCGGGTCACTCGGCGAGCCCCGAGGGAAGGATCACCTTGGAAGTTGCTTTTGGGGAATCGACGGATAATTATCGAGTGGAGTGGCTCACGTTCGAGGTGGTCAAGTTGCGCAGTCCTTACCACGCGCTGTTGGGGAGGCCGGCTTACGCCCAATTCATGGCTAGGCCGTGCTACGTGTATTTGCAGCTGAAAATCCCGGGTCCTAAACGGACCATCACTATACATGGGAACCGGGATATAGCGGTCGAGTGCGACGAAGGAGATTCAGTTATGGCCGAGCAGGCATGCAGGAAGGAAGAGCTCGAATATTACCGGTCTCAAGTAAACCCGGACGATAGAACAGCCTTGAAAAAGCCGAATACTGAGGATGAGAGAGCAAAATTCAAGGCAGCGCAAGACACCAAGAAGATAGATTTTGTCGAAGGGGATTCTACTAAGCAGTTTACCATAGGGTCTAACCTGGGAAAAGAGCAGGAGGGAGCGCTCGTGGAGTTCATTCGCTCGAATGCAGATGTGTTTGCCTGGACACCCAGCGACATGCCGGGTATCCCTACAGAATTGGCTGAGCACAGTTTGCATGTGGATCCCAAGTCCAGGCCCGTGAAACAAGGTTTGAGGAAAATGAATGAGGAAAGAAGGAAAGCTATAGGCGAAGAAATCGCTCGGCTACTGGCAGCCGGCTTTATCATGGAAGTATTTCACCCGGATTGGTTGGCTAACCCGGTTCTGGTGATGAAAAAGACCAACGAGTGGAGGATGTGCATTGACTTCACTAGTCTTAACAAGCATTGCCCAAAGGATCCGTTCGCGCTCCCAAGGATAGATCAGATTATAGACGCAGTAGCTGGAAGCGATCTGTTATGCTTCCTGGATGCATATTCCGGGTATCATCAGATTAAGCTCAAAAGGGAGGATTGGGAGAAAACATCATTCATAACCCCGTTTGGGGCCTTTTGTTATAAAACTATGACATTTGGGTTGAAGAACGCTGGCGCAACTTACCAACGGTGTATTCAAAAGTGCTTTGAGGACCAAATCGGACGTAACGTCCATGCTTATGTGGATGACGTGGTCATCAAGACCAGGAAGGCGGAGACATTTATCGATGATCTAAAGGAGACATTCAAAAACCTGAGGAGGTACCAGATGAAGCTTAATCCAACGAAGTGCGTATTCGGAGTTCCGGCTGGGAAATTACTCGGCTTCATAGTTTCCGAGAGAGGAATTGAGGCAAATCCAGATAAAATCAAGGCAATCCAGAGTTTGAAAAAGCCGGAGAACTTGAAGCATGTTCAAAAGCTCACGGGCTGTGTAGCAGCCTTGAGCCGGTTCATATCTAGACTCGGAGAAAAAGCAATACCCTTGTATCGGCTTTTGCGAAAATCGGATAAATTCGTATGGGACGAAGAGGCAGATGAAGCGTTTGAAGCACTAAAGAAGCAATTATCTGAAGCACCAGTACTAGCGGCGCCGGGTCCTAAAGAGCCTATGTTGCTATACGTGGCAGCTGGCCCCCGAGCCGTTAGCGCAGTGGTGGTCGTGGAACGCAAAGAGGACGGGAAAGGTTACCCGGTTCAGAGGCCGGTTTATTACGTCAGTGAAGTATTATCAGAAGCAAAGCAGCGCTATCCACATTGGCAAAAGTTGGTGTTCGGAGTCTTCATGGCCAGCAGGAAGTTGAAGCCGTATTTCCAAGAACATCCTATAACGGTGGTCAGCTCAATACCAATGTCGGATATTATCAGAAACTCGGACGCGACGGGAAGAATAGCCAAGTGGGCAATAGAGATGGGAGATTATCACATAAACTACGAACCCAGGTCAGCAATCAAGTCCCAAGCTTTAATTGATTTCGTTAACGACTGGACACATACAGGTATGGCTACCACAGTTCCAAAATCCGAGTCATGGACCATGCACTTCGATGGGTCAAAGCAATATGAGGGATCAGGAGCTGGAGTAGTGCTGACATCGCCCAAGGGAGACAAATTGAGTTACGTACTGCAAATTCACTTTGATTGCTCAAACAACGTGGCCGAGTATGAGGCCCTGTTGCATGGTTTAAAGGTAGCCAAGGAAATGAACATTAAAAGGATACGATGCTTCGGAGATTCGGATCTTGTGGTACAACAGGTATCGGGAACTTGGGACAGAAAGGATGCAACTATGGCAGCATACCGCAGGGAAGTCGACAGGGTTGCCGGGTGCTTTTCCGGGTATGAGGTGGAGCACATAGACAGAAGAAAAAACGAGGCAGCAGACGCACTCGCCAGACTCGGCTCGCGTAGAGAGCCGGTTCCACCTAATGTGTTCCTGGACGAGTTGTGGCGACCATCAGTTAAAACCGAGTCTGAGGAAGAACTGGCAAATCAAGACCCGGATTTGGAGTACGTGGCCACAGTACATGCCATCCCCGAGTGGACAGAGCCATACCTGGCCTACCTATCACGGGGCGAGTTACCAGAACAGGAGGTATTAGCAAGACAAATTCTAAGGGCGAGCAAAGGGGTATTCTATCATCAATGGAGAATTATACAAGAGAAGCGCAACAGGAGTCTTCTTGCGCTGCGTAGCGCCAGAAGAAGGCCGACAGATTCTCAAGGAAATACACGAAGGCGACTGTGGGCATCATGCATCTACAAGGTCTCTGGTGGCTAAAGCTTATCGACACGGATTTTTCTGGCTTACGGCTCTAGCGGATGCAGAACGTTTGGTAGCAAGATGTGACGGATGTCAAAGGTACGCTCGCCAAACACACGTACCGGCTATGGAATTACGGACCATCCCATTAACTTGGCCGTTCGCCGTCTGGGGTATGGACATGGTTGGTCCCTTCCATATGTCACCATGCAAGAAGACACATCTTTTGGTGGCCATTGACAAGTTTACCAAGTGGGTTGAGGTTATGCCAGTTACTAATTGCGAAGCGGCTACAGCAGTCAAGTTCCTGAAAAGGATTATCTACCGGTTTGGGTATCCCCACAGCATAATCACCGACAACGGAACTAACATGTCTCTTGGCGAGATGGAGAAATTCTGTGGCAACAATGGCATCCGGCTTGATGTTGCATCAGTGGCTCACCCGCAGGCCAATGGGCAAGTGGAGAGAGCAAACCAAGAATTGCTTCGTGGGTTAAAACCACGGTTGCGAGTCCCCTGTGTTAGGGCTGCTAGCGCATGGGTCGAAGAACTTCCGTCTGTGGTTTGGGGCATCAACACTACACCTAACAGATCCACTCAGATGACACCCTTCTTCATGGTCTATGGTGCGGAAGCAGTGTTACCAAGTGATATTATTCACGATTCGCCCAGAGTATCAGCTTACGTCGAAGTGGAGAACGAAAAAACCCGGCAGGACGCCGTAGATATGTTAGAAGAACAAAGAGAACAAGCCCTGGAAAGATCAGCCATATATCAGCAAGATCTACGGAGGTATCATAGCCGGCGTGTGAAGACCCGGGTATTCCAGGAAGGAGACTTGGTTCTGCGTCTGGTACAGTCAAACGAAGGAAAACACAAATTATCACCACCATGGGAAGGACCATTTATCATAAGCCGGAGCCTACATAACGGATCATATTATTTGATAGATGCAAGGGAAGAGTCGGCTACAGTCAATGACACTGCACACACCACTTCATCTATGCAAGAAAGAGATAGACCATGGAACGTGGCTCAGCTGCGTCCGTATTATACTTAGTAAAGACTATATTGGCAAGTGGAATTGCACGATGTAATAGGCAGCAGGTTTTCTGACGTACTCTTTTCCTATCCAGGGCACCTTTGGGGACTGGACGGGTTTTTAATGAGGCGGCTTGCTGACCTACATTTTTCATATCAAGTAAAGAGATGGTTATCAAGAAAAGAGATGGTTGTTATCAGTTTTTCATATCAAGTAAAGAGATGGTTATCAAGAAAAGAGATGGTTGTTATCAGTTTTTCATATCAAGTAAAGAGATGGTTATCAAGAAAAGAGATGGTTGTTATCAGGTTATGTATTCTCAGTACGATGCGTATATCTAGGTCTTGGGGGCTGATCGCTTAAATAGCACAGTTACAAACTCAAAGACCCGGCCATGATGCCTATGAGTTATAAGGGCCGATTACTCGCAAACGAGTACGGCTACAATCTTATAACCGGACAAAGAAGTCCAAATTTCTTGACTACTCTTACTTAAGCTCGATGTGACTCGCATTAAAGTGGCATGATTTGTTCGCTTACGATGGCAGTTAGTCATGAAACCCGACGGGAATTGGCTGGCTACGTCTTCGTATTGATGTAACAACATGGTATCCACGCGAAAGCCGGCTTACAGTACAAGACAGTCAAAAGGGTCATCTAAACCACAAGTTATGCAGAGTACAAGACTGAATAGCTGGAAACTCAATGACTATTAAGCATAACTTCAAAAACCGATGTGAAACAACTCATGGATCTTTGTGAAAATAGCAATAAGCATTTTGCTGCCTTTTCAGGATCAAGTGTCCTAGGCTCGGCAATCCGGGTCTGGTAGCTTGAAATCTTGAAAAGAACCGGCTTACTTGTGTAGTTGCAAAAATCCAGATATCCGAGTCTTGGGGACTTGGGGACTTCGAAGCAGAACCCGCTTGTCAATACCCATGAGACCCGGAAATTGAGTTTTCACAAAAGGAGCAATAAATAAAACCAGATATCGAGAACAGATGAGCTTAAACTTAAAAAGGTCGGAACAGGCATCGAGTATATCAAGGCCTTAGTGTGCATTACAAAATACTGGTGAAAAAATATCAAAGGTGCACAGGCGCACCGCCTCAAAAATGACTGTTTCAAAAAGTATGTCGACCGACTGACGCTTAAGAAGAGGCATCGGAAACCATATATCACTCGGCGCCCATCTTGGCCTTACCCTTGCCATCATTGGTGGTAGCAGCAACACCCGGATCGGCGGCGCCAGCCCCTGCAGGGGGCGGAACGACTGATGTTGAGGCAGCAGGAGCAGATCCGGCTTCAGCTTGTTTCTTGGCAGCCTCCGCCCTTATCGCAGCAGCTTCCTCCTTCCACCGGGCCAGCATGTCATAAGGCTCAGGAAGATCCGACTTAATTGCTTTGTCGGCAGAATCATATGCTGGAACAAGTATGTTAACATCCAGTTCATCAGCAATTACGCTGGCCGGGTAACGGACCTCCTGCTGGACGGCCTGGAAATCCTTTACTGAAAACTTGGATCCATCAAGCTTGAACTCTGGGAAGCCGCCCATAAGCTTCGCTAACTCGAGCTTGGGGAGATAAGCTTTCGCAAGCGCAAGCCCCCGGGTCACTCCAACCCGGCAAGATGAGCGCTTCCAGTGCCGAATCCACTCGGGAACAGTGGATAGGGCGTCCAACAGCCTCCTCAGGTTAACATGTCCTCTGCCCGGACACCGTAACTCGTCAAGGATCCATCTGGTCCCGGCACATAGCTGCCGGATAGCACTCTTTATGGTTTTCAGCTTGGCAATATCATCTTCGTCTGGCATGGCTTCGTCCGGGCCTGAAGTAAAATGAAGATATAAGTCGGACAAGTTTTGCTGTGTGTCAAAAGGATAAAACCGGAGAAGGAAGCATACCAAGCAAAGAACGATAGGTGTCAGATATTTCGACGGAAAGGCTTGTCAGGTCATCTTCGGCTTGGTGAGCCCTTCTTCGGTACTTCTTCATTAATTGCCTGTTCCTCCTGGCTTCAGCCTCTGCTGCTTCACGTAAAGATATCTCCTTTTCAACGAGCTTGGCTGCATCCGCAAGTTTCTCCTCGTATTGAGTCACGTAAGACTGCATGGATGTTAAGAAAGCATTGGTCAGGTAGAAGAGCACAGTTATCAGTCATTGGTATAATAAAAGTACCGAGCAAGTCATGAATGAACTCCCTCGGAACTTGGGGACTGGACAAAGGTACAAGCAACATTAATTAAACTTACCTCGTGTTTGGTTATCAAAGACCCCAAGATATTTTCCTCGTTAGCCCTTAAGGCGCGCAGGGTCTCTAGCATCTGGGCAAAAGTTAACTCCTCGGAGCGAGTCCGGGAAGAGCCGGCAGCTTGATCATCTGGTAGGGGGGTTCCCCTTGCATTTGGAGTGGAGACCCGGATAGTCTGAGTGTCCGGGTTGGGAGGGCTCATCCTTGTATCTAGAATTTCTATCTCTTCGTCTACTGGTTCCGATAAGGAAGGAGATCCGAAGGTTTGGGAAAGTGGATTGTTCAGAGGGCCTTGTTCCCGGTTAGTGGCCGCATCACCACCAGTTGCGGCGTCTGCGTTGTCAGTCGGCTTCTCCACCTGGAGGTTATCCGTTTCTGTGTTTTCCGGGTCACTGACGGTGACCTGAGCACTGAAAGAAAGATGAAAAAAGGCAGTTATTAATGATGACGGTGGCTCGGATGAAAGTTCGCTAGAGGCAAAAAGAAATAGTAAGGCAAAAACTTACCCGGCATTTACGGTGTAATCCGATGGGAGCTCGCCACTTGAAGTAGATGAGGTATTCGCAGGAACCACTAATGGAACCCGGAATTGCCCGGCACGAATGGGAGGAATAGAGGTATAAAGGTGGCGCTTGGCGGCGGCACGAAACGATTCGAGGACGAGTGCGGCCGCTGTTGATCCTGCGTTGGTAGCAGGCGCGAGCTCCTCACGGTGGTGCTGTGAAGGTGTTAGGAGCAAGGAAGGAAAGGGGGAGTTGTGGCATGGTGATGGGTTTAGGGTTGCCCTCTAAGCGCTATTTATAAGGCAAGGGTGAGCTTATCTCAACGGCCCGAAACCGGAAATCGCGGGGTAATGGTTATCTACAAAGATTTCGCAAGATATGTGTAGAACATTGGGCAAAGCATTGGGTTAGAAGAAGGAAGGGGTTCGCCCGTGATGACAAGACTGGTTGTCAAGTGTGAGATCTTGGCATTTCTTATTGCGGTCTGGGCCTGGGGATTTGAACTTAAGTGTTTGGAAGAAAGGTCCGGGTTATTACATGGCCTCCATGGAGTAAGGCCTAGCAGAATATCAAAGCATCTTAACTCGGTTTCCATGTGCCCGCATGATCGATATCTTTTCAGGGAATAGCAAGCGCTTCAAGGAGGTCCGTGAAGCCCAGGCTATTCTGGGGACTACTGATGGGGGGATGCTAACCCGGTATGTCAAGATCCGAGGAATAACCCGGCCCAGAGACAGTGAGCAGGATACGGCTAGGGATAAAGATGTTTGTGGAGGCCCAAGCTCGTGGGCCTAGTGACCCGGATTGTGGGTGTTGTAAAGGAAAGTTAGGGTTAGCACGCCGTGTCTGGGTAGGACCCGGGTGTGCCTTGTAAAGTAAGTTAGGGGGTACGGGAGCTATATAAACCGACCCCCGGGTATAGATTGAGAGAGAGATCCAAGAACCCTAGCAATATCGTGTGGTATCGAGTATCCAGTGTAAACCCTAATCGAGTTATTGTATCGAGAATAGAGATCCGGCGACTTCGATTGCCAGCTGTCAGATCGAGTTGTACCATGTCTTCCCTTGAGCTAAACCCTCTCCCGAACGCCTGTGTCGACTTGCCCAAAGATCAGTTACCCCTGGTAACATCTGCCGTGATTATCCCACGACAACTCTTGGACCCAAGATATATCTTCGCGGTTCCAAAGTACACACTCAAACATGGTGGCTTCGGCCACCGACCTCCTTCTCTCGGAGTTGTTTTTATTTTTGGCTCTTTCACGCATATCCTATTCCTCCTAGACAAATTGTGCGGGTTCGGCTTTTATTTCTTTGCATCTTGCAAACCCCTATCGAGTAATGTCTCTCGTATGGCAGTTACCATCCTCCAACCCAAGCTCCCTTTGCTCAAAACACCATTCCAATCTTAATGCTCTCGTTTTTCTGTTCTTGGCGCGCGAAAACTGGGTCTGGCGGAGGCTCCGGTGAAAGCACCGGAGGCTCCGCTGCGCCTGTCCACCGGTACCTCCGCTGGTGCGAAATTCGCCCAGCGGATCCGTACCACACTATGCTACATGGACAGGGGGCGGAGGATCCGGTGAAACCACCGGAGGCTCCGCCCGTTGCGGTTCTGCGGGATAAGATCTAGGGCGAGCGGGGTCAACAAGATCCCAATCTCATTTTCCCCCACTCTCCCTCCCTCTTCTTCCTCCAAACTGTGACGCCCCGAGATCGGGCACTATGCAGATTTCAGCATTCCCGCCAAATTCCACATAATAACCGATTCCAGGTTGACACTTGTGATAACATTACAATAGTTCACGAATAATCCACAATTACAACAGAAACAGATAGGTACAAGATGACTCAAACGAGCCAGGGTTACAACTGATACATTACAAAGATCCAAATAACAGCGGAAGAAACAACACATCGTCCGTCTACGGACAAGATCCAAATTGGACTAAGAGTCCTGAAGATAACCGAGAGCGTCCAATCCCTGCCCAGGCCAAGCCGGAGGGATTCCCAAGCTAACGTCGTCAGACTTCAAACCTGTTGACTGCAATATTGAATATGCAGCCACGAAAGAGATTCGTGGTTCAGTACGGTTAAGTACTGGCAAGGGGGATAAAACCCATACTCACAAGTTACCGGCGTAGCCAGTCATCACAAGATACAAATACTTTAGGATCAACGGAAAGGAAGGGGGTTATTGCAAATAAGCGACAGCAGGCTGCACTAACCAACTACAGAGAGATACTACAACTTCCGGCTAACAGAAAGAAGATAAGATCGAGTAATAGTAACCAACTGAAAGATAACTTCAAACAAACCCATCCTGGATCTCGCCCCTTATCCAAAGAAGCAATCCTAGGATAACTCACACAGTTGGATTAATGATGATTCAGATTATTGTGTCAATAAGCCTATTACTAGTCAAGTTGTTAATCGTTGGGTGAAAAGTTGTTAATCATTAGGTTTAAGTTGTCCTGAGTACTTGTTAGCCAGTACTTTCACCAAGTAATCCATAACCGCGGAAAACACGGCTTCTCGAGAAGATTATCCCTGCAGGGTTGCACCAATTTGGCCGTACACGTAAGAATAACCCGCCAGATGGGGAGCTAACCCACCAAGCGAGGTACTCTACACAACTCAACTCTTCTTCGCATCAAGCCCAAAGCACCACGTGCTGTGCGTGCGCGGCTAATCGAGCCCCACGAAGAAAAGGGGACCCTCATAGCACTGGAAGACCACGCCGCCCTAAATGCCGACTACAAAAGTTCCACCCTGGCGCCAAGGGTTCGTACCTGCATATGCGTGCAGCAAATGGAAAGCCCGAACTAAATGTGGCGATTTGGACGAGATGCGAATCGAGTCAAGTTGAGGGGGGCGCCCATACTCGCTTCCCACATGCGGGTAGTGCGCTCATCATGGATCAGTAGACAAGACCCTTTTCCTAATTAGGGGGTCGACACTAGCAGGCCTCAAAACCACAAAGGGCCTCCTGCCGGTGCCTTATCATCAAATTTATTATTAAACAATTAACAGTAGCATGATTGATTGATTGATTAAACATCGAGCCCCCAGAACAATAATGAAATAATAATAGAAAGTAACGGGTAACAGACTCGAGCAAAACAACCTAAGCATGCTAGTACGACACTGGCTCAACCAAAGGGGTGATAGGAGTGGAGGTGAGGAAAAATCAAGGTTAAGGGATTCATGTGATGGGTTCGTAACAGAAACAACTACTACTAAGGCTAGCAGAAAAGAACAACGGAAAGAATCGGTAACAAGTGATGAAAGGCAGCCATATGGCAGCAAGTGAGTATACTTGCCTGAGATCCCGCAAGGTAGCAGAACTTGTCGTTGCTCACATCATCTCAACGTCCTATCCGGGAAGAAGCAACGAACCTCGAACAAACACCGGATGCAACAATTACTACTACGGCAAAAGATCCAGCATGATCAAGATATGGATGCATGACAGGTTTAAAGATGCATCAAGGTAAACTAGTTGACAAGATAAACAAATTTAAATGGACCCATATGCAATTTGAGTTGCATATGAACAGCCCATGAATTATGGTTGAAACAATGTTCTACAATTAGTTAACATGTGTAAGTGGTTTATCATGATGCATGCATGATGATGATAACAAGATAACAACAAATAACAATAATAGATGCAAAGGAAAAGGAATAAAACAAGTTTGGAAATTATTTATTAAGTTTGGAAAATTTGGTTACTTAAACATGTCACACAACAATTATTGTTTTCATCAACTTAAAGTGTGCAAAACAATTAACAAAGTTTATATTTGATTAGAACACAAAATTTTAGGTGGATTACATGTTTCAAATATTGAAATTGGAATTAGGATGTATTTAATTATGAATTAAACAATATTAAACAAGTTTTAAATGAATTTAAAACAAGTTTGAATTTAATTGAATTTTATTTGTTTCAAAACATAATTTCAAACTCATATTTTAAAAGTTCACACTTTGATGGGTTGAAAACATATTTTGCATGTTCAAAAATATTTTATTTTGAGCAAGTTATGATTTTATCAAATTTAAATGAATTAAACAAGTATTAAATTATTTAGGCAATTTAAATTATTCAAACCATGAAACAAAATTTATATTTGAATAGAGTATTCAAAATGGTATGAAAAACATATTTTATTTGCATTTATTGGATTAAGAATGAATTAGTTATGGAATTTAAGAAATTGCATTTGAATTATTCAAATTTGAATTTTTAATGCATTTGGGAATTCCAAAACAGTACACCAATGGAATAATTGGAAAGATTATTTGATTTGGATCAGAAAACATATACAACTTTTATTTATTGGAATTTTAGATTAAAAGTTATTAAGGTTTAAAGTTTAATGTTTAGTTCTGTTATTTTAAAAGGAATTAGGAAAAACAAGACAGAAAACGTGGAAACGTTTGCTACTAAGCTGTGGGCTAACCACAGTCACTGCCCCGTGGGCCTAAGGCCAGCGTGGCGCGGGTTAGAGGGTGATGTGGCCTCCAAGGAAGCTGACGGGTGGGTCCACGCGCGTGTGATGGGAAAATAGGTTAAAAGGGGTTGCGCCCCTGGGATTCGATCCCAGGATCTGCACCGCGCGCGAGGGGGGCTGGACCAACTGGGCTGTGAAGCGTTTCGTGACAGGTTCAGTGCAGGTGACCAGTTGAGGTGTGATTCCCGTCAGTTTATCTGACTGACGAAAACTGACGATGGAATTGTTCTGCGATTTACAGGAGCGATCGACGGGGGTCTCCGGTGTGGACTACGGGCGGGTGCTGGCGAGTGCGTGGATGTGGGTGGCGTGTGCGCGGCGCTTGGCGGGTGCAGCACAGGAGAAAAGGCGAGGGAGGAGGAGAGGAACAGATCGCTCACCTGCTGGTCGTCGACAGGTAGCAGAACCGGACGGACGTTGCCGGCGACGGCGCGGCCGACGTGGTCCATCCCAGCGTGAGGCGAGGGCACGAGGAGCCTCAGGGGAGCGCCCCGGTTCCATTCCCGGCGGCGGCTCCTCCTCGAGGTGGACGGTGGTGGCGGGGGGTGACGGGGAACAGAGAGGGTCTCGGGGTGGTTCAGGTGTCCATGTTCAGAGGAACAGAGAGACGAACAACAGAGAGGGGATGGAGGATGGCGGCGATGGAAGGGAAACTAGCTAGGGTTTTAGGGCTAGCATCAGAGGGGGAGGTAGGTGGAGCTATATGGGGAGCTGGTGCCTGTACGGCAGCGCATCCAGGGGGTGGAGGAGGATCATACGGCAGGGAGGGGGTTCGTACAGAGGGAAAGCGACAGGAGGAAGAAGGGGTAACGGGCTGGAAAGAAAAGGTGGGCCTAGGGGGAGAAATAAGGGGAAGGGGTGGGCTGCCCTCTCTCCTTGGCTTTTTTTTTTTTTTTTTTTTTTTTTTGCTATTAGCTGATTTTTTTTTGTAAAGAATAGAAGAGGGAAATAGAGAAGGGTTAGGGTTTTCTTTTAGACCTTAATTGTGATAATTTTCCAAAACAAATAATTAAAGCAAAAGTGAACATTATTTCACAATTTGAAGATTTAATTTGATTTAAAGTTTGTTAAGTGAATTTGTTTGTTCCATAGAGTTTGGGGGTATTATTTTATATGAAATGTTTTATTAATTGCAAACAACAAATCAATGCAACTGTGAACATTAAGTCCCAAGATTTGAAATCTTTATTTGAGTTTTAAAGTTGTTATTTGAATTTTCCATAGCATTTCATAAAGATTGAATTTTAAACAATGTTATTCCACTAACTCAAACAATGATGAAATCTTATTGACATAGTTTGTTTGCAAGATTTTAATTGCCAAACCACAATTGGATCATGTCACATATGATTGAAAATGATTTGAAATTTGAGTTGAACTGGAAATTTACCATTAGGGTTTTTCAACAAGAGAGAAAAGATTATTAACAAGCAATTGGAAGAAAACAACTTCAAATTATTGAAAAAAAATTTGAGTGATTTAGTTTTGCAAGTTTGAAATTGGAAATTTATGAGCAAGGGGTGAAAGTTAAAATTGTTTTGAATTTTCAGTTGTGATGCAAACATGGTGCAGTGCAATGTGATGCATATGATGCTAGCAAAACAAACAGGTAACACCCCAGGTGTTACAGACGACACCACTAACAAGGGATTGCGCCCTCGCAATCCACCTGCTAACCCGGGAGGGGAAAGAAGTTCGACTATCGATTCTTCGTGCTTCCGTTTGATCTCCTCGACACCACTAACAAGGGCTTCTCGACACCACTAACAAGAGATTCTTGCTAGGGCTGACGACGATGTTCTTCCACCAGGAATCTTCCGATGATCGAACCTATTAGGTTAAGGGCTCAGAAAACGTCCACCCACGTAGGATCCTAACACTTTGAAAGATAGACAAGGGGGAGACTCCAAAACAAATAAGATGGGAGGGGAAATAGAATATGGATAAGGAGAAAACAAGAATCCTATTGAGATTTTTTTCCAAAATAGTTTAGCAGAAATAGTTTTTGACACTCTAGAAACAACGATCGTTAGCGAGGTTATCCTACAGGCTTTGCGGACCCGTTGCTTCGATAACCATTCGTATCGAAACAATATCGGGAATCGGAACCAAGGCTCTGATACCATTTGTGACGCCCCGAGATCGGGCACTATGCAGATTTCAGCATTCCCGCCAAATTCCACATAATAACCGATTCCAGGTTGACACTTGTGATAACATTACAATAGTTCACGAATAATCCACAATTACAACAGAAACAGATAGGTACAAGATGACTCAAACGAGCCAGGGTTACAACTGATACATTACAAAGATCCAAATAACAACGGAAGAAACAACACATCGTCCGTCTACGGACAAGATCCAAATTGGACTAAGAGTCCTGAAGATAACCGAGAGCGTCCAATCCCTGCCCAGGCCAAGCCGGAGGGATTCCCAAGCTAACGTCGTCAGACTTCAAACCTGTTGACTGCAATATTGAATATGCAGCCACGAAAGAGATTCGTGGGTCAGTACGGTTAAGTACTGGCAAGGGGGATAAAACCCATACTCACAAGTTACCGGCGTAGCCAGTCATCACAAGATACAAATACTTTAGGATCAACGGAAAGGAAGGGGGTTATTGCAAATAAGCGACAGCAGGCTGCACTAACCAACTACAGAGAGATACTACAACTTCCGGCTAACAGAAAGAAGATAAGATCGAGTAATAGTAACCAACTGAAAGATAACTTCAAACAAACCCATCCTGGATCTCGCCCCTTATCCAAAGAAGCAATCCTAGGATAACTCACACAGTTGGATTAATGATGATTCAGATTATTGTGTCAATAAGCCTATTACTAGTCAAGTTGTTAATCGTTGGGTGAAAAGTTGTTAATCATTAGGTTTAAGTTGTCCTGAGTACTTGTTAGCCAGTACTTTCACCAAGTAATCCATAACCGCGGAAAACACGGCTTCTCGAGAAGATTATCCCTGCAGGGTTGCACCAATTTGGCCGTACACGTAAGAATAACCCGCCAGATGGGGAGCTAACCCACCAAGCGAGGTACTCTACACAACTCAACTCTTCTTCGCATCAAGCCCAAAGCACCACGTGCTGTGCGTGCGCGGCTAATCGAGCCCCACGAAGAAAAGGGGACCCTCATAGCACTGGAAGACCACGCCGCCCTAAATGCCGACTACAAAAGTTCCACCCTGGCGCCAAGGGTTCGTACCTGCATATGCGTGCAGCAAATGGAAAGCCCGAACTAAATGTGGCGATTTGGACGAGATGCGAATCGAGTCAAGTTGAGGGGGGCGCCCATACTCGCTTCCCACATGCGGGTAGTGCGCTCATCATGGATCAGTAGACAAGACCCTTTTCCTAATTAGGGGGTCGACACTAGCAGGCCTCAAAACCACAAAGGGCCTCCTGCCGGTGCCTTATCATCAAATTTATTATTAAACAATTAACAGTAGCATGATTGATTGATTGATTAAACATCGAGCCCCCAGAACAATAATGAAATAATAACAGAAAGTAACGGGTAACAGACTCGAGCAAAACAACCTAAGCATGCTAGTAGGACACTGGCTCAACCAAAGGGGTGATAGGAGTGGAGGTGAGGAAAAATCAAGGTTAAGGGATTCATGTGATGGGTTCGTAACAGAAACAACTACTACTAAGGCTAGCAGAAAAGAACAACGGAAAGAATCGGTAACAAGTGATGAAAGGCAGCCATATGGCAGCAAGTGAGTATACTTGCCTGAGATCCCGCAAGGTAGCAGAACTTGTCGTTGCTCACATCATCTCAACGTCCTATCCGGGAAGAAGCAACGAACCTCGAACAAACACCGGATGCAACAATTACTACTACGGCAAAAGATCCAGCATGATCAAGATATGGATGCATGACAGGTTTAAAGATGCATCAAGGTAAACTAGTTGACAAGATAAACAAATTTAAATGGACCCATATGCAATTTGAGTTGCATATGAACAGCCCATGAATTATGGTTGAAACAATGTTCTACAATTAGTTAACATGTGTAAGTGGTTTATCATGATGCATGCATGATGATGATAACAAGATAACAACAAATAACAATAATAGATGCAAAGGAAAAGGAATAAAACAAGTTTGGAAATTATTTATTAAGTTTGGAAAATTTGGTTACTTAAACATGTCACACAACAATTATTGTTTTCATCAACTTAAAGTGTGCAAAACAATTAACAAAGTTTATATTTGATTAGAACACAAAATTTTAGGTGGATTACATGTTTCAAATATTGAAATTGGAATTAGGATGTATTTAATTATGAATTAAACAATATTAAACAAGTTTTAAATGAATTTAAAACAAGTTTGAATTTAATTGAATTTTATTTGTTTCAAAACATAATTTCAAACTCATATTTGAAAATTTCACACTTTGATGGGTTGAAAACATATTTTGCATGTTCAAAAATATTTTATTTTGAGCAAGTTATGATTTTATCAAATTTAAATGAATTAAACAAGTATTAAATTATTTAGGCAATTTAAATTATTCAAACCATGAAACAAAATTTATATTTGAATAGAGTATTCAAAATGGTATGAAAAACATATTTTATTTGCATTTATTGGATTAAGAATGAATTAGTTATGGAATTTAAGAAATTGCATTTGAATTATTCAAATTTGAATTTTAAATGCATTTGGGAATTCCAAAACAGTACACCAATGGAATAATTGGAAAGATTATTTGATTTGGATCAGAAAACATATACAACTTTTATTTATTGGAATTTTAGATTAAAAGTTATTAAGGTTTAAAGTTTAATGTTTAGTTCTGTTATTTTAAAAGGAATTAGGAAAAACAAGACAGAAAACGTGGAAACGTTTGCTACTAAGCTGTGGGCTAACCACAGTCACTGCCCCGTGGGCCTAAGGCCAGCGTGGCGCGGGTTAGAGGGTGATGTGGCCTCCAGGGAAGCTGACGGGTGGGTCCACGCGCGTGTGACGGGAAAATAGGAAAAAAGGGGTTGCGCCCCTGGGATTCGATCCCAGGATCTGCACCGCGCGCGAGGGGGGCTGGACCAACTGGGCTGTGAAGCGTTTCGTGACAGGTTCAGTGCAGGTGACCAGTTGAGGTGTGATTCCCGTCAGTTTATCTGATTGACGAAAACTGACGATGGAATTGTTCTGCGATTTACAGGAGCGATCGACGGGGGTCTCCGGTGTGGACTACGGGCGGGTGCTGGCGAGTGCGTGGATGTGGGTGGCGTGTGCGCGGCGCTTGGCGGGTGCAGCACAGGAGAAAAGGTGAGGGAGGAGGAGAGGAACAGATCGCTCACCTGCTGGTCGTCGACAGGTAGCAGAACCGGACGGACGTTGCCGGCGACGGCGCGGCCGACGTGGTCCATCCCAGCGTGAGGCGAGGGCACGAGGAGCCTCAGGGGAGCGCCCCGGTTCCATTCCCGGCGGCGGCTCCTCCTCGAGGTGGACGGTGGTGGCGGGGGGGGTGACGGGGAACAGAGAGGGTCTCGGGGTGGTTCAGGTGTCCATGTTCAGAGGAACAGAGAGACGAACAGCAGAGAGGGGATGGAGGATGGCGGCGATGGAAGGGAAACTAGCTAGGGTTTTAGGGCTAGCATCAGAGGGGGAGGTAGGTGGAGCTATATGGGGAGCTGGTGCCTGTACGGCAGCGCATCCAGGGGGTGGAGGAGGATCATACGGCAGGGAGGGGGTTCGTACAGAGGGAAAGCGACAGGAGGAAGAAGGGGTAACGGGCTGGAAAGAAAAGGTGGGCCTAGGGGGAGAAATAAGGGGAAGGGGTGGGCTGCCCTCTCTCCTTGGCTTTTTTTTTTTTTTTTTTTTTGCTATTAGCTGATTTTTTTTGTAAAGAATAGAAGAGGGAAATAGAGAAGGGTTAGGGTTTTCTTTTAGACCTTAATTGTGATAATTTTCCAAAACAAATAATTAAAGCAAAAGTGAACATTATTTCACAATTTGAAGATTTAATTTGATTTAAAGTTTGTTAAGTGAATTTGTTTGTTCCATAGAGTTTGGGGGTATTATTTTATATGAAATGTTTTATTAATTGCAAACAACAAATCAATGCAACTGTGAACATTAAGTCCCAAGATTTGAAATCTTTATTTGAGTTTTAAAGTTGTTATTTGAATTTTCCATAGCATTTCATAAAGATTGAATTTTAAACAATGTTATTCCACTAACTCAAACAATGATGAAATCTTATTGACATAGTTTGTTTGCAAGATTTTAATTGCCAAACCACAATTGGATCATGTCACATATGATTGAAAATGATTTGAAATTTGAGTTGAACTGGAAATTTACCATTAGGGTTTTCCAACAAGAGAGAAAAGATTATTAACAAGCAATTGGAAGAAAACAACTTCAAATTATTGAAAAAAAAAATTGAGTGATTTAGTTTTGCAAGTTTGAAATTGGAAATTTATGAGCAAGGGGTGAAAGTTAAAATTGTTTTGAATTTTCAGTTGTGATGCAAACATGGTGCAATGCAATGTGATGCATATGATGCTAGCAAAACAAACAGGTAACACCCCAGGTGTTACACAAACCGCCGCCGCCACCCACCTCTCCGCCACCGGGAAGGGTTCTCCACCGCCGGGAGACTCTCCTCCTTGCCTTGTACCACCCCGGGACCTTCTTCCTCCTCACCTTCCACCATGGATTCGGGTATGTTTGCTCTCTCTCTCTCTCATCTAGTTGATGGATGGGGAAGCACTAGGAGCCACATGTTCTTCACATATAGATGCTTGGATTTAGGTTTTGGAGTAGGAAATCACGAGTACAAAACCCAGAAACCTAGATTGTGAGTATTAGGCTTGAATCACTTTGGTTCTTAGGGTAGATTTGTTCATGTGCCCTACCCCTTGTTATTCAACCCTAATGATCTTCATATCTTTGTTTCTTGGATTTATGCGTCACATAAACTTGAGCATTACCTTTTCTTCATGCTTTTCTTGCTATTTCTTTCATAGATGCTTCCGAGTCCAAGGGAAAGGGCAAGGTCCCTCGCACCATTACCGTGGCTAGTCGCAAGGCTCCAAGGGTTGATGAAATCGAGGAAACATCTCAGCGCAAGCGCATGACGAGATTCCCGGCTCCCGAGAAGACTTTGCCTGGCAAGAAAAAAATCAGCTTCTCAAATGTCAGAGGGAGTGTTCTTGGCACAACGTCGCGAGTACCCATATATTATTGAACACAACCGCTTGATGCCACAGTTCTGGGGTAAGAACCCTCGATTCCACACCGTCTTTCAAAGACAAATTTATCATGAGATCATGATGAAGAAGTCCAAGGAGAATGTTGCCCCTCAACATGCTAATCCCAAGTACTTTGGAGAGGCACTAGAGATTGTTGATACATTTGGCCTTGCTCCCATTATGCAAGTCCAACAAGATTATGATGAAGGATTGGTCTGTGATTTCTTGGCCACAGTGCACCTCGCCAATGAGACAAAGTGTCATCTTATTTGGATGACCAAGGGACAACAGCTGACTATCAAGTGGTCCGAAGTTGGGGTTCTTCTTGGAGGTTACCCGGATCATGGAACTTTTTTTGGTGGCGAGGAGTTTGACAGTGGATGGTTCCGTGTTCATGCCACCAACACTCAATCTCTCTCCAAGTATCAACTCACCCCTCTATATCACTGGAATAAATTTGTTGTTGGGTTTGTCAAAGGTCTCTGCCCCACTTATGATGTTATGCTCCGCATCTATCAGAGACCATCAACCCAAAGGCGGGGAACATTGATGAGATCCAAGGCTTCTTCAAGAATCTCTGTCAGACCCCGGACCCAGGGATATACATATTGTTATGTGCTCCTAGTCATGGACCCACAAGGGCTTCACGGTTACCAGCCCCAGCCGCAACAAACAATGACAGGCAGACCGGATTCATCGGCACGCAGGCCGGATCACCACGGTCTACTACTCCTTGTACCCATGCTAGTCATAACCAATTATGCATAACCAAGCGTCCACGAGTCAAATGAAACTGAAGGAACGGGACCAAAGTTATACATAGATGCTATGTGTCCAGAATTGCAACAACAATCGAGGGTTACTGGGGTTACCTTGCCCCAGGCCGAATCACATCGGCAGGCGGGCTCGGACATGGATCATAGGCTCCACAACCCCTCGACTGTGACAACTATGCAGGCATAGGCAAAACTGTATAACAACGGGCTCGAAACCAACAACCGATCAAAGCAGCACTATAGACATGAAAGTTGTATTAAACAGGTGTTACTAGAGTATAGCTTACAAGCAGAGGTCACACGACCCAACATTACATCAGACAGCGGAAGGCAAATTATGTTGGTAATCAACAAGAACCAAAAAGGCCTAAGAGGCCACAACATAAGGCAACGTCCCAGCCCATAGATTCCAGGCTGCTACTTGGGAACCCCAAACTACTCGTCGATGTCCACGTTGAAACACCACCGATGTGAGATCTTCACCTGAACCAAATTAAGAAAACCTGAGTACGGGAGGTATTCAAAAAGACTTAGTTAAACTATTATATATCTTCTATGTTCAGAAAGGGTTTATGAAGGTTATTTTGCGTAAAGCAATCTTTGTTTTCCAAATCGAGGAGGAATAGCACGTCTCATGGAGTGTTTTCAAAACAGATGAGAAGACTACTCAACTAATGAAATGTAACATCCCAAGTATGAAAACTTCCATTTAGAATGTTTGATTCTTGTTTAATTAAAGTTTTGCATCATGTCATCATATTCATTGAATTGTTTGCATTTGTTTTACTTTGTTTTCCATTTGTTGCTTCTGTTTTACTCTGTTTTCACAATTGAAATTCAAACTTTATTCAAACATTTATTTCATACTTGTTATGTTACAACCTTTTAAATAAAAAGTTCAAATAAAAACAACCATTTGTTTCCATTTTATTCCATAATGTTCAACTATTAAAATGGTGGCTTTTAATCAATCAATTAATCCCAATTTGCATTCAAAAATTCAAATCAAATCCCACACATCACCCAATTTGAATTTATGAATATTATCAAAACAATTCAACTCCTTTGTTCTAATTAAACAATAGGGTTCACCCTATTAAAAGTTTGTTTTCAATAATAATCATTTAATAAGCAAATCCTTCCAAATTTGATTGAGTTACAAACATCAATTTTAAATTTGAAACTTTGAAAAACAAAGTTGGCAAGCAGTTGCTTTTGTAATTACTAACTCACCCTAATTTTTCTAAAAATTTTACTAACTTGAAAACCTCATTTTTCTTCCTATTCTATTTTCTGCAAAAAAAAAACAGAAGGAGAAAAATTTTAAAAAAATAAAATAAAATAAAAACGAGCGCCAGGGGCAGTGGGCAGCCCAGCCCACTTCTTTTCCTCCCCCGCGCTGGCCCGGTACCATTTCGCCTGCGCCCCCTCCTTCTGTTTCGCGTACGGCGCGCATCCTTCGCAGCCACGTCGGCGTACGGCGGAGCAGACGGTCCGCAGCGCCTGCGCAGCCCTATATCTACCCCCCTAGGGTTCCCTCGATGCCCTAGCCACCACTCCACCCCTCTCCCTCTTCTCCGCCGTCGCCTCCACCTCTCTGCCACCTCCTTCCTCACCTCTGCAACCTCACCGGCGCCACCGTATCTGAATCCCCGATGCTCATCGTCGGTGCCGTGCCTCTCGGCGTGAGCTGACCGCGGGAACGAGTCCACCTCTTCTCCCTCGACCTCCCGGACATCTCCGTTGAGCTCGACGCTGCCTGGATCCACGCCGCCGTACTTCCCTCGACGTGTTCGACACCTCCTCGGCCACGGGGACCCTCTGCTTCCACGCCGCCTAGCACGTCGCTGTCGCCACCGCCGTCGAGCTCACCTCTACAACCTCCCGGTGATCACCGCCTCCTTCCTCTCCCTCCTCTCTGCCTTGCACGAGCACAAGCACACGCACGCATCCGTGCACGTCCACACGCAGCACACCCACCAGCAGCAGCACGAGCACGACGTCCACGGTGATCGCCGCCGGTCGTTTTCTCTGTCAAAGTTCAGTCACGCGCGCGCGCGAAATTCAGTTAACCGCGATTCTGAACCTTAACCTGTTCGCGCGTGGTATACTGACAAGCAAATGATCACCACCTCAGTGGTAGCAGGCAGTGCGCGTGTGCGGGGAGGCCAGGGTTCGAGTTCCCCTCCCGCACGGGAATTTCCAACCTTTTTTCGCGCAGCGCTGACAGGGTGGCCCCCCTGTCAGCCACTGCTGTTGCCACGCAAGCACACGTTGGCCCTAGGGCCACTGGCAGTGCCTAGGGTAGATATCTGCGCTGTATAAAATGAATTTCAACCTTTTCTGTTTCACAAACAAGTCCTTTTAATTGCAGAATGGCCCCTGAAACTAAAAAGCTAATAACTTTTATTTTATAATTCCAAATAACAAAAATAAAATATGTACACTGCACCAAATTTCATTCTCTACCTGTTTATAACTTTTGTTTTCTGTTTTGAACATTTTAAATGCATTCCAAATTTGAATTCAAACAATTCATGTGTAATTTGAATAATTCCATAACTAATTCATACTTAATCCATATAATGCAAATAAAATATGTTTTCCATGCTATTTCAAACCACCTATTCAAATATAAATTTTGTTTCATGGTTTGAATAATTAAAATTGCTTAAATAATTTAAACCTTGTTTAAATCATTTAAATTTGCTAAATTCATAACTTGCTCAAAATAAATTATTCTTGAACATGTAAAATATGTTTTCAAACTAGAAAAGTATAAAATTTTCAAATATGAATTTGAATTTATGTTTGGAACAAATAAAATTCAAACTTGTTTAAATTCATTTAAAACTTGTTTAATTCATATTTAAATTATTGTAATTCCTTTTTCAATAATTGAAATATGTAATCCAACTAAAATTTTGTGTTCTTTTCAAATATGAATTTTGTTATTTATTTGGCACAATTTAAATTGGTGAAAACAACAAATATTTGTGTAATCCCTTTAAGGAACCAAAAAAATTCCCTAACTTAATAAATAAATTTCTAAATTGGTAAACCTTATTTCCAATTGGTTCTATTGTTGTTATTTTGTTGTTTTCCTCATCCATGCATCATACTAATCCACTTTCACCTGTTGGTTAATTAGAAAACAATTGTTTCAACCAAAATTCATGGGCTTTTCATATGCAACTCAAAATTGCATATGTGTCCATTTAAATTGTGTTACCATGTCAACTAGTTTATTTTGATGCATCCATTAAATTGACATGCATCATTCCATGATTGTGCACTACGCCATGATATTGATTGTTTATGTTTCTGCGTTGTTTGCTTGCTTCTTCTCGGATAGACGACGACGTTGAGACAGCCGATACTTACGACACCCCTTCTGAGGATCTAGCTCAGTACCAGGCTGCTGAGTTTGCAGACAAGTTATCACTCACATGAACCACTGTGTTCCTTTCAACATTGGTTATCGATACTTTCCGTTGTCTATTTCTGCTAGCCCTATGACTAGTTGTTTCTGTTACAAACCTATCACATGATACCCTAAACCCTGGTATTGCCTCACCTCCAGTCCTATAACCCCGTTGCTTGGGCCCGTGTCTTACTAGCATGCTTAGGGTTGTTTTTGCTCGAGTCTGTTATCAGTTACTTTCTGTTATCATATTTGATTATATTCTGGGGCTCGATGTTAAACAACAACCTGTTAATTTGAGGTAATAATAATTTGCTGATAAGGCACCGGCAGGAGGCCCGGCGTGGTTTTGAGACCTGCTAGTGTCGACCCTAATTAGGAAAAGGGTCTTGTCTACTGATCCATGATGAGCGCACTATCCGCATGTGGGAAGCGTGTATGGGCGCCCCCCTCAATTTGATTCGATTCGCATCTCGTCCAAATCGCCACACTTAGTTCGGGTTTTCCATTTGCTGCACGCATATGCAGGTACGAACCCGAGGCCAGGGTGGAACTTTTGTAGTCGGCATTTAGGGCGGCGTGGTCTTCCAGTGCTATGAGGGTCCCCTTTTCTTCGTGGGGCTCGTTTAGCCGCGCACGCACATCACGTGGTGCTTTGGGCTTGATGCGGAGAAGAGTTGAGTTGTGTTGAGTGCCCCGCTTGGTGGAAAGGCCATTCCATCTGGCGGGTTATTCTTACGTGTACGGCTAAATTGGTGCACCCCTGCAGGGATAAATCTTCTCGAGAAGCCGTGTTTTCCGCGGTTATGGTTGACTTGGTGAAAGTACTGGCTAACAAGTACTCAGAACAACTTACACCTAACTAATGATAACTTGACTAGTAATAGGCTTATTGACACAACAATTTGATCCATCATTAATCCAACTGTGTGAGTTATCCTCGGATTGCTTCTTTGGATAAGGGGCGAGATCCAGGATGGGTTTGTGTGGTGGTTAGTTGTAGTTGGTTACGATACGCTATCTTATCCCCTTTCTGATAGCCGGAAGTTGTAGTATGTTCTGTAGTTGGTTAGTGCAGCCAGTTGCAGCATCTTTCATACCCCTTTCTTCCGTTGAACCCAAGGCATCTGTGCTTGGTGTTGACGGGCTACACTTTGGTGAACTGTGAGTCTTGCTTGCCAGTACGTTTATGTACTGACCCCTTTGGGGCTGTGGTTTCCGCAGACTACGCTTATGAGGATCCCCGTGACGGCTACTACGTGGAGTTTGACGAGGCTGCTGACGAGTAGGTAGCGGACCCGGGCAGGATCCGAGACATCGTGGATGGGCTCCGTCTTCTTTTCATTCCCGGCTTCTTAAGCCTATTTGGATTTGTCTGTACTCAGACCCTTTGAATGCTTCCGCTGAGATGTAATGATGTTATGTTGGGACATGTGTCCTCTGGATGATTGTATTTGCTATCTCTGCTCTAGTGAGAGCTATTTGCAACTTATTTCCATCTTTTGTGTCTTAGAGATCTGTTGTGTTATCATTTTGTTCAACGCCGTTGACGTACCATGTGTGTATGGTATGAAGTACGTCAATGGTAGTATCCTGATTTCTATGGGATGGTTTACGTAGACGCTGAACAGATAGGGGTTGGTTGTCACACATACGTGTGTTGGCCTACTCGTAAGAGATGCGGGTGCCGGTAAGCCCCGTAATCCAATCCACTACTGTTCAACGGAACTGCGAGTATCCTCTAGAAGTCCGGGTGCGACAAATGGTATCAGAGCCTGTCTGCCTGTAGGATCCCTTTTTACTGGTCGCAGTTGAGTCTAGAAACTATTTTGTAGCTATATAGGAAAAATGAAACGTGAGAGTAGGAATTCTGCCATTTTATTTCTTTCCCCACCCACCCTCCCTTTTCTGGTAAGGAAGTGCAACGTTGTTTTCTCTTCTCACCTAAACTTTCAAGTTAGGATTTCACGAATCCTGGTTTCTCTGGGATAGTTATATCTACTAGACCATAGGAATGGAGGTGGTTGTGACATGATTTATCATGTTGCCTACTCATGATTGAGAACGGAGGCGTGTAAGCCCCGAAAGCAAATCCTCTATCCCTTAAGCAGTAGATATTGATCCTTTAGAAGCCCGGATGGGTTTTCCGTAGTACCTCAGGAGTTTTGGTCTCGTGTTTCCCGTTGTTGCTTCGATATCCTGTTCTTCTCAACATCCTTTTCGTCCGTTGAAACCTTGTTGTTGCTTTCCACTTCAGTTCTTCTACCGGCGTCTAATCAAAACTTCCCCGATCATCTACAGATGGATCACAGGTTCTTCCCGCAGGTGGTTCGGATGACTCGTTGCGAGAGCACTGCCGGTTATCCGGAGATGCTGAGAGACATGGTCACTTATCTGGGGTTCCGTTGGGCACCAGAGTACCAGGTCTACGAGCAGCAGCGAGAGTTTGACCAGACCTACTACCAGGCTATCGTCTACATTCTATCAGATGATGGCATGAGCGTTGTCCACCGCTACGAGGCAGTAGGTTCCACAGTGGATATGGCCGTGCAGCAGGCAGCTTATGTGAGTCTCACCGTCCTTCGTGCTGACTACTGGGGATTTGACGATTCTATCTATCGCCACATCCCCCGTGGCTACATCACTTCGGAGGGAGCTCACTTCACTCTCTACGACAACCTGGATGTCTACGAGCATGATAACACCAGGCTGCACACCACCGCTCAGTTCGTGAGGCACAGTGACGCAGTTGCCACCACACTATCTCAGGAGTTGGCTTCCGTCAGAGAGCAGCTCTACCTTGCTTTGACTCGTATGGCGACGTACACCACAGACTTTGTTGGAGATGAGCGCTTTGCATGTTTCGATCAGACAGTTGGTCGTCGTCTGCCAGATGCTGGAGGTTACGAGCCGATCAGAGGTCCACTCCTCAACCTCGGTGCTGGTTACACTGGGATTCCCCGCTTTGGAGCACAGGGAGTCGATGCTATGTACTTCACCACACCTAGAGTCGCTCTCAGACCACGTCAGATCTATGTGGATCGTCGTTCTACCTACTTTCGTGGGCGTGCTCCTCACCGTACCTCTCGTCGTACTACTCACCGCCGTCCTGCGTGAGGAGCATGGGAGTACCAATGTATCCATTCTTAGCTATATTTAGTTATCCTTTGGCTTTCGAACCATGTATTGGTGTGTTGGATATTCTGATGTATTTGAACATGTGATGATGTACCTGTTGGTTATCTATTCATGCGTCGGAATAATCTCTCTTTCGGTTTCCAAGTCTATCTGTTTCTGTTGTTGTGCTAAAATGCATGTCTATTCAGGATGCCGCCAACAAGGAACAGCCCGCCTGAGCCACCGCCAATCATTTAGCTGTTGACTCAGATGACTCAGGTCGTGACGCAGATGGCCCAGTTCCAGGCTAATCAGCACAACAACCAGAATGCTCCACGAGTCAGCATTAAGGAGTTTCTGAGTCTGGGGCCGAGAGCTTTCGTGGCAACACGCGAGCCTCTGGATGCTGATGACTGGATCCGGGAGATGGCCAGGGCTCTGGACATTGCTCACGTTGCTGAGGAAGACAAAGTCAAGTATGCCTCCTACCTACTGAAGGGTCAGGCAGCTACTTGGTGGGAGAACTACCAGACCATGAGAGCTGGATACCCAATCACCTGGGGCTGTTTCAAGGATGCCTTCCTGAAGCACCACATCCCAGATGGTCTCATGGAAAGGATGCGTGAGGAGTTTTGCTCTCTCAAGCAGGGCAAGCTGGACGTCATTGGCTATCAGAATGAGTTCAATCGCCTCGCTCGTTACGCTGGTGATGAGGTGTCCACTGAGGCTAAGAAGATGGCAAGGTTCCGCCGAGGTTTTAACCCGGAACTCAAGTACGCCCTCACCAACATCAAGGCCAAAGACTTCGAGGAGCTCGTGAACACCGCGCTCAATGAAGAAAATGGGCGCAAGGCGTTCGAGGAGTCTCGAAAGCACTCGCGTGAGGGTGGTTCCTCCTCCAACATGACCACCCCTCCGCAGAAGCGCCGCATCTGGGTGCCAAATGGTGCTGTCACTCGGGCTCCATATGCCCAAGCTTCTCCAGGCTTCGCTTCCCGCCCACCCAACCCATCTCAGATGCAGGCTCAGAGGTTTTCAATGGGGCAGCCAAGGCCAGATGCACCTCGTGTCGTCACTTGCTACAAATGCAAGCAGACGGGGCACTACGCTGACAAGTGCACTCAGAGGAAGCTACCTCCACCACCACCTCGTCCCAACACAAACCAGGCAATGGTGCGTGCTCCCCCGGCTAAAGCCTTCAACTCCAAAAACAGGCCTGTCGGGAGGACCGCAAGGGTGAATCATATCAAGGCCGACAAAGCTGAGGAAGCTGCTGACGTCGTTCTCGGTACATTCCCCGTAAACTCTAACCCAGCTAAAGTGTTGTTTGATACCGGAGCATCGCATTCTTTCGTGTCAAAGATCTTTGCGACAGCAATTAAGCTCCGCTTTGTTGGTTTGGGTTCCCCGCTAGTAGTAAACTCCCCTGGAGCAACTATGCAAACTTCCAAGATCAGTCACGAGAATCAGATCCTAATTGGAGGTCACATATTCCTTGCTTCTCTCATACTGCTTGGCAATTCTGACATTGATGTCATTCTTGGCATGGATTGGTTGAAGGCCAATAAAGCTACGATTGACTGTGCTCAGAAGTCAATAACTATGTTCCACCCTTCTGGCCAGATAGTCTATTCTCCAAATGAATCAAGTTCTGTTCAGCTATACACCCTCGATGCTAAACCTCTACCTATACTTGAAAATGTTCCGGTGGTTTGTGAATTCCCTGACGTCTTTCCAGAAGAGTTGCCAGGGATGCCTCCGGACAGAGCAGTTGAGTTCGTGATCGAGCTTGAACCAGGTACTGCTCCAATCTCTAAGCATCCATACAAGATAGCTCCTCCTGAACTGAAATTGTTAAAGGAGCAAATCGATATGTACATGGAGAAAGGTTACATTCAGCCTAGTTCTTCGGCTTGGGGTTGCCCAACTCTGTTCGTTGCAAAGAAGGATCAAACAAAGAGACTCGTGGTTGACTATCGTCCTCTTAACGAGAAAACCATCAAAAAACAAGTATCCAATTCCTCGTATCGATGATCTTTTTTATCAACTTGCTGGAGCCTCAATATTATCAAAGTTGGACTTGAGGATGGGTTACCATCAAATAAAGATCAGAAATGAAGATATTCCAAAAACAGCTTTCACCACTCGGTACGGTCTATATGAATACACCGTCATGTCCTTTGGTCTCACCAATGCACCGGCGACGTTCTCTAGACTCATGAATTCTGTCTTCCATGAATACCTCGACAAGTTCATTGTGGTATATCTTGATGACATTCTTGTCTACTCCGAATCCGAGGAAGAGCATGGAGAACACCTTCGTCTCACTCTCATGAAACTTCGCGAGCATCGTCTATATGCCAAGTTCTCCAAATGTGAGTTCTGGATTCCAGAAGTTGCTTACCTTGGTCATGTCATCTCTGCCAAGGGCATAGCCATTGATCTAGAAAAGGTTAAAGCAATTGTTGATTGGAAACCTCCTAAGACGGTGAAGCAAGTAAGAAGCTTTCTTGGCTTGGCTAGCTATTGCCGTCGTTTCGTCCAAAACTTTTCCAAGATTGCCAAACCTCTCACTGATCTCACCAAGAAGGACAAGAAGTTCGTTTGGTCTCCACAATGTGATGAAAGTTTCAATCTCCTGAAGACTAAACTCACTTCTACCCCAGTTCTGGTTGGCCCAGATACTACCAAACCTTTCCAGATATTCTGTGATGCATCTCTCCAAGGTCTAGGTGCAGTTCTTATGCAAGAACGTCAAGTTGTGGCTTATGCTTCACGTCAGCTGAATGTACATGAGCAAAACTATCCCACACATGACCTTGAACTTGCAGCAGTCGTGTTTGCCCTCAAGAAATGGAGGCAATACTTGTTGGGTAATCGCACTGAAATCTTTTCCGATCATAAGAGTCTGAAATACATCTTCACTCAACCAGATCTAAACCTCAGGCAAAGGAGATGGATTGAACAGATTAAAGACTTTGATCTCACCATTTCTTACACTCCAGGCAAGGCTAATGTTATGGCCGATGCTCTCAGTCGCAAGTCCTATTGCAATAATCTCATGATCATGGAAAGCCAACCTCCACTTCATGAAGAATTCCAGAAGCTGAACCTTGGTCTTGTTCCTCAAGGCTATCTTGCTAGCTTGACAGCCAGTCCAACTCTCGAGGACAAGATTCGTTCTGAACAACTTCGTGATGCTGAAATCAAGAAGATGGTAGAACACATCAAAGAAGGCAAGGAGAAATTTAACTCCTTCTCAATTGATGACAAAGGAACTGTGTTCTTCGAAGGACGCATTGCAGTTCCTAAGGTTCAAAGTCTCAAAGATATCATTCTCAAGGAGGCTCATGAAACTCCTCTCTCCATCCACCCTGGAAGTACAAACATGTACCAGGATCTTAAGACACTGTATTGGTGGCCTGGCATGAAACGTGAAATTGCTCAATACGTTTCTGAATGCGACGTTTGTCAACGTGTTAAGGCAGTCCATCAGAAAACAGCCGGTCTACTCCAACCTCTGAAAATTCCTGAGTGGAAGTGGGACATGATTGAAATGGACTTCGTTACTGGTTTTCCAAAGTCCAAGAAGGGCAACGATGCAATCTTCGTTGTTATTGATCGTCTCACTAAAGTAGCTCACTTCTTTCCTGTCAAAGAAACAATCTCAGCTAGCCAGTTAGCAGAACTCTACACAGCAAAGATTGTTCCTCTTCATGGTGGTCCATTGGAAATAAGCTTAGACCGTGGAAGCATATTCACTTCTCATTTCTGGAAAAGCTTTCAAGAAGCATTGGGCACCAAACTTCTGTTCAGCATAGCTTATCACCCTCAGTCTCAAGGGCAAGTCGAAAGAGTCAATCAGATTCTCGAGGATATGCTCAGAGCATGTGGTATATCCTTTGGCATGAAATGGGAGGATTGCCTTCCATATGCTGAATTCTCCTACAACAACAGCTACCAGGCAAGCCTAGGCATGGCACCATTTGAAGAACTCTATGGCCGCAGATGCAGGAGTCCAATCAATTGGTCTGGAGCTGGTGAACTTTCACTCTTAGGCCCTGACATTGTTAAGGAAGCCGAGGAGAAAGTTCGCATCATTCGTGACAATCTCAAGATTGCTCAGTCTCGTCAGAAAAGCTACTATGACAGCAAGCACAGGGATATGATCTATGCACCTGGTGACAAGGCATATCTCCGTGTAACTCCCCTCAGAGGCACTCATCGTTTCGGTGTGAAAGGAAAGCTTGCACCAAGATACATTGGTCCTTTCAACATTCTCTCAAGGCGTGCGGAAAATGCCTATCGTCTTGAACTTCCAGAAAAACTATCCAAGGTGCACGATGTGTTCCACGTGTCACAGCTCAAGAAGTGTTTCAAAGATCCAGATCGTGCAGTTGATCATGATTCCATTGAATTGCAAGATGATCTATCTTATGAGGAGCACCCTGTTTGTATTCTCGATGAGACCGAGCGTAAGACTCGCAACAAGAGCACAAAGTTCTTGAAAGTGCAATGGTCGCATCATTCCGATAAAGAGGCTACGTGGGAGACCGAAGAGGATCTTCGCGAGAAGTATCCCGACCTTTTCTCTTCTCAGTAAGGAATCTCGGGGCGCGATTCCTTCAAGGGGGGGCGTTTTGTAACATCCCAAGTATGAAAACTTCCATTTAGAATGTTTGATTCTTGTTTAATTAAAGTTTTGCATCATGTCATCATATTCATTGAATTGTTTGCATTTGTTTTACTTTGTTTTCCATTTGTTGCTTCTGTTTTACTCTGTTTTCACAATTGAAATTCAAACTTTATTCAAACATTTATTTCATACTTGTTATGTTACAACCTTTTAAATAAAAAGTTCAAATAAAAACAACCATTTGTTTCCATTTTATTCCATAATGTTCAACTATTAAAATGGTGGCTTTTAATCAATCAATTAATCCCAATTTGCATTCAAAAATTCAAATCAAATCCCACACAGCACCCAATTTGAATTTATGAATATTATCAAAACAATTCAACTCCTTTGTTCTAATTAAACAATAGGGTTCACCCTATTAAAAAGTTTGTTTTCAATAATAATCATTTAATAAGCAAATCCTTCCAAATTTGATTGAATTACAAACATCAATTTTAAATTTGAAACTTTGAAAAACAAAGTTGGCAAGCAGTTGCTTTTGTAATTATTAACTCACCCTAATTTTTCTAAAAATTTTACTAACTTGATACCTCATTTTTCTTCCTATTCTATTTTCTGCAAAAAAAACATAAGGAGAAAAAATTAAAAAAAAAAAACGAGCGCCAGGGGCAGTGGGCAGCCCAGCCCACTTCTTTTCCTCCCCCGCGCTGGCCCGGTACCGTTTCGCCCGCGCCCCCTCCTTCTGTTTCGCGTACGACGCGCATCCGCCGCAGCCACGTCGGCGTACGGCGGAGCAGACGGTCCGCAGCGCCCGCGCAGCCCTATATCTACCCCCCTAGGGTTCCCTCGATGCCCTAGCCACCACTCCACCCCTCTCCCTCTTCTCCGTCGTCGCCTCCACCTCTCTGCCACCTCCTTCCTCACCTCTGCAACCTCACCGGCGCCACCGTATCTGAATCCCTGATGCTTATCGTCGCTGTCGTGCCTCTCGGCGTGAGCTGACCGCGGGAACGAGTCCACCTCTTCTCCCTCGACCTCCCGGACATCTCCGTTGAGCTCGACGCTGCCTGGATCCATGCCGCCGTACTTCCCTCGACGTGTTCGACACCTCCTCGGCCACGGGGACCCTCTGCTTCCACGCCGCCTAGCACGTCGCTGTCGCCACCGCCGTCGAGCTCACCTCTGCAACCTCCCGGTGATCATCACCTCCTTCCTCTCCCTCCTCTCTGCCTTGCACGAGCACAAGCACATGCACGCATCCGTGCACGTCCACACGCAGCACACCCACCAGCAGCAGCACGAGCACGACGTCCACGGTGATCGCCGCCAGTCGTTTTCTCTGTCAAAGTTCGGTCACGCGCGCGCGCGAAATTCAGTTAACCGCGATTCTGAACCTTAACCTGTTCGCGCGTGGTATACTGACAAGCAAACGATCACCACCGCAGTGGTAGCAGGCAGTGCACGTGTGCGGGGAGGCCAGGGTTCGAGTCCCCCTCCCGCACGGGAATTTCCAACCTTTTTTCGCGCAGCGCTGACAGGGTGGCCCCCCCGTCAGCCACTGCTGTTGTCACGCAAGCACACGTTGGCCCTAGGCCCACTGGCAGTGCCTAGGGTAGATATCTGCGCTGTATAAAATGAATTTCAACCTTTTCTGTTTCACAAACAAGTCCTTTTAATTGCAGAATGGCCCCTGAAACTAAAAAGCTAATAACTTTTATTTTATAATTCCAAATAACAAAAATAAAATATGTACACTGCACCAAATTTCATTCTCTACCTGTTTATAACTTTTGTTTTCTGTTTTGAACATTTTAAATGCATTCCAAATTTGAATTCAAACAATTCATGTGTAATTTGAATAATTCCATAACTAATTCATACTTAATCCATATAATGCAAATAAAATATGTTTTCCATGCTATTTCAAACCACCTATTCAAATATAAATTTTGTTTCATGGTTTGAATAATTAAAATTGCTTAAATAATTTAAACCTTGTTTAAATCATTTAAATTTGCTAAATTCATAACTTGCTCAAAATAAATTATTCTTGAACATGTAAAATATGTTTTCAAACTAGAAAAGTATAAACTTTTCAAATATGAATTTGAATTTATGTTTGGAACAAATAAAATTCAAATAATATTCAAACTTGTTTAAATTCATTTAAAACTTGTTTAATCTTGTTTAATTCATATTTAAATTATTGTAATTCCTTTTTCAATAATTGAAATATGTAATCCAACTAAAATTTTGTGTTCTTTTAAAATATGAATTTTGTTATTTATTTGGCACAATTTAAATTGGTGAAAACAACAACTATTTGTGTAATCCCTTTAAGGAACCAAAAAAATTCCCTAACTTAATAAATAAATTTCTAAATTGGTAAACCTTATTTCCAATTGGTTCTATTGTTGTTATTTTGTTGTTTTCCTCATCCATGCATCATACTAATCCACTTTCACCTGTTGGTTAATTGGAAAACAATTGTTTCAACCAAAATTCATGGGCTTTTCATATGCAACTCAAAATTGCATATGTGTCCATTTAAATTGTGTTACCATGTCAACTAGTTTATTTTGATGCATCCATTAAATTGACATGCATCATTCCATGATTGTGCACTATGCCATGATATTGATTGTTTATGTTTCTGCGTTGTTTGCTTGCTTCTTCTCGGATAGACGACGACGTTGAGACAGACGATACTTACGACACCCCTTCTGAGGATCTAGCTCAGTACCAGGCTGCTGAGTTTGCAGGCAAGTTATCACTCACATGAACCACTATGTTCTTTTCAACATTGGTTACCGATACTTTCCGTTGTCTATTTCTGCTAGCCCTATGACTAGTTGTTTCTGTTACGAACCTATCACATGATACCCTGAACCCTGATATTGCCTCGCCTCCAGTCCTATAACCCCGTTGCTTGGGCCCGTGTCTTACTAGCATGCTTAGGGTTGTTTTTGCTCGAGTCTGTTATCAGTTACTTTCTGTTATCATATTTGATTATATTCTGGGGTTCGATGTTAAACAACAACCTGTTAATTTGAGGTAATAATAATTTGCTGATAAGGCACCGGCAGGAGGCCCGGCGTGGTTTTGAGGCCTGCTAGTGTCGACCCTAATTAGGAAAAGGGTCTTGTCTACTGATCCATGATGAGCGCACTATCCGCATGTGGGAAGCGTGTATGGGCGCCCCCCTCAATTTGATTCGATTCGCATCTCGTCTAAATCGCCACACTTAGTTCGGGTTTTCAATTTGCTGCACGCATATGCAGGTACGAACCCGAGGCCAGGGTGGAACTTTTGTAGTCGGCATTTAGGGCGGCGTGGTCTTCCAGTGCTATGAGGGTCCCCTTTTCTTCGTGGGGCTCGATTAGCCGCGCACGCACATCACGTGGTGCTTTGGGCTTGATGCGGAGAAGAGTTGAGTTGTGTTGAGTGCCCCGCTTGGTGGAAAGGCCATTCCATCTGGCGGGTTATTCTTACGTGTACGGCTAAATTGGTGCACCCCTGCAGGGATAAATCTTCTCGAGAAGCCGTGTTTTCCGCGGTTATGGTTGACTTGGTGAAAGTACTGGCTAACAAGTACTCAGAACAACTTACACCTAACTAATGATAACTTGACTAGTAATAGGCTTATTGACACAACAATTTGATCCATCATTAATCCAACTGTGTGAGTTATCCTCGGATTGCTTCTTTGGATAAGGGGCGAGATCCAGGATGGGTTTGTGTGGTGGTTAGTTGTAGTTGGTTACGATACGCTATCTTATCCCCTTTCTGATAGCCGGAAGTTGTAGTATGTTCTGTAGTTGGTTAGTGCAGCCAGTTGCAGCATCTTTCATACCCCTTTCTTCCGTTGAACCCAAGGCATCTGTGCTTGGTGTTGACGGGCTACACTTTGGTGAACTATGAGTCTTGCTTGCCAGTACGTTTATGTACTGACCCCTTTGGGGCTGTGGTTTCCGCAGACTACGCTTACGAGGATCCCCGTGACGGCTACTACGTGGAGTTTGACGAGGCTGCTGACGAGTAGGTAGCGGACCCGGGCAGGATCCGAGACATCGTGGATGGGCTCCGTCTTCTTTTCATTCTCGGCTTATTAAGCCTATTTGGATTTGTTTGTACTCAGACCCTTTGAATGCTTCCGCTGAGATGTAATGATGTTATGTTCGGACATGTGTCCTCTGGATGATTGTATTTGCTATCTCTGCTCTAGTGAGAGCTATTTGCAACTTATTTCCATCTTTTGTGTCTTAGAGATCTGTTGTGTTATCATTTTGTTCAACGCCGTTGACGTACCATGTGTGTATGGTATGAAGTACGTCAATGGTAGTATCCTGATTTCTATGGGATGGTTTACGTAGACGCTGAACAGATAGGGGTTGGTTGTCACACATACGTGTGTTGGCCTACTCGTAAGAGATGCAGGTGCCGGTAAGCCCCGTAATCCAATCCACTACTGTTCAACGGAACTGCGAGTATCCTCTAGAAGTCCGGGTGCGACATGAAATCATCATATTTTCATCCACCAACATTATTTCCTATCATCTCATGCTACAAGGATCACCCCTCTAGGCATTTCCGTGGAGGCGCCCTTCAATCATTGTCAAAATATTTTACGCCACGTTCAAGTTATCTATGACCTCGTGTCTTCCACCAAGTCGTCCATAACCGTGGACACGGCTTTCCGAAAGATCTATCCCTGCAGGGTGGTACACCTTACCCACACGTACCCTCCGACTCTTAACGCCACATGTACGCTCTTCCATGGAGTGCGAAAGAGGGTGGATGGCTCCGACCTTTACCTTGCGTAACCCTATCCATTAGTCAACCCAAACAGGGCCACCCCGTCAACAGGGAGTTGGCCACCTCATGACGGCACCTGTTCTGTGAGTCGGGATCAAGATCCGTGTACGTCCATCACTTGTCCCGGTCACGCCCTAGGTTTTTTCCAAATCGTTTTCTGACTCACACGCAGATGGAAATAGCAAACTACGTGACTCATGGATGTGGCCAAACTAGTTAGTTAGTCCAGCGAGGTTCATTGGCTCGCGCGTGTGGTTGCACGCTCAGTCTTGGTTTCCACGGCAAGACCTTAATCCTAGGGTTGGAAAGTACAGAAGAAAGAACCACTTCCCTAGTGGCCTCCCGTCTAAGCCTTAGTCAAGTTAACCACACAGTGCTCATCTCACCACGTCATCATATCATACTAGGTTCTCGTAGCTCTGATTCATCAACCGGATGGAGCAGAGGTAAACAAACATGTAAAGCAAGCGAAGCAGATATGAGGCTCTGGCGATGCGCACAAGCAAACCTATGGCGGCTAGGAGCAGTGGATCAGGATATTGAGGCAATGTAGTATATAGGTGAACTATATCTACTAGCATCAAATACTTTGGAATCGAATGCAAAGTACGAGAATCAAATATTGTTCGAAAACATATATGAGCAGATAAGAGGTTATGCTTGCCTTGGTTATAAGAAAACCAAAGAATATATCTTCTGGGATAAGTGCTTGACTTGTCGGTTAAGATTAAGTATCCTCCATTGGAGTTGCTGGTCTTCACTTCGGAGTCGCGTTCTACCGAGGGGGAAACAACACCGAAAAGAAGAACAACAATCAACACATGGCATCGATGCAATGCGCAATATGTATGCACAAAAAGTGAATGCACTGAAATAAATCCCTAAACATATTCGATGGGTTGCTAGGGTTCGTATGGAAATTATGCAGTTTTACTGAAATTATCCCGAAATAAATTCCGGAGGGCACTTCGGGCAATTCTGAAAGTGAGTACAATTTTTAATTGCTCAAATGGGTTTGAAAGTATCATAAATAGGTTGCATTTTTCATTTTTAGCAATTTGGTATATAACTTGTAATTTTCTGATTTTATTGAATAAAAACTTATTTTTCCATTTTTAAATGAATTAAACAAATTCAAATAATACCCAAAATTGACGTTTGTCAAACATGTATGAAAGTGACATATTCATATAGAGTTTATTTTTCTAAACATTTCCATACTTTTATTTTATTTTTCTAACTTATAGAATTAAAGTTATTGATTTTATAAAATTAATTTATATTCTGGAAATAAGAAAACATGAATTATGACGTCATAGTGACGTCACTGTGACATCATCAAATGCCATAGAGGCTCTGCTGTGGAAGAAATCAATCGATCTGTTGATCGATTCGCGAATCAAGTTGGATAGGGAGCTAGAGGAGACTACGGGGAGCTGAGTGGTGGTGGCGCCGCCGGTTTGTGGTCGCCGGAGCGGCGCCGGCGACGACATATGCGGCTGCGGACGGCGGAGCTCGGTGTGGGGACAGTATGGAGGGGGAGGGAGGGGATGGAGGGGTCCCGGAGAACCCCGTGCTCACCAGTAGCTCGAAGGCGGGGTTGGGGAGGCTCGCCGGGGCGGCAATCAACGGCGGCGACCGAAATTCGACGGCGGCCGGTCTCGGGGAGTAGGACGCGATTCCGGCGTCTCTGGCCATCATGGCTCGATTAACTCCACGGGGAGGACAAGGAGGCGACTACGGTGAGGATAGGTTGCTCTTCGTATCACGGGAGCGGCTAGAACGACGGGGCTCATCGGCATCTGTCACGGTGAGGGTTAGGGTTTGGGTTCTCGGGAGGGAGTGCGTGAGCGAGAGGGAAGAGAGATGGGAGGCCACGACGTCTCCTTGCTTATCCTCGCGAACAGGCTGGCAGGGAGGAGGTGGCATCGGCGACGGGGCTCTTCCACGCAGCTGCTACTGCCTTGTGTCCAAGGAAGAAGAAGAAAGAAAAATGGATTTTCAAGAAAACTCCTGGAAGGTTTTTGAAAATTACATAGAGGTCCTTTTCTATAGAAAACTGCAAAAGAAAACAAGGTTTTGAGGGCCTTTTTGCAAATAGAAAATTTGGCAAAATGATATTTGGAAAACTCACAAAATTTCCAACCTCGCCATATTTTTCTTTGGTGAAATTGAATTATTTTTCACTTCAAAATTTTGAAACCCACATTAAGTAGTATTTGTGGTATTTTCTCAAACCATTTAAATTGTTTCAAACATGATTTGAATTTTTATTACAAGCATGTATGAGATGAACACAACACCACAAAGCCTATCTTAACAAAATAGGGATGTTACAAATCTACCCCCTTACAAGAATCTCGTCCCGAGATTCTTGAAGGAGAAAGAAGGAAGCAACACCGGTTTTGAATGATCTTCTCGAACCTTACGATTCCCTTCATGAGGAGGTTGATCTGTAGCATCGAGTGTTGATTGGCCACACCTTAGATAAGTGGGAAAAACTCTAAGGAATTGATCTTCACGAAGATTGAGTATCTCATCGCTAACTCATGACAAAAATGTTTATACAGAACTGTTGAGTTATCGTGCATGAAACACATCAAGGTAACAGAGTGAATAAAAGATGGTTTCAAGTTTATGGACAATTATTTTTTGGAAGGATTTAGAATATGAGCTTTCCACAAGACTTTAAATCCTTTTGGAAACGAAAGGTTGAACAACTTATGACTCCGAGGTTTCCTCAAACAGAATACCAAGATGGAAAGGATGGTCTTGGATGCCAAAACGCAATATCCATAGACAAGGGAAAAAACACGAGAAAACACTGTAATTCGCGCATCGGAGAAAAGTTGATATAGAATCATGTTCACTCTTCAGAGCGGACACGGAAGATGAAGGAACTTTCATTCCATCAACTTTTGTGCAAAACCTTGTCAAGAATCAGGAAGTTACTTCACGACAGAATATGAGTAACCAAAGGATGTTGGAACACCTTAATTAAGGAGGAATTCTTGGTCACACCATAATGATGGGTAACCAATGGGGATTTAAGCACCTAAAGGAGTAAGGAATCTCTTTCCTATTATGGATTTGACGTAGCAATACGTTTATCACATGGTTAAGACCCCATGGCTGAAGTGACTGACAAATTCACACAATGTGTGAGATGAACATAATTTCAAGTATAAACAACTTGAAAAGGGGAACTGATCAATGTCGGTTACAAAACACCACGAGGCAGATCTCATGATGAACTTGTTTCCACTAGAACAAAGGTTTGAAGGATTAATAGAGAGATATTGGAAAGATCAACTTCCAGGTTATCCTGGATGTTTTAAATACTGACAGCAGGCTCACGACAAGCCTTCTATAGGTTACCAAGTGAAGGATGAACTTTGGTTCAAAAGAACGGTGAAGAAAACTTGTTAGAATGAGCCACATAAGAATTCTCATGGGGAGTGGTCGTTCTTACGGATTCAAAGAGATATGACATTAGGCCTTCCGGCTAATTGTGTCAACCACAACATCAACCATGCCGGATTTCAAATGGACCTAATTCAATACCCTTGAGGAAACACCAACCATCGTTGCTGCTTGAGATTCAGCTCTGGTTAGTGGGAGAATCAGCAAGTTTGATCACAGAGATTGCACCGGTTACCAACGAAATACCTTTACTAGATTCTCAAGATATGGACTATGATGTCACACTCAATAAGATGAGCGAGATTGCAGAACTCATGTATTAGAACCTTGCGAAAGACGGTTGCACCTACATGGTCTACTTGCGAAGAACACATCAGAGTCCTGGTTGGGAAGATGATTGCAAAGATAACGAAGTTCTTGGACTTCTTATCTTTTATGAACAGTCATTCATTGGCTTAGTGTGGATGCAAACTTCTTCAAGGGATGGAGGTAACAACCTACCATCTCAAGAATAGTCCACACATGCATGACCGACTTGGGATTATTTCTGAGGAAACAAGAAAACTATACTCGAACCCATGGCGACAACTTTCACCATAAGCACATGGACCAGAGAAAGTCACTTCGAACATCCAGAACACAACTTCGTGATGACACAAAGGTGGTTCTCAAAAGTTTCCAACATTGTTGCCATCTTTTCAGCATGAGCCTCTTGCAATTTGGAGAAAACAAAAATGTCGTAGATGGGCTCAACAACACCTTTATCAAAATACTCTAAGAAGAGGGATTCATAGGATATATGAAAAAGGCAATACTGGGCAGACCAAAGGACATGAAAGTATACCCGGTGAAACACCATGAGTGAACCACGACCAAGATAGTCCTTGGATCTTTTCTCGATTTGACCATAGCCCAAATCAAATCAAGAGGTAGAGTGATAGCCTGTCCACTATGGAGATACTATCCTGCTTCAACGCAAAGGAACTAGACATCCCTTAACAAAGGAACAAGTTGGGATGATTTCGTGTCTTTCAACTCTCCAAGTTGTTGTTTTAAGCTCAACCAACTATTTCAGGGTATCCAGCATAGTTTCTTGGAGAAAGGAGTAGTTCAAATTATCCCTTGTTTAGACATCACGGTCAGGTAACAACCTGGTGATACTTCTAGAAAGACTACCGAAATATCACAACCTACCGATATGTCTCGGAGTTCGAAATGAATCTTGATTTTCAAGACAACTGATATGATCTTGAGAGCTTCGGCATGAACCTAACTCTTTGACCGAGAATGTGCACCGGAATGAACAGATTTGGTAACACGGTCAATTTTAAGGAAAGATTGGTTGACCAAAGTGCTAAGAAGGATACAGATGTTTCTTAGATTCTTCAAAGCAATAAGAATTGCTAGGACTATCTGGTACACATCAATGCACAACCATCATTCTCGAGCATTCAAGCTTCTAGGGATGGTGAGTGAAGACGTGTAGGAGCATCACTTCATCAATAAGGCCATGAAACTCAGCATGACCTCTTGATACAAGAGAGTGTGATACTTAAAGGTAGAACCGAACAGAAGCTAATGAAACTTCTTTAATCTGCGGATTACAAAACTTTGACCTGGTTCTAGAGATGAACGAGGTTCTGGAGTTTGTTTCTCCTCACATTCCAAAGTGGAACATTCTGGCAGAAAACAAGCGGAATGCATTGGAAGACTCTAACACACACATGCCACTTGGTTTCAAAACAATGGATGGAGATTTGAGAGCAACTGAAGAGTAGGAACATGCTCCCGGGAATCCAGAGATCATGGGGAATGCACAGGGTGATACTCTTTTGTAAAACCCATTCTAGGTAGATTGGTATAGATGAATCAAGAAGGAAGATGTGGAGGCCATGATGATCACTCTTGTTGTGATCCCTTTTGATTCCAAAAGAAAACCTATGGATATGGGAGTTCGAACTGCCTAGCCATCCTAAGGTAGAAAATGTTCCTCAGGGTATAAAGAAAGAGAAATTGGGTTAAAGGTCAGCATCCTGTACTGATGGCGTGAGCATCACATGGTTATAAAACCACATGATTCAACCCACCGCAATTCAGCACATTCCGGGACCTTCGGTTCAAGTCCAAGGTTACAAACCCAAGAAAGGAGTAACTACTCTCTTAGTGTCTTGAAGGACACTATGAATAGCAATCATGAAGTATCTCTCAGAAGACAATGATAGCTCCGGAAGAATTTGAGCAGAGGATAGCGGACACATTCGAGATAAAAAGGAAATATCGAGATTCTGTAGTTGAAACTTAAGAACATAGGTGTCAGACCCCGGACCCAGAGATATACATACTGTTATGTGCTCCTAGCCATGGACTCACAAGGGCTTCAGGGTTACCAGCCCCGGCCGCAACAAACAGCGGCAGGCAGACCGGATTCATCGGCACGTAGTCCGGATCCCCGGTCTACTACTCCTTGTATCCACGCTAGTCATAACAAACTATGCATACCCAAGCGTCCACGAGTCGGATGAAACTGAAGGAACGGGACCAAAGTTATACAGAGATGCTACGTGTCCAGAAAGTGCAACAACAATCGAGGGTTACTGGGGTTACCTCGCCCCAGGCCGATCACATCGACATGCGGGCTCGGACATGGATCATCGGCTCCACAACCCCTCGACTGCGACAACTATGCAGGCATAGCCAAAACTGTATAACAGTGAGCTCGAACCCAACAACCGATCAAAGCAGTACTCTAAACATGAAGCTTTATTAAACAGGTGTTACTAGAGTATAGCTTACAAGCAGAGGTCACACGACCCAACATTACATCAGACAACGAAAGGCAAATTATGTTGATATTCAACAAGAACCAAAAAGGCCTAAGAGGCCGCAACATAAGGCGACGTCCCAGCCCATAGATTCCAGGCTGCTACCTGGGAACCCCAAACTACTCGTCGATGTCCACGTCGGAACACCACCGAACTGGGGAACTCCACCTGAACCAAGTTGAAGCAAACATGAGTACGGGAGGTACTCAACAAGACTTAGTTAACCTATTATATATCTGCTTCTTTTAGAAAGGGTTATGAAGGTTATTTTGCGTAAAGCCATCTTTGTTTTTCAAATTGAGGAAGGAGTAGCACGTCTCATGGAGTATTTTGAAAACAGATGAGAGAGCTACTCAACTACTGATATCATCATCTTTTTAATCCACCAAACATATCAGCACCTCGTGCTTCAAAGATCACCTCCTCAAGTTGTTCCGGTAACTCAATCTACAAGGTAACCCCTCTCGGCATCTCCGAGGAGGCATCCTTCATTCGTTATCAACAAGTTTTAGTCATTCCGTTTAAATTGTCTATGATCACAGAATCCGTCACCAAGTCGTCCTTAACCGCAGACACGGCTTTTCGAAAAGATTTAACCCTGCAGGGGTGTACAACTTTAACCACACGTACCAACCAACTCTTAATGCCACTAGATTAGCACTATTCCGGGAAGTGCCGGCAGATGGAGGTTGACCACGACCTTTCCCTTACTTCGCCTATTCCATGAGTCGCTCCGAGTAGAGATGGACCGCCAATAGGGAGTGGCCATCTCCTGCCGGGTCTCTATCGTTGTGAGCGGTGCTTCAACTACTGTCTCGCCACAGGCTGTTGCACCGCCACGTCCTAGTTTTGAAAACGTTTTGATATCCCCGCAAATCGAAATGGAAAGCCCGAACTAGGCAACTCATGGAACAAACTAGGCAAGTTAAGACCGAGGGGAATCCTATCCCTCGTGTGGATGCACGCTCAGTCTTGGCTCAAAGACGAGAACTCGCTCCTAGGGGCATGAACGAGACAACCACCACAGACTCTCTGTGGTCTCGTCATCCACACCTTTAATCATGTTAATCAAACATCTCTTTAACTTACCACAACTTCCTGCCATACTAGATTATTTCGTAACTCTGATTCATCAACCGGATGGAGCAGAGATAACAGGCATGTATGACTAAGCATTGCATATCTGAGGCTCTGGCGATACACACAAACAAATCCTATGTCTGCTAGGAGCATTGAATCATGATATCTGGGTTATGCAAATAAATAGGATAACTCTATCTACTGACACAAAATACATTGGAATCGAATGCATTTGTACGAGAGTCAAAAGTCTTTCGAAATCATATATGGCAGATAAGAGGTTATGCTTGCCTTGCTTCAAGAAAACCAGAGAAAGTCTTCAGGAATAAGTGCTTGACTTGTCGGTTAGGATCAAGTATTCGCCATGGCGTTGTCGATCTTCTTTTCGGGGTCGCGTTCTACCGATCAGAAGCAAAACACCGGAAGAGAAACAACAATCAAACATGGCATCGATGCAATGCGCAATATGTATGCATGAGCAGGTTAATGCACTGAAATAAAGCCCTAAACACGATCGTTGGGTTGCTAGGGTTCGTATGTCAGTTATGCAATTTTACTGGAATTTATCCCGAAATAGACCCCGGAGGGGGTTTCGGGCGATTCTGAAAGTGAGTCCAATTTTAGTTGCTCAAATGGGGTTGAAAACATCATAAATAGGTTGTATTAGTCATTTTGAGCAATTTGGTATATAACTTTTAATTTTCTAATTTTATTGAATAAAAACTTATTTTCTCCATTTTAAATGATTAAACAATATTAAATAAAGGCCATTTTTTGGAATTTCTCAAACATGTGTGAAAATGGTATTTTTGGAAAGAGAACATTTTTATGAACATAACCATATATTCACTTTATTTTTCTGGTCAATATTTTATTAGTTATTCAAATTACAAAATTAATTCATTTTCTGAAATTATTAAACAGAAGGAAATATGACATCACAGTGAGGTAATGCCGATGTCATGCTGCTCTGCTCCTCACAGCCGAGATCAAATTCGATCAAATTCGGATTCAAAACGAAAATCAAAGTACATAGCGAGGAAGAGGAGATCGAGGGGAACTAGGGGATGCCAACCGGTGACCATTTGGTCGCCGGAATCCTCGCCGGCGACGAGGTCCGACGGCGGCCGAGGAGGGTTCACGGCGGCAGAGCGCTACGGTGCACGGGAGGGAAAGCGGAGATGACGGGGAGGCTCACCACAGCGAGGGGAGGCTAGAGGAGGGGTCGAGGTAGGCAGTGACGGCCGGAATCCGCCGCGGCGAGCTCGGGAACCCGCGGCCGGGTTCGGAAAAGAATGGCCCGATTCGGCCTTTCCGGGGCGTCTCCGCAAACGCGAGTGAGCGAGGGGGTAGAGGAGAGCACGGCGGGGCTGGTGGTGGCTCCAATTCAACCCGCCGTGGCCGGAGTCGACGGCGCTAGGCGGAGGCCGACGGGAGCAGTAGGGTTAGGGTTAGTCCGTTCCTGGCAGAGAAGAGGAGGGAGCTCGAGGGAGAGGAGGGTTCTGTGAGGTTGAGATGGTCTTGGACGCCTCCTCGCGTCTATCTGCGTCGGGAGAGGGAGCAGGACGTGGCAGCAGCCCTCCAGCGAGGAGCTTGCCTGCCTGGCTAGAGGTGGAAGAAGACAAAAGCCATACTTGCGAAAACCCCCTGAAAAGTTCAGAAACCACAAAGAGGTCCTTCTCTCTTTTAAAAACAGAACTGGAAACAACTTTTGAGGGCCTTTTTGAAAGGATAACATTTGGCAAAAATTATTTTTGGAAAGCTTATGAAATTTCCAACCTCACCATGTATTGCTTTGGTGAAATTGGAATACTTTTCAGAACAAGATTTTGAAACCCATTTTAAGTACTATCTGCTGGAAATTTTCTCAAACCATTTGAATTCAAGTTTTAAATTGGTTCAAACATGATTTGAATTTTGTTTGATGCATGTATGAGATGAACACACACCACACACCTTAAAGTAGCAACTTTGGGATGTTACAAATCTACCCCCTTACAAGAATCTCGTCCCGAGATTCCTGAAGGAGAAGAAAGAAGGAACACCGGTTTTGAACGATCTTCTTGAACCTTACGTTTCTCTTCTCGAAGAGTTGATCCGTAGCACCTTGAAGTTTTGCTCGGCTACACGTTAGGTGGAAAACTCTTAGGAACTGATCTTCACGAAGATCGAGTATCTCATGGCTAACTCATGACAGGAGTGTTTATAAGAACTTTTGAGTTAACAGGCATGAAACACATCAAGGTAACGGAGGGAAAAAAAGATGGTTTCAAGTTTATGGATGATGGTTCTTGAAAGGATTTAGAATATGAGCTTTGCACAAGACTTTGAATCCTTTTCGAAAGAAAGGTTGAACAACTTACGACATAGAGGTATCTTCAAGCAGAATACCAAGATGGGAAGGATTGTCTTGGATACCAAAACATAATATCCACAGACGAGGAAAAACACGAGAAAACACTGTAATCGTGCGTCGGAGAAAAATTTGATACAGGATCATGTTCACTCTTCGGAGTGGACACGAAAGATAACGGAACTTTCACTCCGTCAAAACTTTGTCGAAATCTTTGTCAAAGATCAGGATGTTACTTCATAACAGGAGATGAGTAACCAAAGGATGTTGGAACACCGTAATGAAGGAGGTATTCTTGGTCACACCATAAGAATGGATAACCAACGAGGATTGAGACACCAGAAGGAATAGGGAATCTCTTTCCTATTTTGGGTTGGACGTAGCAATACATCTACCACATGGTTTAAGATCCCACGGTTGAAGTGACTGACAAATTCACACAATGTGTGAGATGAAAAGAAATTCAAGTACCAACTACTTGAAAAGGAAACTGATCATTGGCGGTTACGAAACACCAGGAGATGGTTCTCGGGATGAACTTGTTTCCACTAGAAGGAAGGTTTGGGGGATCATCAAAGAGACGTTGAACAGAACAACTTCCAAGTTCTCCTTGATGTTTTAGATACCGACAGCAGGCTCACGACAAGCCTTCTATAGGTCATCAAGTCAAAGTAGAACTTCTGTCAAAAGAACGGTGAGGGAAACTTGTTAGAATAAGCTACACAAGAATTCTCACAGAGAGTGGCTGTTCTTATGGATTCAAGGAGATATGACATTAGGCCTTCCGGCTAATTGTGTCAACCACCACATCAACCATGCCGGACTTTCAAATGGACTTAGATCAATATCCTTAAGGGAACACCAACCATCGTTGCTGCTTGAGATTCAGCTCTGGTTAGTGGGTTGATAACTGAGACTTAGTATGTATGATCAAAGAGATTACATCGGTTACCAACGAGATACATATGCTGGATTCTCAAGACATGGACTATGATGTCAAGCTCAAGAAGATGAGTGAGATTGTAGAACTCATGTATTTGTAACTTGCGATAGACGGTTACACCTACATGGTCTACTTGCGAAGGAACACATCAATGTCCTGGTTGAGAAGATGTTTACAAAGATAACGAAGTTCTTAAACTTCTTCTCTTTCAAGGACGATCAGTCGGTGGCTTAGTGTGGATGCAACTTCTTCAAATGAATGGAGGTACCAACCTACCATCTCAAGAATACGCCACACATGCATGACCAACTTGGGATTATTCCCGAAGGAACAAGAAAACTCTACTCGGATCCACGGCGACATCTTTCACCATAAGCACATGAACCGGAGTAGGTTACCTCGAACACCCAGAACACAAACTTCGTGATGACACAAAGATGTTTTCTCGGAAGTTTCCAACATTAGTGCCCAGTGTTCAACATGAACCTCTTGCAATTCGGAGATATAAGAATGTCGTTGATGGGCTCAACAACATCCTTTTCAAGTTACTCCAAGAATAGGGATTCATATGATACATGACCATGGCAAAATATTGGCCAGACAAAAGGACATGAGGGTGTACCCGGCAAAACACCATGAGTAGAAACACCATCAAGACAGTCCTTAGAGCTGAACTTGATTTGACGATAGCCCAATTCAAACCAAGAGTAGAGTGATAGCATTTCTGCTAGGGAGTTACTATCCTGCTTCAGTATGAACAGAACTGAACATCCCGTTGCAAAGGAACAAGTTAGGAAGAGCTCTTGTCTTTCAACTCTCCAAGTTGTTGTTTAAGCTCAACCAACTAGTTCAGGGTATCCAGCGGAGTTCTTGGAGAAAGGAGTAGTTCAAACTACTCCTGGTTTAGACAGCACGGTCAGGTAAAACCTGGTGATACTTCTAGAAAGACAACCAGAATATCACAACCTACCGTTAGGTCTAGGAATTTGAAAGGAGGCTTGCTTTTCAAAGCAGCTGATATGAACATGAGAGCTTGGCATGAACCTAACTCTCTGACCGAGGATATGCACCGGAATGGACGGGTTTGGTAACGCAGTCAACTTCAAAAAGAGGCTGGGTGACCAGTAGTGCTAAGAAGGATACAGATGTTTCTTAGACTTTTCAAAGCAATAAGAATTGTTGGGAACATCTGATGCACACATCAATGCACTGACCCATCATAATCAAGCATTCAAACTTGGAGGAAGGGGGAGTGAATACGGTAAGAGCATCACTTCATCAATAAGGCCATGAAACTTAACACAACCTCTTGATATATAAGAGTGTGATACTCGAAGGTGGAACAGAACAGAAGCTAATGAAACTTCTTTAATCTGTGGATTACAAAACTTTGACCTGGTCCTGGAGATGAACAAGGTACTGGAGTTTGTTTCTCCTGACATCCCAAGGTGGAATGTTCTGACGGAAACCAAGAGCAAATGTATTGGAGGAATCCAACACACATATGCAACTCGGTGTCCATAACAACGGTTAGAGATTTTGAAAGCAACTGAAGGGTAGAATCATGCTCGGGGAAGATCCTCGGATCAAGTTGAAGCACAGGGTAATACTCATTTGTAAAACCCATGCAAAAGAGTTGGTATAACTGAAATAAGAACGAAGATGTGGAATTCAGGATGATCACTCTTGTTGTGATCCCTTCTTGATTACAAGGGAAAACCTACGGCTATTAGAGTTGAAACTACCTAGCCATCCTGAGGTAGAAGATATTCCTCAGGATCCCAAGAAACAGAACTTGGGTTAAAGGTCAGCATCCTGTACTGATAGAGTGAGCATCACATGGTTTTAAAACCACACGATTCAACCCACCACCATTCAGCACATTCCGGGACCTTCGGTTCAAGTCCAAGGATTAAAAACCAAAAGAAAGGAGTAACTACTCTCTTAGTGTCTTAAAGGACACTACGAATATCAATCACGAAGTATCTTTCAAAAGACAACATAACTCCGGAAGAGTTTGAGCAGAAGATAACGGATACATTCGAGATGGAAAGCAGATCTCGAGGTTCAGGATTTTGAGACTTTAGAACAGGAGTATGTGGAATCCACACAGCTCTAAGGTATTAGGAGGGAAAGAAAATCTCCCATTTGAAACGAGAGATAACGGAGAATGGAACACACACGACTCTAAAAACTCATAACTAGGTCAACTTGGATAACAACGTCCTTGCCAACGAAGGCACCTAAGTTTTGAATAACTGGAACCTTTTCGAATCAAAACAGGTAAGGAGACCCAGAATTAGAGCGATACCAGATAAGGAGTAAAAATAATCCTAAGAAGGTTTTTCACAATCCTTTTTGGAGTTTCAAAGTAGTTTTTCACAAACACTAGACTCAACATCGACCAAGCAGAAAGGTTTTCCTACAGGCAGTCCTGCTCTGATACCAACTTTTTTCAGACCCCGGACCCAGAGATATACATACTGTTATGTGCTCCTAGCCATGGATTCACAAGGGCTTCAGGGTTACCAGCCCCGGCCGCAACAAACAGCGGCAGGCAGACCGGATTCATCGGCACGTAGTCCGGATCCCCGGTCTACTACTCCTTGTATCCACGCTAGTCATAACAAACTATGCATACCCAAGCGTCCACGAGTCGGATGAAACTGAAGGAACGGGACCAAAGTTATACAGAGATGCTACGTGTCCAGAAAGTGCAACAACAATCGAGGGTTACTGGGGTTACCTCGCCCCAGGCCGATCACATCGACAGGCGGGCTCGGACATGGATCATCGGCTCCACAACCCCTCGACTGCGACAACTATGCAGGCATAGCCAAAACTGTATAACAGTGAGCTCGAACCCAACAACCGATCAAAGCAGTACTCTAAACATGAAGCTTTATTAAACAGGTGTTACTAGAGTATAGCTTACAAGCAGAGGTCACACGACCCAACATTACATCAGACAACGAAAGGCAAATTATGTTGATATTCAACAAGAACCAAAAAGGCCTAAGAGGCCGCAACATAAGGCGACGTCCCAGCCCATAGATTCCAGGCTGCTACCTGGGAACCCCAAACTACTCGTCGATGTCCACGTCGGAACACCACCGAACTGGGGAACTCCACCTGAACCAAGTTGAAGCAAACATGAGTACGGGAGGTACTCAACAAGACTTAGTTAACCTATTATATATCTGCTTCTTTTAGAAAGGGTTATGAAGGTTATTTTGCGTAAATCCATCTTTGTTTTTCAAATTGAGGAAGGAGTAGCACGTCTCATGGAGTATTTTGAAAACAGATGAGAGAGCTACTCAACTACTGATATCATCATCTTTTTAATCCACCAAACATATCAGCACCTCGTGCTTCAAAGATCACCTCCTCAAGTTGTTCCGGTAACTCAATCTACAAGGTAACCCCTCTCGGCATCTCCGAGGAGGCATCCTTCATTCGTTATCAACAAGTTTTAGTCATTCCGTTTAAATTGTCTATGATCACAGAATCCGTCACCAAGTCGTCCTTAACCGCGGACACGGCTTTTCGAAATGATTTAACCCTGCAGGGGTGTACAACTTTAACCACACGTACCAAACAACTCTTAATGCCACTAGATTAGCACTATTCCGGGAAGTGCCGGCAGATGGAGGTTGACCACGACCTTTCCCTTACTTCGCCTATTCCATGAGTCGCTCCGAGTAGAGATGGACCGCCAATAGGGAGTGGCCATCTCCTGCTGGGTCTCTATCGTTGTGAGCGGTGCTTCAACTACTGTCTCGCCACAGGCTGTTGCACCGCCACGTCCTAGTTTTGAAAACGTTTTGATATCCCCGCAAATCGAAATGGAAAGCCCGAACTAGGCAACTCATGGAACAAACTAGGCAAGTTAAGACCGAGGGGAATCCTATCCCTCGTGTGGATGCACGCTCAGTCTTGGCTCAAAGACGAGAACTCGCTCCTAGGGGCATGAACGAGACAACCACCACAGACCCTCTGTGGTCTCGTCATCCACACCTTTAATCATGTTAATCAAACATCTCTTTAACTTACCACAACTTCCTGCCATACTAGATTATTTCGTAACTCTGATTCATCAACCGGATGGAGCAGAGATAACAGGCATGTATGACTAAGCATTGCATATCTGAGGCTCTGGCGATACACACAAACAAATCCTATGTCTGCTAGGAGGATTGAATCATGATATCTGGGTTATGCAAATAAATAGGATAACTCTATCTACTGACACAAAATACATTGGAATCGAATGCATTTGTACGAGAGTCAAAAGTCTTTCGAAATCATATATGGCAGATAAGAGGTTATGCTTGCCTTGCTTCAAGAAAACCAGAGAAAGTCTTCAGGAATAAGTGCTTGACTTGTCGGTTAGGATCAAGTATTCGCCATGGCGTTGTCGATCTTCTTTTCGGGGTCGCGTTCTACCGATCAGAAGCAAAACACCGGAAGAGAAACAACAATCAAACATGGCATCGATGCAATGCGCAATATGTATGCATGAGCAGGTTAATGCACTGAAATAAAGCCCTAAACACGATCGTTGGGTTGCTAGGGTTCGTATGTCAGTTATGCAATTTTACTGGAATTTATCCCGAAATAGACCCCGGAGGGGGTTTCGGGCGATTCTGAAAGTGAGTCCAATTTTAGTTGCTCAAATGGGGTTGAAAACATCATAAATAGGTTGTATTAGTCATTTTGAGCAATTTGGTATATAATTTTTAATTTTCTAATTTTATTGAATAAAAACTTATTTTCTCCATTTTAAATGATTAAACAATATTAAATAAAGGCCATTTTTTGGAATTTCTCAAACATGTGTGAAAATGGTATTTTTGGAAAGAGAACATTTTTATGAACATAACCATATATTCACTTTATTTTTCTGGTCAATATTTTATTAGTTATTCAAATTACAAAATTAATTCATTTTCTGAAATTATTAAACAGAAGGAAATATGACATCACAGTGAGGTAATGCCGATGTCATGCTGCTCTGCTCCTCACAGCCGAGATCAAATTCGATCAAATTCGGATTCAAAACGAAAATCAAAGTACATAGCGAGGAAGAGGAGATCGAGGGGAACTAGGGGATGCCAACCGGTGACCATTTGGTCGCCGGAATCCTTGCCGGCGACAAGGTCCGACGGCGGCCGAGGAGGGTTCACGGCGGCAGAGCGCTACGGTGCACGGGAGGGAAAGCGGAGATGACGGGGAGGCTCACCACAGCGAGGGGAGGCTAGAGGAGGGGTCGGGGTAGGCAGTGACGGCCGGAATCCGCCGCGGCGAGCTCGGGAACCGGCGGCCGGGTTCGGAAAAGAATGGCCCGATTCGGCCGTTCCGGGGCGTCTCCGCAAACGCGAGTGAGCGAGGGGGGTAGAGGAGAGCACGGCGGGGCTGGTGGTGGCTCCAATTCAACCCGCCGTGGCCGGAGTCGATGCGCTAGGCGGAGGCCGACGGGAGCAGTAGGGTTAGGGTTAGTCCGTTCCTGGCAGAGAAGAGGAGGGAGCTCGAGGGAGAGGAGGGTTCTGTGAGGTTGAGATGGTCTTGGACGCCTCCTCGCGTCTATCTGCGTCGGGAGAGGGAGCAGGACGTGGCAGCAGCCCTCCAGCGAGGAGCTTGCCTGCCTGGCTAGAGGTGGAAGAAGACAAAAGCCATACTTGCGAAAACCCCCTGAAAAGTTCAGAAACCACAAAGAGGTCCTTCTCTCTTTTAAAAACAGAACTGGAAACAACTTTTGAGGGCCTTTTTGAAAGGATAAAATTTGGCAAAAATTATTTTTGGAAAGCTTATGAAATTTCCAACCTCACCATGTATTGCTTTGGTGAAATTGGAATACTTTTCAGAACAAGATTTTGAAACCCATTTTAAGTACTATCTGCTGGAAATTTTCTCAAACCATTTGAATTCAAGTTTTAAATTGGTTCAAACATGATTTGAATTTTGTTTGATGCATGTATGAGATGAACACACACCACACACCTTAAAGTAGCAACTTTGGGATGTTACAATAGGAGTGTGGAGTTCCAACAACTCTGAGAGATTATGATGGAAGGAATCTCCCAGTTGAACAACAACAACAGAGTAAGGAACACACACGACTCTAAAAACTCAACACTAGGTCAACTTGGGTAACAGACGTCCTTGCCAAAGAAGGCACCTAGGTTTTGAATGACTAGAACAGATAGAAAAACCATTTCAAATCAAAACAGGTAAGATGACCCAGAGTTAGAGCGATACCAGATAAGGAGTAAAAAGAATCCTAAGAAGGTTTTCGCAACTCATTTGAAGTTTCAAAATAGTATTCACAAACACTAGACTCAACATCGACCAAGCAGTAAGGTTTTCCTACAGGTAGTCCTGCTCTGATACCATGACTTGTCAGACCCCGGACCCAGGATATACATACTGTTATGTGCTCCTAGTCATGGACCCACAAGGGCTTTAGGGTTACCAGCCCCGGCCGCAACAAACAACGAAAGGCAGACCGGATTCATCGACACGCAGGCGGGATCACCACGGTCTATTACTTCTTGTATCCATGCTAGTCATAACCAATTATGCATATCCAAGCGTCCACGAGTAGGATGAAACTGAAGGAACGGGACCAAAGTTATACAGAGCTGCTATGTGTCCAGAAAGTGCAACAACAATCGAGGGTTACTAGGGTTACCTCGCCCCAGGCCGAATCACATCGGCAGGCGGGCTCGAACATGGATCATCGGCTCCACAACCCCTCGACTGCGACAACTATGCAGGCATAGCCAAAACTGTATAACAGTGAGCTCGAACCCAACAACCGATCAAAGCAGTACTCTAAACATGAAGCTTTATTAAACAGGTGTTACTAGAGTATAGCTTACAAGCAGAGGTCACACGACCCAACATTACATCAGACAACGAAAGGCAAATTATGTTGATATTCAACAAGAACCAAAAAGGCCTAAGAGGCCGCAACATAAGGCGACGTCCCAGCCCATAGATTCCAGGATGCTACCTGGGAACCCCAAACTACTCATCGATGTCCACGTTGAAACACCACCGATGTGAGATCTTCACCTGAACCAAATTAAGCAAACTTGAGTACGGGAGGTACTCAACAAGACTTATTTAACCTATTATATATCTGCTATGTTCAGAAAGGGTTTTATGAAAGTTATTTTGCGTAAAGCAATCTTTGTTTTCCAAATCGAGGAGGAATAGCACGTCTCATGGAGTGTTTTCAAAACAGACGAGAAGACTACTCAACTACTGAAATCATCATATTTTCATCCACCAACATTATTTCCTATCATCTCATGCTACAAGGATCACCCCTCTCGGCATCTCCAAGGAGGCGCCCTTCAATCATTGTCAAAATATTTTACGCCACGTTCAAGTTATCTATGACCTCGTGTCTTCCACCAAGTCATCCTTAACCGTGGACACGACATTCCGAAAGATTTATCCCTGCAGGGTGGTACACTTTACCCACAAGTACCCTCCGCCTCTTAACGCCACATGTACGCTCTTCCATGGAGCGCGACAGAGGGTGGCTGGTTCCGACCTTTACCTTGCGTAACCCTATCCATGAGTCAACCCAAACAGGGCCACCCCGTCAATAGGGAGTTGGCCACCTCCTGACGGAACCTGTTTTGTGAGTCGGGATCAAGATCCGTGTACGTCCATCACTTGTCCCGGTCACGCCCTAGGTTTTCTCCAAATCGTTTTCTGACTTACATGCAGATGGAAATAGCAAACTACGTGACTCATGGATGTGGCCAAAAAAAGTTAGTTAGTCGAGCGAGGTTCATTGGCTCGCGCGTGTGGTTGCACGCTCAGTCTTGGTTTCCGCCGCGAGACCTTAATCCTAGGGTTGGCAAGTACAGGACAAAGAACCACTTCCCAAGTGGCCTCCCGTCCAAGCCTTAGTCAAGTTAACCACACAGTGCTCATCTCACCACGTCATCATATCATACTAGGTTCTCGTATCTCTGATTCATCAACCGGATGGAGCAGAGGTAAACAAACATGTAAAGCAAGCGAAGCAGATATGAGGCTCTAGCAATGCGCACAAGCAAATCTATGGTGGCTAGGAGCAGTGGATCTGGATATTGAGGCAATGCAGTATATAGGTGAACTATATCTATTAGCATCAAATACTTTGGAATCGAATGCAAAGTACGAGAATCAAATATTGTTCGAAAACATATATGAGCAGATAAGAGGTTATGCTTCCCTTGGTTATAAGAAAACCAAAGAATATATCTTCTGGGATAAGTGCTTGACTTGTCGGTTAAGATCAAGTATTCTCCATTGGAGTTGCTGGTCTTCACTTCAGAGTCGCGTTCTACTGAGGGGGAAACAACACCGAAAAGAAGAACAACAATTAACACATGACATCGATGCAATGCGCAATATGTATGCATGACAGGTGAATGCACTGAAATAAAGCCCTAAACACGTTCAATGGGTTGCTAGGGTTCGTATGGCAATTATGCAGTTTTACTGAAATTATCCCGTAATAGACCCTCGAGGCCACTTCGGGCAATTCTGAAAGAGAGTACAATTTTTAATTGCTCAAATAGGTTTGAAAGTATCATAAATAGGTTGAATTTGTCATTTTGAGCAATTTGGTATATAACATGTAATTTTCTGATTTTATTGAATAAAAACTTATTTTTCTATTTTTAAATGAATCAAACATGTATGAAAGTGACATATTCATATAGAGTTTATTTTTCTAAACATTTCCATACTTTATTTTATTTTTCTTACTTATAAAATTTAAAGTTATTGATTTTATAAAATTAATTTATATTCTGGATGACGTCATAGTGACGTCACTGTGACATCATCAAAAGCCACAGAGGCTCTACTGTGGAAGAAATCGATCGATCTGTTGATCTATTCGTGAATCAAGTTGGATAGGGAGCTAGAGGAGACTACGGGGAGCTGAGTGGTGGTGGCGCCGCCGGTTTGTGGTCGCCGGAGCGGCGCCGGCGACGACATCTGCGGCTGCGGACGGCGGAGCTCGGTGTGGGGACAGTACGGAGGGGGAGGGAGGGGATGGAGGGGTCCCGGAGAACCCCATGCTCACCAGTAGCTCGAAGGCGGGGTTGGGGAGGCTCGACGGGGCGGCAATCAACGGCGGCGATCGGAATTCAATGGCGGCCGGTCTCGGGGAGTAGGACGCGATTCCGGCGTCTCTGGCCATCATGGCTCGATTAACTCCACGGGGAGGACAAGGAGGCGACTACGGTGAGGATATATTGCTCTTCGTATCACGGGAGCGGCTAGAACGACGGCGCTCGCCACGGTGAGGGTTAGGGTTTGGGTTCTCGGGAGGCAGAGGAAAGGGAGGGAGTGCGTGAGCGAGAGGGAAGAGAGATGGGAGGCCACGACGTCTCCTTGCTTATCCTCGCGAACAGGCTAGCTGGGAGGAGGTGGCATCGGCGACGGGGCTCTGCCACGCAGCTGCTACTGCCTTCTGTCCAAGGAAGAAGAAGAAAGAAAAATGGATTTGTCAAGAAAACCCCTGGAAGGTTTTTGAAAATTACACAGAGGTCAGTTTCTACAGAAAACTGCGAAGAAAACAAGGTTTTGAGGGCCTTTTTGCAAACATAAAATTTGGCAAAAATGATATTTGGAAACCTCACAAAATTTCCAACCTCGCCATATTTTTTTGGGTAAAATTGAATTATTTTTCACTTCAAAATTTTAAAACCCATAGTAAGTAGTATTTGTGGTATTTTCTCAAACCATTTAAATTCCCAATTTAAATTGTTTCAAACATGATTTGAATTTTTATTTCATGCATGTATGAGATGAACACAATACCACAAAGCCTATCTTAACAAAATAGGGATGTTATAATCTCATGCTTCTTACTCATGAGAAGCGGCTTTGGAATGAGTTCGATTATCTGTGGAATGAGTTGTGGCATGTTATCGTCCAGAGGAAGAATGCTTGCTTTGGGCCCTTTATCATAAAGATCATCTTGAATGTGTGGGAGAACAAGTTCCCGTAAGATCCTCTTGATGATGCTAATTGGATCCCACACACGGAGAAGAGACTTCTCATCAAGGACCACACCGAGCCTATTTTACATCCCACCTCTATTGCCCGCAAAGGCAAGGCCAAGCCATGGGTCATCATTGATGAGGAAAATGAAGACGAGGAAGATGGTCCTCTCGTCCTCCTCCTTCTAACAGTGCCTTCAAGTGGATGGCAAGGGCCCTCAAGAAAGTGTTCCGAGTGAACAAGAAGATTGAGCAGCATCAATGGGAGCTTCATTATGACAAGGAGCTTAAGCACCGCACAGCAGCACAGGCAAAGCGTCAGCTTCGTCGTGATGGTGGAGAATCTGTGGAGTCCCCGGTGCTATCTAGCATCACCAACTGGGACAAGTGGAAAGCCAAGGATTCCAAGGGAAATCTTACAGAGTGGTCTGATGAGGAACCTGGAGAAGAGGTCACCAACTCTCGCCGCCGCGCCCGCCCTCCGGGCATGGATAACTCCTCCGAGTGATCTTCGGGGCGTTAGCATCGGTCTCCTCCCTCTTTTGGTATCTTGATGCCAAAGGGGCAGAGATATCTACTTAGGAGCGGACATTTTCATAGGGATCTCTCTCAAGTGTTTTTTCGATTTACATCTTTCTTCTTGCTTGAGAGAGTTGGTTATTTGGAAAATTTGTATGTTAAATTATTGTGCGTTGTGAACCTCGTTATATGCATTATGTGAGCTCGTGAGCTTAGTACCTTAATTCTATCACTTGTTGTGTGCTCACTATTACATATGTGTTTAGATATCCATATCTTTACCTAATAATAAAGTCATTAAGGTTTATGCCAAAATTTTCGTCCAGCACAAATTTACTATTTTGCCCTCCCACCAAATCACATATTACTGCACAAATAGCCATTGTACCGGTTCATCTATAGAAATTACGAGAATTGCCACCGGTCGGGACGGAACCGCACGCACACGCCACCTATCAGTGCGAATCAAGATCTCCTCAATGGTTCAGGGAGCCAGCGGTCATGGACGAGCGGTAGGAGGTGCTGGGAATTCGGCGTGGAGGATTCGCCCTGCTACCCGTGAGAGCGCGGCGCACAGCACGGCCCCGTGGGGAAGGAGCCTGTTCCGAACTTCTCCGATGGAGGCATGCTTAGGCCGGCGCCATCGCCTCCACCGCACACAGCCCGGAGCGCGAAATCCGTTTCTGGCTGTGCATTGCTCCCGCGGCGTGACCCTGCCACATTCTCATCAACAAACCAACATGTCAGAGGCGGATGGGAAATACTTCAACTCAGGGCAGCGCCTCCATGAACATCATCGAGGTCATCGAGGGCATGCAAATCACATCTCTCAAGCGCTCAATTCCAGACCAAAACCAACTCGCCGATGAGAGAATGAGGATTTCGAAGGATTCGGGAGCCGAATCGGTAGGGAAACTGCCTAGCCGAATCTGCAGAGAAACGGCCTCCAAATCGCCGCCGTCTCGCCGTACGGTCATGCTGTGCTGCTAAACACCGAGCTGTTGCGCCTCCGGCTCAACGTGCCGCACTGCAGCTTGTCCACCCCCTTCGTTGCCCTGCTGCTACCGAGAAAATAGTAGATCGGGAACATGCTGGAGGTGATGTGGGTGGGAAGTGGTCGGAGGGGAGGGGTCCAGGGAGGAGGAAGCGGATATGGAAGGAGATTACTGCACTATACTTGTGTTTTGGAGCTTTGCTTCCTCTGCCCCGTGATAGCCCCCAAAAGCAAGAGTTCGCTACATGAAGAGTTGCTTCAGAGTAGCAATCATCACTAATCATATCAGATTATCATTGTTAGACCTGGAAATACAACGATGACGAGTCCGTGTTTCAGAAATTGTAGTCAGCTACCATGCTTTTAGAACGGTCTCTACATATTTGTCTGGTTTTTGTTCAATTTTTGCAGAAGCCTCAAACATGTATATGCCTGCTTTGAAAAGTTGAACGGGTGGTTGTGCTTAAATGTGTCCCTGCCTTGCAAAGCATGTGCCGGCAAACTGAAGATCGAGGCACCTCTCAGAAATGGAGGCCGGCATCGTAGACAAAGAGCTGCCATCACCGGTGGTGCATCCATGCCCGCGGAGCAAGGTTCCATTGTAGTGCACGCGAGGCGTACTTCCCGTGTGCTCGACTGCTTGACAACATGGGGGAGCAGTACAACATGAACATGAGGGTCATGGTGAGCGAGGACGGAGAGCTTCGGATCGTGGCCATGACGTAGAGTCCGGCGTCTCGACAGAAACAAGAGCACCAAAGACCGATGTGTGAGTGAGGAGGTCGGGGACTTGATCAGGTTCGAACCTTCAAAGGTGTGTTTTAGCTTTTTTGTTTCAGAGCAGACAGTTCGTGTGGTGCTATTGGTTGAGGGCAGGTAGGGTTGTGCTAAGCTACAAGATTTGTTTTGCTTCGCTGTAATGTCGCACACTACAGCAGAGAGGATCGAGATGTGTTCATCAGTATGTATTTATATTACGACCAAGGGCATGCATTGACATAAAGCGGATAGCAAGACACAGCCAGATATTGACGTACAACTCTGGGCTTCACCGCTGCTGGTCAACAAAATGCCAGAGTTCACATACGAGCCATTAGTATCGAGCATTCAGCTGCTAAATACAATTTTGTTCTAAATTATTGCATAGTTACGGATAAATTTAAGATTCAAAATTGACAAACTGTGATGTTCATTTTCTTGTCCACAGTGTGTAGTGTACGACATTTCTATGCTGAAGACTGAATTAATGTTCTTCAAGTAACTTGATCTAATTATTATCATCATCCTCAAAGCATACTCAGCACAAATGTTTGGAACTAAATAATAGAATGGTTATACAGGGAAACAAAATAGTATTTTAAAAACATAGACGCCTACAAACGGACACTGCACAGACATGGAGATAGAAATAGGTAGATTACTATACTTCTTATTAATTATTAATATGTTAAAATTTAAAACTATACTTTAAATAGTAGATTAAAAATGTATAAAAGAGTAGATCAAATAAATAAATAAAAAAGATTCTACGAAATGGCGAACTGAGGCTAGAGGTTGTACCGATGTCTGTTTTTGTCAATAAGTTGACTTTTTCTCTTTTTACTTGCAACACGCACAAACATGTTTATCTTTTCACGGCCAGAAGAGAGGGCAATCATGGCGTTGGACATCATATTACCAGATGATTGGTTGATGGTAGCAATGGTGGGGAAGCATGATATATCGTGGCGCCTGCAACAAATCTAGACAAAATTGGGGTGGGGACGAGCGAAAACGGTTCCTCCAAGGGCATGTCGACGCCATTGAAGTTGTGACACTCTATTCTGGCCGATTTCATTCTGGACATTTGACAGTCCGTGATTTTTAGGTTTCGTGACAAAATCTGGCCAAAATAGATATTAGAACCCATAATCAAGCAAATGTATCGCTCCTGACCGAAATATTTAAAGGATCCGACTAATAGGTCAGTTTTATGCGACAATTCTAGCATTTCTTAAGCTAATTTTTATCTTCCGTTGCAACGCACGGGCATGTTTCCTATTGTCTAAATTATCTCAACATGAAGGGAGCATATCTCTAGAGGAAGCTCTGTCCATGTTGTGTGTTATAATTATGCAAATAGGGATGTTGTCATCAATTACCAAAAAGGGGGAGAATGAAAGATCATCTTCCATTTTGATAATTAATGACAACATAACTATTGGACCAATGACTATTTGAGAGTATTTGCAGGTCCTATTAGATACATATGAAAATGTGCAGGTTCAACAATTATACAATCTTAATGGGTTACAAAAACGTTTCGTATGGAAAGAGCTCAAAGAAACAAAGCTGGGGGGACATTTTTGCAAGCAGCGGAGGCTCCGGTGAAACCACCGGAACCTCCGCCCCATGCAATTCCCAGCACATCCAGGCGCTGGCCTCCGGTGTAGGTTCTGGTGGAATCTCCGCAAAAAACACCTTCGGGTGCATAAGAGCGGAGGCCCCAGTGGAGCCTCCGGTGTACATCCGGTGGGCGGAACCTCCGGTGAAGCCACCGGAGCCTCCGCTGGCTCCACTACCCCACTATGGGGCCGGCCTCCGGTGAGGGCTCCGCTGAAACATCGTTCAAATAGATAAGAGCGGAGGCTCCAGCGGAGCCTCCGGTGGGCGGAACCTCCGCCAAAGCCACCGAAGCCTCCGCCCTACAGGTTCCAGTATGAAGGCAGCGAGCTGGGCGTGTGCGCGTATTCGAAGACAACCGGAGCCTCCAGTGCTGCGTGGACTACACAACGGCCACTTGGGGAAATGGGTATTTAAAGCCTTCCCCTACCTCATAAATTCTTAAGCTTTTCTCACTCTCTCTCCTAGCCATTAATCAAAGCTTCAACCTCCTAGATCTTCCTCTCCAACAACCCAAACACTCCCAAACTTTGCGGAGAGCTAGAGGAGACCTAGATCCGTGATTCCACGAAAGGAATTTCAAATCCATCCACAACATCCTAGTAGATCTAGAATTCTACCTGAGGCCTAGAAACCTTAGTAGATCTTGTGCTTGTAGCTTCCACCTTGTTGCAAGAAGCTTCGGATTTCTTGAGGGCCTCCATCCATCTTGTGGAGTGACCTCAAGATCGTGTAAAGGTTTGGTCAACGCCTTCAAGTCGACCTCATAGTGGAAACGAGAATCTCCCTCACCGGAGAATCTCAAGGAGAATAAGGTGTGCACAACCATGCTATTGAGGAGTGCCTAGGTGGCTCCCCACCTCTCCAACATAGACGTACTTCTCTTGAGAAGGAACTACGGGAAACATATCCTTGTCTCCTTGTTTACACTCGTGGTTTATCTTGTTACCTTTTGTTTTACTTCCTTTGTGTATCTTATCTTGTTCACATAGGTTGCTCACCTAGTTGCACATCTAGAGAACCTTATCTTATCTTTCTTAGCCCTACTAAAAGGAAAAGAAAAAAAAATTGGTAGTCAACCTATTCACCCCCCTCTAGTTGACCATAGTGCACTTTCAGTTACCTTTCTCTTTTTACTCCTCCTCTTATTATTCTTCCTTTTCTTCCCCTCTTTAGGAGGGAGAGGCTTAAAAGGGAGCTTCTCCACATACCCTGGTTTATTATCAGAAACAATAGAAAGAACTTTGGAGGATTTCTCCTCTTCATTAATAAGAACAAAACAGATATTAGGCCTTTCATATTTTGGTAAAGTATCCTCTTTTATAATATTTTGTATGTAAGTATTTGCATGGAAATTATCACCACAATAAAGATGGCATCCATACAAGAGACTATTCATATCAAAAGCACTCATATCTATCAAATAAGTTTTTCTTAATAACTCTTCAAACCCCAAAAATAATGTAAGTTCATCATGCCATCACAATACAAACTTGCAGTACTCATAGGATTCGAAAGGCTACTATCATGGCCCGAGCATTGGAAATTAAAATGACCCACTTTATATCAAAGTTCACAAATAAAAGGATAGAGGGAACACACTTTTTCACCAAGATCATCTAGAGCCCTACTCCACATTCTAGTTTTTTTATTCCTATGATGGATACAATATTATTCTTCAATTTGGTTCTTTTCACAAGGGCTAAGTGCTCCACGAAAATTAACATGCTTATAAGAAATAGTACTTTCAGAAGTTTGAGCATGTTTATTGCAATCATCAATAACAATTTAATTTTCCATGCAAGTGTCTTTAAAAGGTTCATGATATATGTCCCAATTTTCTTTAGAAATATTAAGATAAGAAGCAAAGTATCTATACCAACCAACATCTATTTGAGGATCAAGACCATGAAAATCAGCAGTTTCAGCAAAAGTCTTAATGCAATCATACTCATAGTTTATACCTGGTTCTTTACCTTTGTTGTTATTCCAATATTCACTATTGATTCAAATTCTCTCAAGAAGACCCCACTTAGCTTCAACCTTCTTAATACAAAAAGAACCCTCTGAACATGCATCTAGATACTCCTTCCAATATTCTGAAAGCCTTGCATAAAAATTAATAATAATTATTTCCTCCGGAAGCTCATGGTTAGGACATTTGAGTATTAATGTTTTTAATCTTCCCCAAGCTTGGGCAATGCTTTCTCCGTCACGAGGTTAAAAATTATAAATGTAATTCCTATCTAAATATAGTTCACGAGAAGGATAAAATTTAGAGTAAAAGAGAGATTCAAGTTCCTTCCACTCCAAATGATGAGGATCATCTAGTAGTTCATACCACTCCCTTGCTTTGTCCTTAAGTGACAAAGGGAATAGCCTCCTCTTAACTTGGTCCGTTGAGATACCTGCACACTTGAATAACTCGCATTATTCATGCATAAAGTGTAAGTGATCACTAGGATAGACAGTTCCATCTCTAAAATAACGGTTATCCATGACAAGTTCAACAATTTTCTTGGGTATTTTGAAAGGAATGCTTTCAGTAGGAGGATTTAAAATATCACAAGCATCATTAGGTTTATCACATATGGGAGATAAAGTATCATCAGAGCAAATTTTCTCCTCTAAAGCTGGAAAACTAAAAAGATCGTAAAAACTAGCTTCCCAAAGCTTAAACTTTTCCCTAGAATTAGGAATGATGGGGTGCAAATAATTAATGCTAATAACATTGCTATCACTATTATGCAAACAAACTTCCATAGGTTTTTTTTTATTTTCTCTTCAAACAATTCATGTCCTAACTCAAGATAAAGATTATAAAGCTCTCTCATATTTTTGTTGTTTTCCATTAAGCCTAACTAGTGAAAACAAGAAACAAAAAGATATAATTGCATAATCTAAAGTAAATAACTTCGAGCACGCACACCCGACGATGTGAGTACCTTTTATCTTACCTCCCCGGCAACGAGACTAGAAAAAGAGTTTGATGTCTACGCACGCTTCTATTCTTGTACACAATGTTGGGCCTCCAAGTGCAGAGGTTTGTTGAACAGTAGCAAGTTTCCCTTAAGTGGATCACCCAAGGTTTATCAAACTCAGGGAGGTAGAGGTCAAAGGTATCCCTCTCAAGCAACCCTGTAATCAAGATACAAGAAGTCTCTTGTGTCCTCAACTTGTCAGGTATATAGGTGCACTAGTTCGGCGAAGAGATAGTGAAATGCGAGTAATGTGGATGGTTATAAGTAATAATACCAATCTGAAATAAATATGGCAGTAAGCAAACATGTAGCAGAACAGGCGGAAAACGGTGTTTCAATGCTTGGAAATATGGCCTAGGGGTCCTACTTTCACTAGTGGAGACTCTCAACAATGAAAACATAATTGAATTAATAAATACCATCTCTTTACTATGCTGCTCCAAACCACTCTCCGGTCGAATAACAACACCAATCCATGTGTAGGCTTTAACGGCACTCCTCAGAGTAAGCACTTTCCCAACTAAGTAACCCCAACGCTGTCACCATGAATCCCAGATGGTTCCACGCAAACACCACAATTTCACAGAGTTATCCAACACAAAATACAAATATAATGCTAAACCATAGGTGCACACACTGTCACCTTTACACCGTGATCAAAGTGTTTATGGAGATCTCATAAAAAAACCACTTGAGTAGCATAATAGATGAAGAATAATATCTATGAATTCAACTAGATTACAAAACTCACGATCATATATAGATCACACCATGGGAGAGAGAGAGAGAGATGAAACACATAGCTACCGGTAGAGCCCTCAGTTTCGGGGGAGAACTACTCCCTCCTCATCATAGGAGACATCAACGACGATGGATATGGCGGTGGAGTCGATGGCGATGGCTTACGGGGGCATTTCCCCGTCCCGACAGGGTGCAAGAACAGAGATCTCTCCCCAGAAATTTGTCGGCGGCGGCGGCGGAGCTACGGATGTATTTTGTGGAAAAGGTCGATTCTTTTAGGGTTTTCCCTCAGAGGAGTATAAATAGGCGAAAGGGCAAAGACGGTGGATCCCTAGGGGCCCCACACCACCCCCGGCGCGGCCGGGGGGGGGGGGAGGCCCTATGGTGTGGGCGCCCTGAGGCCCCCTCCGAGTCTCTTCGGGGCTCCGTGGACCTTCGGGAATTTTAAGACTTCCGGGCTTCGAATTTTCTAATTCCGAGAATATTTCCATAACAACTTTTCTGAAACTAAAAATAGCAGAAAACAGGGAACTGGCTCTGTGGCATCTTGTCAATAGGTTAGTCCGGAAAACGTAAGAAAACATACGAAAAATATGTAGCAATTGGCATAATATCAACATGGAACATTAGAAATTATAGATACATTGGAGACGTATCAATGGGATCACCAACATGGTCGAAAACTACGACATACGAGACCCTTTGACTCATGTGCTGCCAACCATGCCTGGAAGGCATTATGGTCTTCTAAGGTGCCGGCTAAAATTAAAATCCATTGCGGGAGATCTTTGTTGGGAGCGATTCCATGTCGCGGCGTTCTAGCTAATAGACACATGCAAGTCTCGAGCCAATGCCCCCTTTTCTCTACTCATGTGAGAATGTGTCACACGCTTTGTTCAATTGTTCAAAGGCGAAGGAGGTCTGAGACGGATTTGGGTATGTCACAGACCCTTGAGAATGATCGCATTGCAGAAAATAATAGTTACACAATCCTGGAGACTCTCCTCCTGAACACCGCTGCGACGTCTATCTCGCATGAGACTCGACGGTGTGATTTGCCGGCAGTGGCTATATGGTACATTTCGTGGGAGAGAAGAAAGGCAACTCATGGTGAAATACTGCAGGACCCTACTCGATCAGCTCTTTCGATTCTTACTTTGACAATGAACTATGGAAGATCAAAGAAGACGGGGAACCCTCCGATGTAGAGACATCGATGGAACAAACCGCCCGAGGACCACGTGAAATTAAACATTGATGCGGCATTTGAACTCAACTCCGGGACGGGTGGCACGACAACGCTCTCATAATGGTAGCTTCATTTCGGCGGGACGATGGACGTTGCAATACGTCGAGGATGCGTCTACGGCGGAGGCAATTGCATTAAGAGACGGTCCCCTTCCTGCAGGTGAAGTCGGATGTAACAAAATCATCGTTGAGTCTGATTGCCTCGAAGTGATCACAACTATGCAGGACGGAAGTAATTCTTTAGGACCGGCAGCAGCGATCTACGAGGAGGCAGCCTTCCTATGTAGAGGTTTTGCACGAGTTACATTCTCTCACTGTCCTCGAGAGGCTAACGATGCAGCTCATTCCCTAGCTAAACTTAGTGAGGTGCCCCATGCAGTTTGGCATAGCGATCCCCCTGATTCTATTCGATCGACTATAGCCAATGATGTAAGCATTCTGTAACGAACTGGCAACAAGTTTTTTACGCACTCTTTTACTTATTAGGGTACCTGAGGGGACCGGAAAGTTTTTAATGAGGTGGCTTGTTTGCTTTATTTAGTGAAAGTTTTATATTAAAAAAAAACTTGCTAGAACAAAGTCACAGGAGTTACCGTGCCATGACATTACTCCTCTCTGTGAGACGTCGGATTCATCGGTACCGGATAATATTTTCTTCTATACTGCCATAGTACAAAAAGGTGAAGCTGCATAAGATATGTAATATCAAATTATTAATATTTTTGTAATTTTCTATTGAAAAAACTCTACAAATAATCTCCCCCACATGGATCATTCTATGATTTATCGCATAAAGAAGTGGTGAAAAAAAGTAAGTGATAGTGTGTTGCTTGGTAATGCCGTTTTGGCAGCCGGAACATATGCTTCCAGTCTTTAAATCCGATTTTACCGTATTCCGCATTTAAAGGATTCAGACTGCAAATTTTACGTGTGCTCACAAAGTATTTTCATGGAATATTGATATTTTGTGTGTGTGTTTTTGACTTTTACACATGGTATAAAAAGATCTTTTTTTTTGTGAAACTTGGTATGCGCATATAGGATATGATGTTATACACGCGTAATTTTTGTTTGGAACTTTTTGGCATTTAAAATATTTTTTCGATGGCAGGAGAGCAAATACTCTCATGTCCCAAGGTGAATTTCGCTTAGAAGAGATTGTTTGCGCAATTATGAGCCGGAGTATGCCAAGTAAGACTTCGTTGCGCATCACTAGTGACGCATGCGATCAGATCATTGTTCTAATTGTTTTCCTTTATCCGTTGAACGGGAGGTGTGCACGTGCACCACACCACCTCTATTACTGATCGATATATCTAAAACTCAAGAGCGCAATATGTACTCCCTCCATCTTAAATTAATTGTCGCAAAATTTGATAAAATAAGATGTAAGATACATCCACTTTTATCAAACTTTATGACAATTAATTTAAGACGGGAGAGTATTATGCTTAGTTATACAATAGCGACCAACAGGAAATTCATCGTGGCACATGAAAGTATATGCTCTCCTGCCACCCAAAAATATATTTTAAGACCTAATATGCATCTATATAAAAGTCCCTAAACGATATTTTCTCAATTTATCCCAGACTTTATTTCAGACTTTTCCATGATGTCCGGGTATTTCTTCAATCTTCTTAGAGCATGTACAACAGAGACGCTAGGGGGGGGAAATCCCACCAGTTTTGACGGTTATCACAACAGTCTTGGCCGATTTTCAAGCATCGCCGCATGTAGAAGGGTCGGTCGTCGCTTCGGAAACACAAAGAAAATACTGCTCCTAGCGTCCGGCGCTACCATATGGACAGGCTTTGACTTTTTTAGCGCTCATGGAAGCGTTCTGCAGTGTACATGCCTTATGTGGGCGTACATCTGTACAGAGAAACAAACTCAAAAATTGAAACAGGCATGTTTCCAAAAGACCGTTAGGTGGGCTGGGACCGAATCAAAAGTCATGTTGGACAGCATGTGCGTCAAACTGGCTTTCCGTACATCGAATGGGATGGGGAGGGGTTCTACGTGACCATCATGGTACGGTTCTCCTGTCATGTTCGGAAGGGCTCGATCAATTCCCTCCGCCGGAGGTTGCCGAGGGATTGGCAACTTACAAAGCTATGACAATGCTTCTGGAGAATGGTTTTCGAAGCTGTATTATAGAATCAGATTGTTTGACACTGGTTAAGCGTCTGCATTCTTCAGCCTCTGACAGGTCCCAGGTGGGGACTGTGATCCGGGATATCAAACTTCTGGCTGCGAAGTTTACCTCGCTAGCCTTCAGACATATCAAGCGTGACCTCAATTCTGTAGCTCATAATCTAGCCCGCGCATCTGTGCGCTCGATCTGTAATCTCTCTTTATTTGTTTCCAGGGCTGAGTCCCTAGCTGAACCATGTACTGATGTGTTTTAATCAATAAAGAGCTATATTCTCAAAAAAAAAAAAAAAAACTGGCTTTCCGTTTCTCATTGGTTTCTTCTCCTCCAATCCAACGGAAAGTACATGCAGAAAAAGAGATCGAGGGATGGACTCCATACCCGGGAATATCATTGCGACAGACAACGCGAATCATCTTCTTACCATTCAACGGAAAGAAGAAAACAATTGGCACAATAATCTGATCGCATGCGTCACTAGTGATGCGCAACAAAGTGTACACAGCTATATAAACGACCTAAGGCATATAAACGTCCCCAAAGCGAACCTATGCTTGGCACAAACAGGCAACATCTCTATAGCTGTGATTTGTGAGCAAGAAAGAAGAACAGACAACAATGGCAGGAGATGGAGATTTGAAGCTGCTCGGCCTGCTGGTGAGCCCATTCGTAGTCCGTGTACGCATGGCGCTGAGCATGAAGGGCGTGAGCTACGAGTACATCGAGCAGGATGTGTTCAACAAGAGCGAGCTCCTCATCAAGTCCAACCCTGTGCACAATAAAGTGCCCGTGCTCATCCACGACGGCAAGCCCATCTGCGAGTCGCTGGCCATCGTGGAGTACGTCGATGCGGTGTGGGGCGCCACGGCCCCCTCCATCCTCCCCGCCGACCCGTACCAGCGTGCCACTGCTCGCTTATGGGCCACCTATGTTGACGATAAGGTGATTTCCATGTTTCAATTCTGTATTTGAATTGGTACTGACAGTCTGATGATGGGTATTTGAAAGCTTTCTTTGATTTTTGGCGCCGCCAACTTTTTTGTTCGTCCACAAATCGTCAATGGCAGGTTTCGGCAAAATACTCTTGAACAACGGTTCTAAAAATGGCGGTTTGCTTCTTGCAGTTGTTCCCTGCTTGGATTGGCGTCCTGAAGGCGACGACGGCGGAAGAGAAGGCCGAGAAGGTTAACCAGACGCTCGAGGTGCTTGCGCACCTGGAGGAGGCCTTCGCCAAGTGTTCAGACGGGAAGGCCTTCTTCGGCGGCGACTCCGTCGGGTACCTCGACCTCGCTCTCGGTTGCAACTTGTTCTGGTTCGAGGCGCTGCGGGAGATGTTCGATGTGGCGTTGCTTGACGAGGGCAGGACTCCGCTCTTGGCCTCGTGGGCGGAGAGGTTCGGTGAAGCCGCCGCCGTGACGGATTTGGTGCCGGACGTGGAGGAGGCGGTGGAGCACGCCAAGAAGATTCGAGCTTATTTTGCTGGTGCCAAGTGAGGAGCATCACGGTTTTCACGCTTTCAGTCCTACTAGCCGAGGTTTCCGCGTGGGAACGACGCACGGTAGAAGATTGATTGGCCGCGTGCTCGGCCACGCATCTGGGATTGTTTTATGCAGGGAACGGATACTGTGCTTGTGGAGACAATGCAGATGGTCGCAGAATGAATGTTAAGTACCAATCAATATCAAAATAAGACGATAACTGTGAGCATAATGTCACTATGGTTTCAATGAGTCTACAGTTCATTAGACCAAACACCGTCCGCGCGCGCTAACTGTTCACGAAGTACGTGTTTCACTGCCAGCAATAGAAGAAAGTATTCAGTAGCAAAAGCAATATAATTCCATAACCAAAGAGTGTTAGAGTGAGCACAAGAAAACTCAGTCAAAAAACAAAAGCCTACTCGCCCGACATGATTCAACCAAGTCTTTAGCGCCTGCAACCCTCCATGGTGCCGCTTCGGAATTAATGATTTGACAACCGCCGTTGGCATGGAAGAGACGTGACGAAAGACCCACGCATTACGCTCGGTCCAAATCTCCCAAGAGGTGAGCATGATGAGCGATGCGAGAGATCTTCTTGGGGGGCCATTGGTGTAGATAACCGACCTCCACCACTCTTGCATTGTATTCATGGAGACCCATGTGACGCCCCGAGATCGGGCACTATGCAGATTTCAGCATTCCCGCCAAATCCGCATAATAACCGATTCCAGGTTGCCACTTATGATAGCATTACAACAGTTCACGAATATTCCACAATTACAACAGAAACAGATAGATACAAGATGACTCAAACAAGTCAAGGGTACAACTGATACAAATACAAAGATCCAAATAACAGCGGAAGAAAACAACCTAGTGTCCGACTACGGACAAGATACAAATTGGACTAAGAGTCCTGAAGATAACCGAGAGCGTCCAATCCCTGCCCAGGCCAAGCCGGAGGGATTCCCAAGCTAACGTCGTCAGACTTCAAACCTGTTGACTGCAAGTTGGAATTTGCAGCCACGAAAGAGATTCGTGGGTCAGTACGGTTAAGTACTGGCAAGTGGATAAACCCATACTCACAAGATACCGGCGTAGCCAGTCATCACAAGATACAAATACTCTAGGTTCAACGGAAAGGAAGGGGTTATTGCAAATAAGCGACAGCGGGCTGCGCTAACCAACTACAGAGAGATACTACAGCTTCCGGCTAACAGAAAGAAGATAAGATCGAGTATTGTAACCAACTGAAAGTAACTCCAAACAAACCCATCCTGGATCTCGCCCCTTATCCAAAGAAGCAATCCGAGGATAACTCACACAGTTGGATTAATGAATAATGGATCAGGTTGTTGTGTCAATAAGACTATTACTAGTCAAGTTATTATCATTAGGTGTAAGTTGTCTGAGTACTTGTTAGCCAGTACTTTCACCAAGTCGTCACATAACCGCGGACAACACGGCTTCTCGGGAAGATTTATCCCTGCAGGGTGTGCTCCAGTACCCGTACACACTCAAGCCACCAACTAAAACTCAGGTTGGCTTGACACGACCCAAACCATCTCTACAACCCATCCTAGGAGCCACGGAGCTATAAGGTCCCAGCCACGCAGCCGAATACTCAGCGCAGGTGTGCAAAACTCCCGCAGGACACAACACCCCGGCACTACAGGCCTCGCCCTATATGCATCATCATCACCAGTAACCAATGGGGGTACCTCCCATTATGCAAGGAGCAAATGGAACACCCGAACTAAGTGTGGCTCTTCGGACAAGCTGCAGATCAGGTCAAAGTCGAGGGGGGTCCCATACTACCACCCGGATGCGGTGAGCACGCTCATCATGGATCAGTAGACAAGACCCTTTTCCTATTAGGGTCGACACTAGCAGGCCTCAAAACCACAAAGGGCCTCCTGCCGGTGCCTTATCAGCATATTATTAATAACAGGTTGATTGATTAACATCGAGCCCCCAGAACATAAAGAAGTAATAACAGAAAGTAACGGGTAACAGACTCGAGCAAAGCAACCTAAGCATGCTAGTAAGACACGGGCACAAGCAATGGTTATAGGTGTGGAGGTGAGGCAATATCAAGGTTAAGGGATTCATGTGATGGGTTCGTAACAGAAACAACTACTACTAAGGCTAGCAGAACAGAAAAACGGAAAGTATCGGTAACAAGTGATGAAAGGCAGCCATTTGGTAGCAAGTGAGTATACTTGCCTGAGATCCCGCAAGGTAGCAGAACTTGTCGTTGCTCACATCATCTCAACGTCCTATCCGGGAAGAAGCAACGAACCTCGAACAAACACCGGATGCAAAATTACTACTACGGCAAAAGATCCAGCATGATCAAGATATGGATGCATGACAAGTTTAAAGATGCATCAAGGTAAACTAGTTGACAAGATAAACAAATTTAAATGGACCCATATGCAATTTGAGTTGCATATGAACAGCCCATGAATTATGGTTAGATGATTTGTTTTCCAACTAATCAACAGATGAAGGTGGATTAGCATGATGCATGGATGAGTAAAACAACAAAATAACAACAATAGAACTAATTGAAATAGGGTTAACAAGTTTGGGAATTATTGGTTAAGTGTGGAAAGTTTGGTTACTTAAACATGTCACACAAGCAATTGTTGTTTTCATCAAGTTAAAGTGTTCAAAACAAATAACAAAATTTATATTTGAAAAGTACATCAAATTTTAGTTGGATTACATGTTTCAAATATTGAAATTGGAATTAGGATAATTTAATTATGAATTAAACAATATTAAACAAGTTTTAAATGAATTTGAAACAAGTTTGAATTTAATTGAAGTTTTATTTGTGCAAAACATAATTTCAAACTCACATTTGAAAAGTTCACACTTTAATGGTTTGAAAACATATTTTGCATGTTCAAAATTATTTTATTTTGAGCAAGTTATGATTTTGTCAAATTTAAATGAATTAAACAAGTATTAAATTATTTAGGCAATTTAAATTATTCAAACCATGAAACAAAATTTATATTTGAAAAGGTTATTCAAAATGGTAAAGAAAACATATTTTATTTGAGTTAATTGAATTAAGTATGAATTAATTATGGAATTAACCAAATTGGAAAAGAATTGTTTGAATTTGAAATTTGGAACAATTTGAATTGTGCAAAACAGATAACAGATGTGATATTTGAAAAGGTCATGGAATTTTGATTGGAATACATATAAAATTTGTGTTATTTGGATGCATAAATCAAAAGATATGAATTTAGCATGTTTAACCCATTTTTCTGGAATTACATATTAATATTGAATACGAAAATCACTGTGGAACTTTTATTACAGGAGAGTAGTTAGCCACCGAGTATGACAGATGGGCCCACGGTGCCATGCTTGCAAAAGAAGAAAAAAGGTGGGGAATTGGTCTTCCCAGGATTCGAGCTCAGGTCTCCCGAGTGGAAGACAGAGGCCCAAACCACTGGGTTGTGGTGCGGGTTCTGAACAGGTACAGCAACGAATGGTTAAGGGATAATCTCTCCGCCTTGCGCTAGGAAAGAAAAATGGGAAAAAGGTGGGCGAAAACTGCGTCGGGTGGGGTTCGAACCCTGGTGCTCAGGCTTGCGCGCCCAGGTGCACTGCCAGTGCGGTGGACTGCTGCTTGTGTTGGTATCGGGGTCTGACCAAACATAACCTGTGCTTGCGATGTTAACTGAACATTACACGATCAGATCGGTAACAGACAGGCGATCGAAGGCCGGTGACGAACGACTCCAGCGCTCGCGTGGGATCTCCGGGATGCTGCTGGGCGTGGGACTGTTGTGTGCGTGGGGCGAGTTGCGAGCGTGGAGGACGTGGCGTGCGGTGTGGACCTGCTCGTGTGCGTCGGCTCCCGTGCGTGAGCAGCGGAGAACGCTGCTCGCATCCATGGCGGCCACGGAGGAGCTCCGACAGTGGCTACCCACAAACGGACACGAAACGAGCAGTTATGGGCGGGAATGGAAAGGGGAGACTCACCGGAGGAACATGGCGGAGGTGGTTGAGGGCGGCGGGGAAAGGAACGTCGACGAATCGGAGTCAAACCTCGGCGGCCGCGGTCTTCATGGAAGCAGCGCGAGCAGCTGGGACCTCCTCCGCGCCGACGGCGGTGTCGATGATGTCCACGGGGTCGAGGCGGACCCGATGCGCCGCACTGCTCGTCGCGGGAGGGCCCATGGCGCCAAGGCCCTGTCGGCGATCTCCTCCGTTTCTCTCTCTCGGTACAGAAAAGAGGAAGGGGAACAGAGAGATGGAGAGGAAGCTGGCGGCGCCGTGGAGGGGAAGGGAGAAGGGTAGGTGGCTAGGGTTCACGCAGCCACCAAGGGGCGGTTTTTAAGGAGGAGGGGAAAGGGGACCTCGGTGGGGGTTGTAGACAGCGACAGGTTATTCCTCTTCTCTGTACGGACAGAGGTAGGGGATGACCCTGTCGAAGGGGTAACGGGCCAAATTGGTGGGCTGGTTGTAGGTGGGCTTGGCCTGCCTCTCAGCTCACCCCTCTCTTTCTATTTTTTTTTCTCTTTTTTTTTTGCTTGAAAGAAAAGGAGAGAGAAGAGAAAGGAATAAAGGGTTCGGGTTTAAATCTTTTATGAACTATTTTTTTATCGATTAGCAAAACAGCAGATAACAAGGTTTATTACTTATTTCCAACAATTTGGAAGAAAATGACAAATTGTTTGAACTTTGCTATTTGAAATTCATATAGGATTTCAGTTGATTTTTTTAAAGTGGACAAAGTTTATTTAATAAACCCATAAACTTAGTGAGCTCAAAAAGAGTGCAAGTTGTTAATTTTCTCAAACCACAATTGATCATATCAAAATGAGAAGGAGAAAGATTTGAAACTTAGTTTGCCATTAGGGTGTGGATAAAAAAAAAAATATTCACAAGCAATCAACTTCAAACTATTGAAACAATTGGAGTGGTTTGATTGCAATTATTAAATTGGAAATTTGGACAATGTTGGAAAGTTTAATTTGGTTTTGAAAATTTGAGATTTGTTTTGGAAAACATGATGCAATGCATATGGGATGCATATGATGCAAGCAAAAAGAAAATAAACACTCTCTAATAGGGTAACACCCCAGGTGTTACAGACGACACCACTAACAAGGGATTGCGCCCTCGCAATCCACCTGCTAACCCGGGAGGGGAAAGAAGTTCGACTATCGATTCTTCGTGCTTCCAGTTGATCTCCTCGACACCACTAACAAAGGTTTCTCGACACCACTAACAAGAGATTCTTGCTCGGAGTGACGACGATGTTCTTCCACCAAGAATCTTCGGATGATCGAACCTATTAGGTTAAGGGCTCAGAAAACGTCCACCCACGTAGGATCCTAACATTTTGAAAGATTGAGTACGAGAGTAGACTCCAAAACAAATAAGATGGGAGGGGAATAGAATAGAGATAAGGAGAAAACAAGAACCCTATTGAGATGTTTTGCCAAAATAGTTTAGAAGAAAATAGTTTTTGACACTCTAGAAACAACGACCGTTAGCGAGGTTAACCTACAGGCTTTGCGGACCCGTTGCTTCGATAACCATTCGTATCGAAACAATCTCGGGAATCGGAACCAAGGCTCTGATACCATTTGTGACGCCCCGAGATCGGGCACTATGCAGATTTCAGCATTCCCGCCAAATCCGCATAATAACCGATTCCAGGTTGCCACTTATGATAGCATTACAACAGTTCACGAATATTCCACAATTACAACAGAAACAGATAGATACAAGATGACTCAAACAAGTCAAGGGTACAACTGATACAAATACAAAGATCCAAATAACAGCGGAAGAAAACAACCTAGTGTCCGACTACGGACAAGATACAAATTGGACTAAGAGTCCTGAAGATAACCGAGAGCGTCCAATCCCTGCCCAGGCCAAGCCGGAGGGATTCCCAAGCTAACGTCGTCAGACTTCAAACCTGTTGACTGCAAGTTGGAATTTGCAGCCACGAAAGAGATTCGTGGGTCAGTACGGTTAAGTACTGGCAAGTGGATAAACCCATACTCACAAGATACCGGCGTAGCCAGTCATCACAAGATACAAATACTCTAGGTTCAACGGAAAGGAAGGGGTTATTGCAAATAAGCGACAGCGGGCTGCGCTAACCAACTACAGAGAGATACTACAGCTTCCGGCTAACAGAAAGAAGATAAGATCGAGTATTGTAACCAACTGAAAGTAACTCCAAACAAACCCATCCTGGATCTCGCCCCTTATCCAAAGAAGCAATCCGAGGATAACTCACACAGTTGGATTAATGAATAATGGATCAGGTTGTTGTGTCAATAAGACTATTACTAGTCAAGTTATTATCATTAGGTGTAAGTTGTCTGAGTACTTGTTAGCCAGTACTTTCACCAAGTCGTCACATAACCGCGGACAACACGGCTTCTCGAGAAGATTTATCCCTGCAGGGTGTGCTCCAGTACCCGTACACACTCAAGCCACCAACTAAAACTCAGGTTGGCTTGACACGACCCAAACCATCTCTACAACCCATCCTAGGAGCCACGGAGCTATAAGGTCCCAGCCACGCAGCCGAATACTCAGCGCAGGTGTGCAAAACTCCCGTAGGACACAACACCCCGGCACTACAGGCCTCGCCCTATATGCATCATCATCACCAGTAACCAATGGGGGTACCTCCCATTATGCAAGGAGCAAATGGAACACCCGAACTAAGTGTGGCTCTTCGGACAAGCTGCAGATCAGGTCTAAGTCGAGGGGGGTCCCATACTACCACCCGGATGCGGTGAGCACGCTCATCATGGATCAGTAGACAAGACCCTTTTCCTATTAGGGTCGACACTAGCAGGCCTCAAAACCACAAAGGGCCTCCTGCCGGTGCCTTATCAGCATATTATTAATAACAGGTTGATTGATTAACATCGAGCCCCCAGAACATAAAGAAGTAATAACAGAAAGTAACGGGTAACAGACTCGAGCAAAGCAACCTAAGCATGCTAGTAAGACACGGGCACAAGCAATGGTTATAGGTGTGGAGGTGAGGCAATATCAAGGTTAAGGGATTCATGTGATGGGTTCGTAACAGAAACAACTACTACTAAGGCTAGCAGAACAGAAAAACGGAAAGTATCGGTAACAAGTGATGAAAGGCAGCCATTTGGTAGCAAGTGAGTATACTTGCCTGAGATCCCGCAAGGTAGCAGAACTTGTCGTTGCTCACATCATCTCAACGTCCTATCCGGGAAGAAGCAACGAACCTCGAACAAACACCGGATGCAAAATTACTACTACGGCAAAAGATCCAGCATGATCAAGATATGGATGCATGACAAGTTTAAAGATGCATCAAGGTAAACTAGTTGCCAAGATAAACAAATTTAAATGGACCCATATGCAATTTGAGTTGCATATGAACAGCCCATGAATTATGGTTAGATGATTTGTTTTCCAACTAATCAACAGATGAAGGTGGATTAGCATGATGCATGGATGAGTAAAACAACAAAATAACAACAATAGAACTAATTGAAATAGGGTTAACAAGTTTGGGAATTATTGGTTAAGTGTGGAAAGTTTGGTTACTTAAACATGTCACACAAGCAATTGTTGTTTTCATCAAGTTAAAGTGTTCAAAACAAATAACAAAATTTATATTTGAAAAGTACATCAAATTTTAGTTGGATTACATGTTTCAAATATTGAAATTGGAATTAGGATAATTTAATTATGAATTAAACAATATTAAACAAGTTTTAAATGAATTTGAAACAAGTTTGAATTTAATTGAAGTTTTATTTGTGCAAAACATAATTTCAAACTCACATTTGAAAAGTTCACACTTTAATGGTTTGAAAACATATTTTGCATGTTCAAAATTATTTTATTTTGAGCAAGTTATGATTTTGTCAAATTTAAATGAATTAAACAAGTATTAAATTATTTAGGCAATTTAAATTATTCAAACCATGAAACAAAATTTATATTTGAAAAGGTTATTCAAAATGGTAAAGAAAACATATTTTATTTGAGTTAATTGAATTAAGTATGAATTAATTATGGAATTAACCAAATTGGAAAAGAATTGTTTGAATTTGAAATTTGGAACAATTTGAATTGTGCAAAACAGATAACAGATGTGATATTTGAAAAGGTCATGGAATTTTGATTGGAATACATATAAAATTTGTGTTATTTGGATGCATAAATCAAAAGATATGAATTTAGCATGTTTAACCCATTTTTCTGGAATTACATATTAATATTGAATACGAAAATCACTGTGGAACTTTTATTACAGGAGAGTAGTTAGCCACCGAGTATGACAGATGGGCCCACGGTGCCATGCTTGCAAAAGAAGAAAAAAGGTGGGGAATTGGTCTTCCCAGGATTCGAGCTCAGGTCTCCCGAGTGGAAGACAGAGGCCCAAACCACTGGGTTGTGGTGCGGGTTCTGAACAGGTACAGCAACGAATGGTTAAGGGATAATCTCTCCGCCTTGCGCTAGGAAAGAAAAATGGGAAAAAGGTGGGCGAAAACTGCGTCGGGTGGGGTTCGAACCCTGGTGCTCAGGCTTGCGCGCCCAGGTGCACTGCCAGTGCGGTGGACTGCTGCTTGTGTTGGTATCGGGGTCTGACCAAACATAACCTGTGCTTGCGATGTTAACTGAACATTACACGATCAGATCGGTAACAGACAGGCGATCGAAGGCCGGTGACGAACGACTCCAGCGCTCGCGTGGGATCTCCGGGATGCTGCTGGGCGTGGGACTGTTGTGTGCGTGGGGCGAGTTGCGAGCGTGGAGGACGTGGCGTGCGGTGTGGACCTGCTCGTGTGCGTCGGCTTCCGTGCGTGAGCAGCGGAGAACGCTGCTCGCATCCATGGCGGCCACGGAGGAGCTCCGACAGTGGCTACCCACAAACGGACACGAAACGAGCAGTTATGGGCGGGAATGGAAAGGGGAGACTCACCGGAGGAACATGGCGGAGGTGGTTGAGGGCGGCGGGGAAAGGAACGTCGACGAATCGGAGTCAAACCTCGGCGGCCGCGGTCTTCATGGAAGCAGCGCGAGCAGCTGGGACCTCCTCCGCGCCGACGGCGGTGTCGATGATGTCCACGGGGTCGAGGCGGACCCGATGCGCCGCACTGCTCGTCGCGGGAGGGCCCATGGCGCCAAGGCCCTGTCGGCGATCTCCTCCGTTTCTCTCTCTCGGTACAGAAAAGAGGAAGGGGAACAGAGAGATGGAGAGGAAGCTGGCGGCGCCGTGGAGGGGAAGGGAGAAGGGTAGGTGGCTAGGGTTCACGCAGCCACCAAGGGGCGGTTTTTAAGGAGGAGGGGAAAGGGGACCTCGGTGGGGGTTGTAGACAGCGACAGGTTATTCCTCTTCTCTGTACGGACAGAGGTAGGGGATGACCCTGTCGAAGGGGTAACGGGCCAAATTGGTGGGCTGGTTGTAGGTGGGCTTGGCCTGCCTCTCAGCTCACCCCTCTCTTTCTATTTTTTTTTCTCTTTTTTTTTTGCTTGAAAGAAAAGGAGAGAGAAGAGAAAGGAATAAAGGGTTCGGGTTTAAATCTTTTATGAACTATTTTTTTATCGATTAGCAAAACAGCAGATAACAAGGTTTATTACTTATTTCCAACAATTTGGAAGAAAATGACAAATTGTTTGAACTTTGCTATTTGAAATTCATATAGGATTTCAGTTGATTTTTTTAAAGTGGACAAAGTTTATTTAATAAACCCATAAACTTAGTGAGCTCAAAAAGAGTGCAAGTTGTTAATTTTCTCAAACCACAATTGATCATGTCAAAATGAGAAGGAGAAAGATTTGAAACTTAGTTTGCCATTAGGGTGTGGATAAAAAAAAAATTATTCACAAGCAATCAACTTCAAACTATTGAAACAATTGGAGTGGTTTGATTGCAATTATTAAATTGGAAATTTGGACAATGTTGGAAAGTTTAATTTGGTTTTGAAAATTTGAGATTTGTTTTGGAAAACATGATGCAATGCATATGGGATGCATATGATGCAAGCAAAAAGAAAACAAACACTCTCTAATAGGGTAACACCCCAGGTGTTACAACCCAAGTGGAAATGTCAATCGAGGTGAGCCCAAGCCACCCAATAACCATGTCCCAAACTCTAATGGAGTAGCGGCACTTGAAGAATAGGTCTGTTACGAATTCATCGTCTCTCTTGCATAGTTGGCAAGGCCCGCAATTTTGCCAACCACAACGTTGGAGGCGAACGGCCGTCCGAACACGATGTTAAAGGATAAGCCACGTGAGAATTTTGCACTTGGGAGGCGCCCAATTATTCCAAACCGCCTCGGGCATGATGGAGCGAGTTATCCTCTCGAACTGAGCTTTGTATGCGGAGGCTGCCGAATAGGAACCAGAAGTAGTGAACTTCCAAGAGATATCATCGGCCATGCCCTCCAAAACGTGTACCTACCTAATTTTTTTCCAAAGGCCGACGAACTCAATGATGTGTTGGGGTGTGAGACATCCCTAAGTGTTGATGTTGGAGATCCAAAATCCATTTGAGAACCCTTTGTTGACTGTGAAATTTTTCTGAGTTGATAGGGAAAGGATAGATGGAGACATAGTTGACGGGTTGAGCCCATTAATCCACGGGGAGTGCCAAAAAATTGCAATGAGTCCGTCTCCGATGGTGATCACAATAGTTGCGTAGAAAAATCTATGTCATCCTTGTTGCAAGGGCTGTCTTTGCCAATCCACGCCTAGGAGTGGTCCTTCCAATGAAGCCACATCCAACATAGGGGAAGAGCCCTCGCGAACTTCTCAAGGTCCATGATGTCCAACCCTCCTTTGTCTTTAGGTCTACACATAATTTGCCATTTGTCCTTACATTGCCCTCCAGAAACCTTTTCCGTTGTCGCCCAAAGGAAAACCCTCTCCAACTTATCAATAGAGTGCAAAATGCCCGGTGGAATCACAAGAGGAGTCATGTGGTAGAAGGCATGTGATGTGATCACCGACTTAATGAAGGTTCCCTACCAGCCGGCGTAATGTGCTTTCCATGCCAAGGGAAGAGCTTTGCCGCAGCCTTATCAACAAGGGGTTTTACGTCGATCGTTCTTAGCCGCGTAGAAGAGAGAGTAAGGCCCAAATAATTTATACGGAAGGTGCAGTGTTGAACCGGGAACGAATGCATGATATCATCAAGGTCCAAAATAGAGCATCAAATTGGCAGCGCTTGACTCTTGAGTGTGTTGGCAATCACCCCCGTGACATCTCCAAAACCTTCAAGGATGGTGGCCAAGGTTGCAAAATTCCTCCTTAACCGGGTCCATAAAAATAGCCACGTCATCCGCATAAGGGAGGTGCGGATGATAGGGCCATGACCCCGTAGACAGTGAAGATCTCCTTTAGTCATCTCCAAGTCAAGCAATTGTTGCAAAGGGTTAATGACAAGGTCAAAGAGAAGCGGTGAGAGAGGTTCGCCTTGCCTAAGACCTCTTCCATTGATAATTGGCAATCACAGGACCCGATTTAGCATGACCCGGTAGGATGCGGTAACAAGAAGAGCCACAACCTAGTTCTGGTATTGGGGGGGGGGGCTGGAATGCCCTGGAGACAATAATATTCATTTATTACATATCTCCAAGTTCATTATTAATTTTATGCCTTTATGCGACAACTGCGTTCCTAAGCTTATATCTAATATTAGCTTGTGTGACTGCGATATGATCATATTTTTCTGATCATGGACTTTGACAAAAGTCTAGCAATACATAAGGGTTTATTGTTAGAGTAACAATAATAACGAACCGATCTAAGTATATGATCTTGCTAAGAGACAAACTTTTATTTTAAAATTATTAGCAAAGTGAGTGTGAAGTTAACATTAGCTAAAATTCTTATACTATGAGAATATATAGTGCCGCATACTCGACAATTGTGCTTTGGTCATCAAAGCGTCTAGCCATAAAAGGGGATTATAAAGGTGGCATATGGGTATAACCTAGAGTGTGTAATGGAACTGAGATCGTTCAAGAATAGGACTCATCTCCTCCACATGATGGAGAGATACATCCTATGGTCCCTCTAAATATCACCAATGTCAATATATCGTTTGGCGAGACACAATGTGATTTATGACAAGGACATTGGGGATATGTATGAGAAAAGAGAACGTTATCAGCACGAGTTTTCTATTTGTTACAATCAAAGCGTTTGATCATATTAGAACACATTCTCTGAGCTCGTGATAATGTTGGTATCGTGTAGTTGAGGGTATAATTTTAATGAGTAACTAAAAGGTTCCCTTTTCATTCATGGACACATGAGAGATCATGGACATCTACGATCTCGTTATTGGTTACTAGTCGGTAAGTTTTTGAACATGTTTATGTGTTTTTTAACCTTTATGGGTCACATGCTTAAGCCGTTCCAACATTTAATTAAGAGTATTAAGATGTTTTTAATGGTTCTATGAATGGGTGATGTTGTTACGATGTCAGAGAAACAAATCTGGTGTCAATCGGATTTATCTCAGAGAAGTTACTATGAGAGAGAAATAATGCTGGTGGTAGGCATACTATTATGAGAGAAATGTCGGAGGACATGAGATGTCTCGGGATGTTATAGTTATGTTTCTAACATCATTAGATAAGGTTGATGATTTTATATATTGGGGTTATATGATTCCGGAATAGTTTGGGGGCAAAAAACGAGAAGTGGGGAAGTGCCAGAGGGGAGGGGGCAGATCTGCTCCCATGGCCGCATCCACTATGTGGGGGCTGCCAGGTGATACCTGGGCCACACACCAATTCACATTGACACCTTTTGCACCTTCCTTATTTGGTTGATATAGAAGAAGGAAAAATCCAAAAAAGGGAAAGGGAAAAGGTGAGGAGGAGTTGGACTCCCCAAAGGGAGTCCAATCCCACCCCCACCAGAAGGGGGTGGCGGTAGCCTTCTAGGTTGCGGATTGGGGCAAGGACTCCCCCAAGGAAGGTATGCCCCTCCTGAACGGACAATGACGTCGCCTAGAAGGGGGTTGAATAGGCGATTAAATTTTTTCCGGTTAAGGCTTGCTAAATGCGGAAATAAACTAGGTGTTTAAAATAACAAGCATACAACTTAAATATTTTAGGGTCAACTAGGTGCACCAACAACTTATGCTAACCAAGACAAGTAACAAGATGATAGCAAGATATATAACTTCAAGCACGAAGGCTATCACAATGTAAATTGCATAAGTAGAAAGCTCGGGTATAGAAATAAGCGAGGCACACAGAGACGATCATATATTCCCGAGTTCCTCCCACAAGGGGAGTACGTCTCGTTGGAGGGGTGTGAGATCGCCACAAAGACCTACTCAACGCCATAAAGGCCTCACCCTATTCTCCGATCACAAAGGCCTAGTTCACCTTCCACTATTGGCAACCTTCAAACCCGAGGCACGCATCCACAACTTAATTGGAGGCTCTCGGTGTCACCACAATCTTGGGGCAGACATCCACAACTCAATTGGAGGCTCCCAAGAACACCACAAGTCGTCTAGGGTCCAAGACCCAAGAGTAACAAGCTCACAATCTTTCACTTCCACGAATCCTCGTGGAGAGACCAAACCGATGCAACCGATGTAAATGGCAAGAGCATAAGTGCTCAAATCCTCCACTCTAAAATTCCAACAAAGCAACAAATGCTTATGGGGGAATAAGAGAGGAAGAACAATGGAGGAGAAACACAAAGAACTCCAAGATCTAGATTCACTAAGTTCCCCTCACTAAGAGGAGAGATGGATTGGTGGAAATGTGGATCTAGATCTCCTCTAACTTCTCCCTCAAAGATATGCAAGAATCATTGGAGGGATTGAGAGAGCGGCAAGGTTTCCAAGGTCAACAATGGTGTGGAGAGAGGAGGAAAACGTGTTGGGCAGCCTATAGGTCAAGGGGGAAGAAGACCCCCTTAAATAGGGGACCCAAAATATGACCGTTATGTGTTTTTTCCGCCCAGCAGCGGTACTACCGCTAGGTACAGCGGTACTACCGCTACGGGGCGTTTCGGTACTGGTTCGGGCGGTACTGGGGCGGTACTGGGTCGGTACTACCACTGGACCAAAAACTGCAAAAACACCCGATACGAAATCGGTCATAACTTTTGCGTCCGGACTCCGTTTTCGATGATCTTGGGCTCGTTGAAATCGCAACGACGAGCTCTACAAGATACTGCAGAGAAACATCATTGTACAACAACTAAACTTGAAACCAAATGGGGAAAGGAAAGACCTCTCTAAAAATGACCAACCGGGAAAACCTTCAACATCAAAAACTCAATAGGTGTTTCATGTGAAAACCGTTTTGATGAACATGAGCTTGTCATGAAGATCACAACAAGCACCAAAACCCATAGAGATAAAAGCCAAATAAGAACCAATAAAGATGATATGCCAGAGTGCAAAGGTTTGAGCTCTCCACAACTATTCGATCAAGTTACTCACTTGAGAGCCCCTCTTGATAGTACGACTATCGATCTTATAACTCGGTCTCCCAAATGTATGAGACCGGTAAAAAGTAAAACCTATCAAGATTATACCTTTGCCTTTAGCATTCCACTTGAGCTGGATGATGACGATCTTTACTATCTCAAGTTGGATCTTCTTTCTTGATCGTGCTAGCAAGCACTTGCTCCGCTTGATGAAGACTTGCAAGTTGCTCCCCCATACACCATTATGGGAGAGACCCTTCGGAACATCTTCAAAAATGCCACAATCTCCAAATGGGTGGAAAGCATCAAGCATAGGATTGCTTCAATATGCTTCACTTGAGCTTCCACGTCAAGCTCGATGACAACCACCGCTTGAAGACATAGACCATGTGCTATATGAAATCTTTCTATGAAGCATGACCATGGAAAGATACCTAACCACACATAGAGATATCACACACACATATCATGGGTTAGTTGACAAAGCTATATGGACAATTGCATACCATTACCACGAGATACATAATCCCACTAGGTACATATTGTAGCTTTGTGTGTTGATCATACACATGATCAACCTTGTATGTTTTCTCCTTTCTTCGTCCATAAAGTTGATGTCTTGAAGGTAGACATGAATGACCACTCCATCTTGTTCTTCAAGACATCGAAGCAATCAGCTTAATAGAACAACGGTACTACCGCTGGGTGCAGCGGTACTACCGCTACCTGGGTACGGACGCGGTACTAGGGAGTCCCACTCACAGGGCGCGGGCGGTACAACTGCCAAAGTACCGTGGTACTCCAGCAGCGGTACTACCGCGAGTGCACACTGGTACTACCGCTGGCCACAATCTTCGAATTAAATCGAAGTGGCTGGCGGTAGTACTAGGTCACTACCGCTCTAGTACCGTGCGATACCGAGAGCAAAACTTAGCCAGCGGTACAAGGGCCGGTACTGAGTGCGGTACTACCGCTTCCTGATAGGAAGCGGTACTACCGCCAGCCAGTAGCGGTACTACCGCTGAGCAAGGTTTTGCTCAAGATCAATAAGACCACAGCGGTACTACCGAACCAGTACCGCTGAAGTGCCGCTGGATGCAGTAGCCATTTTTACTCTGGCGATACTTCTGGCGGTACTTGGGCGCGGTACTACCGCTTGCTGTGCAACACGGTACTACCGCTAGGGTGCCCGGTACTACCGCTGGATCATATTAATCTTGGTGGCTTTGTCTTGGACATCACATGATCATACCATCTTCTTCGATTCACACAAGGACTACAAACTATTCTTATGGACAAGTCCTGAAAGAATATCTCAATACAAACAATAGTCCTTAAGGATTGTCATTAATTACCAAAACCACATATGGGGCACCATGCGCTTTCAATCTCCCCCATTTTGGTAATTGATGACAATCCCTTTTTACGAGGGTTTATATAATGAATAAAGCAACCATGCAACACAAAGAGCAAGGATGCAAGAGCATGGAAGGCAAATGCTTAAGAACGAACCTAAAGCGTAAAACCAAATTCCCTTAAACCCTCTAAACTTCTCCCCCATTGGCATCCATTGCCGAAATGGGAGGAAAAACTTAGAAGGTCAATATAATAAGATCTCCCCCATAATGTATGCATTCCTCATGATGTGAGTGAAATCAAGTGTATATATCCATCAAAGAATAGATGGAGGGAGATCAAACTATATTGAGGATCCTAAGATTGCAAATGAAAAATATTCGTCTAAACATCTCCCACACAAGGAGACAAGCAACCAAAGAGATCCAACAAGAGAGTTCTAGAAAAGAATAGAGAAGCTCCCCAATGTCTATGCACTATTGATGAGTGCACAAATATGGAATCATCACTCCCCATAATAATCTACAAACCACAATAAGTGCAAGAGAATAGATGGTAAATGAAGCAATGCAACTTGAAACAAACAAATAGGTCCACAAGCTTATTAAGAGAAAAATAAGTACCAAATGAAAAATCAAGCTTGTGCCTCCTAGGAACCACCAAAGAATAAAAATCAAAAAAGGTGGCACTAAAGAAATAAAATACCAATTAAAGATGTAACTATTCTCATGTGTATAAGTTTCTAAGTGGGCCCCAATCACAAAGATATAAGTCTACAAAGAAATATGCACACACAAAGTAGGTACGAAGGAGAGGAACATGATATCCAAAGGAGAGTCATAAATACACCAATAATATTTTTGCTTGAAAGAAAAGCACAAAGCTCAATTTTGTCTTAAAGGGATATAGATGAACAATCAACAAACTCATCAAAGCATCAGAAATATCACAAGGGAAAAGTGATAGTTGGGATGCTTCGAGAAAGGTAACACGTATCACAAAAAAGGATTTTTTTTTGAGAAATCATCAATATTGCATATGAGAGACTTCGAGTAGAAGTTGCTAGATTAATATACTTGGGATTGGTGAATCATAAGATGATTATAAATATCCCCTAGATATGTAATCATCCCGGCTTACTCATATTTGCAATAAAGATGTCTTGATAATACACTTGCAAGAACCAAATGAAATGCAACAAAAGGAATTCATGCCAAGATACAACCTACACAAGGTTGAAAGCTAGAAATGTATACATGAGATAGATACTTGTTACCGAGAAGACATTGGTGATGAAGAGGATGTGAGTTCTTTAATCATCATGGTTTGACTCCTATAATACGATGGTGAGAACACCTTCCTTATGAATGAGGCAAGCACCCAATGCATCTCCATTGTACCTAAAAACAAAATTCAAGTACAACATGGTACGCAAACTCACTGGGTCCAAAGTAGTTAGAACAACTACAATACATAGGACAAACTCCACATAAATATGTGCATATTAATATGAATTTGAATTTCATGCACATCTTAGCCATTTAGGATTTGATGGAGTTTATCCATATATTGGATCAACGAAAGTAAGCATGCCAAAAGATATACATAGTAAATATGCATGCACAGAACTTTCAAGAACCAAAACAAGATACAAATTGGACAAAGAACCAATTAAACCAAGAAGCCACTCACAAGAGTGAAAAGAAAGAGAATTGTCCAAATTATATCAAGATCCAAATCAAAACATGATTGAGGAAACCAAATAGAGAAGATACCAAAAAAACATCAAATAATAAACAAACCCTCTACACTTTTCATGATAGCACACAAAGTACCAAGACGAAAAATGTTCGTCTTCCAAAGAGACAAGTCATTGGGATAAAATACAAATTTAAAGACAACAAGTGTTCAAACGCATATAGGATAGTTCTTCCAAGAATAGTGCATTATTTATGATCTTGCATTTGAATACAAAATGCACACAATGGAATCATTACTCTCCATATATATTATTCAAACACTAGTCATGTTTAAATAAAATCAATAAGATGTAATACCAATTTAAAGAATGGTGATCCACTCAATGTAGGATAGCTTCCCCAAGAATAGTGCAACCCAAAGAAGTATGACTTTGAACATAAGTGCAAAAGTATGGGATCATTGATTTTCCTACCAAAAGAAAGCACAAAACAAATTTTGAGTAGATCAAGGAAGACACAAGGGACTTAAACCAAACAAATAATTGGGAAGAAACAAGGAAATTTTAGAGAGCAAAGGCCAAAGTAAATATGATCAATGAACTTACCACAAATTATTATCACTTGTCAAAGACAAGAGATGTTTGGAGATATTTCTCGGTGGTAGAATTGTTCACAATCATATTCATAAAACATAAGCATGTGACAAAAGATAGGAATAAAAGCATGATTAGATAGAGATTCTTGAAGGCTTCAAATAAAATCGAATATGCAAAGCACTAAGAAACTCTCACAAAGAAGATACCAAAAGAAGAGATACAAAACACATTTACGAAAACATGGAACTTGTTTCAGCAACATGCCACATAAGAACAAGATAACTAACAATATCAACTCTAGGTGGCAATACCTCACATGTTCACATTTTATAGGCTTGTAATATGCACATAGCTTATTACTCCCCCATAATGTGATAATCCATTGAAATAAATAAGAGGAAAAAATAAATCCAACTAGAGAAAGTTAATGGACATTTAGAAATTAAATTTCTCATGAAAATGACATACCACATAGAGACTAGATAATATTGATATATGAACACTAAGTGATATTCCTCATGTACACACATTTTAGGATAGTAAAGTGCAAAGCATATTACTCCCCCAAAATGGGATAGTCCATTAATCTCCCAAAGAGCCAACTAAAATAAGCAACAATAGAAATGAAGACTCAACACAAAGCACACAATTACATGAAGTTCAAACCACAAAATCATGCTAGATTAACCAAGATGGGTAAGTAGTAAGCACATCATATACAAACACATGCTAGAGACAAAACTAACATATGAGAGGGAGCATGCAACTTTCAATGAATATATGATTTAAATACAAGTTACCGCAAGGAGGAACATTGGATAAGAGATATATATAATCGAAGTGACTTGGCTTGAGAAAATGTAATTGATGAAGATCCCTTAATTCTTCATGCGATAGACAAGTCTCCAATGCCCTCCAACAACACCTATTGATCAAGTTTGAGCTTGTTGGTCCCCAACCAAGTTGGGCCCTAAGAGGTTAGTCACAATAGGTTTGGCAACCCAAATGGTTCTTTTCTTGACACCACTTTGAGTACCAAGAAACTTGGCAAACACATTGCCCACATTATCCTTCCGAATGGAATAAACATCATCAACAAGGATAGGGTTGGATAATGTACCATTAGTGCATGAAGAAGCAAAGTGCCCCTTTTCACGACAAAGGTAGCAACATCGACTCTTTTCTTTCTTCTTAATAGGCTCCTCAACTAGAGGAGCATTGGCTTGAGTCTTCTTAGGAGGTGGTCGTTTTTCAACTTGTGGTTGAGCATGAGGTTGAACAAGAGGCCGCTTCCCTAGTTGATTATCACTTAGAGAATTCTTCTTCAAAGGGCAAGATCTAACATGGTGCCCTTCAATCTTGCACTTGAAGCAAATAATCTTGGCCGGACCTTTGACTTGTTCTTGGCCCTTCTTCTTGTCAACCATGAACTTGTTCTTGATATTGGAGTTGAATCCAAGTCCACTCTTGTCATTTGGAAGTCTTCGCACTCTCAAAATCTTGTCAAGGGTGGAACTCACTTCATGACTCTTTTCCAAGTCTTTCTTCAAAGAAGTGACTTGGGCCTTGAGCTCTTTAATTTCCTCTACATGGTTAGAATCAACACAAGAGCTAGAGGAAGTAGATGCTTCATTGTTAGAGCAACAAGGAAAGGAAAGCAATTCATCACAAGATGTAGAAACATTATGAGAGGATGAATTACTAATACGAGAAAAAGTCAATATAGCATTACTAGAAGATATTGTGCTAGTAACCACATGAGGCTCACAAGATGTTACCTTTGTAGTGATAGCCTCAAGAGCTAATTTTAGCTTGCTATGGGATGCTAGAAGATCCTCATGAGAGCTAGATAGTTTTTCATGACTTTCTTCCAATTTCCCACACTTGCTAGTCATTAACTCAAGTTGAGCCCTTAGCTCAACATTCTCCTTCAAAATAGATGCTTCACAAGATGAGGAGTTAGTAGCACACGCATCATTAGAAATAGAAGAAGACAACTTGGCAAGCTCATTATTCAACCTAGAGTTTTCCTCAATAAGATTAGCATTGCCAATAACAAATTCAACCTTTTCACTTTTAAGAACTTTATATTTAGCATTAGTATGGTCACGTGCTTTAGTGAGATAGGCTATTTGTTCATTATAGAGCTCCTCAATAGATTCAAGTTTCTCCTCAAGAGTAACTCGGAGCTCATACTCTTCCTCAAGAGACATAGTGAGGGATGCCTTTTTATCGGCATCACTTCTTTCAATCTCACCTTTCTTTTCAATGATTTTAGAGCTATTAATAGCAGAAGCCAATATTTCACCCAAAGGAGTGATAGCTTTACTACCTTTAGGGAGATCAAGAAGAACCAACTCACCCTTCTCCATTAAAGAGACCTCGTCCTCAAACTCTCCATAAAATATATCCTCATCCTCATCATCACAAGATGTAGTGGGTTCCAAAGGTGGAGATACCTTTGAATCCCTTGCCGTAAGGCACATATGAGAAATGGATAACGAAGATGAAGATTGACTTGAAGCAACAATAGGGTCCATGTCTTGTTCCACCAAAAAAATGGGATTCCTCTACATTGTTAGCCACACAAGTACTAGAGGAAATGGAAGCATTGTTTTTATGAAAACAAGACATAGGAAGCATATCATCATGAGATTTAGTTAAAAAACTATTACATGATATGCAAGGACTATCAACACTAGCATGTATGGAACTTTGAGTGCTAGAAGATATTAAGTCCAAAGATAGATCATTGCAATGGGATAGAGATTAAGTATACTCAATAACAAATTCACTAACCACAATGCAATTTCTATCACCACTCACCATATCATTACCTTGTGACAAATCACATGTTGGTGGAGTGGAGAAACAAGGCTATCACAATGTAAATTGCTTAAGTAGAAAGCTCAGGTATAGAAATAACCGAGGCACACAGAGACGATGATGTATTCTCGAGTTCCTCCCACAAGGGGAGTACGTCTCGTTGGAGGGGTGTGAGCTCGCCACAAGGCCTACTCAACGCCACAAAGGCCTCACCCTATTCTCCGATGAACCCCGCCACAAAGACCTAGTTCACCTTCCACTATTGGCAACCTTCAAACCCGAGGCACGCATCCACAACTTAATTGTAGGATCTCGGTGTCACCACAATCTTGGGTCACACATCCACAACTCAATTGGAGGCTCCCAAGAACACCACAAGTCGTCTAGGGTCCAAGACCCAAGAGTAACAAGCTCACAATCTTTCACTTCCATGAATCCTTGTGGAGAGACCAAACCGATGCAAATGGCAAGAGCACTAGTGCTCAAATCCTCCACTCTCAAATTCCAACAAAGCAACAAATGCTTATGGGGGGATAAGAGAGGAAGAACAATGGAGGAGAAACACAAAGAACTCCAAGATCTAGATTCACTAAGTTCCCCTCACTAAGAGGAGAGATGGATTTGTGGAAATGTGGATCTAGATCTCCTCTAACTTCTCCCTCAAAGATATGCAAGAATCATTGGAGGGATTGAGAGAGGGGCAAGGTTTCCAAGGTCAACAATGGTGTCGAGAGAGGAGGAAAACGTGTTGGGCAGCCTATAGGTCAAGGGGGAAGAAGACCCCCTTAAATAGGGGACCCAAAATATGACCGTTATGTGTTTTTTCCGCCCAGCAGTGGTACTAACGCTAGGTACAGCGGTACTACCGCTACGGGGCGTTTTGGTACTGGTTCGGGCGATACTGGGGCGGTACTGGGTCGGTACTACCGCTGGACCAAAAACTGCAAAAACACCCGATACGAAAACGGTCATAACTTTTGCGTCCGGACTCCATTTTCAATGATCTTGGCCTCGTTGAAATAGCAACGACGAGATCTACAAGATACTTTAGAGAAACATCATTGTACAACAATGAAACTTAAAACCAAATGGGGAACGGAAAGACCTCTCTAAAAATGACCAACCGGGAAAACCTTCGACATCAAAAACTCAATAGGTGTTTCATGTGAAAACCGTTTTTGATGAACTTGAGCTTGTCATGAAGATCACAACGAGCACCAAAACCCATAGAGATAAACGCAAAATAAGAACCAATAAAGATGATATGCAAGAGTGCAAAGGTTTGAGCTCTCCACAACTATTCGATCAAGTTACTCACTTGAGAGCCCCTCTTGATAGTACGACTATCGATCCTATAACCCTGTCTCCCAAATGTACGAGACCGGTAAAAAGGAAAACCTATCAAGATTATACCTTTGCCTTTAGCATTCCACTTGAGCTAGATGATGACGATCTTGACTCTCTTAAGTTGGATCTTCTTTCTTGATCGTGCTAGCAAGCACTTGCTCCGCTTGATGAAGACTTGCAAGTTGCTCCCCCATACACCATTATGGGAGAGACCCTTCGGAACATCTTCAAAAAGGCCACAATCTCCAAATGGGTGGAAAGCATCAAGCATAGGATTTCTTCAATATGCTTCACTTGATCTTCCACGTGAAGCTCGATGACAAACACCGCTTGACGACATAGACCATGGGCTATATGAAATCTTTCTTGTGAAGCATGCCCATGGAAAGATACCTAACCACACATAGAGATAGAACACACACATATCATGGATTAGTTGACAAAGCTATATGGACAATTGCTTACCATTACCACGAGATACATAATCCCACTAGGTACATATTGTAGCTTTGTGTGTTGATCATACACATGATCAACCTTGTATCTTTTCTCCTTTCTTCGTCCATAAAGTTGATGTCTTGAAGGTAGACATGAATGACCACTCCATCTTGTTCTTCAAGACATCGAAGCAATAAGATTAATAGCACAACGGTACTACCGCTGGGTGCAGAGGTACTACTGCTACCTGGGTACGCACGTGGTACTAGGTAGTCCCAGTCACAGGGCGCGGGCGGTACAACTGCCAAAGTACCATGGTACTCTAGCAGCGGTACTACGGGAGTGCACACCGGTACTACCGCTGGCCACAATCTTCGAATTAAATCGAAGTGGCTCACGGTAGTACTAGGTCACTAACGCTCTAGTACCGTGCGATACCGAGAGCAAAACTTAGCCAGCGGTACAAGGGCCGATACTGAGTGGGGTACTACCGCTTCCTGATAGGAAGCGGTACTACCGCCAGCCAGTAGCGGAACTACCGCTGAGCAAGGTTTTGCTCAAGATCAATAAGACCACAGCGGTACTACCGGACCAGTACCGCTGAAGTACCGGTGGATGCAGTAGCCATTTTTAATCTGGCGGTACTTCTGGCGGTACTGGGCGCGGTACTATTGCTTGTTGTGCAACACGGTACTACCGCTGGGGTGCCCGGTACTACCGCTGGATCATATTAATCTTGGTGGCTTTGTCTTGGACATCACATGATCATACCATCTTCTTCGATTCACACAAGGACTCGAAACTATTCTTATGGACAAGTCCTGAAAGAATATCTCAATACAAACATTAGTCCTTAAGGATTGTCATTAATTACCAAAACCACATATGGGGCACCATGCGCTTTCACCTTCTCCACCTATAAAAGAAGCCCCAAACCCTTGAGCAAAACAGATCAATTGGCCCTTGTGCCCCTCTCTTCCTCTTCTAGAATTAGAGCCTCTAATTATAATATATAATTAGAGCCCCTCTAATGAGTTATGGCTTCTTCTAATCAGGGTTTTGAGGTGTTCTTTCCTGATTAGATCTAGCTCAAATCTCGGTTCTCTCTCATGAGTTCAGAAACTCCAGATTTATATAGCTCTAATCAAGTTCTATTATCGCTACCAATTAGCAATGTCGAAAGGTTGTCTCTCTTTGTTGGTGTCGATTCCTGAACGGTGGAGCGCCGGTGGGTTGACACGAGCGTATGCATGCACACATAAGAAGGATTACACGTGTGATCCTTGACGAGGGAATAGCGACATCCTTGTAGCTAGGCCTAGCTGTGAGGATCTACGATATATTAAAATCTACTGCGTCTACATCGATCTTTTGCTCCTGGTGAGTTGTAGTACTAGATCATTGCATGTATGGGCATTCGCCATTATCTTCATATCTGATCTTGGTGGTTGCGTAAGGAAAAAAAATTAAAATTACCGTACACGTGCACCCGCAGAAACCGCGTATTTGCATGAGGTCAAGCAAACAAAGGTCCATCTTACAGAGTCAAAGGCCTTCTTAATATCGAGCTTGAGGAGGATGATCAGAACATTTGTGCGGTATATTCTTCGAACATAGTTTCTGACACACATGAATTTATCATGAATGCTCCTTCCCTTAATAAAATCACTTTGCGACTTGGAAACGAGGCTATCCATGATAGGTACAAGACGCAAGGACATCATCTTGGCAATGATTTCTGCCACGGCATGGATGAGACTAATGGGGCGGTAGCCGGAGATTGCAGACATGCCATATTTTTTGGGCAAGAGGGATATATTTTCGGAGTTGAGCCTATGAAAATTTTCGATGCGAAGGTTGGAGAAATGTTGGACAACATGCAAAACGTCGATTATGATGGTAGAACAACAAGCTTTGAAAAAAACCTTGAAGGGGCGCGTAGAGATAAATCCCCGTCAATACTCCGCCAGTATGAAAAGTTCTTAATGTTAGTTGAGTATCCGGCTCCCCAATTGATTGACCCGCAAACAAAAACTATTCTACGCGTTCCTCCCAAGATATAGCGGAGGTAGTAGGCCACGCGGATTATCGATGAAGTGTGTCGATGCAGTGCAGTCCCATGATCCAATCCAACCGATTCAATCCCGTGGTCGTCGAAGTGCTGAACGTACAACACCTCTGCCGGTATCCACACGTGCGAGGAGGAGCTCCAGCGGCGGACTGCTTGGTCCGGTGTGACGACTGGACTGAATGGGGCTAAGGTTCCCAACGCATGAGAGTGGCAAAAACTGTGCTCGTTGGGCAACCTGCGCCCCTTCTTATATAGCGAGTGCGAGTGGGCTACATAACACTTATGGCCCATTTACTCTGTGTGTCCAACTCACTAATTCAGTCAATTTTCAGTTCGGGTCCAACACGAACAATATACTTGCTCCCGCTCTTAAGTGTATGACCCCGAAGGCTCATGGCGACTTGGACACGATTAGAGTCTGACTCCTAGTTGATCAATTGGTAGCGGATCCTAGCGTACCATAGAGTCATGATGACATATCTTCCAATGTGACTTACGTTTGAGTCCCTTTTGCCTCACGGTATACCTTTTCGAACTATAGACGAATTATTTTCATCCCTTTAATAGCTCAACTCTCTTCTCGATCCATGATATATGATTTATCCGACTAACTCTTAGTCGATCGACCCGGTTAACACTTACACAAATCGCACATAGTCATACTTCCTGAATCATATCACTCGAGATGGCCCAGGGTATATCTCTCTAGTTGGAGGGAAAAAATCTCATCTTGGTTATCCACATCATGCAGCTTGATTCTCAGTTGTCGCACCCGGACTTCTAGGGGATACTCGCAGTTCCGTTGAACAGCAGATGATTGGATTACGGGGCCTACCTGCACCCGCATCTCTTACGAGTAGGCCAACACACGTATGTGTGACAACCAAACTCTACTGTTCATCGTCTACGTAAACCATCCCATAGAAATCAGGATACTTCCATTGACGTACTTCAAAACATACACACATGGTACGTCAACGGCATTTGAACAATTGATATCACAACAGATCTCTACGACACAGAAGATTGAAATAAGTTGCAAATAGCTCTCATTAGAGCAGAGATAGCAAATACAATCATCCAGAGGACACATGTCCCAACAATTCATCATTACATCACAGCGGAAGCATCCAAAATGTCTGAGTACAGACAAGATCCAAATAGGCCTAAGAGGCCGGAAACGAAAAGACGGAGCCCATCCACGAAGTCTCGGATCCTGCCCGGGTCCGCTATCTACTCGTCAGCAGTCTCGTCATACTCCACGTAGTAGCCACCATGGGGATCCTCGGAAACGTAGTCTGCGGAAACCACAGCCCCAAAGGGGTCAGTACATAAACGTACTGGCAAGCAAGACTCACAATTCACCAAAGTGTAACCCGTCAACACCAAGCACAGATGCTTTGGGTTCAACGGAAGAAAGGGGATACAACAGATGCTGCAACTGGCTGCTCTAACCAACTACAGAGTTTCTACCACTTCCGGCTAAACAGAAAGAAGTTAAGATAGCGTATCGTAACCAACTACCACTAACCACCAAACAAACCCATCCTGGATCTCGCCCCTTATCCAAAGAAGCAATCCGAGGATAACTCACACAGTTGGATTAGTGATGGTTCAGATTGTTGTGTCAATAAGCCTATTACTAGTCAAGTTATCATTAGTTAGGTGTAAGTTGTTCTGAGTACTTGTTAGCCAGTACTTTCACCAAGTAATCCATAACCGCGGAAAACACGGCTTCTCGAGAAGATTTAACCCTGCAGGGATGCACCAATTTGGCCGTACACGTAAGAATACCCCGCCAGGATGGAAATGCACTTCCACCAAGCGAGGCACTCAACACAACTCAACTCTTCTTCGCATCAAGCCCAAAGAACCACAAGCTGTGCGTGCGCGGCTAATCGAGCCCCACGAAGAAAAGGGGACCCTCATAGCACTCTAAGACCACGCCGCCCTAAATGCCGACTACAAAAGTTCCACCCTGGCGCCAAGGGTTCGCACCTGCACATGCATGCATCAAATGGAAAGCCCGAACTAAGTGTGGCGATTTGGACGAGATGCGAATCGAATCAAATTGAGGAGGGCGCCCATACACGCTTCCCACATGCGGTTAGCGCGCTCATCATGGATCAGTAGACAAGACCCTTTTCCTAATTAGGGTCGACACTAGCAGGCCTCAAAACCACGCCGGGCCTCCTGCCGGTGCCTTATCATCAAATTATTATTACCTCAAAATTAACAGGTTGTTGTTTAACATCGAGCCACAGAACATAATAGAATATGATAACAGGAAGTAACTGACAACAGACTCGAGCAAAAACAACCCTAAGCATGCTAGTAAGACACGGGCTCAAACAACGGGGTTATTGGAGTGGAGGTGAGGCAATATCAGGGTTAAAGGATTCATGTGATAGGTTCGTAACAGAAGCAACGATTCATAGGGCTAGCAGAAATAGACAACGGAAAGTATCGGTATCCAATGTTGAAAGGAACATAATGGTTCATGTGAGTGAATACTTGCCTGCAAACTCAGCAGCCTGGTACTGAGCTAGATCCTTAGAAGGGGTGTTGTAAGTATCGTCGGTCTCAACGTCGTCAATTATCCGAGAAGAAGCAAACAAACAACACAGAGAGATAAACAATCAATAACATGGCATAATGCACAATCATGGGATGATGCATGACCATTTAAGTGATGCATCAAAATAAACTAGTTGACATGGTAACAACATGATTAAATGGACCCACATGCAATTTGAGTTGCATATGAAAAGCCCATGAATTATGGTTGAAACAATTGTTTTACAACTAACCAATGGGTGATAGTGGATTAGTATGATGCATGGATGAGGAAGACAGAAAAATAACAACAATAGAATCAATTGGAAATAAGGTTTACCAATTTTGGAATTTTATTTATTAAGTTATGAAATTTTGGTTCCTTAAAGGTGTCACACAAGCATTTGTTGTTTTCACCAATTTTAATTGTTCAAAATAGGTAACAAAGTTCATATTTGGAAAGAACACCAAATTTTAGGTGGAATACATGTTTCACTTATTGAAAAAGGATTTGGAATAATTTACTTATGAATTAAACAGGTTTGAACAAGATTTAAATGAATTTAATTCAAACATGAACTTATTTGAATTTTTATTTGTTCAAAGCATTAAATCAAATTCCTATTTCAAAAGTTTATACTTTCATGGTTTGAGAACATATTTTATATGTCCCAAAAGAATTTAATTTGATCAAGTTATGAATTTAGCAATATTAAATGATTTAAACAAGGTTTAAATTATTTAACCAATTTTAATTATTGAAAACATGAAACAAAATTTATATTTGGAAAGGTGGTTTAATTTTGCATGGAAAACATATTTCATTTGTTAAAATTGGATTTAAAATGAGCAAGTTATTATTTTGGCAATTTTAAATGCAATAATTAAGAAACAGTTGTTTTCAGCAATTTAAATTATTCAAAACAGCAAACAAAGTTGATATTTGGAACGTACATGAAAAATTGATTGGAAAACATATTTAGTTTGTGGAATTTGGAATTTTTATGCCCAAGTTATGAATTTTGCAAGTTTAAGTGAATTTAACAAGTTTTCAAATATTGCACCAATTTAAAATATTCAAAACAGTAAACAAATTTTATATTTAGGTAGAACATTTAATTTGGTATTGAAAACATGTTTAAAAAGTTGAATTTGGAGTTAATATGAATTATTTATGCAATTTGCAATTTTAGGTGTTATTTTGCCATTTTTAATTCACTAGGGACTTAGAAAAATTAAACAGGGGCCTAGAAAGAAATATACAAGGACTTGTTGGTGATTTCTGTGAAGTTCTGGATCTGGAGAAATAAAACAAAAAAAAGATGTTTTAATTCGCAGGGGGTGGGATTCGAACCCACCCCCTCTGCTTGCAGCGCAGGGGACAGAACCAGTGCGGTAGCGATCGGATGGTGACAGGAAGGAGGGCGCGGGGTGGATAAGGTGTTGCACTGGCGTTAACTGAACTTTTTGTTTAACTGAACATTGCAGGCCGGTTTCTGTATCTCGACAGAGGCAGCGGCAGCGGGCTGCTCGCCGTGGCTCGCCGTGCATCGGGCTGCTGTGGCCGTGCACGGGTGTGTGGGGGGGTGCTCGTGGCGTGGGTGTGCGAAGGGGAGAGGCAGAGGGAGTAGTGAGAGGGGGGTGCTCACCTCGAGCGGGAACAGAGGGAGGCGCACGGGGCAGAGCAGTGGTTGGCCGGCGACAAGATGTGGATGGCGGCGGCGCATCCGTGGGTCCCGGCCCTCTCTGCGGGGTGGAGGAGGAAGCCGGAGGTGGGAGGTTTCCATTCCCGCCCTTTGCCCGGGCGGAGGAGGTGGTTAACGTCGGCGATCGCCGGAGGGAGGAGTGATGGGACTCGGGTTCAGAGTTTCAGTACAGAGAACAGGGGAGGTTGCAGGGAGAGAGAGCAGAGGGGAGGAAGAGGGAATGGAGGCGGGGAGAGGGAGAAGATGGGCTAGGGGAGGGGCTAGGGCACCCTAGGGTTAGATATAGGAGGAGGGGAGGAGCATCAGCCGTCCCTGCTCCTCTGCACCTACGTGGACAGGTTCAGATGGCGCCGTACAGAGGTTGAGGACGACCTCGAAAGGGTACCAGGCCAAGGGGGGAAGAGGTGGTGGGCTGGGCTTCCTGTTGCCCCTCTCTCTCTTTGTTCTTGTGTATTCTTTTTTTTTGTTATGTTTTTTTTTTGCAGATTGGAATAAGAGAGAAAGGGAGGTTTTTAGGAGTAGAAAATTAGTAGAAATTTTTGGATGAGTTGTTTATAGCAACATCAACATTGCAAAGCTTTGTTCCCAAATTTATTTCAAATTATTTGCTGTTTGGTAAAATAATTAATTTAATTGCATATTTGAATTAAGTGATTAAGTGAACTTAAGCAATTCAAAAGCTTGTTTACAAATCATGTTTAATTGATACAAAATGATTGTTTGGTTTTGTAAGTGTCATAATTTCAAAAATGGTTTGCTGTTTGGGAGTTTATATGAATTTGAATGCAAATTTAATTAAGTGGATTATTGAAAGCAACATTAAATGGTTTGAACCTTAAGTTAATGGAAACAAATGATGGAAGTGTTTTGTCATTTTCATAATTTTCAAAAGGGTGTTGTTTTGGAAATATAATTGAATTTGAAAAGGGTTTGGTATTAAATGAATTTTTGATAGAAATAAAACAACAGTTTGAAATTACAAATTTAATGGAAACAATTGATTGTTTTGATTTGAAATATCATTTTGGAAATTGTAACATCACAAGTATGAAACAAAAGGTTTGAAATTTGGTTTGAAATTCAAATAGAAAACAAAGGAAAACAGTTGGAAAACAAAGCAAAACAGAGGAAAACAAATGGAAAACAAGCAAAACAAATGCAATGAACATGATGTCATGATGCAAAACATAAAATAACAGATAGCAAACATTCTAATGGCTATTTTTCATACTTGGGGTGTTACAAAACGCCCCCCCTTGAAGGAATCGCGCCCCGAGATTCCTACTGAGAAAAGGAAAGGTCCGGATACTTCTTGCGAAGATCCTCTTGAGCTGTGACACGTGAAACACATCGTGCACCTTGGATAGTTTTTCTGGAATTTCAAGACGATAGGCATTCCAGGCAACTCTTCTGGAAAGATGTCAGGGAATTCGCAAACCACCGGAACATTTGTGAGTAGAGTTAGAGGTTTTGTATCGAGGGTGTATAGCTGAACAGAACTTGATTCATTTGGAGAATAGACTATCTGGCCAGAAGGGTGGAACAGAGTTATTGATTAGACGCCGGTGGAAGAACTAAAGTGGAAAGCAACAACAAGGTTTCAACGGACGAAAAGGATGTTGAGAAGAACAGGATAACGAAGCAACATCGAGAAAACGAGATCAAAACACTCCTGAGGTACTACGGAAAAACCCATCCGGGCTTCTAAAGGATCAATATCTACAGCTTAAGGAATAGAGGATCTGCTTCCAGGGCTTATATGCCTCCGTTCTCAATCATGAGTAGGAAACATGATAAATCATGTCACAACCACCTCCATTCCTATGGACTAGTAGATATAACCATCCTAGAGAAACCAGGATTCGTGAAATCCTAACTTGAAAGTTTAGGTGAGAAGGGAAAAAAACGTTACACTTCCTTACCAGAAAAGGGAGGGTGGGTGGGAAAAGAAGAAAAAGAACAGAATTCCTACTCTCACGTTTCATTTTTCCTATATAGCTACAAAATAGTTTCTAGACTCAACTGCGACCAGTAAAAAGGGATCCTACAGGCAGACAGGCTCTGATACCATTTGTCGCACCCGGACTTCTAGGGGATACTCGCAGTTCCGTTGAACAACAGATGATTGGATTACGGGGCCTACCTGCACCCGCATCTCTTACGAGTAGGCCAACACACGTATGTGTGACAACCAAACTCTACTGTTCATCGTCTACGTAAACCATCCCATAGAAATCACGATACTTCCATTGACGTACTTCAAAACATACACACATGGTACGTCAACGGCATTTGAACAATTGATATCACAACAGATGTCTACGACACAAAAGATTGAAATAAGTTGCAAATAGCTCTCATTAGAGCAGAGATAGCAAATACAATCATCCAGAGGACACATGTCCCAACAATTCATCATTACATCACAGCGGAAGCATCCAAAATGTCTGAGTACAGACAAGATCCAAATAGGCCTAAGAGGCCGGAAACGAAAAGACGGAGCCCATCCACGAAGTCTCGGATCCTGCCCGGGTCCGCTATCTACTCGTCAGCAGTCTCATCATACTCCACGTACTAGCCACCATGGGGATCCTCGGAAACGTAGTCTGCGGAAACCACAGCCCCAAAGGGGTCAGTACATAAACGTACTGGCAAGCAAGACTCACGATTCACCAAAGTGTAACCCGTCAACACCAAGCACATATGCTTTGGGTTCAACGGAAGAAAGGGGATACAACAGATGCTGCAACTGGCTGCTCTAACCAACTACAGAGTTTCTACCACTTCCGGCTAAACAGAAAGAAGTTAAGATAGCGTATCGTAACCAACTACCACTAACCACCAAACAAACCCATCCTGGACTCGCTAAACTCTTTAGCCGGGTCTGTGTAAGTTGGAATGGCATCACCATGCCATGACAGTTGGAACCGAGTCATTAGCCAACTTTCACATTAGTCTAGGTTGTGTGTCCAGTACACCTCAAAGACCAAGAAAATTTAGTATGAACAACATGAATACACTGCTCCACAACTGAATCACATATTCAATGATATATATTAGATGTTCAAAACAAAGACAACGTAATAACTATATAAATACATTGGGAATTACATCATACATGATTGCCTCTAGGGCATATTCCCAATAGTCTCTCACTTGCATTAGAGTCAATCATCTCGACATCCTATGTCTAGGCATCTAATGCCCATACCTCTCATGTGTGCCTCGTGCTTTGGCTGTGGTAGCGTCTTTGTCAACAGATTTGCAATGTTTGCATTTGTGTGTACTTTGCATAACTCCATATCACCTTGTTCGACAAACTGACGAATGAGGTGGTAACGCGTGAGTATATGTTTATTCTTATGGTGTTGTCTAGGTTCCTTGGCTTGTGCGATAGCATCATTGTTGTCACAATACTCGTCCAATGGATTGGACGCGTCCTAAACCACACCAAAATCCATCAGGAGGTTCCTGATCCAAACGGCTTCCTTTGTTGCCTCCGAGGCGGCAATATACTCAGCCTTTGTCGTAGATGCAGACATAGTATCTTGCTTGGAACTCTTCCAACTCACAGCCCCTCCGTTCGTTACGAACACGTATCCAGATTGTGAGAATCATATCAGACGGTAAGATAACTCACATTTGTGTAATATTTTACACCGAGTTCATAATCACCTCCACAAAATAGGAACATGTCCTTAGTCCTTCTCTAGTACTTAAGGATGGTTTTAACCGCTGCCCAGTGGGTTTCACCAGGGCCAGCCTGGTATCTGCTCGTTACACTTAGAGCATAGGAAACATCCGGCCTAGTACAAATCATGGCATACATGATGGGTCCGATTGCCAAAGCATACGGGATCACACTCATCCTACTTCGCTCATCAGTTGTCGAAGGGCACTGAGTCTTGCTAAGCTTTACACCATGAGACATCGGTAAGAACCCCTTGTTAGACAATTCCATTTTGAATTTCTTCAACACTTTGTCTAGATATGTACTTTGACTCAATCCAATGAGCCGCTTTGATCTATCTCTATAGATCCTGATTCCCAGTATGTAAGTCAACTCACCCAAATCTTTCATTGAGAAACTTTTTTCCAATGATTCTTTGGTTTCTTGCAATGTCATGACATCATTTCCCATCAGTAATATGTCGTCGACATATAAGATTAGAAAATTTACTTTGATCCCACTAAACTTCTTGTATAAACAAGAATCATGATCGCTCTTGATGAAGCCAAATGATTTGACTGCCTCATCAAAGCTAATGTTACAACTCCGAGATGATTGCTTCAACCCATAAATGGATTTCTGAAGTTTTCTTACGTTATTAGCGTTTTCCAGATCGACAAAACCTTCGGTTTGTCTCATATACACGTCATCAGTTAAATTTCCATTAAGGAAAGTCGTCTTGACGTCCATCTGCCATATCTCATAGTCAAAATAGGCTGTTATGGCTAACATGATCCGAACTGACTTAAGCATCGCTACGGGCGAGAAGGTCTCATGGTAGTCAACTCCTTGAACCCGTCGGAACCCCTTTGCGACAAGTTATGCTTTATAGATAGAAACATTTCCATCCATATAATTTTTCTTCTTAAAGACCCATTTGCACTGGACGGGTCTTGCGCCATATGGAAAATCAACCAAGTTCAAAACTTGATTTTCATCCATGGACTTTTACTCAGATCTCATGGCTCCAAGCCATGACTCGGAATCAGATCCCACCATCGCTTCTGAATAAGTTGCCGACTCATTATTATGGAACAGTAATACATCAGAAACATTTTCTAATCTGGTAGATCCCGCGGTTCATGTGTTGTTACCGACGTAGGTACCACAATCGGCTCGGCCTCCAAGGCCCTCGCCGAATCGCCCCTAGCCGGTTTCTCTCGAATTTCTTTGAGTTGCACTGTGGTCCCACTGACTCCCCGACTGAGAAACTCTTTCTCAAGGAAGACACCATTCCGAGTGACAAACACTTTGCCCTCTGCTCGGTTGTAGATGTAGTACCCCAAGGTTTCCCTACGGATACCCCACGAAAATACACTTATCTGACTTCGGGGTGAGCTAGTTCGACTAAAGTCGCTTGACAAATGCTTCACGGCCCCAAATCTTAAGAAAAGACAAACTTGGTCTTTTTCCAGTCCATATCTCATGCGGTGTCTTCTCTACCGACTTTGATGGTACTCTGTTTAGTGTGAGCGCAACAGTTTTTAGACAATAACCCCGAAATGATAAAGGTAGATCTATCTGAATCATCATTGATCGTACCATGTCCAACAAGATTCGATTCCGCTGTTACGACACACCATTCCTCTATGGTGTTCCCTGTGGATTGAGCCGAGGAACTATTTCACAAATCTTTAGATGGTCATTAAACTCATGGGTCATGTACTCACCTCCACGGTCCGACCGTAGAAACTTTATTTTCTTGCCGAGTTGATTTTGTACCTCACTCTATAATTTCTTGAATTTCTCAAAGGCTTCCAACTGGTGTTTCATTAAATAGATATATCTGTGCCTACTCAAATCATTAGTGAAGGTAATGAAGTACTCCAACAAGTCGGACGCCCTTTCACAAGTCCCTGCAAAAGGTGTCTTAGTCATTTTTTCGAGTAGCCATGATTCACATGTCTCGAACGACTCCAAGTCGAAATATGTTAGAAGTCCATCATAAGGAGATTCTTCATGCGCTTCCAACTTATATGACCAAGACGCAGTGCCAAAATTATGTTATATTCATATCATTTGGTTCTAGCCTTTTCACATTTATGTTATAGACCGATTCACTATCAAGATTCAAAATAATACCTGTCCTAGACGGGTGCAAAGGCATGAAATATATCTTTCAAATATAAAGAACAATCATTATTGTTAATATTCGACTAAGCAGTGGAACATAATAACAATTATTCAGCTCCTTCAAGAATCCTGAAGGTAAATGAAGTTGCATCGTGCCAACTTCCAACGCAGCGACTCTCGCCTTGTTGTTGAATCGAATATCATCCAACATCTTGCCACACTCCTAGTTCTTACTAGTCCCTACAATGAGTTCCAGATGTGAATTACTGATTCAGTATCATATACTCAAGAATTGTTATGTGCATCAGCAAGATAAATATCTATAACATTGCACACAAGCGTACCTGAGTTGGAAGTCGCACATCCACTCACGGCTTTGTCGGTCAAATACTTGTTGCAGTTCCTCTTCCAGTGGTCATCCTTCTTGCAATAGAAGCAAGTGGATCCGGCTATAGGAGATGGCTTAGTCCCTGAGGAAGCGCTCAGGACTAGGTCCTGGGCATTGCCTCCTGACTTAGCCTTTTTCTTCTTTGTCCAAGAACTCTTCTTGAATTTAGCCTTATTCTGCACCGTCAACATTTGACTAACACCTTTCTTGAGATCAGACTCTCCCGTCTTGAGCATCCCATGTAATTTAGTGAGTTTCTTATCCATGCCATGCATGTGGTAGTTCGAAATGAATGGACCATACACACTAGGAAGAGGGTTCAGAATTATTTCACTAGAAAACTCTTCGCTAATTGGGAAGCCCAGCCTATCCAAAGACTGCATGTAACCAGTCATCTTGATTACATGCGGACTCAGTGGATCATCGTATTTGAGCTTACATCCCAGCAAAGCTAGATAAACTTGATACCTCTCAGTCTTTTCCTGAGCCTGGATCATACTTTTGAGACTTTCGATCATATCGTAGGGCTCAACATTCTCGAATTTCTGTTGCAAGTCCGGTTCCATATGTACAAGCATAAGACATATAATTTCCATAGACTCATCTCTAGCCTTACGGTGGGCATTCATGATAGCGACTGCCGCGTCATCATCAGGCTCATCTAGAAGTGGAGTGTCTAGAACATGGTCTTTATTCTCATGCTTGAGGACTATCCTCATATTACGATACTAGTTGGTGAAATTAGTTCCATTAATCTTATCTTTCTCTAGGATTGATCTCAACACAAAAGTGGACATCCGAGGAGGGTTGCTAGGTGCCATTGATCTACAAGAGAAAATATGTAAAAACACTTAAAACATGTATTTATAAAAGAGCAACCATATTAAACGATTTAATACTTATGCTCCCACTAGAACCAACACCCCTCCGGTGAATACTAAGTCATTCAGGATCCTAAATAAGCAAGCCGACTAGTGAGATTTAGCATCACGGTTAGCCGCCAAGTGATCTAGGTAGGCAACACTTTGCCACTCACATCTAATATGAATCTTGTTAGTCGGGTGGAATCACATGTGACTCCCGACCTACCGAGCCCTGAGCCCCATAACCGTTGCGATGGAATCGTCTAGCTTACCAAGTACTTTCGCTCTAAGAGTCTGACTCAAACCTACCTAATCAAAAAAAAATTGGTAGCACCTCAATTTTATGATTCCACTACCAAGAATGTCAGACCTATGATGGTGCAGCACTGACGGGGCGACCGACTAGACCTTCTTTGAGGGATTAATATCTACCAACTATCTAATAGAGGTAAAAAAGAGACATAACAATAATACAACTAAAACAATTATAATGTGAAATGGTATGACTATCTTTATGGTGATCTCCATTCCATAAAGCTTGTAAGTAGACTCGTGCCAACTCTTCTTACGGGCCACCTTATTTCATGTCGCCGACTTGTACATCGACTTGCATGACAACTGGGTTCTCCAACAAGCTACAATAAATAGTAAATGAAAATTACATAGAGAATCAGACACGTAGGTCGTTATACAATAAAATGACGACACCTAGGCTCCAGCCGGCTGACAAAATCGTGATTCGTAGATCACTTATAGATTATACACATCACATGCATATAAGCCATACCATTCACAACATCCTGCAAAAAAAAGTTATGCATAAGAACGATATCTACCGGCGTTGTGAAACTCGTAACGACATCTAAGGCGCTACAACAGGGTGAAGCCGGCGGTCCCGTTCATGGATTTTTTTCATCGGATAAAACAATTTTACCCAAATCCTATCCGTATTTCGATTCAGCCAAACTCTTTGATCTTCGATCATCGCAACTGAATTTATGTGTCATGGTTAACCCGATGGCGGAAACCGACCGGTAGGGGTATGTTGTTCCACGAACTTAGCAGTATGATCACGGAAACCAGATCATCCATTAACCCCCGAGTACGGTTGATCCAATCAACCATGTACAAAACCGATCTATCTCATAGACCGACCACCAAAACATCAAATAGATCCAATTTAACGCCAAGTACATATCACATATGCGCAGATCAAGGGTCTAAAACCAGAAGCTGATACTAATGAAGGGGCATGTAGAGATAAATAAAAACTTTTCTACGCGTTCCTCCCAAGATCTAGCTGAGGTAGAAGGCCACGAGGATTACCACTAGCCACGCAGGTGTGGATTATCGATGAAGCGCGATGATGCAGTGCAGTCCCACGATCTGATCTAGCCGATCCAATCCCGCGATCCTCAAAGTGTTGAACGTAACGCACCTCTGCCGGTATATACACGTGCGAGGAGGAGCTCCGGTGGAAGACTGCTAGGTCTGGTTAAGCGGACGGACTGAATGGGGCTAGGGTTCCCAACGCATGGGAATGGCAAAAAATGTGCCCATTGGGAAACTTACGCCCCTCCTTATATAGCGAGTGTGAGTGGGTTGCACAACGCTTGTGGCCCATTCACTCCATGAGTCCAACTCATTAATTCAGTCCATTTTTGGTTCGGATCCAAACCAACCAATATAATTTCTCCCGCTCTTAATTGTGAGGCCCGACGGGCTCATGGCGAGTTGGACACAATTGGAGTCTGATTCCCAATCAATCAATCAGTAGCGGCTCCTAGCATAACTTGCCGACTCCCAAGTACCATAGAGTCATGACGACATACCTTCCAATCTGACTTACACCTGAGTCCCTTTTGCCTCACGATATACCGTGTCGAACTATAGGTGAATTATCCATCCCTTTAATAGCTCAACTCTATTCTCGTTCCGTAATATATGATTCATCCGACTAACTTTTAGTCGATCAACCCGATTAACACTTAACCGAGTCGCGCATGGCCATTCTTCCCAAATCATATCACTTGAGAGGGCTCAGAGAATATCTATCTAGTCGGAGGGGCAAAATCCCATCTTGGTTATTGTTGGGGGGATGATAACCCGGTAGGCCCATGTATGGGATGAGACCCGGCAAAGGGAATCTACACGAAACCTTGCGCTGTGATACTGGGTCGGGTGTTATTAATGGGCCAGTAATTGCGTTGACGACCCGACCCAAGGGAAGAGAAGTTCTCGAAGACCTAAGAGGCGGCGTAAACCCTGTGATCCGTGACTTGGGGGTCACGAAGTAATTTAGGGTTACGTGTAGACCCCGGATAGGATTCCCGAGGTATCTTGTAAGGAAAGTCAGGAACCCGGGTATTATATATAAACTGGCTTCTAGAGCATAGGGACAGATCGAGAAAGAATAGAAGGATTTGAGTATTCTAGTTATACGAGAGCAAGTCTTTGTAACCCTAGATTGGAGTCTCGGCGACATTGTAGCCCGAGCCTCTAGATCGCCAATTAGTATGATTCTAGTTCGTGTTCATCCTGAGCAAAACCCTCTCCCAAACAGCAGAGTCGAAATACCCCAAAGCAAGTACCTATGGTAACATCTGCCGTGACTTTCCCACAACAGTGGGCGCCCACCATGCGGCATGCGTCCAAAGGTGTTTACATCACGGGAGATGCTCTGGAAAGCATGAAGAACCTCGTCATCGGCGAGATTATCACCAACCCCGAAGGACAAAAGATCGTAGACGACTTTGGCTGGGGTCCAGAGTCGGATCAGCTGGAAACCGGATCTGTCGTCACGATCGGCCGGCTCAACGTCTTCGTCGGCACCCGGACTTTTAGAGGATACTCACAGCCCACTAAACAGTAGATAAATGGCTTACGGGGCATACCGGCACCCGCATCTCAATATGAGTAGGCCAACACGTGAACGTGTGACAACCATCCTCTACTATTCATCGTCTGTGAAACCATCCAATAGAAATCCGAATACTTCCATTGACGTACTTCATAACATACACACATGGTACGTCAACGGCATTTGAACAAGTGATATCACAAAAAATCTCTAAGACACAAAGAAATAGAAATAAGTGGCAAAAGCTCTCACTAGAGCAGAGATAGCAAATACAGTCATGCAGAGGACACATGTCCCAACAAGTCATCATTACATCACAGCGGAAGCATCCAAAGTGTCTGAGTACAGACAAGATCCAAATAGGCCTAAGAGGTCGGAAACAAAAAGAACGGAGCCCATCCACGAAGTCTCGGATCCTGCCCGGGTCCGCTATCTACTCGTTAGCAGCCTCGTCATACTCCACGTAGTAGCCACCATGGGGATCCTCGGAAACGTAGTCTGCAGAACACGCAGCCCTAAAGGGGTCAGTACAGACGAGTACTGGCAAGCAAGACGCACAGGATACCAAAGTGTACCCGGCAACACCAAGTACAGATGCTTTGGGTTCAACGGAAGATAGGTGATACAAAGGTGCGGCAGCGGGCTGCCCTAACCAACTACAGAGACACGCTACAACATCCGGCTAAAAGAAAGGGATAAGATAGCGCATCGGAACCAACTACCACTAACCTCAAACAAACCCATCCTGGATCTCGCCCCTTATCCAAAGAAGCAATCCGAGGATAACCCACATAGTTGGATTAATGAAGGTTCAAGTTATTGTGTCAATAAGCCTATTACTAGTCAAATTATTATTACTTAGGTGTAAGTTGTCTAATCCTTGTTAGCCAGCCCTATCACCAAGTCATCCATAACCGCGGACAACACGGCTTCTCGAGAAGATTTAACCCTGCAGGGGTGCACCAATTTGGCCGTACAGGTAAGAATATCCCGCCAGACAGGGATCAAACCCACCAAGCGAGGCACTCAACACAACCCAACTCTTCTTCGCATCAAGCCCAAAGAACAACGTGCTGTGCGTGCGCGGCTAATCGAGCCCCCATGAAGAAAAGGGGGACCCTCATAGCACTGGAAGACCACGCCGCCCTAAATGCCGAATACAAAAGTTCCACCCTGGCGCCAAGGGTTCGTACCTGCATATGCGTGCATCAAATGGAAAGCCCGAACTAAGTGTGGTGATTTGGACGAGATGCGAATCGAATCAGAGTTGCGGGGGGCGCCCATACACGCTTCCCACATGCGGTTAGCGCGCTCAACATGGATCCAGAGGACAAGAACTTTTCCTGAGTTCGACACTAGCAGGCCTCAAAACCATACCCGGCCTCCTGCCGGTGCCTTATCATCAAATTAGCATTACCTCAAACATTAACAGGTTGTTGTTTAAACATAGAGCCCCAGAACATAATTAATATGGTAAAAGAAATAACGGACATCAGACTCGAGTATAAACAACCCTAAGCATGCTAGTAAGACACAGGCAACAAGCAACAGGGTTATAGGTGTGGAGGATAGGCTATATCAGGGTTACAGGATAACATGTGATAGGATCGGAACACAAGCAATGAATCTTATGGCTAGCAGATTAGACAATGGAAAGTATCGGTATCCAGTGTGGAAAGGACACAATGGTTCATGTGAGTGAATACTTGCCTGCAAACTCAGTAGCCTGGTACTGGGCTAACTCCTCTGAAGTAGTGTCGTAAACCTCGTCTGTCTCAACGTCGTCGTCTATTCGGGAAGAAGCAAACAAACAACGAAGAGAGACGAACAATCAATAACATGGCATAATGCACAAACATGGGATGATGCATGACAATTTAATTGATGCATCAATGATAAGCTAGTAGACATGGTAAACATATTTAATTGGGCCCATATGCAATTTGGGTTGCATATAGAAAGGCCCAAGAATTAAAGTTGAATTAAGTGATCTACAAATAACCATCATGTGAAAGTGATTAGAATGATGCATTGATGATGAAAACAATAAGAAAACAACAATAGCTTCAATTTGATATGTTGTTTACCAAGTTTGGAAATTTATTTATTAAGTTATGAAATTTGGCTTCTTAAATGAGTTACACAAACACTCATTGTTTTCACCCATTTTAATTGTTCAAAACAGATAACAAAATTCATATTTGGAAAGAACACCAAATTTTAGATGGAATACATATTTCATTTGTTGAAAATGGATTTAAAATGAGCAAGTTATTAATTTGACAATTTTAAATGCATTAATTAAGAAACAGTTGTTTTCAGCAATTTAATTTATTTAAAACAGAACACAAAGTTGATATTTGCAAAGTTCATGAAAAATGGAATGGAAAACATATTTTATATGTTCAAAAAGAATTTAGTTTGACCAAGTTATTAATTTAGCAATTTTAAATGATTTAAACAAGATTTAAATTATTGAACCAATTTTAATTATTCAAAACAGGAAACAAAGTTTATATTTGGAAAGCTTGTTCAATTTTGCATGGAAAACAAATTTTGCATGTGCCATTTGAATTAAATTTGAATTAGTTATGAATTTGACCAAATTTGAGAGAGTTGTTTGAATTTGAGTTTTTGAAACCATTTGAAAGGTTCAAAACAGTATACAAATGGTTTTAACATGTAGGGAATTTAATTTGGTATAGAAAACATATTTTATTTGTTGAGTTTGGAATTTTTATGCCCAAGTTATGAATTTTGCAATATTTAAAGCATTTAACAAGTAATAAATGTTTTCAGCATTTTCAATTATTAAAAAACAGAAATAAAGTTGATATTAGTGTAGAGCATTTAAAATGGAGTGGTTTTCATGTTGAAAGTTTTGCAATTTGAGTTTCCAAACAAAAGTTATTAAATTACAAAGTTTATTTGATAATCTGCCAATTTTATTAAATTACAGGGACTAGGAAAAAAATTAACAGGGACTTGTGTGCGAATAAGTTTTGATTCTGGATCTGGAAAAAGAAATAAAAAAAAGTGTGTGTTTAATCGCGCGGGGGAGGGATCGATCCCGGGACCTCCTGTTGCGCGCGCAGCGAGCGTGACCAGTGGGGCTGCTATTCGGTTTGTGTTAGGTACTGCTCGCGCGGGTTTTTGAGGTATCGTTTCGGGATTATCTGTCGAAACTGAACGAAGTTCAGTTGACTGAACATGATCGGAACAGAACGACGGCGATGGCCATGTGCCCGCTGCTGCCGTGCGTGTGCAAGAGGGGTGCGGGCTTGTGGGCGCTGCGTGGCCGCGGATTGCAGAGGGGAGGAGGAGAAAAGGCAGGGGCCAGGGCGAGCTCACCGCGGGCTCATCGAGCGGGAGCAGGCGACAGGAGGAGATGGCGGTGGCGGGGCAGACGGCGGCGACGACGGCGGCGATCCGAGGCTCCAGGGGCTCCTCCCTGGGAGCGAAACGGAAGAGGAGGACCTGGGCTTTCCGTTCCCGCAGCTAGCCCGGCCGGGAGGAGTCCATGGCGTCGAGGTCGAGGGCGACTACCACCTCTGAAATTTCGGTGAGCAGGTTCAGAGAGACAGAGAACAGGAGGGAAAGAGAGAGAAGAGAAAAAATGGCGGCGGAGGCAAGAGGAGGAAGGAGAAAGCTAGGGTTCGCGAGGGGAGAGGGGGTTTTTAAGGAGGAGGGGGAGCAGGGCGAGCTCTGCTCGGTGGGGGAGGTCTCCCCTCCTCTGTCTCCGTACAGAGGAGGAAGACGGCACCGAAGTGGGGGCTGTGCCTCGTGGGGGTTTGGTGGGCTCAGCCCAAGTGGGCTGGCCTGCCCCCCCCTCTTCTTTTCTGTTTTTTTTTTGTTCACCTTATTTTTTTTGTAGGAAAGAAAAGAGGGAAAAAAGAAAGGAGAATGGGGCATAAAAAATTATAACAATAATTTTTATGAATTGCCCTTTTTCCAACAGTTCAGATTCACAAGTTTTGGTTCTGAAATTTTTGAGATTTCAAATTATTTGAATTTAAAATGGAATTGGCATATTGGGTTTAATAATAGAAAGATTATTTGAACCATTTACAAAATTCAATCCAATTCATAATTTGGAAAACAATTTAATTATTTGATTTGAATATTTTATTTGAAAAAGTTGTAACAGACCAAGTGTGAAACATATTGATTTGTCATTTGATTTGAAATTGAAACTCAACACATGTGTGGATATGATGACATGATGCATTTGAAATAAAATCAAGAAACAAACATTCTAAGTTGGGAGTTTTTTCATACTTGGGATGTTACAAAACGCCCCCCCTTGAAGGAATCGCGCCCCGAGATTCCTACTGAGAAGAGAAAAGGTCCGGATACTTCTTGCGAAGATCCTCTTCGGTCTCCCATGTTGCCTCTTTATCGGAATGATGAGACCACTGCACTTTTAAGAACTTGGTGCTTTTGTTGCGAGTTTTGCGCTCGGTCTCATCGAGAATGCGAACAGGATGCTCTTCATAAGAGAGGTCTTCTTGCAGTTCAATGGAATCATGATCAACTGCACGACCTGGATCTTTGAAGCATCTCTTGAGCTGTGACACGTGAAACACATCGTGCACCTTGGATAGCTTTTCTGGAAGTTCAAGACGATAGGCATTTTCTGCACGCCTTGAGAGAATGTTGAAAGGACCAATATATCTTGGTGCAAGCTTTCCTTTGACACCAAAACGATGAGTGCCTCTGAGGGGAGTTACACGGAGATATGCTTTGTCTCCAGCTGCATAGACCATGTCCCTGTGCTTGCTGTCATAGTAGCTTTTCTGACGAGATTGAGCAATCCTCAGATTGTCACGAATGATGTGAACTTTCTCTTCGGCCTCCTTAACAATGTCAGGGCCTAAGAGTGAACGTTCACCAGCTCCGGACCAATTGATTGGACTCCTGCATCTGCGGCCATAGAGAGCCTCAAATGGTGCCATGCCTAGGCTTGCCTGGAAGCTGTTGTTGTAGGAGAATTCAGCATATGGAAGACATTCCTCCCATTTCATGCCAAAGGAGAGACCACATGCTCTGAGCATATCCTCGAGAATCTAATTGACTCTTTCGACTTGCCCTTGAGACTGAGGATGGTAGGCTGTGCTGAACAGAAGCTTGGTGCCCAAGGCTTCTTGAAAGATTTTCCAGAAATGAGAAGTGAAGATGCTTCCACGGTTCGAGCTTATTTCCAATGGAACACCATGAAGAGGAACAATCTTTGCTGTATAGAGCTCTGCTAACTGACTAGCTGAGATTGTTTCTTTGACAGGAAAGAAGTGAGCGACTTTAGTGAGTCGATCAATGACAACGAAGATTGCATAGTTGCCCCTCTTGGACTTTGGGAAACCAGTGACGAAGTCCATTTCAATCATGTCCCACTTTCACTCAGGGATTTTCAGAGGTTGGAGAAGACCGGCTGTTTTCTGATGAACTGCCTTAACACGTTGACAAACGTCGCATTCAGAAACGTATTGAGCAATTTCACGTTTCATGCTAGGCCACCAATACAGTGTCTTGAGATCCTGGTACATCTTTGTACTTCCAGGGTGTATGGAGAGAGGAGTTTCATGAGCCTCCTTGAGAATGACATCTTTGAGACTTTGAATTTGAGGAACTGCAATGCGTCCTTCGAAGAACACAGTTCCCTTGTCATCAATTGAGAAGCACTCAAATTTCTCATTGCCTGCTTTGATGTGTTCTACAATCTTCTTGATTTCAGCATCACGAAGTTGTTCAGAACGAATCTTGTCCTCGAGAGTTGGACTGGCTGTCAAGTTTGCAAGATAGCCTTGAGGAACAAGACCAAGGTTCAGCTTCTGGAATTCTTCATGAAGAGGAGGTTGGCTTTCCATGATCATGAGATTATTGCAATATGACTTGCGACTGAGAGCATCGGCCATAACATTAGCCTTGCCTGGAGTGTAAGAAATGGTAAGATCAAAGTCTTTGATCTTTTCAATCCATCTCCTTTGTCTGAGGTTTACATCTGGTTGAGTGAAGATGTATTTCAGACTCTTATGATCGGAAAAGATTTCAGTGCGATTACCCAACAAGTATTGTCTCCATTTCTTGAGGGCAAACACAACTGCTGCAAGTTCAAGGTCATGAGTGGGATAATTGAGCTCATGTGTGTTCAACCGACGTGAAGCATAAGCCACAACTTGACGTTCCTGCATAAGAACTGCACCTAGACCTTGGAGAGAAGCATCATAGAATATTTGGAAAGGTTTGGAAGGATCTGGGCCAACCAGAACTGGTGTAGAAGTGAGTTTAGTCTTCAGGAGATTGAAACTTTCATCACATTGTGGAGACCAGACGAACTTCTTGTCCTTCTTTGTGAGGTCAGTGAGAGGTTTGGCAATCTTGGAGAAGTTTGGGACGAAGCGACGGCAATAGCTAGCTAAGCCAAGAAAACTTCTTACTTGCTTCACCGTCTTTGGAGGTTTCCAATCAACAATTGCTTTAACCTTTTCTGGATCAATGGCTATGCCCTTGGCAGAGATGACATGACCAAGATAAGCAACTTCTGAAATCCAGAACTCACATTTGGAGAACTTGGCATAAAGACGATGCTCGCGAAGCTTCATGAGAGTGAGACGAAGATGTTCTTCATGCTCTTCCTCGGATTTTGAGTAGACAAGAATGTCATCAAGATATACCACAACAAACTTGTCGAGGTATTCATGGAAGACAGAATTCATGAGTCGAGAGAAGGTCGCCGGTGCATTGGTGAGACCAAAGGACATGACGGTGAATTCATATAGACCGTAGCGAGTGGTGAAGGCTGTCTTTGGAATATCCTCTTTTCTGATCTTTATTTGATGGTAACCCATTCTCAAGTCCAACCTGGAGAAAATAGAGGCTCCAGCAAGTTGATCAAAAAGATCATCGATGCGCGGAATTGGATACTTTTTCTTGATGTTCTTCTCGTTAAGAGGACGATAGTCAACAACGAGTCTCTTTGTGTGATCCTTCTTCGCAACGAAAAGAGTTGGGCATCCCCAAGCCGAGGAACTAGGTTGAATGTAACCTTTTTCCATGTACATATCAATTTGTTCCTTCAACAACTTCAGCTCGGGAGTTCCTATCTTGTACGGATGCTTAGAGATTGGAGCAGTACCTGGTTCAAGTTCAATCACGAACTCAACAGCTCTGTCCGGAGGCATTCCTGGCAACTCCTCTGGAAAGACGTCAGGGAAGTCGCAAACCACCGGAACATTTTCCAGTGAAGGTAGAGGTTTTGCATTGAGGTTGCACAGCTGCATGGAACTTGATTCATGTGGAGAATAGATTATATGGCCAGAAGGGTGGGAGAGAGTTATTGACTTTTGAGCACAGTCAATTCTTGCTTTATTGGCCTTCAGCCAATCCATACCAAGAATGACATCAATGTCAGAATTGCCAAGCAGTATGAGAGAAGCAAGGAATATGTGGCCTCCAATTAGAATTTGATTTTTGTGACTGATCTTGGAAGTTTGCATAGTTGCTCCAGGGGAGTTGACCACTAGCGGGGAACCCAAACCAACAAAAGGGAGTTTAATTGTTGTCGCAAAGATCTTTGACACGAAAGAATGTGATGCTCCGGTATCAAACAACACTTTAGCTGGATTAGAGTTTACGGGAAATGTACCGAGAACAACGTCAGGAGCTTCCTCAGCTTTGTCGATCTTGACATGATTCACCCTTGCGGTCCTCCCGACAGGCCTGTTGTTGGAGTTGAAGGCCTTAGGCGGGGGAGCGCGCACCATTGCCTGGTTTGTGTTAGGACGAGGTGGTGGTGGAGGTAGCTGCCTCTGCGTGCACTTGTCGGCGTAGTGCCCCGTCTTCTTGCACTTGTAGCATGTGACGACACGAGGAGGCCCTGGCCTTGGCTGCCCCATTGAAGCCCTTTGATCATGTAGCTGAGCAGGGTTGGGTGGGCGGGGAGCGAAGCCTGGAGAAGTTTGGGCGTATGGAGCCCGAGTGACAACACCATTTGGTACCCAGATGCGGCGCTTCTGCGGAGGGGTGGTCATGTTGGAGGAGGAACCACCCTCACGCGAGTGCTTGCGAGACTCCTCGAACGCCTTGCGCCCATTTTCTTCATTGAGCGCGGTGTTAACGAGATCCTCGAAGCTGTTGGCCTTGACATTGGTGAGGGCATACTTGAGTTCCGGGTTAAAACCTCTGCGGAACCTTGCCATCTTTTTAGCTTCAGTGGACACCTCATCTCCAGCGTATCGAGCGAGGCGATTGAACTCACTCTGATACCCGATGACTTCCAACTTGCCCTGCTTGAGAGAGCAAAACTCTTCACGCATCCTTTCCATGAGACCATCTGGAATGTGGTGCTTCAGGAAGGCTTCCTTGAAACAATCCCACGTGGCTGGCATGCCAGTTCTCATGGCCTGGAAGTTTTCCCACCAAGTAGCTGCCTGACCCTTCAGCAGATAGGAGGCATACTTGACCTTGTCTTCTTCAGCTACGTGTGCAATCTCCAGAGCCTTGGCTATCTCACGGATCCAGTCATCAGCGTCCAGAGGCTCGCGTGTGGCCACGAAAGCTCTTGGGCCCAGACTGAGAAACTCCTTGATGCTGACTCGTGGAGCTGTCTGGTTGATGTGCTGATTAGCCTGAAACTGGGCCATCTGCGTCATGACTTGGGTCATCTGAGTCAACAGCGCCGCGATTGGCGGTGGCTCAGGCGTGTTGTTCCTTGTTGGCGGCATCCTGAATGGAAATGCATTTTAGCACAACAATAGAAAAGGATAGACTTGGCAACCGAAAGAGAGATTATTCCGACGCATGAATAGACAACCACAAGGTTCACCATCACATGTTCAAATACATCAGAATATCCAACACACCATAAATGGTTTGAATGCCAAAGGATAACTAAACATAGCTAAGAATGGATACATCGGTACTCCCATGCTCATCACGCAGGACGGCGGCTAGGAGTACGACGAGAGGTACGGTGAGGAGCACGCCCACGAAAGTAGGTGGAACGACGATCCACGTAGATCTGACGTGGTCTGAGATCGACTCTAGGCGTGGTGAAGTACATAGCGTCGACTCCCTGTGCTCCAAAGCGGGGAATCCCAGTGTAACCAGCACCAAGGTTAAGGAGTGGACCTCTGATCGGCTCGTAACCTCCAGCATCTGGCAGACGACGCCCAACTGGCTGATCGAAACGTGCAAAGCGCTCGTCTCCAACAAAGTCTGTGGTGTAAGTCGCCAGATGAGTTAAAGCAAGGTAAAGCTGCTCTCTGACTGAAGCCAACTCCTGAGATAGTGTGCGGGCAACTGCGTCACTGTGTCTCACAAACTGAGTGGTGGTGTGCAGCCTGGAGTTATCATGCTCATAAACATCCAAGTTGTCGTAGAGAGTGAAGTGAGCTCCCTCCGAAGTGATGTAACCACGGGGGATGTGGCGATAGATAGAATCGTCAAATCCCCAGTAGTCAGCACGAAGGACGGTGAGGCTCACATAAGCTGCCTGCTGCACAGCCATATCCACTGTGGAACCCACTGCCTCGTAGCGGTGGACTACGCTCATGCCATCATCTGACAGAATGTAGACGATAGCCTGGTAGTAGGTCTGCTCAAACTCTCGCTGCTGCTCGTAGACCTGGTACTCTGGTGCCCAACGGAACCCCAGAAAAGTGACCATGTCTCTCATCATCTCCGGATAACCGGCAGTGCTCTCGCAACGAGTCATACGAACCACCTGCGGGTAGAACCTGAGATCCATCTGCAGATGATCGGGGAAGCTTTGATTAGACGCCGGTAGAAGAACTGAAGTGGCAAGCAACAACAAGGTTTCAACGGACGAAAAGGATCTTGAGAAGAACAGGATATCGAAGCAACATTCGGGAAACACGAGACCAAACACTCCTAAGGTACTACGGAAAACCCATCCGGGCTTCTAAAGGATCAATATCTACAGCTTAAGGAATAGAGGATCTGCTTCCAGGGCTTATATGCCTCAGTTCTCAATCATGAGTAGGCAACATGATAAATCATGTCACAACCACCTCCATTCCTATGGTCTAGTAGATATAACTATCCTAGAGAAACCGGGATACGTGATATCCTAACTTGAAAGTTTAGATGAGAAGAGAAAACAACTTTGCACTTCCTTACCAGAAAAGGGAGGGTGGGTGGGGAAAGAAATAAAAGAACAGAATTCCTACTCTCACGTTTCATTTTACGTATATAGCTACAAAATAGTTTCTAGAGTCAACTGCGACCAGTAAAAGGGATCCTACAGGCAGACAGGCTCTGATACCATTTGTCGCACCCGGACTTTTAGAGGATACTCACAGCCCGCTAAACAGTAGATAAATGGCTTACGGGGCATACCGGCACCCGCATCTCAATATGAGTAGGCCAACACGTGAACGTGTGACAACCATCCTCTACTATTCATCGTCTGTGAAACCATCCAATAGAAATCCGAATACTTCCATTGACGTACTTCATAACATACACACATGGTACGTCAACGGCATTTGAACAAGTGATATCACAACAAATCTCTAAGACACAAAGAAATAGAAATAAGTGGCAAAAGCTCTCACTAGAGCAGAGATAGCAAATACAGTCATGCAGAGGACACATGTCCCAACAAGTCATCATTACATCACAGCGGAAGCATCCAAAGTGTCTGAGTACATACAAGATCCAAATAGGCCTAAGAGGCCGGAAACGAAAAGAACGGAGCCCATCCACGAAGTCTCGGATCCTGCCCGGGTCCGCTATCTACTCGTCAGCAGCCTCGTCATACTCCACGTAGTAGCCACCATGGGGATCCTCGGAAACGTAGTCTGCAGAACACGCAGCCCCAAAGGGGTCAGTACAGACGAGTACTAGCAAGCAAGACGCACAGGATACCAAAGTGTACCTGGCAACACCAAGTACAGATGCTTTGGGTTCAACGGAAGATAGGTGATACAAAGGTGCGGCAGCGGGCTGCCCTAAGCAACTACAGAGACACGCTACAACATCCGGCCAAAAGAAAGGGATAAGATAGCGCATCGGAACCAACTACCACTAACCTCAAACAAACCCATCCTGGATCTCGCCCCTTATCCAAAGAAGCAATCCGAGGATAACCCACACAGTTCGATTAATGAAGGTTCAAGTTATTGTGTCAATAAGCCTATTACTAGTAAAATTATTATTACTTAGGTGTAAGTTGTCTAATCCTTGTTAGCCAGCCCTATCACCAAGTCATCCATAACCGCGGACAACACGGCTTCTCGAGAAGATTTAACCCTGCAGGGGTGCACCAATTGGGCCGTACACGTAAGAATATCCCGCCAGACGGGGATCAAACCCACCAAGCGAGGCACTCAACACAACCCAACTCTTCTTCGCATCAAGCCCAAAGAACCACGTGCTGTGCGTGCGCGGCTAATCGAGCCCCCACGAAGAAAAGGGGGACCCTCATAGCACTGGAAGACCACGCCGCCCTAAATGCCGACTACAAAAGTTCCACCCTGGCGCCAAGGGTTCGTACCTGCATATGCGTGCATCAAATGGAAAGCCCGAACTAAGTGTGGCGATTTGGACGAGATGTGAATCAAATCAGAGTTGCGGGGGGCGCCCATACACGCTTCCCACATGCGGTTAGCGCGCTCAACATGGATCCAGAGGACAAGAACTTTTCCTGAGTTCGACACTAGCAGGCCTCAAAACCATACCCGGCCTCCTGCCGGTGCCTTATCATCAAATTAGCATTACCTCAAACATTAACAGGTGGTTGTTTAAACATCGAGCCCCCAGAACATAATTAATATGGTAAAATAAATAAAGGACATCAGACTCGAGCATAAACAACCCTAAGCATGCTAGTAAGACACAGGCAACAAGCAACAGGGTTATAGGTGTGGAGGATAGGCTATATCAGGGTTACAGGATAACATGTGATAGGATCAGAACACAAGCAACGAATCTTATGGCTAGCAGATTAGACAACGGAAAGTATCGGTATCCAGTGTGGAAAGGACACAATGGTTCATGTGAGTGAATACTTGCCTACAAACTCAGTAGCCTGGTACCGGGCTAACTCCTCTGAAGTAGTGTCGTAAACCTCGTCTGTCTCAACGTCGTCGTCTATTCGGGAAGAAGCAAACAAACAACAAAGAGAGACGAACAATCAATAACATGGCATAATGCACAAACATGGGATGATGCATGACAATTTAATTGATGCATCAATGATAAGCTAGTAGACATGGTAAACATATTTAATTGGGCCCATATGCAATTTGGGTTGCATATAGAAAGGCCCAAGAATTAAAGTTGAATTAAGTGATCTACAAATAACCATCATGTGAAAGTGATTAGAATGATGCATGGATGATGAAAACAATAAGAAAACAACAATACCTTCAATTTGATATGTTGTTTACCAAGTTTGGAAATTTATTTATTAAGTTATGAAATTTGGCTTCTTAAGTGAGTTACACAAACACTCATTGTTTGCACCCATTTTAATTGTTCAAAACAGATAAAAAAATTCATATTTGGAAAGAACACCAAATTTTATATGGAATACATATTTCATTTGTTGAAAATGGATTTAAAATGAGCAAGTTATTAATTTGACAATTTTAAATGCATTAATTAAGAAACTGTTGTTTTCAGCAATTTAATTTATTTAAAACAGAACACAAAGTTGATATTTGCAAAGTTCATGAAAAAATGGAATGGAAAACATATTTTATATGTTCAAAAAGAATTTAGTTTGACCAAGTTATTAATTTAGCAATTTTAAATGATTTAAACAAGATTTAAATTATTGAACCAATTTTAATTATTCAAAACAGGAAACACAGTTTATATTTGGAAAGCTTGTACAATTTTGCATGGAAAACATATTTTGCATGTGCCATTTGAATTAAATTTGAATTAGTTATGAATTTGACCAAATTTGAGAGAGTTGTTTGAATTTGAATTTTTGAAACCATTTGAAAGGTTCAAAACAGTATACAAATGGTTTTAACATGTAGGAAATTTAATTTGGTATAGAAAACATATTTTATTTCTTGAATTTGGAATTTTTATGCCCAAGTTATGAATTTTGCAATATTTAAAGCATTTAACAAGTAATAAATGTTTTCAGCATTTTCAATTATTCAAAAACAGAAATAAAGTTCATATTAGTGTAGAGAGTTTCCAAACAAAAGTTATTAAATTACAAAGTTTACTTGATAATCTGCCAATTTTATTAAATTACAGGGACTAGGAAAAAATTAACAGGGACTTGTGTGCGAATAAGTTTTGATTCTGGATCTGGAAAAAGAAATAAAAAAAGTGTGTGTTTAATCGCGCGGGGGAGGGATCGATCCCGGGACCTCCTGTTGCGCGCGCAGCGAGCGTGACCAGTGGGGCTGCTATTCGGTTTGTGTTAGGTACTGCTCGCGCGGGTTTTTGAGGTATCGCTTCGGGATTATCTGTCGAAACTGAACGAAGTTCAGTTAACTGAACATGATCGGAACCAAACGACGGCGATGGCCGTGTGCCCGCTGCTGCCGTGCGTGTGCAAGAGGGGTGCGGGCTTGCGGGCGCTGCGTGGCCGCGGATTGAAGAGGGGAGGAGGAGAAAGGCAGGGGCCAGGGCGAGCTCACCGCGGGCTCGTCGAGCGGGAGCAGGCGATAGGAGGAGATGGCGGTGGCGGGGCAGACGGCAGCGGCGATCCGTGGCTCCAGGGGCTCCTCCCTGGGAGCGAAACGGAAGAGGAGGACCTGGGCTTTCCGTTCCCGCAGCTAGCCCGGCCGGGAGGAGTCCATGGCGTCGAGGTCGAGGGCGACTACCACCTCTGAAATTTCGGTGAGCAGGTTCAGAGAGACAGAGAACAGGAGGGAAAGAGAGAGAGGAGAAAAAATGGCGGCGGAGGCAAGAGGAGGAAGGAGAAAGCTAGGGTTCGCGAGGGGAGAGGGGGTTTTTAAGGAGGAGGGGGAGCAGGGCGAGCTCTGCTCGGTGGGGGAGGTCTCCCCTCCTCTGTCTCCGTACAGAGGAGGAAGACGACACCGAAGTGGGGCCTGGGCCTCGTGGGGGTGTAGTGGGCTCAGCCCAAGTGGGCTGGCCTGCCCTCCCCCTCTTCTTTTCTGTTTTTATTATTTTTTTGTTCACCTTATTTTTTTTGTAGGAAAGAAAAGAGGGAAAAAAGAAAGGAGAATGGGGCATAAAAAATTATAACAATAATTTTTATGAATTGCCTTTTTGCAACAGTTCAGATTCACAAGTTTTGGTTCTGAAATTTTTGAGATTTCAAATTATTTGAATTTAAAATGGAATTGGCATATTGGGTTTAATAATAGAAAGATTATTTGAACCATTTACAAAATTCAATCCAATTCATAATTTTGGAAAACAATTTAATTATTTGATTTGAATATTTTATTTGAAAAAGTTGTAACAGACCAAGTGTGAAACATATTGATTTGTCATTTGATTTGAAATTCAAACTCAACACATGTGTGGATATGATGACATGATGCATTTGAAATAAAATCAAGAAACAAACATTCTAAGTTGGGAGTTTTTTCATACTTGGGATGTTACAGTACGTACGTCCGGTTTGATTTCTGAAAATAACAAGTATGATTCTGTGTCAGGGGAAGCCACCTGTGTTCAATCGGACGGGGAAGAATCGGTAGGAACGGCAGAACCGGAGAAGGCACCCACCACGAAGAGGGAACAACCGGAGGAGCCGGCATGGACCCCGCGTGGCCGGGTCACTGGAGAGGACGATACCGAGTCTATCTTGCACCTTCTTGAAGACCGGTATGAAGAAGATAGCTGCGAGGAGGAAGAGTATGAGTCTTCACCAGACATTGCACGCCGAGTCGCGGTCTACACAGCCCCTGCGATAAATCTCAATCAGGGTGATGTGTCGGTAGCCGCGGCTGGTGCGGCGCAAGAGCTGGCCCAACAACAAGTTCCGATTAATGGAAACCCGCCTGGAGCCAGAGTCGATGGAGAGCCGGCGTCTGTTACCAGCGAAACCGGGGAAAGTGCTCATCTCAGAAACATGTCCATATTCAGGACGAACAGAACAGCTAGGGCAGGAACGTCACACCCACCGAATCCGTCTCTGTTTAGCAATAACCTGATCTTGTATCCCACAATATTGGCAACTGTGATAACCCCGGAAAACGCGGCGGCACGGGCGAGAGACCTGGATGTAGCCCGTCGGGTGTTGGAACAGCAGAGGAGAGATGTAGAAGCTGAGAAACAGGGGATGGCCGTGCGTCAACGACAGCTGGATGAGTTAGAAGATCGAATACATGCACAAACAACTAGAATGTATAATCAGAGGCATCAGACGAGACTGCCCGCGACAGGCGGAGAGCTACAGCCGGCCGCACTGTTCGTTACGCCAAGACCATCAAATCCCGGTTGTGAATCAAGGAACCGGGTATGCAGGTGCGACGCTTGGAGGACAACCGGGTAATATGCCAGTCGGGCCACCTATGCAACCCACCGGGACTGCCGGGGGCAACGCTGTCCCACCACCATCGCGATTTCACACCCCACCGGGTCACTTCAATAACCCCATGGATAACGTGTACGCCGCAACTTTAGCGCTCGACCGTATTCCATTGGGAGAATCGCCCCAAGCGATTGAGACCCGGCGAGCTATAGAGATGTTACGCACCGCGGTGGCTCAGCAGGTCAATTACCCGAATAACAGGAGCGGCTTGCACGGAAGGCCATATGTCAGTCGGCAGCACGGAAATACGAGGAACATTCAATCAAGTTCAGCACGACGGAGGGCAGAGCAGCAGCAAATGTCGCCTCCTCCCCATAGACCAGCAACTCCTGCGGTTTCAGCGGCGCAGGCAATTGTCGATAGTTCTCGGGCAAGACGTATGGCCGGGTCTGCAGCGCGAGGGGCAGCAGGTGGCGCGCCACCCGTTGCCCCCGCCGAGGCTTCTCATGTTTCAAGAGTAAGGCCGGTACTGACAAACTTAGCCGGACCCAAGTGCTTGTCAGATGCTATTAGGGCTGAACCTTACCCGGAAAAATTCAAGGAACCGGGTGAAGTTGTCAACTATGAGCCAACCATGGATCCTGAAACCTGGTTGAGCAGTTATGAGATGGCTATGTCTATTGGCAACGCTTCAGAAAGGCTCCAAGCTAAATTCATGTATCTTATGATGTCTGAAGGAGCAGCAAAACTATGGTTCAGCAATCTTCCTGAGAGGTCTATCAATTCGTGGAGTGAGTTAAAATCGGCTTTCATCAAACATTTTCATGGAACTTGCAGAAAAATATACACAGTCGACGACTTAGATAGGTGTGTCAAAGAAAGGGAGAGTTGGCACACAGTTGGGTGCGCCGGGTCATGGAAATACTCCACTCTTCAACTGATATCCAACCAAAAGACGCGATACAAGCTAGGGCAAAAACATGCAGATACACGCCCTTGGTGCAAAAATTGGTATGCATGAAGTCCAGCAGGCATGTTTCGGAAATTACTATGGGGGAGTTAATGGATGCATGCAACAAGCATGCCTCTACTGACACCACAGAAGAAGATATTGAGGACAAGAAAGGAAAGGCTAATGTGAATAGTAACGGAAGACCCCGCAATGGGGCTGCGCCGGGTAATAATGGGGGGTAACAATGGAAACAATCAGCATAAGTGTCCGTATGAGGGGGGCTCCGAGTTAGTCGCCAGTACCGAATCCGGGTTTGCAAGACCTAGAGCGGACGGAAACTTTAACGGAGGAAACTTCAACGGAGGAGGCAACTATCAAGGACCACCACGGCCGGCTAACCACATAGAGGCCTTCAAGATGCCTTGCCCGCTCCATAGTAGGAACGGCAGGCCGGCTAACCATTCATTGGAACAATGTGTGGATTTACAGAGGTGGAAGAATGAGGAGATACACAAGGCTCTGCAAGGTGCAGGCCGGGGAGGAGGACCGGGTCCGGGTGGAAACCCGGGCAACGGCCCACCCCCCGCAGGCAATGCAGGAGCTGGTAATGTGGGTAATAACCAAGGTGGTGCAGGGGGTTTTCACAGTAACCCAAAGCAGGTAGGACAGTATCATGTTCACACCACCGGGACTACCAAGAGGGATAGAAAGATACTTAAAAGAGCTGTAAACTCGGTTTCTTCAGGTGTTCCGAGATACCTGAGATGGTCAGATCAGGAGGTAACATGGAGTAGAAGGGATCACCCGGAAGCAATAGAACATCCGGGTTTGCTAGCCCTAGTAGTAGCGCCACAGGTCAATGGCTATGAGTTAAAAAAAGGTCTTGATGGACGGTGGGAGCAGTATCAATATCTTATATTGGGAGACCTTTTTGCGTATGGGGCTCAAGGAGTCTCAGTTGCAGAAAAGCTCCACAATTTTTCATGGGATTATACCAGGACATTCGGCCTGCCCTAAGGGAAAGATATCGCTGGAGGTCGCTTTTGGAGAATCCAAGGATAACTACAGGGTAGAGTGGCTCACGTTCGAGGTGGTGAAATTGCGCAGTCCTTATCACGCACTGTTCGGAAGGCCGGCTTATGCCAAGTTCATGGAAAGACCGTGTTACGTGTATCTACAGTTGAAAATTCCGGGTCCTAAATGGATCATCACTGTGCATGGTAACAGGGCGGTGGCGGCAGAGTGTGATGAAGGAGACGCGGCACTTGCAGAACAAGCCTGTGCAAAGGAAGAGCTCAGATATTACAGGTCCCAGGTAGACCCGGAAGACCTAACAGCTTTGAAGAAACAAAACACGGATGATGAGAGAGCTAAGTTTAAAGCAGCCCAAGACACAAAGATGGTGGCTTTCATTGTGGGCGACCCTTCCAAACAGTTTGCTATAGGGTCCAACTTGGATAATAAGGAGGAAGGCGCGCTCATCGATTTTATCCGAGAGAATCAGTATGTTTTCGCTTGGACACCTAGCGACATGCCGGGTATCCCGACTGAACTTGCTGAGCACGGCTTACACGTTGACCCCAAGTCCCGGCCGGTAAAGCAGGGCTTGAGGAAAATGAACGAAGAGAGAAGAAAGGCTATAGGAGCAGAGGTAGCTCGGCTCCTAGCGGCCAGCTTTATCATGGAGGTTTTCCACCCGCAGTTGTTGGCAAACCCGGTTTTAGTGTTGAAAAAGAATAACGAGTGGAGGATGTGCATAGATTACACGAGTCTCAACAAGCATTGTCCTAAGGATCCGTTTGCCCTTCCTAGGATAGACCAGATCATAGATGTAGTGGCGGGAAGTGATCTGTTATGCTTCCTGGATGCCTATTCCGTGTGTCATCAAGATAAAACTCAGAGAGGAGGATTGGGAGAAGACATCGTTCATAACACCCTTTGGAGCTTTTTGTTACAAAACCATGACATTTGGGTTAAAGAATGCCGGTGCAACGTACCAACGATGCATTCATAAGTGCTTTGAGGATCAGATTTGGCGCAATGTCCACGCTTACGTCGATGATGTGGTGATCAAAACGAGGAATACAGAAACGTTCATTGATGACCTAAAAGAGACCTTCAAGAATCTGAGAAGATACAAAATGAAGCTTAACCCAACAAAATGTGTGTTTGGAGTTCCTGCAGGAAAGTTACTCGGTTTCATCGTTTCCGAGCGAGGGATCGAGGCTAACCCGGAAAAATCAAAGCTATCCAGGGCCTGAGAAAACCGGAGGATTTGAAGCATGTTCAGAAACTTACAGGGTGCGTAGCAGCGTTGAGCCGGTTCATATCTCGGCTCGAAGAAAAAGCAATACTCCTATACCGACTCTTGAAGAAAACAGACAAGTTCGTGTGGGATCAAGAGGCGGATGAGGCGTTCGAGGATCTGAAGAAGCAGTTATCTGAAGCACCGGTTTTGGCAGCGCTGGGTCCCAAAGAGCCCATGTTACTGTATGTTGCGGCCGGGCCTCGAGCGGTTAGTGCACTTGTCATGGTTGAGCGCAAACAGGATGGAAAGGATCACCCGGTGCAACGGCCGGTTTATTATGTAAGCGAGGTCTTATCAGAAGCAAAGCAGCGGTACCCACATTGGCAAAAGCTAGTTTTTGGGGTATTTATGGCCAGTCGGAAATTGAAGCCGTATTTTCAAGAACACCCCATAACGGTGGTAGGTTCCATACTCATGGCAGACATCATACGAAATTCACACGCAACAGGCGGGGTAGCCAAGTGGGCCATCGAGATGGGGGATTATCACATCAATTATGAGCCCCGGTCTGCGATCAAGTCTCAGGCGCTGGTTGATTTTGTCAACGATTGGACCCAAACAAGCATGCCCTTATTGGTGCCAAGTTCAGAATCATGGGTTTTGCACTTCGATGGTTCTAAGCAGTATGAAGGATCACGAGCTGGTGTTGTACTCACATCGCCAAAAGGAGATAAGTTGAGCTACTTTTTGCAAATTCATTTCGATTGCTCTAACAATGTAGCCGAGTATGAGGTCTTGTTGCATGGACTACGAGTAGCAAAGGAGATGAGCATTAAGCGTATACGGTGCTACGGAGACTCGGATCTCGTGGTACAGCAGGTCTTAGGAACTTGGCACAGGAAGGATGCAACAATGGCAGCATACCGTAGGGAGGTGGACAAAGTAGCCGGGTCTTTCTCCGGGTATCAGGTGGAGCACATTGACCGGCGTAAAAACGAGGCCGCGGATGCGCTGTCGAGACTCGGCTCCCGTCGAGTGTGACGCCCCGAGATCGGGCACTATGCAGTTTTCAGCATTTCCGCCAAAATCCACATAATAACCGATTCCAGGTTGCCACTTGTGATAACATTACAACAGTTCACGAATATTCCGCAACAACAACAGAAAGGATATATACAAGACGACTCAAACGAGTCAAGGATACAACTGATACAATACAAAGATCCAAATAACAGCGGAAGAAACAACATAGCGTCCGACTACGGACAAGATACAAATTGGACTAAGAGTCCTGAAGATAACCGATGGCGTCCAATCCCTGCCCAGGCCAAGCCGGAGGGATTCCCAAGCTAACGTCGTTAGACTTCAAACCTGTTGACTGCAATGTGGAATATGCAGCCACGAAATGGATTCGTGGGTCAGTACGGTTAAGTACTGGCAAGTGGATAACCCATACTCACAAGATACCAACGTAACCCATCATCACAAGATACAAATACTTTGGGTACAACGGAAAGGAAGGGATTATTGCAAAGAAGCGGCAGCGGGCTGCACTAACTAACTACAGAGACGCGCTACAACATCCGGCTAAAATAAAGGGATAAGATAGCGCGACAAAACCAACTATAACTACTCACCAAACAATACCCATCCAATGTTACCCCCTACTAAGGAAGCAACCCAAGGAAACTCACACTGTTGATTAAGGTGACATCCATTTTTATGGTGGAGGTAATCTATATTACTAGTCAAGTTATCATCGTTAAGTGTAAGTTGTCTGAGTACTTGTTAGCCAGCACTTTCACCAAGTCATCCATAACCGCGGACAACACGGCTTCTCGAGAAAATTTAACCCTGCAGGGATGCACCAATTTGGCCGTACACGTAAGAATGACCCGCCAGATGGAAATGCACTTCCACCAAGCAAGGCACTCAACACAACCCAACTCTTCTTCGCATCAAGCCCAAAGAACCCCGTGCAATTGAGCGCACGGCTAATCAAGCCCCACGAAGAAAAGGGGACCCTCATAGCACTCTAAGAACGTGTCTCCCTAAATGCCGACTACAGAAGTTCCACCCTGGCGCCAAGGGTTCGCACCTGCATATGCATGCGGCAAATGGAAAACCCGAACTAAATGAGGCGATTTGGACGAGATGCGAATCGAATCAAAGTTGCGGGGGGCGCCCATACTCGCTTCCCACATGCGGTTAGTGCGCTCATCATGGATCGGAGGACAAGACCCTTTTCCTAATTAAGGTCGACAGTAGCAGGCCTCAAAACCACGCCGGGCCTCCTGCTGGTGCCTTATCATCAAATTTTTATTGCCCCAAACATTAACATATTGTTGATGGAATTGAAACCCAACTATCGACTAAACAGGTGATATGAAAAAGGACAACAAGACCTGAGCGCAAACAACAATAAGCATGCAACTACGACACGAGGGCCAACAAGGTAAACAAGCAACATTTAATAGGAAGTGGAAGGAAAGGCTATATCATGGCTGCAAGGTAAACATATGATAGGATCGAGACACAAGCATCGAATCATAAGGCTACCATAAAGACAACGGAAAGAATCGGTAACAAGTGATGAAAGGCAGCCATAGGTAGCAAGTGAGTATACTTGCATGGAATCCAGCAAGTAGAGGTACATCCGAAGAACTTGTCGTTGCTCACATCATCTCAACGTCCTATCCGTGAAGAAGCAACGAACTAGAACAAACACCGGATGCAACAATTACTTCTACGGCAAAAGATCCAGCATGATCCTATTTTATATGCATGACAATTAATTGATGCATCAAAGTAAACCAATTGACATGGTAAACATATTTAAATGGGCCCATATGCAATTTGGATTGCATATGGAAAAGCCCATGAATTAATGTTGAATTAAATGATCTACAAATAACCATCATGTGGAAGTTGATTAGAATGATGCATGGATGATGAAAACAATAAGAAAACAACAATAGCTTCAGTTTGATATGTTGTTTACCAAATTTGGAATTTTATTTATTAAGTTATGAACTTTGGCATTTTAAATGATTTAAACAAACATTTGTTGTTTTCACCAATTTTAAATGTTCAAAACAGATAAAAAAATTTATATTTGGAAAGAACACAAAATTTTAGATGGAATACATATTTCATTTGTTGAATTTGGATTTTAGATGAGCAAGTTATCAAATTGACAATTTTAAATGCATTAATTAAGAAATAGTTGTTTTCAGCAATTTAAATTATTCAAAACAGAAAACAAAGTTTATATTTGCAAAGTTCATGAAAAATGGGATGGAAAACATATTTTACATGTTGGAATTGGATTTGAATTGCCCAAGTTATGAATTTTGCAATTTAAAAGGTGTAATTAAAGCATTGAATTATTGCACCACTTTTAATTAGGAAAAACAGTAAACAATTTGTATTGAAAAGGTTGAAAACATGTAGCAAATGTTTCACTGATCATTTTGAGCTATTAAACATAATTTTTGGGTTATTATTGAATTTATTATGCAATTCTTCATAAGTATTTTATTCTGCCCTTTTTAGTAAACAGAGGGAAACATGTTCAAATTTAATTCAATTGTTACCAAATAAAATACCAATGTGTAGAGTTTGTTAAGAAAAAAATTTAGAGCCCAAGTTTGCTCAAATTGGGTGAACAGAACTCAAGTTATGAATTCCCAAAGTTTCAAATTTTAATAGCCATTTCTGTATTTAATTATTTAGTGCAAAAATTATTACAGAAACATGTTGCAACTTTGTGACTAATAGAAAGAGCAAAAGATTCTGAATCCATAGCAATTTGAATAATTGAAATTGGAGCATTTTTTAATTTGTTATGGATTTTACAAATAAAGATTCAGTTCTGTTTTTTTCTGGAGTTCGAGAAGTAAAAGAAAAAATGGAGGAAAAAGGGGTGGCTTTTGCTTCCAGGGGGACTCTAACTCGGGTCTGCCGAGTTGCAGACGGACATGCTTGCCACTGGGCTAGCTACTCGGGTGTTGAGTATATACGGATCTGGCCCAATAAGATGTAACTCAGCACGCTTAACTGAATTTCGAACAACAGAGATTCAGAGGCGTAGAACAGAGACAGAACGACGTAGACGACGACCTGCAACCAGCGAAGCTCGATGGCGACGATCCCAGAGCACAAGGAGGTGTAGGGGAGAGGTCCTAGGGATGGCGGATCACCTTGGGGTCGCCCGAGGAGTGGAGGGGCTTGGGAAGGCTCGCGGTGACCTGATGCAGATCATGTAGGCGAGGAAGGCGCGGTGGTCTTGGTCGGGAAGATCTCGACGGTGTCGTCGATCCAGGCCGCCTCCCGCCTCGGCGTCTTCAACAACCACGAAGAGAAAGACCTCCTGATTCCATTCCGACATCCATCTTGGCGTGGAAGTTCTTGAGGCGACGACACAGCAAAGCTTCAAGCTCCGGCCATGGTGGTGCGGTGGTGAACAGAGAGACATGTGGAAAGGCAAGGAGGAGCTAGTGGCGGCGGGGAGGGAAGAGAGGAGGGGCTAGGGTTCAAGAGGAGGCCTTGGTGGGGATTAAAAGGAGGAGAGTTGGTAGAGGGGACCATGGCCAGGTGGAGGTGGTTCGGTGACAGGAGGAGGGGATCACGCTTCCGATGCGACCGTCTGTACGAAGAAGAAGGGAACGTGGGCTGGGCTGGGTTGGCTTTGGGCCAGGTGGGCTGCCTCCCAAACGTTTTTTTTTCTTTTCTTTTTATTATTATTCCCTTTTTTGTAGAAAGAGAAAAGGAGAGGAAGGAAGGAAAAATAATGGTTAAAAAAAATCATGAACTCACTTTTATGAATTATACAATTCAAATGCCCAAGAACAAAAGTTTTGGATTTTGAAAATTCAAAAGTTTTTAGTGATGTTTAAATTTGAATTTGACATTCAATTTAGGGTTTTAAGAAAAGGGGAATTTATTTAACCAAGCAACAATTTATTTTCCACTCAAATTTCATTGAAAAACAATTTGAGTGTGAAACACGAGTGCATTGTTTCAATTTCTTAAATTGGTTTGAAAAAATTTAATTGGTTTGAGAACAAGTGCAATGCATATGATGCATGATGCTATGTGACGCAAAAGGAAAACAACAAGCAATTCTAATTGGAAAAACCCCGGGTGTTACAGCCGACACCACTAACAAGGGATTGCGCCCTCGCAATCCACCCACTAACCCGGGAGGGGTAAGAAGTTCGACTATCGATTCTTCATGCTTCCAGTTGATCTCCTCGACACCACTAACAAGGGCTTCTCGACACCACTAACAAGAGATTCTTGCTCGGAGCGACGACGATGTTCTTCCACCAGGAATCTTCCGATGATCGAACCTATTAGGTTAACGGCTCAGAAAACGTCCACCCACGTAGGATCCTAAAACTTTGAAAGATAGAGAGGAAGAGAGACTCCAAAACAAATAAGATGAGAGGGGAAATAGAATAGAGATAAGGAGAAAACAAGAATCCTATTGAGATGTTTCCAAAACAGGTTTTGCACAAATAGTTTTTGACACTCTAGAAACACGACCGTTAACGAGGTTATCCTACAGGCTTTGCGGACCCGTTGCTTCGATAACCATTCGTATCGAAACAATATCGGGAATCGGAAACCATGCTCTGATACCATTTGTGGCGCCCCGAGATCGGGCACTATGCAGTTTTTAGCATTTTCGCCAAAATCCACATAATAACCGATTCCAGGTTGCCACTTGTGATAACATTACAACAGTTCACGAATATTCCGCAACAACAACAGAAAGGATATATACAAGACGACTCAAACGAGTTAAGGATACAACTGATACAATACAAAGATCCAAATAACAACGGAAGAAACAACATAGCGTCCGACTACGGACAAGATACAAATTGGACTAAGAGTCCTGAAGATAACCGATGGCGTCCAATCCCTGCCCAGGCCAAGCCGGAGGGATTCCCAAGCTAACATCGTCAGGCTTCAAACCTGTTGACTGCAATGTGGAATATGCAGCCACGAAATGGATTCGTGGGTCAGTACGGTTAAGTACTGGCAAGTGGATAACCCATACTCACAAGATACCAGCGTAACCCATCATCACAAGATACAAATACTTTGGGTACAACGGAAAGGAAGGGATTATTGCAAAGAAGCGGCAGCGTGCTGCACTAACTAACTACAGAGACGCGCTACAACATCCGGCTAAAAGAAAGGGATAAGATAGCGCGACAAAACCAACTATTAACTACTCACCAAACAATACCCATCCAATGTTACCCCTACTAAGGAAGCAACCCAAGGAAACTCACACTGTTGATTAAGGTGACATCCATTTTTATGGTGGAGGTAATCTATATTACTAGTCAAGTTATCATCGTTAAGTGTAAGTTGTGTGAGTACTTGTTAGCCAGCACTTTCACCAAGTCATCCATAACCGCGGACAACACGGCTTCTCGAGAAAATTTAACCCTGCAGGGATGCACCAATTTGGCCGTACACGTAAGAATGACCCGCCAGATGGAAATGCACTTCCACCAAGCAAGGCACTCAACACAACCCAACTCTTCTTCGCATCAAGCCCAAAGAACCCCGTGCAATTAAGCGCACGGCTAATCAAGCCCCACGAAGAAAAGGGGACCCTCATAGCACTCTAAGCACGTGTCTCCCTAAATGCCGACTACAGAAGTTCCACCCTGGCGCCAAGGGTTCGCACCTGCATATGCATGCGGCAAATGGAAAACCCGAACTAAATGAGGCGATTTGGACGAGATGCGAATCGAATCAAAGTTGCGGGGGGCGCCCATACTCGCTTCCCACATGCGGTTAGTGCGCTCATCATGGATCGGAGGACAAGACCCTTTTCCTAATTAAGGTCGACAGTAGCAGGCCTCAAAACCACGCCGGGCCTCCTGCTGGTGCCTTATCATCAAATTTTTATTGCCCCAAACATTAACATATTGTTGATGGAATTGAAACCCAACTATCGACTAAACAGGTGATATGAAAAAGGACAACAAGACCTGAGCGCAAACAACAATAAGCATGCAACTACGACACGAGGGCCAACAAGGTAAACAAGCAACATTTAATAGGAAGTGGAAGGAAAGGCTATATCATGGCTGCAAGGTAAACATATGATAGGATCGAGACACAAGCATCGAATCATAAGGCTACCATAAAGACAACGGAAAGAATCGGTAACAAGTGATGAAAGGCAGCCATAGGTAGCAAGTGAGTATACTTGCATGGAATCCAGCAAGTAGAGGTACATCCGAAGAACTTGTCGTTGCTCACATCATCTCAACGTCCTATCCGTGAAGAAGCAACGAACTAGAACAAACACCGGATGCATCAATTACTTCTACGGCAAAAGATCCAGCATGATCCTATTTTATATGCATGACAATTAATTGATGCATCAAAGTAAACCAATTGACATGGTAAACATATTTAAATGGGCCCATATGCAATTTGGATTGCATATGGAAAAGCCCATGAATTAATGTTGAATTAAATGATCTACAAATAACCATCATGTGGAAGTTGATTAGAATGATGCATGGATGATGAAAACAATAAGAAAACAACAATAGCTTCAGTTTGATATGTTGTTTACCAAATTTGGAATTTTATTTATTAAGTTATGAACTTTGGCATTTTAAATGATTTAAACAAACATTTGTTGTTTTCACCAATTTTAAATGTTCAAAACAGATAACAAAATTTATATTTGGAAAGAACACAAAATTTTAGATGGAATACATATTTCATTTGTTGAATTTGGATTTTAGATGAGCAAGTTATCAAATTGACAATTTTAAATGCATTAATTAAGAAATAGTTGTTTTCAGCAATTTAAATTATTCAAAACAGAAAAAAAAGTTTATATTTGCAAAGTTCATGAAAAATGGGATGGAAAACATATTTTACATGTTGGAATTGGATTTGAATTGCCCAAGTTATGAATTTTGCAATTTAAAAGGTGTAATTAAAGCATTGAATTATTGCACCACTTTTAATTAGGAAAAACAGTAAACAATTTGTATTGAAAAGTTGGAAAACATGTAGCAAATGTTTCACTGAACATTTTGAGCTATTAAACATAATTTTTGGGTTATTATTGAATTTATTATGCAATTCTTCATAAGTATTTTATTCTGCCCTTTTTAGTAAACAGAGGGAAACATGTTCAAATTTAATTCAATTTTGACCAAATAAAATACCAATGTGTAGAGTTTGTTAAGACAAATTTTTAGAGCCCAAGTTTGCTCAAATTGGGTGAACAGAACTCAAGTTATGAATTCCCAAAGTTTCAAATTTTAATAGCCATTTCTGTATTTAATTATTTAGTGCAAAACTTATTACAGAAACATGTTGCAACTTTGTGACTAATAGAAAGAGCAAAAGATTCTGAATCCATAGCAATTTGAATCATTGAAATTGGAGCATTTTTCAATTTGTTATGGATTTTACAAATAAAGATTCAGTTCTGTTTTTTTCTGGAGTTCGAGAAGTAAAAGAAAAAATGGAGGAAAAAGGGGTGGCTTTTGCTTCCAGGGGGACTCGAACTCGGGTCTGCCGAGTTGCAGACGGACAAGCTTGCCACTGGGCTAGCTACTCGGGTGTTGAGTATATACGGATCTGGCCCAATAAGATGTAACTCAGCGCGCTTAACTGAATTTCGAACAACAGAGATTCAGAGGCGTAGAACAGAGACAGAACGACGTAGACGACGACCTGCAACCAGCGAAGCTCGATGGCGACGATCCCAGAGCACAAGGAGGGGTAGGGGAGAGGTCCTAGGGATGGCGGATCACCTTGGGGTCGCCCGGGGAGTGGAGGGGCTTGGGAAGGCTCGCGGTGACCTGATGCAGATCATGTAGGCGAGGAAGGCGCGGTGGTCTTGGTCGGGAAGATCTCGACGGTGTCGTCGATCCAGGCCGCCTCCCGCCTCGGCGTCTTCAACAACCACGGAGAGAAAGACCTCCTGATTCTATTCCGACATCCATCTTGGCGTGGAAGTTCTTGAGGCGACGACACAGCAAAGCTTCAAGCTCCGGCCATGGTGGTGCGGTGGTGAACAGAGAGACATGTGGAAAGGCAAGGAGGAGCTAGTGGCGGCGGGGAGGGAAGAGAGGAGGGGCTAGGGTTCAAGAGGAGGCCTTGGTGGGGATTAAAAGGAGGAGAGTTGGTAGAGGGGACCATGGCCAGGTGGAGGTGGTTCGGTGACAGGAGGAGGGGATCACGCTTCCGATGCGACCGTCTGTACGAAGAAGAAGGGAACGTGGGCTGGGCTGGGTTGGCTTTGGGCTAGGTGGGCTGCCTCCCAAACGTTTTTTTTTTCTTTTCTTTTTATTATTATTCCCTTTTTTTGTAGAAAGAGAAAAGGAGAGGAAGGAAGGAAAAATAATGGTTAAAAAAAATCATGAACTCACTTTTATGAATTATACAATTCAAATGCCCAAGAACAAAAGTTTTGGATTTTGAAAATTCAAAAGTTTTTAGTGATGTTTAAATTTGAATTTGACATTCAATTTAGGGTTTTAAGAAAAGGGGAATTTATTTAACCAAGCAACAATTTATTTTCCACTCAAATTTCATTGAAAAACAATTTGAGTGTGAAACACGAGTGCATTGTTTCAATTTCTTAAATTGGTTTGAAAAAATTTAATTGGTTTGAGAACAAGTGCAATGCATATGATGCATGATGCTATGTGACGCAAAAGGAAAACAACAAGCAATTCTAATTGGAAAAACCCCGGGTGTTACAGCCGACACCACTAACAAGGGATTGCGCCCTCGCAATCCACCCACTAACCCGGGAGGGGTAAGAAGTTCGACTATCGATTCTTCATGCTTCCAGTTGATCTCCTCGACACCACTAACAAGGGCTTCTCGACACCACTAACAAGAGATTCTTGCTCGGAGCGACGACGATGTTCTTCCACCAGGAATCTTCCGATGATCGAACCTATTAGGTTAACGGCTCAGAAAACGTCCACCCACGTAGGATCCTAAAACTTTGATAGATTGAGAGGAAGAGAGACTCCAAAACAAATAAGATGGGAGGGGAAATAGAATAGAGATAAGGAGAAAACAAGAATCCTATTGAGATGTTTCCAAAACAGGTTTTGCACAAATAGTTTTTGACACTCTAGAAACACGACCGTTAACGAGGTTATCCTACAGGCTTTGCGGACCCGTTGCTTCGATAACCATTCGTATCGAAACAATATCGGGAATCGGAAACCATGCTCTGATACCATTTGTGACGCCCCGAGATCGGGCACTATGCAGTTTTTAGCATTTTCGCCAAAATCCACATAATAACCGATTCCAGGTTGCCACTTGTGATAACATTACAACAGTTCACGAATATTCCGCAACAACAACAGAAAGGATATATACAAGACGACTCAAACGAGTTAAGGATACAACTGATACAATACAAAGATCCAAATAACAACGGAAGAAACAACATAGCGTCCGACTACGGACAAGATACAAATTGGACTAAGAGTCCTGAAGATAACCGATGGCATCCAATCCCTGCCCAGGCCAAGCCGGAGGGATTCCCAAGCTAACATCGTCAGGCTTCAAACCTGTTGACTGCAATGTGGAATATGCAGCCACGAAATGGATTCGTGGGTCAGTACGGTTAAGTACTGGCAAGTGGATAACCCATACTCACAAGATACCAGCGTAACCCATCATCACAAGATACAAATACTTTGGGTACAACGGAAAGGAAGGGATTATTGCAAAGAAGCGGCAGCGTGCTGCACTAACTAACTACAGAGACGCGCTACAACATCCGGCTAAAAGAAAGGGATAAGATAGCGCGACAAAACCAACTATTAACTACTCACCAAACAATACCCATCCAATGTTACCCCTACTAAGGAAGCAACCCAAGGAAACTCACACTGTTGATTAAGGTGACATCCATTTTTATGGTGGAGGTAATCTATATTACTAGTCAAGTTATCATCGTTAAGTGTAAGTTGTGTGAGTACTTGTTAGCCAGCACTTTCACCAAGTCATCCATAACCGCGGACAACACGGCTTCTCGAGAAAATTTAACCCTGCAGGGATGCACCAATTTGGCCGTACACGTAAGAATGACCCGCCAGATGGAAATGCACTTCCACCAAGCAAGGCACTCAACACAACCCAACTCTTCTTCGCATCAAGCCCAAAGAACCCCGTGCAATTGAGCGCACGGCTAATCAAGCCCCACGAAGAAAAGGGGACCCTCATAGCACTCTAAGAACGTGTCTCCCTAAATGCCGACTACAAAAGCTCCACCCTGGCGCCAAGGGTTCGCACCTGCATATGCATGCGGCAAATGGAAAACTCGAACTAAATGAGGCGATTTGGACGAGATGCGAATCGAATCAAAGTTGCGGGGGGCGCCCATACTCGCTTCCCACATGCGGTTAGTGCGCTCATCATGGATCGGAGGACAAGACCCTTTTCCTAATTAAGGTCGACACTAGCAGGCCTCAAAACCACGCCGGGCCTCCTGCCGGTGCCTTATCATCAAATTGTTATTACCCCAAACATTAACATATTGTTGATGGAATTGAAACCCAACTATCGACTAAACAAGTGATATGAAAAAGGACAACAAGACCTGAGCGCAAACAACAATAAGCATGCAACTACGACACGAGGGCCAACAAGGTAAACAAGCAACAGTTAATAGGAAGTGGAAGGAAAGGCTATATCATGGCTGCAAGGTAAACATATGATAGGATCGAGACACAAGCATCGAATCATAAGGCTACCATAAAGACAACGGAAAGAATCGGTAACAAGTGATGAAAGGCAGCCATAGGTAGCAAGTGAGTATACTTGCATGGAATCCAGCAAGTAGAGGTACATCCGAAGAACTTGTCGTTGCTCACATCATCTCAACGTCCTATCCGTGAAGAAGCAACGAACTAGAACAAACACCGGATGCAACAATTACTTCTACGGCAAAAGATCCAGCATGATCATATTTTATATGCATGACAATTAATTGATGCATCAAAGTAAACCAATTGACATGGTAAACATATTTAAATGGGCCCATATGCAATTTGGATTGCATATGGAAAAGCCCATGAATTAATGTTGAATTAAATGATCTACAAATAACCATCATGTGGAAGTTGATTAGAATGATGCATGGATGATGAAAACAATAAGAAAACAACAATAGCTTCAGTTTGATATGTTGTTTACCAAATTTGGAATTTTATTTATTAAGTTATGAACTTTGGCATTTTAAATGATTTAAACAAACATTTGTTGTTTTCACCAATTTTAAATGTTCAAAACAGATAACAAAATTTATATTTGGAAAGAACACAAAATTTTAGATGGAATACATATTTCATTTGTTGAATTTGGATTTTAGATGAGCAAGTTATCAAATTGACAATTTTAAATGCATTAATTAAGAAATAGTTGTTTTCAGCAATTTAAATTATTCAAAACAGAAAAAAAAAGTTTATATTTGCAAAGTTCATGAAAAATGGGATGGAAAACATATTTTACATGTTGGAATTGGATTTGAATTGCCCAAGTTATGAATTTTGCAATTTAAAAGGTGTAATTAAAGCATTGAATTATTCCACCACTTTTAATTAGGAAAAACAGTAAACAATTTGTATTGAAAAGTTTGAAAACATGTAGCAAATGTTTCACTGAACATTTTGAGCTATTAAACATAATTTTTGGGTTATTATTCAATTTATTATGCAATTCTTCATAAGTATTTTATTCTGCCCTTTTTAGTAAACAGAGGGAAACATGTTCAAATTTAATTCAATTTTGACCAAATAAAATACCAATGTGTAGAGTTTGTTAAGACAAATTTTTAGAGCCCAAGTTTGCTCAAATTGGGTGAACAGAACTCAAGTTATGAATTCCCAAAGTTTCAAATTTTAATAGCCATTTCTGTATTTAATTATTTAGTGCAAAAATTATTACAGAAACATGTTGCAACTTTGTGACTAATAGAAAGAGCAAAAGATTCTGAATCCATAGCAATTTGAATCATTGAAATTGGAGCATTTTTCAATTTGTTATGGATTTTACAAATAAAGATTCAGTTCTGTTTTTTTCTGGAGTTCGAGAAGTAAAAGAAAAAATGGAGGAAAAAGGGGTGGCTTTTGCTTCCAGGGGGACTCGAACTCGGGTCTGCCGAGTTGCAGACGGACAAGCTTGCCACTGGGCTAGCTACTCGGGTGTTGAGTATATACGGATCTGGCCCAATAAGATGTAACTCAGCGCGCTTAACTGAATTTCGAACAACAGAGATTCAGAGGCGTAGAACAGAGACAGAACGACGTAGACGACGACCTGCAACCAGCGAAGCTCGATGGCGACGATCCCAGAGCACTAGGAGGGGTAGAGGAGAGGTCCTAGGGATGGCGGATCACCTTGGGGTCGCCCGGGGAGTGGAGGGGCTTGGGAAGGCTCGCGGTGACCTGATGCAGATCATGTAGGCGAGGAAGGCGCGGTGGTCTTGGTCGGGAAGATCTCGACGGTGTCGTCGATCCAGGCCGCCTCCCGCCTCGGCGTCTTCAACAACCACGGAGAGAAATACCTCCTGATTCCATTCCGACATCCATCTTGGCGTGGAAGTTCTTGAGGCGACGACACGGCAAAGCTTCAAGCTCCGGCCATGGTGGTGCGGTGGTGAACAGAGAGACATGTGGAAAGGCAAGGAGGAGCTAGTGGCGGCGGGGAGGGAAGAGAGGAGGGGCTAGGGTTCAAGAGGAGGCCTCAGTGGGGATTAAAAGGAGGAGAGTTGGTAGAGGGGACCATGGCCAGGTGGAGGTGGTTCGGTGACAGGAGGAGGGGATCACGCTTCCGATGCGATCGTTCGTACGAAGAAGAAGGGAATGTGGGCTGGGCTGGGTTGGCTTTGGGCCAGGTGGGCTGCCTCCCAAACGTTTTTTTTTCTTTTCTTTTTATTATTATTCCCTTTTTTTTGTAGAAAGAGAAAAGGAGAGGAAGGAAGGAAAAATAATGGTTAAAAAAATCATGAACTCACTTTTATGATTTATACAATTCAAATGCCCAAGAACAAAAGTTTTGGATTTTGTAAATTCAAAAGTTTTTTAGTGATGTTTAAATTTGAATTTGACATTCAATTTAGGGTTTTAAGAAAAGGGGAATTTATTTAACCAAGCAACAATTTATTTTCCACTCAAATTTCATTGAAAAACAATTTGAGTGTGAAACACGAGTGCATTGTTTGAATTTCTTAAATTGGTTTGAAATTTTTTAATTGGTTTGAGAACAAGTGCAATGCATATGATGCATGATGCTATGTGACGCAAAAGGAAAACAACAAGCAATTCTAATTGGAAAAACCCCGGGTGTTACATCGAGATCCGGTTCCGGCTAACGTTTTCTTGGATAAATTATGGCGGCCCTCCGTTAAAACCGAGCCAGAAGAAGAAATAGCTCACCAAGACCCGGATTTGGAGTTTGTGGCTGCAGTGCACGCTATCCCAGGGTGGACTGAGCCGTTCCTGGCGTTTCTACTACGGGGCGAGTTACCATAGCAGGAAGTTCTAGCCCGGCAAATCCAGAGACGAGTAAAGGGTTATTCTATCATTGACGGTGAGCTTTACAAGAGAAGTGCTACATGTGTCTTTTTACGTTGTGTAACTCCAGAAGAAGGCCGTCAAATATTGAAGGAAATCCATGAAGGTGATTGTGGACACCATTCCTCCACAAGATCCCTTGTGGCTAAAGCATATCGGCACGGTTTCTTTTGGCTTACGGCTCTAGCAGACACAGAACGCTTGGTGGCAAGATGTGATGGATGTCAAAGGTACGCTCGGCAAACTCATGTGCATTCTATGGAGTTACGGACAATTCCTTTGACTTGGCCGTTCGTTGTTTGGGGTATGTACATGGTAGGCCCTTTCCACATGTCCCCATGCAAAAAGACTCACCTACTGGTGGCTATTGACAAGTTTACCAAGTGGGTTGAGGTCATGCCCGTTACGAACTGTGAAGCGGCCACAACTGTGAAATTCTTGAAAAGGATCATATATCGATTTGGATACCCCCACAGCATAATCACGGACAATGGAACCAATATGTCCTTAGGAGAGATGGAGAAGTTATGTGGAAACAATGGCATTCGACTTGATGTAGCCTCGGTGGCCCATCCACAAGCCAACGGGCAGGTGGAGAGGGCAAACCAAGAGCTACTCCGTGGGTTGAAACCACGATTACGAGTCCCGTGTCTCCGAGCTGCTGGAGCATGGGTTGAGGAGTTACCATCCGTGGTTTGATCAACACTACACCTAACAGATCTACTCAAATGACCCCGTTTTTTATGGTTTACGGTGCAGAGGCGGTCCTTCCGAGTGATATCATCCATGACTCCCCACGAGTGGCATCATATGTTGAGGTGGAAAACGAGAAGACCCGGCAAGACGCTGTGGACATGTTAGAAGAACACAAGGAGCAAGCATTGGAACGATCCGCCATATATCAGCAGGATTTAAGGCGGTATCACAGTCGCTGGGTCAAGACCCGCATTTTCCAGGAACGAGACCTGGTGATGCGCTTGGTACAATCCAAAGAAGGAAAGCACAAGTTATCTCCCCATGGGAGGGTCCGTTCATTATAAGTCGGAATCTGCACAATGGATCGTATTACCTGATAGATGCGAGAGAAGAGTCGGATTATGTCAATGATACCGCTCATGCCACCTCTGCCATGCAAGAGCGTGAACGACCATGGAACGTGGCCCAGCTGCGTCCTTACTATACTTAGCATAGACCCGGTTTGAAAATTGTATTCCACGATGTAACAGGCAGCAGGTTTCAGACGCACTCTTTTCCTATCCAGGGTACCTAAGGGGACTGGAGGGTTTTTAATGAGGCGGTCTGCTGACCTAACCTTTTCATATCAATAAAGAAATGGTTAAATCATGATGGTTGTTATGTTCTTTAAGAATTGTGTCAATTTCTTGCATATTTTTTTGTATTTATTTTAAAATAGTAAGGTGTATAATTTAATGGGTTTAAATTTGCGCACTTTTTTCTTTTTCAGTATTCAAACTATTTGTAAGCCGGTAAAGCTGAAAGCCTACTGTTGCGTAGTACATATATCTAGGTCTTGGGGGCTGATTGCTTGAATAGCACAGTTACACACTTAGACCCGGCCTCGATGCATGTTGTTATGAGAACTGATTACTTGCGATAAGTAAAGTTGCAATCTCATAATTCAGACAATAGAGCCAAACTTTTTCTTGACCTCTTTTTTTTATCTTGATGTGACTCGCAACAAAATGGCGTGTTTGCTAACCTATAAATCCAATCAGCCATGATGCCCGTAGGGACTTGCCTGACCCTGTTTTTACTAGAGTTACTGCAACATTGAAAATCCATGCGAAAACCGACTTATAACTGGAAGGGTCAAAAGGGTCATCCAAACCATAAGTTATGCAGAGCAAAGGCAACAGCCAGAAGCTCGTTATATATGGCGCATGACTTCAAAGAGTGAAATCGGGTCTTGGGGACTTGGGGACTTAAGAAATAAAAATTTCCCAAGCCAAAAAACCTCAGACCCAAATTCCGGGTCTTGGGGACTTGGGAACTTGAGCAAAATTTCCAAGCCAAAAATCCTCAGACCCAAAATCCGGGTCTCGGGGACTTGTGGGAAATTCCTCGCAGTCCCAAAGCCAAGCCTCGACATCTTTCACATAAAGCATATGATAAGTACGGTTGTGCCAAAATAAGGTTGTAAAGCACATATCATATTGACAACCAGAAGGGTCATCGAAATCACAGAAGTTTAATGTGTTACAGACCTTAGAAATAGTATCAAAAGTGCACAGATGCATTATCAAATAACAGTGTATGAAAGGCATATTACAAATGCCCATTGGCCGAATAATTGTTTGCTGATAAAAGGTAACACTTTACTCGGCTGCTTCAGCAGAGTCATCGGGAGTGGTCTTGGTAGCCGGGTCTTCGGTGTTCTCCTCCGTTGCCTTCTCCTTCTCAATGTCTGGGTCACCCGCGGAGGCAGCACGTGATGGAGGAGGAACAATCGGGGTCGAGGAAGATGGTGCAGAGCCAGATTCGGCCGCAACCCTTTATTTTGCAAGCTCTGCCTTGAAACGAGTCAAGATGTCAAAGGGCTCCGGGTCTTCAAAGGGCATAGGCTTATCTTCATCATCATATGCTGCGGTGAGCTTGTTCACGTCGAGGGTTTCCGCGATCAGCCTAGCCGAGTGACGGATATGGGTGTTGATGACCTTGAGGTCTTTTCCCGTGAACTTAGACCCGTCAGTTTTAAACTCGGGAAATCCGTTCACAAGCATTGCCGGATCGATCTTGGGGTAATAGGCTTTGGCCAGTGCAAGACCGCGTATCACCCCAACCCGGCATGCTGAGCGCTTCCAAGCCTCAATCCAGGCAGGAACCGTCGAGTATGCCTCGAGCATGTGGGTTACACCCGGGTAATCACCCGATAGCTTCACAACCTCAAGTGCCTATTTGGTCCCTGCCGAGAATTGTCGGATGACAGTCTTGAGTATTCTCAGCCTGTGGTGGTCATCCTTTAAGTCAGCAACTTCAGTCGGACCTGCGGTACAAAAAGAGAAGTAAGACAGTGAAATCCGATTCAAAAACACTGTTAAATAGGGAAATCCGGGTGACAAAAACAGACAGTCGGAAATTTAGTCTTACCAACGATGGAGTCATATGTCGCGACAATGAAAGTCGGGAATTTCTTGACGATCTCCTCAGCAGCCCGAAGTCTTTTCTTTTGCTTATTGTGCTTCTTGAAAAGATCCTTGAGATTAGCTTCTAGTTCTTCACGGAGTTTAACTTCCACTTGCAACAGTTCATTGGTTTTAGCCAAAATTTCATCTGTACAAGCAACATAAGCCTGAAATCGACAGATAAATATTGGTCGGCAAAGAGCGCAAAAAGGACATATTGGTGAGTACCGAGTGACTGTGTACAAAACACTCGGAACTTGGGGACTAGGATGAGTATATGAATAGTGTTAGTCAAATTAACCTGGTGCTCAGCCGCCAGAGACTCGACTATCTCCTCCTCAGTGGTCTTTAAGGACCGATACTCCTCCAGCAGCTTTTCAAACTTTTGGCCGCTTAGAGTCGGCCTTGAACGACCAGCGTCTCGGTTAGCCGGATGAGTTGCTGCTTTCTTCTCCTCCGCGTCATATCTGGTTGTGGCGGTTTTTGGAGCAGCAGCACCTTGTTTCGTCCCAAGGTATTCAACCTCGGGATCATCCGGCTGGGGCATGGGAGGAGGAGATTCGGTTCTTGGGCTGGTGGCATTAGCCGGCTCTTGTTCTTCAGCAGGTGGGGGGTTAGCAGCGCTTACCGGGTTTTCCGCCATTGGGTCTTTAGCGGGGGTTTCCACCGGATCGCTAAGCGTGACCTTGGCTCTGAGGAAAGAAAAACAATGAGTTAGTGTGTTATAGAGGTAAACCATGCAAAGTATAAGGATATAATCAAGTTATGAAAATTACCCGGTATTCACGACGAAGTCACTAGGGAGATCGTTGCTAGACCCGGAAGACACTGATAGAGAGTTGGAAAGTGAGACTCAGAGTGTTCCTGCTAAAGGGTGACTTGAAGATGGGAATTTTTGAGGAACACAATCAGGATAAGTTGAAGGAGTACCGGCTCGGTGAACAGGCGACTGAGGGATCCCGGGTTTGAGGGGCTCGTCACCCGGAGAAGTCCGGGTTGCCCGTCGCTTGGGTGGAGGAGACGCGGTTTTCTGTGAAAACACAACAGTTAGATATTTGTCAACACACGAGTACGGGTCTGAGGTTAAGAAAGAATGGGATACCATGAATGTAACTCCTTTGGCTTTCCTCTTCTTTCCTCACTCGGCTTTCGGCTCTGCCTCGCTCTCTTCGGACTGAGAGCCGTCTTTTTCAGCCGGTGCTCGAAATTGTTGTGTCTTGTGAGGAACAAAGGTGGGGGGAGAATCTTGGTATAGTAAATCGACAAAGCATTTGTTCAGTAACTCGGAATTACTTTCTTCGCTGTCACTCAGTTTGTCATCTTCCGAGTTTTCAGAGGGAGGAGGGGTGACAATCTTCCACCATGCATCAGATTCCTGTAAAGGGTAGCAAAGGTAAAAGTTAGTATATATGTTTGAACCGGTATATAAGGGATTCCTGTAAATGAACCGGTATATAAGGGATTAGCCGGTTTTTACTGGTGGAGCCGGGTTTGAGCGAGTGAAGGGGCCGAGCCCGGAAATGCTCTTGATGACCTCCACCTTCTCCGCCAGAAAGTTTTTCATGGCCTTGTTGACATCAGCGGCCGGGTATGACCTCTCCGAGTATCAGAGAGAATCGGTCAGATGGCCCGAGTATTCGCAGAGGAGTTTTGGGCGGATGCTATTAGGTTGGATCCTGCAGCTGATCCAGGTCTTGATCAAGTTTAGCCCACAAAGACCGTGGGCGGCTAAAACGGCTAACTTGTGAAGGAGAGGTTGAAGAGATTGTTTGTCGGTTTCTGGAGCGAAAGCGCTTAATTTATCGCTAAGAGAAAGGGTTTCAGTGGAAAAACCCGGCAAAGGCTTTTCGCCGGGTTTGGAGGTGTCCTTGCAATAAAATAACGTTTTCTGCCAGTGCTTCACGTGGGAATGAAGACTGAGAGTCGGCATTAACGATTTCTTGCGTCTTTGGATGGACACGCCCCCACAGACAAGGAGGGGTCCATCCATGTTTTCACGGCAAGGCTTGCATTGGAAAAGTTCTAAGAACAAAGCGAGGTTGGGGGCGATGCAAAGATAGGATTCGCAGAGAACGATGAAATGTCAAATGTTTAAAATCAGGTTTGGGCCTATGTCGAAAACTCGGAGTTTATAGTGGTGGAGAACCTCGCGAAAGAAAGAATGACCCGGGGGACGGAAACCCCGGGTCACGTGCTCAAGGAAAACGACAGCTTCACCTGATTTGGGTGAAGGCCGGATCTCCTCCTCGGGCGTTCTCCAGGTGATCTCCGACTGAGGGGGAAGGACTCCAGACTCGGCAAGCTCCTCAAGTTTTTCGAGCGTGATGGTCGACTTAGCCCAGTTAGCCGAAATGGATTGACCCGGCTTTTGCTTCAAAGCCGGGGCCTTGCCCTTGGACTTAGAAACAAAGCAAGGAAAAAATGAAGGCGAAAAGCATGATGAACACGAACTCAAGATCTAAAGGTGAAAACCTAGATCTAGAAATGCTTACCGGAAAGCGGCGGCGGAGTGAAGTCCGGTGAGCGCGGCGTGGAGCGGCGGCCCGGTTCTTGAGGGTGACGGCAGCGCGCGTGCGGTCCGGCGTTCGGGCTTCGAGCTTGAGGTTTGGGCTCCAATGGCGCGGTGAGATCTTGAAGATGAAGCCCGGCGAGCACAGCGGTGCGGAACGGCGGTGCGGAGCGGCGAGCCGGCTGTCGAGGTCAACGGTGTGCGCGCGGAGTCCGGCGGCTCAAGTTTTGAGCTCGAGCCCCTGGGCTCCAGTGGTGTGCTTGGAGGAAGAAGAAGAGGAAGTGCGGTGGCGTTTAGGGTTAGGGTTTTCCCCGGGCCCTATATTTATAGGCGCGGCAAAACCCTAGAATCCCAAACGGTAAAATGGAGAGATTTATGGAAATATAAACTCGGCCCGTCGATTACGGAATGAGATCTTGGGAGTTATCGCTAGGCAGCCGAGTTACAGATGACCGCCAAAAGAGCCGGACTCAAAATTGTTACTCGTACTCGCTTGTGAAGAGTATGAAAGCCGGGTTATGAAATGTACGTCGTGGAGAATTGATCCAAGAGATGATATTCGGCTAGTGTGATAATAGGGTTATTATATGGTCCGCCGAAAGAGCCGGCCTGGCTATAGTTAAAGCAATTTAACCCGTGACATTGTATGTGTAAATGTTTATTGTTTTGCAGGGAATAGCATGCGCTTCATGGTTGGCTCAAGGGTTTGAAGCTACAAGGAAAACGCGTCAACCAAGATGCCCAAGCTATTCTGTGGACTACTGTTGGGGGGATGATAACCCGGCAGGCCCATGCATGGGATGAGACCCGGCCAAAGGGAATCTACACGAGACCTTGCATTGTGATACTGGGCCGGGTGTTATTAATGGGCCAGTAATTGCGTTGACGACCCGGCCCAAGGGAAGAGAAGTTCTAGAAGACCTAAGAGGCGGCGTACACCCTGTGATCCGTGACTTGGGGGTCATGGGAAGTAATTTAGGGTTACGTGTAGACTCCAGATAGGATTCACTAAGTCGGTGATCCACAACTCGGATTGTGCGACAACCTCAGGTTTAAGGATTACATTGATTGAGACATGCAAATAACAAATTACTCGTTGCATCTCAATATGGGTCAGTCCGACTCACTAAACTCTTTATTCGAGTATGTAAGTTGGAGTGGCATCACCATGCCCGTGACAAGGGGAACCGAGTCATGAGACAGACGTCATGTTAGTTTAGGTTGTGTGTCAAGTACAACCTCAATGACCAAGGACAATTTAGTAACATGAATACATAGTTCCACAACCGAATCACATATTCAATGATATGTATCAGATGTTCAAAACAAGAACAACTTAATAAATGTACGTATACACTGGGAATTACATCATATATGATTGCCTTTAGGGCATATTTCCAACAAACCCCCGTGAAGCCGTTCGGATCCGGCGCTTTGTCACTTGGCATGGATCTGATAGACGTAAGGACCTCATATTCCTAAGAAATCAACACGAAGATTTCCAAGTTCATCACAACGAGGAAACACTAAGGCCTCCCAATTAAAATCCCTAGAGTGCGGAGGGCCACGACCCAAGTTGTTGGAGAAATGCACATTGATCAAATTTTCATTGCTAACATGACCGGTGACCCACCCTTTCCCATTGGGTAGCCTATGGGTGTAATTTTACGCCTTCTAGCATTCACCTTGGCATGGAAGAATTTTTTGTTGGCATCCCCTTCTTTCAAGTTCTTTATGCGGCACATTGCTTCTTTTTTTATCGCTCAAGCACTGGCAAGCTAATGAATCGCCGCTTAATATGCTTGAATAAATCACTTTTCTTGGGAGAAAGAGCTCTAAAATCTTGAGCAACATTAAGGCAAAGGATGGTCTCGAGGGCCATGTGAATGTGGAGCTTGGCTTGAGAGGATAAGGAGTGACTCCATTTCTGCAATTTGAACCCAAGTTTCTTAAATTTGTGGAAGAGCAGATGGCAATGGTCGTAATGAGCGAACATGTCGGACTAAGCTTCATTCATAAAATCATGGAATCCCGGGATCTTAATCCAAAAGTTTTCAAACTTAAAATCTCTCGGTCTACCGGTTCCAACCTCTCTGGCTAGAAGCAACATGCAATGATTGGAGAGATAAGACAATAGAGAAAGGAGAATGTGGTTGCCAAAGTAAATTTCCCAATCGGAGTTACAAAAAATGTATTCAAGCCTCCTCGAGGTAGGGTTCGCTCTCTCATTGTTCTAAGTGTAACGACGGTTTTAGAGGTGAATCTCATGACGCTCGCAAAGGTGTAGTCAACGAAGTATCATCTTGGATGTGCATGATAGTCAACTAAATGCAATTGGACCCCAAGAAGATGTTTGTCGCGCAAATTAAATTCTTGCCCCACAGAACAGGTTGTCCCCTTCCCCCCTGAGTGCCTGCAGCCGCCCTATGGGCAAAAACCACCCATGAACGCAGTAGTGGCGGCATCAATATCATGAATTTTGGACTCCTGAAAACATGCGATGTGGCAGGATGAAGCAATGTTGGTCTCGCTATTGATAGTACGCCTCTCTGGATCATTAAAGGAATCATTGTATCGTTAATCAAAATCTAACTTCATGTCTATTTCTCCATATATTTACATCTTTCTGGGCGTATTTCGTCTAGATGCAGAGGCCGGGTATTTCCGTTTCAAAAAAAATGTCTATTTCTCCAAACAATGAGCAGAATGCAACATGTAACCAAGAAAATAAAACCTCTTCAGGAATTCCACATCACTAATGACACTTGTACAACCATTGTAGTTTTTCCTCCCTGGTAGAGCACTATGGTTTCAATGGTACTTAATAACCATATGATGGAATGAAAAGCTTAACCGAAGATTCGAAAATTGGCGATCAGAAGAATAAGGCAACAACGAGAGCATCCTATCCCTCCCCCAACCCACCTGTTCCTCTCTCGCATCCCATGTTTCTTGGGAGCTCGAGCGCCCCCCCCCCCCCCCCCCGCCCCCCGTGTATCCCTTTGTGCAGCAGTAGTCCAGCTTTTGTCCCTCTGCGGCGAGTTGGAGTAGATGGTTGAATCTTTGGCCAAATCCAGCACGTGTTGTGGGCCTCCTTCCTTCTTGTGTTGCTCCGACTGGAAATGACATGTGGAGGGGGAGGTTATGGCCCCAGAGATCTCCATCAATAAGTCCATCTGCAGATATCCTCTTAAGTGCTTTGGCGCTGCGCCAAGCGGTTGCTCTCGGTCTTCCTCGGCATGCTCCCTCCACAGGAGGAGCAAGGTCGTAATCATGCAGCGGACTCAGTCAATAAGTGTCGCTGTGTCCGCCTTTAGTGACCTACAGATGTATTCTCCACCTAACAATATGATGTGATGTCCACAGGATGTGATGTCCGCCTTTAGTGACCTCTTGGCTGGCCAGGGTGACGAGGGAAGGGTGGACTGCTCTGTTGAAGCTAAAGTGGAAGGATGGCATCGACAGACCATGGATTCTGCATCTCCTGCAGTGGTTCTTCAGCGGTGTTGTTGTTTTACCACCGTTATCTCTGGCCAAAGGCCTGGCCCTCCGTGCCCGACAGCAATGTTTTGACGAGTTTGTTCTTCCTCCTCTTATTCGACAGAGGAAATTCAGTCACCTCGGCACGACATTGTGTGCAAGTAATCACGATGGACCTTCCGGCCTACCGCGCCTATCCACGTGGCGGCCACTGGTTGAGCGTTGGCTTCTCACTCCTCCGTTTCTAATTGGCTCCCTGTAGTTTCGTCCGGTACTCTTTGTCTCCGCGTGTCGCGCGAGAGAGAGGAGCACCACGAGCGCACGCAACCCGCCGCTGCCCCCTCCCTCGTCTTCTCAAGCTTCTCCCACCACCAGCATGCCGCCTCCTCTCCCTCTAGCATCGCCTCTTCTCCTTCTTCTTATCAACGCCGTCTCTAACAGGGCACCTTGTGCGGAGGGGATTGGTGGGTTCGTGGGATAAGAGGAGAGGAAAGCTCCAGCCCCGTGGTAGAGACCCTAGACATGCTCGGCCGCCGCCAACCTTTCTCCTCTAGCAGACGGCGACGAGGAAACTCCCCACTGTGAAACCTAGCTGCGCTCCGCCTGCTCACGCAAGGTGTGCCTTCTCAAGTCTCCCTTGTTCTCCTCCTCTCTTCTCTCCCATGGCCGGTGCCGGCGGCGAAGTGCACGGGGCGTCCACGAGCAGTGGCACGTCCTAGTCACTTCAAGTAATCTCTCTCTTTCTTCTTATCCCCTTCCCCAGGACATCTCATTTTTTGTCCGTGGAAATCTGGTTTTATATGTGCTTACAAGGTGTTTGATGAAAATCCTGTGTGGAGGTGCGGGGGACAGTGAGGAGGATGGCGGTTGGGGAAGTAGAAACGAGGCAAAAGCTCCGAGGTGTTCACCTCACGGCGGCAATGACTGAGGAGGCGGGAGAGGCGATGCCGACGGAGGGGACGCGGATATGGGACTTTGGGAGCGGGAGGTTGGCGAGCTCCCTCCACTCTCCACAGTCGACCGGAGCTCCCTTCCTTGCGGTCCTGCCTCCTGGCCGCAGGCCGCAGCCTGCCCCAGTCCTTCGGCGGCTCCGGCGGCATCCTGCAACGAGGTGCTTCCCTGCACGCTCTCCACATTCTTCTTCTGCTCCATTACTAATGCGCAACTTTGGGAGTGATATTTACCTAGTACTTTTGGAGCGTACATCATGTTTTTTTAACTATTTTAATGTTGTTGAGAGTTTTTGCTAGTGAGAATATGAACCCTAGGCATTGTTTTCAAACATTTAAAAACATTTACTTTCAGTTTACTACTTGTTACCTTGTTCCTATTTTTGTCCATATTACAAATACTTCCTTATACCATCCATATTACATGAATATTATCATGTCTTTGTTGAACTCGTACACCTATACAATTAACATCGTATTAGGTGTGCTAGGGACACAAGAGACTTAATGTATCTTTATTGCATGGTATTTTAAGAAGGGTTACCATCAACCTACTTGTCTCGTGGTTCGCTAAACCTTGGGACGTTTACTTAAGAAAAAACTATTGCCATCCCAAAAATCTCTACGCTTGGAGGTCCAACAGAGCATACAAGAATAAATGCATGTAGTAAACATGACCATTGTAAGAACGATAGCCCACAAAGGTGCTTAAACTGTGTATAACTAAATTGTTACAAGCTAGACCATTAGACGGTTCTGAATCAGTATGGAGTCATCTCCATTGTTGGTTAACTGAACCTTTTAGACACCTGGGGAGAGTCCTGCCACTCATGCCGCCATGACCACGTGAGAAGAGGGGAGAAACAGATAAATATAGACCGAAGCAGCCACCGGACAACAGGACCGCTCCATGGAGGTTCATGGAGGTGTGGCACCGCCCAATGACTCATTCTCGTTCCCTATTTCCCTCCCATTTATTTTGCCTGGCAGCTCATTTCGCAAATAGCAATGCATCCAAGATCTGACCCAACGGTTCCTGCCACAAATGCCAACAACTCAGGACATCTCCAACTCAACAGCTCTTGCCACAAATGAGTATGTCGTCGCGGCTCCCTCCCAACATACCCTAGATAATTGCGTCTAGTTTCTTCTGTCAGCAATTCTGTGAGCAACATGATGGAGGGATGGGGGGCTAGGGAGGCATTTTGGGATGTGTTAGGGGGAGAAATGGGACTAGGCATAAGATTTTTAGCCAAAAAAATCCAAACATAAAGTGGTTTTAGCTACAAAAAAATATCAGGCTGGGGAGGGGGCAATGGCCACCTGTAGTGCACATAAGTCCTCCATTTCTTTTCTTGGGTTATATTATCATACTATTTTCTCATATATGTCATCCCTACCCATCTCGTGGTTCGCTAAACCTTGGGACATTTACTTAAGAAAAAATTGTTGCCATCCCACAAAACTCTACGCTTGGAGGTCCAACAGAGCATAAAGAATAAATGCATGTAGTAAACATGAACATTCTAAGAACGATTTCCCACAAAGGTGCTTAAACTATGTATAACTAACCTGTTACAAACTAGACCATTAGACGGCTTGGAATCAGTATGGAGTCATCTCCATTGTTGGTTAACTGAACCTTTTAGACACATGGGGAGAGTCCTTCCACTCATGCTGCCATGACCACATGAGAAGAGGGGAGAAACAGATAAATATAGACCGAAGCAGCCACCGAACAACAGGACTGCTCCATGGAGGTTCATGGAGGTGTCGTACCGCCCAATGACTCCTTCCAGTTCCCTATTTCTCTCCCATTTATTTTTCCTCGCGGCTTATTTCGCAAATAGCAACGCTTCCAAGATCTGACCCAACGGTTCCTGCCACAAATGCAAACAACTCAGGACATCTCCAACTCAATAGCTCTTGTCACAAATGATTATGTCGTCGCGGCTCCCTCCCAACATACCCTAGATAATGGCGTCTAGTTTCTGCATGTCAGCAATTCTGTGAGCAGGATGATGGAGGGATGGGGGCTAGGGAGGCATTTTGGGATGTGTTAGGGGGAGAAAATGGGACTAGGCATAATATTTTTAGCCAAAAAAATCCAAACATAAAGTGGTTATAGCTACAAAAAATATCAGGCTAGGGAGGGGGGCAATGGCCCCCTGTAGTGCACATAAGTCCTCCATTTCTTTGCTTGGGTTATATTATCATACTATTTTCTCATATATGGCATCCCTACCCCTCTCGTGGTTCGCTAAACCTTGGGACATTTACTTAAGAAAAAATTGTTGCCATCCCAGAAAACTCTACGCCTGGAGGTCCAACAGAGCATACAAGAATAAATTCATGTAATAAACATACCATTGTAAGAACGATTGCCCACAAAGGTGCTTAAACTGTGTATAACTAACTTGTTACAAGCTAGACCATTAGACGGTTCTGAATGGTATGGAGTCGTTTCCATTGTTGGTTAACTGAACCTTTTAGACACCTGGGGAGAGGCTACCCACTCATGCCACCACGACAACATGAGAAGAGGGGAGAAACAGATAAATATAGACCGAAGCAGCCACCGGACAACAGGACCGCTCCATGGAGGTTCATGGAGGTGTGGCACCGCCCAGTGACTCATTCCCCTTCCATATTTCTCTCCCATTTATTTCGCCTCACGGCTCATTTCGCAAATAGGAACAGATCCAAGATCTGACCCAACAGTTCCTGCCACAAATACCAACAACTCAGGACATCTCCAACTCAACAACTCCTGCCACAAATGATTATGTCATCGCGGCTCCATCCCAACATACCCTAGATAATGGCGTCTAGTTTCTGTCTGTTAGTAATTCTGTGAGTAGGATGATGGAGGGATGGGGGCTAGGGAGGCATTTTGGGATGGGTTAGGGGGAGAAAATGGGACTAGGCATAAGATTTTTAGCGAAAAAATTCCAAACATAAAGTGGTTTTAGCTACAAAAAAAATCAGGCTGGGGAGGGGGGCAATGGCCCCCTGTAGTGCACATAAGTCCTCCATTACTTTTCTTGGGTTATATTATCATACTATTTTCTCATATATGCCATACCTGGTGATGAACGAGCTGTCAAAGTCCATGATCGACGAGTACCGATGATTTGTTGCTCTAGCCTCACCTGCAGAAGGTGGAAAGCAAGATATCACAGTGGTGCTCATCTAGGAACTCAACAGTGAACAAGATGTGAGTGTGTAATAAAAATGAACTCACACATTGTATCTCAACACAAATGTGCATGGCATTCCATATCGAGCATGATAGATTCATCTACAACCACCGCCTGATGCACCGCTGGTCTAAACCGTTCCTACAATGTAGCACTTAAGGTGTGGCGTCGTTGTAGCATCGGTGGAAAATCTCGCATACCTCGATGGTGATGGGGTTTTCTGGAGATTGAGATTGCTTTGTCTTGCGTAGAGGTGAAGGTGACTTCGCCTAGAATTTTCTTGCTGGTGCCACTTCTACTTTCTCGGTCGGCCTAACTTTCTAAAGGTCGGGGAGAATTAGAATATGGGCCCAAACGATAGTACTATAGAAAATTAAAATCACATGCATACATGTAATGTATGGATTTCATATAAGTTAAATATCAAACTAAATATCAGTAGCAAAAATTTGATTAATTATGTTGGAATAATGAGATTACTTGATGCATGTATAGTATAATTTGCGGAGGTCCATAATGACATTGGGAGCTCTATGGATAATATATTAGAAGTACATAAAGCATGAGGTGTTACTTTATATAATTTTCGTAGTGCCAATGTCATAGTGGCGTTACCGTATGGATATATTAGAAAGATGAACATTAAGGTGTGCTTTTATAACCCTATGTATTTCTCATCCAATTTTGATCCATGAAATGGAGTGGACTTTGGGAGTGATATTTACCTAGTACTTTTGGAGCGTACATCATGTTTTTTAACTATTTTAATGTTGTTGAGAGTTTTTGCCAGTGAGAATATGAACCCTAGGCATTGTTTTCAAACATTGAAAAACATTTACTTTCAGTTTACTACTTGTTACCTTGTTCCTATTTTTGTTCCATGTTACAAATATTTTCTTATACCATCCATATTACATGAATATTATCATCTCTTTGTTGAAATCGTGCACCTATACAATTAACATCGTATTAGGTGTGCTAGGGACACAAGAGACTTAATGTATCTTTATTGCATGGTATTTTAAGAAGGGTTACCATCAACCTACTTCTCTCGTGGTTCGCTAAACCTTGGGACGTTTACTTAACAAAAAATTGTTGCCATCCCACAAAACTCTACGCTTGGAGCTCCAACAGAGCATACAAGAATAAATGCATGTAGTAAAAATGACCATTGTAAGAACGATTGCCCACAAAGGTGCTTAAATTGTGTATAACTAACTTGTTACAAGCTAGACCATTAGGCGGTTCTGAATCAGTATGGAGTCATCTCCATTGTTGGTTAACTGAACCTTTTAGACACCTGGGGAGAGTCCTGCCACTCATGCCGCCATGACCACGTGAGAAGAGGGGAGAAACAAATAAATATAGACCGAAGCAGCCACCGGACAATAGGACCGCTCCATGGAGGTTCATGGAGGTGTGGCACCGCCCAATGACTCATTCTCGTTCCCTATTTCCCTCCCATTTATTACGCCTGACGACTCATTTCGCAAATAGAAACGCATCCAAGATCTGACCCAACGGTTCCTGCCACAAATGCCAACAACTCAGGACATCTCCAACTCAACAGCTCTTGCCATAAATGATTATGTCGTCGCGGCTCCCTTCCAACATACCCTAGATAATGGCGTCTAGTTTCTTTTGTCAGCAATTCTATGACCAACATGATGGAGGGATGAGGGGCTAGGGAGGCATTTTGGGATGTGTTAGGCGGAGAAATGGGACTAGTCATAAGATTTTTAGCCAAAAAATCCAAACATAAAGTGGTTTTCGCTACAAAAAATATCAGGCTGGGGAGGGGGCAATGGCCCCCTATAGTGCACATAAGTCCTCCATTTATTTTCTTGGGTTATATTATCATACTATTTTCTCATATATGTCATCCCTACCATCTCGTGGTTCGCTAAACCTTGGGACATTTACCAAAGAAAAAAATTGTTGCCATCCCACAAAACTCTACGCTTGGAGGTCCAACAGAGCATAAAGAATAAATGCATGTAGTAAACATGAACATTGTAAGAACGATTTCCCACAAAGGTGCTTAAACTATGTATAACTAACCTGTTACAAACTAGACCATTAGACGGTTCGGAATCAGTATGGACTCATCTCCGTTGTTGGTTAACTGAACCTTTTAGACAACTGGGGAGAGTCATGCCATTCATGCTGCCACGACCACATGAGAAGAGGGGAGAAACAGATAAATATAGACTGAAACATCCACCGAACAACAAGACCGCTCCATGGAGGTTCATGGAGGTGTGGCACCGCCCAATGACTCCTTCCAGTTCCCTATTTCTCTCCCATTTATTTCGCCTGGCGGCTTATTCTGCAAATAGCAACGCATCCAAGATCCGACCCAACGGTTCCTGCCACAAATGCCAACAACTCAGGACATCTCCAACTCAATAGCTCTTGTCACAAATGATTATGTCGTCGCGACTCCCTCCCAACATACCCTAGATAATGGCGTCTAGTTTCTGCGTGTCAGCAATTCTGTGAGCAGGATGATGGAGGGATGGGGGGCTAGGGAGGCATTTTGGGATGTGGTGGGGGGAGAAAATGGGACTAGGCATAAGATTTTTAGCCAAAGATATGCAAACATAAAGTGGTTATAGTACAAAAAATATCAGGCTAGGGAGGGGGCAATGGCCCCCTGTAGTGCAGATAAGTCCTCCATTTCTTTGCTTGGGTTATATTATCATACTATTTTCTCATATATGTCATCCCTACCCCTCTAGTTGTTCGCTAAACCTTGGGACATTTACTTAATAAAAAATTGTTGCCATCCCACAAAACTCTACGCTTGGAGGTCCAACAGAGCATACAAGAATAAATTCATGTAATAAACATACCATTTTAAGAACGATTGCCCACAAAGGTGCTTAAACTGTGTATAACTAACTTGTTACAAGCTAGACCATTAGACGGTTCTGAATAGTATGGATTCGTCTCCATTGTTGGTTAACTGAACCTTTTAGACACCTGGGAAGAGGCTACCCACTCATGCCACCACGACAACATGAGAAGAGGGGAGAAACAGATAAATATAGACTGTAGCAGCCACCTGACAACAGGACCGCTCCATGGAGGTTCATGGAGGTGTGGCACCGCCCAGTGACTCATTCCCCTTCCATATTTCCCTCCCATTTATTTCGCCTCACGGCTCATTTTGCAAATAGGAACAGATCCAAGATCTGACCCAACAGTTCCTGCCACAAATGCCAACAACTCAGGACATCTCCAACTCAACAACTCTTGCCACAAATGATTATGTCATCGCGGCTCCCTCCCAACATACCCTAGATAATGGCGTCTAGTTTCTGTCTGTTAGAAATTCTGTGAGCAGGATGATGGAGGGATGGGGGCTAGGGAGGCATTTTGGGATGTGTTAGGGGGAGAAAATGGGACTAGGCATAAGATTTTTAGTGAAAAAATTCCAAACATAAAGTGGTTTTAGCTACAAAAAAAATCAGGCTGGGGAGGGGGGCAATGGCCCCCTGTAGTGCACATAAGTCCTTCATTTCTTTGCTTGGGTTATATTATCATACTATTTTCTCATATATGCCACCCCTGGTGATGAACGAGCTGTCAAAGTCCATGATCGACGAGTACCGGTGTCTTGTTGCTCTAGCCTCACCTGCAGAAGGTGGAAAGCAATATATCACAGTGGTGCTCATCTAGGAACTCTACAGTGAACAAGATGTGAGTGTGTAATAAAAATGAACTCACACATTGTATCTCAACACAAATGTGCATGGCATTCCATGCCGAGCATGATAGATTCATCTACAACCACCGTCTGATGCACCGCTGGTCTAAACCGTTCCTACAATGTAGCACTTGAGGTGTGGCGTCGTTGTAGCATCGCTGGAAAATCTCGCATACCTCGACGGAGATGGGGTGTTCTGGATATCGAGATTGCTTTGTCTTGCGTAGAGGTGAGGGTGACTTTGCCTAGAATTTGCTTGCTGGTGCCACTTCTACTTCCTCAATTGGCCTAACTTTCTAAAGGTCGGGGAGAATTAGAATATGGGCCCAAACGATAGTACTATAGAAAATTAAAATCACATGCATACATGTAATGTATGGATTTCATATAAGTTAAATATCAAACTAAATATCAGTAGCAAAAACTTGATCAAGACTTTCACATCCATTGCTCCAACTTCTGTGTCTAGGATCATGTACAAGTTTAGATCAAGTCGTATTGGTGATTGGCATGAGTATGTTGTCTCCCCTGAATGGGAAGTTCAATTCACTATGGTTTCTCTGAACGTTTATACTTCCACTGGATTTGATCACACCCCCTTGGTCCTCGATTCTAGAGAAGGGACATCTGAACGCTCGACTTGCTTCTTCTTCGAGACTATATTGTTTGGGAATCTGTAGTTTAAGGATGTGGTGTTGTCTAAGTGGGAGGGTTTTGCGTCGTAGGTTGTTAGATGATGTGGCCCGATTTATTTTTTGTAGGCTCAAACCTCCTACGTGCCCTGATTCCTCAAGGGTTTAGGGGGGTGTAGGTAAACAAGTTCAGTTTGCAAGCAGAACCTGCTAGCCTGGATCAAAGCGCTTGATCACAGTGCTGACACTCATGTCCTTGATGGGGACGGTTGGGAGCTTATATATTATCTCCAACGGTACAAACATTGTCGCCAAAGTACCAGCAACAACATTGTCACCAAAGTTGTCTGATAAAGGAAGATGCAAATACGAGACTTGTTCACCCTTACGCCAATGGACGTAAACGCAGGTGTGCATTTTATAGTCTCAAGTCTCCCTAGGTCCTCTTAGCTCCCAACCACAAATCTAAGCCCACACTTACGAGTTTTATATCTCCCTAATGGGCATAATGGAAACAAAACTCATCTTGTTGATTTTTAACCCCTAGGGGGAGGAATGTAGGATGCCTAGGCCAAAAGAGTCATTCTTAGCATTACTTTTATGCTAGAGGATCTAGAAGATATCCTTTGCCACCCGAACATTAATAAATCGTCGGGACATGATAGGTTCCAGGTTTCTTTCTTTAAACAGTTTTGGAATAGCCTCAAGGAGTTGTTGCTCTTGATTTTGAACTGCTTCATCCTAGGATATGTGGATATTTCCACGATAAACTTCTGGATCCTTTCATTGATCAGTAAGGTCCCATGATTGGTGAACATCAAACAGTACCACCCTATCTCCTTGATTGACATGATTTTATAGCTTGTGGCAAAGGTCTTTCCTATAGATTGTATCTAATAGCGCACTGGATCATCGGTCGTCTCAAACAACCTTCATAAAGGGTAGATGCATAATTGATGGTCTGCTAGAGCTTCATGAGATCATTCATGAACTTAAAGTCAAGAATTTGTCGGCCTAGCTGCTTACGTTAAATATTGAAAATGCATACAATAGAATTTGCTAGGATTTTCTCCAAGGGGTCCTTCCGAAAAAGGGTTTTGATGTTGCGTATGTCCTTAATCTTATGCAGGTGGTTACAGGTGGAAATTCAACGATCGCAGTTAATGGGAAGTGGGGAAATTTTCAAAATTAAGAGAGGGGTTGATACGTCCCAAACTTATCTAAGTTTCCAAACACTTTAGCTATTTTAGGCCTATAATTTTCATGATTCGAATAGAACTTGTATGGACTAACACCGTTTTTACCAGAATTGCTTTGGTGTCTTAATTTTATGCGGAAATAAAGTTCCGTGGAAAATTTTATAAAAATAGAAAAGATGGTTTGTTTGGAGAAAAAGAGCGATGAAGGAAAAAAGGCACCCAGAGGGAGCACCATATGTGGCCATGCCACCTGGGGGAGAAAAACCGCCTGTACCTGCTCCTCCAACACGCCTAGGCACCGCCTCCAGATCCCCTTTGGCTTTAGTCCTTCTCTTTAAAAAAAACTTAACGTCACTTTTCTGTTTCGCGATTGGGAGCCGCCAGGACCCTCTGTTCTTCCCCGAAGAGCTAATCCGGAGGCTGATTCTGGCCTCTGGAGAGGGAAGATCATCACTATCATCATCACCAACATCTCTCTATGAACTAAGCATGATTCCCTCGTCCATGTGTAAGTAATTACCTGCTGCGGGCCTAGTTAAAAAACCGGACCAGACTGACAGTTGAACCAGAAAAAACCGGAACCGGAGGCATTGCCGGTTTGTTAAGCGCACTAGACCGGTCACGCATGTGAACCGGTAAAAATCGCCCACGCTCTCACAAAAAATAATCCTGCGCCGACAGGAGTCGAACCTGGGTCCTCTATAGTAGCTTCGCCGCGGTCAGTCTGCCCTAGCCACTAGATGTGTTCCGTTGCTTCTGTTGCATGTGTATAGATTAAATGTTCCACAGATTATAGTATTGCTGGTGCTATATATATGCGTGTGTGACCAATCACATATGGCCGGTGCACTAATGTGATTTATGGTAGATCATGCTTTGTCTTAATTAATTAAGTTTGCACTCCGTCTTGTGTTATATTTGTACACTAATTTATTTTATACAATAACTTTATAAGTACTATTGCCTAATACAAGTCTTGGCACGTGTAAGTACAATTGCAATGCTTTGTTGTTCATGACTTGGTCCTACTTTATTTTATATTGCCAAATATAAATTTATTTACATGATTACTTTTGTATTTATGAGAATTTTTTATTTTTTACATCCAAAAAACCAACATTGAACCGGGTGAACCAGCGGTTTGACCAGTAAAAACCTGAACCGAGAGCCTCATCGGTTCGATCACCGGTCCGGTTTTTTAAACTATGGCTGCATGCAGAGGGGATGGTAGGGATTAGATGAGATCGTTCATGTAACAGATGTCAGATTATTATGGCATGATTCCTAGTATCCACTATTGATGTTAGTGATACTTGTTGCAACTTGTTATTTTTAATGCTTGTCACTAGGGCCCGAGTGACATCATTTCAGATCTGAACATGTTATGTTTTTCATGAATAAAATTGTTGTTTGTGATCATATCTACAAATTGTATGAAACTATCATAGTCCAGAACCGAAGACCCCAAAGTGACAGATTGGGATATCAAAGGGGAAGGGCTGCAATTTGTGGATTACATGTATCCGTTGATTGTTAATGCTTTGTTCCGGTGCTTTGTAAAATTAGTGGCTTAATTATCATTAGTTCCATGATTGGCCCAGCTAAAACGGGATGGTACAAGAAAAGACGTTGTGCTAGTTCTTATGGTAAAAACATACAACTATTTTTGTGATACATGCCTATGTTTCGCTGATGCTTGGATGATTTATTATTAATTCGTTTTGTGCCCCGTGCTATGACTATTACATGAACTATCTTATTCATGCAATGCATGTTCGTCCATTCTTATGCCTATGATGTTTTTAGCCATGTTGTCCGCTTTAATTAGTTTTGTTGTTACTATAGCTACTACTACTAGACTGTTACTGTTTCTATTACACCTCTGTTGTCATCATATCACTATTGATACTAATAAATTGTGTCAAGCAAGTATGTTTCCAGGTGTGGTTGAATTGGAAACTCGGTTTCTAAGGCATATAAGTATTATTTGCCTCCACTTGTGTCGAATCAATAAATTTGGGTTAAAATTATCCCGAAGACTATTGTGATCGTCTACACTCATGGGTCATCAGGGGTGCGTCATGGCCACCCCACTAGCTATTCCCTACCGTTTGATATCATCATGGGAGCTCTAGACCTGATCCCATCTAGGGGCAACAATTCATGCCGTATTGTTGGCGTTGTCACTCACCTGATACCAGGAGGGGTAATTGTCCCACATTATGAAGATGACACAAGGATTCTGATCCAGAATTCACCGGCGAGCATAGCCAACATGAATTTCTCCATACTTTCTTGGAGTGGCTGTCAACGATGGAGATTAACTTCCATAATAGTGAAGTTCTAGTCATGGGAGGGGAGGATGGGAATCAAAACAGAGTGGCCAACAACCTTAACTTCTAGGAACAGGAATTCCGCTTCACTTATCTTGGTTTTATGGTAGAAAATTGTGAACTCGCTATTGCGGATTCAGAACCTATGGTAGCGAAAGTCGGTTCCGCACGAAACTCTGGCAAGGCAGATTCATGTCCTTTGTTGTGTGCCTTATGTTGGTTGACACTTGCCTATCTAACCACTTGATCCATACAATGGGTCGTTTCCTCCTCCCATATTGCACCCACGATGGTTTTGATAAACACCGCGACCGCTTCTTGCGGGGAGGGTAAGAAAATAAGAGGAAATGCCATATGGTTAGTTGGCACAACATCTGCAAACCTAGAGATGAGGGCGGTCTAGGAGTTAAGAACACAAAGTTGCTGAGCATAGACCTTATGGCCAAATAGGTTTGGCCTTTCTTTGCAAAGGAGAAGAAGGAGAAGTTATGGGTAGGCTTTTTAGGGTAAGTATCCAGGTGCAGTGGACATATTTAGATCTAACCTTGTGGGCCGTTCTCAATTTTGCTACAACATATATAAAGTAAAGGAGGCTTTAAGTTGGGTGCAAACTTCTCTCCTGGAATGGCTTGCCCAACAGTTTTCGGACTGATCACTAGCTTGGGAGGGACCTCTGAGTGCTAGATTCCCCAACCTGTAGCAATCTCAGTTGCACCGAACGCATTGGTCAGTCAAGCTCACAATGGGGAGGTTTGTTGTCTTAGACATTGTTTTGGCCCTTAGGAATTGACACAATGGAAACCGCTAGTGGAGGATATTGAAGGGATGGAACCTACGAATGAGCGTGATGATGTTAGTGGGGTCTTGAGGCCTCGAGCAAGTTCTCCACGAAATTCTTGTGTCGCAAGCTACGTGTGGATCCCCTCAAACGTAGCGTCGCGGATATCTTTTTTTTTTCATACGCCTCCCCGGGGAGCCGGGTTCCATTACCGAAATAACAGAACAACAACAACCTTATTTACAAGAGCTCAAACAGAGAAACAGAAGAGAAAACAAAGAGAAATGTCGAGGAACATAAGGTTAAACTTTTAGCGACCTACTACACGCGGGGAACACAACTAGGAAGTATTTCCAACGCACTACATCCCAGAGGCTGTCACAGCCCAACAAACGAAGGTAACCCGTCTTTTCTTCTTCACTTTTTCTTAAAGCTCAAAACGGCGATGCAAACTGTCTTTCTTGAGACTGCTTAGATGGAGACATCTTCATCCTCGTCCACGACTTGGTTCACCGTGGTCCTGCTTGAAGACCTTGATGAGGATGTTGTGTACACCCTGATAGCCACTCCCAGCTCCTTCCGTAAGCACCAGCTTGTCTGACTCGGTTTTCAAACCTTCCCAAAAACGAATAAACACATTCATATAACAAACCATCTCAACAGGAGACGATATTAATTTTCTATCGAAGCAAGCACGATTAGGAAGTTTCCAGATTGACCAGCATAGAGCAGCAACCCCAACCACATGTAAGTTTGTCCAGTTAGGAAAGAGGTTGACTGCTACCTAGCGATCAAATTGTGGTTCGCCATGACCCCTCTAATGAGCGGTGCGCTCTTTGCGATTCTAGCCACATCTTTTTTTTGCGTCCTGGCAAAATTCGTGTGGAGTGGGTTTCGACTTTAGATAGGTTCTCCAGGTCTCCTAGAACCCGAGCTCTTATGCATATCTAGAGCACATTTTGCAAGGTTTCAAAGGGAAAACTTGTTCCGTGATGCGTATGATGTTCACACAACAAGACCATACCTTTAACTCATTTCTGGAGACGTTCAAGCCCATGATCACCAATCGAAATAACTGGCTCTGAAGATTGACATGTGCATCTTTTCCTAAAAATGCAGGCCGTGTTTCTGTATATAGTTGAATATGTTTTTCTTTCTTCTTTTGTCCATGTCTATGTACTTTCTTATTAAATGCAGTCCTTTTATTGGCTTCATCTATCATCACTTGTAAAGTTTTAGTGGAAGTATGTAGCATGGCATGTACTTCACAATTTACAATTCACCTTTTTTTTATCCCGAACAATTCCATATTTTGAACATGCTTTGTTCTGCCAGCATAGTATTGTGTTGCATCTGTTTCATGTTTATTAGGTCGCACAGGATACCAAACAAGTTGCAACATTCGTTTCTTAGGCCAAATGTGGAAAAATATTAAGCCGGAAATGATTGCTGTAAAATGGTAAACTTAAGTTGAATATGATTGTGCAAAACTAATTTGAGTTGGATTCACGTTTTTAACGGCCTAGACATCCTCACGAGCCCTGCAAATATTTAACGACAGAGTCCTTTCTAGGTTCTCTTACTACGTTACCCCATATTTTTACGTCACATGCAACATCCTTACGCGTAGTTAGTTCATGGGCATTTCTAAAATTACTGGACCGCTGCAACTTCCTTACGTCACATGCACCCCTTTTTACCTTGCACGATTTGGCGGATGAGCAGTTTCCTTAGTTCTTACGTTGACGGGATGATTTCTTACGACGCATGCAAGTGCATGTGTGGTCATTTCCGGGGCGAGCAGTTTCCTTAGTTCTTAGGTTGACGGAATGATTTCTTACGACACATGCAAGTACGGGTGCGCACTCCAGGTACGAAGCCGGGCGGGTGCAGAATAATATTCTGCTCCCTGGGAGTCAAATAGCGCGAGTAGAATGTAAAATAATATTTGAATGACTTTATGCATCGGCTTTTGTAGCCATCTAAGAATGGAATGCTTTCATCCGTAGATGTTAAGAAATTGTGATGTTGAATAATTGTAATTATGCACAGAATAGTAAAAGTGTTCTACGTTTTTTACTTGAGGCAAATTGGCATCACGAATACTCCCACGTAAGGGACATAGGTTCAAAATTCCATAATATCTTCATGATTTTGTGTTGATTGCTTGTTATTTAATTTATTCACATTTTGTATAGGAATGACCATATCATGTAATTATGTTGAGGGGGCGTCGAGAACATGACAGAATGCGAGAAGAATTCGAATGTAATAACGAGCTTTTGATGTATTTAGATTAATTGCTTACGCTTAATGGATCAATATGTTGTGAACCGATATAGGTAACAACTAACAAGTTGAACTTTTTTTATATGTGTTCTCATGGATGTATGTTTCATTGCCAAACTATGAATTGTGATGATTTAATTACGAAGTACTTGTAGAAAATTAAAGCCATATGAGGACCTAGGAGTTTGCATGTGTTTTAGGGGAGGATTTTTAAGAAACTAGTAGATAAGGAGTTGATTTGTAGATATATAAGTGATGCATCTTAAACGTATCTATAATTTCTGATGTTCCATGTTGTTTTCATGTCAATTGCTACATGTTTTACATACACTTTATAGCATTTTATGGATTTTCTGGGACTAACCTATTGACAAGATACCACATTATCAGTTCCTTTTTTCTGTTGTTTTTGTTTTAGAAAAGTTGTTCTGAAAATATTCTCGGAATTGGACAAAACAAAAAACCAGGGTCCTATTTTCTGTCACGTACACGGAGTCTGGAGGAGTACCGGGTGGTCACACCATAGGGTCGCGCGTGTCCCCCTGGCCGCGCCACCACATGATGTGGCCCCACGGGCGCCCACCGATATCGCCTTTCGCCTATATATTGCCCCCAACGCAAAAACCCTAAATCAATCAGCCTCCATCCACGAAAAGTTCTGTAGCGGCCGTCGTCGTCAACCCTAGTTCGGGGGACAGAAATCTCTGTTCCGACGCCCTGCCAGGATGGGGAATTGCCCCTGGAGCCATCTCCATCGACTCCACCGCCATCTTCATCGTCGTTGCTGACTCCCATGATGAGGAGGCAGTAGTTCTCCCCCGAGGCTGAGGGATCTACCGGTAGCTATGTGGTTTATCTCTCTCTCCCATGGTGTAATCTTTACGTGATCATGAGCATTGTAATCTAGTTGAATAAGTAGATGTTACTCTTCATCTATTATGCTACTCAAGTGGTTTTTGTGAACTCCGGAGACACCTTGTCCCACATTGTGAACGTGACAGTGTGCGCACCTTGTGTGACTCTTAGGCTAAAGTTTATACAAATTGTGTTGAATATCTCCATGAAATTGTGGTGTTTGTCTAGAACCATCTAGTGTGCTCAAGGTGACTGTGTCGGGTTGCCTAGATGAGGAATGCGACTTTACGGTGTGCTTTTGTAGCCCTACGCAATGAATTGGTTTCTGTTATTGATACGTCCATTTTGCATCACTATTTTATATCATAATTTTCTGTTATTCATCGATATATTTCATGTTATGATGCATCTCTTATGTTATTTTATCTTATTTTGCAGGTTTTATAATTTTTGGAGAACAGACACCGGGACCAGAAATTTGATGGAAAAAGCACCGTCGAGATACCATATTTCAGAAGATTAGAAGAAGAAGGGGGACATCCGGGGGTTCCTAAAAGTCCATAGGAGGAACACAGCCAAGAGGGGAGCTAGAGGGGGGCCACCAGGGGCCCACACCTAGGGGTGGCGTGCCCCCGGCCGCGCCACCTAGGGGTGTGGCGACTCTGGCCCACCTCTTAGGTTCATCTTTGGCCCCCGGGGTCCCGAGAGAACCCTAAGACTCATTCCATCCTCGGAGAATTATTCCGCCGCCGCTACGGGGCGGAAAACACCCGAGAGAGAAAAGCTCTCCGGCAGGGAGAAATCTGTCGGGGAAATTCCTCTCCGGAGAGGGGAAATCACCGCCATCGTCACCGTCATCGCTCCGGGCATCATCAAGAGCGTCATCATCATCGTCATCACCACCAGCACCATCACCCTCATCATCCACCTTCATCCCTCTGTAACAATTAGGGGACTCTATCGTTGTTTTGCATTAGATCTCTCTCCCGGTGTGGATTACTTGTTAGTAGTTTATGCTTGTGAGATTTATCGGTGTTTGCACGTTATGACCAGATTGTTATCATCCATTATACCACCTCTTATTATGATCCATATGATTTCTTGTGAGTAGTTCGTGTTGTTCTTGAGGGCATGGGAGAAGTCAAGTTGTTAGTAGTGAAGTAATGTTGAGTAATATTTAATGTTTGATATTTAAGTTGTGGTGTTATTCTTCTAGTGGTGTCATGTGAACGTCGACTACATGATACTTCACGGTTTACGGGCCTAGGGGAATGCATTGTGTATTTGGCTACTAATTGTGGGGTTGCCGGAGTGACAGAAACCTAAACCCTTGTTACGAAACCATTACATGAGGGAGCGTAGGATCCCGAAGTTTAAAGCTGTGGTTAGATTTATTTCTTAATTACTTTCTTGTAGTTGCGGATGCTTGCAAGGGGTATAATCACAAGTATGTATTAGTCTTGGATGGAAATGTACATTATCATAGGTTCACCCACACAACACTTATCAAAACACCTAAGAATATTTAGCGGCATGGAACAAAAGCACTTGACATAAACTTCACGTGTGTCCTCGAGAACGTTTGTTAATCATAAGTAAACCCACCGGCTTGTCCTTTGCTTAAGAAAGGGTTGAGCCACTTTCTGCAATTATTACTACTGCATTTTATTTACTCGCACTTTATTTATCTGTAATATCAAAAAACCCTACAAATTTATCTTTCAGTATTTACAGCTATGTCTTCATCGAAACTGCTTGTCAACACCTTCTGCTACTTATTGGGTTTGACACTCTTGTTTATCGAAAGTACTACGATACACCCCCTATACTTTTGGGTCATCAAGACTATTTTCTAGCGCCATTGTCGGGGAGTGAAGCGCTATTGGGAAGTGGAATTGATAAAGGAAGATTCTGCTATAAGTGATGTTTTTATTACTGTGTACTACTTTATTACACTATGTTTGGATCTCCTTTTGAGTCCTTATTTGCGGGCACTGCTGCCACTGCTAGGGTAGTAAGTGACCCACCGTTTGATGATTTGGGTCCTTATAAAATACCTATAAAGATTGTTAAACATGTTAGGAATAACTGCTATTCAGGTGATGGAACTGTCCATCCTGGTGATCATTTGCTCTTTTTACATGAACTATGCGAGTTGTTCAAGTGTGCAGGTATTACAATGGACCAAGTGAAGAGGAAATTATTCTCTATATCATTGACAGGACGACTCGCTGAATGGTTCAAACTGTTGAAAAATAGCCAGACTATTGGATGGGAGGAAATTTTACCTCTCTTTTATTCTAAATTCTATCCTCCCAGTGAAATTCATGGAGATCGGAATTATATATATAATTTTTTGCCTCATGACGGAGAGCGTATTTCCCAAGCATGGGGGAGATTGAAGTTACTAATGCTCAAATGCCCCATTCATGAGCTCCCCGGTAATATTGTTATTAATAATTTATATGCAAGGCTTCCTCTTCATGATAAGGATTTATTGGATGCTTCTTGTTCTGGATCATTTACACGTATGAAGGATGAAGCTAAATGGGATCTTCTTGACCGTATTCAAGAAAACACTGAAGGATGGGAGAATGAAAAAGGTAGAAAGTCAGGTATAAATTATGATTATGAATGCATTAAAACTTTTATGTCATCCGATGATTTTCATAATTTTAGTATTGTTTATGGTCCTTATTCTCAAGTTGCTGCAAATTATATAAGGCTTTTGCTTCTTATACTGATATTCCTAAAAAGTAATGGGACAAGTACCATGCACCTTATAAAGATATTGTTAATTGTGTTCCTGCTAGAGATATAGAAATTCATATCGTTGATTCTATTGTGCCTGAACCTTATATTGAGAAAATGCCTTTCCCTGCTAAGGTAAAAGAACATTCTATGTTAGCTAGTGTGGTTAATAAAAGTGCAAGGAAAATTGTAGAACCCGAGGAACAAATAATTGTAGAACCTACAGTAGAAATAGTAAAAGACCTTGTTTATGAAAATATAGAAGAGGGACACATTATATTTTGTGAAGATGCTTCTAATATTGTCTCCCATCCTAGTAAATCTAGGAAACCTAGTGTTCCTGTGCTATCTGTTAGGATAGGTGATCATTGCTATTATGGTTTGTGTGATATTGGTGCTAGTTCTAGTGCTATTCCTTATGAGCTTTATAAAGAAATCATGCATGAAATTGGTTCTTGTGAACTTGAAGACATTGATGTGATTATTCAACTTTCTAATAGGGAAATTATTTCTTCGATTGGTATTGTTAGAGATGTGGAGGTCTTATGTGGTAAAAATAAATATCCTGCTGATTTTCTAGTACTAGGCATTTCTGCTAGTGATACTTGTCATATTATATTTGGTAGACCTTTCTTAAACACTTGTGGCGCTGTTATAGAATGTAAAAAAGGAGAAAATCCTTACAAAGTTTGATGGAGAGTCTTATGAATTTAATTTCTCCAAATTTGCTAAAGCACCTTATGAAGTTGACTTACCAAATTAGAATTATAGGGTTGAACAATTGGCTGCTATTTCTCTTGCTCCTAACAATCCTTTGCAGAAATACATGGAAGATCACGAAAGTGATGTCTTTATGGAAGAAAGGAATGAAATTGACGAGATTTCCTACATCAGCTAGCGATGTTGAAAAATAATTTACCGATGGAAGACTTGGGTACCACATTACCACCCAAGGAGGATCCTGTTTTTGATTTAAAGCCTTTGCCTGACAATCTTAAATATGCTCATATTGATGATAAGAAATTATACCCTGTTATTATTAGTTCTAAACTTTCTAGTGAAGAAGAGGAGAGATTATTGGGAATATTGAGGAATAACAGAGGTGCTATTGGTCATACTCTTGAGGATTTGAATGGTATTTCTCCTCCTATATGTCAGCATGCTATTAATATTGAACCCGATGCAAAGCCAGTTGTTGAACATCAACGTCGTTTAAATCCTAAGATGAAGGATATGGTAAGAAAGGAGTTGTTGAAACTCCTTGATGCTGGTATTATTTATCCTGCTGATAGTAGATGGGTTAGCCCTGTGCATCGTGTGCCTAAGAAAGGAGGGATGACTGTTGTGCCAAATGAAAATAATGAACTTATTCCTCAAAGAGTAGTGGTTGGTTATAGGATGTGCATTGATTTTAGGAAGGTTAACAAAGTTACTAAGAAAGATCATTATCCTTTGCCTTTTATTGATCAAATGTTAGAAAGGTTGTCTAAGAAAACTCATTTCTGCTTTCTTGATGGTTATTCGGGGTTCTCTCAAATTGCTATTAGAAAGCTTAATCAAGAGAAAACAACTTTCACTTGTCCTTATGGAACCTGTGCTTGTAGACGTATGCCTTTTGGTTTATGTAATGCTCCTACTACTTTTCAAAGATGCATGTCTACTATCTTTCATGGTTTTGTGAAGAGATTGTGGAAGTCTTCATGGATGATTTCTCCGTCTATGGAACTTCTTTTGATAATTGTTTGCAGAATATTGATAAAGTTTTGCAGGGATGTGAGGAGACTAATCTTGTTCTTAATTGGGAGAAATGCCATTTCATGGTTAATGAAGGAATTGTGCTTGGACATAAAATTTCTGAAAGAGGTATTGATGTTGATAGAGCTAAAGTTGAAGCCATTGAGAAAATTCCATGTCCTAGGGATGTCAAAGGTATTCGTAGTATTCTTGGTCATACTGGTTTCTGTAGAAGGTTTATTAAAGATTTATCTAAAATATCAAAGCCTCTTACTAATCTTCTTCAAAAGGATCTACCTTTTGTTATTTATGAAGATTGTAGAGAAGCTTTTGAAATTTTAAAGAAGGCTTTAATATCGGCTCCTATTGCTCAACCCCCTGATCGGAATTTACCATTTGAAATTATGTGTGATGCTAGTGATCGTGTTGTAGGTGCTGTTCTTGGACAGCGGATAGATAAGAACTTAAATGTCATTCATTATGCTAGTAAAAATCTTGATGCTGCTCAAAATAATTATGCTACCACTGAAAAAGAATTCCTAGCTGTAGTTTTTTGCTTGTGATAAATTTAGGAAGTATATTGTTGATCCTAAAATTACTATTCATACTGATCATGCTGCTATTAAGTACCTTATGGAAAAGAAAGATGCTAAACCTAGAATTATTAGATGGGTGCTTCTTTTACAAGAGTTTGATTTACATATTGTGGATAGGAAGCATGCTGAAAATCCTATTGCTGATAATTTTTCTAGATTATAAATATCCATGATGACCCTATTCCTGTTGATGCTAGTTTTCCTAATGAACAGTTAGCTGCAATAAAAGTGAGCTCTCAAGAGAGTCCATGGTATGATGATTATGCTAACTTTATTGTTTCCAAGTATTTGCCTCCTACCTTTACAGCTCAGCAAAGAAGAAAATTCTTCTATGATTTGAGGCATTATTTTTGGGATGACCCACACTTATATAAAGAAGGTGTTGATGGTATTATGCGAAGATGTGCTCCTGAAAATGAACAACGAGATATATTGAGAAAATGTCATAGTAGTGCTTATGGAGGACATCACGCTGGAGATAGAACTGCACATAAGGTTCTACAATCAGGTTTTTATTGGCCTACACTCTTTAAAGATGCTATAAAGTTTATTTTATCTTGTGATCAATGTCAAAGGGTTGGAAATATTTATAGACATAATGTAATGCATATGAATTATTCTCTTGTTATTGAACCGTTTGATTGTTGGGGTTTTGAATTTATGGGTCCTATCCCTCCTTCACAAGGCTACACTCATATTCTTGTTGATGTTGATTATGTTACTAAATGGGTAGAAGCTATACCTACTAAAAGTGTGTAACATCCCAAGTATGAAAAACAACCCTACAATGCTTGCTTCTTGTTTAAATTAAGTTTGCATCATTCCATCATGAGCATTGCATTTGTTTTCACTTGTTTTCCATTTGAAATTCAAATCAAATTTCAAAATTTGGTTCATACTTGGTATGTTCCAATGTTTCAAAATAGATTTCAAACAGCAACCATTCAAATGTTTCCAATAAACTTGAATTTCCAAATAATTAACTTGGTTAAATATTTCAATATTTCATATATTGCAAAATTCACTCAAATTCTCTTAAATTTCAAACAGCAACAAAATTTAAAATTTTGAAAAATAAAAGTTTGCACAACTGGGCTTTTGCAATAAATAACTAATAAAAATTATCACCAAAATTTTTCAACCCCAAAACCCTATTCCTTTTCCCTCTTTTCTTTCCTACAAAAATCAGGTGAACAAAAAAAAATAGAAACAGAAAAAAAACAAAAAAAAAGGGGGAGGGCAGGCCAGCCCAAGCGGGCTGACCCCACCACACCCCCACGAAGCCCAGGCGCCCACGACGTTGTCGTCTTCCTCCTCTATACGGAGACAGAGGAGGGGAGGGAACCCCACCGAGCAGCGCTCCACCAGCTCCACCTCCCCTCTACTTAACCCTCCGAAACCCCAAACCCTATCTCCCTCTTCCTCCTCCACAGCCGCCGCCACCCTCTCCCTTTCCTCTTTCCTCCTCTCAGTTGCCCTGCCTCTGAAGTTCTTCTCTGTTTTCTTCTGAACCTGAAGACAGCTCCATGGGAGGAAGTTTGGCGTGATGGTGAGGTGGTTGTGATCGTCGACGGGGGTTCTTCCTCGCGGGAATGGAATCGCCGCAGTACCATCTCCGTTTTTGCTGAAGGCGGCATGGACCGAGGGGGTTCCAGGCGCCGCGCCGTCAAGTTCTTCCGCCGCCAAGCTGCTGTCGCCGCCAACCGCTCCGCCCCGGCAGAACCTCCTGTCGCCTGCTCCCGCTCGACGAGCCCACGGTGAGCACGCCCTCTCTCCTCTCCCCTCTCCCCCTTCTCCTTTCCCCTCCGCGAGCAGGGCGAGCGCCCGCCCCGTGCCCCGCGCGGCACAGCCCTCGCACGCCGGCAGCAGTCGTCGTCGTCGATCTGTTCTTCGTAAGGTTTAGTTAACTGAACGCTGTGCAGTTTCGTCAGTTTAAAGCAGAAGCCTTACCTCAAAACCATCGCGAGCAGTACCTAATCAAAACCGAGCCGTAGCCCAGCTGGTTGCGCCCCGCGCGCGCGCGCCCGCGGTCCCGGGATCGAATCCCCCCGCGCGGGATTAAAACACATCTTTTTCTTCTTATTTTTTCAGATCCAGAATCAATTCGTTTTCGCACACAAATCCCTGTTAATTTTTTCCTAGTCCCTGGAATTTAATAAAATTGGCAGATTATCAAATAAACTTTGTAATTTAATAACTTTTGCTTGGAAACTCAAATTGCACAACTTTCAACATGAAAACCACTCCATTTTAAATTCTCTATCACATTATCAACTTTATTTCTGTTTTGGAATAATTGAAAATGCTGAAAACATTTATTACTTGTTAAATGCTCTAAATATTGCAAAATTCATAACTTGGACATAAAAAATTCCAAATTCAACAAATAAAATATGTTTTCCATACCAAATTAAATTCTCTACATGTTAAAACCATTTGTATACTGTTTTGAACATTTCAAATGGTTTCAAAAATTCAAATTCAAACAACTCTCTCAAATTTGGTCAAATTCATAACTAATTCAAATTTAATTCAAATGGCACATGTAAAATATGTTTTCCATGCAAAATTGAACAAGCTTTCCAAATATAAACATTGTTTCCTGTTTTGAATAATTAAAATTGGTTCAATAATTTAAATCTTGTTTAAATCATTTAAAATTGCTAAATTAATAACTTGGTCAAACTAAATTCCTTTTGAACATATAAAATATGTTTTCCATTCCATTTTCATGAACTTTGCAAATATCAACTTTGTGTTCTGTTTTAAATAAATTAAATTGCTGAAAACAAATGTTTCTTATTTAATGCATTTAAAATTGTCAAATTAATAACTTGCTCATTTTAAATCCATTTTCAACAAATGAAATATGTATTCCATCTAAAATTTTGTGTTCTTTCCAAATATGAATTTGGTTATCTGTTTTGAACAATTAAAATGGGTGAAAACAATGAATGGTTGTGTAACTCATTTAAGAAGCCAAATTTCATAACTTAATAAATAAAATCCCAAACTTGGTAAACAACATATCAAATTGAAGCTATTGTTGTTTTCTTATTGTTTTCATCATCCATGCATCATTATAATCAACCTTCACATGATGGTTATTTGTATATCACTTAATTCAACTTTAATTCTTGGGCCTTTCTATATGCAACCCAAATTGCATATGGTCCCATTTAAATATGTTTACCATGTCCACTAGCTTATCTTTGATGCATCAATTAAATTGTCATGCATCATCCCATGTTTGTGCATTATGCCATGTTATTGATTGTTCGTCTCTCTTCGTTGTTTGTTTGCTTCTTCCCGAATAGACGACGACGTTGAGACAGACGAGGTTTACGACACTACTTCAGAGGAGTTAGCCCAGTACCAGGCTACTGAGTTTGCAGGCAAGTATTCACTCACCTGAACCATTGTGTCCTTTCCACACTGGATACCGATACTCTCCGTTGTCTAATCTGCTAGCCTTAAGACTCGTTGCTTGTGTTCCGATCCTATCACATGTTATCCTGTAACCCTGATATAGCCTATCCTCCACACCTATAACCCTGTTGCTTGTTGCCTGTGTCTTACTAGCATGCTTAGGGTTGTTTATGCTCGAGTCTGATGTCCGTTATTTCTGTTACCATATTTACTATGTTCTGGGGGCTCGATGTTTAAACAACAACCTGTTAATGTATGAGGTAATGCTAATTTGATGATAAGGCACCGGCAGGAGGCCGGTATGGTTTTGAGGCCTGCTAGTGTCGAACTCAGGAAAAGTTCTTGTCCTCTGGATCCATGTTGAGAGTGCTAACCGCATGTGGGAAGCGTGTATGGGCGCCCCCCCCGCAACTCTGATTCGATTCGCATCTCGTCCAAATCGCCACACTTAGTTCGGGCTTTCCATTTGATGCACGCATATGGAGGTACGAACCCTTGGCGCCAGGGTGGAACTTTTGTAGTCGGCATTTAGGGCGGCATGGTCTTCCAGTGCTATGAGGGTCCCCCTTTTCTTCGTGGGGGCTCGATTAGCCGCGCACGCACAGCACGTGGTTCTTTGGGCTTGATGCGAAGAAGAGTTGGGTTGTGTTGAGTGCCTCGCTTGGTGGGTTTGATCCCCGTCTGGCGGGATATTCTTCCGTGTACGGCCAAATTGGTGCACCCCTACAGGGTTAAATCTTCTCGAGAAGCCGTGTTGTCCGCGGTTATGGATGACTTGGTGATAGGGCTGGCTAACAAGGATTAGACAACTTACACCTAATTAATAATAATCTGACTAGTAATAGGCTTATTGACACAATAACTTGAACCTTCATTAATCCAACTGTTTGGGTTATCCTCAGATTGCTTCTTTGGATAAGGGGCGAGATCCAGGATAGGTTTGCTTGAGGTTAGTGGTAGTTGGCTCCGATGCGCTATCTTATCCCTTTCTTTTAGCCGGATGTTGTAGCGTGTCTCTGTAGTTGGTTAGTGCAGCTCGCTGCCGCACCTTGGTATCCCCTATCTTTCGTTGAACCCAAAGCATCTGTACTTGGTGTTGTCGGGTACACTTTGGTATCTTGTGCGTCTTGCTTGCCAGTACTCGTCTGTACTGACCCCTTTGGGGCTGCGTGTTCTGCAGACTACGTTTCCGAGGATCCCCATGGTGGCTACTACGTGGAGTATGACGAGGCTGCTGACGAGTAGATAGCGGACCCGGGCAGGATCCGAGACTTCGTGGATGGGCTCCGTTCTTTTGTTTCCGGCCTCTTAGGCCTATTTGGATCTTGTCTGTACTCAGACACTTTGGATGCTTCCGCTGTGATGTAATGATGACTTGTTGGGACATGTGTCCTCTGCATGACTGTATTTGCTATCTCTGCTCTAGTGAGAGCTTTTGCCACTTATTTCTATTTCTTTGTGTCTTAGAGATTTGTTGTGATATCACTTGTTCAAATCCCGTTGACGTACCATGTGTGTATGTTATGAAGTACGTCAACGGAAGCATTCGGATTTCTATTGGATGGTTTCACAGACGATGAATAGTAGAGGATGGTTGTCACACGTTTACGTGTTGGCCTACTCATATTGAGATGCGGGTGCAGGTAGGCCCCGTAAGCCATTTATATACTGTTTAGCGGGCTGTGAGTATCCTCTAAAAGTCCGGGTGCGACAAATGGTATCAGAGCCTGTCTGCCTGTAGGATCCCTTTTACTGGTCGCAGTTGAGTCTAGAAACTATTTTGTAGCTATATAGGAAAAATGAAACGTGAGAGTAGGAATTCTGTTCTTTTATTTCTTTCCCCACCCACCCTCCCTTTTTCTGGTAAGGAAGTGCAACGTTGTTTTCTCTTCTCATCTAAACTTTCAAGTTAGGATTTCACGTATCCTGGTTTCTCTAGGATAGTTATATCTACTAGACCATAGGAATGGAGGTGGTTGTGACATGATTTATCATGTTGCCTACTCACGATTGAGAACGGAGGCACATAAGCCCCGGAAGCAGATCCTCTATTCCTTAAGCAGTAGATATTGATCCTTTAGAAGCCCGGATGGGTTTTCCGTAGTACCTCAGGAGTGTTTGGTCTCGTGTTTCCCGAATGTTGCTTCGATATCATGTTCTTCTCAAGATCCTTTTCGTCCGTTGGAACCTTGTTGTTGCTTGCCACTTCAGTTTTTCTACCGGTGTCTAATCAAAGCTTCCCCGGTCATCTGCAGATGGATCTCAGGTTCTACCCGCAGGTGGTTCGTATGACTCGTTGCGAGAGCACTGCCGGTTATCCGGAGATGCTGAGAGACATGGTCACTTTTCTGGGGTTCCGTTGGGCACCAGAGTACCAGGTCTACGAGCAGCAGCGAGAGTTTGAGCAGACCTACTACCAGGCTATCGTCTACATTCTGTCAGATGATGGCATGAGCGTAGTCCACCGCTACGAGGCAGTGGGTTCCACAGTGGATATGGCTGTGCAGCAGGCAGCTTATGTTAGCCTCACCGTCCTTCGTGCTGACTATTGGGGATTTGACGATTCCATCTATCGCCACATCCCCCGTGGTTACATAACTTCGGAGGGAGCTCACTTCACTCTCTACGACAACTTGGATGTTTACAAGCATGATAACTCCAGGCTGCACACCACCGCTCAGTTTGTGAGACACAGTGACGCAGTTGCCCGCACACTATCTCAGGAGTTGGCTTCAGTCAGAGAGCAGCTTTACCTTGCTTTGACTCGTCTGGCGACTTACACCATAGACTTTGTTGGAGACGAGCGCTTTGCACGTTTCGATCAGCCAGTTGGGCGTCGTCTGCCAGATGCTGGAGGTTACGAGCCGATCAGAGGTCCACTCCTTAACCTTGGTGCTGGTTACACTGGGATTCCACGCTTTGGAGCACAGGGAGTCGACGCTATGTACTTCACCACGCCTAGAGTCGGTCTCAGACCACGTCAGATCTACGTGGATCGTTGTTCCACCTACTTTCGTGGGCGTGCTCCTCACCGTACCTCTCGCCGTACTCCTCGCCGCCGTCCTGCGTGATGAGCATGGGAGTACCGATGTATCCATTCTTAGCTATGTTTAGATATCCTTTGACATTCGAACCATTTATGGTGTATTGGATATTCTGATGTATTTGAACATGTGATGGTGAACCTTGTGGTTGTCTATTCATGCGTCGGAATAATCTCTCTTTCGGTTGCCAAGTCTATCCTTTTCTATTGTTGTGCTAAAATGCATTTCCATTCAGGATGCCGCCAACAAGGAACAATACGCCTGAGCCACCGCCAATCGCGGAGCTGTTGACTCAGATGACCCAAGTCATGACGCAGATGGCCCAGTTTCAGGCTAATCAGCACATCAACCAGACAGCTCCACGAGTCAGCATCAAGGAGTTTCTCAGTCTGAGCCCAAGAGCTTTCGTGGCCACACGCGAGCCTCTGGACGCTGATGACTGGATCCGTGAGATAGCTAAGGCTCTGGAGATTGCACACGTAGCTGAAGAAGACAAGGTCAAGTATGCCTCCTATCTGCTGAAGGGTCAGGCAGCTACTTGGTGGGAAAACTTCCAGGCCATGAGAACTGGGATGCCAGTCACGTGGGATTGTTTCAAGGAAGCCTTCCTGAAGCACCACATTCCAGATGGTCTAATGGAAAGAATGCGTTAAGAGTTTTGCTCACTCAAGCAGGGCAAGTTGGACGTCATAGGGTATCAGAGTGAGTTCAATCGCCTCGCTCGATACGCTGGAGATGAGGTGTCCACTGAAGCTAAGAAGATGGCAAGGTTCCGTAGAGGGTTTAACCCGGAACTCAAGTATGCCCTCACCAATATCAAGGCCAACAGCTTCGAGGATCTCGTTAACACCGCGCTCAATGAAGAAAATGGGCGCAAGGCGTTCGAGGAGTCTCGCAAGCACTCGCGTGAGGGTGGTTCCTCCTCCAACATGACCACCCCTCCGCAGAAGCGGCACATCTGGGTACCAAATGGTGCTGTCACTCGGGCTCCATACGCCCAAACTTCTCCAGGCTTCGCTCCCCGCCCACCCAACCCTGCTCAGCTACATGATCAAAGGGCTTCGATGGGGCAGCCAAGGCCAGGGCCTCCTCGTGTCGTCACATGCTACAAGTGCAAGCAGACGGGACACTACGCCGACAAGTGCACGCAGAGGCAGCTACCTCCACCACCACCTCGTCCTAACACAAACCAGGCAATGGTGCGCGCTCCCCCGCCTAAGGCCTTCAACTCCAACAACAGGCCTGTCGGGAGGACCGCAAGGGTGAATCATGTCAAGATCGACAAAGCTGAGGAAGCTCCTGACGTCGTTCTAGGTACATTTTCCGTAAACTCTAATCCAGCTAAAGTATTGTTTGATACCGGAGCATCACATTCTTTCGTGTCAAAGATCTTTGCGACAGCAATTAAACTCCCTTTTGTTGGTTTGGGTTCCCCGCTAGTGGTCAACTCCCCTGGAGCAACTATGCAAACGTCCAAGATCAGTCACAAAAATCAAATTCTAATTGGAGGCCACATATTCCTTGCTTCTCTCATACTGCTTGGCAATTCTGACATTGATGTCATTCTTGGTATGGATTGGCTGAAGGCCAATAAAGCAAGAATTGACCGTGCTCAAAAGTCAATAACTCTGTCCCACCCTTCTGGCCAGATAATCTATTCTCCACATGAATCAAGTCCCATTCAGCTATGCACCCTCAATGCAAAACCTCTACCTTCACTTGAAAATGTTCCGGTGGTTTGCGACTTCCCTGACGTCTTTCCAGAAGAGTTACCAGGAATGCCTCCGGACAGAGCTGTTGAGTTCGTGATCGAACTTGAACCAGGTACTGCTCCAATCTCTAAGCATCCTTACAAGATAGGAACTCCCGAGCTGAAGTTGTTGAAGGAACAAATTGATATGTACATGGAAAAAGGTTACATTCAACCTAGTTCCTCGGCTTGGGGTTGCCCAACTCTGTTCGTTGCGAAGAAGGATCACACAAAGAGACTCGTTGTTGACTATCGTCCTCTTAACGAGAAGACCATCAAAAACAAGTATCCAATTCCTCGCATCGATGATCTTTTTGATCAACTTGCTGGAGCCTCAATATTCTCCAAGTTGGACTTGAGAATGGGTTACCATCAAATAAAGATCAGAAAAGAGGATATTCCAAAGACAGCCTCCACCACTCGCTACGGTCTATATGAATTCACCGTCATGTCCTTTGGTCTCACCAACGCACCGACGACCTTCTCTCGACTCATGAATTCTGTCTTCCATGAATACCTCGACAAGTTCGTTGTGGTATATCTTGATGACATTCTTGTCTACTCCAAATCCGAGGAAGAGCATGAAGAAGATCTTCGTCTAACTCTCATGAAGCTTCGCGAAAATTGTCTTTATGCCAAATTCTCCAAATGTGAGTTCTGGATTTCAGAACTTGCTTACCTTGGTCATGTCATCTCTGCCAAGGGCATAGCCATTGATCCAGAAAAGGTTAAAGCAATTGTTGATTGGAAACCTCCAAAGACGGTGAAGCAAGTAAGAAGTTTTCTTGGCTTGGCTAGCTATTGCCGTCGCTTCGTCCCAAACTTCTCCAAGATTGCCAAACCTCTCACTGACCTCACAAAGAAGGACAAGAAGTTCGTCTGGTCTCCACAATGTGATGAGAGCTTCAATCTCCTCAAGACTAAACTCACTTCTACACCAGTTCTGGTTGGCCCAGATCCTTCCAAACCTTTCCAAATATTCTGTGATGCTTCTCTCCAAGGTCTAGGTGCAGTTCTTATGCAAGAACGTCAAGTTGTGGCTTATGCTTCACGTCAGTTGAACACACATGAGCTCAATTATCCCACTCATGACCTTGAACTTGCAGCAGTTGTGTTTGCCCTCAAGAAATGGAGACAATACTTGTTGGGTAATCGCACTGAAATCTTTTCCGATCATAAGAGTCTGAAATACATCTTCACTCAACCAGATCTAAACCTCAGACAAAGGAGATGGATTGAAAAGATCAAATACTTTGATCTTACCATTTCTTACACTCCAGGCAAGGCTAATGTTATGGCCGATGCTCTCAGTCGCAAGTCGTATTGTAATAATCTCATGATCATGGAAAGCCAACCTCCTCTTCATGAAGAATTCCAGAAGCTCAACCTTGGTCTTGTTCCTCAAGGCTATCTTGCGAACTTGACAGCCACTCCAACTCTTGAGGACAAGATTCGTTCTGAACAACTTCGTGATGCTGAAATCAAGAAGATTGTAGAACACATCAAAGCAGGTAATGAGAAATTTGAGTGCTTCTCAATTGATGACAAGGGAACTGTATTCTTCGAAGGACGCATTGCAGTTCCTCAAATTCAAAGTCTCAAAGATGTCATTATCAAGGAGGCTCATGAAACTCCTCTCTCCATACACCCTGGAAGTACAAAGATGTACCAGGATCTCAAGACACTGTATTGGTGGCCTAGCATGAAACGTGAAATTGCTCAATACGTTTCTGAATGCGACGTTTGTCAACGTGTCAAGGCAGTTCATCAGAAAACAGCCGGTCTCCTCCAACCTCTGAAAATCCCTGAGTGGAAGTGGGACATGATTGAAATGGACTTCGTCACTGGTTTTCCAAAGTCCAAGAGGGGCAACGATGCAATCTTCGTTGTCATTGATCGACTCACTAAAGTAGCTCACTTCTTTTCTATAAAAGAGACAATCTCAGCTAGTCAGTTAGCAGAGCTCTACACAGCAAAGATTGTTCCTCTTCATGGTGTTCCATTGGAAATAAGCTCAGACCGTGGAAGCATCTTCACTTCTCATTTCTGGAAAAGCTTTCAAGAAGCATTGGGCACCAAGCTTCTGTTCAGCACAGCCTACCACCCTCAGTCTCAATCGCAAGTCGAAAGAGTCAATCAGATTCTCGAGGATATGCTCAGAGCATGTGGTCTCTCTTTTGGCATGAAATGGGAGGAATGTCTTCCATATGCTGAATTCTCCTACAACAACAGCTTCCAGGCAAGCCTAGGCATGGCATCATTTGAGGCTCTCTATGGCCGCAGATGCAGGAGTCCAATCAATTGGTCTGGAGCTGGTGAACGTTCACTCTTAGGCCCTGACATTCTTAAGGAGGCCGAAGAGAAAGTTCGCATCATTCGTGACAATCTGAGGATTGCTCAATCTCGTCAGAAAAGCTACTACGACAGCAAACACAGGGACATGGTCTATGCAGCTGGAGACAAAGCATATCTCCGTGTAACTCCCCTCAGAGGCACTCATCGTTTTGGTGTCAAAGGAAAGCTTGCACCAAGATATATTGGTCCCTTCAACATTCTCTCAAGGCGTGCAGAAAATGCCTATCGTCTTGAACTTCCAGAAAAGCTATCCAAGGTGCACGATGTGTTTCACGTGTCACAGCTCAAGAGGTGCTTCAAAGATCCAGGTCGTGCGGTTGATCATGATTCCATTAATCTGCAAGAAGACCTCTCTTATGAAGAGCATCCTGTTCGCATTCTCGATGAGACCGAGCGCAAAACTCGCAACAAGAGCACCAAGTTCTTAAAAGTGCAGTGGTCTCATCATTTCGATAAAGAGGCAACGTGGGAGACCGAAGAGGATCTTCGCAAGAAGTATCCGGCCTTTTCTCTTCTCAGTAGGAATCTCGGGGCGCGATTCCTTCAAGGGGGGCGTTTTGTAACATCCCAAGTATGAAAAACAACCCTACAATGCTTGCTTCTTGTTTAAATTAAGTTTGCATCATTCCATCATGAGCATTGCATTTGTTTTCACTTGTTTTCCATTTGAAATTCAAATCAAATTTCAAAATTTGGTTCATATTTGGTATGTTCCAATGTTTCAAAATAGATTTCAAACAGAAACCATTCAAATGTTTCCAATAAACTTGAATTTCCAAATAATTAACTTGGTTAAATATTTCAATATTTCATATATTGCAAAATTCACTCAAATTCTCTTAAATTTCAAACAGCAACAAAATTTAAAATTTTGAAAAATAAAAGTTTGCACAACTGGGCTTTTGCAATAAATAACTAATAAAAATTATCACCAAAATTTTTCAACCCTAAAACCCTATTCCTTTTCCCTCTTTTCTTTCCTACAAAAATCAGGTGAACAAAAAAAATAGAAACACAAAAAAAAACAAAAAAAAAGGGGGAGGGCAGGCCAGCCCAAGTGGGCTGAGCCCACCACACCCCCACGAAGCCCAGGCGCCCACGACGTTGTCGTCTTCCTCCTCTGTACGGAGACAGAGGAGGGGAGGGAACCCCACCGAGCAGCGCTCCACCAGCTCCACCTCCCCTCTACTTAACCCTCCGAAACCCCAAACCCTATCTCCATCTTCCTCCTGCACAGCCGCCGCCACCCTCTCCCTTTCCTCTTTCCTCCTCTCAGTTGCCCTGCCTCTGAAGTTCTTCTCTGTTTTCTTCTGAACCTGAAGACAGCTCCATGGGAGGAAGTTTGGCGTGATGGTGAGGTGGCTGTGATCGTCGACGGGGGTTCTTCCTCGCGGGAATGGAATCGCCGCAGTACCATCTCCGTTTTTGCTGAAGGCGGCGTGGACCGAGGGGGTTCCAGGCGACCGCGCCGTCAAGTTCTTCCGCCGCCAAGCTGCTGTCGCCGCCAACCGCTCCGCCCCGGCAGAACCTCCTGTCGCCTCCTCCCGCTCGACGAGCCCGCGGTGAGCACGCCCTCTCTCCTCTCCCCCTTCTACTTTCCCCTCCGCGAGCAGGGCGAGCGCCCGCCCCGTGCCCCGCGCGGCACAGCCCTCGCACGCCGGCAGCAGTCGTCGTCGTCGATCTGTTCTTCGTAAGGTTCGGTTAACTGAACGCTGTGTAGTTTCGTCAGTTTAAAGCAGAAGCCTTACCTCAAAACCATCGCGAGCAGTACCTAATCAAAACCGAGCCGTAGCCCAACTGGTTGCGCCCCGCGCGCGCGCGCCCGCGGTCCCGGGATCGAATCCCCCCGCGCGGGATTAAAACACATATTTTTCTTCTTATTTTTCCAGATCCAGAATCAATTCGTTTTCGCACACAAGTCTCTGTTAATTTTTTCCTAATCCCTGGAATTTAATAAAATTGGCAAATTATCAAATAAACTTTGTAATTTAATAACTTTTGCTTGGAAACTCAAATTGCAAAACTTTCAACATGAAAACCACTCCATTTTAAATGCTCTACCACATTATCAACTTTATTTCTGTTTTGGAATAATTGAAAATGCTGAAAACATTTATTACTTGTTAAATGCTCTAAATATTGCAAAATTCATAACTTGGACATAAAAAATTCCAAATTCAACAAATAAAATATGTTTTCCATACCAAATTAAATTCTCTACATGTTAAAATCATTTGTATACTGTTTTGAACATTTCAAATGGTTTCAAAAATTCAAATTCAAACAACTCTCTCAAATTTGGTCAAATTCATAACTAATTCAAATTTAATTCAAATGGCACATGTAAAATATGTTTTCCATGCAAAATTGAACAAGCTTTCCAAATATAAACTTTGTTTCCTGTTTTGAATAATTAAAATTGGTTCAATAATTTAAATCTTGTTTAAATCATTTAAAATTGCTAAATTAATAACTTGGTCAAACTAAATTCCTTTTGAACATATAAAATATGTTTTCCATTCCATTTTTCATGAACTTTGCAAATATCAACTTTGTGTTCTGTTTTAAATAAATTAAATTGCTGAAAACAAATGTTTCTTATTTAATGCATTTAAAATTGTCAAATTAATAACTTGCTCATTTTAAATCCATTTTCAACAAATGAAATATGTATTCCATCTAAAATTTTGTGTTCTTTCCAAATATGAATTTGGTTATCTGTTTTGAACAATTAAAATGGGTGAAAACAATGAATGGTTGTGTAACTCATTTAAGAAGCCAAATTTCATAACTTAATAAATAAAATCCCAAACTTGGTAAACAACATATCAAATTGAAGCTATTGTTGTTTTCTTATTGTTTTCATCATCCATGCATCATTCTAATCAACCTTCACATGATGGTTATTTGTAGATCACTTAATTCAACTTTAATTCTTGGGCCTTTCTATATGCAACCCAAATTGCATATGGTCCCATTTAAATATGTTTACCATGTCCACTAGCTTATCTTTGATGCATCAATTAAATTGTCATGCATCATCCCATGTTTGTGCATTATGCCATGTTATTGATTGTTCGTCTCTCTTCGTTGTTTGTTTGCTTCTTCCCGAATAGACGACGACGTTGAGACAGACGAGGTTTACGACACTACTTCAGAGGAGTTAGCCCAGTACCAGGCTACTGAGTTTGCAGGCAAGTATTCACTCACCTGAACCATTGTGTCCTTTCCACACTGGATAACGATACTCTCCGTTGTCTAATCTGCTAGCCTTAAGACTCGTTGCTTGTGTTCCGATCCTATCACATGTTATCCTGTAACCCTGATATAGCCTATCCTCCACACCTATAACCCTGTTGCTTGTTGTCAGTGTCTTACTAGCATGCTTAGGGTTGTTTATGCTCGAGTCTGATGTCTGTTATTTCTGTTACCATATTTACTATGTTCTGGGGGCTCGATGTTTAAACAACAACCTGTTAATGTATGAGGTAATGCTAATTTGATGATAAGGCACCGGCAGGAGGCCGGGTATGGTTTTGAGGCCTGCTAGTGTCGAACTCAGGAAAAGTTCTTGTCCTCTGGATCCATGTTGAGCGCGCTAACCGCATATGGGAAGCGTGTATGGGCGCCCCCCGCAACTCTGATTCGATTCGCATCTCGTCCAAATCGCCACACTTAGTTCGGGCTTTCCATTTGATGCACGCATATGCAGGTACGAACCCTTGGCGCCAGGGTGGAACTTTTGTAGTCGGCATTTAGGGCGGCGTGGTCTTCCAGTGCTATGAGGGTCCCCCTTTTCTTCGTGGGGGCTCGATTAGCCACGCACGCACAGCACGTGGTTCTTTGGGCTTGATGCGAACAAGAGTTGGGTTGTGTTGAGTGCATCGCTTGGTGGGTTTGATCCCCGTCTGGCGGGATATTCTTACGTGTACGGCCAAATTGGTGCACCCCTGCAGGGTTAAATCTTCTTGAGAAGCCGTGTTGTCCGCGGTTATGGATGACTTGGTGATAGGGCTGGCTAACAAGGATTAGACAACTTAGACCTAATTAATAATGATCTGGCTAGTAATAGGCTTATTGACACAATAACTTGAACCTTCATTAATCCAACTGTGTGGGTTATCCTCGGATTGCTTCTTTGGATAAGGGGCGAGATCCAGGATGGGTTTGCTTGAGGTTAGTGGTAGTTGGCTCCGATGCGCTATCTTATCCCTTTCTTTTAGCCGGATGTTGTAGCGTGTCTCTGTAGTTGGTTAGTGCAGCTCGCTGCCGCACCTTGGTATCCCCTATCTTCCGTTGAACCCAAAGCATCTGTATTTGGTGTTGTCGGGTACACTTTGGTATCTTGTGCGTCTTGCTTGCCAGTACTCGTCTGTACTGACCCCTTTGGGGCTGCGTGTTATGCAGACTACGTTTCCGAGGATCCCCATGGTGGCTACTACGTGGAGTATGACGAGGCTGCTGACGAGTAGATAGCGGACCCGGGCAGGATCCGAGACTTCGTGGATGGGCTCTGTTCTTTCGTTTCCGGCTTCTTAGGCCTATTTGGATTTTGTCTGTACTCAGACACTTTGGATGCTTCCGCTGTGATGTAATGATGACTTGTTGGGACATGTGTCCTCTGCATGACTGTATTTGCTATCTCTGCTCTAGTGAGATCTTTTGCCACTTATTTCTATTTCTTTGTGTCTTAGAGATTTGTTGTGATATCACTTGTTCAAATGCCGTTGACGTACCATGTGTGTATGTTATGAAGTACGTCAATGGAAGTATTCGGATTTCTATTGGATGGTTTCACAGACGATGAATAGTAGAGGATGGTTGTCACACGTTTACGTGTTGGCCTACTCATATTGAGATGCGGGTGCAGGTAGGCCCCGTAAGCCATTTATCTACTGTTTAGCGGGCTGTGAGTATCGTCTAAAAGTCCGGGTGCGACAAAGTGCTTATGGTGAAACCTCATTAAAAATTCTTAAAGAAATTATTTTCCCTAGGTTTGGTCTGCCTAGATATCTTATGACTGATGGGGGTTCTCATTTTATTCATGGTGGTTTTAGAAAGACTCTTGCTAAATATGATGTTAATGATGGAATTGCCTCACCCTATCATCCTCAAACTACTGGGCAAGTAGAATTACCAAATAGAGAAATCAAATCTATCTTGCAAAAGACTGTTAACAAATCTAGAAACAATTGGGCTAAGAAATTAAATGATGCTCTGTGGGCTTATAGAACTGCTTATAAAAATCCCATGGGCATGTCTCCTTATAAGATGGTTTATGGAAAAGCTTTTCACTTGCCTTTAGAATTAGAACACAAAGTTTATTGGGCAGTGAAAGAACTAAATAGAGATTTTAAACTTGCTGGTGAGAAAAGGTTGCTTGAATTAAGTTCCTTAGATGAATGGAGGAGCAAAGCATATGAAAATGCTAAGCTCTTTGAAGAGAAAGTTAAAAGGTGGCACGATAAGAGAATTATTAAAAGATAATTTCATGTTGGTGAGAAAGTGCTATTGTATAGGTCTCGTCTCAGATTTTTTGCAAGAAAATTACTCTCCAGATGGAAAGGACCTTTTGTTATTGAAGAGGTATATTGTTCGGGGGCAATTAAAACTGTTTCCCTTGAAGACAACACTTCACAAGTGGTGAATGGCCAATGACTCAAGCATTATATTTCTGGAGATCCTTATAATGAAAATGTTGATTGTATTCGAGCCATGATCTAGGAGGAATTTATTAAGAAGCATATTTCAGAAGCTGCAGAGTCAGTTTTCGAATAGGTATCGGTTTTGGTAAGAAAACGTTCGCGAAACATCTTCCAACTTTTATTTTTACTGTTTTTGGAAAATACGAAAAATTATGAGCCGGAAACAAGGCGGAGACGGAGCCCGGAGGCTCCACACCATGGGGCGGCGCGGGCCCACCCTTGGCCGCGCCAGCCTAGGGTGTGGGTGCCCCGGAGCCCCTCTCCGACTCGTTTTTGACCTGGACTTTCCTTTCGTTATGAAACTTTTTTCTATATAATCCCCCGAGGTCCGTATATCGTTTTCTCGTCGTGTTTCTGTTTCGAGCTGTTTCTGCCAGGATCTGTTTTCTGCCACCAACGACAACAAGGGGAAGGGACCAAAGGAAGATGCTCTCCAAGACCTGGAGCCGGAGGAGGAGATCGAGAGTGGAGCTGAAGGAGATGTATAAGAAAACCCACGAGCGCATCCACGTGCCACCATCGCAAGCATTATAGTGGTGGGTAATCCCTTGAAGCTCAAGAGAGGCGCGCGGATAAGCACCAGAGGGAAGGTTCCACGTCACCCCTTAGCATCAAGGGCACCTACTGCAGGCGTCAAGAACTACTTCCACTCTTTAATTCATGATTATCAGTACAAAAGGTGCCCCATAGGTATTTGCCCTCTATGTGGTATATCAATCGTTCTAACCGTGCAGATGAAGGAAGCTCCCAACCTAAGGAAGAGTGGGGGGGAAATCTTGGTGGCTGGGATTCACAGTCACAGGAATGCAAACTGTATTGATCGCAATACGGAGGTGATGCATATGCTTATGTTCGCAATTGGAGATCTGAAGAAATCAATTGATAAGCTCATCGAGAAGGATTCACCACCACCACATAAGAATGATTCGTCATTGGTTTTGGCATCCCCTCGGCTTGTTCCAAGCTTGGGGGGAGTGCCGCGGTATCACATCACTATCTTTCATCTTTTTACTTTTTCAGTAGAGTCATATAATGAGTAGAGAAGTTATCATATAGGATGGTTTGCAGTATGGACGTATCTCTCCTTAGTTGGTTATCGTTGTATCCGTTGGTGTGAGTTGCCGGTTTGAAATATTTATGAGAAGTTTCATCATTTACTTTCTGCACACATTATTTTAGTTTTCAATTTATGTCATATGGTTGAGCTTGTTGTTAGTATTTGGTGTCACTCTGGAGATCATCAAGTTAATCTAGTTGGTTTTGGCAAACTTAGCTTGGGTCATCAGAAATAATAATGTGAGATGCTAGCATAAGAAAGAGGAATTTGCCTATTAGCTCATAAACTTAGTATTCGCAAGTTAAGATCGCTTGGGCTTTCAATCAAGATTGCATGATTGGTTTCATCATATGTATATTTGTTTGTTTCCCCTCAACTCTTATGCTTGCTACCCAGCCTTGCTAGCCAAAAACCCTATACTTAGTATGATCTCTACTCGTGCACCCAAACCCTGAACCAAAACCTTGCCAGTTGTGTCCACCATACCTTCCTATATGTGGTATTTCACCGCCACTCCAAGTAAATTGCTCATGTGCTACCTTTAAAACTTTCAAAATTACTCCTGTTTTGTGTTCCTGTTTTTTCTCATGAGGACGTCAATAGAGAATCTTTATCTCACTTGTTGATTGGACTTCAAACACCTAGACTAGTGGCTTTATCCTCTTATCCAAATGCTAGAAGAGCTAGCAGCGGGGTGCCTAGCTCATATGGGAGCCCGATTTATCAGTCAAAGCATAATCGTGTAAACAAAAAAGAATGGGGGATGACCTTCTTCACCAGTTGCGTCCCTCATATGGGAGCCGCTCTTATGAAGTCTAGTTGGCTTGTGACGTACTGTATTTTCTGTTTATCATTCATTGACACTAGAATACACCTCTCAAGATTAGACACTCCTCCTGTTTGTGATTGTTGGCAGGCACACAAGATTCGGTTAGCCATGGTTTGTGTAAGATGGATGGGAGCAGTGTCAAATTTTTATACCTCTGTTTTATAAAATAAAAAGCTCTAGCACATGAGTGATCAATGCTTCCCTCTGCGAAGGGCCTGTCTTTTACATTTATGTTGAGTCAATAAACCCATTCCTTTATGTCTCCAGCAAGCATTTGAGTTGTTGTGATCTCACCATCTATATGTTGATTTATTCAATCATGTTTTCTATCCTTCTTTGTTTAGCACATGCTTTATTATCTGAATGAATATTACTTTGAAAGCTATGAATCACTGTAAAAGGATTGTTATAATTAAACATGTTAAGCTCTACAATATAATACTTGTTATAAAGACTTCACCTAAGATAAGTATGATATAATTAAATGTTCTCTAACCAAGAATGAAGTTTACAATCACCAATTTTGATTCTCTCTTTTGCATCTTTGTTTGTGACTCCCATTACTCGTTAGGTTATATGAGAGGAAGTTGTTGTCTATAATGATTGGTGCATAGACAAATGTGATGCTTCTTGTCCGTACTTTATTTATCGACTCTTCACTCCATAAATCTGTGGTCATGTTTCCTGAGTTCAGTTTTGCTTGGGGACAAGCGAGGCTAAGCTTGGGGGTACGTCCATTTTTCATCACTATTTTATATCATAATTTTATGTTATTCATCGATATATTTCATGTTATGATGCATCCCATATGTTATTTTATCTTATTTTGCATGTTTCACAGTTTTTGGAGAATAAACACTGGGACCAGGAATCTGATGGAAAAAGCACCACCGAGATACCATATTTCAGAAAAACAGAAGAAGAAGTGGGACACCGGGGCTATTTTAGAAGTTCAGAAGAGGAGTCCAGCCAGAAGAGGAGCCAGAGGGGGGCCACCAGGGGCCCACACCATGAGGTGGCGCCCCTTGGCCACGCCACCAGGTGGTGTCGCCACCCTGGCCCACCTCTAGGGGATATCTTTCGCGCACTTGGCCCCCAGGAAACCCTAAGCCTCATACCATCATCGAAGAATTATTCCGCCGCCGACTCGGGGCGGAAAACACACGAGAGAGAAAAGCTCTCTCGAATGGAGAAATCTGGCGGGGAAATTCCTCTCCGGAGAGGGGAAATCACCGCCATCGTCACCGTCATCACTCCGGGCATCATCAAGATCGTCGTCATCATCATCATCACCACCAACACCAGCACCCTCATCATCCATCGTCATCCCGTTGTAACAATTAGGGGCCTCTATCGTTGTTTTACATTAGATCTCTCTCCCAGCGTGGATTACTTGTTAGTAGTTGATGCTTGTGAGATTTATCGGTGTTTGCACTTTATGAACAGATTTTTATCATCCATTATACCACCTCTGATTATGATCCATATGATGTCTTGTGAGTAGTTCGTGTTGTTCTTGAGGACATGGGAGAAGTCAAGTTGTTAGTAGTGAAGTAATGTTGAGTAATATTCAATATTTGATATTTTAGTTGTGGTGTTATTCTTCTAATGGTGTCATGTGAACGTCGACTACATGATAATTCACAATTTATGGGCCTATGGGAATGCATCGTGTATTTGGCTACTAATTGTGGGGCTGCCGAAGTAACAGAAACCTAAACCCCCGTTAGGAAACCATTACACGAGTGAGCGTAGGATCTCGAAGTTTAAAGCTGTGGTTAGATTTTTTTTCTTAATTACTTTCTAGTAGTTGCGGATGCTTGCAAGGGGTATAATAACAAGTATGTATTAGTCTTGGATGGGACGGTACATTATCATAGGTTCACCCACACAACACTTATCAAAACACCTAAGATTATTCAGCGGCATGGAACAAAAGCATTTGACAGAAACCTCCCGTGTGTCCTCGAGAACGTTTGTTAATCATAAGTAAACCCACCGGCTTGTCCTTTGCTGAAGAAAGGATTGGGCCACTTGCTGCAATTATTACTACTGCATTTTATTTACTCGCACTTTATTTATCTGCAATATCAAAAACCCCTACAAATTTCTCTTTCAGTGTTTACAGTTATTCCTTCATCGAAACTGCTTGTCAACACCTTCTGCTCCTCGTTGGGTTCGACACTCTTATTTATTGAAAGTACTACGATACACCCCCTATACTTGTGGGTCATCACTCCCTCTAGTTGAGCAGATCAACATCATTCGGTTGATTCTGAGGGGTTCAAGGTGTCCAAAGGCAAGAGGTCGGTGCCGCTGGTGACGCCAATCTCTGGTACTAGGCGCACTGCGCCAAGGACCCAGGTAATTTTTGTACCTGGGACCTATCTTCGAATTTCTTGATTCTGGATTCCCTTGCGGATACACATTTGCTTTTGGTTGTAAAAGGTTCTTGAGTGGATTTGAAATCGTCAGGTGGTCCTTTTCCTTCATCCCTCCTCTCTCTTTGTTTCATTCCAAAGAGGTCGCCCAAGACAAGCTTGCACAGACCTTAGTGAAAAGGAAGGTAGCAGGAGAAGCCCTTTCCAACAGAGCGGTAAATTAAGCCGCTCAGAGCGAGCCGTCGACCTTTGACAGAAACCTCCCGTGTGTCACCCTTGTTGTCCCCCACCCCTCGGCAACGAGGTTGCGCCAAGGGACAAGGATCTAGGTTTTCCTATAGCATCCATGCGGCAATCTGCAAAAATAAAAATAAGTCGCTACTCCACACAGGACCCCGTCCGATATGCGCACTACGCCAGCCCTCCGCCAAGCACGGTTTTCCAAGAGTGATACCCAATGAGAGCCATGGGTTGGAATCCTCTAGCATCGGGCGCAGGGGCTAAAGATCGCAACTTAAGGTTGGTCACAGTGGGAGTAACATACCTAATAACATAAGTGTCCCTTAGGTAAAACAATTATGTGGCACATATTTAATGAGGAGAGAGGGAAGGGTGATACTATGTTACCGTCACATCACACATTCCAATACACAATGAGTCTGCATACTAATAAATATGACACTAGATAGATGTTACTTCTCATTATGAAGGTAGTAACATAGTATAGAAAATATATATGTTACTAGTGTATGTTACTCTCCCATTGTGACTAGCCTAAGTAATGCCTTACAAAAAAAAGGATTGATATTTTTTCTCCACGAAACGATGACGCGAGAGTTTTCAGATTTGGAGCTTAGGAGCATAGAAAACGGCGGTCCTCTTAGCTCTCTTGTCCGATTTTTTGGTAGAAGCTCTAGATCTGATGCTTTCTAGAGCCAAGACTGTGGGGGCACATTGGCTGTGTCATCTCACCATTTGATCGCAGAGGGAGTCACTCACCTACAATATGCGGATGACACGATTATCCATATCCAAAATTCACCCCTAGGGCTGGCCAATTTGAAGTTCTTACTTATCTGCTTTGAGATGTTGTTTGGCATGAACATTAACTTCCATAAAAGTGAATTTATTGTCAAGGGATGAGAAGAGGGGGGCATAACAAAGTGGAGAACTCTTGAATCGCCACGAGGATTCCTTCCCCTTGAATTACGTAGGGTTTACGATAGCTAATCATAAGCTGACCATTGTTTACATGGAGCAGGCGGTGGCGAAAGTGTGTTTTCACATGGAACCCTGGAAAGACATGCTACGCGATTCACGCCAGTGGATGCGTGTTTGTCCATTCTCCCGATATTTGATAAATACCGCGGCCGTTTCTTCTAGGAAGGGAAAGGCAACAAGCGCACGTACCACATGGTTAGGTGCGAGGAAATCTGCAAGCCTAGGAATAAGGGTGGTCTTCATGTGTCCAATACCAAGTTGGTCAACAAGGTCCTTATTGCCAACTAGAGTTGGAGGTTCTTCTCGATAAGATGAAGTCTCTTGGCGAGACTACTTAGGTCCAAGTACCCAGGTGCGGTGGACATTTTTGGGTCCAATCTTGCTGAATGGTCTCAATTCTGGCACTTCTTGCACAAAGTTAAGGATGCTTTTAAGCTTGCCACCAGGTTCTTGCTAGTAATGGAGAGTCTATTCGCTTTTGGAATCATCATTGGACCGATGCTAGTCCCCTCGGTTCTAGATTCCCACACCTCTACGCGATTTCCTACAGCCCTTGATGCCCTGATTAGTCAAGCTCATGTTGGGGACAGAATAATTGTGCACGGTTAACCGATAACCGAGAAAGCGAACCGAAAAAACCGAAACCGAATCGAAATTATGGTTATTTTGGTTTTCGGTTAAGGTTACGGTTAGTAAAATAGCTAACCATATGCATGTGGTTAATACAGTTAATAACCGAAAACCAAATGGTTAACCGTTAAAAAACCGAATGCTATTAACACGTACTTATTTGCTACTTTTATTAACTTTATAGGCTACTTGTAGCATGTGATTTGCTACTTGTATATACTTTCATTAACTTTTATAGGTTATTTGCCACTTTGGACCACATGCGTATTAATTTTATAGTCTATTCCATTATTTTGTAATATATGGGCATTAGAAGAAATTGTCATTTTAAAATTCGCCTCAAGTTTGGTTAATTTGGTTATTACCCAAACCAAACCGAAATTAAATGGTTATTACCGAAACCGAACCGTATCCTCATACAAAACCGTATTTACCGAAGTATTGAAAGTGTACAAACCGAAAAAACCGTATAAACCGAACTGAATTAACCATATTAACCGAATTCCCAGTTGATGGAACCTCGATTTTAGTCGTTGTTTTGGCTCTCTGGAGCTTGATCAGTGGCAACTCCTAGTTGAGGATATTGAAGGGGTTGAGCACCCAGAGGGCCTAAACGGAGTGTCTTGGGCTCTGGAATCCTCGGCCTTATTTTCCACCAAATCTCTATACATAAGACTCTCCCTCTTGATTCTCCAAACCCTAGTGCCATGGACTGATGCTCCACTATAAGTGCAAATTTTCCTTTGCCAGTTGTCGCGTGGACGCCTCCCATCTAACGATCCGATCGTGCTGAGGCATGGTCCATCCAATGGGCAGTGTGTCCTTTGTGATCGACCTTAGGACTCCAGACACATTTTTTCGGGTATGTGCTTGTCCAGTTTGCGTTGGCCTTAAAGTATCGTAGAATCCTGCAAATTTCTTTGATCTTGTTCAGATACTGTCAGGTTTTGATGAAAAAACACGCAAAGTGTTGTGTATGTTGTTTGCCGCGGTGTGCTTGGCGCTTTGGTTGATCGGAAACAAGTTTACTATTAAAGCGAAATTCCCAAGCAACCAGCTGATTGCATTTTCAAAATTTTGATTCTCTTGCAGTTCTGGAGGGCCCTTCTCAACGTCGAGGTCACGCCGCGCTTAAAGCCGTCTTCAGCGCCACCTGCTCGTCTCCTGCCAGAGCTGAAGGTGTTCTGTTTGGGTGTTTTGCAGCTGCGTCTTCAGTGTCTTCCTTTTCGTTTCCTGCTTGTTGACCTTAGCCTTGTGGCTTTATATTAATTAAAGTCGGGCACGTGGTGCCTTCAGTCAAAAAAAAATACTAGGTTCTATTAAACCTAGGGGAAGCGATGCTCTCCGAGCCTCGCATTGCGTGTTAATATATGCGAAGGTAAGCCCCAACGCAGGCGTTTACATAGGGAGGTCCACCTGCATACGTACTCGATGGGTGGAGTACTTACTCCATACCTCTTGTACGTATACGGGACAGGGAATACATTGAGGGTTTAACAGCCCCCCTTAATCACAACCTTGTGAAAGGTTGAGATTACGCCTAAATTCTAGAAGTTCTTTTACAGGTAAAGGCTTGGTGAAACCATCTGCAACTTGATCCTTGCTTGAGATGAACTTGATATCTAGTTGTTTGTTTGCAACTCTCTCACGAACAAAATGATAATCAATCTCTATATGCTTGGTTCTGGCATGAAAGATAGGATTTGCTGACAGATAAGTAGCTCCTAAATTATCACACCATAGACATGGTTTTACCTTTAGTGACACTCCAAGTTCTTTCAACAGTGCCTCAACCCATATTAATTCTGCTGTAGCATTTGCTAAAGATTTATATTCTGCTTCTGTACTGGACCTAGATACAGTGGCTTGCTTGCATGCATTCCAGGAGATCAAGTTTGGTCCAAAGAAAATAGCAAACCCTCCTGTTGATCTCCTGTCATCAAGGCATCATGCCCAATCAGCATCTGAAAAGGCACTAAGCAAACTAGAAGAGGATCTCTGAAATGTTAGTCCAACTTTCAAAGTACCATTGATGTATCTCAAAATTCTCTTAACAGCTGTCCAATGAGATGTTGTGGGAGCATGCAAATATTGGCAGACTTTGTTTACTGAAAAAGATATGTCTGGTCGAGTCAATGTAAGGTACTGAAGTGCACCTACAATGCTTCTATAATTTGTGCTATCATCCGAACCAAGAGGAGTGCCATCAACAAGAGATAATTTTTCAGTGGAAGACAATGGTGTAGGAGAGGTAGCACATTTTATCATACCAACTTTAGCAAGCAGCTCCATGGCATATTTCTCCTGAGTGAGTAGCAGACCATCATTAATCTTTTTAACTTCAATGCCCAAAAAGAAGTGAAGGTCACCCAAGTCTTTGAGAGCAAAATCATTCTTGAGATCTTGAAGCAAAGCTGAAATAGCCAGATCTGAGGAGCTAGTCACTATAATGTCATCAACATAGATCAATACAAACATGAGTATATCAGCTCGGTTGTATAGAAATAAAGATGTATCAGCAGTGGAAGGAGTGAAACCTAGTGTTTGTAGCTTTGTACTGGGTCTAGAATACCATGCCCTTGGAGCCTGTTTAAGCCCATAGAGAGCCTTGTCAAGTTTACAAACATAATGAGGAGTGTGAGGGTTTTCAAAACCTGGTGGTTGTTTCATGTAAACCTCTTCTTCCAGAACACCATGCAAAAACGCGTTCTTGACATCTAGCTGCCGCAAACTCCAGCCCCTAGAGACTGCAACTGCCAAAACAAGTCTGATAGTAGCAGCCTTCACAACAGGACTGAAGGTGTCTTCATAGTCAATGCCATATCGTTGCTTAAATCCTTTTGCAACTAACCGAGCTTTGTACCTGTCAATTGTACCATCTGCATGTTTCTTTATACGATACACCCACTTACAATCAATCAAGTTTTTATTTGGAGATGGGGGAACAAGGTGCCAAGTCTTGTTCTGCATGAGTGCATCATACTCTTCATCCATCGCCCCTTTCCACTGTGAGTCATGTATTGCTTCAGCCAAAGAACATGGCTCACCTGTGGAAGTTAGTAGTCCAAAAGTAGCAGCATTTGCTCTATATATATTTGTAGATTTACCATATCGAATAGTACCATCAGTATAACCACGAGGTTTGGTAATACCTTTTTGAAGTCGTGTACGAATAGGGGAATCCGTAGGGATGGCTGCACTGCTGTCAGCCACAGAAGATCCAGGAGAAGAATCATTAATATTGGCATTTTGCTGGTCATCATTGGTATCATCATTGTTGTCATCATGATGGTAATCATTGGTGGCAGGAGAATCTGGGGAGCCAGGCGCGTCGGGCGAGGCAGACAGAGGCCCGCGCGATGCCCCGCCAGGCGTGTCGGGTGTGCTGCATGCAGCTGTCCCCCGCGAAGGAGACATGGCGACGTGGCCGTGTGGTGACCGCGCAGACGCGCGGGAGGGCTCGGGGGCAGTCCGCACAGGGGACTGCATGTCGGGGCGGGGGCGCGCTGTGCGAGGCGAAGCAGCCTCGGGATCTGGCTGATCCGAGTCAGGTGGAGCAGCCGAATCCACCTCGGTGTCAGCACGGTTGTCATCTTCTGTTGAATTTTCGGAAGCGGAAAACGAGCTCGTTTCAGCATCATTTTGACTGCGGTTTTCTCCTGAATCTTGCTGCGAGGAAGTAGTATCCAATGGACCAGTAATATCTGCAACTTGTTCAACTTGATTAGTAACAACAGGAATAACAGGTGTGGACATATGATCATCAATGTTTGCATCCTCAGGAGTATGATTATGAGTACAAAGATCATTGGCCAACAAGAGAATTTCGTTGCTTAGACGTGTACCAGCATTAGGAGAAAGGGAAGCAAATGGAAAGATGTTCTCATCAAAGACTACATCTCGGGAAATATAGACGCGTCCTGTTTTAGTGTCAAGACATTTAACTCCCTTATGACGAGGACTATATCCTATGAAGACACATTGTGTGGATCGAAAAGCAAGTTTTCTTTTATTATATGGACAAAGATTTGGCCAACATGCGCATCCAAAAATTCTAAGAGAGTCATAATTGGGCTTTTTTAGCAAGAGACGTTCAACAGGTGTTTCAGAATTTATGACTTTGCTAGGAAGAAGATTTATAAGGAATGTGGCAGTAAGAAATGCTTCATCCCAGAATTTGAGTGGCATAGATGCATGAGCAAGTAAAGCAATACCTACTTCAACAATATGACGATGTTTTCGTTCCGCAGAACCATTTTGTTGATGTGCATGGGGACATGAAACATGATGGGTAATGCCAATTTTCTGAAAGAAACCATTTAGCTTCTCATATTCTCCTCCCCAATCAGTTTGCATGGTAATTATTTTCCTATCAAACTTTCGCTCAACAAGTTGCTGAAAGTTTAGAAAAACTTGATAAACATCAGAATGCTTCTTAAGCAAATAAATCCATGTGAACTTGCTGAAATCATCTATAAAGCTCACATAATAAACATGTTTTCCAACAGAAACAGGTGTTGGACCCCATACATCAGAAAAAACTTGCTCAAGTGGAACAGAGGACACACTAGTAGAGACAGGATATGGTAATTGATGACTCTTAGCTAGTTGACATGAATCACAAATGTATGGGTTTATTTCAGGTGAATGAGAAATATTGTTCTTTCTAAGGACTTGTTGCACCACAAAGGAGGAGGGGTGTCCTAAGCGGCGATGCCATGTCGAAGAAGAAGGCTTTATTGTGCTGAAAACTTGCTTGAAAGAAGACCCGGTAGAAGAAGGCACTAGCGGGTAAAGACCATCACGACATGGCCCTTTAAACAGGGTTCGTCTTGTGTCCTGATCCTTAATCAAGAAAAAATGTGGGTGAAATTCAAGGAAGACATTATTATCTAGAGTGAGCTTATGAACAGATAATAAATTTTTGGAAGTACTAGGGACATGAAGGACATTTTTAAGATGCAAAGAGCTATGAGGAGTGCAAATCATTGAATGACCAATATGTTTTATGTCCATACCGTTACCATCTGCAGTGTGAACTTGATCTCGTCCATTGTACTTGTCATGAGTTGATAGCTTGCTTAATTCTCCAGTGATGTGGTTTGTGGCGCCAGTGTCGGAATACCAGTTGGTATCGACACCATAAGAGGCAACATGAGCACCCTTGTTGCCCCTATTGCCACCATCATCGTCATGACGATCATCTCTGTACCTCCACCAACAGTCACGGGCCGGATGGCCGTGAATTTTGCAGATCTGGCATGTGGTGTCGACGTAGGGGGTGGGGGCACGGCGACGGCGACCATCAGAACGATAGCCATCATCGCCACGCATGTCCTGGCGCGAGTAGCCGTGATCACCACGGCCGTAGTCACGGCCCTGCATGTCTTGGCGTGGCTGAGAGTTGTAGTCGCGCCCATAGTTGTAGTAGCGCCCGGAGTCGCCGCGGTCACCGCGCTCGTAGTCACCGCGGTCACCGCGGTCACCGCGGCCGTAGTCACCGCGCTCGGTGCGCACGTCCTGGCGCGGCCGATCTTCAGGGTGGGGACGGTCATCTTGGCGTGGGCGCCGATCGTCGAGGCGTCGATCATCAGGGCGGCCTCGCTGCTGAGGCGCGCCTCCTCGCCGTGCAAGGTTCGCGGAGGACACGAACTCATGTCCCTCCTCAGGTTCTTGGCGGGCGTCAAAGGCACTCAGCTGGCTGAACAGATCTGCCAAGGTGGTGCCTGGGTTTGCGTTGATAGCTGCAACAAACGCATTGTAGGTTTGATCGAGACCATGAAGGAGGTACCCGATTAATTCATCGTCATCGAGAGGTTTTCCGGCCGCGGCAAGCTCCGACGCGAGAGCTTTCATCTTGGCAAAGTACTTGGCGGCGGTGAGGTTTGCTTTCTTCGTGTCATTGAGGGCTGACCGCAAGCTTTGAATCCTTGATCTCGATGGAGTGGAGATCATGGCAGTTAGGGCAGCCCAAACTTCAGCAGAGGTGTCGAGGCCGGTGACGTGCGCAAGCATGTCCGGCGAGAGCGAGTTCAAAAGGAATCGCAGCACTTGCTGATCTCGTGAGATCCATGCGGTAAAGGCAGGGTTCTCGATCTTGGTCTTCTTCCCGGCTTCGTCCACCTCCAGTTCTTCTTCCGGCGCTTTCTCCTTGCCTTCAACGAGCGCCAGAACGCGGGCGCCACGCAGCGCCGGCATCACGAGAGCCTTCCACCCGAGATAGTTATCCCGAGTGAGCAGCTGGGTAGGAGGTGCTGCGAGCGCCGCGGCAAGGGACATCGCAGATGAGGCCATTGCCGAACGGAGGGAGGGAAAGGCGGTGTAGTTTCCTGGTTTTGGGTTTTGGTTTTCGGTGTAGATCGTTTTCCGGCGGCTAGGTCGAGGAAGAAGGAAGCTCTGATGCCATATTAAACCTAGGGGAAGCGATGCTCTCCGAGCCTCGCATTGCGTGTTAATATATGCGAAGGTAAGCCCCAACGCAGGCGTTTACATAGGGAGGTCCACCTGCATACGTACTCGACGGGTGGAGTACTTACTCCATACCTCTTGTACGTATACGGGACAGGGGGACAGGGAATACATTGAGGGTTTAACAGGTTCCTGCACAAAGAGCAGCTGTATAAGAACTCGTAAATTTGCATATTTCTGTGTAAAATGGAATTGTGAGCAACCAGCTGATGATAAGGCTCGTCTGATAAAAGCCCAAACACAGCATTTCCCTGCTTCCAAGCTGAACACTGCCCAAGTGCAAACATGGCAGATGCATAGATCGCAAAGAAAAAGATCCAAGGGCTCATCACCAACCAGATTCAGTGTTTCTCATCAACAAAGTAATTCGTGCAACAGCTACAAACCGCAAAATGATTCAGGAAGTAGAACTGACGTAGCATGAATTTACAAGTGCAAGTACATTAATTTCACCTTGAGTTATCACTGCTAAATTTAGAACGCACTGGCCCATGCAACACTAACCAAAATATGTTTGATCTGCAGACGAAGTTGAGTAAATCAACAAAACTGATGAACAATTTCAGCACCGCCCTATGCCTGTCCGCACCAGCTCGTAAACTGTGATCATGAAAAGCTACAGCTACAATTGTTCCAAGAAGTAAAACGCAGGATAAACGCAAGAATTTGACACAACAGTGAGCAAGTAAACCATAGGATAAACACCATGAGAACAGAACAGTAAGCAACAACCATCGATCAGTCCCATTTATTTATCACAAAACGCATGAGGAAATCAACATAGTTCATGACAAATTTCACCAACAGAGCAGTTCATCAAGCCGAAATCAACAGAGTTCGATACCAGTTTCACCACTAAACCAAGAGTTCATGACCAATTTCACCACCACTCGATCAGAAACTAGGCAAGACGATCACCAGAAGAACGAAGACACTAGAAATCACCAAGGCGTCTCTCAACTCCACTCGCATTAGCACTGCTACTACTAGGACTAAGACTAGGACTACTCTCGATCCGGTCTCCCCCTCCCTACTCGATCATCACCTGGAACACGTCCTTGCGCTCCTCCTTCTTGAGCTTGGGCACGGTCACCCTGAGCACGCCGTTCTTCATCTCGCCCTTGATCTTGTCCATCTTGTACGCGTCGGCGGGGAACTCGATGCGGCGGCTGTACCTCGGCACCGCGGCGTCGTCGCCGTTCCAGGGATCTTTCACGCCCTCCCCCTTGATCACCAGGATGTTCTGCTCCGCCGACACCTTCACGTGCTCCTTCGCCAGCCCCGGCATCGGCACCTTCAGGTACACCGCGTCCTCGTCCGCCTTCGCCACCCACCACCCGCGCCGCGGAGCCCCAGCCGTGAACCCAGAAGTGTCGACCGTGTCCTCCGTCAGACCCAGCAGCTGGCCCAGGCTCGTCGGCGCGCCGAACCGGTCGAGCACATCTGGAGAATTAACAACGGGAAAAAAAACTGACTGATTTATCCCACAATGTGCACACGAACAGCGCAAAGAAAAGGCAACATAGGAAAGGCGAGGACGCATACCCTGCGAGAAGAAGCTGGACACGTCGGAGTCGCGAGCACGGCGGCGGCCCCCGGCGTCGGCATCCTCGTACTCGCGGCCGCTGGTGTCGTCGTCGTCGGAGCTGCGGACCTCCTTGCCCTGGGTGTTGTCCAGACGGCGGGCGACAGTGCCGGCGGCCGGGCGGAGCGCGTAGTAGGCCACGGGCACGGCCGCACTGGAGGCCGACGGCTCGGCGAGCAGCTTCTTGAGGCTGGCCATCGCGGGACGCCTGCAAGCGACGGCGGAAGCCATGGATCTCTCTCTCTCTCTCTCTCTCTCTCTCTACTCTCTCTCTCTCGCTCGCTCGCTCTTGGATTCTTGTGATGCACAGGACAGGAGCAGGTGGAGAATGGAAGGGGTTTTGAAGGGGGGCGCTTTCTTGGGGAAGGGGTGGAGAAGGGGTTAGAAGGTTCTGGTGTGCACGGGAGGGGTCTGGAGTCTTCCAGAACAGGCGTACCACTGCTTTAGGATTCGTGTTAGTTGATGCACGAACAGTGATTCAGTGCCATGGGTGGTACTCCTAGCTACTACAGTAAGTACGTTCTTTTGATCTGCTCGGGTGAGCGAGTGATTAGTATTCTGAATTTTTTTGAAGACTTGCCACCTGATTGAGAAAAAAAAATGCTAAAATGTGCGCTTAGTGATCGTACATTTCTTGGATAACAAATGGCTACCTTTAGTTCTGTGATCGAAATTTGCTAACTCCATTAATATGAACCGTTAACAATCACCCCTCTTTTAGCCTAGCGAGAATCGTTCGTCAGCATGCAAGAATATCACTCTTCGAATTGACAGTCAGTGCAGCTGATCAGGAACCATACGGGGCACAGACTGCACAGCAAAATCATGAACATGCAATGGAGAATTCATGGAGTTCAGTTGTTATTTGTTTGCACAAAGTTTCAGCAATCAAAGATCTGGTTGAACTACAACAAGGCCAATGAAACATAAATGATTCTGTCAATCAGGGTGCAGCGCCATATAGGCATCTTCAGATACTTTTCTGATACTAGCATTTGCTTCTAACTTGTCTGCAACTTCAAAGGCCTGCCAACAGAAGTTGGAGAAGATGATCCAGGGCTCCAGAAACGGCGACTTTGCGCTGCCATGAAGTGCTGTCCGCTTTCAGGTTCACCAATATGCTAAACTAGCCCATCCTGTAGTCAAGATACAGAGAGTACAATCAGTCCATTGTAAATAATTTTATTGAAGATGACACACCATACACCCAAGTTCAGGCTAAATAAACTGTGGCAGGACAAACTAAAAAAACGGCACATGCTGCCTTTCACATTTACATTGACTACCAAGAGCAATAATATTGTGGACCTTGCATTATTCACAAAAAAATGGGACCATTAATGAAATGGATCAAGAGAAGATAATCTAGTAGAACAAATTTCTCCATTCTTTCAAAAGCAGGATTGCTCCTACGATAGAGAGGATTGATTCAGCTTCCCTATGGTCTGAGAGCCCCAACCATCTTTCATGTATCAGTAAAGAGGAACTTCATAATCTAAATTCGCAGAATGACCTTAACAAAATTGCTTTTCAATATATCAACACACAAACTTGTAAGAAAAGGAACTGCATTTACAACTAACAATTTTGCAATAACACTACACCGACAAATAATAACTACTCCTTCCGTCCAAAACTACTTCGACTTCCATTTGTCATACATTAAAACATGTCTAGATACTTCTATATTTTGACAAATGTAAGTCAAGTATTTTGAAATGAAGGGAGTACATAAGAGATATTATTGAGTGATTGCAAGGAAGGTACATACTTTCTCTTTCTACCACCCATAACGTTTCTCATCTCGTTCTTTGGGTTATTGGTACCAGGAGTTCCTATAAACTGCATGGGGGGCATTGCAGAGGCACCAACAGCAGACATAGTTGGCAGAGACGACTGTGGTGCAGGAGCAGGTGGAGGAGTCGGCAGTGGTACTGGTGCTAGCGCGGGCGCAGGAATTGGCTCCGGAGGTGGACGGGGTAGGATGTGCTTCAGTCTATTGTTCCTGTAGTTTTTCCAGAAGAAATACTGCTGCCTATGAGCAACTTCCTGTCAAAGAAATTTGCAGGTAGGGAGTTAGTTTCATACAAATAATTAGTCCCAGCTAATTAAGCAGATTTCTTTACATTGATTTAAGACTTTCAGAATACTAAACAGAATATTATGCAGATAAATTGTGAAACCTGAAAGTGTGCGTGAAGCATATGCTTCAATAACATGTGGCTGTGATTTAACTAATTCCTATACAAATAACCATACTCACTTATATATCTGGAAGAGCATTTGTAGCAACATTCTGTCATTTATCGGCTCCTTTCTATCAACTACCAATCTACAGCGAAAGTAATACTCTCCGAAGTGACAATTCCAAAGAAAGGATTTGAAAAGAGAAAACGAGCTTGCAAAACAGTAAAAGAAAGGTGCCATTGCGTAGTCGAAGGGGTCAAAGGGTCACCTTGTTTGCGGGATGTGCCATCGCGTTTCGGAAATTTGCATTTTGGAGGAGCTCAAGAAAGAAAAGGCAGTGTGGATACCTGCACCATCAACGAGTATGAGCACATTATCTTGTCTGCGAGCATAACTACATGCGGACAAACCAGAAGTATATGGTGACTCACATTATGTATTTGATGTACTCCGGACGCTGCCAATACTTGAGGTACTTGAGATACCCGATAAATGCATCATCCTCAAAATACCGATTCTGCGCTAGATCTGGTTGAACAAAACAAATACTAGATAATGAAATCTTCCATTCAGAATTTAGTGATATACTCATGCAACAGAGTGATTCCTTAAACATCAGAAGCACACAGGGGAGCAATGCATAAGCAACACGTAATTCAATCACCCTGTCCTTTCCCCACTAAGCAGTCATCGACCATCACAAAATTATATCATGTGGGTTAGTTATTCTAGAGGCAGTCACACTCACTGAGTAACAGGACCAAATCACTAAATCTCTTTTATTGTCAGTGAGCTAGCTACTCGCAGCAGCACTCAAACCCCAAATTGGCCATGAAGAAACTTAGTTGGTCTGTGCTTGCCCTTCCGCTCAAACTTGGCTCGTGAAAGCACGCGAGACCCAATAAGCTAAACCCTAACCAAGCAGGTGAAACGGGGGAGAGGAAGAGAGTTGCAGTACAGTTGATGTAGATGGGGTTGGCGAGGCACTGGATGAACTCCAGCTCCAAGAGAAATCGCTGCCTCCCGTCGTCGGGATCCTTGTACGGCGGCGGTTTAGTGCCCCTGCACACCACGCGACGCCCCCAATCAGGGGGAGATGTGAGCTTGCTTCCGCGTGACCTAGAGACAGCAGAGGAATGACAGGAGGGCAAGACAGGGGAGGCTCCCACTAACGTCGTGGGCGGTAGAGGCGGCGGAGGAGGCGTATTCTCCTCCGTGGTATCCATGCTCCTCAGCGGACCAACGCAGCCGGCGAGATGTGTGGGGCGACGGCGAGGACGACGGACGGCGAGGAGACTCTTTTTTTTTCGAGATGCCGCAGGTATTTGGGGGAAAACAAATCTGAATAAAGACCCCCGGCCTCTATATACATGTATATGGGCTTTTCTCGGGCTTTCTAGTTAACCACTTCGTCGAACAGTGTTCTTAATACTACTAAACGTCGTCGTTGATTCCCTACGGGCCTCAAAGTTTCTCTACTATTTCCCTCAAAAAAAAAACATACAAAAAAATGTTCTCAAGCTTTACAAAAAAAACTATAGTGCCCTCAGGCTTTTTTTTAGAGAGAGAAGTGCCCTCAGCCTTCAGTCTATGTCTACTAGAACATCTCTTGCAGAATTTGTATACAGCCCAAACTGAAAAAATCCGGCGACCATACACATTGAGGCCCTTTTTGGGTCATAAGCTGTTGCATTCCGTCGCTGCCGGTCGCTAAACCGACCACGTCACACGCCCCCTCGGGCCTCGGCAAGAAATTAGTCCCCGCCGCAGCAAGATCCGGCACCGCCACACACCATGTTGTCAATTGGTCGCTCGACTGAGCGTAGGGGCGTCCAGAGCGGTGACGGCAACGACTCCTACGAGGAGAGCAAGTAGGTCGCTGCCTTTGTCGTGGTGGTGTCACGGCAGATGCCATAGGATGGCTAAAGATGTGGGGACGATGGACGCTGGAGGTGTCCGGGGAGGGATCACGCGACGAGTAGCCGCGTGAGGTGAGATCCACACAACACAAACAACACGATGTACCCAGGTTCAGGGCCCTCGTGAGGAGGTAAAACCCCTACTCCTGCCTCTCTCTATGTATTACGATGTCTCTCCGGGTAGAAACAGTACAAGTGGTATTGCTACCGAGTAGCCTCTCTCTCCTCTCCGAGTAGAGCTAGGTTAAGAACTTAGGGTTTCTAGGGTTTCCCAATGAACCTCTGTGAGCCTGTGTGGGAGCGTCTGTGTGCGTGCCTCGCGCAGGAGGCGGCTGGGCTCCTTATATACCTGATGCCCAGCCGGATACGTCCAAATCCTAGACAAGTGTCGACATAGTGTGCACACCGTCCTTTCACCGAGTACCCGCTGACAGCTTTGGTCGTTGATCTTGTCTGCTTCTGTAAAGTCGTTGGGCAAAACTAGGGGACAGACTGGTATCACTGTACCTAGTCACAGAGTAGACCCCCCTTATCCTGCCACCGACTGCTTCCATGCTGTCACTGTCAGGCAGGCCGTCCCCACGTGAACAGTAGTTCGAATGCTGCCAAGTACGGACCCAGGATACGCGGGATCCTGTGTCAGAACGGCTCCTTTGACTTCCTGCCCGAGTAGTTTCCCGCCAAATGTTCCCGCCAATTGTACTCGGGCCAAACCTTCTACTCGACAGGGTAGAAACTGATTGATATCTCCTTCTGGCCATCTTGAGGTGAGACCGAGTAGCAGTCGACCGGGTAGCGAGTACCCGGTAGTCGGCTACTCGACCAAACCTCTCTTCTGTAAGCGGCCTTTACCACCTGTCTTTACCCTACTCGGAGGTAACCCCCCGACAGCAGTCCCCGAAGCTGGTTGAGTCTTGCGAACCTGTTCACTAGGCTCTGCCAGCTTAAAACCAGCCTTCGCATCTCAGCCGTCGAACCTCAAGATGCCGAGTAGGTCCTCCGAGTAGCTATCCGGAAAGTATCTTGAGTCTCCTCTTTTCCGAGTAGCACTTGCTTGCTACTCTGTATCCGAGTAAAAAGACTTAGCGAAAATTCGCAAACTGAGCCTCTGCAGCGCAGAGCAACATCCAGCCCTTCACGCAGGCACTGCCTACGTGTCAAGCATCCACGACCTTGTCGTTTGGTTGCCCAGGACACGACGCCACGTGTCCAGTTTTCACGCCGTGGGCCCACCGGCCGTCATGTCCCATCACGCGCAATTACTGGCCACGATCTGAAGGTGGGATCAAATGCGGCCGTTACGCGCGCAGCCCGCGCTTGTGTGCGTTTCTAGCCGGCCACAGGACCCACCACACGCCGCAGTCGATCCCACTACCGCGGTGGTAACGGTAATCTCGCGAGGGAGGTATAAATACCCCCGCGGTAACTTCCTTTTCTTCTTCCCTGCACTTTTCCCCTTCTGCCTCCTGTCCTTCTTCTCCACCGAGCCCTCCGCCGCCGCGCAAGCTTCCGCGCCGCCGCGGACTCACTCCACCGAGCAACTCCACTCGAAAATCATCCACTCCTCCCACTCGCAACGATGGCCAAGGCTAGCTGGGCGGGTTCCTCCGTCACCCAGGCCGATCTCGCCTGGCTCGTGTCCAGCAGAAGGGTTCCCCCCGGCGTGGAGTGCCGGGCACCCGACGACGAGGTTGTGCCAACTCCGCGGGACGGCGAGCGGGTGGTCTTCATGTCGCACTTCGAGCGCGGCTTTGGATTGCCCGCCTCGGACTTCCTGCGCAAGTTCCTCGACCACTTCGGGCTGCAGATGCATCATCTGCCGCCTAACGCGGTCGTCTTCCTCGCCTACCACGTCGTCGTCTGCGAGGCTTTCCTCGGCATCAGGCCCACGACTGATACGTGGCTCAGGTACTTTAATCTCCGCCAACAGTCAGTCGGGAAGAAAGAAGGTGCAGGTATCGGCCGCGCCACCGACACGGGCTGTGCCATGATGGTGCAGCGGACTGGTACGAACCATCCCCGCATCCAGGGGCTGGATTCCTGCCGAATGTGGCAGCAGACGTTCTTCTATGTCAAGAACGTCCCCGCCACGGAAGGAGGTGCGGTTGATGATCGAATCAACCTGCCCGCTTGGAGGAATCGTGCTCCACTCGGGTCGAACTGGAAGGAGAAGCCCACCATCGACGAAATCGCCGTCGAGATAGAAGATAGACTCGGCGAGTTGAAGAAGCTGGGCCTCAAGAACGACGACCCGGTGGTGTGCTGGATCAAGCGCCGAGTGCTCCCTCTGCAGGAGCGCTGCCATCTCATGTGTTACATGGGAGGCTCCCGCGACTGCACCAGGACCACCACCATCGAAATCGACGACGCCGATGTTGCTTATCATGCCAGGAACATGCTGAAGACAAGCCTTACCGAGAAGTGGCGGTATGGTTTCGTCCCATACAGCCGCACGCAACCGATTGCCCGGGTACGTTCTTCCTTCTCTGTTTTTGCCTCTGCTACCCGAGTAGACAACTTCCCTTTCCGCCCCGATTAGCAACCACCTGATGCACCGAGTAGAGCACTTAGTCGACTCGCGCTTAGGCTTAGTATGCTTTGTGTTTGCACGCCTATCCGGGTAGAACACATAGAAAACCGTATAGGCTTAGTGTGCTTTGTGTTTGCACGCCTATCCGAGTAGAGTTCCATCCTGGTACTCGGTTGACTTATGATCCTTCTCTGTCTTTCAGACTCTTACTCGACAGCTGATTGAGAGTCGCGAAGTTTTTGAGGACAACTGGTTCGCCGATCGCGAGGAGGATGACATGCTGCCCTCTGATGACGCGGGACAGAGCAGCCCCGTTCCTGACAAGCGCGATGCTCTCCGCACTTGGTCAGACGAAGGCTCTCACGGTATTGTTATTTTCATCTTGTTTGCTTCCGAGAAACACCAACCCCTTGCATTGCTGTTCCTGATTCTTCCTTCCTCTCTTTTGAATTTCTCAGATGAGGCCGCTGCGGAGAAGGATGACGAGGATGAGGGCGAGAACGAGGGCGATGCGCCCCTCGTCGTCCAACCTTTGTCTACTGCCCCTCCCGAAACCCGCAAGCGGACCGGCGGCGAAGCACAGGCACCTCCAGCCAAGAAGAGGAAGCCCGCCGAGAAGGAGGAGGCCGCCGAGAAGAAGAGGAAAGTTACTGTAAAGAAACCCCGACGACAGCTTAAATCCACCACTGCGTGAGTCCTCATCTCGTTTGCCCTCCTTCTCGCGTAGTACTGGTTTCCTCCAAACCTTCTTCCAATCCCTAATTCCTTTCTTCTCTGCAGTCCTGCCATGGATGCGAACGCAGCCCTCGCGTCCGACCAAGCCCAGAAGAAACCAGTACCTCTGGTCAATCTGGACGACGATGATGAGGACCGCGATGCCAATGCTGCTGCTGCCAATCCAGCACAAGGAGCAGCGTCAGAACCAGCAGCACAAGAAAGCGCTGTTCATGAAGAGAGACCCCCTTCTCCTCCGGCTAGCAACGCCGAGGAGAATCAAGAACAAGAAATGCAAGACGCCGCCGCCCTTGAGCGGCCAGAAGTAGAACGGGAGCAGCCCACCACCGAGGCTGCTGCACAAGAGAATGTTACCGCCGAGCAGCTGGTGACAGACGACACCGCCCCGGACGCTACCATAGCAGATGTCTACCCACTGCCAGGCGGTGGATCTGCGGCGCCACCAACTGCGCAAGGCCCTACGCCACCAACTGCGCAAGGCCCTACACCACCGACATCCTCCTCGTCTCCACAGAGCAAGGACACATCCAGCCCTCCTGGGCGAGCAGCCAAGCAACAGGCCCTTGATGCTCTGAGGGATTACTGTTCCAAGAAAGGTCTATCTGAGAAGGAGACTGCCGATAAGGTGGCTGCTGAGGAGGCCAAGGCCAAGGAGGAAGCCGCCGAGAAGGCCAAAGCCGAGAAAGAAACTGCTGAGAGAGCCAAGGCCGAGCAGAAGAAGGCCAGGGCTGAACAGAAGAAGGCCGAGAAGCGAGCTGCCGAGGAAGCAGTCGCCGAGAAGGCAAAGGCCAAGACTGAGGGGAAGAAACCCGAGGATCTCGAGAAGCAGAAAATCGAGAAGGAGCAGACGAAGAAAAGGGCCAGAGAGCAAGGCGCATCCGCAGGCGGAGCACTCGTGATCCGCGACTCCGGCCCGATTCCTGCTGCGCTCTCTGCGGACGCTCGCGCTGCTGGTCAGCCCTGCTACCCGGAATATATGATTGAGGTTAGCCACCAACATACCATCGGCTTCCCTCCCCAGGATAAAGCTGTAGCTATTCAGAAGGGGAGGAAAGCTGTAGCCAGGAATACTCCTCCCTTCGATCCAGCCCAGAACAAACCCGTCAATATTGCTTCTCGGGGAGCCCAAGACAAGCCAATAACCTCCAAGGGTCTTGAGCAGGTACTGGACACTGTCGGCCACATCAGCGCCAAGTGGGACAGCGGGGTTCTCGGAGAGGAGAAGTGGCACGGCTTGACCCTTGGCTCCGTCGACCACTACCGCGTGGAGTGGAACAAGATCGACCTGGGACACCAGCCCATGTCCGTCTCCACCGATACCGCAACCCTCGCAGCCAAGATGTTCTTGCATCGCAAGAACGCCGAAGATATCGAACAGAGCTACGCAGTAAGTCTTTTTGCCTTTTCCGAGTTGAATTTTCTTCTCTTCTACTTCGCCTTTCTTCTTTCTTACCATCACCCCCAGTCCCCGAGATTTGGGTCGAGTAGGTGGATACTCTCCGAGTAGCCTCCTACTCGGGCCGAATCTTCTCTGCTTTGCCTAACTAATTTTCTTCTCGGTTTTCAGGATAGCGTTCTTAAGCGGACCAACTTGTACCGCATCCTTCTCTGGAACCACTCCATCGCCAGGAGGCGTATTGCTGCGCTGGAGAAGGAGAAGGTAGCTGCTGAGGCCGCGAGCAAAAATGCAAACGACAGCACCCAACAGCTGGCCGAAGTGCAAGGTACGCCTTTAGCCACGCGGTTCCTGCGTTTTATGGTTACGCCCGCTTCTGCTTTTTCACGCACTAACCTTTCCTTCTCTGCAGAGAAACTGAAAGCCTTGGCCGATGAGCATGAAAAATGCCGTAGCTTCGTGGAGAATGCCGAGGCCACGATAAAGAAACTTGAAAGTGAGTTTGCTGTTTACTCGGTGTGACCTTGAGTTTGGTTCTTCTCTGCCCATTCACTGACCTCATCTTATCTTTTCGCAGAAGATTATAAGGCATTTGCTGAGGCGCACCAAGATTGCGTCAAGCCAGTGGAAGTGGAGAAGCAGCTATCCGACCAGGCCATAACTCTGGTGAAGGACCATACCACCGAGATGGAGAAGCTGCAGGTCCAGCTTCAGAATGCAATCCAAGATGCCGTGAAGATTGGCGCCGAGAGGGACAAGGCAATCGCCGAGAAGGCCAAGGCCGAGACCACTTTCAAGGCCAAGGAGAGGGCCCTCGAGGCTGAGTGCGAGACTCTGAAGAAGACCAATGCTGATCTTTTCGCTCAGATGGACACCCTGCGCCAGGTCCAATCAAAGCAGATTAGCAACGAGGAATCCTGGAGAACCAAGCTGCAGCAGCTGCGCCGCCAACTGATCGGTAAGTTCTTTTCTTCATTGCATCTTTTCTTCTCGGTCCTATTCCTTCTCGGCTTCCTTTTTTCTTTCTCGGTTTTTGATCTTGCCACTTGCTATTTCAGATATTTGGCCTCGTCTTGAGTCTACCTCTGCGCCCACGATAGCCAAGGCCCGAGCAGTTCGCCTCTCGCTGGGTGAGCCGATTGACACCAGGGCTGACATCGAGGACAGCTTGGTGGTGCTCAAAGGTTACTTCGAACAGCTGGCCGGCTGCGGGACTGACTTGATGCATGCGGGCTTCGAGCTCCACCGGCTGTTCTGGCCTCATGATCCTGAGCCGAAAAGCATGCGGGAGCTCGCCCTTAAGCTGGAGAACGTGAAGGCCGAGTTGAAAAAGTGGCGAGCCTCCGGAGCCCGTGCTGGTGCGGACGTGATGCTTCTCTGCATTGCGTCCTGGTATGAAAACCTGGATATGCAGCTCATCCGCGGGAAGCGCAATGACTCCAAGTGGGAGACTGACGCCGATAGCGTGGCCTTGCGCAAGCAGATTGCGTATGATGTCGCAGAATGCGCCGAGACGGAGGTCTACATCGATGGCGTCCCCGAACCCGACACCGAGTACGAGGACGAAGAAGATGATGACGAGGCGGAAGAGCTTGGTGACTTCTTCGAATCTCCCAAAGGCAAGGCCGGGAAGGGAAAAGCCACCGTCGTCGCGAGTAGCGATGAAGACGAAGAGGCGCACATCGACTCCGAGCCACTCGACTTCGGCACTTCCTCAGGTGCTGCTCTCGACGACACGGTGCCTCCTCCTGGCCACGCTTCAGGCTCCTCCTCGGCTCCAGGACCCGTCTCGGTGGCCACGGCCACTTCCGAGCAGGCGGCCACCCAGGAGGATGCCGAGATGGAGGAATCCGCCGCCGTGCAGACGGAAGCGGATGCCACTCAAGCCGGCACCGAAGAAGCAGCTACCGCCACCGCCACTGAAGAAACTGCTGCCAAGGCCGCTGCCGAGGAAACATCAGCCAAGGCCAGCGCCGAGAACGACGCCTCCTCATCTTGAAACAACCTGCATTCTTTTCTTTCACTTGAACATTTTATCAGATCCCCGGGATGCCGGGAGCAGATGTAACAGACTATCCTTATCTTGCTTGCTACTCAGTTTTTATGCCCACTCGGTTTATGTTGACATTAATCAATTTGAATGACACTGGCTTAATGCCGAGTTGTGTTTCCATGCGAGTCCCCGAGTAGCTTTTCTTATTCACCCTGTCTTTTCATCTCTGCTCTACCTGCGACTTGTCGCTTGTTTGGTATTCGAGTCACAAGAATCAAAGAACAAGGCTGCAAATACTTAGCCGCTAGAAACAATCATGATAACGCAGCCCACCACCTAGCCGAGAAGACGAAAACAAGGAACAAAAAGTAACCGACAATCTACTCGGTTCCTGCACTTTTTCTTCCTTAGCGATTTTCGTGTGCTCATTGACCTTTTGCTTGTTCTCTTGCTTGCCATGAAGCCGGGTTTCGGACAGCAGCAGAGTCGAAGAGTTGGCATATAGGTTTAAACACAGTACTCAATGCACTTTTGAGTTCTGAAGTGAAGCAACCGAATAGACAAAGGAACAAGCCGAGTAAAAACACTTAGAGCAATTTTGGGCGAGGGCAGTCCCCGAGAACAATTTTAGATTGCAGAGTAGAATTTCAACTCGGATGAAAGGGTACATACACATCTTTGCTTACGAATGAAAACGACGAAGTAGAGCTACATTCCAGGGACGCTTGGTTTCCTCTCCAGCTTTATCTGCCCTGTTCGCCTGTGATGGGCGCACATCTACAAGATAGTACGCGTCATTGTGCAGCGCTTTGCTGACAATGAAAGGCCCTTCCCATGGAGGAGACAACTTGTGCATCCCGGCTGTGCGTTGCACAAGCCTAAGGACCATGTCTCCTTCTCGGAAAACCCTTGGGTTCACCTTTCGGCTATGATAGCGCCGCAGGTTTTGCTGGTAGATAGCCGAACGTGACAGAGTCAGCTCTCTTGCTTCTTCAAGCAGGTCAACGTCGTCTTCTCGAGCTTCTCTCGCCTCCACCTCAGTGTAGAGGGCTACTCGGGGGGAGTCATGCTCTAAGTCTATTGGCAGTACGGCCTCAGCCCCGTATACCAAGAAGAATGGCGTGTAGCCGGTTGACCGGTTAGGGGTAGTCCTTAGACTCCACAACACCGCTGGCAACTCTTCTAGCCAACACCCAGGTGTTTTCAGCAGTGGCTCAATCAGCCTCGGCTTGATGCCTGCCAGTACCATCCCATTTGCTCTCTCAACTTGCCCATTGGAGGCAGGGTGCGCGACTGACGCAACGTCTAGTCGGATATGCTTATCTCTGCAGAATCGCACCATTGCCCCCTCTGCAAAGTTGGTGCCGTTGTCGGTGATGATACTGTGCGGGTAGCCATATCTCATGATCACATCCTTCACAAATTTCACAGCTGTGACTCCATCGCACTTCCGAATAGGCTTCACCTCAATCCACTTGGTGAACTTGTCCACCATGACCAAGATATGAGTCATGTTGCCTTTAGCCGGCTTGAAAGGACCAACCATATCCAAGCACCAGACAGCAAAGGGCCATGTGATAGGAATTGTTTTCAACTCGGAAGCTGGCATGTGAATCTTACTTGCGAACATCTGGCAGCCAGTGCACTTCCTCACAATATCTTCTGCTTGCTGCAATGCAGTGAGCCAGTAGAAGCCATGCCGGAAAGCTTTCTTGACTAAAGCCCGAGAAGAGGCGTGATGCCCGCATTCCCCTTGATGTATCTCCACCAGGATTTCTTCTCCTTCCTCTGGGCTCACACAGCGTTGCAGCACACCAGTGGCACTTCTCTTGTGCAGCACATCTCGGACTATAGTGTAGCCCTTGGATCTTCTTTGGATCTGTCTCGCAGTCACCTCATCTTCAGGTAAAGTACCGTCCCTTAGAAAGGATAATATGGGCATTGCCCAACTCGGTGTCTCCCACACAGGAAACACTGGTTCGTCCATTTCCATTGGGACAGGCTCTGGTGGTTGTACAGGAGGAGTAGGAGCGCTTCTCTGCAGCCCAGATCGATTGGCGAGAACTTCTTCAATGAATGCAACAGCTTCTGGGTTGAGGGTGGCAGTCCCCGAGTAAGGAGTGGCAGTCCCCGAGTAAGGAATGGCAGTCCCCGAGTAAGGAATGGCAGTCCCCGAGTAGAGGACGGCAGTCCCCGGGTTCCCTGCAGCACTCTCCCAGTCAATCTCCATTGGGTCAGATTCTTCACTTGGCAGAGAAGGGACAAAGATGGATTCCGAGTTGGGGGAAGGCTTGATGGATGGCTTCCTCAAATGCTCCAAGGCAATCCCCGCCGGGATGGACTGCCGAGAAGATCCCAACTTGGATAGCTCGTCTGCTGCCTCGTTCTCTGCTCGGTGAATGTGCTGAAACTCACAGCCTTCAAAAAACCCAGTCATTGACTGCACCAGGAAGCGATACGACGCCATGTTGGCATCCAAAGCATCCCAGGTACCTGAGACTTGCTGCACCACCAGATCTGAATCGCCATAACATATAATGCGCTGCACACCAACCTCCTTTGCTACTCGCAAACCATGCACCACTGCCTCGTACTCGGCTACATTGTTGGATGCCTTGAAATGGATCTGCAACACATACTTGAGCTGATCCCGCTTGGGTGATGTAAGCACCACGCCAGCACCAAGGCCTTCTTTCACCTTTGAGCCATCAAAGTGCATCTTCCAGTAGTTGGAAACTGGAGCAGGAGGTTCATATTGCATCTCGGCCCAGTCCACAAGAAATTCCGCCAGTACCTGAGACTTGATTGCTTCTCTTCTCGTATACGCGGGAGCGTACGCGGCTAGCTCAATTGCCCACTTGGCTACTCTGCCACTCGCCTCCTTGTTTCCCATGATGTCCGAGATGGGAGCAGAGCTCACAACAGTAATGGGGTGCTCTTGAAAGTAATGTTTCAGTTTCCTGGCGCCCAGGTACACACCATATGTCATCTTCTGGTAATGCGGATAGTTTTGCTTGGAACTGGACAGCACTTCACTGAGATAGTAGACTGGGCGCTGCACACTCTTGCCCTCTTCTTCTCGCTCCACCACTATCACCACGCTGACTACTCGGTTAGTCGCGGCAATGTACAGCAGCATAGGCTCCTTGGGTAACGGACTAGCCAAGACGGGAGCGCTAGCCAGCATTGCTTTCAGCTCATTGAATGCCACATCCGCCTGCGGAGTCCAGACAAACTTGTCGCTTTTCTTCATCAGCTGGTACAGAGGCAAAGCCTTCTCGCCCATCCGGCCAAGAAAGCGGCTCAGAGATGCCAGACAACCTGTGAATTTCTGCACATCCTTCAATGATCTCGGCAAAGACATGCTCTCAATAGCTTTTATCTTAGACGGATTGGCTTCAATGCCCCGACTAGAAACCAGAAAACCGAGTAGCTTTCCAGCTGGTACACCAAAGGTGCACTTACTCGGATTCAGTTTCATTTTGTACCTGCGTAGGTTAGCAAAGGTTTCCTCCAGGTCGGCAAGCAGAGTATGTGTTTTATTCGTTTTGATGACAATGTCATCTACGTACACCTGCACATTCTTGCCGAGCTGGTCATGCAAACATTTCTGCATGCATCTCTGATAGGTTGCACCCGCATTCCTCAGGCCAAAACACATGACATGATAGCAATAAGCCCCGTACGGGGTAATGAAAGCAGTCTTTATTTGATCAGCAGGGTTGAGTGCAATTTGGTGGAAACCAGAGTAGGCATCTATGAAAGACAACAGTTCACAGCCGGCAGTGGAATCGATCACCTGATCGATGCGAGGTAGCGGGAAAGGATCCTTGGGGCATGCCTTGTTCAAGTCGGTGTAGTCGACGCACATGCGCCATGCGGTGGCAGCCTTGGGATCTTCCTTTTTCTTTTCGACCATGACCGGGTTGGCTAACCAGTCCGGGTGCAGCACCTCCATGATGAAGTTACTGATCAGCAGCTTGGTGATTTGATCACCGATGGCCTTCCTTCTCTCATCCCCGAAACGGCGCAAGGCCTGCTTCACGGGCTTGGCGTCAGGACGCACATGCAAAGAGTGCTCAACCAACTCCCTCGGGACTCCTGGTAGATCTTCATTGGTCCAGGCGAACACGTCCCGATTCTCACGGAGGAAGTGGATGAGCGCGCTTTCCTATTTCTCCGCCAACCCGGCACCAATGATGGCCACGCGCTCCGGGAACTCGGGGTCAACCTGGACTGTCTTGGTCTCCTTGGCAGCTTGGAAAGCAGTACCATGCTGAGTACTCGGCACACCTTGTGCGCCAGCTTGTGCGGACTGAGCCATGGCCACCACCTCGTACATCTTCTTCTTCTCGGCAGCAATCACCATCGACTCCGCCAGCTGGGAGCTAGCAGAGGCACACTCCATGGACTTCTTGTAATCTCCCGAGATGGTGATGATGCCATTGGGGCCTGGGATCTTCATCTTCAGATAAGCCACATGGGTAGAAGCCATGAACTTGCTCAGAGCCGGCCTGCCGAGTAGAGCATGATAGGGGCTCTGATGATCCACCACCTCGAACTGCAGGCGCTCTGTACGGCAGTTCTCCCGAGTACCGAATAGCACATCAATCCACACTCGGCCAATCGGGTTGCATGAGATCCCGGGCACAATGCCATGGAAAGTGGTCTTGCTGGGCAGCATCATGTTCTCGGCCAGGCCAAGCTTCTCGAGTGTGTCCTTGTACACGATGTTGATTCGGCCCAAATCTCGGGGACTGGGGGTGATGGTAAGAAAGAAGAAAGGCGAAGTAGAAGAGAAGAAAATTCAACTCGGAAAAGGCAAAAAGACTTACTGCGTAGCTCTGTTCGATATCTTCGGCGTTCTTGCGATGCAAGAACATCTTGGCTGCGAGGGTTGCGGTATCGGCGGAGACGGACATGGGCTGGTGTCCCAGGTCGATCTTGTTCCACTCCACGCGGTAGTGGTCGACGGAGCCAAGGGTCAAGCCGTGCCACTTCTCCTCTCCGAGAACCCCGCTGTCCCACTTGGCGCTGATGTGGCCGACAGTGTCCAGTACCTGCTCAAGACCCTTGGAGGTTATTGGCTTGTCTTGGGCTCCCCGAGAAGCAATATTGACGGGTTTGTTCTGGGCTGGATCGAAGGGAGGAGTATTCCTGGCTACAGCTTTCCTCCCCTTCTGAATAGCTACAGCTTTATCCTGGGGAGGGAAGCCGATGGTATGTTGGTGGCTAACCTCAATCATATATTCCGGGTAGCAGGGCTGACCAGCAGCGCGAGCGTCCGCAGAGAGCGCAGCAGGAATCGGGCCGGAGTCGCGGATCACGAGTGCTCCGCCTGCGGATGCGCCTTGCTCTCTGGCCCTTTTCTTCGTCTGCTCCTTCTCGATTTTCTGCTTCTCGAGATCCTCGGGTTTCTTCCCCTCAGTCTTGGCCTTTGCCTTCTCGGCGACTGCTTCCTCGGCAGCTCGCTTCTCGGCCTTCTTCTGTTCAGCCCTGGCCTTCTTCTGCTCGGCCTTGGCTCTCTCAGCAGTTTCTTTCTCGGCTTTGGCCTTCTCGGCGGCTTCCTCCTTGGCCTTGGCCTCCTCAGCAGCCACCTTATCGGCAGTCTCCTTCTCAGATAGACCTTTCTTGGAACAGTAATCCCTCAGAGCATCAAGGGCCTGTTGCTTGGCTGCTCGCCCAGGAGGGCTGGATGTGTCCTTGCTCTGTGGAGACGAGGAGGATGTCGGTGGTGTAGGGCCTTGCGCAGTTGGTGGCGTAGGGCCTTGCGCAGTTGGTGGCGCCGCAGATCCACCGCCTGGCAGTGGGTAGACATCTGCTATGGTAGCGTCCGGGGCGGTGTCGTCTGTCACCAGCTGCTCGGCGGTAACATTCTCTTGTGCAGCAGCCTCGGTGGTGGGCTGCTCCCGTTCTACTTCTGGCCGCTCAAGGGCGGCGGCGTCTTGCATTTCTTGTTCTTGATTCTCCTCGGCGTTGCTAGCCGGAGGAGAAGGGGGTCTCTCTTCATGAACAGCGCTTTCTTGTGCTGCTGGTTCTGACGCTGCTCCTTGTGCTGGATTGGCAGCAGCAGCATTGGCATCGCGGTCCTCATCATCGTCGTCCAGATTGACCAGAGGTACTGGTTTCTTCTGGGCTTGGTCGGACGCGAGGGCTGCGTTCGCATCCATGGCAGGACTGCAGAGAAGAAAGGAATTAGGGATTGGAAGAAGGTTTGGAGGAAACCAGTACTACGCGAGAAGGAGGGCAAACGAGATGAGGACTCACGCAATGGTGGATTTAAGCTGTCGTCGGGGTTTCTTTACAGTAACTTTCCTCTTCTTCTCGGCGGCCTCCTCCTTCTCGGCGGGCTTCCTCTTCTTGGCTGGAGGTGCCTGTGCTTCGCCGCCGGTCCGCTTGCGGGTTTCGGGAGGGGCAGTAGACAAAGGTTGGACGACGAGGGGCGCATCGCCCTCGTTCTCGCCCTCATCCTCGTCATCCTTCTCCGCAGCGGCCTCATCTGAGAAATTCAAAAGAGAGGAAGGAAGAATCAGGAACAGCAATGCAAGGGGTTGGTGTTTCTCGGAAGCAAACAAGATGAAAATAACAATACCGTGAGAGCCTTCGTCTGACCAAGTGCGGAGAGCATCGCGCTTGTCAGGAACGGGGCTGCTCTGTCCCGCGTCATCAGAGGGCAGCATGTCATCCTCCTCGCGATCGGCGAACCAGTTGTCCTCAAAAACTTCGCGACTCTCAATCAGCTGTCGAGTAAGAGTCTGAAAGACAGAGAAGGATCATAAGTCAACCGAGTACCAGGATGGAACTCTACTCGGATAGGCGTGCAAACACAAAGCACACTAAGCCTATACGGTTTTCTATGTGTTCTACCCGGATAGGCGTGCAAACACAAAGCATACTAAGCCTAAGCGCGAGTCGACTAAGTGCTCTACTCGGTGCATCAGGTGGTTGCTAATCGGGGCGGAAAGGGAAGTTGTCTACTCGGGTAGCAGAGGCAAAAACAGAGAAGGAAGAACGTACCCGGGCAATCGGTTGCGTGCGGCTGTATGGGACGAAACCATACCGCCACTTCTCGGTAAGGCTTGTCTTCAGCATGTTCCTGGCATGATAAGCAACATCGGCGTCGTCGATTTCGATGGTGGTGGTCCTGGTGCAGTCGCGGGAGCCTCCCATGTAACACATGAGATGGCAGCGCTCCTGCAGAGGGAGCACTCGGCGCTTGATCCAGCACACCACCGGGTCGTCGTTCTTGAGGCCCAGCTTCTTCAACTCGCCGAGTCTATCTTCTATCTCGACGGCGATTTCGTCGATGGTGGGCTTCTCCTTCCAGTTCGACCCGAGTGGAGCACGATTCCTCCAAGCGGGCAGGTTGATTCGATCATCAACCGCACCTCCTTCCGTGGCGGGGACGTTCTTGACATAGAAGAACGTCTGCTGCCACATTCGGCAGGAATCCAGCCCCTGGATGCGGGGATGGTTCGTACCAGTCCGCTGCACCATCATGGCACAGCCCGTGTCGGTGGCGCGGCCGATACCTGCACCTTCTTTCTTCCCGACTGACTGTTGGCGGAGATTAAAGTACCTGAGCCACGTATCAGTCGTGGGCCTGATGCCGAGGAAAGCCTCGCAGACGACGACGTGGTAGGCGAGGAAGACGACCGCGTTAGGCGGCAGATGATGCATCTGCAGCCCGAAGTGGTCGAGGAACTTGCGCAGGAAGTCCGAGGCGGGCAATCCAAAGCCGCGCTCGAAGTGCGACATGAAGACCACCCGCTCGCCGTCCCGCGGAGTTGGCACAACCTCGTCGTCGGGTGCCCGGCACTCCACGCCGGGGGGAACCCTTCTGCTGGACACGAGCCAGGCGAGATCGGCCTGGGTGACGGAGGAACCCGCCCAGCTAGCCTTGGCCATCGTTGCGAGTGGGAGGAGTGGATGATTTTCGAGTGGAGTTGCTCGGTGGAGTGAGTCCGCGGCGGCGCGGAAGCTTGCGCGGCGGCGGAGGGCTCGGTGGAGAAGAAGGACAGGAGGCAGAAGGGGAAAAGTGCAGGGAAGAAGAAAAGGAAGTTACCGCGGGGGTATTTATACCTCCCTCGCGAGATTACCGTTACCACCGCGGTAGTGGGATCGACTGCGGCGTGTGGTGGGTCCTGTGGCCGGCTAGAAACGCACACAAGCGCGGGCTGCGCGCGTAACGGCCGCATTTGATCCCACCTTCAGATCGTGGCCAGTAATTGCGCGTGATGGGACATGACGGCCGGTGGGCCCACGGCGTGAAAACTGGACACGTGGCGTCGTGTCCTGGGCAACCAAACGACAAGGTCGTGGATGCTTGACACGTAGGCAGTGCCTGCGTGAAGGGCTGGATGTTGCTCTGCGCTGCAGAGGCTCAGTTTGCGAATTTTCGCTAAGTCTTTTTACTCGGATACAGAGTAGCAAGCAAGTGCTACTCGGAAAAGAGGAGACTCAAGATACTTTCCGGATAGCTACTCGGAGGACCTACTCGGCATCTTGAGGTTCGACGGCTGAGATGCGAAGGCTGGTTTTAAGCTGGCAGAGCCTAGTGAACAGGTTCGCAAGACTCAACCAGCTTCGGGGACTGCTGTCGGGGGGTTACCCCCGAGTAGGGTAAAGACAGGTGGTAAAGGCCGCTTACAGAAGAGAGGTTTGGTCGAGTAGCCGACTACCGGGTACTCGCTACCCGGTCGACTGCTACTCGGTCTCACCTCAAGATGGCCAGAAGGAGATATCAATCAGTTTCTACCCTGTCGAGTAGAAGGTTTGGCCCGAGTACAATTGGCGGGAACATTTGGCGGGAAACTACTCGGGCAGGAAGTCAAAGGAGCCGTTCTGACACAGGATCCCGCGTATCCTGGGTCCGTACTTGGCAGCATTCGAACTACTGTTCACGTGGGGACGGCCTGCCTGACAGTGACAGCATGGAAGCAGTCGGTGGCAGGATAAGGGGGGCCTACTCTGTGACTAGGTACAGTGATACCAGTCTGTCCCCTAGTTTTGCCCAACGACTTTACAGAAGCAGACAAGATCAACGACCAAAGCTGTCAGCGGGTACTCGGTGAAAGGACGGTGTGCACACTATGTCGACACTTGTCTAGGATTTGGACGTATCCGGCTGGGCATCAGGTATATAAGGAGCCCAGCCGCCTCCTGCGCGAGGCACGCACACAGACGCTCCCACACAGGCTCACAGAGGTTCATTGGGAAACCCTAGAAACCCTAAGTTCTTAACCTAGCTCTACTCGGAGAGGAGAGAGAGGCTACTCGGTAGCAATACCACTTGTACTGTTTCTACCCGGAGAGACATCGTAATACATAGAGAGAGGCAGGAGTAGGGGTTTTACCTCCTCACGAGGGCCCTGAACCTGGGTACATCGTGTTGTTTGTGTTGTGTGGATCTCACCTCACGCGGCTACTTGTCGCGTGATCCCTCCCCGGACACCTCCAGCGTCCATCGTCCCCACATCTTTAGCCATCCTATGGCATCTGCCGTGACACCACCACGACAGCCTTCGACTCGGCCCGGAAGCGAGCGGCGCACTAGTACACCAACTACAGAGTGTCGTCTTCCCTCCTCTACCATGCGGTAGAGGATTTCGACCGGAAGCAAGCGGCTCGTTGCCGCAGCGAGGCATGGAGCTCATCCGGTGTACATATGCACACGCCTAAGAGGGGGCAACGGAGGAAGAGCTAATGGGCACTTGAGCTTGGTCGTGCAACTTTGGTGTTGCACCGGGATTAGCGACACAGGGTTGCATAATATAAACCTCAACGCGTGACAAAATGTCAATTGAGGCTCCCTATGGACGCATCATCCATGTATCCAACATTAACATTTGTATTCATTATCACACAAATAAACCAATAAAATTTTGCGGGTCTATTTTGCATGCAATTTCAAAGAAACATTTCTACCTTGCCCACTTAATGAGTGTTTTTTTCTTTGTTCGAGTGTCGGGCACCATCCTAACTATTTAAAAGATCTTGAAATTTTCTAGTACCACAACTGGAACATTATAATCCACATTTTTTACTTTTCACGGGATATATATTATAATATTCTATCTTAATATGATAATACCGTACTCTCTTTATTAACTACGGTGGCATATCATATTTTTGACTAGGTGGCATTACATGGCTTTGCAGGAGCTACGATAATAATGTTGCAATGGATCTAATGATGAAATCACTATTGTATTGATGAATTTATCACTTTCCATGGAAATAACATTGGGCCCAAAGGTGACAAGCATAAAAATCAAGCCTCGTGTTTGTTGTCAAACTTTTCAGTGTAAAAAAGGTATTTCTTTTAAGTTTGACCACCGTTTGTATTTTTTCTAAGATTTCAAAAACATTCTCTTTGGTCCAAACTAATTTCATAGGAACCATGGAGGATTCTATCCATCGATATTTTTTACATGGATCCAGCTTGGTTTGTCAAATTGTAAGAGCACCTCTAGTAGACACCGCCTTTCCGCCCAAACTATAAAATAAGCGTCATTTTGCGGTTTTCGGCTGAAACCGCAACCCAACTAGACCCCGCAAAAGTCACCGGGCTGGAAATAAATTCGAGAGGCGTGACAGTTTCCCCCCAAGAACTACGAAAACAAGATTTGCGTGGCCGACCCGGCGGCGCGCTCTATTCCTAGATCAATTTGGCGAGAGGGAATTTTCAGCGCAGCAGTTCCAGCTTCCCTACTCCTCCGACGTTGCAGATCTTCACCACTCTGCTCCGTCCGACCTCACCGACGCCCTGTAGCGGCGCCATGGACACCTCCGGCCCCGCGCTCTTCACCGTGGAGGTTGGGTTATCCCAATCGAACGGCGCCAGCACCGCGATGGATTTTCGCATCGTTCATGGCACAACCTTGATAAAGTTTTGCACAGATGTGAGGAAACTAATGTTGTTCTTAATGAAGGAATTGTTCTTGGACATAAAATCTCTGAAAGAGGTATTGAAATTGACAGAGCTAAAGTGGAAGCAATTGAGAAAATTCCCTGTCCCAGGGATGTCAAAGGTATTCGTATTGTTCTTGGGCATGCTGGTTTTTATCGGAGGTTTATTAAAGATTTCTCTAAAATATCAAAACCTCTTACTAATCTTCTCCAAAAAGATGCACCTTTTGTTTTTTATGATGATTGCAAAGAAGTTTTTGAAACTCTAAAACATGCTTTAATTACTGCTCCTATTGTTCAACCACCTGACTGAAATTTTACCTTTTGAAATTATGTGTGATGCTAGTTATTTTGCGGTAGGTGCTGCTCTTGGACAACGTATAGATAAGAAATTGAATGTTATTAATTATGCTAGTAAGACTCTTGATTTTGCTCAAAAGAATTATGCTACCACTGAAAAGAGTTCCTAACTGTAGTTTTTGCTTATGATAAATTTAGACCTTATATTGTTGATTCGAAAGTCACTATTCATACTGATCATGCTACTATTAGATACCTTGTAGGAAAAGAAAGATGCTAAGCCTAGACTCATTATATGGGTGCTGCTTTTACAAGAGTTTGATTTGCATATTGTAGATAGGAAGGGTGCTGAAAAACCTGTTGCTGATAATTTGTCTAGATTAGAAAACATTGCTTATGACCCTATTCCTGTTAATGATAGTTTTCCAAATGAACAACTAGCTTCAATAAAAGTAAGATCGCGAGATAGTCCTTGGTATGCAGACTATGCTAACATTATTGTTTCCAAGTACTTGTCTCCAACCTTTACAGCTCAGCAAAGAAGGAAATTCTTTTATGACTTGAAGCATTATTTTCGGGATGACCCACACTTATATAAAGAAGGAGTAGATGTATTATGCGAAGATGTGTTCCAGAATATGAACAACGAGAGATATTGAGGAAATATCATGGTAGTTCTTATGGAGGACGAGATAGAACCGCACAAAAGATTTTACAATCAGGTTTCTATTGGCCTACTCTCTTTAAAGATGCACGAAAGTTTGTTTTATCTTATAATGAATGTCAAAGAGTTGGTAATATTTCTAGACGTAATGAAATGCCTATGAGTTATTCTCTTGTTATTGAACCATTTGATTATTGGGGTTTTGACTTTATGGGTCCGTTTCCTCCTTCTAATGGTTATACTCATATACTTGTTGTTGTTGATTACGTCACTAAATGGGTATAAGTTATACCTACAAAGAGTGCTAATGGTGAAACCTCACTAAAAAGGCTTAAAGATGTTATTTTTCCTAGGTTTGGTGTGCCTAGATATCTTATGACTGATGGAGGTTCTCACTTTATTCATGGTGGTTTTAGGGAAAAAAACATTGCTAAATATGATGTTAATCATAGAATTGCTTTACCTTATCATCCCCAAACCAGTGGGCAAGTAGAATTATCAAATAGAGAAACTAAATCTATCTTTCAAAAGGATGTTCATAAATATAGAAAAAAATTGGGCTAGAAAGTTGAATGATGCTTTATGGGCTTATAGAAATGCCTATAAAAACAGTATGGGTATGTCTCCTTGTAAAATGGTTTATGAAAAATCTTGTCAATTTCCTTTAGAATTAGAATAGAAAGCTTATTAGGCAGTGAAACAACTTAATAAATATTTTAAACTTGCCGGAAAGAAAAAGATGCCTGACTTGAGTTCTTTGGATGAAGGAGAAGTGAAGCTTATGAAAATGCTAGACTCTTTAAAGAGAAAGTTAAAAATTGTCATGATAGAAGAATTCTTAAAAGAGAATTTCATGTTGGTGAAAAGGTTCTATTGTATAGGTCTCGTCTCAGATTTTTTGCAAGAAAATTACTCTCGAGATGGGAGGGACCTTTTATTATTGAAGAGGTGCATCGCTGAGGTGCAATAAATATTAATTCACTTGATGGTGATAGACCACAAGTAGTGAATGGGAAAAGACTCAGACATTATATTTCTAGGGATTCTTATAATGAAGATGTTGATACTATTCAAATGGTGACTCCGGAAGAGTTTATAAAGGAGAAAAATCCAGAAACTGCAGAGTCCATTTTTGAATTGGTAAAAGTCCTGTTAAGAAAAAGTTCGCATATTACTTTCCAACTCATAATTTTGTTGTTTTTAGAAAATATGAAAAATATTGAGCCGAAGAAGGGTAGGAAATGGTGCCTGAGGGCACCACACTACCTGGCGGCACTGGCCCACCCCTGGCCGTGCCACCACATGGTGTGGGCACCTCAGAGCCCGTCTCCGACCCGTTTTTGCCTTGCACCTTCCTTTTGTTACGTAAATTTTTGCTATATAATCCCCCGAAGTCTGTATATCGTTTTCTCGTCGTGTTTTCATTTCTATCTGGTTCTGCCAGATTTCATCTTCAGATTTAGAGCCACGATGTCCTCTTCCGGACCTCCCAAGGACAACTTCTTTGTGAACGTCGTCAACCCGTACATGGATGAGTTAAAGATGCATCCCAAGGAGTTGTTGCTCAAGGATGGGGTGGTGCAGAAAGAAGACGTTCAAGGTCCTAAAGGACAAGGCATTCTGGAAGCTAGGATGGAAGAGATGGAGCAAGAAGTCTTTAGGTACAAGAAGATGGCTGAGCGTGAAGTGGACATCATCCATGGAATAAATGCAGAACTGATTGCCGAGCACAAGAAGGAGATTTCCAAGCTTTGGGAGGAAATCTTCTCGCTCCACGAGGCCACCAACAAATTACAAGCATAACTCTACGACGTGCAGAATCAAAACTGTGAGTATGAGATCAGGTTTAAACATATAAGTTCTGCTGCCAGTTTCAGGATATTGGAGACCCATTCATCATTTGTTGATGGAGAGCCTTTACCCTGGAAGTCTGATGATGGGAATGATTCACCACCACCACCGAAGAAGTAATTCGTCTTTGGTATTGGCATCCCCTTGGCTTGTTCCAAGCTTGGGGGAGTGTCGCGGTAACACACCTTTATCTTTCACCTTTTTACTTTTTAGTAGAGTCATATCATGAGTAGATAAGTTATCATATAGGATGGTTTTCAATGTGGAATTATCACTCCTTTAGTTGGTTATCTATGTATCCCTTGGTGTGAATTGCGTTATGAAAATATTAATGAGCAATTTCATCATTTATTCTCTACACTTTATTTTAGTTTCCAATTTCTGTTATATGGTTGATCTTGTTATTGGTATTGGTATCAATATGGGAGCATCAAGTTAATCTAGTTGGTTTTGGCAAACTTAGCATTGGTCAGTAGCAACAATACTTTGAGGTTTAAGTAGAAAAGAGGGAGATGCATGTAGATATATTATTCTGTTATCTTTCTTTCTTGTTGGCTCATAATATTAGTATCCTCAAGTTAAGATTGTTTGTACTTCCAAGAAATATTGCATGATTGGTTCTATCACATGTATATATGTTTGTTTTCTCGCAACTCTTATGCTTGCTATCCAACCTTGCTAGCCAAAAACATGTACTGAGAGGGAATGATTCTCGTGCATCCAAACCTTGAGCCCAAAAACTATGCCATTTGTGTCCACCATACCTACATATATGTGCTATTTAACCGCCACTCCAAGTAAATTGCTTGTGTTCTACCTTTAAACCTTCAAAATTACACATGTTTTGTGCCCCTGTTTTAGCTCATGAGGATGCAAATAGAGAATCTCTATCTCACTTGTTGATTGGACTTTACACACCTGGGCTAGTGGCACATCCACCTATCCAATTACTAGAAGAGATGGCAGCAGGGTGCCCAGCCGCAAACTTGGTTGCTATAAATTCTCTTCACTATTTTTTCCCCTGATTTATCAGTCAAAACATAATTGTGTAAATAAAAGAGAAGATGGATGATCTTCTCATCTCAGTTAGCGTCCTTCAATAGGAGCCTCTCTTGTGAGGTCTAGCTGGCTTGTGACATACTGTATTGTATGTTTGCTATTCGTTAACATAGACATACACGTTTCCCAAAATTGTTTTAATACCTCTGTTTATCAAATGAAAAGCTATAGCACATGAGTTAATCCCGGCTTCCCTCTGCTCAGGGCCTATCTTTTAACTTTATGTTGAGTCAGTAAACCTACTCCTTTATGTCTTAAGCAAGCATTTGAGTTGTTGTGATCCATCCATCTATATGTTGGTTTACGCAATCATGTCTTTTATCCTTCCTTGTTTAGTACAAATGTTTTTATCTGAATGGATATCACTTTGAAAGTTATAAACGACTCTAAATAGATTGTTAATATTGAGCATGTAAAACTCTGTAGTATATGCTTTAATATAAAGACTCTTATCGAAATATAAGTACAATCTTTTAATTGTTCCCTGACCAGGAGCAAAGTTTGCCTTAACCAATTGTTATTTCCTTTTGGCACCTTTATTGTGATTATCTCTACTTGTTTCAAGTTAAATTATATGAGAGGGAGTTGTTGTTTAGAATGACTTGTGTAATTATAGATGTGATGCTTCTTGTCCGTATTTTGTTATCGACACCTTACTCCATAAACTTGTGGTCATGTTTACTGAGTTCAGTCTCGCTTGGGGACAAGTGAGGTCTAAGCTTGGGGGGTGTTGATACATCCATTTTTGCATCACTATTTATATCATAATTTACTGTTATTCATCGATATATTTCATATTATGATGCACCACTTATGTTATTTTATCCTATTTTTCATGTTTTATAATTGGTGGAGAATAATCACCGGGACCAGAAATCAGCTGGAAAAAGCACCGTCGAGATACTATATTTCAGAAGACCATGAGAAGAAGGGGATATCGTGAAGTTACTATTTCACCAGAATAAGGAGCCAACCAGGAGGGGAGCTAGAGAAGGCCACACAAGACTGAAAGTGCATTTCGTTTTCCCGGTGTTTTGTGTGTTAGTTAACAATAATAAGTACATTATTTATCGAGGTGTTTCGCATGCAGGTGTTATACTTAACATCGGCATCGATCACCGAAAAGATCAGGTGAAGTTTGACCTGAGAGATTTGAGACAGAGGTCAACCGGAGTATTGGAACCGAATTATTCGGAGGAGCCGGATATTCCGGTTTGGAAAATTTCGGTACTGAGATGAACCGGATTATTGGAACCGGATTATTCGGAGGAGCCGGATATTCTGGTTTGGAAAATTTCGGACCATTTTTGGTACTGACATGAACCGGATTATTGGTACCGGATTATTCAAAGGCAACCGGATATTCCGGTTAAAGTCAACAGGATTCGAGCAGAACAGCAGACCGGATATTCCGGTCCAAACTTGGACCGGATATTTCGGTCCCAAATTCCTGCAAAACGGCTTGTTGTGGGGAGGGGCTATAAATACCCCTCCTCTTCTTCCTTGAGCTCTAGTTCTTCCCCTTGGCATTCAATAGCATTTAAGAGCTCACCAAATCCCTCATAACTCCCAATCCCTCCACCCAATCTTGAAGATCTTTGGAGGATTGAAGGAGAAGGCCCCGATCTATATCTTTACCGAGCCGTTCTTCATTTCCCCCTCTCTAGCTTGAGGTATCTAGACTAGGGTTTCCTCTTGTGGAGAACCTATGCATCTTGATACTTGTTTGTAATTCAAGAAGAATTGGGAGCCCCCAATTTTGTTGTGGGTGTGTGCCCCCAAGTTGTTTGTAAAGGAATCGATCCCCGCCTCAAAGGGGTTCAATAGTGGAAGGTGAACTAGGCCTTTGTGGCAGAGTTCATGGGATAATAGGGTGATGCCTTTGTGGCGTTGAGTAGGCCTTCGTGGCGAGCTCACACCCGTCCAACGAGACGTACTCCCTTAACAAGGAGGAACTCAGGATTACATCATGTCTCCACGTGCTCCAATTCGGTTACCTCGTTCCCTTACGTCTTTTACTTGTGTTTGCATTGTGATTATTGTTATCCTTGTCATATAGGTAAATTCACCTTAGTTGCATTATCTATAGAATTTACCTTTGTGTCAAGCCTAAATTAAAAGAAAATTTAAAATTGGGCGTAGCACCTATTCACCCCCCTCTAGGTGCCCATACTTTACTTTCAATTGGTACCAGAGCCTCGGCTCTTCTATTGGGCTTAACCGCCTAAGAGTTTAAGTATGACAGAAGAGTCGGATACTGAATCGTCCAAGGCTAGGGTGTCCATGGATGATCTCAATGATTTGAGAAATTCATTGACCTCATCCATAGATGCTAAATTTGATGAGTTGCGTCAAGTCTTGTCGCAACTCCTCAAAGCCAAAGGACCGGAGGTCTCCGAGACTTCTCCTCCGGAAACTATTCCGGAGGGCGTTAAGATAGGGTAGATGGTGAACCACATAAACATGCTTCCGCCGAAAACTCCACTAAGAAGGGTACGGAAGGAGATGGAGAATTTCACGCCGTTCCCGGAAATTATTCTCCCGATCCTCCCGTTCCCGATCCTCATATAATCCCTATAGGATATCCGCCTAAACTTGATGCCATTTCTTTTCGTGAATGTAAATACTACATGGAGACTCACTTGAACTCTTCTTGTATAGATCTTTGGAGGATCACTCGTGATGGATACAAGCCTCGTTACCCCAAGAACCTCACAAGAAGAGAATCCATAGATTGCCAACTCAACTACACCGCCTTGTCCATTCTCAACAAGCCGTAGATCCTAACCACATGCCGCATCTTCAACAATATTCCACCGCCAAGGAAACATGGGACGCTCTTGTCGTCATGTTTGTGGGTAATGAGAGCATGCAAAGGAATAGATATGATTCCTTGACCAATGAGGCCGAAGGGTTCTATATGCATGATGGAGAAGACCATGTCGACATGTACCGGAGGCTCAAGACTCTTGCCATCGCCTTCTCAAATGTTGGTGCCAAGTACATTGATGATGCTTGGATCAATAGGAAGTACATGATTGCGATAATGTCATTTGAGGGCGCGGACATGAATAGCATTCAAGGAAGACATGATTTCTCTTCCATGACCTCAACTCAAGTGATGCAAGAAATGTGCTCATATCAAGTCCAACCCAAGAATGCTCTTGACAACCGTGCTAGGGCCATTGGAATGCACAAAGGAGCATCTGTTGCTTTGAAGGACAAGGTTGTGTCAAGATAGGTTGAGTATGAAGAAGAAGGAGAAGAGGCATTGCCTCCTTTGAAGGAACAAGACTATGATCCCGTGCTAAAGGATCTCATTGCTCTCACCGTGCAAAAGTTTTCGAACAATCCTCCCAAGGGCAAGAAATTTATTAAGGAGAAGACCAAGTATCGCTATGGAAATGATGGGGCTCAAAAAGTGAGGTCTTGCTTCAATTGCCAAGATAAGCACCACTTCATTGCGGAGTGTCCCTATGAGAATAGAGAGCTCCATAGTGGCAAGCTCATTCGCAAGGACAAGTCCAAGGTTGAGTACAAGAAGCCTCACTTCGAGAAGAAACCATTCAACAAGAAGTCTCCCACCAAGTTTGTTCTCTTGACTCAAGAGGAGTATGATTCCGGGAGTGATGAAGAAGAAGAAAGCACAAGTGAAGTGGCTGCTCTAGCTATTGCTTCCATTTCATCATCTTCATCTCTCTTTGAATCCCCCAATGACAATCATCCTCAACGTCATGTCAAGTGCTTCATGGTTAAGGCCACGGACGTATCACCTTCTTCCAACTCTAAGACCCCTAGTGAACTAGAACATCTTGCTAGTCTTAGAGTAGAAGATGAGAGGGTCTCCTTGGAACTTTTTATGTCTAACATGCAAGGGGAGACCAATAAGTACTTTGAGCATCTCATGAGGCAATTGGGAGAGGCCCAAGATGCCATTGAGAAGAAAGGTGAGGTTGAAAGAAGGGATGCGGATGAGATTGTATCCCTCTCTATGACTCTTGAGGAAGAGAATGATGGTAGAGTTTCTCTTGAGGAGGAACTCGAATCTATTGAATTAACTCATAATGAACTTGTCTCTAACATCACTAAGGAACGCGATCTCGCTATTGCTAAATATAAAAAGGATAAAAAGGATAAGGTTGAGTTTGCGGTTGGTCATGGTAAACTAACCGAGGAGTTTGAAAAGCTAACCAAGGCTCACAAAGCTTTGGAGAGCCAACACCCTTCCCTAAAAGGGTTGCATGAACAAATTCAAACTCAACTTAATAAACCTAACAACCCTAGCACCTCTACTTATTCTTGTGATCATGCAAATATTATTTAGGAAAATGCTAGGTTGAAGGATGAGCTAGCAAGGCTCAAGGGCAAAGGCCCTCAAGTTGAGAAGATTGTGATCCCTACCCCACAAGTGGTTGCCCCTAGCTCTAATGTGTTCATTGCTAGACCACAATTGAGTGCTCCAAGGCAACAAGTGGGCAAGCAAGGTCTTGGCTATGTAGCCAAGAAGAAGAACAAGAAGAAGACCAACAATGGTGCTTCGGGTGGTATTGTCATTAGGGACAACACTACTCGTAGCACACCCGCTCAAGCAAACAATGTTGCCTCGAGTAGTAGTGTCATGAGGGACAACACTACTCGTAGCACCTCCGCGGGAACTAACAATCCACACCATTTCTTATATGTTGATTATTATGGTGTTGTGCAAGCTAAATATGTTGGTCCTTTTGAGGGTTTCATTGACTATACTATTTGGGTTCCAAAGACCCTTGTTGCTAACATGAAGGGACCCTCCTCGGGTCCTAACTCTAGTCAATGATCTCTTGCAGGACTATGCTTCCGGTGGGACTAAATGGATAATTGATAGTGTATGCACTATACATATGACCGGAAGCAAAAAACTTGTGACGGAGTTGCGCCCAAATGACATTCAAGCAACCGTCACTTATGGAGACTCGTCCTCGTCTAAGGTATCCGGGTTCGGCAAGGTTGTGGTTGCTCCCGATGTCACTATCGTGAACGTCATGCTTGTTGAATCCCTTGGTTACAATTTACTTTTCGTCCGCTCTCTTGGAAAAATGGGTTTCTCCGTCTTTTTTGATGTTGATATTGTGGTACTTTTGAGGAGTAAGACTCTTGACGTCGCTTACGTGGGACATGTTGAAAATGAGTTGTTCGTGGTGGACTTTTCAAAGTCTGCCAACTCTCAAACAATGTGTCTTTTCGGAAAGGCGGACATGGGATGGTTGTGGCATCGCCGCTTGTCCCATGTCAACATGAGAACTTTGCAAAGTCTTCACAAAGGGGGACTTATTGTCGGACTAAAATAAAATGTTTCCTTTTCAAAGGATCGCGTTTGTAGGACGTGTGTTGAAGGAAAGATGCATGATAAGGTACATAAGGCCAAGACTATTATTTCATCAAAGAGGATCTTGGAGCTTCTCCATGTTCATCTCTTTGGTGTCGTGCCCGAAGCAAGTCTTGGAGGCAAGAAATATTGCTTGGTGATTGTCTATGATTATTCAAGATACACTTGGGTTTATTTCTTCAAGTGCAAGAGTGAGACTCAACAAACCATCATCGACTTCTCCAACCAAGTGCAACGTCAACACAATGTGCAAATCATGGCTATTAGGAGTGATAATGGTTCAGAGTTCAAGAACTATACTTTGAATGAATTCCTTAGTGAAGAAGGCATTCGTCATCAATACTCCGCCACTTACACTCCTCAACAAAATGGTGTTGCCGAAAGGAAGAATCGCACTCTCTTGGATATGTCAAGGACCATGTTGGCGGAGTACACTTCTCCCCAATATTTGTGGACCGAGGCCATATCCACCGCATGCCACTCCTCCAACCGCCTCTACATCCGCAAAGGCTTGGACAAGACTCCATATGACATCCTCACCGGCAACAAGCCCAATGTCTCCTACTTCTGTGTATTCGGTTGTAAGTGCTTTTATTTGATCAAGGGTGTTAGGTTGTCTAAATTTCAATCCAAAACTATTGAGGGTATATTTGTTGGTTACGGTGCCGAATCCCACACTTATAGAGTCTTTGACAAAGCCTCACGGATTGTCATAGAATCTTGTAGTGTGGTTTTCGAGGAAAATGATGGCTCCCAAGTGGCGCAATTTCATGTTTCTAAGGTAGATGTTGAAATACCTCAAGAAGCCATAGGAAGGATGGGTGTGGGATTTTTCCGCCCCATTGAGGGACACCTTTTGGCGACTCGAGAAGGACTATGCTCTACTCAAGTGGATCCATCCTCTACAATAGAAGATCATGCCAAGGAGCCAAGTATTACACCTAACCAAGAACATGTTGAAGACCCTCCTCTTATTGAACAAGTCACTATGCAAGATGCATCCACTCCTATTATTCATGCTAGTCAAGGTCAAGGCCAAGATCAACCATCCTCTTCATCCTATCCTCAAGTTGAAGCTAGTGTTGAAAATATTGATGATGATGATGATGATCAAGGCCAAGTTGGTCAAGATGGGGACCCAAATTATCAAGATGATCAAGTGATCCCTCCGTGCAATAATGCGGAGATCAAAGCCCGTCGTGTCAGAAGGATAAGAAGAGCCTTGAAGCATATTGATGCCCAAGACAACAAGGTCTTGGAAGATATTCAAGCTAGAAGATCCACGAGAAGGCAATTGGCACATTTCAGTGAGAATCAAGCTCATATCTCTATGGTGGAACCTAAGAAAGTGTTTGAAGCTCTTGAGGACTCCGATTGGGTTGAAGCAATGCATGATGAGATCAATAACTTTGAGCGCAACAAAGTTTGGAGATTGGTTGAGAAGCCCAAATATTTCCACAATGTTATTGGCACTAAGTAGATTTTCAAGAACAAGAAAGATGAGCATGGCATTGTCATAAGGAACAAGGCTAGATTGGTTGCTCAAGGTTACACTCAAGTTGAAGGCGTTGACTTTGATGAAACCTATGCACCCGTGGCTCGCCTTGAGTCCATCCGTATCCTCCTTGCTTATGCTTCTTCTCATAATATCAAATTGCAACAAATGGATGTCAAAAGTGCTTTCTTGAATGGTACACTAAAGGAGGAAGTATATGTGAAGCAACCTCCGGGGTTCGAGAATCTCAACTTTCCTAACCATGTCTACAAACTTGACAAAGCTCTCTATGACCGTGGTTTTGAAGTTGGGAAGATCGACCCCACTCTCTTCACCAAGAGAGTAAAGGGAGAGATTTTCATATGCCAACTCTATGTGGACAATATTATCTTTGGCTCAACTAACCAAGCTTTCAATAATGAGTTCTCTAAGCTTATGACTGACAAGTTCGAGATGTCTATGATGGGTGAGCTTAAATTATTCCTTGGCTTTGAGATCAAGCAATTGGCTCGTGGGACTTTCATTTCTCAAGACAAGTATACCCAAGACATGATCAAAAGGTTTAACTTCCTAGATGCAAAGATCAAGACATCTCCCATGCAAGTCAAGTGCCACCTATCACGTAATCCGAAGGGTAAAGATGTGGACCAAAATATGTATCGTTCTATGGTTGGTTCTTTGCTCTATCTTTGTGCATCTAGGCCCGATATCGTTTTGAGTGTAGGTGTGTGTGCAAGGTATCAAGCGGCTCCTAAGGATATCCATTTAATTGCGGTCCATAGGATCTTTCGTTATTTGGTTCATACCCCAAGATTTGGTTTGTGGTACCCAAAGGGGGCACAATTTTCTCTCAATGGCTACACGGATTCTGATTGGGCGGGTGATCAAGATGATAGGAAGTCTACTTTTGGGGCTTGCCAATTTCTTGGTAGGTCCTTAGTGAGTTGGTCTTCCAAGAAGCAAAATTGCATATCTCTCTCCACCGCCAAAGCCGAGTATGTAGCCGCCGCAAGTGCTTGCACTCAATTGCTATGGATGAGGCAAACTCTCAAGGAATATGGAGTTCATATGGATAAGGTGCCTCTGTTGTGTGACAATGAAAGTGCCATCAAGATCGCCTACAATCCCGTGCAACATACAAGAACGAAGCACATCAAGATTCGCCATCATTTCATCCGAGACCATGTGGCGAGAGGGGATATTGCACTATCTTATGTGCCCACCAAGGACAATCTTGCGGATATTTTCACGGAGCCACTTGATGATGCAAGATTCTTGTTCTTTAGGAATGAACTATGATTCTACGAGTTTGACTTGAGGATCTTGCACACACCCCTATAGATGAAACGTGTTCGAGTTTAGGTGTAGGCATGGACATAGGGTGAGTGTTATCCTAACACATTGGGTTCTCCCTCCCCCCATTATGCCCAAAGCAAATATTCATTGTTATCTCTCTTTTTCAAATGTTGAATTGTGAGCTTCAATGTCAAGAATTGGCAATGCACCCAAGATACATCTTCACGGTTGCATACCATGACCTCTTACATGGTGGCTTAGGCCACCGATCTCTTCTTTTCGAAGAGTTGGATCTTAGTTGGGATTTATTTGATATTTCATTGCATTTCTTGGGTTTTCCCTTCTAAGTGTTCTTTCGTAGGAAAATCTCACTCAATTGGTGTTTTGTTTGTTTGATTCTTACTTTTGAGAGGGATAAGTACTACTTTCAGTTTGGTGTTTCTATCCTAAGCCATTCTACCTTAAAGCCATCTTCATCTAGCACTTGTGGCATTCCATTGAAACGAGGAAATTTCGAAATAGTAGGCAGCCGGAATTTCCGGTCTAGTTTTGGACCGGAATATCCGGTTGTACCGAAACATACGGTTCAAATTGAACCGGAATATCCGGTCCAGCGAAAATCACATATCTAGGAGATGAACGGGGAAGGGGCAGTTCGTGCCCTTTCTTCCCCAACTCCTCTCCTCCACCCCCTCACGTCGCCGCACTGTTTCTTGGCCCCCCGTCTATTTCCTCCGCATGATCTTCAAGTTTTGGCTCAGATCTTGTTCCCCTCGTCCTCGGAGCATTTCCATCGAAGTATCTTCCTCCATGGATACCGGTAAAGTTCAATCTCGTTGAATCTTGGTGCTATAACCATACCACTCCATTGATTTGTGTTTTTGTTGGCAATGCTTGGTAGAAATTGTTCCCTAGGGTACCCTATGCATGCTAGATACAATAGACTAGATTCACTTGTCACCGATCTACTTTTGAACTCTATATTAGGATTGTTTTTGTGTTGTTTTCGCAGTACCGGAATATCCGGTCCACGTTTGAACCGTAATATCCAGGTGCACCGGAATATCCGGTTCAGATTTGAACCGAAATATCCGGTTGAGTGCAGTACCGTTTGAGAACAGCCCAAAATTAATCCTTGCTAGAATTCTTACTAGATTAATACCTGGAATCTTTTCTATTGTATTTATGCATGATTCATCCAATGCTTGACATATGTGCACTCATCCCCATTGCTTTCCTTCTATTGTCTCGTTTCACAGGTGGTTCCGGTGTTGAGAAGATGAGCACTCGCAAGCGCCCTCCTACAAGGAGACTAGTGATGAAGATCAAGGCGTTCAACGCCCTCCAAGGAAATGCAGTGTAAAGAAAGTGGTTTCATCTAGGCCCAAGAAGAAGACTCGGCTCAACTATAAGACCGATATTAGTGTTCCTGATTACACTCTGATTAGGCAGAAGGATGTCTACCTCAATCCTCGGGATGTTGCTTGTGATCCTCGTTCCTGGAACCTGGAGCAACCATACATCTATGCAGATATCTACTCTGACTTCAAGTCCCCTATTCGAGAGATGCACCCATTTGAGTTTTCTGTGATAAAGGAGAAGGAGGAGTTTGCTGATGCCGCAAGTATTGTTGAGAGGTTCGGGCTTGTGAAGCTCATGGAGAACCAGTGCTCGTACAACACCCAACTCATTACTCAGTTCATGTCTACTCTGGTATTCAGCAAGGACGACGTTTGTTGCCTTAAGTGGATGACCCAGTCCACTCCTTGTGAGATTCCTTTTCACGGACTGGCTCGTCTTCTTGGATATCGTTACAGTCCTCATCCTCCTGTTGGTCGGCGTGTGCGTGAGGTGGAGAGACCTAGGAGGGAGAGGTATATGTCTGAGTTATATGCTCCAGGATTTACTGTTGGGGGGCTTGGAGGGACTTATTCCTCTCTATGATCAGCTAGTGCGTATCTTCATATCTTTCTTGGTGCCGAGTGGAGGTAATAATGATGCTCTCACGACTCCTTTGTGCAATCTTCTTATCTTGGCTTAGGAGTGCATGGAAGATGAGGATCCTACTGCTTCCTATACCGTGGATGTCATGGATATTATTTATCATGAACTGTACTCTGCTATGATTGGTGGGAACACCATTCCCTATGGTCCTTACATCATGATGCTTATCAAGGATGTGATGAAGAAGGATTTCGACGAGCTACCCATGGAGCCTCACAAGGTCAAGAAGTTGTACATCAAGAGGAAGAAGGTTACTCATGATGCTCATGTTCCTCCATTTGAGGGTGGTTCCTCTATGGGGGTATCCCCTCTTCTAGTGCTCAGCCTGCTTCCACCCCTGGTTCCAGCACTCTGCGCCATGTCAGGAAGCTCTCCTGGTTTCAGCGCAACGTGCTATGCATGAAGGTGGACATCCATAAGGAGCAGTATAGGGCCTACTGCAGAGACACAGCCATGGCCAGTACCCAGAGTCAGATTCTTCACCACGCGAGTGGTGCTACTGGTGATCTGCTTGCTCCTCGTGTTGCTCAGTCTTTCACTGATTGGTCTGCTGATGATCGCACTCCTTGGGAGCGCATTGAGGAGGCTCTACGTACCACGTCTGCTACCACTTTCAGGGCTGCTGATGAGTATGACGAGGATGATGATGAAGCCACTGATGATGATCTGGAGGGTGAGGCGCAGGGAGATTCCGAGGCGTCTGCAGGCGAGTGTTCTGAGCATTCGGATGCTTAGATCGTGTTGGGACGTTAGCTTAGTTATTTCTCTCCTTTTTGTTGTCTCGATGCCAAAGGGGGAGAAGTAGCTACTAGACTACGGGTTTTGCATGGGTTCGGGCACAAGCATATGCTTTTATCATTTCGTGAGAGCTTGTGTCCATTTATATATTTTTCGTGAACCTTGTTCGTTTATTGTCTCGTTTAAAACTATGTGTTATTGTGTTATGAGACTATGTTGGTTATCTTGGATGTTATCATGGATTATCTATATGTTAGTGGCTATCTGGATTATCTGTCTTATATGTTGAGGATATTATCTATTGCGGTACTTGGTTATTTTTGTTATCATCTCTACGCACAAGGTATATATTTCTATCTTATTCTCAACATATTTGTGATATTGTTACTTTGGCATGTTTGCTATTTGTTGGAAATAACTCCCCGTATAGTATTGCATCTATTTGCATTAGAGGCAAACAAAAGATATGCATATAGATAGGGGGAGACATTTCCATTTTGTTTCAAACATGTTCTCGTCAAGGTTTTATTGCAAATCTTAGTGTTGTCATCTAACACCAAAAAGAGGGAGATTGAAAGTGCATTTCGTTTTCCCGGTATTCTGTGTGTTAGTTAACAATACTAAGTACATTATTTATCGAGGTGTTTAGTGTGCAGGTGTTATACTTAACATCGGCATCGATCACCGAAAAGATCAGGTGAAGTTTGGCGTGAGAGATTTGAGACAGAGGTCAACCGGATTATTGGAACCGGATTATTCGGAGGAGCCGGATATTCCGGTTTGGAAAAGTTTGGACCATTTTCGGTACTGAGATGAACCGGATTATTGGAACCGGATGATTCGGAGGAGCCGGATATTCCGGTTTGGAAAATTTCGGACCATTTTCGGTACTGACATGAACCGGATTATTGGTACCGGATTATTCAAAGGCAACCGGATATTCCGGTTAAAGTCAACAGGATTCGAGCAGAACAGCAGACCGGATATTCCGGTCCAAACTTGGACCGGATATTTCGGTCCCAAATTCCTGCAAAACGGCTTGTTGTGGGGAGGGGCTATAAATACCCCTCCTCTTCTTCCTTGAGCTCTAGTTCTTCCCCTTGGCATTCAATAGCATTTAAGAGCTCACCAAATCCCTCATAACTCCCAATCCCTCCACCCAATCTTGAAGATCTTTGGAGGATTGAAGGAGAAGGCCCCGATCTATATCTTTACCGAGCCGTTCTTCATTTCCCCCTCTCTAGCTTGAGGTATCTAGACTAGGGTTTCCTGTTGTGGAGAACCTATGCATCTTGATACTTGTTTGTGATTCAAGAAGAATTGGGAGCCCCCAATTTTGTTGTGGGTGTGTGCCCCCAAGTTGTTTGTAAAGGAATCGATCCCCGCCTCAAAGGGGTTCAATAGTGGAAGGTGAACTAGGCCTTTGTGGCAGAGTTCATGGGATAATAGGGTGATGCCTTTGTGGCGTTGAGTAGGCCTTCGTGGCGAGCTCACACCCGTCCAACGAGACGTACTCCCTTAACAAGGAGGAACTCAGGATTACATCATGTCTCCACGTGCTCCAATTCGGTTACCTCGTTCCCTTACGTCTTTTACTTGTGTTTGCATTGTGATTATTGTTATCCTTGTCATATAGGTAAATTCACCTTAGTTGCATTATCTATAGAATTTACCTTTGTGTCAAGCCTAAATTAAAAAAAAATTAAAATTGGGCGTAGCACCTATTCACCCCCCTCTAAGTGCCCATACTTTACTTTCAAAGGCCCACACATGTGGTGGCGCGCCCCCCTTGGCCACGCCGCTAGGTGGTGTGGTAACTCTAGCCCACCTCTAGGTGACCCCTTTCGCGTACTTCATCCCTAGGGAATCCTAAGACCTGGAGAACGATCGAGGAAATATTCCGCCGCCTTCTCGGGGCGGAAAACAACACAGAGAGAAAAGCTTTCCGGCAGTGAGAAATCTGCTAGGGAAATTCCTCCCCGGAGAGAGGAAATCATCGCCATCGTCACTGTCATCGCTCCGCGCATCATCAAGATCATCATCGTCATCGTCCTCACCACCAGCACCACCATCCTCACCGTCTACCTCCGTCCCTCTGTAACAATTAGGGTTTTATATCGTTGCCTTCACTAGATCTCTCTCCCGGTGTGGATTACTTGTTTGTAGTTGATGCTTACGAGATTTATTGGTGTTTGCACTTTATGACCAGATTGTTATTCATCATTATATCACCTCTGATTATGATCGATATGATGTCTTGTGAGTAGTTCATTTAGTTCTTGAGGACATGGGAGAATTCAAGATGTTAGTAGTAGAATTATATTGAAGTAATATCTAATGGTTTGATATTTAATTGTGGTGCTATTCTTCTAGTGGTGTCACGTGAACGTCGACTACATGACACTTCACCTTTATGGGCATAGAGGGACTCATTGTGTGTTTGGCTACTAATTATGGAGTTGCCGGAGTGACAGAAACCTAAACCCCCGGTTAGGAAACCGATGCACGAGGGAGTGCAGGATCCCAGAGTTTAAGCCTGTGGTTAGATTTATCTTAATTACTTTCTTTTAATTGCGGATGCTTGCAAGAGGTATAATCACAAGTATGTATTAGTCCTAGTTGGACGGTGCATTAGCATAGGTTCACCCACACAACATCTATCAAAACAATAAATATTAATCAACTGTTTGAAGGAAAAGCACTTGACGAAGCTCCCATGTGTCCTCAAGAACGTTTACTCGTCATAAGTAAAACAACCGGCTTGTCCTTTGTTGTAGAAAGGATTGGGCCACTTACTGCAATTATTATTATTGTCTTTTATAAACTCACATTTTATTTATCTGCTATATCAAAAACCACCAAAAACATGTCTCCTATTGTTAAAGTGAATCCTCTATCCAAACTGCTTGTCAACATCTTCTGCTCCTCGTTGGGTTTGACACTCTTATTTATCGAAAGTACTACGATACACCCCCTATACTTTTGGTTCATCACCTCCATCTGATGATGCTACACTATATGATCATGTATCTGCTGCAGGATGGCATCGATCTCCTCTTCTGGTGGCCTAGGATCTACAATCGCAAGAGCCCAGGACTCATGCATGCGTTGCGGCATGCTGGAGACAATGACGTAGATGCGAGCCGGACCATTCTCCGCTCCCCAGGGCTCAACGACATGCATGCCTTTCGGTGTGAAGCGGTCAGGGGTCACGACGAAGTTTGCCATGGCTGAGGCAAAGGAGGAAGATGAGGCGACGATGCCAAGACAGAGTGCGAGCTGTGTGTGTTGTTTGGTTTTTGATACTCCTCCAAAACAACTACGTGGGGGACAACCGCGGGAGTGTCGGTTCTGACATATTGAACTGATTTAACCACCAAGCGAGATGACTATTTTGCCCTCAAGCAATCTCTTTTAATATGTCCATATCGGTAACAAAATTTGCAACGCACTTTACTATACACTCGGAAAAGAATGGCGAAAACAAGGGAATTTAGTACATTTCCATACCTGGTCTGCCGAGTCATTAATTAGAGCATTAATCTCTCCGTGAAATCGCTGATTGGCGTTAGCACCCGAGGATGGACCAATTAATTGCGAGGGATCAATGTCGGGAGGACCCGAAACTGCCAGGTGATTAGCATCTTCCTTGGAGACATTGGAACCAGAAATCGAGGCATGATCTTCTAGAGGGATTACAACAATTCCATTTTGCTGAAATAAATCTTTAGATATTGAACCAAATTAAATCCAAGGAACTTTTTTCATCCAGGGCATGGTTTTGAAAGACACATGCTTGGATAAATTGTGAAACCTCCAATGCAGTTGAGGGCAATCGTAACCAACTTCAACATGATATTGTACTTTCGAATCAGTGGCCAGGAATTCATAACTAAAACAAGCACTATACTTCAAAAAGGCCGCAAAAGATAATTTTTCTTGGGGCGCAAAAAAGAATCCTTCCGAACAACAGATTTGGAAGGTTTGAGTTTCAAGGCATGCAACGCTTTGTCAGTATGTTTCTTGTTAGAGCTCGCCAAATTGGCTAAGGACCAGAACCAATTCGGCACAAACGTGAGCCGGAAATTTCCGGTTTGTTCAAAGCAACAAAGAGATCAGATCTAGAGCTATCTAAGCAACCGGAATATCCGGTTCAAAATTGAACCAGAATTTCTGGTCTAATTTCTTCACTCTAACGGCCACATTTATTGAGGGCGTATAAATACCCCTTTTTTTCCAAGTGAACTAGTTCGTCCAAACATTTAAGATCCATTTATTGAGCTCACCAAAATCTAGATTTCTCCCAATCCCTCCACCCAAACTCGCTCATCTTTGGAGGATTGAACGAGAAGGCTCCGATCTACAACTTCACGAGTCGTTTTTCATCTTCCCCTCATTCACTTGCGAGATTAAAGTCTAGGATTTTCTTGTGGAAAACCTAGACACCATTGTTGCTCACATGTTGATTGTAGGAAGATTGTTGATGTTCTTGGGTGCCCCCAATTCGATTGTGGATGTGTGCCTCAAACTCATTGTAAAGACACCGATTTCTATCTCAAAGGAAATCAATAGTGGAAGGAGAACCAGGCCTTTGTGACGAAATTTATCGGCGAAGTGGCGTTGAGTAGGCCTTTATGGCGAAACTCACACCCCTCCAATAAGACGTACTCCCCTTAAAGGGAGGAACTCAGCATTACATCCTTATGTGCGCGTGCTTCCATTACCGGTTTCACCTATCCTTTACATACTTTGTGTTTGTATCTTGCTTAGTGTAGCTCGTGTCATATAGATAATTTTATCTTAGCTGCATATCTCGAGAATTTACCTTTGTGTCAAGACTAAATCGAAAAAGTATTCAAATTTGAAAATATCACCTATTCACCCCTCCCTTTAAGTGACCATACTATCCTTTTAGAAGTTGCGCAAGGCCGCCATGAAAGATAAATGCCATCAATTTGGTTATGGATGTGTGCCTCAAACTCATTGTAAAGGCACGATTTTCGTCTCCAAGGGAATCAATAGTGAAAGATGAACTAGTCATTTGTGGCGAAATTTACCGGAGAATAGGGTGACGCGGTGATTTTTTACATGGATCCGGCTTTGTTTGTGAAATTGTGAAGCAGTAATTTTTTGCGGGTCTATTTTTGCCCGCAATTTGAAAGAAACATTTCTACCTTCCCACTATTTTCTTTGTTCGAGAGGCTGGCACCCGCCTAAAAACTATTCAAAAGATTTTGAATTTTTCAAGTAGCACAAGTGAAACATGTATTATACGTCGTGTTTTTAGTTCTCTACATGCACAACAGCTATAGGAAGAGAAAGAAAAAATCAAAATATTTGTCTACCGGGCAGACGGAAACGCAGATCGCTCCGGCGCTGTCGCTGTCGCCGTGGTGCGACGCTGGGCACCACCGAAACCAAACGCCCATCCGGCACGGCTGCACGGCAGCGCGCAGTGGGTAGACGTGGTCGCCGCCCGCCCCGCCGTGTCCAATAATTAAGCCGAGAGAGGATTGGGATGGGCACGGCGCTGCTGGAATTGGAAATCTTGGATTTAAAAGAAAAGAAGAAAGGAAAAGGGAACGGACGCGGCCTCCGCCGATGGAAAGGAGCCGGAGGAGGTTACACGGCACACGGCCACGCGGCCACGCCGAGCGGCCGCGGAAGCGGTGGGTGGTGGTGGCCTGGCTGCCCACCACGGCACGGGCCGCACGACGCGGCGCCGTATGCTCCTGCTCGTGCCGTGCCATTACCCACCCCTTACCGCCCGCCTGCCGCCCCGCCACGCCACGCGACAAACCCCGCCCCAAGCAAAAACCACCACCGCACCGCACCACCACGAGGCTGCCGCGGCCGCTGCCCTCCACAGGCGGTCCTTCCTTTCACCGCGCGGCCCACCCACCCCACGCCAGCGGGCGAGCGCGGCCCACCTCCACCGCACCGCGCCTCCTTATATGACCGGTTCCCCACCTCCTCCTCCTCCGTTCCCCATCTCCTCCACCACCACCACCAAACCCTAGCCGCCGCCGTGGGCCAATCATGTCGTCCTCGTCGTCGCTCAAGCAGGAGGATACCGTCTCCTCCCCGGAACTCCCCCCGCTGGCCATGCCCGGTATCGCCGCGGCGGCCGCCGCGGCAGCGGCCGCGGCCTCGTCGGGCGGCGGCGGGGGCGGGGTAGGTGGGGGCGTCGGGTCCGGGAGGAGGCTGCCCCCGCCGTGCTGGACGCACGAGGAGACCCTGGCGCTCATCGAGGCGTACCGCGACAAGTGGGAGGCGCTCAAGAAGGGGAACCTGCGCGCGGCGGACTGGGACGAGGTCGCCGGCGCCGTCACCGCCCGCTGCGGGCGGTTCCCCACGGCCACCTACAAGTCCGGCGTGCAGTGCCGCCACAAGATCGAGAAGCTCCGCAAGAGGTACCGCGCCGAGCGGTCGCGCTCCATGGGCCGCTCCAAGGGGCCCAAGTGGCCCTTCTTCCCGCTCCTGCACGACCTCGCCGGCGGCGGGGCGCCCGACCCCAGCCCCAATCCCATCATCAAGATCAAGCCCAGGGGAATCGCCGCCGGCGCCACCCCTGCGTCTTCTTCCCCCGTGTCATCGCCTTCGTCCGACGAAGCCGGGCGGAGCAGGAGCCTGCACGGCCTCATCTCCAACGGCGGGGGAGGGAGCGGGCTGCGCTTCACCATCCCCAAGGGCTCGCGCACCAAGCCGGGGGTGCCTCGTGAACCCAGGCCGGATCGGGGCGAGGAGGACCCGGAGGCGGAGGCCATGGCGGAGGTGGCGTCGGCGCTGCGGGCCGTCGGGGAGGGGTTCCTCAGGATGGAGGAACGCAGGCTGGAGCTAGCACTCCAGATGGAGAAGGACAGGATGGAGTCGGAGATGAAGCGCACCCAGACGCTGCTGGACGCTCAGCAGCTCTTCGTGGAGGCTTTTCTCAGCAAGCAGCCGCACCACAAGAAGGCCAAGCTGGTCTCCTCGGCAGCTGCCATGGAGGAGGATTGATGACTAGAGAGCTCCGGTGCTCAGCTCAACCCCGTGTTGATCTTTACTGGCTTTGTTTGTTAACCCTGTCAGCTGATGATGTTTCTACTTTGGATGCTTAATTTAAGAAGGGCAAAAAATGTACTGTAGGTGTAGGATATGGCTGTGGAGAGGACTAGGAGTGTTCAGATGTAATCAGTGAGTGATGGTGTTGTGTTTTGAGTTGTTGTTTATGGTGGGGAAATATTGCAGCTTAGCTTGTTCCAAATATCATCATCTGGTCATATGTTCTTCGTCCTCTTAAAGCTGCTGCTTGCTGTTGTTATGATTGGTTTGATAGTGGTAGTCGTCTTTCTACTCATGGAGAATTTGTAATGGGTGGCTGTGCTTAAATATCAGCTCTGTATAATGTGAGTGTTTTCATACTTCCTGCGGGCAATTGAGGGTCTCTTTGATTCTGTTTCATGTTTCCTGCCGGAACTCAACTGCTTTTCAAACGAAATTTCTACGGATAAAAAAGGCACCGAAGCGGTGATAGAGGATACAATATCTTTTGCCATGAACCTTCAAAATTTGTTTGTAGATTCATGACGGTTGAGAACATAGCACCATAACCAGAAACTCTCTGCTGCCTGTAAAACCTCTATTTTCCTGCTGATATAAAAGGCTTGCACATATCAGACCTGAGATCTCAGAGAAGTGCCATGTTTTCGAAAACGGAGAATCCAGCAGAGGCAACACAGACCGTCGGACTGGAACCTTATACCAACTAAAAGAACAACAAAAACATGAACCAACTAATGTATATTGATCATGACTGCAGATCACTGCAAACTTGATATCCGGCTGCTTAGAACTCATCAGAGCAAGCAGAGTACATACATGGCTTCACCAACAGTTCTGTCTTAAATCTCTTTAACGGCTAAAGGAAATGGTATAAAATCCCACCAGGGACTGATCACGGGATAGTTTGGAACAGACGGTCATTCCTAAGGTATGATCGGAGGTACAACGACAATGGAGACAAGGGTGGTACAGGTACAACGACAACGACAATGGAGGTAACTTATAATAATCCCAGTCTTTCGGAGTATTTGCCTTAATGGGATGCACAGCGGTGGAGCTACGGATAGTCAACTTCTGTATGATGGCCCATTGGAAACTCGCTACCAAAAATTGAAGAGTCGCGGCAACCCGGCAGAATCAGTAGTAGGGCCAGTACCTGGGTGGCCTCCTGAACCTTGGCACCTTCCTGCAGAGAAAAACCTATCATCAGAAAGGCCATCTTGGAACCATTTTCCAATTCCTCTCGTGTTTCACCACATCTGGGGCCATATTTTAGCGAGTTCTGGAAAATAGGAAACCCCAGGGCCTAAGTTCGCCTGAATGTTTGGTGCACAACTAATCAGATGCATTAGTAGAATGGGGTCCTAATGTCATGTTCATCAAATCATTTGATTTTGCTCTGTACCGTTTACGACTGAAATTCCGCTCTATTCAATCAAATTTACCTGGCTGATTTCGATTTCAAGACTAGCCTTAGGGTAAATTTTCAATGGAATAAGGATAAAACACAGTTCAACTGAAAATATTAATAGCTTTTTTTTGGATAAAGATTAATATCCAGGAACAGTCTCTTCAAAATGGATTAACCTCAACATTCTATGAATCCTATCTCACCTCATAATTGAAAACATGCTGATTTAAGCCCAACCGAATGCACAATATCATGTGTCCTAACTGTTGTGCATCTAAGTGCAATATATTAGCTTCATCTAAGTGCAATATATTAGCTTAAAAAATGCAATATATCTTCACGAAGAAACTCCTTACCCATATGTTGGATAATTAGGATCATATGGGCGCCTTTCCCTAGGGTGATTCATTCCTGGAACATTAGTTCTTTTTGGACACACCTACATATGAAAAAAGAGCACACAATAAATGTTAAAAAATTCAAAATTACAATTGGTGCATATTATTAAAAAAATGCATTTTGAACCTTCAACGGACGGTCATGTAGTTCTGTCTCATTCAGCAGGAGAGCCTTTTGGACTGCCTCAACTTCAAGAAACTCCACATAAGCATATCCTTTGGGATGACCAAAATTGTCTGTCAGAATTGTAACCCTGTTGACAGTTCCACAATCTTGAAAATGCTGCTGAACTTCCTCTGGCAAACAAGCATAGTCAACCTGAAGGCAAGGTGGAAAATAGTTTGCTTAATAGTTTTTTGACTCCAAGTTTGCTTAATACTAACAGCTGTAGTGAAGCACCTAAGATTTATTCAACGCTATTTTAACTGATTTTCAAGATAAGTACTTGTCTTCAAAAGAACAAACGAGGATACTATAAATGCCAGGACAAAATGGTGATGGTAAAATAAAGAAAGAAAGTGTCAATTCAGTAACAGTCAGAGTTAATTAAAAGCGCTCCTCTGAAATCCAGATTCCTGATGACAAGTGCAAATCTTTCTGGTACTGTGTGCTACTGGACATTGGAAAGTCCTTCATGAAAATGCTTGAATTTTAGTGTAAGTAACAAAAACAGAAGAAAGACTCACATTTCCAACATAGATGGAGCGAGCATCCACCTCCGACTTGTCGAATGCTATTGCCTCTGCAGCTGGATCTTCTGAGAAACAGACCAAAGGAGTAAAACGTGTAAAGAGATTGTCGAGCATAATGGATAAATAAAGGCACTGACTTCATTCAAGCATCAAGGTGGTTCAAAAGAACAAAACAACGGGATGGCGCTCGCAGACTTAAGATATCAGGCGCAAAAGAAGGATAATGCCGATTAGGATCTTCAATTAGCATCCATATGTTTTTATTGATAACCGTACTTATTAAGTAAATATGACAAGGTTGAGACCTGAAGGACCAGGTAACCTATGCTTACAGGTCGCGTATTGATGTCCAATTGTGTAAGCTGAAAATAAGTTCAAAGTTTAGGACTGCACACGCGCACGTAGGACAGAATAATATTTAATGCGTCACTTGGCAACGATAATCTCCGTTATATAAATATATCATGAACTTATTTTTGGTGCTACATATAAGTAATAAGCATTGCATTATTATCGCAAATCAGGTACCTAAGCACACCCTTCCTGATTTACCCCATTCACAACTGAATTCCATGTAAACACACCAGTAACATTTGGGGAAATGTGGAATGCAGGATGAGATTGATGACTTGATGATGCTCCATAGAAGTGCAATAGTTGACCATAGGAAATAAAATTCTAACATTCTCTATGTAGTAAAGGCGACGAGCTGCGAAAAGCGCGCCAAACTACGATGGTAGTGAGTAAATATACTTAGCTACACCAAAAACATAATCCACGACATGACCAGGCGAACCGGACTAATGCACATTATTATAGCAAGTCCAGCAGAACCCTGTTATAAAAGGCAGCCACGTAGCCGCCTCTTTGCGCGCCTAGGAGGCTTCCTAGCCCATGATTAGGCGTTGCGACCAGCCCCGCCACCTTGTTACCGCCTTTTAGAACACTTAAACGATCCTTAACAAAGCTCTTCAAATGCATTAGTGGTACAAACCAACATAGCAAATGAAAGGAACAAAGACACAATGCTGAAAGATACACCCACCCATCACCTACAAAATACTCAGTTGCATCAATTATTCTGACTATCAACCTGAAAGAACTCGTCAGAAACTAAGAAACTAATACCATATTGAGCATTCCACGAGCCGAATCGCACGATCCACATGACACCCAACTAACAGGAGGCTCAGTCTGACATGCATCCAGCCGATTTCATCCCGGAAAACTCCAAGAACCGAAACAAAGCGCTAATACACAAGCAAATGGAGACGGTGTCAACGATAAAAAAAAAGATTACCCTGGGACGCGGCGGCGGTGGCGGGTAGTATCTCGTGCTGCTCGAGTTCCTCCAACTGCCGCAACCTCCTCCGCATCTCCTCGATCTCCTGCACAAACCACCGTAACCTGTCCCCGTGAGCGTCGGACAAGGCGAACACCCCAGGCGCTGGAACCCTCGAAACGGGAGGCAAGAATGCTACGCTGCGAGCTCTAACACGCAAAAACGCGCACCTGGTCCACGGAGGAGAGGTTGATCCTGTCGCTGCCACTCGCGCGGCGGCCGTTGTCTCCGGGGGTAGGGTGGATCTCGCTGTCCTTGATGGCGGAGGCGCGATTGTCCTTGCCCGAGGCCATCTCGCCGCCGCCGCCGCAAGCGCTGGTTCGCGTGCTGCTCTCTTCGGTTACTTTTCGTCTGCGTGATGACTAGCCACTCTTGCTTGTGTCGTGGCTTGGGCCGGTTCCGGAGATATAGGGGGCATATAGGTAAAAATACATTTTAACCATGGTTAAAAATCTGAAACAAAAATTAGGGCATAGACACAATGCACGTCTACCATGTACCGTGTTAAAAAGTTTACATTCAAATTTGACTCAGATTTCAAGAAAAAAAGAAAGATAAATCACCGTATAGGTAGTACCAAATTCAAATCTCGATTGAATATTACTAAATTGATCACATTCAGAATCTGATTTTTCATTTCCAGTATTTGTTTAGTTGTGAGTTGAAATTTTAAGACACGGTAAATATATATTGTGCCAATATTGTCAAAACAAGTCACATTTGTTAATGATCGTTAAATAATATGCCGATTGCCCAATGAACTAACTACACAACACGGTGCTAGTTCACCCTATACTCCTTGTTTCTACACTTTCGACGGAAAAGTGTGCAAATATCTCACGATCGTAGTGTTGCGTTTGTTTAGTTAAACCATGAAAACTTAATTGTATCCTCCGTTTTCCATTTTTGAAGTCATCACATGCCGCTATAGGAGAACAAACGGTAAGCACGGAAAGAGTTAGAGCATAAAGGACAGGTATGCCACACCATATAAGATAGTGCCAATGCATAAAATGAACTTACTTTCTGAGGTGCATATCTTGTGAAAATTAATCGTTTTACAAAGAAAATCATGCCCACTATCCAATGCACCACTTTAGCCACATGTGATCCACCCTTACATGAAAAATGTACAATATAAGATAAAGATGCTTCTATGTAATTGCCAAAGAGAGTAATATATATCTTTCCACACGACTTTCGCATAAGTCGGGTTCAATTATTAAAGGATAACACAACGGAGTTTAGACCAAAATACAGAGAACCTAATAGAACTAGAGTTAACCAAGCTAGTAGACTAAGTGATCTACTACAGGAAATCACCCGCTACTTAAAATCTTTTAACACATAAAGCCTAGGAATGGTCACTGACATAACAAGCATTCAAATCCCACCATCCAGAAGCACAACAACAGAAGTTTGAAACTAGTAACTAACTGGCAACCATTCAGAACCAGCACAGAGACATCAAAATGCAGGATTGAACTTCTTCACATCTTCTCAAACCAACAATATCAAAGGAGCTTCCCACCGGGAAATAGTTTCTTCACTCTTCCATGTCATATGAGTTCCCAGCATCATCAACTCCATCTTGATTAGGTGTCGCTTGCATCCTGGCATGAGCGCAGATTGCCAATTCCTAGATTCTAGTTGCACCATATTCCACATTCTGACGAACTCCTTCACTCTGCATTCCTGCCCAGTAACGAAGAAAATCGGACATGTAACATATAAGTTTCACTGGAGTCGAGATAAACTTTTTCTCAAAGCATGAACGATTTCTAGTCTTCCAAATTGCCCAGCAAAAGCCAACAATTTCTATAATATGGATGTTAATTCTAACAGGAAGGAAACGAGCAATCCACCAAAAATAATTAGTTAAACAAGTAGCCTTGGTGTTAGACCCAAGAGAAGTACTAACCAGTCCCACATATAAATAGGTGCAGGGCAACCAAAAAAAAAACAAATGAGAGATAGTTTCAGTTTCTAGACAAAACCTCCAAGAGAAATCTCCCACCGATTTTTTTTTTCATATTATCTTTAGTGGCTATTGCATTGTGCCAACTTAGCGACAACCAAATTTTATTTTCAATGGGATTTAAGCTTTACAAAGCTCTCTGAAGGATCTATCAATCCCTTGAGAGGAGAGCTTTGTGTAGAGAGATTTAACAATGAACTTTTATGATTTTGTAAGCTTCCATTTTGGTTAGTCAGGCCCTTCACCAACAGCCACGGTCATCAAACTATTCCTCGTCTCTCAGGCTTGTTGTTGCAAAGATACATCCAACTATCTTCTGAAATTCATTTGACATCTCCTATCACTTTTTTTATGAAATTTTGACCGTAGGGACAGGCCCTACGGTAGATATTTATATAAAATTATGGAGGCATCCAAAGGGTGACCCAAAAGTATTGTTACATGAAGTATAGTCCGGAGGGTTTAAAGGAGAAAGATGATGACATGTCTAGAAAGGAAGATTACAAAGCCGAAACAGTAGTTTAGCTACATTCTTAGCTTTAATCCTATACTGGTGAAGCTCTAAATCTGATTTGAACTTGACTTTCCAATGATCCCATGATGGCTCCTCATTCTGAAAAATGTATGCATGTATGATCTTCCATATATTCCACGCGGCACATGCGAATATCTCAAGAAAAAAGGTTTCGTATGGGAAGACCTAATTTGGTTGATACGATCCAAGCATTGCTTATTTAGGTCCCAATTGAAGCCAATGAGACACCAACAACGCGAAGCAAAAGCACACTAAAAGAAAAGATGATCCCGAGTTTCTCAGGAGTCAACGGAGCAAAAGACACAAAAAAATATCAGAGTTGTCGCCAATGTTTTCGAGCCATAATATCCAAAGTGTTCATACGGTCATAGAACAGGAGCCAAAATAATACTCGTATTTTAGGGAGAAATTTGGATTTCCATATCGATTGAGTTCATGACAGCGAACTTGGGCAAACAAAAATGAGAAAGTTTTGCTGAAGTGTATTGTGAGCTACCCCAAGGAAAAATGCGTCTATCTGCACTCGCCTCATCTAGAGCTAAATCATGCATGGGTGATGTGGAATTCTGGAGCTCCTTGTATGCAATGACTAAGAGGGGTAGTGCAAAATAATACGATGATGGCGCTATGGAGATCATACTGTCCACCGTGGTATCCTCCTTGAGGGAAAACGAGTAGAGATGTGGAAATTTCTCCATTATGCGGATAGGGCCATTCCCTGTAAAGATCCATGAGCTGACATGTATCTCGCCACCAAAATGAGCCAGAAGCAGTTTGGAAATGAAATAGATCCTGGAGCGAGTTTAGACCGAATGAGCTTAACCCAAGGAGTGTCAACGTGACAAAAAAATTATGCATGTGCTTTAGCAGCAATGCCTTATTCTGCAGCTCCAGATTAATCACACCTAGACCACCATGACGCTTGGGGCGGCAAACAAGAGACCAAGCCGCGAGGGAGTGCGGAGTGCCAATCATGTCCTCCTTGGCCCACAAGAAGTGACATCGTGCACGGTCAATGACTTTGATCGAGGATTTGGGCAGTTTCAGAGAGCTCAAGTAGCGAGTAGGAAGAGAGGACAACACCGACTAGACTAGCGTCAATAGGCCACTGTAATCCAAGAATCAAGCACATGCATTGAGACGTCTTTCCACCTGATCAGCTAGAGGGGAGAGATCTTGGATAGATGGACGTGTCGTTCCAAGTGGGAGACCCAAATAAGGAAACGGAAAAACGCCAGGAGCACATCCAAACAAAGAAGCCTTTCTGAATAAATGCGACCGATCTATATTAATAGGCATCATATTGGATTTTTGCATAATTAATACGAAGACCAGTTGCAGCTGAGAAACAAGAAAGGATATCCTTTAGGACCACTGTCGTGGACATTCTTGGGAGACAAGTAAGGTATCGTTTGCATATTGGACAATAGGGAAATCTGTCCTCGGAATTGATGGTGGAGCAATGATGTCCCCAGCTTCCATGCATATGTTAACCATAGCTTGCAAGAGATCAGAACCATCCACAAATAACATCAGTGAAAGGGGATCACCCTGTCGAACAACTCGTTTGCAAGCAAATTTCCTGACCGGAACTCCATTAAGAAGTATCGAAGAGGTGCCAGTGTCAAATATAGCTTTGATCCAACTAATCTAGCGATCATCAAAATCTTGGACCCTTAAGGTATTTAAAATAGCTTGATGCTCAACTAAATCAAAAACTTTCGTGAAATCCAACTTAATGATCACAGCACTAGAACCAGTCTACTTAACTTGATGAGTATACTCATAAGCCCAACCGATGTTGTCTTGAACCGTACGATTTTTCAAAAAACCATATTTGTTCACGTGGACCACATCCAAAATGCGTCTTTGGAGACGATTTGCAAGAATTTTGATGAGGAGCTTGAAACAAGAATTCAGTAATGAGATAGGCCTATAATCATTAGGACCTTTCACGGAGCTAGTTTTCGGAATAAGAGTAATAAAAGCATCATTGATGCTTTGGATATTGACCTTACCATGTTCGAATTCATCACATAGTCAATAAAAGTATCATTTAATAAATGCCCCGCCCCTTGTTCGTTTGTTGTTGGGGATTTATTGCTCGTTCTGCGGTTATATGTAACATAGCCGCCTTATTTCTAGAATAGGGCTGCGGGCATGAGGGCTTTGTTTGTGCAATCTTGCTTGCAACACCCTCTCCTCCAGCGAACCTGTGATCACCGTCTCTAACTGAATGCTCAACTGAGGTCGTGTACAACAACCTTAACCGCACAAGCCTAGGCTGGGCCTACCCCCATCCCCAGAGGAGTTGTATGAGGCGGAAGCTCCACGTACGGTTTTGAAGCCGAGCCTTTCCAGCAATGGGGCCTAGGGACCGATATGATGATTGGTTTAGGTAGGGCGGGCGGTCTACTATGGGAACCTGTAGGGATTAGTGCGTGAGACCGCGATCCACAAACTGATGCATGAGACTCACCCATGACTTGAGAATGGAAGAAAGGAAACATATCATGTCACAAGAGCGAGGCGAGGGGGCTCCGCCCTACAGTGAGAGGGACGCCTCGCGAGCCGTGATTTGGAGATGAGGCCTTTTGGCGAAGCGAAGTAAATTTCGGGCCACCAAACCCTGCAACTGGGGAAAAGGCCCTATGGAGTAAAGAGAAGTGTACGTTGTCACACTCCCCGCCTTCCAAAGGTGCCTAGAGGAAGGGCCAGACGCAACAGAGCGACGCCCCGGGAGCGGATTCCCCACGAGCAAGGAGACGGCCATCTCGAGGCACATCACGACCTACAGGCAACACCGGCGAGACCCGGGAACGTAACCCGATTGGGAGTCAGAGGATCCATAGTACCCGCAGCCTCCCAGACTTCATATTCATCATTTTCTAAAGAAATGGTAAGGTATCTCTTTTCTGCAACGGAAAAAATCAGCTCCGCTAATTTGACTCGGCACAACCTAACGATACATCCAATACCAATGATATGTGCGTACCGATACGATACTCCTAAAATAAATTGACTATATAAAGAGCTAGTTTCAATAAAAAAGGGTAATGACGGAGAAGAGTCAATCTCCTTTACTCCTCCCGACACCTCAAGATGAGAAAATCCCTTCATCTAGGCGGGTGCCCATGCCTACTCAGGTAGCTACTTCTACCACGACTGACACATTATCTCCAGAAAGACCAACGACCCATCCCGAAGAGAAGTTGACTGACGGGGATGTCTCGAGAAGAAATTCCAGAATTGGTAGCCTCCCAAATCATACATACATTGACAGGGGTTGGCAACAAAAGGATAGGAAAGATGCCCTAGTGGATTTCTAGAATAGGACTTTTATCCATTGGGTCTTGGGGCTTTATCAGAGGGTAACTCGTTGACAATATCATCAATCTTCAATTGAGTGAATGGAACCGAGAGAGAGTCCAAATCCTCAAGACGATGCAAGAATGAGCTGAAATCAAAATTATCATCTCTAGGGATCGTGGTGCCCATTATATTCTTATAAAATTTACAAAGTAACCTAGCTTTTTCTTGATGCTCGGTCGCCAAGGATCCCTCGCGAAGAAGGGCGGCAATAGCATTGCGTCGGTACCGGACCGTGGCCATCGCATGAAAATAGGATGTGTTTTTACTACCAAACTTTTCCCATTTCCTAGTGCATCATTTCTTCCAATAAGCCTTGTGAAAACCAAGAAGTTGAGCTAGGCGAGATTTAACAATACCTCTAAAATTCCACTAAGTAATGTGTAAAACTCGGAGCTCCTCAATCTCATCAAGATCAAGTATAACTTAATTGCAATTGGTAACCAGCTTAGTGATAACCAAGATGCTAGAACTCCACAACTTGAGACCTTTGCAAAGAAGGTTAAACTTAGACGAAATACAACGAGCACTATCACCCGGGAAATGGATATTCCAAATTTTACTAACCACCTAAAAAAACCAGGCATAGATATCCAATGGTTCTCAAATCGGAAATTTGAGCTTTAGGAATGTGCGTGCCAATAGAAATGACGCATGGCACATGATCCGAGGTGGGTCTCGCAAGGGGGTGCACCATAGTGTTAGGGTATTTAAGCGTCCACTAAGGCGACGTAAAAAAAACCAGTCGAGCTGAGTGAGGAGTGGGTCTGCTTGCATGTTACTCCACGTGTAGGCTCTACCCTTAGTGGGTAACTCAACCAGACTAAGATAGCTAATTGTCTCGTTAAAAGTCTCCACGTCAGTCAGATTGGCTCCAGATTTATTGCGGTTGTCTGAATAGCGAAAGAAATTGAAATTTCCAATAATGAGCCATAGATAATCCATGCCAAAATCAAGACTACAAAGCCATGCGATAAAATTCTGGTGATCAACCCCATCACATGGACCATAAACATTCACTAGCGTGATTTTTTCTAGGGTAGCATTGGCAGTGAATTCAATAACAAGGCCAAATTCCTCCTGCTGAATAATGTGGCCCAAGAACAGATTGGAGGTCCAAGCCACAAGAAGCCCACCATAGGCCCCTTCTGAAGGGACAAACTCGAAACTAGAAATTTGAGATCAATTCCACTATTTTTCATTTCTTGGAAACAAATAATGGTAGAAAGACTCTCCTCAATCTTGCTATAAATAAGAGTCCATTTCTTTGTACTATCAATCCCCCTCAAATTCCAACAAAGAGCATGCCATATATGAATCAAAGTCGACATAGGTACCAAGATTCACACAGATAGACCAAAGATAGAACAGAATGCAACAAATAGTGGCGATCATAGAATCAAAACTACATCATCCCCATAACAAGAGTACCAGATAGATGACAGAACTGACACAAACTGACATAAGTGCCCACGACAACTGAAAGGGAAGATATACCAAACTGACAAATTCACAAAATAACAGAGACATACACGACATTACTTCTGACAAGCCTTGCTAAGTGGAGCTTCATATAATTACTCCTGTGGGATGCCACAAATATCCACACCAATGCGCTGCATCTCTTGAATCTGCATCACGACAAGAGTGACCGCTCTAGGGACAGAAGAGGCACGTCGTAGAGGGAGACGATCTGGCAAGGCAACGTGCATAAAACCCTCGTTAATAAGCCGAGGAGAACGAGAGGCTAGAGTAACAACCTCAGGAGTATCAGATTTAGAAGATCGTGAATGAGAACGAGAACATGACTAACCAAAGCAGGTGGCATCACGGGGGTTGGATCACATAGCGTAGCGACAGACCTGAACATGTCAAATGGACCTGGAGCTGCCATAGGAGTGTCTTCATTAATAAAAGCCGCCGAGAGATCCTGTGCTGCGCTGAGCGAGGTGAGGCCACTCAAAAACAGAGTACTGATAGAAATCTGACGCTGCGGCCACTGAAAAAACCACCTGTCCAATGCACCAATCCTGCACCACAGAAATCACCTGGGATATCATGTGAGAAATATCATATTTAGGGCTATCGGCATGGAGAATAGTCCGTGTGTACACATGGCGCATAAGCCAACCCAAGAATGTATAGAAGCATGGTAACACGGGGATGGTAAGATTCAGACAAACACCTCATGCGCGCACAAAAACCAGGTTGGAGCTGGTGTCCCCAATAAGCATACCAAGTGTCGCTGCTTCCACCTCAGCGACATGCTCATTCCAAGCTTCAATGCCATCGTCTCACGTGTTCTCTGAATCCTCAACCCCATCCATCATAGATGGACCGTTGTATCCAAACATCTAGCGCATGCTAATCCCCCGATAGACCTGAGGGATCGCGGGCCACACCCTCCATCCATCCATAGGCGCCTGCTGCTGCACATAGCCACCCCCAATGGGCATCATCTTGTTGTTACTGAAAGCTGGTATTCCTGCATAACAGTGAGATATGGTAGCTCATAGGGATGCGGTGATGCATTCATGGGGGATGCAGGATCTTCAGTGCTAACCAGACCCATCTGAGTGTGCCTACCGTTTAGTATGTACACAGGTACACACCAAGAGATACCGTGACCTAGCATCGTCGACACACGAGTGACCAATAAGCTTCATGGCACTAAGCGAGTTTCTTTGATCAAATCTCTCACGAGAACTCTAGATTTGCTATCCTCGGGGTGATGCCACAACAAGAGTTTGCCAAACAGAGAAACGACCTTTTTGATATAGTGTTATGTGAGATAATCAGAGGGGAATGCGAGAAACGGTATCCACGCTTCATAGTAAAAAACAGGCAGACGCATGTTAATCCCCTCTTCGTGGCGAAAATAATAATAGGTGGAATCATCATCCATGGCATAGGGGCTATCTCTAACATACAGATCTCTCAATTCTAGAGAAGCAAATGAACTAGCCCAACCCCAAGTGCAGAAATCTCAGCATCCGTAACGATAAGATGGCCATGCTCAGAATTAACCAGATCCACAATCCTATCAAGAGTATGGATGCGCTCATTATCCATGATTGGGGGGTTTACCGTGACAATGGCGTCTTCTTCATGCAAGGGCAGCGGATCTCTCACCACCAGCAAACTGCGCTGAATCCGATCTCCAGGTCCATGATCGATCCCAGCATGCGCCGAAACAAAAGGGAAGGGACAGATAGAAAAGTTAGCCATTGGCGAAGGCGCTAGTGTGGAGAGAGAAGCAGGGGAGGGTGGAAGTGCTACTAGATCAGAAGGGGTCAGAAACGACTCGTTCGAGGAGCCCCTGGATAAATGGGCAGTGGAAAGGCAAACGAAGGGGATCAGTGATGTGGAAAGTGCTGCGAGAACCGAAACGACCAAATCTTTAGTTACCAAAACTGGCTGTTCTTTCCTCTTAATTACCCATGATTGTCGCACTCCGCATTGATTTGATGGATGTGCCAAATAATTACACTTTCGATAGCGGACCTTTGGACAAGAATTAATGGAATGTCCCACGATACGGCACTAATTGTAAATCAATTTAATTGGGCATTTCGTTGCAATGTGACCCCAACCAAAATAGGCAGTACATTTAATGTCATTCGTGCAAATTTTGCGGATATGGCCCAATTCCAGGCAGCTGAAGCAGCAACGAAGGGGGCCCTTCAAAGAACGATCCATAAAAGGACTCAATGGCCCAGCCGAGAAATTCTCTTGAGTTACGGGATCATAATTTGATTCACTCTACTCATCACAATCAACATAATGAAAGCCAATAATTTGGCAATGAGTGCATATACTGGGACAGGCTGGTCGGAAGGGATCATGAAGGCCACAACGAGAGCACCGACCCAATATTTCAAATACCATGTCTTTCGGCGGGACAACGGGGATAGATAGAACTTGGCATGTTTCAAATTCGAATAACCTGCAGATCTATAATCTTCTAAATCCTCTAATAAGGAAGGGGACAAATTATCATAGATTTTCCGCATGAAATTGGTAGAATAAATCGGGTCATGACATAATTGTTGATTGGATGAATTGATCGGAACCGATATGCTACCAAAAAATAATATCCCTGGAGATGAGCTCACCAGTGGTTAGGTCTCATGCTTGAAATACTTGTGATAAGACCTCTTCCCTTAAAGCTTAACAGACAATGGATCTAAAGAATCTTTGGAGAACCCAAATTTAGCAAGCTCGTGTATAGAAGAATGATCAACTCTCGGGCTAGCCCTCAAAATGTCAAGCTTATGATGAACATGAGATGGTGCATGTTGAGAAACAACCAAATTTTCAGAGGAGGAATACCATGCATGCTTAGAGGCATTGAAAAAACCAGTGATACTTTGATGCTGCCCACGATATAGGCTAAAGTGACAAACAAAATCTGGCCAAACACGATCACGTAGACCATAGATATAATGTCCCACACTATTAGATGCAACCGAAAATCCGAATCTCCTATCAGAAAGCTTGTAAACTTTGAATCCCAAGTGATCACCACCAATACACGATTGAAGGGCCAAACCAACTGATTCCTCTGAAAGAGAAAATGAGGCCAAAGAGAAAGATACCACAAGAAAAAATTCCTTGGCACCATGGGAGGGGGAGAAATGAACAGAAGAACCAAATTTCATACGCACTTGTGTCTCCACGACCAAGCCGGGAGAGAAATCCCAATGGAGTAGAACGAGGTGGGTGTAACGCCCGGGGGTTTTTCCCCTAATAATTTTTGTCGCTTGTTTTTTTTATTTCTTGCATAGCATGGCATACCGCATCATCACGCAATTCAAACTTACAAACTAATATAAATTAATCAACTCATGTTTTCTAAAATTTGTTGGAATTTATTTGGTGCATAACTCTAATTGTTTTAATGGTGCCTGAACAAATTCTGGAAAAAAAAACATAAGCAAAAAATTAAATTAGAGAGAAGAGAGAGAGCGGCCCAACCCAGCCAGCCAGGCCCAGTCCAGCCAGAGGACCAAGTGAACCCTAAGCCCACCCAAACCCTAACGCACACCACACAGAACCCAGGCCACAACTCACGCACACACGCACCCAACACCGCACGCTACACACGCACACGACCCAGGCCGCACGCACACACGCAGCGATGCAGGTAAGGGGATCGAAGCCCCCACCCGTCGTCTACCTCCTCCCTAACGAGCGCCGCCAGCCCCGATCCCCTCGATCCCCTCCTCCCGTCGCCTCCCTCTCTGCCTCCCCGTTCTCTGGCCGGGAACCGCCGCTCGCCCCGCCGCCAAGCTCCTCCTCCACCTCGCCCGTCGCCGAGCCCCTCCCCTCTCCTCACGCCTCCTTCCTCCTCTGGCTGGCGCGGCCATGCGCCACGACTCCCTCTCACCGGCCGCGATGGTGAGCCGCCGACGTCCTCAGGCGCGAGGGCGCCATCCTCCTCCCCACCTCGGCCCTCTGCAAGTTCGACAACGGCGCCACCGTGGTCGTCCTCATCCACTAGTTGCCGCCTCGGTGGCCACTGTCCTCGAACTCGCCGAGCATGTCCATGCCGTCAACGACCATGGCGTGATCCTCCCCTGGCCGTCCTCATGTGTCCCGTCCGCCTCTTCCCGCTGCTTTGATCCAACGCCCAGCTCGTCTCCTTTTTTTTTTCATGCCATTGCTTCTGCCGATGTCCGAACACTTGTCCTAGTCGCCCGCAGGGTGTTCGCTAGAAATCCCGCAAGAGGCATGTTGCCTTGGGGGTTAACCGTTCATGCTCGTGCTTTGTTTGATGCGGCCGGGGCCTTGGCGCCCATGTCTCCGTGACAGTGACGCTGCCGAGATCATGACAACGTACATCATCGTCAAGATCCTCTCGACTAGTCCAAACACCGGGACGCCAAGTTTGACCCCGACCCATACATCGTCGAAAAGGTGTTCTCCTATAAATACGGCTACCCCGACCAGCGAAGACTACTATCCCGTCCACCGTGTCCGCTTTGTGTTGACCGCCTCCGTGCGCGCCATGAAGACGGGAACCGCCATGATCTCCTACATGGATGCGACGAGTACCTCGACCTCGACCATGTCTACTTCCTCTTCGGACCTCGATGAAAAGATCGACAACGACCACCGATGACGTGAACGACTACCTCGGCTACGGAACGAGAACGACTACTTCGACTACTTCCTCGACGTCGACTACTTGCTCCACTATGACTACGTCGACTACTTCCACGACATCGACGACTCCGTCTACTTCCCATTCTTCGTCTACTTCCTCCACATCATGAAGGCACCGGCGTTGCCCCGAAGATCTCCTCTTTCTTGCGTCGAACACAAAGATCATCTCCACACGTGTGCACCCCAAACCCAAACCCCTATACCTATGCCCTATTTTCTATAACATATCAACTATATTTAAAATGTCATCGCATCATGTTTGCATTGCATTTTGTGGGTGCGGGTAATAGTAATGTCACCTAATAATTAAATATGGAATGAGTTGGAATAATTAAATATTGTTCCGGTTCCATTTAAAATTGCATAGCTCATCTTTATATTATCCCGCCATGTTAAACCACATTTAATCTTGTTGGGTAATTAAATAACGTGAACCTCCTAAATTAAATGTTGGGCTCCCGGCTCAATTTAAATTGATTTAACTGCATAAATCATAACTAATTCATTTTAACTCCAAATTTGAAAAGTAAAATATGTTTTCCAATCAACTTTTCATGTACTTTCCAAATATCAATTTTGTTTTCTGTTTTGAATAATTTAAATTGCTGAAAACAACTGTTTCTTATTTAATGCATTTAAACTTGTCAAATTAATAACTAATTCATTTTAATTCCAAATCCAACAAATAAAATATGTTTTCATACCAGAAAAATGCACTTAACATGTTCATGCCATTCATATCTCTGTTTGCATCTTATCTTCCCGGATAGGACGTTGAGATGATGTGAGCAACGACAAGTTCTGTGGATGTACCTCTACTTGCTGGATCTCAGGCAAGTATACTCACTTGCTGCCAAATGGCTGCCTTTCATCACTTGTTACCGATTCTTTCCGTTGTTCTTATTCTAGCCTTTGATTCGATGCTTGTGTCTCGATCCTATTATATGTTTACCTTGCAGCCATGATATAGCCTTTCCTTCCACTTCCTATTAACTGTTGGTTGTTTACCTCGTTGGCCCCGTGTCGTAGTTGCATGCTTAGGTTTGTTTGCGCTCTAGTCCTGTTTTCCTTTGTTCTATCACCTGTTAGTTGATAGTTGGGTTACAATTTAATCAACAACTTGTTATTGTTTTTGGGTATTAATAATTTGATGTTAAGGCACCGGCAGGAGGCCCGGGTTAGGGTTTTGGAGCCTACTAGTGTCGAACTTAATTAGGAAAAGAGTCTTGTCTACTGATCCATGATGAGCGTGCTCACCGCATCCGGGTGGTAGTATGGGACCCCCTCGACTTAGACCTGATCTGCAGCTTGTCCGAAGAGCCACACTTAGTCCGGGTGTTCCATTTTCTCCTTTGCATAATGGGAGGGCCCCCCATGGTTACTGGTGATGGTTATGATGATGATGATGCATATAGGGCGAGGCCTGTAGTGCCGGGGTGTTGTGTCCTGCGGGAGTTTTGCACACCTGCGCTGAGTATTCGGCTGCGTGGCTGGGACCTTATAGCTCCGTGGCTCCTAGGATGGGTTGTAGAGATGGTTTGGGTCGTGTCGAGCCAACCTGAGTTTTAGTTGGTGGCTTGAGTGTGTACGGGTACTGGAGCACACCCTGCAGGGATAAATCTTCTCGAGAAGCCGTGTTTTCCGCGGTTATGGATTACTTGGTGAAAGTACTGGCTAACAAGTACTCAGAACAACTTACACCTAACTAATGCTAATTTTGACTAGTAATAGTCTTATTGACACAATAACTTGATCCATCATTAATCCAACAGTGTGAGTTATCCTTGGGTTGCTTCCTTAGTAGGGGGTAACATTGGATGGGTTTGTTTGGTGGTTAGCTGTAGTTGGTTACGATACGCTATCTTATCTTCTTTCTGTTAGTCGGAAGTTGTAGTGTGTTTCTGTAGTTGGTTAGTTCAGCCCGCTGCCGCTTCTTTGCAATAACCCCTTCCTCCCGTTGAACCCAAAGTATTTGTATCTTGTGATGACTGGTTACGCCGGTATCTTGTGAGTATGGTTTATCCACTTGCCAGTACTTAACCATACTGACCCACGAATCCTTTTTCGTGGCTGCATATTCAACATTGCAGTCAACAGGTTTGAAGTCTGACGACGTTAGCTTGGGAATCCCTCCGGCTTGGCCTGGGCAGGGATTGGACGCTCTCGGTTATCTTCAGGACTCTTAGTCCAATTTGTATCTTGTCCGTAGACGGACGATATGTTGTTCCTTCCGCTGTTATTTGGATCTTTGTATTGTATCAGTTGTATCCTTGACTCGTTTGAGTCTTCTTGTATATATCTTTTCTGTTGTTGTGGCGGATTATTCGTGAACTTTGTAATGTTATCACAAGTGGCAACCTGGAATCGGTTATTATGTGGATTTTGGCGGGAATGCTGAAATCTGCATAGTGCCCGATCCCGGGGCGTCACAGTGGGTGGGGAGAGGGAGGGGTGGAGAGAAGAGCCAGTCTAACATAACAAATACGGGTTGTACATATGTATTGTAACCGTGGGAATTGCTCAAAAAAAGGGAATGGATCCATACCATCTATCATGCCAAAATCAGTCTCACCCTACCAATCACCAGGCTCCTCCCTTGAGTGAATATGTGTTTAATCTTGAGAAAATCTTTCCACACCGGGGGAATCATTCTGTTTCACAGTCACCCTCCAAATCCCATGAGTTATTCTTTTAGTAGATTTTCCACAACCCCTCTTCATGCTCGAGTCTCCACCACAACTTACACAATAGACTAATGTTGAACAACTTCAAATTCTTTATGTCAAATCCACCCTTTTTTTCTTTGGCTTGTTTATAATATCCCACTTCACCATGTAGTATTTTTCTTATCAACGGTTCTTTGACAGAAAAACTTTCTCATGATTTTAGTGAGATCTTCAATGTAAGTATCGTGCAACATATACATAGACATGTGATATATAGCAGAACAAGTAAGGTAGGCCTGAATTAGTATATATCTCCCACCAAAAGATGAGTTATTGCCCTTCCATTGTTCCAAATTCTCGCCCAAATTCTCTTTAAAAGGGCCAAAGTCATAAATGTGCAACCTAGTGACACAAACAAGGCGACCAAGGTTTTTCATAGGCCAACATCCACATCGTCAATTTAACATATCAGCATAAAATATACCTTTCTCCTCATCATCCAACACCACCATGACTTCACTTTTTAGGAAGTTGATTTTTAAACCTGACATTGCTTCAAACATGTACAAGATTAGATTTAAATGTCTTACTTCGTCCACTTCATCTTGAACAAACAGGACTGTGTCATCGGCATATTGGAAGATATCCAGACCATGTTCAATAATGTGAGGAACCAACCCAACAATGCTCGAGCTGTAATAATAGTCTTTCGAATCCTATGAGTACTGCAAGTTTTTATTGTGATGACATGGTCACTCTTAATCAGCATAATGAACTTACATTATTTTTTGGGTGTGAAGAGTTATCAAGAAAAACTTCTTTGGTAGATATGAGTGCTCTTGATATGAATAGTGTCCTGCATGGTTGTCATCTTTAATGTGTTAATAATTGCCACGCAAATACTTACATACAAAATATTATAAAAGAGGAGACTTTACCAAAATATGACAGTACTAATATTTTTTTTGTTCTTATTAATGAAGAGGAGGAATCCTCCAAAGTTTTTTCTATTGTTTCTGACAATAAACCAGAGTATGTGGAGAAGTTTCCTTTCAAGCCTCTCCCTCCTATAGAGAGGAAGAAGAAGAAGAGGAGGAGGAGTAAAAGGAGAGAGGTAACGGTATCCCCCCCTAAGCATGTTGCTCCTATTATAGTTTTTGATGAGTCTAAACTCGATGGTTTTCCTATGCCTGTTATTTATGGAAGTGATCATGATTGGGAGAAACACACTACTTTTGATATTGAAAATCTCTTTGGTACCAATTCTGGAAATTATGATAATTTATGTACTATTAGTACCATCCATGTTCCTTCCAATGATAATATAGAAATCTCTGAGATTGTGGATGATGTATTTGAAAATCCTTTTGCTACTGATGACTATATGCTTGATACATCTCTTTCTAAATGATGATATGTTTACAAATGAATGCACTTTGGAAGATAACTATTCTATTTTTATGATGATACTATGCCTCCAGTCTTTGATAACTATTATAAAATATGCTATAACATAGGCTATGATTACATTTATCCTCATGAAACTTTTCATGGTTATGGAGGGATTACCCAAAACCATCTCCCTAATATACAACGTGTCTATCATGTTGGAGTTCTTTATGATGATTACAATGATGAACATGCTATTTTCATTCCACCTACTATTGAGGAGAAAATTAGTTATGATTACAATATGACTCCTATATTTTATGATTATGGTGATGAGAATAATAATGATAGCTATTTTGTTGAATTTTCTCCCACTACTACTAATAAGAATGACTATGCTTATGTGGAGAGTATTAATTCTTTTATGCATGTGGCTCATGATAAGAATGTTTTATGTGATAGTTATATTGTTAATTTTATTCATGATGCTATTGAAAGTTATTATGAGAGAGGGAAACATAATTTTATTCATCTCAACAATATCAAGTTTCCCCTCTTTATGTTGAAAATTTTAAAGTTGCACTTGTTTTGCTTTCCTATGCTTGTGTTTTATTGACTTGTTCTTATACAAGATTCTTTTTCATAGGAAGTGGGTTAGACTTAAATTTGTTTACATTTTATTCTTGATGCCCTCTTTTGCTTCAATTCATATTTCTCACGTGAGCATCTTCTCAAATTATCATGCATATCTAAAAGGCTTTAAGGAAAAGCACTTCTTGGGAGATAACCCATGGTTTTATTTTGCTTTGTTTTTCTCTGTTTTCTTTGAGTCAAGGTGTTTTTTTACTTCTGTATCAACTCCTTTGTATCTTTATTTTCTCGCATTTGTTGTGCCAAATAAATTTTTTAGCGAAAGTTGGTGTTGGTTTTGAATTTCTGCGGAGGAAACATATTTCTGCTATCCACTGTAAAAAATCGCATAATTCACAGAAAGATCAAAATGACCTAAAAAAAATTGTTCTTATTCGTCAGCTAATTTCAAAAAAAAGTGTTCTTTACATTATTTGATTCGAGCAACGTTAGTGCCCCAAAAAATCCGTCTTTACAGACTATTCTGGTTTTGACAGATTCTGCCTTTTTACTTGCATTCTCTCTTTTACTATGTCGAGTGGATTTCTTTGCTTCACAAAACATCAGTGGTTGTAGCTAATGTTTAAAATTATCAATAAATTCTTGTTTCCATGCAGAACATATGAATTTTTTATTGTTCACTAACCCTCTAATGCGAATTACATTGAGTGTGGTGTGAAGAAAGTTTTCAAGGGTCAAGAGAAGAGGGTGATATAATGTGATCAAGAAGAGTGCAAAGCCAAAGCTTGGGGATGCCCCCGTAGTCCATCCCAGCAAATTCTAAGAAGACTCAAGCATCTAAGCTTCGGGATGACCAAGGCATCCCTTTCTTCATCAAAAATTTATCAGGTCACTTCTAGTGAAACTATATTTTTATTCTGTCACATCATATGAATTTTTACTTGAAGCATCTTTCTGTTTTCTTTCGTTTTCTTTTGTTTTTCTTTTGTTTTCCTTGATGTAATAATATTGTTGGAACCTAGTATTCTTTTTTTGGGAGAGAGACATGCTCTGCTTTTTCATATGAATACTCGTTATGCTCGTACTATTAGTTTTTCTTCTAGCTGCTGCAAATCCTTTTAGCTCCTATTTTCGTGCATCTCTTTTTCAGAGATGTTAGTTCTAGTATAGTTATGTTAGTACTCTCTTGTTTCATTGCTATATATCTTGGAGAGTTTTTGTTTAGTATAAAATGATTGGTGTTGGAAAGCAGTAGTGCAATTTCCATGCTTATAACGGTGCAAATAGAAGCTTGTATAGACTGTGGCTAGACTTTTCCATGTCATGCTAGATGTTATTTTAATTCTATGCTTAGTAGTTTTTATTGTAGCATGATTTGTCTCAAATATCTGAGAGTGTTTAATGTGTGATGACCCACAAGTATAGGGGGTGTATCGTAGTACTTTCGATAAATAAGAGTGTCGAACCCAACGAGGAGCACAAGGTGTTGACAAGCAGGTTGGATAGAGATTTCACTGTAAACACTAACAAACGGGTTTTTGGTGGTTTTTGATATAGCGGATAAATACAGTGCGAGTAAATAAAAGACAGTAAATAATATTGCAGCGAGTGGCCCAATCCTTTTGAGAGCAAAGGACAAGCCGGTTGTTCTACTTATGATTACCAAACGTTCTCGAGGACACATGGGAATTTCGTCAAGTGCTTTCGCTTCATATAGTTGATCAATATATATGGGTTCGTTAAGTGTTGTGTGGGTGAACCTATGCTAATGCACCGCCCAGCTAGGACTAATACATAATTGTGTTTATACCCCTCGCAAGCATGCGCAAATAGAAGAAAGTAATTAAGATAAATATAACCGCAGTCTTCAAACTCCGGGACCCAACTCTCCCTCGTGCATTGGTTTCCTAACGGGGATTTAGGTTTCTGTCACTCCGGCAACCCGACAATTAATAGCCAAATACATAATGCATCCTCCTAGGCCCAGAAAGGTAAAGTTTCATGTAGTCGACGTTCACATGACACCAGTAGAAGAATAGCAATACAACTTAAATACCTAAGTGAGAGATATTACTTCAACATAACTTCACTACTAACCATGAATTCTCCCATGTCCTCAAGAACTAAATGAACTACTCATGAGACATCATATGGATCATAATCAGAGGTGTTTGATACTTCGAAAACGTATCTCCTTTTCCGAACACTTTTCTTATTATTTTCCTCTAAACTTGTGTGTTTTGGATACAACTAACACGGACTAACGCTGTTTTCAGCAGAATTAACTTGGTGTCTTGTTTTTGTGCAGAAAAATCAACTTTCGGGAAAATGCCCAGAAAAGAGCCCATTGATGTTTTCACCCTGGAAGACCCCGGAAACCAGAAGAGGGCCAGGAGAGGAACCACAGGGTGGCCACACCCCCTGGCGCGGGTCCCCCCTAGGCCGCGCCATCTAGGGGTGTGGGCCCCCCAAAGCCCCCTCGGACTCCCCTTTCGAATAGAAGTAGCCTCCAACCCTAAAACCCGAGGGGGTTTGTCATATTCCACAAAAAACACAACAGAGCGCCGCCGCCGTCCCGAACCTCGATTCGGGGATCAGAAGTTCCTGTTCTGTCACCCTGCCAGGACGGGGAAGCGGAGGAAATCATCGCCATCGTCATCACCAACGCCTCTCCATCGACCATCCATGTATCCCCCATCCATGTGCGAGTAATTCCCCGCTTTAAGCTGAAGGGGGTGGTAGGGATTAGATGAGATTGGTCATGTAATAATGTTGTGATTGTTAGACATAGTTCCTAGTGTCCTCTATTAGTGCTATTGACATTGTTGCAACTTGTTATGCTTAATGCTTACCACTTTGGGCCCGAGTGCCATGATCTTAGATCTAAATATGTTATTGAATCACGATGATAATTATTGTTTCTTGATCATACATGCAAGTTGTTTACACATATTGTTGTCCGGAACCCGAGGCCCTGAAGTGACAGAAATTGGGACAACCGGAGGGGATGGCTGCGATGTGAGGATCACATGTGTTCATGAAGTGTTAATGCTTTGCTCCGGTGTTCTATTAAAAGGAACACCTTAATTACCAGTAGTTCCCTTGAGGCCTCGCTGCCACGGGCTGGTAGGACAAAACATGTTGTGCAAGTTCTCATTGCGAGCACATACGACTATTTACAGAACACATGCCTATGGTTACTTAGTGCTTGGATGCTTTATCGTATTTGTCTGCAATGCCCCTGACATGATCATTATTTGAACTTTCTTATCCATGCAACGCCCGTTCATCCATCCCTATGCCTACAGTATTTAATCCACTGTTTACTTCATACACTACTGCTGCTGCTATTTTCATTCCACTGCTGTTATTATTTTACTACTGCTGCTACTTGTCAGACCCCGGACCAAGAGATATACAAACTGTCATGTGCTCCTAGCAATGGACCCACAAGGGCTTCAGGGTTACCAGCCCTGGCCGCAACAAACAACAGCAGGCAGACCGGATTCATCGGCACGTAGTCCGGATCCCCGGTCTACTACTCCTTGTGTCCATGCTAGTTATAACCAGATATGTATACCCAAGCATCCACGAGTCGGATGAAGCTGAAGGAACGGGACCAAAGTTATACAGAGTTGCTATGTGTCCAGAAAGTGCAACAACAATCGAGGGTTACTGGGGTTACCTCGCCCTAGGCCGAATATCTTCGGCAGGCGGGCTCGGACATGGATCATCGGCTCCACAACCCCTCGACTGCGACAACTATGCAGGCATAGCCAAAACTATATAACAACGGGCTCGAAACCAACAACCGATCAAAGCAACACTCTAGACATAGAAACTGTATTGAGCATGTATTACTAGAGTATAGCTTTACAACCAGAGGTCACATGACCCAACATTACATCAGACAACGGAAGGCAAACTATGTTGCTAATCAACAAGAACCAAAAAGGCCTAAGAGGCCGCAACATAAAGCCACGTCCCAGCCCATAGATTCCAGGATGCTACCTGGGAACCCCAAAACTACTCGTCGATGTCCACGCTGAAACACCACTGGTGTGAGATCTTCACCTGAACCAAATTTAAGCAAACCTGAGTACTGGAGGTACTCAAAAAGACTTAGTTAACCTATTATATATCTGCTAGTTTCATAAAGGGTTTTATGAAGTCTGATTTGCGTAAAGCAATGTTTGTTTTTCCAAATTGAGAAAGAATAGCACGTCTCGTAGAGGGTTTTCAAAACAGATGAGAAAGGACTCAACTCTTGTAGATCATCATCTTTTGAAACCACCAACTTCATTTCCCAGCATCTCACTTGCTACAAGGGTCACCCCTCTCGGCATCTCCGAGGAGGCACCCTTCATTCATTGTCAACATGTTTTACGCCACGTTCAAGTTATCTATGGCCAAAATACTTTCACCAAGTCGTCCATAACCGCGGACACGGCTTCTCGAAAAGATTTATCCCTGCAGGGGGTACACTTTATCCACACGTACCAACCGACTCTTAGTGCCTATGTTTTAGCACTAGTCCGGGAAGTGCCGGCAGAGGGTGGTTCGGCCACGACCTTTACCTTGCGCAACCCTATCCATGAGTCAACCCAAGACAGGGCCACCCCGTCAACAGGGAGTTGGCCATCCTCCTGATGGCACCTGTCTCTGTGAGGCGGGGTAAGATCCGTGTACGTCCATCACTTGACCCCGGTCACGCCCTAGGTGGAGCATTTTCCAAAATGTTTAAAAGGTTTATTTGCGTTGCCGAATGGAATCTCAAACTACGTGACTCATGGATAAAGCCGAACAAGTTAGTTGGTCGGCGAGGCTCATGGCCATCGCGCGTGGTTGTACGCTCAGTCTTGGCTCCTGCTCCCTGACCTTACTCCTAGGGTTGGCAAGTACGGAACGAACAACCACTTCCCAAGTGGCCTCCCGTCCAAGCCTTAGTCAGGTTAACCACACCATACTCATCTTACCACGTCATCATATCAAACTAGGTTATCGCAGCTCTGATTCATCAACCGGATGGAGCAGAGGTATCAAACATGTATAGCTAAGCATAGCAGATATAAGGCTTTGGCGGCGGTCACAATAAAACCTATGGCAACTAGGAGTAGTGGACCAGGTCATTGAAGCAATGCATCATATATAGGAGGACTCTACCTACTGACACAAAATACTTTGGAACCGAATGCAATGTACAAGAGAGGAAACCACTTTGGAAAACATACATGAGCAGATAAGAGGTTATGCTTGCCTTGCTTATAAGAAAACCAAATAGAAAGATCTTCTGGATAAGTGCTTGACTTGTCGGTTAAGATCAAGTATTCGCCACTGGGGTTGTTGATCTTCTCTTCGGGCAGCGTTCTACCGATAAGAAGCAAAAACCAGAGAAGAAACAATCAACACATGGCATCGATGCAATGCACAATATGTATGCATGGCAAAGTTAATGCACTTGAATGAAAGACCTAAACATGTTCAAGGGTTTGCTAAGGTTCATGTGACGATTAAGCATTTTATCGGAAAAAACAGTCCCGAAATAGACCCCGGAAGGCAATTCGGGCGATTCTAAAAGTGAGTGCAATTTTAATAGCTCAAAAGGGTTTTAAAACATCATAAATGGATTGCATTTATCATTTTGAGCATTTTGGTATATAACTTGTATTTTTCTGATTTTATTGATTAAAATCTTATTTTCTTTATTTTAGATGATTTAATTGCATTTAAATAATTCCCCAAAATAAAGTTTGTCAAACATGTATGAAAATGACATATTCATGTAAAGTTTATTTTTCTGAACACAAACATATTTTTATTTCATTTTTCTGAGTTACAAATGTGGAGATATTGATTATTTCATTTTAAACCAAATTCTGTAATTATTAATTATTTCTGGAAAATAAGAAATTTGGATTTGTGACATCACAGGGACGTCACAGTGACATCACTTGGGAGACAAACTCCTCTGCTGATCAAGCAATCGATAGATTTCTCGCGCCAAACCGAAATCAAAGACTACCACGAGACGGAGGAGATCACGGCGAGCACTATGGTAGCGGCGCCGCCCCCTATTAGTCGTCGGAAGCCTGCCGGCGTGGAGGTTTCACGGCGGCGGAGAGATGCGGAGGGGGAGGGAGGAAGGGGATACCACCGGGACGCTCGGGTGCTCACCAGGAACTCGAGGGAGGTGTCGGGGAGGCCGGAGAGGAAGTGACGGCGACGAATCGCGGCGGGGAAGCTCCGCCGGCCGCGAAGAAGATGGCGGTGGCGCGGCCGGCTCCGGCCGTTTCCGCTCGATTAACTTCTTGGGGAGAACAAGGAGGCAACGACGGAGCTCTGGAACTGCTCAGAACGGCGGGGGAAGCACCGAATTGCCGGCGGCGAGGGAGGTCCGACGAGGCTAGGGTTTTGTTCCTCACAGCAGCTAGGGAGCAAGAGATAGAGGGGAGGGAGCGAGAGAGTGCAGTGGGTCGCGGGAGTCACCTCCTGTGGCTTATCCGGGCGCGTCGGTGGGGAAGGACATGGCAACGGCGACGTAAGGCATCCATGCAGCTGCTTTCTCTGTCCCAACGAAGAAGACAAAGCAACATTTACAAAAAAAAAACCTGGGAGAAAAAGAAACTACAAGTTGGTCCTTTTCTTTTAAAAAACAGTACCCGAAAGCTAGTTTTGAGGGCCTTTTTGAACAGCAAAAATTACACAAAAATAACTTTTGGAAAGCTCTTCAAATTTCCAACAAAACCATACCTTAGTTTGTTCATTTTGAAAAACTTGTTAGAACAACTTTGTGGTTTGCTTGTTTAAGTGATTTTTGTCATCTCACTTGTTATTTTCAAATGCAAATTTTTAGCAATGTTTTTCATGCATGTATGCCATGTACACAACACACAACACAACTTTATTACAAAGTAGGGTTGTTACAAGTATACCCCCTTACAAGAATCTCGTCCCGAGATTCCTAGGTTTTAGAAAAGAAGTCGGGGTACTTAGATCGCAAGCGATCCTCTCGTTCCCAGGTTGCTTCATTCTCGGAATGATGTGACCATTGAACTTTGAGGACCTTGATGGTTTGACTGCGAGTTCTTCGTTCGGCCTCATCAAGAATACGGACATGGACCTCTTTGTAAGAGAGATCTTCCTTGAGCTTGATAGTCTCGTGGTCCACACCACGGACAGGATCTTTGAAGCAACGTTTGAGTTGGGAACATGGAATACATCATGAACATCCGGAAATCCTGGAGACAACTGCAACTGGTATGAAACTTGACCTCGTTTTCCGATGATGGGGGATGGACCAATGTAACGAGGAGCAAGTTTGCCTTTGATTCCGAAACGTTTTCCACCTTTCAAAGGTGTGACTCGAAGATAAGCTTTCTCGCCGATTTCATAACGAACGTCTTGATGACGACGATCATAATAACTCTTCTGACGAGATTGAGCTGTTTTCAAATGTTCACGAATGATGCGAACAGTTTCTTCTGCTTCCTTGATTGTATCCGGACTGGAGAATGACCTTTCACCGGTTTCAGGCCAATTCAGCGGAGCTCGGCATTTACGGCCATACAGAACTTCGAAAGGAGCCTTGCCTAAACTGGATTGATAACTGTTGTTATAGGTGAACTCAGCAAAAGGAAGGAACTTTTCCCAATCCTTACCGAAGGAGATAACACAAGCTCGAAGCATGTCCTCAAGAATTTGATTCACTCTTTCAGTTTGTCCACCGGTTTGTGGATGGTAAGCAGTGTTGAAAGAAAGACGAGTTCCCATAGATTCTTGGAGACATCCCCAAAACCTGGAGACAAATATACTCCCACGATCTGAGACAATCCTTTTAGGAACTCCATGAAGACTGACTATTCGGGAGATGTATAGATCTGCCAACTGACTAGGGTGATGGCCTCTCGAATAGGGAGAAAATGAGCAACCTCGGATAGTCGGTCAACCACTACCTAGATAGCATTGTGACCCTTCTTGGTTTTGGGAAGACCGGTGATGAAGTCCATACTGATTTCATCCCACTTCCACTCAGGAATCGGTAGAGGTTGGAGAACACCGGCTGGTCTTTGATGTCCAGCTTCAACACAACGACAAACATCGCATTCAGCAACATACTTAGCTATTTCTCGCTTCATTCCAGTCCACCAAAACCTTGTACATAGATCCTGATACATTTTAGTACTACCAGGATGGATAGAAAGAGGTGTTTCATGAGCCTCTTGGAGTATAAGCCTTCTCACATTCCGTGTCTTTGGCACCACCAAATGATTGCCAAAATAGACGGTACCTTCGTTATCAACATTGAAGCACTTAGCAACTCCGTTAACAATGCTCTTCTTGATGTTAGCAATGCCTAAATCATTCTTTTGAACCTTTTTGATCTGGTCCTCCAGAGAAGGTTTTACCTCTAGGTTAGCAAGATAACCAGAAGGAACAATTTCAAGGTTAAGCTTGGAGAACTCCTCATGAAGAGAAGTTTGAGCTTGCTGTATCATCAAGTTATTGCAATAGGACTTCCGGCTTAGCGCATCAGCCACGACATTGGCTTTGTCGGGTTGATAGTTGAGGCCCAAATCAAAGTCTTTAATTATTTCCAACCATCTTCTCTGTCTGAGGTTCAGATCCGGTTGGGTGAACAGATATTTCAGACTCTGATGATCTAAGTACAACTCACAGCGATTACCAAGAAGATAATGTCGCCATTGTTTGAGAGCATGGACCACGGCTGCTAGTTAGAGATCATGGGTTGGATAGTTATGCTCATGTGGTTTCAACTGACGAGAACCATAGGCCACCACATGACCCTCTTGCATTAACACACAACCGAGTCCTTGTTGCGAGGCATCACAGAAGATAACAAAGTCCTTGCTCGTATCAGGAAGAGCCAGCACAGGAGCGGTAGTCAGTTTAGTTTTCAGAGTTTGGAAACTCTCTTCTGCCTTTTCTGACCACTCAAACTTCTTGCCCTTCTTCATAAGTTCAGTCATAGGTTTAGCAATTTTGGAGAAGTTCTCGATGAATCAACGGTAATAACCTGCCATCCCGAGAAAACTCCGAACATCCTTGACTGATTTAGGTGCTTCCCAATCCAGAATGGTTTGGACCTTGTCTGGAATCACGGCAACACCTTCGGCAGACACCACGTGTCCGAGATAGATGAGTTCTTTCAACCAGATTTCACATTTAGAGAACTTGGCATACAACTTGTGCTCACGGAGTTTGGATAACACCAAACGCAAGTGTTCGACATGTTCATCTTCGGTTTTGGAATAGACCAAGATATCATCGATGTAGACCACGACGAACTTGTCAAGATACTCCATGAATACCGAGTTCATAAGCCTCATAAACGTAGCTGGAGCATTGGTAAGCCCAAAGGACATAACGGTGTACTCATAAAGACCATAACGAGTGGTGAAAGCCTTTTTAGGAATGTCCTCTTTTCTGATCTTTATTTGATGGTATCCCGATCGTAGGTCCATCCTAGAGAAGACAGTCGCACCAGCTAACTGATCAAACATGTCGTTGATTCTTGGAAGAGGATACTTGTTTTTAATGGTCACTGCATTCAGCGGTCGACAATCAACAACGAGACGCGGAACGTTTGTATCCCGCTTCTTAACAAAGATGGTCGGACAACCCCAAGAAGATGTACTAGGTTGGATGAAACCTTTTTCTTCTAACTCCTCTATTTGTCGCTTCAATTCAGCCAAGTCTTCTGGGGCCATACGATAAGGTCTTTTGGACATAGGAGCGGTGCCTGGGACCAGCTCGATGACAAATTCCACACTTCGATCAGGTGGCATGCCAGGTAACTCTTGAGGGAACACATCAGGAAACTCGTTGACTACTGGCAACTCATGAATTTCAGGAGGGTAGTCAGCTTGCATAGAGTATAGTTGTGACTCGGGTGAAAGTTGATGGCATGCTGATGGAGCTAGATCTGCACACATCCAACATTTAACACTAGCACCAGAAGGATCTGTCAAAACGATGGACTTGTCTGCGCAGTCAATTACAGCTCCAAACCTTTTGAGCCAATCCATGCCTAGGATGACATCAATGTTAGTTGACTTTAAGGCATAGAAGGTGGTAGGGAACCACCGATACCCAATATAGATCATGAGCTCTGGGGTAACCATCGTGGTTCTCCAGTTAAGCCCTGGGGACTGGACCACCAAGGACTTTGACATGTTTTGGAAAGGTATCCCATGCATTTCAGCGAACTTTACTGACATGAAGGTATGGGATGCTTCAGAGTCAAACAACGCTGTAGCCAGAATGGAGTTAACTCGAATTGTACTCCAAAGGATGCTTGGATCATTTTGAGACTTCTCAAGTGTAACATGTGTTAAGCAAGCATGTATAGCACCAGTGTTCTTCACATTTTTCTTGGGCGGAGGAACTCCACGACCAATTTTCTTCTGAAGACACTCTCGAGAAAGATGACCCGGCTGACCACACTTGAAACACATAAGATCAGGTGGTTTAGCAACTGACGGAGGCGGACGAGGAACGTGTCCCTCAAGATTGGGTGCAGAAGGGGCTCTAGGAATAGCACTGTATGGTATGAACACACGACGCTTCTTGGAGCCAGAGGAAGTTGCACGAGAGTTATCAGCATCCCGTTTTACAGCAGTCTCCATCTCCTTTCTGCCATATTCAAGGGTAATAGCCTGATTATACAACTCCTGGAAACTCTGGAAATTGAAAGGAAGCAACTCATAACGGAGGGTTGGGTTCAGACCCTTCCGAAATAGTTCCTGCTTGTCCTCATCATCTCTGACATCACGAGGAGCATAGCGAGCCAAACGGATGAATTCACGCCCGTAAGGTTCAACATTCATGTTGCCCTGAGTGAGATCGAGGAATTCTTTCCTTTTAAAGTCCATGATTGCCTTTGGAATATAAGCATCACGGAACGCAACACAGAACTCTGCCCAGGTGACCTCATGTCCTAGCGCCTGCAACGCCAAGAAACCTTCCTACCAAGCACCAGCAGCACCTTCTAGCTTGCAGATGGCGAAGTTCACACGGTCATTATCTTGGACATGAAGAGCAACAAACTTGCGCTCGATTGTACGGAGCCAGTCATCAGCATCCAGAGGCTCCTTGGAATCAGCAAAGGTAGGAGGCTGAGCTTTGAGAAAACTCCCAAGTGTAACACCTTCAGCGCGACGTTCAGTATTCTGCGCCACACGTTCAAGAAGATGTTCACTTCTTAGGCGGCTCGTCTCGATATTCTGCAGAACCTGCGCCATTGTGGGTGAAGGCGGAACTTCTGCCTCAACAGGATTATGTCCACGACGTCTACGAGAACCACCAGACATCCTGAGTAAAAAGGAGAGGAACCATGAATAACACATTCATGAAAGGAGAAAACAACGGAATGGTACATGATAGTTCAACGGAGACAAGATATAGGACATTATGTTTAAGGAGAAAGTCACATCGTCTAAAAGAACAACCGGGAATCACACAGAGATGCAAACCCGGCTATGGAATTGATAGATCAAAGGACTTGAGTTAGTCAAAACTTGGGAGGTTAGCAACCTGACACAATGTACCGGAAAGAAAACACCCAACGGTTTTGATCCTAGTTTTGAAGGTAACAGGAGAGAGGAACACCTTTTAAAATCAAATGAGATAAGGAGGCTCAGAGTTAGAATGACACCAGATAAGGAGTAAAAAGAGTTCCTAAGAAGGTTTTCACAATTCATTTGCAAGTTCGAAAATAGTTTTCACAACCACTAGACTCAACATCGACCAATAGCAAAGGGTTTCCTACGGGCAGTCCTGCTCTGATACCATGACCTGTCAGACCCCGGACCAAGAGATATACAAACTGTCATGTGCTCCTAGCAATGGACCCACAAGGGCTTTAGGGTTACCAGCCCCGGCCGCAACAAACAACAACAGGCAGACCGGATTCATCGGCACGTAGTCCGGATGCCCGATCTACTACTCCTTGTGTCCATGCTAGTCATAACCAGATATGTATACCCAAGCGTCCACGAGTCAGATGAAGATGAAGGAACGGGACCAAAGTTATACATAGTTGCTATGTGTCCAGAAAGTGCAACAACAATCGAGGGTTACTGGGGTTACCTCGCCCCAGGCCAAATATCTTCGGCAGGCGGGCTTGGACATGGATCATTGGCTCCACAACCCCTTGACTGTGACAACTATGCAGGCATAGCCAAAACTGTATAACAACGGGCTCGAAACCAACAACCGATCAAAGCAACACTCTAGACATAGAAACTGGATTGAGCATGTATTACTAGAGTATAGCTTTACAACCAGAGGTCACATGACCCAACATTACATCAGGCAACGGAAGGCAAACTATGTTGCTAATCAACAAGAACCAAAAAGGCCTAAGAGGCCGCAACATAGAGCGACGTCCCAGCCCATAGATTCTAGGCTGCTACCTGGGAACCCCAAAACTACTCGTCGATGTCCACGCTGAAACACCACTGGTGTGAGATCTTCACCTGAACCAAATTTAAGCAAACCTGAGTACTGGAGGTACTCAACAAGACTTAGTTAACCTATTATATATCTGCTAGTTTCATAAAGGGTTTTATGAAGGCTGATTTGCGTAAAGCAATGTTTGTTTTTCCAAATTGAGAAAGAATAGCACGTCTCGTAGAGGGTTTTCAAAACAGATGAGAAAGGACTCAACTCTTGTAGATCATCATCTTTTGAAACCACCAACTTCATTTCCCAGCATCTCACTTGCTACAAGGGTCACCCCTCTCGGCATCTCCGAGGAGGCACCCTTCATTCATTGTCAACATGTTTTACGCCACGTTCAAGTTATCTATGGCCAAAATACTTTCACCAAGTCGTCCATAACCGCGGACACGGCTTCTCGAAAAGATTTATCCCTGCAGGGGGTACACTTTATCCACACGTACCAACCGACTCTTAGTGCCTATGTTTTAGCACTAGTCCGGGAAGTGCCGGCAGAGGGTGGTTCGGCCACGACCTTTACCTTGCGCAACCCTATCCATGAGTCAACCCAAGACAGGGCCACCCCGTCAACAGGGAGTTGGCCATCCTCCTGATGGCACCTGTCTCTGTGAGGCGGGGTAAGATCCGTGTACGTCCATCACTTGACCCCGGTCACGCCCTAGGTGGAGCATTTTCCAAAATGTTTAAAAGGTTTATTTGCGTTGCCGAATGGAATCTCAAACTACGTGACTCATGGATAAAGCCGAACAAGTTAGTTGGTCGGCGAGGCTCATGGCCATCGCGCGTGGTTGTACGCTCAGTCTTGGCTCCTGCTCCCTGACCTTACTCCTAGGGTTGGCAAGTACGGAACGAACAACCACTTCCCAAGTGGCCTCCCGTCCAAGCCTTAGTCAGGTTAACCACACCATACTCATCTTACCACGTCATCATATCAAACTAGGTTATCGCAGCTCTGATTCATCAACCGGATGGAGCAGAGGTATCAAACATGTATAGCTAAGCATAGCAGATATAAGGCTTTGGCGGCAGTCACAATAAAACCTATGGCAGCTAGGAGTAGTGGATCAGGTCATTGAAGCAATGCATCATATATAGGAGGACTCTACCTACTGACACAAAATACTTTGGAACCGAATGCAATGTACGAGAGAGGAAACCACTTTGGAAAACATACATGAGCAGATAAGAGGTTATGCTTGCCTTGCTTATAAGAAAACCAAATAGAAAGATCTTCTGGATAAGTGCTTGACTTGTCGGTTAAGATCAAGTATTCGCCACTGGGGTTGTTGATCTTCTCTTCGGGCAGCGTTCTACCGATAAGAAGCAAAAAACCAGAGAAGAAACAATCAACACATGGCATAGATGCAATGCACAATATGTATGCGTGGCAATTTTATGCACTTGAATGAAAGACCTAAACATGTTCAAGGGTTTGCTAAGGTTCATGTGACGGTTAAGCATTTTATCGGAAAAACAATCCCGAAATAGACCCCGGAGGGCAATTCGGGCGATTCTAAAAGTGAGTACAAATTTTAATAGCTCAAAAGGGTTTTAAAACATCATAAATGGATTGCATTTATCATTTTGAGCATTTTGGTATATAACTTGTATTTTTCTGATTTTATTGATTAAAATCTTATTTTCTTTATTTTAGATGATTTAATTGCATTTAAATAATTCCCAAAAATAAAGTTTGTCAAACATGTATGAAAATGACATATTCATGTAAAGTTTATTTTTCTGAACACAAACATATTTTTATTTCATTTTTCTGAGTTACAAATGTGGAGATATTGATTATTTCATTTTAAACCAAATTCTGTAATTATTAATTATTTCTGGAAAATAAGAAATTTGGATTTGTGACATCACAGCGACGTCACAGTGACATCACTCGGGAGACAAACTCCTCTGCTGATCAAGCAATCGATTGATTTCTCGCGCCAAACCGAAATCAAAGACTACCACGAGACGGAGGAGATCACGGCGAGCACTATGGTAGCGGCGCCGCCCCCTATTAGTCGCCGGAAGCCTGCCGGCGTGGAGGTTTCGCGGCGGCGGACGGCGGCGGCGGAGAGATGCGGGGGGGGGGGGGGGGGGAAGGGAGGAAGGGGAGACCACCGGGACACTCGGGTGCTCACCAGGAACTCGAGGGAGGTGTCGGGGAGGCCGGAGAGGAAGTGACGGCGACGAATCGCGGCGGGGAAGCTCCGCCGGCCGCGAAGAAGATGGCGGTGGTACGGCCGGCTCCGGCCATTTCCGCTCGATTAACTTCTTGGGGAGGACAAGGAGGCAACGACGGAGCTCTGGATCTGCTCAGAACGGCGGGGGAAGCACCGAATCACCGGCGGCGAGGGAGGTCCGACGAGGCTAGGGTTTCGTTCGTCACAGCAGCTAGGGAGCAAGAGATAGAGGGGAGGGAGCAAGAGAGTGCAGTGGGTCGCGGAAGTCACCTCCTGTGGCTTATCCGGGCGCGTCGATAGGGAAGGACGTGGCAACGGCGACGTAAGGCAGCCACGCAGCTGCTTTCTCTGTCCCAACGAAGAAGACAAAGCAACATTTACAAAAAAAAACCTGGGAGAAAAAGAAACTACAAGTTGGTCCTTTTCTTTTAAAAAAAGTACCCGAAAGCTAGTTTTGAGGGCCTTTTTGAACAGCAAAAATTACACAAAAATAACTTTTGGAAAGCTCTTCAAATTTCCAACAAAACCATACCTTAGTTTGTTCATTTTGAAAAACTTGTTAGAACAACTTTGTGGGTTGCTTGTTTAAGTGATTTTTGTCATCTCACTTGTTATTTTCAAATGCAAATTTTTAGCAATGTTTTTCATGCATGTATGCCATGTACACAACACACAACACAACTTTATTACAAAGTAGGGTTGTTACACTACTATAAAACTGTCACTACCAATAAACCACTGTGAACAAATGTACTTTCAGGTGCAGGTGAATTGACAACTCACTTTTTAAGGCTCACAAATATTCTTTGTCCCCCCTTGTGTCGAATCAATAAATTTGGGTTTTACTTCCCTCCAAGACTGTTGCGATCCCCTATACTTGTGGGTCCTCAAGACTATTTTCTGGCGCCGTTGCCGGGGAGGATAGCTTTATTTGCAAGATCACCGGAGAGTATTATTATCTACTGCCAATCATTCATCATGGGTAAGTCTCGTGATGGGAGAGTTCCTATATTACCATCCACTACAGCAAGAGGTACAACTCTGAATACCTTTGTTGCTCTTGATTCACCGTCTGTTATGAGTAAGTTGCTTACACTACCACATGCCACACATGCTACTTCTGCTGAATCTGAAAATGCTTCTGATACTTCCGATGATGCTTCTACTATGCTTGATGAGAGTGGTTCTCTCGGTCCTTTCTTAGATGCTACTATTGCTAAAGTTAAAAACAAACACTAAAACTCCTGATAAAAACCCTGTTACTCCTGCTTTTCACCTGAGTTTAGAGAAAACCCTAGTGATGATTTTGATGATGCCTATATTGAACTGAGTGATGATCTTATTGATGAAATACATGCTACGAAGGATAAATATGCTGCTATATGTCTTATGGAAAGTCGTGCTGTTAAATATAAATTATCTTCTGATGCTAAGTCTGCCACTTCTCCTATTAATATTAGGGATAAGGATTATGATGTCTCTCTTGATTTATCTTATATATCTATTGTTGAGAAATAACCTTTTTATGGAACTGAAAATGAAAGTGTTATGAAACATATGAATGAGCTCTCCTCTTTGAGTAGTTTATTCTCAGATGATCTTAATAAACGTAGCTAGTTTGTTGCTAAAATATTCCCTTTCTCATTAAAGGATGAAGCTAAAACTTGGTTTAACAATTTGTCTCCTGGATCTATTGATAGTCCTATTGGTTTGGTTAATGTTTTCTTTCAGAAATACTTTCCTGCTAGTGCTCAACATGCTGCTTTACAAAATATATTTAATTAGAAGCAATTGGAAGAAGAGAAATTGCCTGTATCTTGGGCAAGGTTCTGTTCTTTAGTAAGGGCTACACCTGGGCATAAGCTAGAAGATAATAAACTTCTTGATATATTCTATAATGGACTAACTGTTGAATCTAGGACATAACTGGATAGTTGTGCTGGCTGTGTTTTCAGGCAAAGAACTCCAGAAGAAGCTGAGGAGTTAATGGCTAAAATAAGCCAAAATCATGATGATTGGACTATGGTTGAACCTAAGCCTACCCCTACTCCAGTACCTACACCAACACCGACACCCAAGAAGAGGGGATGATTGAATTAAATGATGAGAGAAGCCAAGAAATCTCTTAAAGAGAGGGGTATTAAATCCGAAGATGTGAAGAATCTTCCACCTATAGAAGAATTATGTAAGCCAATCCCTCACTCATCCACCATTGAGGTACACTCTCTCCAATATTTTGATAGTAGAGATATTCCCTATAACAAACCTCCTGATCAATGCTTATATGAATTTGATAATTATGTCATTAAGCAAGATAATTTTAATATGAGAGTGCAGAACCACCTTATGGAAAACTCTAGAGCTATTGATAATTTGCATGGTATTATAGAAAGAACCTCTAATGATGTTAACATGCTTGTTAAACATTTTCAAATGGTTCAAACTCAAATTGATCAATTTTCTAAAGTGCAAAAAGATTTGCTAGTTAATGTTTCTAAAGAAAAACATGCTTATGAGATAAGAACTAGAAGCGGTATTGCTACACAAGATCCTTTATATCCTGAGGGACATCCTAAAAGAATTGAACAAGATTCTCAGCAAACTAATGATAATGTTATTCATACTAAGAAGAAAAAGAAGAAGAAACATAAAACTGTTGTAGAATCCTCTGAACTTGCTAAAGATCCTAATAGTATATCTATCTCTGATGCTGAAACTGAAAGTTGTAATGAAAAGAATGATGCTTCTGATAAAGAAGAACCTGTAGCTAAACCTGGAAAGCAAACTAAAACTGCAAAGTATACTCAGGAAGATTTCATTGTTAATAAACATGGTAATGAAAGAGAACCTTGGGTACAAAAACCAATGCCTTTTACTAATAAGAAACACAAATCTAAGGAAGAAGAACATTATAACAAGTTTTGTGAATGGATGAAACCTTTGTTCTTGCAAATTCCTTGAACTCATGCTATTAAATTGCCTCCTTATGCAAAATCTATGAAAGATATTGTCTCTAACAAAAGGAAGATTCCCAATGAGGAAATCTCCACTATGCTTGCTAATTACTCTTTTAATGGCAAGGTTCCTAAGAAGCTTGGAGATCCTGGTATACCTACTATTCCCTGCTATATTAAAAATAATTATGTTAGAACTGCTTTGTGTGATTTGGGAGCTGGAGTGAGTGTCATGCCTTTTACTCTCTATAAAAGACTCCTCCTAGAAAAATTGATATCAACTGATATATATTTACAAATGGTTGATAAGTCTACTGCTATTCCTGTGGGTATATGTGAGAATGTTCCTGTTCAAGTTGCTAATAATTGTCTGATATTAACTGACTTTGTTGTGTTGGAAATGCATGAAGATGATAATATGTCTATTATTCTTGGAAGACCTTTTCTTAATACTGCAGGGGATGTTATTGATTGCAATCAAGGAAAAGTTACTTTTAATGTTAATGATAAAGAGCACACTGTTTATTTTCCCAATAAGATTGATAGAAAATATGGTCTAATTCCATTGAAAATTTTGAGACCATCAAGATTGGAGAATTTTATTGTCCTATTCCAAAGCCACCCAAAGAATATGAAAATATTATGATTGGGACTATGCCTATCAAGGTTGAGGTAACATGAGTATTTAGTGAGAAACAAAGTTTTGTTTCATAGAAAATTATTTTGGTTGCAAGACTTGATCACCCTTGTTAACAAAATGATTTTAAATGAAATGGGCAATGTTTTCACTATGTTTTCACCTCCCCATTATGTTTTAACCATGTTTACTTCTGTTATTACATTATTACTTGAGTACAATCATGTTTTCCACCATCCTTATGCATGTTTTCCTGATGTTTTCACTCTGATTACTGAGGTTATGCATGTTTTCACCACCCATACTTCTGTTTTCACCACTACCACCTTTGTTTTCTTTGGATATTCTTTCATTAAAGTGTCATAGAACCTCTGCAGTTCATATTTTGGTTTTGTTTTCCATGTTTTCACTTTTGTTTTCCCGGTTTTTATTAATTATTAAAATTCTAGAATACCTCAAAAATAAAGTTTTTCGAAAAATTCCAGAAAAATTATAATAAATTTTTACGTAAAAAATGAGGCAGAAAGCCACCTGGGAGACCCCAGGGGGACCCACCAGGAAGGAACACCCTAGGGTGGCGCGACCAACCCCCTGGTGGAGCCAGCACATGGTGTGGGCCCCCTGGCCCTCCACTTACTCTCTCCACTGCCCAAGTCCTCTCTCTCATGTACCAAACTGAAAACATTTCCTGGATCCCGTGTTCTTGGTGTTCTTCCTATGGATTTTCGATCTCCTTCTTCGGCCCATCATTTGTGCTGATTTTTGGTGTGTTTGATCTCCGGTATGTGACTCCTCCGATGATCCAAGTAGATTTTTTTTAGTGAAGTATTTTGCCACAGTAGGTGACAGCTTATGTGAGTTTGCATGCTTGATTTGAGCAGAAATAATATAGTTTTGATGTATGTTTAGCTCTCATATAAGTCCCTATAAAGTTTCTACTTTATAGTTGCTTGAAATTAATTTTTATGATAATTGTTGAAAATTTTCCGAGATGGATAGTTACAACTTTGGTGAGATATTTAGGAGTGATGCTCCTAGAAGGACAGGGCCCTCACGCTCATTCACTTCAGCGAGGCTATCGTATAATTAGGATGTTATTGCGTCAAGTATTGATGATGCGGAAGATGACAGTATCATTCACCCATCTAGCTTCCCTTGCCGTACATTTTTAAGAAATGCATGTCTTTTAGATGATTTTCTTATGCTTATTGAGAGAGTTGGTCTCACCAACTTTATGGAGGATGAAAGCCCTCAGTATGCCACGCTCACAAAAGGTTTTGTTAAGAGCTTTAAATTTCAGAACACTCAATATGGTCCAACTCTTGCATTCAAGTTATATAGTGGTCCTATGTCCTTGTCCTTGGTGGAATTTTGTGCTATTATATTTATCAACGCCACCGGGACGACAAGAAGGATTCAAGATAGACCAGCAGACCTCCAAGGGATCTACCAAGAGATAACCAACGATGACGATCGCTCATCCCAACGTGGGAAGATAAGGAACATTCAACTTCCTGCTCTTAGATACTTTACTTACTATATTGGTACTAGTATTATTGGTAGGGAGAACACTAGCAATGTTTCTATTTATCACCTTGCTTTCATTGATGCTGCACTGAACCATAGCACAAAGTATAACCTTGGTGCACTTGTTCCACTCCGCCTTGCTGCTGCTGGGCCTATTTTTGGTGGCATTATTGCTACACGTGTCGCAACTGCTTTACATGTTTCCATTGACCCTAATGATGAAATAATTGCTCCGCATAGGCTTAACCTTGCTGCTACGAAATCCCATCAGCTTGTCACTTCTAACTCCACTACTGAACGTTTAATATATAGAGTTTTATATATGGATGGACAAGAGCGGAAAGTTACTTTGCCGAAGCCTGTTTTGTTTAAGATTGACAGGTCACCATGGTCGCTCTCCAAGGAGCAAGTAGACAAGCATCAGAGTACCATGGAGTTTTACCGGCAGCAGGAGAGGCGAGAGGCGCCTCCCGAGGACCACAACACGCAGTACACTGGCGCATCCTCGAGCACATATCAGGAGGAGGCTTCCTCCTCGGCGTATTACGGGGGCGACACCTCTTGGGCCCCTTGGTGATTGATCTCCACTTAGGCCAAAAGCCTAAGCTTGGGGGGAGGTATACCGACATCACACTCATTTATATATCATGTTCGGTCGGTTCTTTTTATATCCATGTTTATCATTTCTTTCGTTTGTTTTCGTTTCTCTTTGTTTCTTTCGCTTGTTTTCGTTTCTCTTATTTCTCTTTGTTTTTATTGTTTTGTTTTCGCTTTCCAAAACACCAAAAGACCAAAAATATTTCTGTTTGTTTCTCTCTATTTGTTTCTTTAGCTGGTTTATTTTATTCTTTAGTTGTGTTTTAATATTCTAAACCCCAAAAATATTTTCTTTTGTTTGTTGTTTGCTTTCTTTTGTTCTTGTTTCATTTTGAAAACCCAAACTGATTTTTGATCTGTTTGCTTGCTCTATTTTTTTTCGTGCCTTAATTGAAAAAAAAAAACCAAAAATATTTGTTGTTCTTCTTTGGTTTTGTAAAGTTTGTTGCATAGTTCAACAGTCGTCCGTGATTCCATTGGAGCTTGGTTTTCATTATATATTATTCGAGCCACAAGTGAAGAGCAATAATAACGATCTACGACAATTCAAGTGTGGTGAGAGGCTGGTATGAATTCTATTTGCTTTCATTTTTGTACATATATCCATCTATGTGAGCATGCTTAGTTTGTTCGTATAAGATATATGTGACTTAATGCCTGATTAATAGTACATGCTCTCTCATGTTTAGTTCCAATTTATTAATAGTAAATGACTTGTCATATAAATATTTGTTTGCATTGTTCTATTCATAGAAGGGTATGATATTGTGGCAGCCTCCTCTGAAGGTTTCATTTGAATCGACTTGGCACATGCTCACACATGCTAAGACTGAAAACAAAAAGTCAATAAGCGTATATGATTTATTTTGCCTCAGAGTTCTAGTATCAATTTTATGCCTCAGTTAATTTTACTTTGTCGCAAACATGATTATGATAGTTGTTGCTCTCTTGATTGTCGCTCCCTGTCTATTACTAGCCTTCACCTGTACTCAGTATGATCTCTACTCGTGCATACAACTCCCCAAAACCAAAGTTTGCCAAATGTGTCCACCATACCTACCTATATGTGGTATTTAACCGCCACTCCAAGTAAATTTCTCATGTGCTACCTTTAAAACCTGCTAAAAATTATTCCTGTTTTGTGCCCCTGTTTTAGCTCATGAGGACGTAAATAGAGAATCTTTATCTCACTTGTTGATTGGATTTCACACCCTGGACTAGTGGCTTCATCCTCTTATCCAAATGATAGAAGAGCTGGCAGCGGGGTGCCTAGCCCCAAATTAATACACACAAATTCTCTTCACTCTTGTTGCCCCTGATTTATCAGTCAAAGCATAATTGTGTAAACAAAAGAGAAAGAGGGATGACCTTCTACCCAGATGCGTTCTTCACATGGGAGCCGCTCTTGTGAATCCAGTTGACTTGTGACGTACTGTATTGTCTGTTTACCATTCGTTGACATAAGCATACACCTCTCTCAAAATGTTTTCAATACCTCTATTTAATAAAATAAAAAGCTCTAGCACATGAGTGATCCATGCTTCCCTCTGCGAAGGTCCTTTGTTTTACTTTTATGTTGAGTCTCCACCATATTCTTTCAGCACTTTCTTGAGAGCACAATGGTCGTTCTTAGTGTGATGTGTTTGTCCCAAAGTACGGTTGATTGTGGTATAACTTTGATACTTGTATCTTTGATATCTATACTTCTAGTCTTCCCTTGAACTTCAGAGGTGCCCTGGCATTTATGTTTTGCCCCACACTTAAGGGCAAGCGAGATACCACTTTATCAGATCCTATTATGAATACTTCAATCTTGCAAATAATTATACTTCATCTTGTTTATTATTAATATGTTGTTATGTCTCCATGGTTTGCATAGCTATTAAGTGACAGTATTTTGCATGTATCTTATCATGAGCATAACTAAGTATTTGATCATATAGTGAGTATATTTACATCATATGAAACAAATGTGTTTGTAAAAGTCTTTTATTGCACTCGGTTGTCACTAAATTACTTGAGGACAAGCAATAAGCTAATCTTAGGGGGGAGTTGATACGTCGAAAACGTATCTCCTTTTCCGAACACTTTTCTTATTGTTTTCCTCTAAACTTGTGTGTTTTGGATACAACTAACACGGACTAACGCTGTTTTCAACAGAATTACCTTGGTGTCTTGTTTTTGTGCAGAAAAATCAACTTTCGGGAAAATGCCCAGAAAAGGGCCCATTGATGTTTTCACCCCGGAAGACCCCGGGAGCCAGAAGGGGGCCAGAAGAGGAGCCACAGGGTGGCCACACCCCCTGGCGCGGGTCCCCCTAGGCCGCGCCACCTAGGGGTGTGGGCCCCCCCAAAGCCCCCTCGGGCTCCCCTTTCGACTACAAGTAGCGTCCAACCCTAAAAACCGAGGGGGTTCATCATATTCCACAAAAACACAGCAGAGCGTCGCCGCCGTCCCGAACCTCGATTCAGGGATCAGAAGTTCCTGTTCTGGCACCCTGCCGGGACGGGGAAGTGGAGGATATCATCGTCATCACCAACACCACTCCATCGACCATCCATGTTTCCCCCATCCATGTGTGAGTAATACCTCGATGTAGGCTGAAGGGGATGGTAGGGATTGGATGAGATCGTTCATGTAATACTGTCGTTATTGTTAGGGCATAGTGCCTAGTGTCCTCTATTAGTGCTATTGACATTGTTGCAACTTGTTATGCTTAATGCTTGCCACTTTGGGCCCGAGTGCCATGATCTCAGATCTGAACATGTTATTGAATCACGATGATAATTATTGTTTCTTGATCATACCTGCAAGTTGTTTACACATATTGTTGTCCAGAACCCAAGGCCCCGAAGTGACAGAAATTGGGACAACCGGAGGGGATGGCTGCGATGTGAGGATCACATGTGTTCACGAAGTGTTAAGCTTTGCTCCGATGTTCTAATAAAAGGAACACCTTAATTACCAGTAGTTCTCTTGAGGCCCCGCTGCCACGGGCTGGTAGGACAAAAGATGTTGTGCAAGTTCTCATTGCGAGCACGTACGACTATTTACGGAACACATGCCTATGGTTACTTAGTGCTTGGATGATTTATGTTATTTATCTGCAATGCCCGTGACATGATCATTATTTGAACTTTCTTATCCATGCAACGCCCGTTCAGCCATCCCTATGCCTACAGTATTTAATCCGCTGTTTACTTCAAACACTACTGATGCTGCTATTTTCATTCCACTGCTATTATTATTTCACTACTGTTGTTACTATAAAACTGTTACTACTGATAAACCACCACGAAAAAGTACTTTCAGGTGCAGGTGAATTGAAAATTCACTTGTTAAGGCTCACAAATATTCTTTGTCTCCCCTTGTGTTGAATCAATAAATTTGGGTTTTACTTCCCTCGAAGACTGTTGCGATCCCCTATACTTGTGGGTCAACAGTGATATAATGGATAATAACAATCGGGTCATAAAGTGTAAACATCGATAAATCTCACAAGCATCAAGTACTAACAAGTAATCCACACCGGGAGAGAGATCTAATGAAAAGCAACGATAAAGACCCCTAATTTTTACAGCGATATGAAGGTGGACGGTGGCAATGATGGTGCTGGTGATGATGATGATGATGGTGATGATGATGATCTCGATGAAGCCCGGAATGACGACAGTGACGATGGCGACGATTTCCCATCTCCGGGGAGGAATTTCCCCGGCAGATTTCTCCCTGCCGGAGAGCTTTTCTCTCTCTGGTGTTTTCCGCCCCGAGGCGGTAGCGGAATAATTCTTCGATGATCCCTTGGGGCTTAGGGTTCCCTCGGGGTCAAGTACGCGAAAGGGGGCGCCCAGGAGTGGGCCAGGGGGGCCATACCACCCCGGGCGCGGCCAAGGGAGGGGGCGCGGCCTGGTGGTGTGGGCCTAGGTGGCCCCCTCCGGGTGCCCTTCTGGCTCACTTCCTCCTAAGAACTTCTAAGACTCCTCCGGTATCCCCCTCTTTTTCAGATCTTCTGAAATAGAGTATCTCGACGGTGCTTTTTCCATCAGATTTCTGGTTCTGGTGTTTCTTCTCCCATAATTATTAAACATGCAAAATAAGATGACATAAGTAATGTATCATAACATGAAATATATCGATGAATAACATAAGATAATGATATAAAATAGTGATGCAAAATGGACGTATCAATGTGCCATTGAAAGAATCATGAGTTTTTTTTTCATATTGAAGCATGAATTTGTGGTGTTCTCTTTCGAATGCTTTATTTGGTTGACTTGGCACATGCTTACACCATGTTTATGACTACAAACCAGTCACTTATAGCCTCTATGATCATTTAGTTTTTGACTTGTAATACCCTTTATGCTTTGATTAATAATGCTTTTGTCGCTATGCATGATTATGGCCATTATTGCGCTCTTGATTTGTTGCTTCCAGTCTTTTGCTAGCCTCCACCTATACTGAGCATGAGCTCTACTCGTGCATCCAACTCCCAAAAAAAAAACTTTGCCAAATGTGTCCACCATACCTACCTACATGTGGTATTTAACCGCCACTCCAAGTAAATTTCTCATGTGCTACCTTTAAAACTTACAAAATTATTCCTGTTTTGTGCCCCTGTTTTAGCTTATGAGGATGTAAATAGAGAATCTTTATCTCACTTTTTATTGGACTTTACAGACCAGGACTAGTGGCTTCATCCGCTTATCCAAATGATAGAAGAGCTGGCAGCGGGGTGCCCATCCCCAAAATTGGCTACTATAAAATTCTCTTCACTATTTTCCCCCCTGATTTATCAGTCAAAGCATAATTGTGTAAACAAAAGAGAAAGAGGGATGATCTTCTGACCCCAGTTTCGTCCTTCAATGGGAGCCGCTCTTGTGAAGTCTAGTTGGCTTGTAACGTACTGTATTGTCTGTTTACCATTCATTGACATAAGCATACACCTCTCTAATTTTTTTTCAATACCTCTGTTTAACAAAATAAAAATCTCTAGCACAATAGTTAATCCCTGCTTCCCTCTGTGAAGGTCCTTTATTTTACTTTTATGTTGAGTATCCATATCTTTATGCACAGTTGAGAGAGCGTAGTTGCCATTCTGAGTTTAATGTGCATCGGTCCCAAAGATTATTATTGATTTATTCATGATGTGTTATTACTTGCTCTCAAATTATTTGTTCTAGTCATCCACTTAAACTTTGAAGGTGTCCTGGCATTTATGTTTTGCCCCACTTTTAAGGACAAGCGAAATATCACTTTGCTATGTTTTTTTTATGCTCGAAACAAACGTATAACTTTCAAGTGCATTATTATTCATGATCTTTTATTTGTGTTACTTTTCATGATGCAAAGTGATTGCTAAGTTTCATTGTTAAAATTATATCTATCATGTCTGTGTTTAAAGTACTATGATCTCAGTGTACTTATGCTTTTACTTTATGATGATCAAGTTTATGTTGGTAGCATGTCACCTCAGAAATTATTTGTTTTTATCGTTTACCTACTCGAGGACGAGTAGGAAATAAGCATGGGGATGTTGATACGTCATAAATGTATCCATAATTTCCGATGTTCCATGTTGTTTCCATACTATATTCTACATGTTTCTTATACACTTTATGTCATTTTTATGGATTTTCTGGGACTAACCTATTGACAAGATGCCATAGAGCCAGTTCCTGTTTTCTGCTACTTTTAGTTTCATAAAAGTTGTTCTAGAAATATTCTCGAAATTGGACGATTCGAAGCCCATAAGTCTTAGAATTTACGGAGGATCAACAGAGTCCAAAAGAGACGCGGAGAGGGCCAGAGGGGTGCCCACACAATGGGTGGGCGCGGGTCCCCCTGGCCGCGTCCAGGGGTGGTCTGCCCCCTGGCTGCACACTGACATCGCCCTTTCGCCTATTTAATCCCCCCGATGCATAAACCCTAGATATATCGGCCCCCTTCCACAAAAAGTCCAGTAGCGGCGTCGCCGCCGCCGCCAAGTTTCGGGGGGGGGGGGTAGAAATCTCTGTTCTGGCACCCTGCCAGGACGGGGAAGTGCCCCCGGAGCCATCTCCATCGACTACACCTCCATCTTCATCACTATTGCTATCTCCAATGATGAGGAGGGAGTATTTCTCCCCCGGGGCTGAGGGCTCTACCGGTAGCTATGTGTTTCGTCTCTCTCTCTCCCATGGTGTGATCTTTCTGTGATCATGAGCTTTGTAATGTAATTGAATAAGTAGATGTTTCTCTTCATCTATTATGCTACTCAAGTGGTTTTGTTATGATATCTCTGTAGACACTTTGATCACGGTGTAAAGGTGATAGTGTGTGCACCGTGTGGTTTAGCATGATATATATATTGTGTTGGATGACCCTATGAAATTGTGGTGTTTGTTTGAAACCATCTAGGTCTCATGGTGATAGCGTGGGGGTTACCTAGATGGAGAAATGCGAACTCTAAGGAGTGTTTTTATAGCCCTACGCAATGATTGGTGTTTCTTATCCGACCGGAGAGTGGTTCAGAGTAGCATAGTGAAGGGATGATATTTATACATTCAATTATGTTATTATCTTTGAGAGTATCCACTAGTGAAAGTATGATCCCTAGGACTTGTTTCTAAGCATTGAAACACCGTTTACAATCAGTTTTGCTACATGTTTGTGTGCTGCCATTTTTTTTGAGATTGCTACTATCACTTATAATCATCCATATTACTTGTATTTCACTCTCTCTTTACCAAGCTAGTGCACCTATACAACTGACAATTATATTAGGTGTGTTGGGGACACAAGAGACTTCTTGTATTATAATTGCATGATTCCTTGGGAGGGATACCTTTGACCTCTTCCTCCCTGAGTTCGATAAACCTTGGGTGATCCACTTAAGGGAAACTTGCTGCTGTTCTACAAACCTCTGCACTTGGATGCCCAACATTGTATACAAGAATAGAAGTGTGCGTAGATATCAACCGCCGTCATTGTCAACCCTAGTTCGGGAGGGTTATGGAGCTCTCCCCGGCACCCTGCTGGGAGGGTGAATCATCACCGGAGGGCTCTTCATCCCCATGCCTGCCTCCGGAGTGATGCGTGAGTAGTTCATCCCTGGACTACAGGTCCATAGAAATAGCTAGATGGTTGTTCTCTCCTCTTTATGCCTCATGTTTAGATCTTGTGAGCTGCCTAACATGGTCAATATCATCTTATTGTAATGCTACATGTTATGTTTGCTGGGATGTGATGAATATTGAATGCTATGTCCAATGATTATCAATCTATCATGTTCTTTTCATGTGTATGTTATTTATGATCTTGCGTGCTCGCCGTTACTAGTAGATTCTCTGGCCAAGTTGATGCTTGTAACTCCAAGAGGAAGTATTTATGCTCGATAGTGGGTTCATGCCTCCCTTTCACTCACGCTCGAGTGACATAAACGTAATGGGTGGGGTGTGCTGTTGCCATTAGGGAGAAAACAACAATGCTTTCTCTAAGGATGATTTTATTTTTTTACATTACGCACTTTGCTTAATGCAATTATCTGTTGCTTGCAACTTAAAACCCAAGATTTACTCGGATGACACTCCGAGGGTGGATTATTAGTCATAGATGCAGTTGGATAATGGTCTATGTATCTTGTTGTAATGCCCGCATGAATCACATAGTAATCATCATGTCATGCATAGGCACTACGGTGCAACCTTTATGTCTTTCAATTTCCCAGCTATAATTTGTTTACCCAGCATGTAGTTATCAGTTTTGGAGAGACACCTCTAGTGAACTGTGGATCCCGGTCCATTTCTTTACACTGATATACAACCACTTCAACCATTGTTTTCCTACTGCAATTATTGTTCTCTTTCATCTACTACAAACAAATACTATTTTCCACACTATGTGTCTAATCCTTTGTTTCAGCAAAACCGATGAGATTGACAACCTCGCTGCTTTGTTGGGGCAAAGTAATTTGATTGTGTTGTGTAGATTCCACGTTGATGCTGTACCGGTAGTGCGCCCTACCAACATCAGCTGCATCAACCTTCGGAAGTGATTTCTTTCTCCTACTGGTCGATTCAACCTTGGTTTCTTTTTGAGGGAAAACTTGTTGCTACACTCTCCACACCTTGCGCTTGGGGTCTCCCAACGAGCGTGTGTCTACACTTTATCATGGGACATCAAGGAAACAATTATCGAAGTGCTTAAAATCAGGATTGCAATATGAGGAAAATAGGACGGGCCATAGGTTCACTAGTGGTGTCTCTCCAACAAAACAAACATGTTGGGCGAACAAATTACAGCTAGGCAATTGACAAATCATGAACGTATAACAATACTATTACGACGAGATAAATTTCACGGGTTCTAACATTGTAGGAATTACGTCAAGGCATATGGACAACTATCCAGCATGCATCCATATCTAAAAGTCCACCTCAAGAAAGCTATCTAGCAAATCCCTTGGTATTAAGTTGCGGCAACGAAGTGATTGCTATGTGTGAAAGAGACAACTGCATTAAGATCAATACTTAATGTAAGTAGTGGTTCCCATCCGTAGATAAGAGCACCGCTATTTTATCCCTAGTGGCATCAACACATCCTCCCCACACACGTTTCTGTCACTCGAGCGCAGGAAACAAGGAGGCATGAACCCACTATCTAGCATATAAACTCTCTCTTGGAGGTGAAAACAACAACGTGGCCAAGGTAATCATAAACACTGGAGAGCATTGCAAGACAAGATTAAAAATCTCTACAAATATAAGTGAAGCATCTCAGACTGACATGAACAAAATAATAATAATCGCATGGTTCATCGGATCCCGGCAAACACAACATGCACAATTATATAACGGTGGTCTCAATCATGTGAGGCAGCTCACAAGATTCTAAACATGGAGGCATAGGGGAGAGAACAACCATCTAGCTACTTCTACGGACTCGTAGTCCCGAGATAAATACTCAAGCATTTGACCGAAGGCCATCATGGCGATGTAGAGGCCTTCGGTGACGACCCCCCTCTCCGCAGGGTGTGATGTCTACGCACGCTTCTATTCTTGTAGACAGTGTTGGGCCTCCAAGTGCAGAGGTTTGTAGAACAACATCAAGTTTCCCTTAAGTGGATCACCCAAGGTTTATTGAACCCTGGGAGGTAGAGTTCAAAGATATCCCTCTCAAGCAACCCTGCAATTAAGATACAAGAAGTCTCTTGTGTCCCCAACACACCCAATATACTTGTCAGGTATATAGGTGCACTAGTTCGGCGAAGAGATAGTGAAATGCGAGTAATATGGATGGATATAAGTAATAATAGCAATCTGAAATAAATATGGCAGAAAGCAAACATGTAGCAGAATAGGCGGAAAATGGTGTTTCAATGCTTGGAAACAAGGCCTAGGGACCCTACTTTCACTAGTTGACACTCTCAACAATGATCACATAATTTAATAACTAAATATCTTCTCTTCACTATGCTACTCCGGTTGGATAACGAACACTAATCATTGCGTATGGCTGCAAAAAAGCATTCCTTAAAGTAAGCATTCCCATGTCTAGTTAACCCCACGCTGTCACTATGAGCGCCCTAGAAGGTACTAGACAAACACCACAATTCATAGAGGAGACACACACGATGTGCACACTGTCACCTTCACACCGCGGTACAAGGTGACTCCAAAGTACATATTAATAAAACACTTGAGTAGCACAAGATGAAGAGTAACATCTACTTATTCAACTAGATTACAAAGCTCACGATCACATATAGATCACACCATGGGAGAGAGAGATGCACCACATAGCTAGCGGTAGAGCCCTCAGCCTCGGAGGAGAACTACTCCCTCCTCATCATAGGAGACAACAACGGGGATGGAGATGGCGGTCGAGTCGATGGAGATGGCTTCCGGGGGCACTTCCCCATCCCGACAGGGTGCCAGAACAGAGATCTGTCCCCCGAAACTTGGCGGCGGCGGCGGCGGAGCTACGGATGTATTTTGTGGAAAAGGTCGATTCTTTTAGGGTTTTCCCTCGGGGGAGTATAAATAGGCGAAAGGGCAATGCCGGCGGGTGGCCAGGGGGCCCACACCACCAGGTGGCGCCACCATGGGACCCATGCCACCCTATGGTGTGGCCACCCTGTGGCCCCCCTCCGGGCTCTTCAATACTTTTGGATGCTTCCGGGAATTCTAAGACTTCCGGGCTTCGAAGTTTTCAATTCCGAGAATATTTCCATAACAAATTTTGTGAAACAAAAAACAACAAAAAAAGAGGGAACTGGCTCTGTGGCATCTTGTCAATAGGTTAGTCCAGAAAATCGATAAAAATGACATAAAGAAGGGAGAAAACATGTAGCAATTGGCATAATATTATCATGGAGCATCAGAAATTATAGATATGTTGGAGACGTATCAAGCATCCCCAACCTTAGTTCCTACTCGTCCTCGAGTAGTTAAACGATAAAACACAATAATTTCTGAGGTGACATGCTACTAACATAAACTTGATCATAAAAATGTAAAAGCATATGTAAGCTGAGACCATAGAACTTGAACACAAGCATGATAAATAGAACTTTAATAATAAAACATAGCAATCACTTTGCATCATGAGAAGTATCTCAAATAATAGATCATGAAAAATAATGCAAAGAAAGATATATGTTTGTTTCAAGTATAGAGAAACATGGCATAGTGGTATTTCGCTAGTCCTTAAGAGTGGGCCAAAACATAAATGCCAGGACACCTTCAAACTTCATGAGGAAGACTAGACCAAATAGTTTGAGAACAAGCAATAACACATCATGAATCAATTAATAATGTTTCTAGGACAAATGCACATAAAACTCAGAATGGAAAGAATCCTCTCTCAACTATGCATAAAGTTAGAAGATGGAGACTCAACATAAAAGTAAAAGAAAGACCCTTCGCAAAGGGAAGCAGGGATCACTCATGTGCTAGAGCTTTTTATTTTATTAAACAGAGGTATTAAAAGTTTTACACTCCTCCCATCCATCTTTCACAAACCATGGCTAACCGAATCCTCGGGTGCCTGCCAACAATCACATACCATGGAGGAGTGTATATATTTTGGGAGATGTATGCTAATGTCAATGAATGGTAAACAGAAAATACAGTATATCACAAGCCAACTAGATTTCACAAGAGTGGCTCCCATATGAAGGACGCATCAAGGTAGAAGGTCATCCTTGTTTCTCTTTTGTTTACTCAATTATGCTTTGACTGATAAATCAGGGGCAAAAATAGTGAAGAGATTTTGTGTGTATTAATTTGGGGCTGGGCACCCCGCCGCCAGCTCTTCTATCAACTGGATAAGCGGATGAAGCCACTATTCTAGGGTGTGAAATCCAATCAACAAGTGAGATAAAGATTCTCTATTTACGTCCTCATGAGCAAAAACAGGAACATAAAGCAGAAGTAATTTTGAAGGTTTTAAAGGGAACACATGAGCAATTTACTTGGAGTGGCAGTTAAATACCACATGTAGGTGGGTATGGTAGACACAATGGGAAAACTTGGTTTTAGGGAGTTGGATGCACGAGTAGAGCTCATACTCCGTACAGTGGAGGCTAGCAAAAGACTGAGAGCGACAAATCAAGAGAGCATAAGAGACATAATCATGCATAGCGAAATAAACATCATTAATTAAAGCATAAGCGGTATCACAAGTTCAGAAACTAAATGATCATAGAGGCTATTAGTTACTGGTTCATAGTCATAAACATGGTGTGAGCATGCGCCAAGTCAACCAAATAAAATATTCAAAAGAGAATACCACAAATTTATGCTTTAATATGACAAAAACAACTCACGAATCTTTCAATGGCACCTTAAACACTCTCAGCTATTTGAGGATAATAATGATACTCAATAACCACAAGGCTTTAAAACTAAAATAACATCTAGCATGATACGAACAAGTTCTAGCCATAGTCTATACAAGGTTCTACTTGCACCATTAAAAATTCTACTTCAAGGAGCAATTTCTTTTCCCAAAAAGCACCATACAAGATATGTTTTTAAAAAGTACTCTACATGCTACAGCAAGAAAACATGAGATCACTCACATAACACTACTAAAACTAACATCTCTTAGATAAGAGATCCATGAAAACAAAGGCAAAACGCAGTACTAGCAAAACGTGAACACTCACGGAACAATAAGAATGAAAACTAGGGTGTTCTAAGCAATGAAAACGGAGCGTGTCTCTCTACCACACAAGTATGATAAGATCCAACCATGAACTAAATCAAATAAAACTAAACAAACTGAAAGCAAAAATAAAAGACGCTCCAAGTAAAGCACATAAGATGTGACTGAATAAAAATGTAGTTTCACTAGAAGTGACCTGATAATTTGTCGATGAAGAAGGGGATGCCTTGGGCATCCCCAAGATTAGACGCTTGAGTCTTCTTGGAATTTCTTGGGATGTACCACCGGGGCATCCCCAAGCTTAGGCTCTTCACTCCTCTTGATCACGTCATATCATCCTCTTCTCTTGACCCTTGAAAACTTCCTTCACACCAAACTTCTCACAATCTTCATTAGCAACGTTAGTGCAATCGAAATAATAAATTCACATGGTTCAGTTTCAACACAATACTAACACTCGTAAACACATTATCTACTGTCACAACTTCTTTTAAAACTCTTTTTCTCAAAAGAACACCAAAAGAAAGAGATTAAGATGCAAATGCAATTATTGGCAGAAATCTGTCAAAACAGGACATCAAGTAAATATGATTTTTTTCTCCAAAATATTCTGTTGCTCAAATAAAAAAGTGTTCAACTAAGAAATTTGCGTATATATCCTAGGACGACACACAAAAAAACTCAGGTCATTTTGGATTTTCTGTGATTTTAACAGTGGACAGCAGAAATCTGTTTCCTGCGCAGAAATCCGAAATATAGTCTGAACTTTCCACTAGAGGATTTACTTGGCACAACTAATACATGAAAATAAAGATACAAAGGAGTTTCTACATAAGTATACAACCTCGTGACTCAAAGAAAACAGAGAAAAACAATGCAAAAAATAAAAACATGGGCTATCTCCCAAGAAGTGATTTTCTTTAAAGCCTTTTAGCTAGGCATGATAATTTGAGAAGATGCTCACATGAGAAATATGAATTGAAGCAAAAGAGGGCATCAATAATCAAATGTAAAACAAATTTAAGTCTAACCTACTTACTATGAAAAAGAATCTTGTAGAAAAACAAGTCAATAAAGCACAAAGTGGCTAGCATATGAAAGCAAAACAAGTCCAACTTCAAAATTTTCAACATAAAGAGGGGAAACTTAATATTATTTAGATACATAAAACCATGTTTCCCTCTATCATAATAACTTTCAATAGCATCATGAATAAAATTAACAATATAACTATCACATAAAACATTCTTATCATGAGCCACATGCATAAAAGAATTAATACTCTCCACATAAGCATAGTCATTCTTATTAATAGCAATGGGAGCAAATTCAAAAAAATAGCTATCATTAATTCTCATCACCATAATCATCAAATATAGGAGGCATAGTATCATCAAAATAAAATTTATCCTCAATAGTAGGTTGACCGAAAATATCATATTCATCATTGTAATCATCATATATAGGAAGAATAATATCATCATAAGCAATAGAATAGTTATCCTCCAAAATATGCTCATTTGTAAACATATCATCATTTTTACTAGGAGGAGATGTATCAAGCATATAATCATCAGTAGCAAAAGGATTTTCAAACACATCATCCACAAGTTTAGAGCTTTCTATATCATCATTTTCAATATCAAAAGTAGTTTTCTTTTCCTAATCATGATCACTACTATATGTAACAGACATAGGCTCATCATCAAAGCAAATTTTCTCCTCCGTGCTTGGGGAACTAAAAAGATCGTTTTCATGTAAACTAGCTTCCCCAAGCTTAGACTTTTCCATATCATTAGCAATAATGGTGTTCAAAGAATTCATACTAATAACATTGTTATAACCATGCAAATAAAGCTCCATAGGTTTTTTAATTTTCTCTTCAAACAGTTCATGTCCTAACTCAAGATAAATATTATAAAGCTCTCTCATATTTTTGTTGTTTTACATTAAGCCTAACTAGTGAAAACAAGAAACAAAAAGATTTAATTGCAGAATCTAAAGGAAATAACTCCGAGCACTCACATCCGAGGATGTGAGTACCTTTTACCTTACCTCCCCGGCAACAGCGCCAGAAAAGAGCTTGATGTCTACGCACACTTCTATTCTTGTAGACAGTGTTGGGCCTTCAAGTGCAGAGGTTTGTAGAACAACAACAAGTTTCCCTTAAGTGGATCACCCAAGGTTTATCGAACTCAGGGAGGTAGAGGTCAAAGATATCCCTCTCAAGCAACTCTGCAATTAAGATACAAGAAGTCTCTTGTGTCCCCATCACACCCAATATACTTGTCAGGTATATAGGTGCACTAGTTCGGCGAAGAGATAGTGAAATGCGAGTAATATGGATGGTTATAAGTAATAATAGCAATCTGAAATAAATATAGCAGCAAGCAAACATGTAGCAGAACATGCGGAAAACGGTGTTTCAATGCTTGGAAACAAGGCCTAGGGATCCTACTTTCACTAGTCGACACTCTCAACAATGATCACATATTTGAATAGCTAAATATCTTCTCTTCACTATGCTACTCTTAACCCACTCCGGTTGGATAACGAACACTAATCATTGCGCTAGGCTGCAAAAAGCATTCCTTAAAGTAAGCATTACCATGTCTAGTTAACCCCACGCTATCACTATGAGCACCCTAGAAGGTACTAGACAAACACCACAATTCATAGAGGAGACACACACACGATGTGCACACTGTCACCTTCATACCACGGGACAAGGTGACTCCAAAGTTCATATTAATAAAACACTTTAGTAGCACAAGATGAAGAGTAACATCTACTTATTCAACTAGATTACAAAGCTCATGATCACATATAGATCACACCATGGGAGAGAGATATGAACCACATAACTACCGTTAGAGCCCTCAGCCTCGGGGGAGAACTACTCCCTCCTCGTCATAGGAGACAGCAACAGCGATGGAGATGGCGGTGGAGTCCATGGAGATGGCTTCCAGGGGCACTTCCCCGTCCCGGCAGGGTGCTAGAACAGAGATCTGTCCCCCGAAACTTGTCGGTGGCGGCAGCGGAGCTATGGATGTATTTTGTGGAAAAGGTCGATTCTTTTAGGGTTTTCCCTCGGGGGAGTATAAATAGGAGAAAGGGCGATGCCGGGGGGGTGGCCAGGAGGCCCACACCACCAGGTGGCGCCACCAGGGGACCCACGCCACCCTGTGGCCCCCCTCCGGGGCTCTTCGGGACTTCTGGATGCTTCCGGGAATTCTAACACTTCTGGGCTTCGAATCTTTCAATTCCAAGAATATTTCCAGAAGAACTTTTCTGAAACTAAAAACAGCAAAAAACAGGGAACTGGCTCTGTGGCATCTTGTCAATAGGTTAGTCCGGAAAATCAATAAAAATGACATAAAGAAGGGAGAAAACATGTAGAAATTGGCATAATATCATCATGGAGCATCAGAAATTATAGATACGTTGGAAACGTATCAGGGTGCCGGAGCAGGACTCCGGAAGCCCTAGACTGGAATTTTGAGGTGACTGTGCCTCTCTATATGTTTTGTGGAAAATAACTCCGCAACTATGATTTTAGGTTTAAGGGCAATTTATAAGCGAAGAGGAGACGTGAGGCTGTGTCGGGGGCTCCCAGGGGCCCACCATATATGCGGAGCTTAGGGGGGCGCGCCCGACAACCGCCTGGTGGCCCCATGGCTCCCCTTTGAACTTCGTCTTTATTCTGGGTAAAAATTGATCTCCGTGGATTTCTAGCCCTTTCCGAGAATATTTCCTTAAGAACTTTTCTGAAATACTCCCTCCGTATCATATTAATTGTCTTAAAGTTGGACAAAAGTGGATGTATCGAGAACAATTTTAGTGTTAGATGCATCTAGTTTTGTCCAACTTTGAGACAATTAATATGAGACGGAGGGAGTAGAAAAACAGCAGAAAACAACAACTGGCCTGGGGCATCTTGTTAATAGGTTAATCTATGAAAACATCCGGAAAACGAAAGAAAACATGTGGAAAACGAAAGGTATTGGGTAGAAAACAATCATGGAGCATCAAAAATTATTGAAACGTTTGCAACGTATCACTAAGTTATCAATTCAGTCACACGTAGAGAAGCACTAGTAGCAATAATGATGTGAAACAATAGAAGTTTGAGAGCAAGAGTAACAGTAAAGTAGCAGCAGTGATAGTAACAGCAGAAACAATAATGAAAAGATGGGATGTGGTTAATAGTTTCACCAAAGGTAACTCCCTAAACAAAATACCATGTGTTGGATGAACAAACTAACATTGTACAATGTGCATAGTTGAACTACCTTATGACATAGCATCCTAGTCTATAAATCACACATAGGCATTTGTTTCATATATAGTTGTACGTGCTTGCAATAAGAACTTGCACGCCATATTTTGTCCTACCATCTCGTTTTCAGTTGGGAAAATCATAGAATCTAATGGTAATTAAGGTACTCCTTTTACGAAGCATCGGAGCAACACATGAACACTGAATGAACACATGTAATCCTCAAGTTAAACCATTTCCCTTTGATACCCCAACCTGTCACATTGAGGTCTCCAATTCCAGACAATTAACATGTGCATACAATTTGCAGATAAGATCCAAAACATCAACTATATTTATGCAAACATAAAAAGTTCATATCTGAAATCATGCCACTTAGGCCCTAAGTGACAAGCATTGGGCATAACAAGTTGCAACAACAATAACTCACAAACATAAGTGTCTGATCATAATGTAACAATTCATAGTATACCAACAAATACAATACTGATTCCATCAGATAGATGTCAATTATGTAGGGCATCTCATGAGAACATTGTATGGAATATCAAGAGCGAGCTAGAGAGAGAGTACCAACTAGCTACATCTATGAACCTGTAGTCCATGGGGTAACTACTCACAAACCATCATGGAGGCATGGCGGTCAATGAAGACTGCTCCGAGGGTCTATTCCTGTCCCGACAGGGTGATGGAACATGACCATTTGACCCCCAAAAGTAGGGTTTTTGATGGCGGCGGAGTTCAAAATCATATTTGGAAAATCCTCTGGGGGATAGGTTTTTTTCCTCGGAAGGGCATCAGGAGGCGATGCCCGAGGAGTGCAGACGGACTCCCCTATGGCCACACGTACAGCCCTCCTAGCCTTCGTGAGCCTCCCATTCAGGTTCCTTTCGGCACCCTGAGTTTTTTTTTAGCATGTTTAATTTTCTGTAAATTTTTAGATTTTTTCGAGCACTTAGATTTTTGACATTTTTATGCAATTTACATACAAATAAACAGAAACTGACACTAGATACTGGATTAATAGGTTAGTCAAACAATGCTATAAAACCATCGTAAAAACATGTAACAATGATATAAAAATAGTATGGAACAATCACAAATTATAGATTCATTTGACACGTACCAAACCTCAGCCGAGATCCTATAGACGTTCACACACTCTCCATCTCTTAGTAGACTTTGATTTTCTTTTATCCTTGTCTAGGCTATGTAATATAATTTGTTAGAATATCACTTTATATATAGCAGCAAAGTTGTAGGCATGCTTAATTGCTCAACTTTCTAGTAAATCCAACATTCTCGTCGAACCAAAGTGAAGCACATATAGAATTTGCAAACACCGAACCTTATGGCCGTGCAAAGAACTACTTTCGTGCATAACCACTCATTTAATACTCCATCCATTTTTTGAAAGAAAGGCGTATATATTTTTCAAAAGTCAAACACTGTCGCACCCGGACTTCTAAAGGATACTCGCAGTTCCGTTGAACAATAGTTGATTGGATTACGGGGCTTACCGGCACCCGCATCTCTTACGAGTAGGCCAACACACGTATGTGTGACAACCAACCCCTACTGTTCATCGTCTACGTAAACCATCCCATAGAAATCAGGATACTACCATTGACGTACTTCATACCATACACACATGGTACGTCAACGGCGTTTAACAGAATGATAGCACAACATATCTCTAAGACACAAATAAATAGAAATAAGTTGCAAATAGCTCTCACTAGAGCAGAGATAGCAAATACAATCATCCAGAGGACACATGTCCCAACATAACATCATTACATCACAGCGGAAGCATTCAACAGGTCTGAGTACAGACAAGATCCAAATAGGCTTAAGAAGCCGGAAACGAAAAGACGGAGCCCATCCACGAAGTCTCGGATCCTGCCCGGGTCCGCTATCTACTCGTCAACAGCCTCGTCGTACTCCACGTAGTAGCCACCATGGGGATCCTCGGAAACATAGTCTGCGGAAACCACAGCCCCAAAGGGGTCAGTACATAAACGTACTGGCAAGCAAGACTCACAGTTCACCAAAGTGTAACCCGTCAACACCAAGCACAGATGCTTTGGGTTCAACGAAAGAAAGGGGATATAAAAGATGCTGCAACTGGCTGCTCTAACCAACTACAGAGTTACTACCACTTCCGGCTAACAGAAAGAAGATAAGATAGCGTATCGTAACCAACTACAACTAACTACCAAACAAACCCATCCTGGATCTCGCCCCTTATCCAAAGAAGCAATCCGAGGATAACTCACACAGTTGGATTAATGATGGTTCAGGTTATTGTGTCAATAGACCTATTACTAGTCAAGTTATTATAGTTAGGTGTAAGTTGTCTGAGTACTTGTTAGCCAGTACTTTCACCAAGTCGTCACTTAACCGCGGACAACACGGCTTCTCGAGAAGATTCATCCCTGCAGGGTGTGCTCCAGTACCCGTACACACTCAAGCCACCAACTAAAACTCAGGTTGGCTTGACACGACTCGAACCATTTCTACAGCCTGTCCTAGGAGCCACGGAGCTATAAGGTCCCAGCCACGCAGCCGAATACTCAGCGCAAGTGTGCAAAACTCCCGCAGGACGCAACACCCCGGCAATACAGGCCTCGCCCTATATGTGTGTGTCATCATCATCATCAGTAACCATGGGAGCGACCCATTCATGCGTATGAGCCAAATGGAACACCCGAACTAAGTGTGGCTCTTCGGACAAACTGCGGATCAGATCAAAGTCGAGGGGGGTTCCATACCACCACCCGAATGCGGTGAGCACGCTCAACATGGATCAGTACACAAGACCCTTTTCCTAATTAGGGTCGACACTAGCAGGCCTCAAAACCACGCCGGGCCTCCTGCCGGTGCCTTATCAGCAATTTATTATTACCCATAACATTAACAGGTTGATTGTTTAACATCGAGCCCCAGAACATAACAGAATATGATAACAGAAAATAACTGACAGCAGGCTCGAGCAAAACAACCCTAAGCATGCTAGTAAGACACGGGCAACAAGCAACGGGGTTATAGGTGTGGAGGTGAGGCAATATCAAGGTTTAAGGATACATGTGATAGGTTCGGAACACAAGCAACGATACATAGGGCTAGCAGAATAGACAACGGAAAGTATCGGTATCCAATGTTGAAAGGAACACGATGGTTCATGTGAGTGAATACTTGCCTGCAAACTCAGCAGCCTGGTACTGGGCTAAAATCCTCAGAAGGGGTGTCGTAAACCTCGTCTGTCTCAACGTCGTCGTCTATTCGAGAAGAAGCAAACAAACAACGCAAGGAGACAAACAATCAATAACATGGCATAGTGCACAATCATGGGATGATGCATGACAATTTAATTGATGCATCAAAATAAACTAGTTGACATGGTAACACAATTTAAATTGACCCACATGCAAGTTGAGTTGCATATGAAAAGCCCATGCATTTAGGTTGAAATAATTGTTTTACAACTAATCAACAGGTGAAAGTGGATTAGCATGATGCATGGATGATGAAAACAGAAAAATAACAACAATAGAAACAAGTTGAAATAAGGTTTAACAAATTTGGAATTTTATTTATTAAGTTATGGAATTTTGGTTACTTAAAGGTGTCACACAAGTATTTGTTGTTTTCACCAAGTTAGATTGTTCAAAACAGATAACAAAGTTTATATTTGAAAAGAACACCAAATTTTAGTTGGATTACATGTTTCAATTATTGGAAAAGGAATTAGGATGAATTATTTATGAATTAAACAAGTTTAAACAAGATTTAATTGGAATTAAATTAAGTATGAATATTATTTGAATTTTATTTGTTCAAAACATTAATTCAAATTCATATTTGAAAAGATTATGTTTTTCTGGTTTGAAAACATATTTTATATGTTCAAAAATAATTTAATTTGAGCAAGTTATGAATTTAGCAATTTTAAATGAATTAAACAAGTTTTAAATTATTTAGGCAATTTTAATTATTCAAATCATGAAACAAAATTTATATTTGGTTAGGTGGTTTAAAATGGCATGGAAAACATATTTTATTTGTGTTATTTGAATTAAGTATGATTTAGTTATGGAATTTAGCAAATGTGAAAGGAATAGTTTGAATTTGAAATTTGAAAACATTTGCAATGCTCAAAACAGAAAACAAATGGCTTAATTAGATAGAGTATTAAATTTGGTATGGAAAATATATTAAAAATGTTAAATTTGGAGTTGTAATTAATTAGTTAGGCATTTTTAAAGTTTGGTTGTTAATCTGCTATTTTATTCCATAGCTAGGGACTTAGAACAAAACTGCAGGGACCTAGAAGAAATAGACAAGGACCTGTGCGAAAATAGGGGGCTGTGCTGGATCTGTAAATAAATAAAAAAGATTTGTGGCTAACGCGCGGGGGGAGTCGAACCCGCGACCCCGCGGTTGGGTGCACCGCGCGCTGGCCACTACGGTGGTTGTCGGTCTCGTGACAGTACAGGGGGACTCGGGTTTTTGAGGTAGACTCCCGCGGTTGTTAACTGAATCTGTGAATTCAGTGTTTACTGAACATCACCGTGGCTGATCGAAAAAGGGCGCCGGCGGCGTACGGCGCTCGCCGTGGCTGTGCGGTTGGATGCGCGGGCTAGCGCGGTGGCCGGAGGTTGACGTGCATGCGAGACCGATGCGAGGGCAGAGAGGGGAGGAGGCGACTCACAGCAAGGGGTCGCAGCGGAGGAGGAGGTCGGGGCAGACGGTGACGAACGGTGGCGGAAACGTTGATGGCGGCGGTGGTTCCGGTGGTCCTCGGGGGAGACGGAGGGGACGGCGAGGTAGAGGGAGCCGGGGCGTTTCCGTTCCCGGCCCAAGCGCGGCCGGGCGGGCACCGTGGTGGCGGCGACACGCCGGAGAGGGAGGCGGCGGTGACTGCTCTCGGTGGACTAACAGAGAAACAGGGAGGAGCAGTAGGGTGCAGGGAGAGGGAGAAAGGAGCTGCGGCGCTCGAGGGAAAAGAGGAGGGGTGGAGAGGAATTAGGGCAAGGAGGGGAGCTCGAGGGCAAGTTAATAGGAGGAGGTGGAGCTCGATCACCGTCCCCTGCCTCCGATGCCGACGTGGGCACCCCCGATGGGGTGCCGTACGGGAGGTTAGGGAAGGGTGGGGGGTACGGGCCTTTGGGGCAATTGGGTTGGCCCAATTGGGCTGACTGCTCTCTTCCCCCCTCTCCTTTTTTTTTATTCTTTTTTGTTTATTACTTTTTTTTTGCAGATTTGGAAAAGAGAGAAAAACAAATGGTTCTAGGGGTTAGCAAATTTTAGGGAAATTTTGTATTGTTGACATATTGTGATAGCAACAAGTCCACACTTTGGTTTACCAAATATTTTAAATATGTTGCTTGTTTGAAAATAAAATAAATGAATTGAGCCATTTTTGGTATCAAAAGAAAATAAATGAAACTTAAGCCAATTTAAAGATTTTGATTCCAATTTTGGTGGAACAATTTATTTGTTTGTTTTGTAGTGTTTTATTTGAAACATTGTAACATAACAAGTATGACAATAATTTGAATTTTTGTTTGGAAAATCATATAGCAAACAAAGGGAAACAAATGAAATCAAATTGAAAACAATGCAAACAAAAGGCAATGAATATGATGACATGATGCAAAGCAATAACAAAACAAGAAACAAACATCTAGGGGGAGATTTTCATACTTGGGATGTTACAAAACGCCCCCCTTGAAGGAATCGCGCCCCGAGATTCCTACTGAGAAGAGAAAAGATCCGGATACTTCTTGCGAAGATCGTCTTCAGTCTCCCACGTTGCCTCTTTATCGGAATGATGCGACCATTGCACTTTCAAGAACTTGGTGCTCTTGTTGCGAGTCTTACGAACGGTCTCATCGAGAATACGAACAGGGTGCTCCTCATAAGATAGATCATCTTGCAGTTCAATGGAATCATGATCAACTGCACGATCTGAATCTTTGAAACACCTCTTGAGCTGTGACACGTGAAACACATCGTGCACCTTGGATAGTTTTTCTGGAAGTTCAAGACGATAGGCATTTTCCGCACGCCTTGAGAGAATGTTGAAAGGACCAATGTATCTTGGTGCAAGCTTTCCTTTCACACCAAAACGATGAGTGCCTCTGAGGGGAGTTACACGGAGATATGCCTTGTCACCAGGTGCATAGATCATATCCCTGTGCTTGTTGTCATAGTAACTCTTCTGACGAGACTGAGCAATCTTGAGATTGTCACAAATGATACGAACTTTCTTCTCGGCTTCCTTAACAATGTCAGGGCCTAAGAGTGAACGTTCACCAGCTCCAGACCAATTGATTGGACTCCTGCATCTGCGGCCATAGAGTGCTTCAAATGGTGCCATGCCTAGGCTTGCTTGGAAGCTGTTGTTGTAGGAGAATTCAGCATATGGAAGGCAATCCTCCCATTTCATGCCAAAGGAGAGACCACATGATCTGAGCATATCCTCGAGAATCTGATTGACTCTTTCGACTTGCCCTTGAGACTGAGGATGGTAAGCTGTGCTGAACATAAGTTTGGTGCCCAATGCTTCTTGAAAACTCTTCCAGAAATGAGAAGTGAATATGCTTCCACGGTCTGAGCTTATTTCCAATGGAACACCATGAAGAGGAACAATCTTTGCTGTGTAGAGTTCTGCTAACAGGCTAGCCGAGATTGTTTCTTTGACATCAAAGAAGTGAGCTACCTTAGTGAGACGATCAGTGACAACGGAGATTGCATCGTTGCCTTTCTTGGACTTTGGAAAACCAGTGACGAAGTCCATTTCAATCATGTCCCACTTCCACTCAGGAATTTTCAGAGGTTGGAGGAGACCGGCCGTTTTCTGATGAACTGCCTTAACACGTTGACAAACGTCGCATTCAGAAACGTATTGAGCAATTTCACGTTTCATGCCAGACCACCAATACAGCGTCTTGAGATCCTGGTACATCTTTGTACTTCCAGGGTGTATGGAGAGAGGAGTTTCATGAGCCTCCTTGAGAATAACATATTTGAGACTCTGAATTTGAGGAACTGCAATGCGTCCTTCGAAGAACACAGTTCCCTTGTCATCAATTGAGAAGCACTGATACTTCACATTGCCTGCTTTGATGTTATTTGCGATCTTCTTGATCTCAGCATCACGAAGTTGTTCAGAACGAATCTTGTCCTCGAGAGTTGGACTGGTTGTCAAGCTCGCAAAATAGCCTTGAGGAACAAGACCAAGGTTCAGCTTCTGGAATTCTTCATGAAGAGGAGGTTGGCTTTCCATGATCATGAGATTATTGCAATACGACTTGCGACTGAGAGCATCGGCCATAACATTAGCCTTGCCTGGAGTGTAAGAAATGGTAAGATCAAAGTCTTTGATCTTTTCAATCCATCTCCTTTGCCTGAGGTTTAGCTCTGGCTGAGTGAAGATGTATTTCAGACTCTTATGATCGGAAAAGATTTCAGTGCGATTACCCAACAAGTATTGCCTCCATTTCTTGAGGGCAAACACAACTGCTGCAAGTTCAAGGTCATGTGTGGTATAATTGAGCTCATGTGCGTTCAACTGACGTGAAGCATAAGCCACAACTTGACGTTCTTGCATAAGAACTGCTCCTAGACCTTGGAGAGAAGCATCACAGAAAATCTGGAAAGGTTTGGTAGTATCTGGGCCAACCAGAACGGGTGTAGAAGTGAGTTTAGTCTTCAGGAGATTGAAACTTTCATCACATTGTGGAGACCAAACGAACTTCTTGTCCTTCCTTGTGAGATCAGTGAGAGGTTTGGCAATCTTGGAAAAGTTTTGGACGAAGCGACGACAATAGCTAGCCAAGCCAAGAAAACTTCTGACTTGCTTCACCGTCTTAGGAGGTTTCCAATCAACAATTGCCTTAACCTTTTCTGGATCAATGGCTATGCCCTTGGCAGAGATGACATGACCAAGGTAAGCAACTTCTGGAATCCAGAACTCACATTTGGAGAACTTGGCATATAAACGATGCTCGCGAAGTTTCATGAGAGTGAGACGAACATGTTCTCCATGCTCTTCCTCGGATTTTGAGTAGACAAGAATGTCATCAAGATATACCACAACGAACTTGTCGAGGTATTCATGGAAGACAGAATTCATGAGTCTAGAGAATGTCGCCGGTGCATTGGTGAGACCAAAGGACATGACGGTGTATTCATATAAACCGTACCGAGTGGTGAAAGCTGTTTTTGGAATATCTTCCTTTCTGATCTTTATTTGATGGTAACCCATTCTCAAGTACAGCTTGGAGAATATTGAGGCTCCAGCAAGTTGATCAAAAAGATCATCGATACGAGGAATTGGATACTTGTTTTTGATGGTTTTCTCGTTAAGAGGACGATAGTCAACCACGAGTCTCTTTGTTTGATCCTTCTTCGCAACGAACAGAGTTGGGCATCCCCAAGCCGAGGAACTAGGTTGAATGTAACCTTTCTCCATGTACATATCGATTTGCTCCTTCAACAACTTCAGTTCAGGAGGAGCTATCTTGTATGGATGCTTAGAGATTGGAGCAGTACCTGGTTCAAGTTCGATCACGAACTCAACTGCTCTGTCAGGAGGCATTCCTGGCAATTCTTCCGGGAAGACATCAGGGAAGTCACAAACCACCGGAATAGTTTCAATAGGTGGTAGAGGATTTGCATTGAGAGTGTAGAGTTGAACAACTGGATTTTCAGCATGGAAGTAGACTATCTGGCCAGAAGGGTGTGTGATTTTGACAGACTTAGCAGGACAATCAATGACTGCTTTGTTGGCTACCAGCCAATCCATCCCAAGAATGACATCAATATCTCAAGAGTGGAGAGCTATCAGAGATGCCTGGAATGGAAGGTTTCCAATTGTGACCTCGATGTTCTGGCTAACTTTATTGCTTTGCCAGCTAGATCCCGGTGATTTCACTAGGAGAGGGATAGACAATTGTTCGAAGTTGATTCCACTGTTGTTTGCAAAGCATTGAGAGATGAAAGAGTGTGAAGCACCAGAATCGAACAAGACTTTAGCCCGAAACGAGTTCACAAGAAGTGTGCCCATTACAACCTCTGGAGATTCTTCTGCTCCCTGGGCCTTGACATGGTTCACCCTCACAGTTCTCAAGACAGACTTGTTCCTGTTGCGGGGCCTAGGCGAAGAAGTGTGTACCATCACATGATTGACATTAGAGATAGGTAGTGATGGTAGCTTGTTCTGCGGGCACTTGTAGGAGTAGTGTCCTGGTAGACCGCACTTGAAGCATGTAGTAACAGAACGAGGAGCTGTTGGACTTGGCTGAGAAAGAGCACCTCCTGAAGATACCACTGGGGTGGGAGGGAGGGCAAGAAATCCTGCCGGGCTTGGCAAGCAGATGGGCGGTGTTGGAGTGGTATATGGAACCCAAACTCTTCGTTTTTGTGGAGGCATGATAGCTTTTGAGAGATTAGCCTGTTCACGAGAGTGCTTACGAGATTCCTCAACCAACTTGCGCCCATGCTCTTCATTTAGAGCGATGTTGATGAGGTCCTCAAAATTCTTGGCCTTGACGTTGGTGAGAGCATACTTGAGTTCCGGGTTGAGACCCCTGCGGAACTTTGCCATCTTTCTCGCTTCCGTGGAGATTTCATCTCCGGCGTAGCGAGCCAGACGATTGAACTCTCTTTGATATTCAAGAACGTCCAAATTGCCTTGTGTGAAAGAATAGAATTCCTCACGCATTTTCTCCATGAGCCCATCGGGAATGTGATGGCGCACGAAGGCTTGCTTGAAATCCTCCCATGTGATTGCCACACTAGGACCTCTCATTTCTTGGAAATTCTCCCACCAAGACATGGATTGTCCACGGAGAAGGTAGGTCACGTAAGGAACACAGTCCTCGTCAGCCACATGAGCTACCATAAGAGTACGGTTCATTTCACGGAGCCAGTCATCAGCATCCAATGGCTCGGAGGAGGTATCAAACGTGCGCGGATTGAGCTCAAGGAATTCCCGAATAGACACTCGGGTGTTGCCATTACTCCCAAGGTCTTGGTTCTGCTGCGTCTGCTTAATAACTTGTGTCATCTGAGACAGCACTTTCCCCATCTCAGGTGGCAGTGTGGGTTCTTCGTCACCACTTTCCATCCTGAAGAGGATACCAAGATTAACACACTAACCGGATAACAAAATCCAATATAAGTGCTTAAAAGGATTACTTCAGACGGTAAGTCGACAGCATAGAACAAGGATGGAGGTTAACAACGGATCAACAGATAAGTTGTTACAACGGAAGAGAAGATTTATGAAGGACGATATTGAAGCAACAACTGGGAAACAGGAGACCACAAACACCTGAGGTACTACAGAGAAAACCCATCCGGGCTTCTAAAGGATCAATATCTACTGCTTAAGGAATAGAGGATCTGCTTCCGGGGCTTACACGCCTCCGTTCTCAATCGTGAGTAGGCAACCTGATAAATCATGTCATAACCACCTCCATTCCTATGGTCTAGTAGACATAACCATCCTTGAGAAACCAGGATACGTGAAATCCTAACTTGAAAGTTTAGGTGAGAAGAGAAAACAGCGTTGCACTTCCTTACCAGAAAAGGGAGGGTGGGTGGGGAAGAAATAAAATGGCAGAATTCCTACTCTCACGTTTCATTTTTCCTATATAGCTACAAAATAGTTTCTAGACTCAACTGCGACCAGTAAAAGGGATCCTACAGGCAGACAGGCTCTGATACCATTTGTCGCACCCGGACTTCTAAAGGATACTCGCAGTTCCGTTGAACAGTAGTTGATTGGATTACGGGGCTTACCGGCACCCGCATCTCTTACGAGTAGGCCAACACACGTATGTGTGACAACCAACCCCTACTGTTCATCGTCTACGTAAACCATCCCATAGAAATCAGGATACTACCATTGACGTACTTCATACCATACACACATGGTACGTCAACGGCGTTTAACAGAATGATAGCACAACATATCTCTAAGACACAAATAAATAGAAATAAGTTGCAAATAGCTCTCACTAGAGCAGAGATAGCAAATACAATCATCCAGAGGACACATGTCCCAACATAACATCATTACATCACAGCGGAAGCATTCAACAGGTCTGAGTACAGACAAGATCCAAATAGGCTTAAGAAGCCGGAAACGAAAAGACGGAGCCCATCCACGAAGTCTCGGATCCTGCCCGGGTCCGCTATCTACTCGTCAACAGCCTCGTCGTACTCCACATAGTAGCCACCATGGGGATCCTCGGAAACGTAGTCTGCGGAAACCACAGCCCCAAAGGGGTCAGTACATAAACGTACTGGCAAGCAAGACTCACAGTTCACCAAAGTGTAACCCGTCAACACCAAGCACAGATGCTTTGGGTTCAACGAAAGAAAGGGGATATAAAAGATGCTGCAACTGGCTGCTCTAACCAACTACAGAGTTACTACCACTTCCGGCTAACAGAAATAAGATAAGATAGCGTATCGTAACCAACTACAACTAACTACCAAACAAACCCATCCTGGATCTCGCCCCTTATCCAAAGAAGCAATCCGAGGATAACTCACACAGTTGGATTAATGATGGTTCAGGTTATTGTGTCAATAGACCTATTACTAGTCAAGTTATTATAGTTAGGTGTAAGTTGTCTGAGTACTTGTTAGCCAGTACTTTCACCAAGTCGTCACTTAACCGCGGACAACACGGCTTCTCGAGAAGATTCATCCCTGCAGGGTGTGCTCCAGTACCCGTACATACTCAAGCCACCAACTAAAACTCAGGTTGGCTTGACACGACTCGAACCATCTCTACAGCCTGTCCTAGGAGCCACGGAGCTATAAGGTCCCAGCCACGCAGCCGAATACTCAGCGCAAGTGTGCAAAACTCCCGCAGGACGCAACACCCCGGCAATACAGGCCTCGCCCTATATGTGTGCGTCATCATCATCATCAGTAACCATGGGAGCGACCCATTCATGCGTATGAGCCAAATGGAACACCCGAACTAAGTGTGGCTCTTCGGACAAACTGCGGATCAGATCAAAGTCGAGGGGGGTTCCATACCACCACCCGGATGCGGTGAGCACGCTCAACATGGATCAGTAGACAAGACCCTTTTCCTAATTAGGGTCGACACTAGCAGGCCTCAAAACCACGCCGGGCCTCCTGCCGGTGCCTTATCAGCAATTTATTATTACCCATAACATTAACAGGTTGATTGTTTAACATCGAGCCCCAGAACATAACAGAATATGATAACAGAAAATAACTGACAGCAGGCTCGAGCAAAACAACCCTAAGCATGCTAGTAAGACACGGGCAACAAGCAACGGGGTTATAGGTGTGGAGGTGAGGCAATATCAAGGTTTAAGGATACATGTGATAGGTTCGGAACACAAGCAACGATACATAGGGCTAGCAGAATAGACAACGGAAAGTATCGGTATCCAATGTTGAAAGGAACACGATGGTTCATGTGAGTGAATACTTGCCTGCAAACTCAGCAGCCTGGTACTGGGCTAAAATCCTCAGAAGGGGTGTCGTAAACCTCGTCTGTCTCAACGTCGTCGTCTATTCGAGAAGAAGCAAACAAACAACACAAGGAGACAAACAATCAATAACATGGCATAGTGCACAATCATGGGATGATGCATGACAATTTAATTGATGCATCAAAATAAACTAGTTGACATGGTAACACAATTTAAATGGACCCACATGCAAGTTGGGTTGCATATGAAAAGCCCATGCATTTAGGTTGAAATAATTGTTTTACAACTAATCAACATGTGAAAGTGGATTAGCATGATGCATGGATGATGAAAACAGAAAAATAACAACAATAGAAACAAGTTGAAATAAGGTTTAACAAATTTGGAATTTTATTTATTAAGTTATGGAATTTTGGTTACTTAAAGGTGTCACACAAGTATTTGTTGTTTTCACCAAGTTAGATTGTTCAAAACAGATAACAAAGTTTATATTTGAAAAGAACACCAAATTTTAGTTGGATTACATGTTTCAATTATTGGAAAAGGAATTAGGATTAATTATTTATGAATTAAACAAGTTTAAACAAGATTTAATTGGAATTAAATTAAGTATGAATATTATTTGAATTTTATTTGTTCAAAACATTAATTCAAATTCATATTTGAAAAGATTATGTTTTTCTGGTTTGAAAACATATTTTATATGTTCAAAAATAATTTAATTTGAGCAAGTTATGAATTTAGCAATTTTAAATGAATTAAACAAGGTTTAAATTATTTAGGCAATTTTAATTATTCAAATCATGAAACAAAATTTATATTTGGTTAGGTGGTTTAAAATGGCATGGAAAACATATTTTATTTGTGTTATTTGAATTAAGTATGATTTAGTTATGGAATTTAGCAAATGTGAAAGGAATAGTTTGAATTTGAAATTTGAAAACATTTGCAATGCTCAAAACAGAAAACAAATGGCTTAATTAGATAGAGTATTAAATTTGGTATGGAAAATATATTAAAAATGTTAAATTTGGAGTTGTAATTAATTAGTTAGGCATTTTTAAAGTTTGGTTGTTAATCTGCTATTTTATTCCACAGCTAGGGACTTAGAACAAAACTGCATGGACCTAGAAGAAATAGACAAGGACATGTGCGAAAATAGGGGGCTGTGCTGGATCTGTAAATAAATAAAAAAGATTTGTGGCTAACGCGCGGGGGGGAGTCGAACCCGCGACCCCGCGGTTGGGTGCACCGCGCGCTGGCTACTACGGTGGTTGCCGGTCTCGTGACAGTACAGGGGGACTCGGGTTTTTGAGGTAGACTCCCGCGGTTGTTAACTGAATCTGCGAATTTAGTGTTTACTGAACATCACCGTGGCTGATCGGAAAAGGGCGCCGGCGGCGTACGGCGCTCGCCGCGGCTGTGCGGTTGGATGCGCGGGCTAGCGCGGTGGCCGGAGGTTGACGTGCATGCGAGACCGATGCGAGGGCAGAGAGGGGAGGAGGCGACTCATAGCGAGGGGTCGCAGCGGAGGAGGAGGTCGGGGCAGACGGTGACGAACGGTGGCAGAAACGTTGATGGCGGCGGTGGTTCCGGTGGTCCTCGGGGGAGACGGAGGGGACGGCGAGGTAGAGGGAGCCGGGGCGTTTCCGTTCCCGGCCCAAGCGCGGCCGGGCGAGCACCGTGGCGGCGGCGACTCGCCGGAGAGGGAGGCGGCGGTGACTGCTCTCGGTGGACTAACAGAGAAACAGGGAGGAGCAGTAGGGTGCAGGGAGAGGGAGAAAGGAGCTGCGGCGCTCGAGGGAAAAGAGGAGGGGTGGAGAGGAATTAGGGCAAGGAGGAGAGCTCGAGGGCAAGTTAATAGGAGGAGGTGGAGCTCGATCACCGTCCCCTGCCTCCGATGCCGACGTGGGCACCCCCGATGGGGTGCCGTACGGGAGGTTAGGGAAGGGTGGGGGGTACGGGCCTTTGGGGCAATTGGGTTGGCCCAATTGGGCTGACTGCTCTCTTCCCCCCTCTCCTTTTTTTTTATTCTTTTTTGTTTATTACTTTTTTTTGCAGATTTGGAAAAGAGAGAAAAACAAATGGTTCTAGGGGTTAGCAAATTTTAGGGAAATTTTGTATTGTTGAAATATTGTGATAGCAACAAGTCCACGCTTTGGTTTACCAAATATTTTAAATATGTTGCTTGTTTGAAAAAAATTAAATGAATTGAGCCATTTTTGGTATCAAAAGAAAATAAATGAAACTTAAGCCAATTTAAAGATTTTGATTCCAATTTTGGTGGAACAATTTATTTGTTTCTTTTGTAGTGTTTTATTTGAAACATTGTAACATAACAAGTATGACAATAATTTGAATTTTTGTTTGGAAAATCATATAGCAAACAAAGGGAAACAAATGAAATCAAATGCAAAACAATGCAAACAAAAGGCAATGAATATGATGACATGATGCAAAGCAATAACAAAACAAGAAACAAACATCTAGGGGGAGATTTTCATACTTGGGATGTTACAAACACTGTCAAGTTTGACAAAGTTTTTAGGAAAAACTAAAATAGCTATAATACTATTGATATCATATGAAAGTATATTTTATGATGTATATTAATTTGCTATTGTAGATATTAATTTTTTTCTACAAACTTGGTCAAAAGTTGACACTTTTTGACTTAAAATAAAATAAGCCTTACTTCCATAAACGGAGGGAGTAATATGGATTGTACATGCTCTAATGAGAATTTTGAACATTTTATTAATATTATTCTAAAATACCGAGAACTGAAAAAATTTGAATAAGAACATTTGATAATAAGAAAAAAAGATTAAAAAGCTACAACACCGCTTATATTAAATGACAAATAAATGCACATGTTAGAGGACTCCATCTTACATTAAATCATGTCACATGTCTCACCCACCCCATGGAGGTAGCTCAAATGGGTTGTAGTATCGCCTAGTCCCAATTTTATTATGTTTACCCCTATATACAGGATCGACACACACCAATACTTTGGACACTTTATACAATGTTTATGGTTTGTGAACTTTTGTAAGGCTATTTTTTATAGCGTAACTCCCCGTGTGCCCTTGAAAGTGCATCTAGTGTTTCCTTAGTGAGTTTTGGTGATTAATGACTAACGGTTAAGAAACTAACGGTAGGTGTTTAGTCCCAAATATTTTTTTTAACCATTGATTATTCGTCCCTACAAAATAGAAATAGAGAGGTGGTTTTAAACTACTCTCTCGGTCCCAAAATACTTAACTTCTATTTGTCCAAATATGGATATGTGTATATACTAATACATATCTAAATACATCTATATTTAGAAAAATGCAAGTCAAGTATTTTGGGAAAGAGGGAGTAGAAGATTAGTAATATAGTTTTAGTAGTTTTGATGGTTCCGATAATCAGATTGATTGTAGAACAAACAGTACTATAAAGATAGTTAAATTATCTAAAGTGGTGTGTGACACTTGATATTCCTTAGTTAGGGCTCAGTATTTCTGTCCATCATCATCTCCCCACCAGAATCGGGTCATGGCGTATGTGATTCCTTTGATAACCAGTTTAAGAAGTTTGAAAATCGACATAACATACATTGGGATATCTTGAGCCACCGCCTTCAGAAGAATCTCTTTCTCCCCAAAAGATAGTAGTTTTTCTTTATAACCTCTCAGTCTTTTTACTATCCTTTCAATGATATGCACAAAAGAATCAGATCGATCCACACCTACCCGGGTTGGCAGTCCAAGATAGGTATTTGTAATAGTCTCTATTGAAATATTCAACTCTAGACAAATTGACTCTCATCTCCACCAAAGTACAAGGACTGGAAAATATACTCGATTTTGCTTCCCTAACAAACTGTCCCGATGCTTGATAGTAGTCATGGAGGATATTTCTCAAAGTATTTGCATTGGCCATATCAGCCCTCATGAGGATTAGGGAGTCGTTTGCAAAAAGGAGGTGTGAAACTACTCGGGCATTGCGGCACACCTTGACCCCAATCAACTCACTGTGGTCCTCCGCGTGTTGTAAGAGATTTGAAAAGACTTCAACACATTAAATCTGACTTGATAAGTGACTGATTTAACACAAGCCAAAATAAGCTTAATCCAGCTTCGGTCAAAACCCATACGCTCAAGCATCATTTCCGAAAAGTCTCATTCCACTCTATCATAGGCCTTGTGCATATCCAGTTTAATAGCACACCATCCGATTTCCCTTCTCTTTTCTTCTTAATTGTGTGATAAGATTCATAGGACACCAAAATATTATCAGTAATCATATGCCTGGGACGAAATCACTCTGTGTTGACAAATAATCTCGGGGAGAATACCCTTCAGCCTAGCTGCAATTACTTTTGAAATAACCGTGTAAGTTACATTACATAAATTGATGGGTCTGAATTGTGTTACCTTCTCTGGACTATTAACTTTGGGTAATAGGACAATGGTAGTATTTTTTTCATCCGGGAGGAATAGTTGTAGAGTTGATTGCTTGGAGAACCTCGTTGGTAAGATCGTTTCCAATAAGGTCCCAGTATTTTTTGAAGAAGACTGCATGGAGACCATCTGGTCTGGGGGCTTTTAGATTCCCAATGTTGAACAATGCTTATACGGAGCCATAAGGACATTGTTCATCTCCGAGGAAACTTTCGGCTTCACTTTAGAGATGACATCATGAGTCAGCTCCGAAGAATATGTAGAGAAAAGACCATTAAAATAATCCATAATATGATTAGCTAGAGCTACTTCCCCCTCAATAGTATTTCCTTCCTCATCCTCTAGACTCTTAATGTGATTTCCCTTCTTTCGTTCCGATACAAATTTGTGAAAATTTGTGTGTTTCGGTCCCCTTTTTGCATCCAATTCACTCGGCTACGCTGAAGGCATTTAATCTCTTCTTTTTCTTGTGCTTGTTCGATCTCCAGTTGTAGTAGTTGTTGTTTACTTGTCGCATAATCCGATAAAGAACCAGCAAGATCCTCGTTGAGCTCTTTTTGGAGAGAGTGTAGCGATCGACGTGGCTCCTGGAGTGATTGCATGTCCCATGCATTGTAGCGTTCCCACATTTAAATAATGCAAGAACTTTGTGTTATTGTGCTAGTCCCTGGATCACTGGCTAGCACCACAGTTCAAAATGAAATATCATGAAAACGCGTCAAAATTCTATTACATCGCATGATCCAGTCTTTACAAAATAACTTTACAACTTGCATAGTCTCAGAAGACTAGCAGGGAACAGAAATACAGCGGAAAAAATATTACAACATTGAGCCTCATCTTCTTCATGTGCCACGGGCAAAACATGTTGGAGATAGACTCGAGATCCTCAACGAAACCTCACTCGTCTTCAAATTCATCTGCAATATAGAATATGCAGCCACAAGGGAGTCAATACAATTTAATGTATTGGCAAGTAACACTATGGTGGATATAAAATGGCAAGTCTAAACTACATGCATATCTGGCTGGCTTGGTGGAGTTTAGGCTATTTGCAGAAAGCAAGTTTTTCCCTAACACTTTTGAAAAAGAGTTTTCTTTTCAAAGATTGGCACCATGGGACACACCCATGAGCACCACAACTAATATTTCCTTAGCCAAATTTTACTTCTTCAAAACGGTGTTGAGATTCTTCCATCCATCCTTGTCCAGCTGCTCAAAGTCATCCATTACCGATGACACGGCTATGATCATAGTTTCTAACTCTGTAGAGGTTGTGCACTATCACCCTTTGTCTTCAATTAGCCCAAACATCCTATACACATGGGGTGCATCATGGAAAGGAGAGAATTGAGACGAGATCTTTCAGAAGCAAGAATCCAACCCAACCAGCAAGACCCGATCCACCTTATGCTACATCTTCATGTGAAGCATGGGCTGAATTCTCAGATTTTAGTTGATCAAGACAGAGCCCATATGTCAAAGGGCTGCACGGGAAGCTACTAAACTTAGAGGGACTTAGGAATCTCTTTTTTCATGGGTGGCCATCACAAGTGTGCTCCTTTGGTGATAAACACCATTGATATGGCCCTAGGGAGCCACTCAACATAATCCAATCACATCCAAATTCCACCCAGGTGTTTCATTGAATGTTATACTTAGAATTTTCCATACATCAAGTAAAACAATATATGACATTGCGTAGCATCTACTAAGTTCTAAGACTTCAAAATAGCAAGGTAAAAGAGATGGCTACACACTTCTAGGATAATAGCATAGCATAGTACTTAGTAGAAATTCCCTATCATGCTTACTACTCAAAAACTCTAGTAATGCATAGTGAAAATATGGGAGATTTGATGGCGTGTCACTTGCCTTTTAAGTTGGTGAAGAAGTTAAACTCTCTCTTCGCAAAATGGAACATTTCTCTCCGTACAATCTATACATTGAAAACACAACAACAGAATAAACAAGCATGCTAACAATCATACAAACAAATGAAGAAAACATACAAAGAAATAAACATAGCAAATGAAAACATGTGAAAACAGTTAGTTTTAATGCAAAAAATAAAACTAAGTGATTGTAGCTAGAGTTTCCATTTGTGACTAAGGATTGGTATTTGATCAAAAGGATTGGTCCAAGCTATTTCTGTATTAGTCTTCTTCAGTCTTCTTTTGCTTCCTTGATTCATTGAGTTGTTTTTTATGGCTAAGTCTTTATGCCTTCAATGGTCTTCCTTGTAGCTCTTCTTATGGAGTCTAGGGACTTGGTCATATAGAATAAGAGAAGTAGTAAAGATTGTTAGAGTTCCTTTAGAAAGTACTTGTAAAATCTTCTCTTCTTCTTCTTCATCTTGTGAGAGAGTATTTTTTTGAATTGAAGTATGCTTCTTATTGAAGTTGTTCTTCATGGTGAAAATCTACTTGTTGAAGTCTTGGTAAAAAATCTCATCTCACTTGGAAAAAAATTCTAAGTCTTGGAAAAAACACTAATCATCTTGAAAACAAATTCTAAGTATTGGAAAACAAATTCTAAGTCTTCACATGATTGGTCTTGGAAAATCTTCAGGCTCCTTTGTAGCTTCCTCCTTGGTGTGGTGGCTTCATTAAAAATCCCAACACTTGATGGTTTTGGTTCTAACTATGGTTTGGTCTTTATTTAACTTAGCTATGGCACATGGTCTAAAAGAACAGAAAAGAAAGGGGAGAAACGACTTAGAGAAAAAGTGAGATGGGGTTGGTCTTCTTGGAGTTCCTCTTGTTTTCTTCTAAGTGCTTCCACTTCTTGGAGATGCTTCTGAAGTCTGTTTTCTTTGCTAAGTCCTTCATTTGTTTTCTTTCTCCATGTTGAAAATATTCGAGTAGACAATTGTAGCATCCTCTCCATGGCTTTTCACTAATCCAGACTTAGTGGTTTACAAATAGGAGGACCAATTAGGAAAAACAAATAACTTAGAAATACTCTAAGGGCTTTGGATTTTTCCTCTCCGGTCTAAGGTTAGTCCTTAGCACAAATTAGCTAGAGAAAACATATTGAAAATAATTACAGAAAATAAACTAAGTCGGAAATAGTCAAATGAGCATATAACAATCAAAACTCTTTTAACTTAGCCAAAAATTATTTTGGGCGCAAGGGACTGTTAGTACACATCCTAAGGTCTCCAAAAATATTTTATTTGCAAAAATTGGATTTACAGAATTTAAACTATGCCAAAAATCACCAAACAAGCATATTTGAATTTGAACAAATTTTAAATAGTCAATTTTAATTTTGGCCAGTAATAACAGAGTCTACATGTTCAGGGATTTTCAAAAAGTCTAATTTTGTCAAATTTGGAATTATAAAACAAAAGTTATTAACAAATCATGGTTTAAAAAGATCTAGAAATAACAAGTGTGTTCACGTATCAAAAGTGAAATTTGTTGATTCTAAAGTGTTCTACACATCTTGCTGATTTCAAAAAGAACAAAATTATTCAATTTGGCCAAGGGGTTCAAAAGTTATTAAAGTTCTAAGATGGGGGGCTTTTCTGTTTGAAAAGAAAAATAGCCGATCCGGGGGTCACAGATTAGAGGCCTCTGATTGGTTGGTAACTTTTTCACGTGGATCGAGGCTCTCAGCCGTTATATCAAAGTGGCAATGGACGCGCAGGATTGGCCGTTTCCTTTTGCGCTAAGTGGCTTGTTGTGGACCGTTAGATTGGATCTACGGCTAGGATTAGATCTAGGAGGGGTAGCGGCGCTAGGTCGTTGGAAAGCCACCGGAAAACGCGTGCGCGGCGGCGCCACGACCGTCGTCGTGCGTTCCCGGCGATACAGAAGGGTAAAACGATGGCGGGGTTAACCTGGACGTTCGGGAAGTCGAGGCGAGCTTGGTGGCGAGTTTTGCTCCTCCCTCGTTTCCTGGGCTGCTCGCTATTTCTCACCGGAGTTCCATCAGACGGTGGTGGACATGGAAGAGGACAGCGCCGGAGATCTGCGGGACAAAAGGATACACAATCATGTCGGCGAGTTTCGCGGTGACAGGAGAAAACGAACGGTGGTGGAGGGAGGAGGTAAGGTCGACGGTGATCGCTGGAATTGCCAAACCTAACCGGCAGTTGCGGCGGATTCCCAAGCTTGATTGACGGAAGCCTGGCGGCGATTCTCCACAGTATTTTGGGGCGAAACACGGAGGGGGTCCCGTGGTATATATAGGGCGATGATGATGGGATCAAATCCCGTTTAAATCGGGGGCAATTTTGCTCGCCTTGTTCGTGTTCGTCATGGACTCGTTTCCGTGCAAAGGAGGTTGACAACGTGACGTCACCGACTGCGTCACCCGCGGGGCCGGGGTGTCATCGGGAGAGGGGAAGGAAGGACGGGGTTGTGGGCTGGGCCGATCTGCTGCTGCCCGCGCGTGGGAAAAGGGGATTGGGCCGCTGATGCGCTTCCTGCGAGAGAGGAGGGAAGGGGATGGGCTGGCTGCGCTGTTTTCCTCTCTCTCTCTTTTTTTTCTCTCTTTCCTTTCCTATTTTCTCTAATACTTAATATCTTTTGTTTTAAATGCCCAAATGACCTCAAACCAAATTCTAAAATTTTGTAAAACAAACTCTTTGTAAGGGAAACTATTAGGTGTTGTTTTCCATATGTTTTACATATTTAATTTTGAAAATTTAAATAAACCCTTAATAGCTCTTAATGCCACTTTCTAAACACAAAATAATAAATAATTTGAATTGGGTTTTAATAAAATTTAAAGAGATGTCCCAAATGCAAATTTTGTTTTTCTAAGCATTTTACTTGTTTTATAAACACAATAATTTATATAAACACTTTATATTAGTTTTTAGTTTGAATTTTTATTTGTTTTGGTGGCTTGCATTAGTAGAAAACAAAAAAGTTTTAAATTGTTGGTGATTTTTGAAAGTCTCCAAAAATCAAGGATGTTACATGCATGTAGTGTTGAATGCACGTGGGCCAATTTCTGCGCTAGGCCCTCTGAGCATTCCTTCTGGGCCTTTAACTAGTCCGACGAGACAACATCATCAACAGTTTCCTCAAGCAACCACTTTGCTTCGAATTGTTTCCTACGAACTGAAGGATTAACGCTGATATTCTCCATGTAGTTAGTGTCCACCGTGACTGGCCGATGGTCCGATTTTTAGAATCTCTCATTGATAACACCCGTCAACATGAATTTGTCCCTCCAACTTTGATTGACCACCGCCCTATCCAGCCTTTCACGAATACACCCTCTGCGCCAAGTAAAGATGTCTCCATGATAACCGAGATCGGATAGGTTGCAGTGTGACAAAGCACCTCTGCGGTCTCATGTTACCTCCTTCTTTTTCGTAACTGTAGAGTATCTCATTGAAATCACCAATCATTACCCAAAGAAGATTGGTCATACCGTGTAGGTACGTAGATAATCCCAAGTGAGGTGTTTTCTGTCCCCGCTTGGTTCGCCGTAAATACCAGTCATTCTCCAAGCATAATCAGTTCCCTCATCAATTCAGATATCTAGATAATCCCGGTGTTCTATAAATGAAGTGACATTTAACTCATCTCTCCAAAAAAAGAATTAAGCCCCCACTTCTTCCATCACTTTCAGACAAAATCATATGATCAAATCGCAACCTTCTTTTAAGATTCTCCGCTTTAGCTCTTGATATATGTGTTTGAGACAAAAAAAAACGCCCGGTCTTACACGCTTTTGGAGGTCCAAGAGTGATCTAACTCCCGTGGATTTTTGGAGTCCCCGGCAATTGGCTCCACATAGTTTCATTGCGTCCGGACGGACTTCTCTCGGGAGCCTGCCGATCCTAGTGATGGGGAGTTCTCTCCGGCCATCTTTGATCTTTTCGATCGAATGGAATCATCAGAAACCGATTTCAAAGCCTCTTTCTCAACATCTTCAATTACCATGATTGTGGGGGAAGCCAAACAAGTGTATGGATTTTCCTTTGCCTCTTTTTCATAAGTTAACCTTTTTCTGACTAAACTGTTTGCCTCTTTATCCTTCATCTCATTATCTGATGGTTTAAGGCGACTTGAAGTCGTGTCATGCAGCGGATCTTCGGGTTGATGCTCTAGATTCATGAACTGTGGTAAGTCGTTATGATGCCAACTAGTGTGGACACCCTTTGTTGTTCCTCTGCCACGCCCCAAGGGGTCCCTTCCACGGTCAGTTGAAGAGTTTCTTCTACCCCGAGAGCTATTCCACCCAGTGTTTGATCTTCTCCCGTGCCAAGAGTCCCAATCTGCTTTGAGAAAGTCACCCCACTTCAGAGATGCAACATCATGTTCACCCGTGCCACATTTCAGGTGGATGTGTCCAAATCTACCACAAGCTACACAAAACTTTGGAATTTTTTCGTACTTAATCTAAAAGGCTTCTCTGTCCTCCTCGGGACAGTGTAACAATCCGGGCCAGGACTTTGCAGACATCGATGTTTCCACTTTCAGTACCACTTGCTTGGCTTTCCCTAACATTTTTTTGTTCTTCTAGGTGTATGGTTCAAATTAGGATTTGAATTTCTTGTGCAACTCGTCTTGATGTTATAAATTTTTGCAAGCCCAAATGGTTAACCGTTCGGACAGGCTGGCCCAACAAGCTAGGAACATGTTATTTTCCCATCATCTTCTTTTATTCTTGCACGCTAAATTCGTGCAATATATATTCAGTAATGTACACAGCGCCAGTATAACAGGTATCACAATCATATCATACGCGGATTCGCCGGAAAAAAAAAACGCGTCGGCGCCTTATTGCTGTCTCAACAAACCGTATTCCAGAATCCAGCTCGTATGTATGAACAGCTACACAGCTGCACCTGCGATGCAGGGTTCAGTCAGTAGGTCTCCTCCTCGTCTCCCGGCTCCTCGTCGTCGTCGCTCTGCAGCTCGGCAAGCTCAGCGAGCAGCGCCGCGTCGGCCGAGGACTTTGACATGTCGCCAGGGGCCTTGGCCTCCTGGATGATCCGCATGATCTCCTCCACGGCTTGCGCCGCCGTTGGCTCCGGCTCCGGCTCCTTGAAGTTGGCCCTGTCCCTCTCCGCGATATCCTTTGGCAGGCTCTTCAGGAACCACGGCAGCTTCTTGATCTCAGGAATCGTGATTCTCTTCAGAGTTTCAGACAAAGATTCAGTGACTTGCGGTGTATTACAAGATGCAGAAAATGTAGGTAGAGTATGGACATCAAGGATTTGCCTTCTGTGGCAATCTGAAGAAGTTTGCTTGCAAGTTACTAAACAGAAAGAGAAAAGGGGATAAAGTGGTTGTAGTGTGGTACCTTTGAAGGATCGGCAGTGAATATTTGGGACAGGAGGTGTCTGCAGTCGGAGGACACTCTGACGTAGTCCGGAATGGAGTATTGCACGCCAAGGATTCTCTGTCAGGTGTCACAAAACGTGCATCCGCGTTGAGTCCGGAGTTTTAGGCACGCTAAAGCAAGAAAGGTGTTGAACAAGTGAAGGATGGTAATTAAGGAGGGGGGATTGTGTACTGACGCTGATCGTTTTTCGGAAGTTCCTCGGATCCTCGGGGTCTTCAAATGGGTATGACCCGATGAGCATCACGTACAATGTCACGCCGCAGGACCAAACATCTGCTACCTGAACAAGGAAAACCGTTTCGTCGTAAGATACAAAGTTGAAGCCAATCATGTAACGTCTCAGAACCATGATAAGATGGACGTTCATAAACTTGGATAACATTCATTAATTACTGGTCTTTATCTGTTCCGAGTGTAAGCATTTTCAGTGGCATTGGACCGGTGGTAAGCTAATGCCTTCCGCGGATTTGGAAAAGAAAGCCTGATACTGCCGCTACATGAGCAGCAAAAAATCAAATTTTCAGTAGTCTATCCTTGGTCTTTTTTCTTTCAGAGCCGTGTGTCCTTCCACTTGAACGAGTGCTTCTCTATTTCAACAGCAAAATATATCATGATGTTCTGCTAAAGGAGTATGTGGTGAACAAGGTAGAGATACCTATATCTAAACTGAGGGAGGCTCGACTAAAACTCTCCTTTAGCTCAGTCTAAACTCCATTACAATTTTAAGTTACTTTTGTAAGTAGTACATGTTTTGTACCCTGTTATCCTGAAAAAAAAGAGCTGGATGCAAAATTGCAGTGAACAACAAAAGATTGCTAAAGGTTGAACTTACCTTGCCGTCATATTCTTTTCTCGAAAGAACTTCCGGTGCTATGTATGCTGGAGTACCAACTGTTGATTTTGGCTTGGAATGCAGCAAAGCAGACTGAAAACCACATTAGCCAACTCGGTCAGTAAGGAAAAAGCAATGCCAATTGCTAGAAAGACTGGGAAACTTATCAGTAACTATTGATACCTTTGAGTAACCAAAGTCGCAAATTTTTACTCGAGGTGTTGGACTCCCATCCAGGAGAGTGTTTTCCAGTTTAAGATCCCGGTGGCAAATTTCCTGCATTTGCAGTGTCAGTCTTTGGGCACTTCAGCTCTGCTATTTGTTAATACTGAAGATTTTCAATAAGCAAAGCATACCATGGAATGACAGTAGCTGACCCCTGAAAGTAGCTGCTGAAAGAAGTACCTTGCCTATTCACACACGTAACAAACAGATTATATCTGTTAGCAGACATGATTCAGAAGTACGGAAGATAACCAGATGATATAATAAGGTAAGTAAGTAGGGTCAAGAACAACCTCATCTTCGCTGAATCGCCCTGCGGTGCATATTCTTTCAAAGAGTTCTCCACCAGCAGCATATTCCATGACAATCGCAAGGTGCGTCGCAGTTAAACAAACCTGATCTCGATTGATTTGGGAAACAAGACCGTAGTTTTAGAAAATAAACAATACCATACTGTAGTGATTCCATTAAGTTTTATCTAACAATATGGTCTGCTAACATCCACAGGAGAACCAAAGAATTTGCGTGAAGCGCTTAATGATTCAAAATGGAAACAGGCCATGGATGAAGAATATGATGCACTTATTCGTAATAATACTTGGCATTTGGTACCACCTACTGTTCGTAAAAATGTCATTGATTGCAAGTGGGTTTATCGTGTTAAGAAACATGCTGATGGATATAAAGCACGTCTCGTTGCTAAAGGTTTCAAACAACGATATGGTATTGACTATGAGGATACTTTCAGTCCAGTTGTCAAGGCTGCTACTATCAGAATTGTTCTTTCTATCTCAGTTTCTCGAGGTTGGAGTTTACGGCAGCTAGATGTGAAGAACGCGTTCTTACATGGTGTTCTGGAAGAGGAGGTATATATGAAACAGCCACCAGGTTTCCAGTCTTCCGCTACTCCAGATTATATTTGCAAACTTGATAAGGCCTTATATGGTCTGAAACAGGCCCCTCGAGCGTGGTACTCTCGTTTAAGCTCAAAATTGCACACTCTTGGTTTTATTCCATCCAAAGCTGATACATCCTTGTTTCTTTACAACAAGTCAGGACTCACTATGTTTCTGTTAATCTATGTTGATGATATTATTGTTAGTAGTTCATCTGACTCAGCTATTTCAGCTCTACTACATCATCTGAGCTCAGATTTTGCTCTCAAAGATCTTGGTGATCTTCATTATTTTCTGGGCATTGAGGTTCAGAAACAGTCTAGTGGATTGGTCTTAAATCAGGAAAAATATGCTACAGACTTATTGGCTCGTGTTGGTATGAGTTCGTGTACACCATGTCCAACGCCCCTCTCCACTACAGAATCACTCAGGTTGACTGATGGATCTCCTCTTGGATCTGAGGATATCACACATTATAGGAGCATTGTTGGAGGTTTACAGTATTTGACTCTTACTCGACCAGATCTTTCTTTCTCAGTTAATAAGGTCTGTCAGTATCTTCATGCTCCTACCACTGCACATTGGACTGCAGTCAAACGTATTCTGAGGTATATTCAAGGTACAATAAAAATTGGACCTACTTTTCAGCAGTCTAGCTCTACTCTTCTCAGTGCCTATTCAGATGCTGACTGGGCAGGTGATTTGGATGATAGACGCTCCACAGGTGGATTTGCTATATTTTTTGGTCCTAATCTTGTTTCTTGGAGTGCCAGAAAACAGCCTACTGTGTCAAGGTCAAGTACAGAAGCTGAATACAAGTCTCTAGCCAATGCTACTGCTGAATTGATTTGGGTTGAAGCTTTAGTTCGAGAGCTTGGTGTCTCTCTCAATGAGAAACCGTGCTTATGGTGTGATAATCTTGGTGCTACGTATCTCTCGGCAAATCCAGTTTTTCATGCTCGCACCAAACATATTGAGATTGATTTCTGCTTTGTTCGAGAACGAGTTGCTAGCAAGCAACTTGATATTCGGTTCATATCCAGCAAAGATCAAATTGCAGATGGGTTTACAAAGACTTTATGTGTAAAAAAGTTAGATGAGTTTAAACGTAATCTAAACCTCTCCCAGGTTTCGATTAAGGGGGGGTATTAGAGTTATTGTATTCTACGTATTGGGTATAGGATAGTATCCTACCCCAATACGTATCCCTCTGTAATTGCCACGACAGGGGCTTTTCCTGTCTCATATATACACGCAACCGGCGACCCCAACGGGTACGACCGTTTACCCTAAACATCAACAATGACAAGATGTAAGCTAGAAAAATTTAGGCAGAGCCATCGTCTAGGATAAACTTCAATGCTTCTGAGACCATTCTGAATTGTTTTCAGCAGTTCATAGTGACCCTGGAATGCGTGGTTCGGTGCTGCTCAGCCAAATATCACTGCTAACTTTTTGATGAAAACCCATTACTCCCTCCGTTCCAAAAAAACAAGGCATATGAGTTTAGTCAAAAGTCAATGTTTTCTATGTTTGACCAAGTTTATATAGACAAAAATATGAACATCTGCAATACAAAACCAGTATCAATAGATCAACCATAAAATATATTTACATGGTACTAATAACTGGAAGATGCCGTCATGATTGCAAAAATCTAATCACCAGTTTTTTCCAAAACGAAAGCAGCATTTCTGCTGTCCGGACACACGGATTTGTTCAGACTTCAGACTTCAGAAGCATCCAATTTAACCAAATACAAATTCATCCAAAATCAGCGAATTCGCCAAAGATAAACGAGTCAGGAATTCATAATTACCTCCTTGAATCGTATGATGTTAGGGTGCCGGAGTGCCCGGTGATTGATAATCTCCCTCTGCACATTCTCATCAATCTGCACGCACATAAACAAACACCAAAAGTCATCCATCCGGGCGACACAAGCCTGCAACAATATTCACCACGCTTCTATCCGACCATCGATGATTAATTCGTTACCAAGAACCCGAACTCCACCAGTCCGATGAACCCTCTACAACCAAACCTCAAAAAAACTAATTGCACGGAGGAAAGTGGTCGAAAAAACAAACACGATACCTTCTTGCCCCTCTCGATGTACTTGACGGCGACGAGCTCTTTGGTGCGCTTGTCCCTGACCAGCCTCGCCACCCCGAAGTTGCCGGATCCCAGCTCCTTCAACGCCTCGTACCTCTCCTCCATCGCCAGCACCCGCACCAGGGTCCTTGGTGAAATTTGAAGGGGGCCGGCCCCAACTCGAACGAATCCGGCAGCGAGAGAAGCTCCGAGTGCTGGCCCAACCGCGGACCAAGAGGCGAAGAAGAATATAGAGAATCGCGCGCGCCTTGGTCGCCGTCACCGGAAAGCGAAGCGAGGTCTCGGGTCGGAGTTGGAGCGGAAGCGACGGAAGAAGGGCGGCGAGGGGGCGCGCGATGGGCGACGCGTGTAGTGCAGGAGACAGTGGCGGTTTTTGAATTGCGAGTGGGGCCAGAGATACGTCGCGGTTGCGTGGGGGCCCTCCGGGACTCACCTAATCCGGGGGCGGCAGGTGGGGCCCTGGATTAGATGGCACGTCCGACGCGGCGATGGTCGATTAACATGACGTGGCCTCTCTAGACGCATGCAAATCTCCACGTTGCAAAACCATGTTCTGATGACATTAGCATCAATTAGCTTTTTCTTTTTTCCGTTAGCGATTCTTGAATATGTTTGTGGCGATTTTTAAACGTATGTGAAGTTTACCATGCAAAGAAAACAAAAAAATCCCTATGTAAAGTTTCCGTACGCAGAGACGAATTACTTCCATCGATTGCTTAGTCTTAGTTTCATGCTCTTAATCACATGGAGCTTGTGATAGCAAGCACGATCAAGAAGGGAATCCAACTTTGGAGAATTAATATCGTCATCATCTAACTCGAGTGGAATGCTCAAGACAAAGGTATGATCTTGATAGTTTTTACATTTTACCGGTCTCATGCGTTTGGGAGACCGGGTTATCGGATCAATAGTCGTACTATCAAAAGGGGCTCTCGAGTGAATAACTTGATCACATCTTTGTGGAGAGCTCAAATCTTTGCATACTTGGCATATCATCTTTCTTAGTTCTTATTTGTATTTTCTCTATGTGGCGTTTTGGTGCTTGTCGTGATCTTCATGGCAAGCCAAGGTTTATCGAAAACGGATTTCGTAAGAATTTTTTTTTTGTGTGTTTTCAATGTTGGAGGTTTTACTGGTTGCTCTTTATAGAGAGGTCAAACCTTTCCCCATTTGGTTTTATAAAGAGGACACTGATGTTTCTCTGAATATTCTTGTAGTGCTCGTTGTGGTGATTCCAACGAGCTCAAGTCATCAAAAACGGGGTCTAGATGGAAAAGTTATTTCAGTTTTCTTATTGATGTTTTTGTTAGTCTCAGAGGGGGCGGAAATTCCGGCCTAACTGCCAAATATTTTGGCTCAATATTCCGGCTGGCATCTATGAGACTCACACCCAAGTCCTTAGACGAATCCCCCCCTCCCCCCAGAATATTCTAGCCCTGGGGCCAAATATTCCGGCCCAATATTCAACCTCAAGTTTCCAGGCAACAGCTCTATTTCGTGGGGACCTATAAAAGGCCCCCTTCTTCCTCCTAAAGACCTAAGCTTAGCGAAGCACATTTTTCCCTCTCTCTCCCACCATTTTTTACCTTGGAAAGTTTGCTTCTCTCTCAATTCTTCCGGTGATTTTTGCATATCTTTAAGGGAAAAGTGAGAGGTGATCTTGATCTACATTTTCACCAATATATCCCTCCTCTAAGTGGAGGGAACCTAGTAGATATTGATCTTGGAGTTCTTGGTGTTTCTCCTCCTTTGTTCTTCCTCTCTTATTCCCCCATAAGCATTTGTTTCTTTGTAGGAATTTGAGAGTGAAGGATTTGAGCACTTGTGCTCTTGCCATTGCATTGGTTGCGTCGTTTTGCTCTCTCCACGAGGATTCGAGAAAGTGAAAATTTGTGGACTTGTTACTCTTGAGTTTTTGGACTCTATACGAGATTGTGGTGTTCTTGGGAGCCTCCAATTCAGTTGTGGATGCGTGCTCCAAGATTATGGTGACTTTGAGAGCCTCCAATTAAGTTGTGGATGTGTGCCTTGAGATTGAAGGTTACAAATACTGGAAGGTGAACTAGACCTTTGTGGTGGAGTTCATCGGAGAATAGGGTGAGGCCTTTGTGGTGTTGAGTAGGCCTCTTATGGCGAGCCCACACCCTCAAGCGATACATACTCCCCTCGAAATAAGAAACTCGGAATACATCATCGTCTATGTGTGCCTTGATTATTTCTATACTCGAGCTATTTACTTATGCATTTTACATTGTGATAGCCGTCGTGCTTGAAGTCATATATCGTGCTATCACCTTGTTACTTGTCTTGCTTAGCATAAGTTGTTGGTGCACATAGTTGACCCTAGTTTATTTAGGTTGTGTGCTTGCTATTTTAAACACCTAGTTTATTTCCACATTTAGCAAGCTTTAACTGAAAAAAAATTACTCCCCTATTCACCCCCCTCTAAGCGACATTGTTTGTCCTTTCAATTGGTATTAGAGCATAGAAATAGGCTTTACATCCTATAAAGTACGATGTTGTTTAGGGAATTATTGCACGATCCCACCTTTATTTTCGATGGCACAAATTATGATGTTTGGAAAATTCGCATTCTCAATATTTGTAGGGACACGGGTCCAAATTATGTATAGAGAATTTTAGATATGGATTTTCCTCCTCCAAAGTATTCCCAAAAGTTATAGTTAGAGGATGATTAAAACTCTTGTCTCGATACTCTAGTATCTAATGGTATCATTTGTGTTTTGAGCGATGTAGTTCTTGAGTCAATCATGCCTTTTCGAAACTCTCATGAGGTATGGACAAAAATTTCAAGACAAATATGATGTGCCCAACATTATTGAGGATGATTGTCCTCCTTCCACCTTCGGTCGTGATGAGTTCACATCTTATTCCACTCCACCAACATGTGATTTGTCAGAAGGTAATCATATGGTGAGTGTTGATAGAAATTGCATTGCTGATAGTGAATCTATTATTGACTATACTTTATCTCTATCTCACTGCAATGTTCCATCTTTGGACTTAAACTCTTCTAGCACTCAAAATGCCTTACATGCTAGTGTTGATAGTCCTTTCATATCATGTAATAGTTGTTTAACTAAATCTCATGATGATTTGTTTTATATGTCTTTTTGTCATGAAAAAGATGCTTCCATATCCTCTAGTATTTGTGTGGCTAAGAATATAGAGGAATCCCAATGTTTGTTGGAACAAGACATGGACCTCAATGGAGCTTCAAGTATCCTCTCATCATCACCTTCCGGTTCTCACTTGTGCCTTATGGCTAAAGACTCAAAGGTATCTCCACCTTTGTAACCCTCTACATCTTGTGACGATGAGGATGAGGATTATTATTATGGAGAGAATAATGACGTTGATTCTTTAAAGGAGAAGGGTGAGATGGTTTTTTATGCTCTCCCTAAATGTAGTAAAGTTATCTCTCCTTTTTGTGAAATTTTGACTTTTGCTATTGAGAGCGCGAAAATCATTGAGAACAAGGGAGAAATGAAAAATAATATGCTCTTGAAATAGCTTCTCTTACCGTTACCCTTGACGAAGAGAAAGAGCTCTTAGTTACTCTTGAGGAGAAACTCGAATCTATTGAGGATCTTTATAATGGAAAATTTGCTTTTCGCGCTAAAAAACGTGATCATGCTATTGCTAAAAAGAAAGTTCTTAAAAGGGAAAATATTGAATTTGGTGTTGGCAATGTTAAACTAATTGAGAAAAATGATAGGTTGAATAATGATCTTGACAAGGTGTCTTCTTCTATTTATAACTTTAATGATGCTTTTACTACTAACTCCACTGCATGTGAAGCATCCATTATGAAGGAGAATGTTGAGCTAAGGGCTCAACTTGAATTGATGACTAGAAATTATGGGAATTTGGAAGAAAGTCGTGAAAAGCTCTTCTCTAGCTCTAATGAGGATCTTCTAGCATACCATACTAGGCTAAAGTTAGCTTCTGAGGCTATCACTACAAAGGTAACATATTGTGAGCCTCATGTGGTCACTAGCACAATCCCTTCTAAAAATGCTATAATTACATGTGCTAGTCCTAGTAATTTTTCATCTCATATTATTGCTAAATCTTGTGATGAATTACTTACCATGCCTTGTTGATCTAATAATGAAGCATCTACTTCCTCTAGTACCTTTTTTTCACTAACCATGTAGAGGAAATAAAATATCTCAAGGCACAAGTCGCTTCTTTTAAGAAAGACTTGGAAAAGTGTCATGAAGGGAGGTCCACACTTAATAATATGTTGAGAGTGAGAAGACTTCCTGATGACTCCCAAGTGCAGGAGGTCAATTGTAGTACCTTTTGATTACAAAAGGTTGTCGAACCCACGAGGAGATGAAGGTATTGGTTAGCAAGAATTATAAATAAAACAATGAAAGATGAAAGTGTTTTTGGGATTTTTGGTTGTATATTTGCAAAGAGAATAGAATAAATAGTGACAGTTGAAAGCTATAAAAGAGAGAAAATCCTAATCCTCTATGTGGCAAGAGGACAAGCTCAAGTAATGTGTGTCTTATAAGTGGAAAACGTTCCCGAGGGCAACATGGATTTTACATGGCATGGAGATTTCTAAATAACACGTTGAATATCTTGTCAAGTTTTAATCTTCTTTGGACGGAGCCATTATTAGGTATAGATAAATAAATAAACTAAACCCCTTATGATGGATCTTGTGGCCAAGTAAAAGACTGCAAAAGAATTATTAAGACATAAAGTCCCACCATAGCTTACACTCTAAGGTCCCCGATACTAATACCCCATAAAGTAACTTCATGACTCGGTCTCAGGTTTACATGTCCTCCCAAATCTCCCTCACTCCATTACACTACGGTGTTCTCCTATGATCCCATATAGGTGAAGTGGTGTGCAGTCGACTTTCGCACAACACCATCATAGAATTACATAAAAAGATATACACTAGACAAAATACCAACACATGTTATATATGAATCATTGCCAATTCATCCTATGCCCCCGGGAACACATAGGAACTACTCACAATATGTAAAAATGATAATATTCAGTGGCATAAGTGGTACAACACAATCTGAAAATATAACTTCGCCTCCAAATAGTGACAAGTACTCAATCACAAACATGAATAGGAGCACAAAGCAAGTATCCAGGGTATAGAAACTCTCAAACTACGAGGGGGTGGAATGGATCACGGAGATGATGATGGAGATGGTGTTGGTCTTGGTGATGGTGATGATGGATACGCATTGATACGTCATAAATGTATCCATAATTTCTGATGTTCCATGTTGTTTTTATACTATATGCTACATGTTTCCTTCACACTTTATGCCATTTTATCGATTTTATGGGACTAACCTATTGACAAGATGCCATAGAGCCAGTTCCTGTGTTTTGCTGTTTTTATTTTCAGAAAAGTTGTTCTGGAAATATTCTCGGAATTGGACGATTCGAAGCCCGGAAGTCTTAGAATATGTCGCGCACACGGAGTCCGGAGGGGACCTAGAGGGGGTGATGGCGTGTAGTTGACGCCCTTGTTGGTAAACCCCAAGAGAAACGTTGTGAAGAGTATAGCAGCAAGTTTTCCCTTAGAAAAGAAACCAAGGTTGAATCGACCAGTAGGAGGACAAGCAATCTCTGAAGGTTGATGCAGCTGAGGTGGCAGGGTGCACTACCGGTTCAGCAGCAACGTGGAACCTACACAACACAATCAAATCACTCTGTCCCAACGAAGCAGTGAGGTTGTCAATCTCACCGGTTTTGCTGAACACAAAGAGGTTAAACGTATGGTGTGGAAAATAGTAGGAAAACAATAGATACAGTATGAGAGCAGTATGAAAGAAGTAGGTGTTTTATCAGTATGAGGAAAAAAGACCGGGGTCCACAGTTCACTAGCGGTGTCTCTCCGTGAAAGATATATAACATGTGTGGTGAACAAATTACAGCTGGGTAATTAACAGAAATGAAGGCTGCACCGTAGTGCATATGCAAGACATACATATTACTATGTGATTCATGCGGACATTACAAGAAAATACATAAACCGTTATCCAACTGCATCTATGACTAAAAATCCACCCTCCGAATATCATCCGAACAAACGTTGGGTATTAAGTTGCAAGCAACAGATAATCGCAGTAAGCAAAGTGTGTAATGTAAACAATAACATCATCCTTAGACAAAGAATTGGTGTTTTATCCCTAATGGCAATAGAACATCCTCCATCCGTCACGTTTCTGTCACTCGAGCACACATGAAAAGGAGGCATGAACCCACCATCGAGCATAAATACTCCCTATTGGAGTTACTAGCATCTACTTGGCCAGAGCATCTACTAATAACGGAGAGCATGCAAGATCATAAATAACATACGCATGAAGATAACATGATAGATTGATAATCAGAAGACAAAGAATTCAACATTCATCAGATCCCAGCAAACACAACATATAGTATTACATAAAGATGATCTTGATCATGTTAGGAATCTCACAAGATCTAAACATGAGGTACAAAGTGGAGAGAACAAACATCTAGCTACTTCTATGGACCCGCAGTCCAGGGATGAACTACCCACGCATCACTTCGGAGGAGGGCATGGTGGTGTAGACCCCTCCGGTGATGATTTCCCCCTCCGGCAGGGTGCCGGGGAGAGCTCCAGTACCCTCCTGATCTCGGGATGGCGGTGACGGCGGCCTCGGGTGTTTCTCAGGAAAAAAAGTGGGATATATCTCGGTTTTATCTCTCGGGGGGATTAAATAGGTGAAAGGGCATAGGCGGTGGAGGCCTGGGGGCCCCACACCACCCCCTGGCGCGACCAAGGGGGGAGCTGCCCTATGGTGTGGGCCCCCTGAGGCCCCCCTCCGGGTCTCTTCGGGACTCCGTGGAACCTTCGGGAATTCTAAGACTTCCGGGCTTCAAATTTTCCAATTCCGAGAATATTTCCACAACAACTTTTCTGAAACCAAAAACAGCAGAAACTGGGAACCGGCTCTGTGGCATCTTGTCAACAGGTTAGTCTAGAAAATCGATAAAAATGATATAAAGTGTATAGCAAACATGTGGGAAACAATAAGAAAACAACATGGAACATCAAAAATTAAGGATACGTTTATGATGTGGCAACATCCCCAAGCTTAGTTCCTACTCTTCCTCGAGTAGGTAAACGATAAAAACACATAATTTCTGAGGTGACATGCTACCAACATAAACTTGATCATCAATAATGTAAAAGCCTAAGTAAGCTGAGATCATAGAACTTTAACACAAGAATGATAAATAGAACTTTAATAATAAATCATAGCAATCAGCTTGCATCATGAGAAGTAACTCAAATAAAAGATCATGAATAACAATGCAACGAAAGATATATGTTTGTTTAAAGTATAGAGAAAACATGTCAAAGTCATATTTCCCTGGTCCTTAAGAGTGGGGCAAAACAGAAATGCTAGGACACCTTCAAAGTTCATGAGGAAGACTATAACAAATAATTAAAGAACAAGCAATAACACATCATGAATCAATTAATAATGTTTCTGGAACAAATGCACATAAAACTCAGAATGGCAAAAATGCTCTCTCAACTGTGCATAAAGTTAGAAGATGGAGACTCAACATAAAATTAAAAGAAAGCCCCTTCGCAGAGGGAAGCATGGATCACTCATGTGTTAGAGCTTTTATTTTATTAAACAGAAGTATTGAAAACTTGACACTCCTCCCAACCATCTTTCACAAACCATGGCTAACCGAATCCTCGGGTGCTTTGTAACATCCCAAGTATGAAAAATAGCCATTAGAATGTTTGCTCTCTGTTATTTTATGTTTTGCATCATGGCATCATGTTCATTGCATTTGTTTTCCAACTGTTTTCCTTTGTTTTCTATTTGAACTTCAAACCAAAAATTCAAACCTTTTGTTTCATCCTTGTGATGTTACAATTTCCAAAATGATATTTCAAATCAAAACAATTGTTTGTTTCCATAAAAGTTGTGATTCCAAACTGTTGTTCTGTTTTTAGCAAAAATTCATCTAATACCAAAAACATTTGAAATTCCAAACCAACATCCAAATAATTGTTCATACTTGTTATGTTACAATTCTTCCAAATAAAAGTTCAATTAAAACATCCAATTTGTTCCCATGAAAAATAAAAGGCTCACTATTAATTTGTTCTTAATAATTTACTTAATTCAAATGTCATTCAAATTCAATTTCAATTTCAAACAGCACCCAATTTCAAATAATGAAAATTACCAAACAATTCTAATCACTTGTTTCCTTTTTTAAACTAAAGGTTCAAATCATTTAATCTTGTTTCCAATCTTTCACTTAATCATCAAATCCATCCAAATTTGAATCAATTTGCTAACAGCAATTTAATTTTGAACTTTTGGAAAACAAAAGTTGTCAAATGGGTACTGACACAATAACTAAGCAATACAATTTTTTCTAAAATTTTCCTAAACCCAAAACATAGCCTTTTCTTCCTTTTCCAATCAGCAAAAAAAAAAGAGAGCAAAGAAAAAATAAATAAAAACTAACAGCAGAGAGAGAGAGGGGCAGAGAAGGCCCAGCCCACCTTACCTTTTTCCCCCAGCCTGCTACCCCTTCAGTCGTCTTCTTCCTCGTATGGTCACATCTGAAGGTGTCCACGTATACAGAGCAGGGAGCAGACGGCTGAGGAGCTCGCCCCTCCCTATAAACCTAGGCCGATCCCTAACCCTGCCTTTCTTCCTCCCTCTTCCCTCTCCCCCGCCGTTCTCTTCCTTCTCCTCTCCCACCTTCTTCTCTCTGCCCTCCCCCTGTACTGAACCTGCACCACCGAAAATTCACCTCCGTTTCCTCCGGTGATCGCCGATGTTGGAGCTCCCCTCCGCCCGTGCTAAGGATGGGAATGGAACCCCCAGGGTTCCCTCTCCCTCGCCGTGCCCTCAGTTGCCCCCGAGGAGCCACGGTGCGCCGCCGCCATCACCTCCCGTCGCCGGCCACTCCCTGCATCGCCCCTGCTCCGCCCCGACTGCTCCTCCGCCTCCCTCGAGGTGACCTCCTCCCTCTCGCTCCCCTCCTCTCTCTCTCCCTTCCGGTCGCAGCAGCAGCATGCCCGCACCCCCCCCCCCCCCACGGCGCCCCTCCGTCGAGGCGCAGCAGCTACGCTCGCCGGCGACCATCCCTCGATGGTTTCTGTCCGCCCAGGTTAGGTTAACGTGCAGAAAGATTCAGTTAACACCGCACCCACACCTCATACCCCCCGAGGCCCCCTTCCCATCACCAACCGAAGCAGCACCCTAGTGGTTCTGTCCCTTGTGCTCACAGCAGAGGTCCCGAGTTCGAATCCCCCTCCCTCAATAAAACCAAACCTTTTTTCCCCTTTTGTTTTGTTACAGTAACTTGACAGAAAATCACCAACAAGTCCCTGCTGTGAACTTTTAGGTCCCTGTAATTTATTTCTAGTCCCTAGCTGTTAATAAAAATGGCAGAATATTACCAAAACTTGTAAAATGCATAAGTAATTCATCCCAACTCCAAATCCAACTTTTTAAACATGTTTTCTGTGCCAAATTGAATTCTCTATCCAAATATAATTTTTTTTTACTGTTTTGAATATTTTAAATTGGTGCAATATTTGAAATCTTGTTTAATTCACTTAATTTTGCAAAATTCATAACTTGGGCATAAAAATTCCAAATTCAACAAACTAAATATGTTTTCCAATCAACTTTTCATGTACTTTCCAAATATAAATTTTGTTTGCTGTTTTGAATAATTTAAATTGCTGAAAACAACTGTTTCTTAATTATTGCATTTAAAATTGCCAAAATAATAACTTGCTCATTTTAAATCGAATTTCAACAAATGAAATATGTTTTCCATGCAAAATTAAACCACCTTTCAAAATATAAAATTTGTTTCATGTTTTGAATAATTAAAATTGGTTAAATAATTTAAACCTTGTTTAAATCATTTAATATTGTTAAATTCATAACTTGCTCAAATTAAATTCTTTTTGAACATATAAAATATGTTTTCAAACCATCAAAGTATAAACTTTTCAAATATGAGTCTCACTTAATGTTTTGCACAAATAAAAAATTCAAATAAGTTCATGTTTGAATTAAATTCATTTAATTCTTGCTTAAACTTGTTTAATTCATAAATAATTTATTTGAAATCCTTTTTCAACAAGTGAAACATGTATTCCACCTAAAATTGTGTGTTCTTTCCAAATATGAACTTTGCTATCTATTTTGAACAATTAAAATTGATGAAAACAACAAATGTTTGTGTGACACCTTTAAGAAACCAAAATTCCTTAACTTCATAACTAAAATTTCAAAATGGGTAAACCTTATTTCCATTTGGTTCTATTGTTGTTATTTTTCTGTTTTCCTCATCCATGCATCATGCTAACTCACTTACACATGATGATTAGTTGTAGAACAATTAATTCAACCATAATTCATGGGCTTTCCATATGCAATCCCAATTGCATGTGGGTCCATTTAATCATGTTATGTTATCTTGTCAACTAGTTTATTTTGTTGCATCAATTAAATGGTCATGCATCATCCCATGATTGTGCACTATGCCATGTTATTGATTGTTTGTTCTCTGTGTTGTTTGTTTGCTTCTTCTCGGATAAACGACGACGTTGAGACCGACGATACTTACGACACCCCTTCTAAGGAGTTAGCTCAGTACCAGGCTACTGGGTTTGCAGGCAAGTATTCACTCACATGAACCACTGTGTTCCTTTCAACATTGGTTACCGATACTTTCCGTTGTCTATTCTGCTAGCCCTATGAATAGTTGTTTCTGTCACGAACCTATCACATGATACCCTGAACCCTGATATTGCCTCACCTCCGCTCCTATAACCTTTTGCTTGTGGCCCGTGTTTTACTAGCATGCTTAGGGTTGTTTTTGCTCGAGTCTGTTACCCGTTACTTTCTGTTACTATTTCTATTATGTTCTGGGGGCTCGATGTTTAATCAATCAATCATGCTAATGTTATTGTAAATAATAATTTGATGATAAGGCACCGGCAGGAGGCCCTGCGTGGTTTTGAGGCCTGCTAGTGTCGACCCTAATAGGAAAAGGGTCTTGTCTACTGATCCATGATGAGCGCACTAACCGCATGTGGGAAGCGAGTATGGGCGCCCCCCTCAATTTGATTCGATTCGCATCTCGTACAAATCGCCTCATTTAGTTCGGGTGTTCCATTTGCCGCATGCATGTTTTTGCGAGCCCAGGCCAGGGTGGAAACTTTTGTAGTCGGCATTTAGGGAGACACGGTCTTAGAGTGCTATGAGGGTCCCCTTTTCTTCGGGGGCTCGATTAGCCGTGCGCTCACTGCACGTGGTTCTTTGGGCTTGATGCGAAGAAGAGTTGGGTTGTGTTGAGTACCTCGCTTGGTGGGTTGATCCCCCGTCTGGCGGGTTATTCTTACGTGTACGGCCAAATTGGTGCACCCCTGCAGGGTAAATCTTCTCGAGAAGCCGTGGTTTCCGCGGTTATGGACTACTTGGTGAAAGTACTGGCTAACAAGTACTCAGGACAACTTAAACCTAATGATTAACAACCTTACACCCAATGATTAACAACTTGACTAGTAATAGGCTTATTGACACAATAATCTGAACCATCATTATTTCAACTGTGTGAGTTATCCTCGGATTGCTTCTTTGGATAAGGGGCGAGGTCCAGGATGGGTTTGTTTGGTGGTTAGTTGATAGGTTGGTTACGATACGCGATCTTATCTCCTTTCTGTTAGCCGGAAGTGGTAGTAACTCTGTAGTTGGTTAGAGCAGCCAGTTGCAGCATCTTTCATATCCCCTTTCTTCCGTTGAACCCAAGGCATCTGTGCTTGGTGTTGAAGGGTTACACTTTGGTGAACTGTGAGTCTTGCTTGCCAGTACGTTTATGTACTGACCCCTTTGGGGCTGTGGTTTCCGCAGACGACGTTTCCGAGGATCCCCATGGTGGCTACTACGTGGAGTATGGCGAGACTGCTGACGAGTAGATAGCGGACCCGGGCAGGATCCGAGACTTCGTGGATGGGCTCCGTCTGTTCGTTTCCGGCCTCTTAGGCCTATTTGGATCTTGTCTGTACTCAGACATTTTGAATGCTTCCGCTGTGATGTAATGATGAATTGTTGGGACATGTGTCCTCTGGATGATTGTATTTGCTATCTCTGCTCTAGTGAGAGCTATTTGCAACTTATTTCAATCTTTTGTGTCTTAGAGATCTGTTGTGATATCAATTGTTCAAATGCCGTTGACGTACCATGTGTGTATGTTTTGAAGTACGTCAATGGAAGTATCCTGATTTCTATGGGATGGTTTACGTAGACGATGAACAGTAGAGTTTGGTTGTCACACATACGTGTGTTGGCCTACTCGTAAGAGATGCGGGTGCAGGTAAGCCCCGTAATCCAATCATCTGCTGTTCAACGGAACTGCGAGTATCCCCTAGAAGTCCGGGTGCGACATGCTTGCCAACAATCACATACCGTGGAGGAGTGTCTATATTTTAAGAGAGGTGTATGCTTATGTTAACAAATGGTAAACGGAAAATACAGTACGTCACAAGCCAACTAGACTTCACAAGAGCGGCTCGCATAGAAGGACGCATCAGGGTAGAAGGTCACCCCTCTTTTCTTTTGTTTACACAATTATGCTTTGACTGATAAATCAGGGGCAAAAATAGTGAAGAGAATTTGTGTTATTAATTTGGGGCTGGGCACCCTGCTGCCAGCTCTTCTATCATTGGATAAGCGGATGAAGCCACTAGTCGAGGGTGTGAAAGTCCAATCAACAAGTGAGATAAAGATTCTCTATTTACGTCCTCGTGAGCTAAAACAGGAGCACAAAAGAGGAGTAATTTTGAAAGTTTTAAAGGTAACACATGAGCGATTTACTTTGGAGTGGCGGTTAAATACCACATGTAGGTAGGTATGGTGGACACAATGGGAAAATTTTGGTTTTTTGGGAGTTGGATGCACGAGTAGAGCTCATACTCAGTACAGGTGGAGGCTAGCAAAAGACTGGGAGCGACAAATCAAGAGAGCATAAGAGCCATAATCATGCATAGCGACATAAACATCATTAATCAAAGCATAAGTGGTACCACAGGTTAAAAAACTAAATGGTCATGGAGGCTATTCCTGACTGGTTCATAGTCATAAACATGGTTTAAGCATGCGCCAAGTCAACCAAATAAAACATTCAAAGGAGAACACCACAAATTTATGATTCAATATGACAAGAACAACTCATGATTCTTTCAATGGCACATCAAACACTCTCAGTTATTTGAAGCTAATCATGCTACTCAATAACCACAAGGCTTTAAAACTAAAATAGCATCTAGCATGATATGAAAAATTTCTAGCCACAGTCTATACAAGCTTCTACTTGCACTATTAAAAAATCTACCTCAAGCAACAGTTTCTTTTCCCAACAAGCACCATACTAAACATGCTTTAACAAAAACTCTCAAATTGCTGCAACAAGCAAACATGAGAGGGCTCACATAACACTACTAAAACTAAAAACTCTGAATAAGATATGCAATAAAAAGGAGAGCTAAACATGAATTTTTGTAGCAACTAGAAGAAAAACTAAGAATACTAGCATAGCAAGTATTCAAACGAAAAAGCGGAGCGTGTATCTATCCCAAAAAAAGAATGCTAGTATAAAACTATATTATTGCAGCAAGGAAAACAAAATAAAACAAAGGAAAGCAAAAGAAAACACAAACAGACGCTCCAAGTAAACTTCATATGATGTGACCAGATAAAAATATAGTTTCACGAGAAGTGACCTGATAGATAGTTGATGAAGAAGGGGATTACTTGGGAATCCCCAATCTTAGATGCTTGAGTCTTATAAAAATATGCTTGGATGAATCACGGGGGCATCCCCAAGCTTTGACCTTGCACTCTTCTTGATCACATATATTACCTCTTCTCTTGACCCTTGAAAACTTCCTTCACACCACACTCAAACAGTGATTCGCATTAGAGGGTTAGTGCAAAAATTAAAAATCCATTGGTTCTGTATGGAAAAAGTGCTATTTATACTTCTAAAAATTATCTACAGCCACTGATTTTTTGTGAAGCAAAGAAATCCACTTTACATCGCAAAAGAGCAAATGCAAGAAAAATGGCAGAATGTAACAAAACCAGAACTCTCTGTAAAGAAGAATTTTTTCGAGGCACTTACAATGCCTAGATTGAAAAACTTAAAGAACAAAAAAGTTGCGGAATTAGCTGACGAATAAGCACAAAAAATTTCAGATCATTCTCATCTTTCAGGATATTACACGATTTTTTACGGTGGACAGAAGAAATCTGTTTCCTGCGCAGAAATCCGAAAACCAACTCCAACTCTCGTCAGAAACCTTACTTGGCACTACTAAAACATGAAAATAAAGATACAAAGGATTTGCTACAGAAGTGTACTACCCCTTTACTCAAATACAACATATAAAAACAAAGAAAAAAATGAAACCATGGGTTATCTCCCAAGAAGTGTTTTTCTTTAACGCCTTTTAGCTAGGCCCAGAAAAGTGGAATCAAGTATTTTCAAGTGGAGAAGCATCCAAATTGTATTTTTTTAACATAACAGAATCAAAAGGAAACTTCATTCTTTTTCTAGGAAAGTGTTCCATATCTTTCTTGAGTGGGAACTGAAATTTAATATTCCCTTCTTTCATATCAATAACAGAACCAACAGTTCTAAGAAAAGGTCTTCCCAAAAAAATTGGACAAGAAGCATTGCATTCAATATTCAAGACAAAAAATCAACGGGGACAAGAGTATTATTAACCATGATATGAACATAATCAAATCTCCCCAAAGGTTTCTTTCTAACATTATCAATAAGACGAATATCCAAATAACATGGTTCCAATGGTGGTAAATCAAGAATATCATAGAGTTTCTTGGGCATAACAGAGATACTAGAACCAAGATCACATAGAGCATTGCAATAAAAATCATTTACTTACATTTTAATAATAGGTTCCCAACCATCATCTAGCTTCCTAGGGATAGAGGCTTCACATCTCAATTCATCCTCTCTAATTTGCATGAGAGCATTTGTAATGTGTTTTGTGAAAGACATATTCATAGCACTAGCATTAGGACAACTAGAAAGATTTTGTAAGAACTTAATAACTTAAGTTATGTTGCAATCATCAAAGTCAAGATCATTTTTATCAAAGATAATGGGACCATTGTCTCCCATATTTCTAAAAAATCCAGCACTTTTCTCAGGAGCATTTTTAGCAGTTTCAGACAGTTTTACATTTTTTACTAGCAAAAGTGGGAGTGTTTCCAATACCATTGATAGTAGAAGGTTTTATAGCATGAGAAGCTTCAGTTTTACTAGTGGTAGTAATGGTGCAAACATTAGCTATATTATTCTTTCTAGCTATTTCATCTTATCTTTCCCATCTAGCATGCAATTCAGATAACATCCTAACAATATCATCAATTTGAATTTGGATGGAATTCAAAGTTTTAATTTCTTTAACATCATGAGGCATAACCTTTAGTTTCAGAAAATCAACATCAAGAGCAAGACTATCAACTTTAGAAGCAAGAACATCAATTTTGCCAAAATTTTCCTCAACAGATTTATTAAAAGCAGTTTGCGTACTAATAAAATTCTTAAGCATGTTTTGAAGATCTGAGGGTACACTTTTGTTGTTATTGTAGGAATTACCATAAGAATTACCATAAGCATTGCTATTATTGGGAGGATATGGCCTATAATTGTTGCTACCAAAATTATTCCTATAAGCATTGGTGTTGAAATTATTAGTTTTAATGAAATTCACATCAACATGCTCTTCTCGAGCAACCAAAGAGGCTAAAGGAACATTATTTGGATCAATAGGAGCGTTTCCATTCACAATCATAGACATAATAGCATCAAGTCTTTCATTCAAAGAGGAGGTTTCTTCAACAGAAGTTACCTTCTTACCAGTTGTAGCTCTCTCAGTGTGTCACTCAGAATAATTTAGCATCATATCATCAAGAAGCTTTGTTGCTGACCCCAAGGCCATGGACATAAAGGTTCCTGCAGCAGCTGAATCCAGAAGGTTTCTTGAAGAAAAATTCAGACCTGCATAAAAAGTTTGGATGATCATCCAAGTACTCAGTCCATGAGTGGGACAATTCTTTACCAAAGATTTCATTCTTTCCCAAGCTTTAGCAACATGCTCATTATCAAGTTGCTTAAAATTCATAATGCTACTTCTTAAAGATATAACCTTAGCAGGAGGATAATATTTTCCAATGAAAGCATCTTTACACTTAGTCCAAGAATCAATACTATTTCTAGGCAAAGATAGCAACCATTCTTTAGCTCTTCCTCTCAAAGAGAAAGGAACCTGTTTCAGTTTAATAATATCCCCATCTACATCTTTATATTTTTGCATCTCACATAGTTCAACAAAATTATTAAGATGGGTAGCAGCATCATCAGTACTAACACCAGAAAATTGCTATCTCATAACAAGGTTTAACAAGGCAGGTTTTATCTCATAAAAAGCAGCAGTAGGAGCAGGTGGAGCAATAGGTGTGCTAATGAAATCATTGTTGTTGGTGCTAGTAAAGTCACACAACTTAGTGTTCTCAGGAGTAGTGATTTTAACAAGACTAAAAACAGGAATAAAACTACAGCTAGTATAAGAATTTATTTTTTTGATAAAGAGAAGCAAACAAGACAAAATAAAATAAACTAAGCAAAAAAAACAAAGTAAAGAGATTGGAAGTGAGAGACTCCTCTTTGTAGAAATTCTCTTCCTCCCCGGCAACGGCGCCAGAAAACTTGTTGATGGCGTGTAATTGAGACCCTCGTTGGTAAACCCCAAGAGAAAGGTTGTGAAGAGTGTAGCAGCAAGTTTTCCCTCAGAAAAGAAACCAAGGTTGAATCGACCAGTAGGAGGACAAGCAATCTCTGAAGGTTGATGCAGCTGAGGTGGCAGGGCGCACTACCGGTTCAGTAGCAACGTGGAACCTACACAACACAATCAAATCACTCTGTCCCAAAGAAGCAGTGAGGTTGTCAATCTCACCGGTTTTGCTGAACACAAAGAGGTTAAACATATGGTGTGGAAAAGAGTAGGAACAGTATGAGAGCAGTATGAAAGCAGTAGGTGTTTTATCAGTATGAGGAAAAAGGACCGAGGTCCACAGTTCACCAGTGGTGTCTCTCCGTGAAAGATAAATAACATGTGTGGTGAACAAATTACAGCTGGGCAATTGACAGAAATGAAGGATCTACCGTAGTGCATATGCAAGACATAAAGATTACTACGTGATTCATGCGGGCATTACAACAAAATACATAGACCGTTATCCAACTGCATCTATGAGTAAAAATCCACCCTCCGAATATCATCCGAACAAACGTTGGGTATTAAGTTGCAAGCAACAGATAATCGCAGTAAGCAAAGTGTGTAATGTAAATAATAACATCATCCTTAGACAAACCATTGTTGTTTTCTCCCTAATGGCAACAGCACATCCTCCATCTGTCACGTTTCTGTCACTCGAGCACACATGAAAAGGAGGCATGAACCCAATATCGAGCATAAATACTCCCTCTTGGAGTTACTAGCATCTACTTGTCCAGAGCATCTACTAATAACAGAGAGCATGCAAGATCATAAATAACACATGCATGAAGATAACATGATAGATTGATAATCAGAAGACATAGCATTCAACATTCATCAGATCCCAGCAAACACAACATGTAGCATTACATAAAGATGATCTTGATCATGTTAGGCAGCTCACAAGATCTAAACATGAGGTACAAAGTGGAGAGAACAACCATCTAGCTACTGCTATGGACCCGTAGTCCTGGGATGAACTACTCACGCATCACATCGGAGGAGGGCATGGTGGTGTAGACCCCTCCGGTGATGATTTCCCCCCTCTGGCAGGGTGCCGGAAAGAGCACCAGAACCCTCCCGATCTCGGGCTAACGGTGCCGGCGGCCTCGGGTGTTTCTTGGGAAAAAGTTGGATGTCTCTAGGTTTTATGTCTCGGGGGGATTAAATAGGCGAAAGCGCAGAGCCGGTGGAGGCCTGGGGGCCCCACACCACCCCCCGGCGCGGCCAAGGGGGGCGGGCCGCCCTATGGTGTGGGATCCCTGAGACCCCCTCTGTGTCTCTTCGGGCCTCCGTGGAACCTTCGGGAATTCTAAGACTTCCGGGCTTCGAATTTTCCAATTCCGAGAATATTTCCAGAATAACTTTCTAAAACCAAAAACAACAGAATACAGGGAACTAGCTATGTGGCATCTTGTCAATAGGTTAGTCCGGAAAATTGATAAAAATGAAATAAAGTGTATAGAAAACATGTGGTAAACAATAAGAAAACAACATGGAACATCAGAAATTAAGGATATGTTTATGACGTATCAGGGGGCCACAAGGGCCCCACACCATAGGGCGGCGCTCCCCCTATGGCCGCGCCTGGGGGCGGTGTCGGCCCTCTGGTCGCCCACCGACGTTGCCCTTCCGCCTATTTATACCTCTCGGGAGATTAACCCTAAGTAACCCGAGCCTTTTCCACCAAAAACATCAGCAGCCGCCGTCATCATCAACCCTAGTTCGGGGGGGTTCTGGAGCTCTCCTCGGCACCCTGCCGGAGGGGGAATCATCACCGGAGGGCTCTACACCACCATGCCCGCCTCCAGAATGATGCCTGAGTAGTTCATCCTTGGACTACGGGTCTATAGCAGTAGCTAGATGGTTGTTCTCTCCTCTTTATGTCTCATGTTTGGATCTTGTGAGTTGCCTAACATGATCAAGATCATCTTATTGCAATGCTACATGTTGTGTTTGCTGGGATCCGATGAATATTGAATGCTATGTCAAATGATTATCAATCTATCATGTTCTTTCATGTGTATGTTATTTATGAGCTTGCATGCTCTCCGTTACTAGTAGATTCTATGGACAAGTAGATGCTTGTGACTCCAAGAGGGAGTATTTATGCTCGATAGTGGGTTCATGCCTCCCTTTCACTCACGCTTGAGTGTCTGAAACATAAATGGGTGGGGGATGTGTTGTTGCCATTAGGGAGAAATAACGATGTTTACATTGTTTACATTACATACTTTGTTTACTGCAATTATCTGTTGCTTGCAACTTAATACCCAAGGTTTGCTCGGATGACATTCTGAGGGTGGATTATTAGTCATAGATGCAGTTGGATAACGGTCTATGTATCTTGTTGTAATGCCCACATGAATCACATAGTAATCATCATGTCATGCATATGCACTACGGTGCAGCCTTTATATCTGTCAATTGCCCAGCTGTAATTTCTTTACCCAGCATGCTATATATCTGTTTTGGAGAGACACCACTAGTGAACTGTGGACCCCGGTCCATTTCTTTACAATGATAATACAACCACTGCAATCTCTATTCTCATATTGTTCCTACTGTTTTCCTACTGCCATCGATGTTCTCTTTTCATCTACTGCAAACAAGTATTGTTTTCCACACCATACGTTTAACCTCTTTGTTTTCAGCAAAACCGGTGAGATTGACAACCTCACTGATTTGTTGGGGCAAAGTGATTTGATTGTGTTGTGTAGGTTCCACGTTGCTGCTGAACCGGTAGTGTGCCCTGCCACATCAGCTGCATCAACCTCCGGAAGTGATTTCTTTCTCCTACTGGTCGATTCAACCTTGGTTTCTTTCTGAGGGAAATTTGTTGTTGTGCTCTTCATACTTTCCTCTTGGGGTCTCCCAACGAGTGCAAGCCCTGCACCATCAAGCACTTCTCCGGCGCCGTTGCCGGCGAGGAAGAGGATTTCCGCAAGGGGAGTCTCTCGCCTCCAATCTTTTTACTTTGTTATTGTTTTGATTTTTACTTGCTTTATCATACTTGCTAGCAATGTTTTGTGTCTTTGAAACTAGATCTTATTGGCAAGGTGGGTTCACGGATGAACAGCGAAAATATTATAAGCATCACCGCTTTTCACAAAAAGGGATACACTTATGGGAGCAAATTAATAAATTGCATAACTATGCTAGAATCTTGTGCTCTACTTATAATGTTACTTATTGCTTTGATAAATCTTGTTGTCGTAGGAGGTATAAACACCTCCCTTTTCAATGTGAGCATAATGATAATCTTACCATATCTTCTTATGTTATGGGAAATTATGACTTTTATGATGTGGAACAAATTGAAGAATTTATTGCTTGGAAGGGTGCATTCGAAATTGCCTATTTGCTTGAAAGTATTGATGATGCACCTTATAAATACGAGATTTATGCTATACTTGAATATTGCATTGATAATTACAAGAATTGTAATTACTTCATAATTAAATATCTTAATAGATGCTCTCCCCCAAATGAGGAGACCAATGCCTTGCAGGAGCCTATGGAAGAAGAAATTGCTGAATCTCGAAGCTCATTGGATGAAAAAGAGGAGGAGAGTGATGATCAAGAGGACGAAGAATGGAGTAGCTACCCATGTCTACCTCCCAATGAGAGTAAATATTTAACTCATACCTTATTTGATTGCCCTCCATACTTACCAAAGGAGGATGAGTGTTATATTCATAACTGTGGTGATCCTATTGATTCTTTTGAAATATCCCTTTTTGATGAAATTGATACTTGCTATACTTGTGACCTTGATACTAATATGAATCAAAATTGTGAGAATGATATTGCTACTATTATTTATGAAAATCCATGCTACTTTGATAAATCTTACGATAATCCTCTATTTATTCCAACTATTGATATGCATGATAATGAGGAAGTTTGTTTGGGAAATTTATATAATAATGATCTAGATGATGGTCCTATGTTACTTGATGATGTAAATTATAATGCTACTAAAAATAGGATTGCTACAATGTGTCCCATACCTTTTAAGAGTGAACAATCATCTTGTTTTGCTATTGCTAAAAGTGGGAAAGAAGAGGTCTTCATTTTTAATTTTGATCCCACTATGTTTTAGCTTGATATGAATTGTGTGCTTTTAGACCATGACAAACATGCTATATGTGATAATTATGTTGTTGAGTTTGTTCATGATGCTACTGAAAATTATTATGAGAGAGGAAAATATGGTTGTAGGAATTTTCATGCTACTAAAACACCTCTCTTTTGTTGAAAGTTTTGAAATTGCTCTTGTTCTACCTTCCCAGGATTTCTAGTTTGAGATTCTTTAATTTATTTCTTTACAAGATTCCTATGCATTGGAAGTGGGTTATACTTAAATTTGTTTTATACTTGCTTCTTGATTCTCTCTTTTCTTAATTCATATTTATTATGTGAGCATCTTCTTGCTTTCTGTGCCTAGCTAAAAGGCGTTAAAGAAAAGCACTTCTTGGGAGATAACCCATGGTTTTATTTTTGCTTTGTTTTTCTCTGTTTTCTTTGAGCCAAGGTGTTGTTTACTTATGTAGCAAATCCTTTGTATATTTATTTTCTCGCATTTTTCGTGCCAAGTAGAGTCTCTAGTGAAAGTTGAGGTTGGTTTTGGATTTCTGCGCAGGATACAGATTTTTGCTGTCCACCGTAAATAATCGCATAATTCATAAAAAGATCAAAATGAACTGAAAATGTTGTGCTTTTTCCTCAGCTAATTCCGAAACTTTTATAGCTTTACGTTTTGCGATATGAGCAAAGTAAATGCCCCGAAAAAAATCGTCTTTACAGATTGTTCTGGTTTTGACAGATTCTGACTTTTTACTTGCATTCTCTCTTTTACTATGTCGAGTGGATTTATTTTCTCCACAAAACATCAGTGATTGTAGCTAATGTTTAAAAAGTATTAATAATTCTTGTTTCCATGCATAACACGTGAATTTTTTATTGTGCAATAACCCTCTAATGCGAATTACATTGAGTGTGGTGTGAATAAAGTTTCCAAGGGTCAAGAGAAGAGGGTGATATAATGTGATCAAGAAGAGTGCAAAGAAAAATCTTGGGGAAGCCCCCGTGGTTCATCCTAGAAAATTCCAAGAAGACTCAATAGTATAAGCTTGGGGATGACCAAGGCATCCCCTTCTTCATCAACAATTTGTCAGGTTACTTCTAGTGGAACTATATTTTTATTCGGTCACATTATATGCATTTTACTTGGAGAGTCTGTTTGTTTTTGTTCCGTTTTCTTTTGTTTTCCTTGCTATAATAAATATGTTTGGGACCTAGAATTATTTGTGTGGGGGAGAGACATGCTCCTCTTTTTTCATATGAATACCTGTTTTCTTCCATGCTCATATTCTTGGTTTTTCTTCTAGCTGCTGCAAATCCGTTTAGCTCCTGTTTTTCATGCGTCTCTTATTCAGAGCTGTTATTTCTAGTAGAGTTATGTTAGTACTCTCTTGTTTCATTTCTAAATCTCTTGGAGAGTTTTTGTTTAGTATAAAATGATTGGTGTTGGAAAGCAGTAGTATAGTTTTCGTGCTTATAACTAGAACCTTGCATAGACTGTGGCTAGACTTTTTCATGTCATGCTAGATGTTATTTTAATTCTATGCTTAATAGTTGTTATTGTAGCATGAGTTGTCTCAAATAGTTGAGAGTGCTTAATGTGCTATTGAAAGAATCATGAGTTGTTTTGTCATATTGAAGCATGAATTTGTGGTGTTCTCCTTCGAATGCTTTATTTGGTTGACTTGGCGCATGCTTACACCATGTTTATGACTACAAACCAGTCACTTATAGCCTCTATGATCATTTAGTTTTTGACTTATAATACTGTAAGGCCCCCAGGACAACAACCCAAGGACCTCCTATATGCATACATTCACGATCCCAGATCACACCAGTCGTGAACAACATATCAAGTTGGCATACAGATACAACATCCATTACACGATTACATAAAGGTTTTACAACAAGGTATGGTCACATGACCAAGTCTAACACAACTGCCACGCAGGGCAGGCAACTCAATAACCACAGCGGAAGTCAACAACACACAACGCGGTAGAGCCCAAGTCACGCCTTAACCTACAAGCTGCTGATCGGGAGACGATCCTAATTCGCAGGGCCATCAGTGTAGTACTCCTCCTGAGGATGTTCCTCAAAGTCTGGCAAGTAGATACCAGGGACGAAACCAATATGAGTACATTTGAATGTACTCTGCAAGACATCCTTTATGAAGCTTAGGATGCAAGTATGCTTATATAGTGGAGTGGGTAGGCTATACATAGGGTTCACTACCCATGATGGATGAAAGATACATCATGGTTGATTTTGACATCTCTATATCTTTGTTGAAGAAGATACTTCAAAAGAAAATAGTATAGTTTTGTTTCTCTTGTAGATATTGCATGACCAAGAGGTTTTGTAAGACTCTGTTTGAAAAGAAAGTTTTTCTTTGCAAAACTTCTTGTAAATCAACTTCCAGCTTTTCTTCATCCGTACCTCACAGGTACAATTTTTCTCTTTTCAGTACCTAACAGGTACAAAATCCCTTTTCAAAAACACCCTTCAGGAAAACATTGACACAATACTAGCTACATGGACATCCAACTGTCCATATCCGAGGACGTGGCTATTCCGAATAGTTTAACTCTGCAGAGGTGTACACAGTCCACAAGATCCAGAACATCCGCCATGAACAACAACGAACTGTCTCTGACAGTATGCGAACATCAGATAACTGGTCCTAACCTTCCACTATGTTCAAGCTAGCAAATTACTATCTCTTCAATTGGGTTTGTTCTCCCTGATACCGTGTCACACACAGCCATGACAGGAGACCCAACTGCTGCGGTCGGAGGGAAAATTAACCACACACCTTGCATGCCTTGTGTTCCATAACTTGGCGACATTTTGGTTCGAGGGATCACATACCTTATAGCAATTTTAGATAGAGCATACCCTAACAAGAACAAGTTTCCAGCCAAGCCCCTTGCCCATGTTGGGGTAGAGTGGCAGTACGATAAAGGTTGTCCGGCGAAGACTAGGTTATGTGTCTTTTTTGAAAACACCTTTTTCCAAAAATGACCACCTCACAATTCTCCCGTGGGTAAGGCTCTGCCTTTCCACCGGTTTTCCATAAATACTTTGTTTTGAAAAAGTCATATTTTTAGGGTGTCCACTTAGGGACTTCATGTTATTTTACTTTTGGTGGTAATAATACCATATGGTGGCTATGGGCTTGGTAACACCAAGTTTTAACTGCTAGCATGATAATAAACTTATATAGTTTTTATAGTAGTAATAGACACAACAAAAATAGTTTTGTAATTGAAGTTTTGTAAAACTTCAGAAGTGAAATCATGCATGATAGATAATGATAAGTGTAGTAGCAAGCATAAGGATGGCTTGCCTTGAAACTTCTTGTGTCCCTGGCTTTGAAGTAGCTCGAACTTGACACACACCTCTACAACTCCTTCTTCCTCTTCTTTGTTTTCTAACGTCGTAAAAGAATAAAAGACACACACTCAGAACCAAAAGAAGGCATCCAATAATACAAAGCAACACATACATCAAACAAACTTATACTAAAGCAATCACTCAAAAGTTACCGAGAAAACTACCACACAAACACACATGGTATAAATGCTATTACTAGAATACTTATGGTTGGAAAACTATAATCCACATCCTAAACATCATAGGTTGAGTGGGTGTACCACTCTCATACCAAGACATTGAAGAAGCTAAAAATATCCTTTGGTCACAAGGGTGAGACTACTAAATTAATAACAAACATACCCATGCTAGTGGGTATTAACAACAACACAAGCAAGCATCACTAAATAAGCTTACCACTAACCCATTGAATAGATAACTAAATAAGACAAGTCACAACAAAAGCACTGGTACCATACTCATTCTAAAGTAACCTCTCAGAATATTTCAAAAGCAAAGCAAATCACAGATGAACAAGGTAATTACTGACTATGCTCATATCTGCACAGAGTCTGAAGAAACACTCAATCACCAATGTAACTAAAAAAACCAGTGGCTCAAACAATTGTAACAAGTCATAAGACACACTCTAGAACACAAAAATCATAAGATATAAATATAGCTATAAATAGGATAATAACAAGGGTTCACTAATATCATACTAGTATGAAGGATTGCTACACATGCATGACTAAAAAGGTAGTGTATTCTACAACCAATACCACTAGTACTACAAGAGTCATAGCCATAATAACAGAAGTGGAAACACGCTAAACATTTTAGGCTAAACATACTCCCATAAAATAGGAAGGCAATACTAATAGAGCAACTCATAATTTCTAGGGCTACCACTAATACCATAATAGAGAAGTTATCAACACTACCATAATGCATTTTCCTTAACAAGCAACACATGATTATAAATACCCATTAACAGAAAATACCCTTACAAATGTTAGTAAATAATTATACCAAAACTTATTCTATGGAACAACTACTCAACAAGAATCAACCAAGTCTAATTTACCATGCTTTTCTAACAACCAAGAACAAGCATCAAAATAACATGTTATAAGATCAGTAGCTAAGCACTCTCCTTATGCTAAAACAACACTTTATAAAATTAAGCCACTCAAGGGATTTCTATCCACACATAATACTCAACACTAGGAAACATTTCTATTAGTGCAAACAACGCTCAATTAATCAAAGGCAACAATTAATAACACACATGAGCAAAAACTAAACTACTAGGAATATGCCTATGGTGGAGAAATTGTATTTCTCACCAAAACGAAATGGGATCAGTGGGTGTTCCACTAGCCTCCGAAGGAATTTGAGGGTCACAATGCTTCTAGTTGCACCTGTGGAAAAATAATATTCCACTAAACATTCATCACCAACTACTCATACTAGTGAAAATAACATGATGCAACTAATCAAGCAAATGCTACCGATGCTTTCCTATAAATTAAAGTGAATGCTAACACAGGTGATAACAAACTAAAATAGGTACAAAATTTGTATTGGACTCCTCATAACAACATCAAAATCCTATGCAATAAACCTCACAATACTTTGCTCACATTTCTATTTAATAAAAGGCTAGAAAACAATACTATGCTACTCCTTATTTCTATTTGTTTCCAAACAAGCCCAAACTTCCTAACATGCTAGTACTATAAGGAAACATCATTATAACAGAGAGTAACACATCTACACATGCTAGAAAATAATACTCTAACACACAAACATTTATCTAAAACTATACACACAAAATTGAATGAAAACGGAAAAGGGCTAAAACTAGATATGCACACCATAATTAATATAGATCTTTAAAAATTAAACCAAGATAGAATTAGATAGATCTAGTCATAAACAAACTCATCCAATTGGATTCACATCAAAAATCACTTTTAAACAACCTACAAAAATCCTAGAAATGCCTACTGGACATTTACCAAAATGGATGGAATTTTCTATAGGAAACTCTCCTTGATACAAGGCCAAGTGCTACTGATAGATCTACTTAAGGGCTACTCAAAACAACTGGGTTTGCAAGATTTGGGTTCATATTTTTAAATTTATTCTCAAAATGGTTTAATAGACAGCCTTTAGCATTTTAATTACTACTGCAAAAATAAACAACAAAATCTAGATCTACAACTTGGACGTGGTTTAGAAAATAATAAGCAACTGGCATGACTTTTTGGTTTGAAATAAATCCCACTATTTCTATTTTTCCTAGGCCAAAAGCTAGGTCTAATCTTTCTGGCATTTTTTAAAAAGAAAAAGAAACACAACATGCGGGCTGGATCTTAACCGCGCGGCCCATCTAGCGCTCAAAAAGCCCCAAGCGCGCGCGCGCGAGCTGGCGCTGCGTGGCAACACGGCCGTTCAAACAGAGCCGTAGATCTCACGATCTACGGTCCTCCCTCATCTCCCTCCTCTCTCTCTCTCTCTCTCTCTCTCTCTCTCTCTCTCTCTCTCTCTCTCTCTCTTTCTCACCAGAACACGACGGTGGGACAGAGACGCGCGATTTCTCACCGTGGGGCGTTGTAGGGCTGTGGGGAGGGGTTGAGGTCGTTGCAAGGACTCGAGGCAGTGGTGGGGTGCGGTCGTTGGTAGTCACGGCGGCTCCAGTCGACGGTGCAAAGCAGCACGGCCGCGGTGGCTCCGGCTCCGGCGACGCGCAACCTGTAATTGAATGGGCATGTGCAAGGGTCAACGAGGGTCTACGGTGTACGTCGAGTGCGAAAGAGGTGAAAAGGTGTGGTGGGATGGCTCGGGGTGAGATCCACCTTCTTGGACTCCTCTCGGTGGCCGGCGGCGGATTTTTCCTCCACGACACTTACTAGGAGCATGCAGGGTTGGGCTAGCGTGTCGAGGGGGTTGCGGTGAGGGTGTGGAGCAGTGTGGCGAGAGGTTGGCGTGGGTGATTTATTATAGGCGCGGCGCCGTGGTCGGGGACGTGTGCGTGGTCCCGGCCTCGCCGCGGTGAGCACGGGGGCGTGCTCCCGGGATGCTCTCGACGTGCAAACACGCGGCCACGATGCCTAGGGTTCTTATGGTGGCGAGGCACTACTCAAGGCGTCAAGGAGAGGCACGGTGGTGGCGTTGCGTGGCCACAGTGCTCGCGCACTGTGCCCCCGTGGCCTGTCCCCTCCTATTTTCTCTCCCTCTGTTCCCTCTTGTTTCCCTCCCTATCTGTTCTAGCTTCAACGGATCCAAAGAATGCTAACATGAGTAGAAACATAGGGCTATAGGTTTTTCAAGGTCTCACTGTCCAATTTGCACAAACACAAATGAATTCATCCACTCAAACTTCTGTCAAAAACAAAAGTTCAGAAAATTGAGAAAAGAAGACTTAGCCAAAAATGCTAAGTGTTGGAAACAGATGAAATCAACCAAAAGTTCATTCTGTTTTCAAGTAGCACATGTTTTCCAAAATTTGATTTCTAAGTTGGAGATTGCTACACATGTTTTGAAGTTTCAGAAACATCTTTTGGAAACATTTTTGGAATTGTGGAAGGCCTTTAAAACAAAGTGGAAAAAGGCCTAGTTTCTGTTTTTTTCTGTTTTTCAAATAATCTATTGTTCTGTCTTATTTTTCTTCCACAAAAACAAGAATCCAAATGATTTCCTTTCCAACTCCACAATTCAAACCAAGTTTATAGATTTTCAGTCCACATATCAGCAATTATATGCCAAGAAAACATAAAATTGGATTCTCTAATGTATAGATAACAAGTGCTAAAAAGTTATACTTGGCTGGTTTTTCAGAGATAAAACTTAATAGAAACATCAAAGGAAAACATCCAATTTTTCAATTGCCATTTTGTTTTCTTGATTCAAACAAAGCCAAATAATAATGCTACATTGAAAACAACCTTGGTCCAACACTTGGGACAAAAATTCATCCAAGCGTCATATGGAAAACATTACAGAAACAATAGTAATCATCAGGAAAAACTAATATTTGTTTTGAAAGAAAATATTTCTTGCATTGCTTATATGACTATTGTCACATACACATGTTGGTCCCCACAAACATGTTGAAGGAAAAGAAATTGTTGGCCCACAATTTTGTCTCCTTTAACTACAGTACAAGGATCCAAAAACTTGGGTGTGACAAATACCCTTTGTGCTTTGATTAATAATGTTTTTGTCGTTATGCATGATTATGGATGTTATTGCTCTCTTGATTTGTCACTCCCAGTCTTTTTCTAGCCTCCACTTATACTGAGTATGAGCTCTACTCGTGCATACAACTCCCAAAAAACAAAAGTTTGTCAAATGTGTCCACCATACCCACCTACATGTGGTATTTAACCGCCACTCCAAGTAAATTTCTCATGTGCTACCTTTAAAACTTTCAAAATTATTCTTGTTTTGTGCCTCTGTTTTAGCTCATGAGGACGTAAATACAGAATCTTTATCTCACTTATTGATTGGACTTTACACACCTGGACTAGTGGCTTCATCCACTTATCCAAATGATAGAAGAGCCGGCAGCGGGGTGTCCAGCCCCAAAATTGGTTACTATTAAATTCTCTTCACTATTTTTCCCCTGATTTATCAGTCAAAGCATAATTGTGTAAACAAAACAGAAAGAGGGATGACCTTCTATACCAAATGTGTCCTTCAATGGGAGCCGATCTTGTGAAGTCTAGTTGGCTTGTGACGTAATGTATTTTCTGTTTACCATTCGTTGACATAAGCATACACCTATCTATTTTTTTTCAATACCTCTGTTTAATAAAATAAAAATCTCTAGCACATGAGCTAATCACTTCTTCCCTCTATGAAGGGCCTTTCTTTTACTTTTATGTTGAGTCTCCATCTTCTAACTTTATGCACAGTTGATAGAGCATAGTTGCCATTCTGGGTTTAATGTGCATTTGTCCCAAAAACTATTATTAATTGATTCATGATGTGTTGTTACTTTCTCTCAGATTATTTGTTCTAGTCATCCTCTTGAACTTTGAAGGTGTCCTGGCATTTATGTTTTTCCCCATGATACGTCCATTTTGCATCACTATTTTATATTGTTATTTTCTGTTATTCATCGACATATTTCATGTTATGATGCATTACTTATGTTATTTTATCTTATTTTGCATCTTTCATAATTTGTGGAGAAGAAACACCGGGACCAACAATCTGATGGAAAAGGCACCGTTGAGATACCCTATTTCGGAAGATCAGAAGAAGAGGGGGGATACAGGAGGAGTCTTAGAAGTCCCAAGGAGGAAGCTACCCAGAAGGGCACCCAGAGGGGGGACACCTGGGGCCCACACCACCAGGCGGCGCCCCCTCCCCTGGTCGCGCCTAGGGGTGGTTTGGACCTCCTGGCCCACTTCCGGGCGCCCCCTTTCGCGTACTTGACCCCCAGGGAACCCTAAGCCTTAGGGGACCGTCCAAGAATTATTCCGCTGCCGCCTCAGGGCGAAAAACAATAGAGAGAGCAAAGCTCTCCGGCAGGGAGAAATCTGCCGGGGAAATTGCTCCCCGGAGAGGGGGAATTATCGCCATCGTCACTGTCATCGCTCCGGGCATCATCAAGATCGTCATCGTCATCATCATCACCACCAGAACCATAACCCTCATCATTCACCTTCATCCTGCTGTAACAATTAGGGGTCTTTATCGTTGCTCTCCACTAGATCTCTCTCCTGGTGTGGATTACTTGTTAGTAGTTGATACTTGTGAGATTTATTGGTGTTTACACTTTATGACCATATTGTTATTATCCATAATATCACATCTGATTATGATCCATATGATGTCTTGTGAGTAGTTCGTTTAGTTCTTGAGGACATGGGAGAAGTCGTGATGTTAGTAGTTGAATTATGTTGAAGTGATATCTAATGGTTTGGTATTTAAGTTGTGGTTCTAGTGGTGTCGTGTGAACGTCGAGTACATGATACTTCACCTTTATGGGCCTAGTAGGATGCATTGTGTATTTGGCTACTAGTTGTGGGGTTGCCAGAGTGACAGAAACCTAAACCCCCGTTAGCAAACCGATGCACGAGGGACCGTAGGATCCCGGAGTTTCCGTGGTTAGATTTATCTTAATTACTTTCTTGTATTTGTGGATGCTTATGAGGGGTATAATCACAAGTATGTATTAGTCCTAGTTGGGTGGTGCATTAGCATAGGTTCACCCACACAACACTTAACGAACCAATAGATATTAATCAACCGTATGAAGCGAAAGCACTTGACAAAATTCCCATGTGTCCTCGAGAATGTTTGGTAATCATAAGTAGAACAACCGGCTTGTCCTTTGCTCTCAAAATGATTGGGACACTCGCTGCAATTATATTTAGTGTCTTTTATTTACTCGCACTTTATTTATATGCTATATCAAAAACCACCAAAAACCCGTTTGCTAGTGTTTATAGTGAATTCTCTATCCAACCTGCTTGTCAACACCTTCTGCTCCTCGTTGGGTTCGACACTCTTATTTATTGAAAGTACTACGATACACCCCCTATACTTGTGGGTCATCACCCCACTCTTAAGAACAAGCGAAATATCCCTTTGGTATGTTTTCTTTATGCTCAAAACAAACGTATAACTTTCAAGTGCATTATTATTCATGATCTTTTATTTGTGTTACTTTTCAGGATGCAAGGTGATTTCTAAGTTTCATTGTTAGAATTATATCTACCATGCTTGTGTTTAAAGTACTATGATCTCAACGTACATATGCTTTTACTTTATGATGATCAAGTTTATGTTGGTAGCATGTCACCTCAGAAATTATTGGTTTTTATCGTTTGCCTACTCGAGGACGAGTAGGAACTAAGCTTGGGGATGTTGATATGTCATAAATGTATCCATAATTTCTAATGTTCCATGTTGTTTTCATACTATATGCTACATGTTTCCTTTACGCTTTATGCCATTTTTATCGATTTTCTGGGACTAACCTATTGACAAGATGCCACAAAGCCAGTTCTTGTTTTCCACGGTTTTTAGTTTCAGAAAAGTTGTTCTGGAAATATTCTTGTAATTGGACGATTCAAAGCCGGAAAGTCTTAGATATATGTCGCGCACACGGAGTCCGAAGGGGACCCGGAGGGGGGCCACAGGGGCCCCACACCATATGGCGCCCCCCCTCTGGCCACGACTGGGGTGGTGTTGGCCCCCTGGACGCCCACCGATGTTGCCCTTCCGCCTATTTATACCTCTTGGTAGATTAACCCTAAATACCCAAGCCTTTTCCACCAAAAACATCCGCAGCCGCCATCATCGTCAACCCTAGTTCGGGAGGGTTCTGGAGATCTCCCCGGCACCCTACCGGGAGGGGGAATCATCACCGGAGGGATCTACACCACCATTCCCACCTCCGGAATGATGGGTGAGTAGTTCATCCTTGCACTACGGGTCCATAGAAGTAGCTAGATGGTTGTTCACTCCTCTTTATGCCTCATGTTTAGACCTTGTGAGCTGCCTAACATGATCAAGATCATCTTATTGTAATGCTACATGTTGTGTTTGCTGGGATCCGATGAATATTGAATGCTATGTCCAGTGATTATCAATCTATCATTGTATTTCATGTGTATCTTATTTATGATCTTGCATGATCTCCGTTGCTAGTAGATGCTCTAGACAAGTAGATGCTTGTGACTCCAAGAGGGAGTATTTATGCTCGATAATGCGTTCATGCCTCCCTTTCACTCACGCTCAAGTGACAGAAACGTAAATGTGTGGGGCATGTGTTGTTGCCATTAGGAATAAAACAACGATGTTTACATTACACACTTTTCTTACTGCAATTATCTATTGCTTGCAACTTAATACCCAAGGTTTGCTCGGATGACATTCTGACGGTGGATTATTAGTCATAGATGCAGTTGGATAACGGTCTATGTATCTTGTTGTAATGCCCGCATGAATCACATAGTAATCATCATGTCATGCATACGCACTACGGTGCAACCTTTATATTTGTCAATTGCCCAGCTGTAATTTATTTACCCAGCATGATATCTATCTGTTTTGGAGAGACGCCACTAGTAACAACAAGGTTTCAACGGACGAAAAGGATGTTGAGAAGAAAAAGATATCGAAGCAACAACGGGAAACACGAGACCAAAAACTCCTGAGGTACTACGGAAAACCCATCCGGGCTTCTAAAGGATCAATATCTACTGCTTAAGGAATAGAGGATTTGCTTCCGGGGCTTACACGCCTCCGTTCTCAATCATGAGTAGGCAACATGATAAATCATGTCACAACCACCTCCATTCCTATGGTCTAGTAGATATAACTATCCTTGAGAAACCAGGATACATGAAATCGTAACTTGAAAGTTTAGGTGAGAAGAGAAAACAACGTTGCACTTCCTTACCAGAAAAGGGTGGGTGGGTGGGGAAAGAAGAAAAATGGCAGAATTCCTACTCTGACGTTTCATTTTTCCTATATAGCTACAAAATAGTTTCTAGACTCAACTGCGACCAGTAAAAGGGATCCTACAGGCAGACAGGCTCTGATACCATTTGTCGCACCCGGACTTCTAGAGGATACTCGCAGTTCCGTTGAACAGTAGTGGATTGGATTACGGGGCTTACCGGCACCCGCATCTCTTACGAGTAGGCCAACACACGTATGTGTGACAACCAACCCCTATCTGTTCAGCGTCTACGTAAACCATCCCATAGAAATCAGGATACTACCATTGACGTACTTCATACCATACACACATGGTACGTCAACGGCGTTGAACAAAATGATAACACAACAGATCTCTAAGACACAAAAGATGGAAATAAGTTGCAAATAGCTCTCACTAGAGCAGAGATAGCAAATACAATCATCCAGAGGACACATGTCCCAACATAACATCATTACATCTCAGCGGAAGCATTCAAAGGGTCTGAGTACAGACAAATCCAAATAGGCTTAAGAAGCCGGGAATGAAAAGAAGACGGAGCCCATCCACGATGTCTCGGATCCTGCCCGGGTCCGCTACCTACTCGTCAGCAGTCTCTTCAAACTCCACGTAGTAGCCGTCACGGGGATCCTCGTAAGCGTAGTCTGCGGAAACCACAGCCCCAAAGGGGTCAGTACATAAACGTACTGGCAAGCAAGACTCACAGTTCACCAAAGTGTAGCCTGTCAACACCAAGCACAGATGCCTTGGGTTCAACGGAAGAAAGGGATATAAAAGATGCTGCAACTGGCTGCACTAACCAACTACAGAACATACTACAACTTCCGGCTATCAGAAAGGGGATAAGATAGCGTATCGTAACCAACTACAACTAACCACCACACAAACCCATCTTGGATCTCGCCCCTTATCCAAAGAAGCAATCCGAGGATAACTCACACAGTTGGATTAATGATGGATCCAATTGTTGTGTCAATAAGCCTATTACTAGTCAAGTTATCATTAGTTAGGTGTAAGTTGTTCTGAGTACTTGTTAGCCAGTACTTTCACCAAGTCAACCATAACCGCGGAAAACACGGCTTCTCGAGAAGATTTATCCCTGCAGGGGTGCACCAATTTGGGCGTACACGTAAGAATAACCCGCCAGATGGGAAGGCCTTTCCCACCAAGCGGGGCACTCAACACAACTCAACTCTCCTTCGCATCAAGCCCAAAGCACCACGTGCTGTGCGTGCGCGGCTAATCGAGCCCCACGAAGAAAAGGGGACCCTCATAGCACTGGAAGACCACGCCGCCCTAAATGCCGACTACAAAAGTTCCACCCTGGCCTCGGGTTCGTACCTGCATATGCGTGCATCAAATGGAAAGCCCGAACAAAGTGTGGTGATTTGGACGAGATGCGAATCGAATCAAATTGAGGGGGGCGCCCATACACGCTTCCCACATGCGGATAGTGCGCTCATCATGGATCAGTAGACAAGACCCTTTTCCTAATTAGGGTCGACACTAGCAGGCCTCAAAACCACGCCGGGCCTCCTGCCGGTGCCTTATCAGCAAATTATTATTACCTCAAATTAACAGGTTGTTGTTTAACATCGAGCCCCAGAACATAATCAAATATGGTAACAGAAAGTAACTGATAACAGACTCGAGCAAAAACAACCCTAAGCATGCTAGTAAGACACGGGCCCAAGCAACGGGCTTATAGGACTGGAGGTGAGGCAATATCAGGGTTCAGGGTATCATGTGATAGGTTCGTAACAGAAGCAACGATACATATGGCTAGAAGAAATAGACAACGGAAGTATCGGTAACCAATGTTGAAAGGAACACAATGGTTCATGTGAGTGATAACTTGCCTGCAAACTCAGCAGCCTGGTACTGAGCTAGATCCTCAGAAGGGGTGTCGTAAGTATCGTCTGTCGCAACGTCGTCGTCTATCCGAGAAGAAGCAAACAAACAATACAGGAAGATAAACAATCAATATCATGGCATAGTGCACAATCATGGGATGATGCATGTCAAGTTAATGGATGCATCAAAATAAACTAGTTGACATGGTAACACAATTTAAATGGACACATATGCAATTTTGAGTTGCATATGAAAAGCCCATGAATTTTGGTTGAAACAATTGTTTTCCAATTAACCAACAGGTGAAAGTGGATTAGTATGATGCATGGATGAGGAAAACAACAAAATAACAACCATAGAACCAGTTGGAAATAAGGTTTACCAATTTAGAAATTTATTTATTAAGTTAGGGAATTTTGGTTCCTTAAAGGGATTACACAAATAGTTGTTGTTTTCACCAATTTAAGTTGTGCAAAATAAATAACAAAATTCATATTTGAAAAGATCACAAAATTTTAGTTGGATTACATGTTTCAAATATTGAAAAAGGAGTTAGGATGAATTTATTATGACTTAAACAAAATTAAACAAGTTTTAAATGAATTTAAAACAAGTTTGAATATTATTTGAATTTTATTTGTTCCAATCATAAATTCAAATTCATATTTGAAAAGTTTATACTTTTCTAGTTTGAAAACATATTTTACATGTTCAAGAATAATTTATTTTGAGCAATTTATGAATTTAGCAATTTTAAATGATTTAAACAAGGTTTAAATTATTTAAGCAATTTTAATTATTCAAACCATGAAACAAAATTTATATTTGAAAAGATGGTTCAAAATGGTATGGAAAACATATTTTATTTGCATTATTTGGATTAAGTATGAATTAGTTATGGATTTTAGCAATTACAAATGAATTATTTGAATTCAAATTTGAAATGCATTTGGAAAATTGCAAAACAGAAAACAAATGCTATAATTAGATAGAGAATTAAATTTGGAGCAGTGCACATATTTTATTTTTGTTATTTGGAATTATAAAATAAAAGTTATTAGGGTTTTAGTTTTAGGGACCAATCTGTAATTCAAAAGGGCTTGTTTTAAAACAGAAAAGCTGGAAAACATTTTTGTACCGCACAGGGATCTACCCTAGACACTGCCAGTGGGCCTAGGGCCACTGGGTTCTTGCGTGGCAGCAGCAGTGGCTGACAGGGGGGCCACCCTGTCAGCGCGCTGCGCAAAAACTTGGTTTTTATTCCGCAGCGAGGGGGACTCGAACCCACGACCGTGCGCGAGCGAGGGAGCAGTGCTACCACTGCGGTAATCGTTCAGTTTTGACAGTAACAAGGGCGCGAACAGGTTATTCTTCAGATCCGCGCCTATCTGAACTTTACGCGCGCGTTGGAATGAACTCCGTCAGAGAAACGAGGCCGGCGGCGATCACCGTGGTGCTGTGCTCGTGCTGCTGTGATGGGGTGTGCTGTGTTGCGTGTGCAGTGCTGTGGATGTGAGCGTGCAGAGGAGGAGGGAAACGGAGGTCACGGTGGCTCACCGGCGGTTGTAGTCGAGCAGAGGCTCGGGGCAGAACCGGTGGCGGCAACGACGTGGACGGCGGCGGCGATCTGGACGTGCTCCGTGCCCGCGGTGGTGTCCAAAGGCTCGAGGGTGACGCGGTGTTCCGATTCCCGTAGCTAGCGTGGTCGATGGAGGGCTGCTGCGGTGGCTGCCATGGCGGATTCAGACGGTGGCGCGCTCCGGTGAGTGGTTGCAGTGAGGGGAACGGGGCAGAGAGGTGGCGATCGGCGGCGGAGCGCGAGGGAGAAGGGAGCCTAGGGTTTAGGGTTCCGGCGCGGGGACCTAGGGGGGCTATATAGGGGGTACGGTGGCTCCTGGCCGTCTGCTCGCAACGGTGCCGCCGTGGCACCGGCCGATGTCGCGCCGTACAGAAGGAAGAAAGGAGGGGGAGGAGCGAAGGGGTACGCGGGCCAGCGCGGGGAGAAATGGGCTGGGCCGCGTGGGTTTCCTGCCGCGCGCGCGTTAGCTTTTCCTTGTTATTTTTTTTTTGTTCTTCTGTTTTTTTTTTTTGCAGAAATAAGAATAGGAAGAAAAAGGAGGGTTTTAAGTTAGTAAAAATTGTAGAAAAATTAGGGTGAGTTAGTAAGGTCAAAAACAACCAAATGTCAAGTTTTGTTTTACAAAAATTTCAAAATACTTGCTGTTTGCAAAATGGTTTAAATTTGAATTAATTTGAGTATTAATTGAATTATGGAAAACAAGGATTTAATTACTTGGAACCCTATTGTTTAATTATAAACAATTGATTAGGATGGTTGTATAATTTGCATAAATTCAAATTGGGTGATGTTTGATGATTTGATTTGAACTTTGAAAGTGATTTGGAAATAATTGATTGATTAAAACCATCATTTTAATAGTTGAGCATTATGGAATAAAATGAAAACCAATTGGTTGTTTTTATTTGAACTCTTGATTTAAGAGGTTGTAACATAACAAGTATGAAATAAATGTTTGAATAAAGTTTGAATTTCAACTGTGAAAACAGAGTAAAACGGAAGCAAACAAATGGAAAACAAAATAAACAAATGCAAACAATTTAATGAATATGATGACATGATGCAAAACCTTAATTAAACAAGAAATCAAACATGCTAGGGGTGGTTTTTCATACTTGGGATGTTACAAAACGCCCCCCTTGAAGGAATCGTGCCCCGAGATTCCTACTGAGAAAGGAAAAGGTCCGGATACTTCTTGCGAAGATCCTCTTCGGTCTCCCACGTTGCCTCTTTATCGGAATAATGCGACCACTGCACTTTCAAGAACTTGGTGCTCTTGTTGCGAGTCTTACGCTCGGTCTCATCGAGAATACGAACAGGGTGCTCCTCATAAGATAGATCATCTTGCAGTTCAATGGAATCATGATCAACTGCACGATCTGGATCTTTGAAACACTTCTTGAGCTGTGACACGTGGAACACATCGTGCACCTTGGATAGTTTTTCTGGAAGTTCAAGACGATAGGCATTTTCCGCATGCCTTGAAAGAATGTTGAAAGGACCAATGTATCTTGGTGCAAGCTTTCCTTTCGCACCAAAACGATGAGTGCCTCTGAGGGGAGTTACACGGAGATATGCCTTGTCACCAGGTGCATAGATCATATCCCTGTGCTTGCTGTCATAGTAGCTTTTCTGACGAGACTGAGCAATCTTGAGATTGTCAGGAATGATACGAACTTTCTCTTCGGCTTCCTTAACAATGTCAGGGCCTAAGAGTGAACGTTCACCAGCTCCAGACCAATTGATTGGACTCCTGCATATGCGGCCATAGAGTGCTTCAAATGGTGCCATGCCTAGGCTTGCCTGGTAGCTGTTGTTGTAGGAGAATTCAGCATATGGAAGGCAATCCTCCCATTTCATGCCAAAGGAGATACCACATGCTCTGAGCATATCCTCGAGAATCTGATTGACTCTTTCGACTTGCCCCTGAGACTGAGGGTGATAAGTTGTGCTGAAAAGAAGTTTGGTGCCCAATGATTCTTGAAAGCTTTTCCAGAAATGAGAAGTGAAGATACTTCCACGGTCTGAGCTTATTTCCAATGGAACACCATGAAGAGGAACAATCTTTGCTGTGTAGAGTTCTGCTAACTGGCTAGCTGAGATTGTTTCTTTGACAGCAAAGAAGTGAGCTACTTTACTGAGACGATCAATAACAACAAAGATTGCATCGTTGCCCTTCTTGGACTTTGGAAAACCAGTGACGAAGTCCATTTCAATCATGTCCCACTTCCACTCAGGAATTTTCAGAGGTTGGAGTAGACCGGCTGTTTTCTGATGGACTGCCTTAACACGTTGACAAACGTCGCATTCAGAAACGTATTGAGCAATTTCACGTTTCATGCCAGGCCACCAATACAGTGTCTTAAGATCCTGGTACATCTTTGTACTTCCAGGGTGAATGGAAAGAGGAGTTTCATGAGCCTCCTTGAGAATAACATCTTTGAGACTTTGAACTTGAGGAACTGCAATGCGTCCTTCGAAAAACACAGTTCCCTTGTCATCAATTGAGAAGGAGTTAAATTTCTCCTTTCCTTGTTTGATGTGTTCTACCATCTTCTTGATTTCAGCATCACGAAGTTGTTCAGAACGAATCTTGTCCTCGAGAGTTGGACTGGCTGTCAAGCTAGCAAGATAGCCTTGAGGAACAAGACCAAGGTTCAGCTTCTGGAATTCTTCATGAAGTGGAGGTTGGCTTTCCATGATCATGAGATTATTGCAATACGACTTGCGACTGAGAGCATCGGCCATAACATTAGCCTTGCCTGGAGTGTAAGAAATGGTGAGATCAAAGTCTTTAATCTTTTCAATCCATCTCCTTTGCCTGAGGTTTAGATCTGGCTGAGTGAAGATGTATTTCAGACTCTTGTGATCGGAAAAGATTTCAGTGCGATTACCCAACAAGTATTGCCTCCATTTCTTGAGGGCAAACACAACTGCTGCAAGTTCTAGGTCATGTGTGGGATAGTTTTGCTCATGTGCATTCAACTGACGTGAAGCATAAGCCACAACTTGACGTTCTTGCATAAGAACTGCACCTAGACCTTGGAGAGATGCATCGCAGAATATCTGGAAAGGTTTGGTAGTATCTGGGCCAACCAGAACTGGGGTAGAAGTGAGTTTAGTCTTCAGGAGATTGAAACTTTCCTCACACTGTGGAGACCAAACGAACTTCTTGTCCTTCTTGGTGAGATCAGTGAGAGGTTTGGCAATCTTGGAAAAGTTTTGGACGAAACGACGGCAATAGCTAGCGAAGCCAAGAAAGCTTCTTACTTGCTTCACCGTCTTAGGAGGTTTCCAATCAACAATTGCTTTAACCTTTTCTGGATCAATGGCTATGCCCTTGGCGGAGATGACATGACCAAGGTAAGCAACTTCTGGAATCCAGAATTCACAGTTGGAGAATTTGGCATACAGACGATGCTCGCGAAGCTTCATGAGAGTGAGACGAAGATGTTCTCCATGCTCTTCCTTAGATTTTGAGTAGACCAGAATGTCATCAAGATATACCACAACGAACTTGTCGAGGTATTCATGGAAGACAGAATTCATGAGTCTAGAGAATGTCGCCGGTGCATTGGTGAGACCAAAGGACATGACGGTGTATTCATATAGACCGTACCGAGTGGTGAAAGCTGTTTTTGGAATATCTTCCTTTCTGATATTTATTTGATGGTAACCCATTCTCAAGTCCAACTTGGAGAATATTGAGGCTCCAGCAAGTTGATCAAAAAGATCATCGATACGAGGAATTGGATACTTGTTTTTGATGGTTTTCTCGTTGAGAGGACGATAGTCAACAACGAGTCTCTTTGTTTGATCCTTCTTCGCAACGAACAGAGTTGGGCAACCCCAAGCCGAAGAACTAGGCTGAATGTAACCTTTTTCCATATACATATCGATTTGCTCCTTCAACAATTTCAGTTCAGGAGGAGCTATCTTGTATGGATGCTTAGAGATTGGAGCAGTATCTGGTTCAAGCTCGATCACGAACTCAACTGCTCTGTCCGGAGGCATCCCTGGCAACTCTTCTGGAAAGACGTCAGGGAATTCACAAACCACCGGAACATTTTCAAGTAGAGGTAGAGGTTTAGCATCGAGGGTGTAAAGCTGAACAGAACTTGATTCATTTGGAGAATAGACTATCTGGCCAGAAGGGTGGAACAGAGTTATTGACTTCTGAGCACAATCAATCGTAGCTTTATTGGCCTTCAACCAATCCATGCCAAGAATGACATCAATGTCAGAATTGCCAAGCAGAATGAGGGAAGCAAGGAATATGTGACCTCCAATTAGGATCTGATTCCTGTGAATGATCTTGTAAGTTTGCATAGTTGCTCCAGGGGAGTTTACTACTAGCGGGGAACCCAAACCAACAAAAGGTAGTTTAACTGATGTTGCAAAGATCTTTGACACGAAAGAATGCGATGCCCCGGTATCAAACAACACTTTAGCTGGGTTAGAGTTTACGGGGAATGTACCGAGAACGACGTCAGCAGCTTCCTCAGCTTTGTCGACCTTGACATGATTCACCCTCGCGATCCTCCCGACAGGCCTTTTGTTGGAGTTGAAGGCTTTAGCCGGGGGAGCACGCACCATTGTCTGATTTGTGTTGGGACGAGGTGGTGGTGGAGGTAGCTGGCTCTGAGTGCACTTGTCAGCGTAGTGCCCCGTCTGCTTGCATTTGTAGCAAGTGACGACACGAGGTGCATCTGGCCTTGGCTGCCCCATTGAAAACCTCTGACCATGCATCTGAGATGGGTTGGGTGGGCGGGGAGCAGAGCCTGGAGAAGCTTGGGCATATGGAGCCCGAGTGACAGCACCATTTGGCACCCAGATGCGGCGCTTTTGCGGAGGGGTGGTCATGTTGGAGGAGGAACCACCCTCACGAGAGTGCTTTCGAGACTCCTCGAACGCCTTGCGCCCATTTTCTTCATTGAGAGCGGTGTTCACGAGCTCCTCGAAGTCTTTGGCCTTGATGTTGGTGAGGGCATACTTGAGTTCCGGGTTAAAACCTCGGCGGAACCTTGCCATCTTCTTAGCCTCAGTGGACACCTCATCACCAGCGTAACGAGCGAGGCGATAGAACTCATTCTGATAGCCAATGACGTCCAGCTTGCCCTGCTTGAGAGAGCAAAACTCCTCACGCATCCTTTCCATGAGACCATCTGGGATGTGGTGCTTCAGGAAGGCACCCTTGAAACAACCCCAGGTGATTGGGTATCCAGCTCTCATGGTCTGGTAGTTCACCCACCAAGTAGCTGCCTGACCCTTCAGCAAATAGGAAGCATACTTGACTTTGTCTTCCTCAGCAACGTGAGCAATGTCCAGAGCCCTGGCCATCTCCCGGATCCAGTCATCAGCATCCAGAGGCTCGCGTGTTGCCACGAAAGCTCTCGGCCCCAGACTTAGAAACTCCTCGATGGTGACTCGTGGAGCATTCTGGTTGTTGTGCTGATTAGCCTGGAACTGGGCCATCTGCGTCACGACCTGAGTCATTTGAGTCAACAGCTCCGTGATTGGCGGTGGCTCAGGCGGGTTGTTCCTTGTTGGCGGCATCCTGAATAGACATGCATTTTAGCACAACAACAGAAAAGGATAGACTTGGTAACCGAAAAGAGAGATTATTCCGACGCATGACTAGATAACCAACAGGTACATCATCACATGTTCAAATACATCAGAATATCCAACACACCAATACATGGTTCGAAAGCCAAAGGATAACTAAACATAGGTAAGAATGGATACATCGGTACTCTCATGCTCATCACGCAGGACGGCGGTGAGTAGTACGACGAGGGGTACGGTGAGGAGCACGCCCACGAAAGTAGGTAGAACGACGATCCACATAGATCTGACGTGGTCTGAGAGCGACTCTAGGTGTGGTGAAGTACATAGCGTCGACTCCCTGTGCTCCAAAACGTGGAATCCCAGTGTAACCAGCACCGAGGTTGAGGAGTAGACCTCTGATCGGCTCGTAACCTCCAGCATCTGGCAGACAATGACCAACTGGCTGATCGAAACGTGCAAAGCGCTCATCTCCAACAAAGTCTGTGGTGTACATCGCCAGACGAGTCAAAGCAAGGTAGAGCTGCTCTCTGACTGAAGCCAACTCCTGAGAGAGTGTGGTGGCAACTGCGTCACTGTGCCTCACAAACTGAGCGGTGGTGTGCAGCCTGGTGTTATCATGCTCGTAGACATCTAGGTTGTCGTAGAGAGTGAAGTGAGCTCCCTCCGAAGTGATGTAACCACGGGGGATGTGGCGATAGATAGAATCTTCAAATCCCCGGTAGTCAGCACGAAGGACGGTGAGACTCACATAAGCTGCCTGCTGCACGGCCATATCCACTGTGGAACCTACTGCCTCGTAGCGCTGGACAACGCTCATGCCATCATCTGACAGAATGTAGACGATAGCCTGGTAGTAGGTCTGGTCAAACTCTCGCTGCTGCTCGTAGACCTGGTACTCTGGTGCCCAACGGAACCCCAGATAAATGACCATGTCTCTCAGCATCTCCGGATAACCGGCATTGCTCTCGCAACGAGTCATCCGAACCACCTGCGGGAAGAACCTGAGATCCATCTGCAGATGATCGGGGAAGTTTTGATTAGACGCCGGTAGAAGAACTGAAGTGGAAAGCAACAACAAGGTTTCAACGGACGAAAAGGATGTTGAGAAGAACAAGATATCGAAGCAACAACGGGAAACACGAGACCAAAAACTCCTGAGGTACTACGGAAAACCCATCCGGGCTTCCAAAGGATCAATATCTACTGCTTAAGGAATAGAGGATTTGCTTCCGGGGCTTACACGCCTCCGTTCTCAATCATGAGTAGGCAACATGATAAATCATGTCACAACCACCTCCATTCCTATGGTCTAGTAGATATAACTATCCTTGAGAAACCAGGATACGTGAAATCGTAACTTGAAAGTTTAGGTGAGAAGAGAAAACAACATTGCACTTCCTTACCAGAAAAGGGTGGGTGGGTGGGGAAAGAAGAAAAATGGCAGAATTCCTACTCTCACGTTTCATTTTTCCTATATAGCTACAAAATAGTTTCTAGACTCAACTGCGACCAGTAAAAGGGATCCTACAGGCAGACAGGCTCTGATACCATTTGTCGCACCCGGACTTCTAGAGGATACTCGCAGTTCCGTTGAACAGTAGTGGATTGGATTACGGGGCTTACCGGCACCCGCATCTCTTACGAGTAGGCCAACACACGTATGTGTGACAACCAACCCCTATCTGTTCAGCGTCTACGTAAACCATCCCATAGAAATCAGGATACTACCATTGACGTACTTCATACCATACACACATGGTACGTCAACGGCGTTGAACAAAATGATAACACAACAGATCTCTAAGACACAAAAGATGGAAATAAGTTGCAAATAGCTCTCACTAGAGCAGAGATAGCAAATACAATCATCCAGAGGACACATGTCCCAACATAACATCATTACATCTCAGCGGAAGCATTCAAAGGGTCTGAGTACAGACAAATCCAAATAGGCTTAAGAAGCCGGGAATGAAAAGAAGACGGAGCCCATCCACGATGTCTCGGATCCTGCCCGGGTCCGCTACCTACTCGTCAGCAGTCTCGTCAAACTCCACGTAGTAGCCATCACGGGGATCCTCGTAAGTGTAGTCTGCGGAAACCACAGCCCCAAAGGGGTCAGTACATAAACGTACTGGCAAGCAAGACTCACAGTTCACCAAAGTGTAGCCCGTCAACACCAAGCACAGATGCCTTGGGTTCAACGGAAGAAAGGGATATAAAAGATGCTGCAACTGGCTGCACTAACCAACTACAGAACATACTACAACTTCCGGCTATCAGAAAGGGGATAAGATAGCGTATCGTAACCAACTACAACTAACCACCACACAAACCCATCCTGGATCTCGCCCCTTATCCAAAGAAGCAATCCGAGGATAACTCACACAGTTGGATTAATGATGGATCCAATTGTTGTGTCAATAAGCCTATTACTAGTCAAGTTATCATTAGTTAGGTGTAAGTTGTTCTGAGTACTTGTTAGCCAGTACTTTCACCAAGTCAACCATAACCGCGGAAAACACGGCTTCTCGAGAAGATTTATCCCTGCAGGGGTGCACCAATTTGGCCGTACACGTAAGAATAACCCGCCAGATGGGAAGGCCTTTCCCACCAAGCGGGGCACTCAACACAACTCAACTCTCCTTCGCATAAAGCCCAAAGCACCACGTGATGTGCGTGCGCGGCTAATCGAGCCCCACGAAGAAAAGGGGACCCTCATAGCACTGGAAGACCACGCCGCCCTAAATGCCGACTACAAAAGTTCCACCCTGGCCTCGGGTTCGTACCTGCATATGCGTGCATCAAATGGAAAGCCCGAACAAAGTGTGGTGATTTGGACGAGATGCGAATTGAATCAAATTGAGGGGGGCGCCCATACACGCTTCCCACATGCGGATAGTGCGCTCATCATGGATCAGTAGACAAGACCCTTTTCCTAATTAGGGTCGACACTAGCAGGCCTCAAAACCACGCCGGGCCTCCTGCCGGTGCCTTATCAGCAAATTATTATTACCTCAAATTAACAGGTTGTTGTTTAACATCGAGCCCCAGAACATAATCAAATATGATAACAGAAAGTAACTGATAACAGACTCGAGCAAAAACAACCCTAAGCATGCTAGTAAGACACGGGCCCAAGCAACGGGGTTATAGGACTGGAGGTGAGGCAATATCAGGGTTCAGGGTATCATGTGATAGGTTCGTAACAGAAGCAACGATACATATGGCTAGCAGAAATAGATAACGGAAGTATCGGTAACCAATGTTGAAAGTGAAGGGAATATGCCCGAGAGGCAATAATAAAATGGTTATTATCTTATTCCTTGTTTATGATGAATGTTTATTTCTCATGCTAGAATTGTATTAACCGAAAAGGTTGATACATGTGTGCTTAATAAACAAACAATGGTTCCTAGTAAAGCCTCTCTTTTAACTAGCTCGTTGATTAATAGATGATCGAGGTTTCCTGATCATGAACATTGGATGTTATTAATAACGGGGTCATGTCTTTAGAAGAATGATGTGATGAACATATACCCAAAGAGAATATAGCAATGCGATCAAGTCATTTAGTTTACATTGTTATATCAAACATACGAAGTAACTTATTCCTTAGACCATGAGATCATGTCAATCACTGATACCGGAAGAATGCTTTGATGGCATCAAACGTCACACCGTAACAGGGTGACTATAAAGGTGTCGTTAAGTATTCGGAAAGTATTAGTTGAGGATCATGGATCAAGAGTGGGATTTTTCCATCCAAATGACGGAGAGATATACTCTGGGCCCTCTCGGTGATATCACACCGAAACCGCTTGCAAGCACGTGATATGATCACAAGGATGTTATATCACGGGAACGAGAAAAGAGTACTTGTCGGTAACGAGATTGAACAAGGTATGGTTGATACCAATGATCGAATCTCGGACAAGTAAAATATCGCGAGACAAAGGGAATAGTTCACGGCGTTGTTGGTTCACACGATCACGAGAGTCATCGTTGAATATATAGGAGTCATCACGGATCTCCAGATCCCGCTGTTGATTATTGATCGGAGAGGAGTCTCGATCATGTCTATCTTATTCGCGAACTGTAGGGTGACACTTAAGGTTCGATGCCGCGTTTGAGAGGATACGGAATATCGAAGAATATTTTGGACAGCACCGAAATTGTTTCGGGGAAAATTGAAATAGTTCAAGGGGTTTTTCGTCGAATGGTTGTTAATAGAATTAACAAATTATTCGAGGTGCTTTATGCAAATGTTTGTTAATAGAATTAACAAATGCAGAAATAAAGAAATAAAAATGTTTTATTGATTTATTAAAGAAAAACTCTTGGATTTTCTAAGTGGGGTTTAAAGGAAAATGAGTGGGTGTGAGTGGAGTGTCCACTCACATCATGAGGGAAGAGGTGGGGGCACACCATGGGGCTGGCCGCACCCCCCTTGGGCTGCCTCCCCCCTCTCCTATAAAAGGAGGGTGAGAGCTCTCCCTCCTCCACACACTTGGCCACTTCCATTTCCCTCCACCCGCTGCTCCATTTCATGGTCTCCGTCTTGGCGAAGCCCTGACCGTGGGATTCTTCACCACCACCACGTCGTCGTGCTGCTGGAGTTCCGAGGGATCCTCTACTTCCGCGCCCCGCTGGAACGAGGGAACGGAGGTCGTCATCAACCGTACGTGTGACCGATCACGGATGCACCGCCGGATTGCGGTGCCATCTTCTCGCTATCGGGATCGGTGTGAGTACGACTACGCCAACAACGAGATTTGATCTCGTACCACTTTGAGTCTTCGAGGGTATGTGTTCTCCTTAACCCTCTTGTTGCCCGTTGCAATTCGTCTCCTAGATTAGATCTTGGCCTTTCGGGTGTCTCTCGTGTAGGAAAATTTTTGTTTTCTATGCTACGTTCCCCTTCAGTGGTATCAGAGCCGGATCTATGCGTAGATGTTTTGTACGGGTAGAACACATAGGTGTATGTGGGCGTTGATGATCATGTTATTACCTCCTTGACTATTTTATGATCTTAGTGGCATAGTGGGATGAAGCGGCCCGGACTAACCTTACATGTCCACGTACATGAGACTTGTTCCACAACTAACATGCAACTTGTATTGCATAAGTGGCTTGCGGGTGTCTGTTTCTCCTACTATAGTTAAGATCTAATCTATGAAGGGTTGTTAAAAATGTGTTTATCAACGTTGTGGTTGATGTTCGTAGGTATGAACAGTTCTATCCTCGAAAGCCCTAAGCCACGTAAAATATGCAAAAATAAATTAGAAGCGTCTAACTAGTTTTTGCTGGGCATGTGAATTGATATGGTCAATATTACAAATTTGATTATGAGATGATCTATTTTGTAAATTATTGATATACCGGAAGGTATCCATATGGTTGTCTTCTTATTGATGGACAATCAAGTTTGGGGTACCGTGGTACTTGGTACCACGCCGGTGGAATGATTGAGATCATACCATAATGCACATGATGGAGATCAAGTGCAAGAAGGACCATATCATGTCACGTTATCCTTTCATGTGATGTCTGTGATGTTAATCCTTTTTATGCATCTTGTTTTGCTTAGATAACGATGGTAGCATTATAAGATGATCCCTCTCACTTAATATCAAGATAATAATGTGTTCTTCCTTAAAGTATGCACCGTTAAGAAAGTTCGTCGTTTCGAGACACCACGTGATGATCGGGTGTGACAGACTCAACGTTCGCATACAACGGGTGTTTTCAAGCCTAGCATGTACAGACATGGCCTTGAAACACACGCAATACTACGGTTCTACTTGGCGAGCCTAGCATGTACAGACATGGCCTCGGAACACGTAACCGAAAGGTAAAGCATGAGTCATATGGATGATATGATGAACATGTTGATGTTCGCCTTTGAAGCTACATCATCTCACGTGATGATCGGTTTTGGTGTAGTGAATTTGGTTTGTGTAATCACTAAAGACGACTAAGGGGGATGTTGTTTTTGACTGGGAGTTCATGGTTTAATTTTTGAATTAACTTGAACCTATTTATCATGAACAACCAATCAAAGCGAATTTGCACAAATTGTAGTATTCATTGGCATCTATAATTACCTTACACTTAGATTGTTAATTGAGATATAACTGTTATGATCTGGTAAATACCATTTAAGATTGGTACCGTATTAGTGAAATTTAAAATTGAGTCCTATTGTATAATTTTGGTATTTCCTACCTAGCTCCATATGGTTAATGATTGATTGATCTAAAGAGCAACCAATTCCTACTTAGAATCTAGAGTCATGGTGACTTCCATATTACTTTATCTTCAAAAGAATGTTTTGTTGATCAAGGTGATTTAGGAACTGAAAAGAGTTGTTTTCAGAAACAATCAAGTGAAAGATATATTTATATCTAGAAACTTATTTGTAGCAACATGACTGAGTAAAATTTAGCGTGACAATGTTTGCTTATATTATCTGAATATATGCAATGATTGAAGACGCTAGGCGTTTGAATATTCCAAGAAGTTGGGCGCTAAAAAAAATTATCCTCTAAATCCCTTCCTTCGAGCTATAGTAGCTTAATCATAAAATTGTTATGATAGGATGGATTAAAAGTATGGTTAAAGTCATTTACCTTACTTGGAGATTGCTAAGAGTGGAATCTAGAAGAATACTATTAATATGGTGATATTAGTAGAACAATCAAACTCAAAGTATGACTCAATGGGTGATAGTATATGACTAACACGCCAAAGAAAATGAGCTAGTAAGACTAGCATTGTTTGATGTTGAATGATTCTTCTATAAAGGAAAGGGTATATTGAAAATAGAATTACAAAAGATATATGGCAGAAAAAGAAGATAACTGAAAGTCCAGCTCAGGAGTATATGCTTGATATACAAGTTATAGATGTATTACTAGTTAACAAAGTATTTTTGGGTATTTTGATACCACATTGGTTGGTATGAGTTGTCATACAAAGCAACGCAATGAAAGAAATACAAGGGCCTAAAAGGAACTAGTAATAGATGTGGAATCGATTATGACAAGAACATAAATAAAGTGTTATTGTGTTCATTGTCGTATCGAACCAACCAGTCAAGATTTATTTGAAGAACTTAATAATTTGTTATTTTGTTCTAGTCTTTTGTGAGAACAAATGAGATTGTTCAAACTATGATCATATTCCATAATTGATGGATATGTTAATATAAATCATGTTGGTAAAGTAAACATCTATAAGACTAAATGCTAAACGTTGCAAGACGTTGAAGAGTTTCACTTAAATTGTGACACCACCATTTTAGTTCATATCAGAAAGGAAAACATGAAGGAACTCCATATTGATGGACTTCCGGAGTCATTTTATTGACGCTTGTGAGACCTCTTCCAAAACATGACTAGAATTCCGTTCTTAGGCCAAAGTAGAATGGACGACTAATTTAGTGGAGATTATACATATTGATGTATATAGTCCATTATGTGTAGTCATGTATGGTGGATTAATTTTTCCTTCATAAAATTCTGTCGATGATTTAAGTAGATATGTGAGTATATCTATTTAAAGGGAACAGAGTTTGACATTTTGAATTGGTTCAAAAGGTTGTTAATATGAAGTTAAAATCAATGTAACAAGATAATCAAGTATTTATGATTGGATCATAAAGGATAAAGTTTGAGTTACAAATTTAGCAAAACATCTGAGAAGTTGCAGAATTGTTCTACAACTTATACTTCTCGAATACCCCACATTAGATTGGAGTATTCAAAATACAAAATCAAACCCTGTTTGACATGGTAAGATTAATAAAATTGCCATTATAATTTTTTAGTTTATACATTAGTGACAACCGTTTTTCCACTGAAAAGAGCACCATCATGATCCGCTGAAATTGACAACATATAAGATATGGTTTGGGTAGTGACCCAAATTGTCACTTTCTTAAGTTTTGGTATGCATAGCATGTGTAAAATGTTTACAACCAAAATAGGATAAATATATGTTTATAAGGTTATCCCAAATAAAACATTGGGTATTTCTCCTATCACCGAACCAAAAGACAAATGTTGTTTGTCAGAAAGGGTTGATTTCTCGAGAAAGTAGTTCTTGCGAAACAAGTGAGTGGGAGCACAGTACAAACTCAACAAGGTTAGAGAATCTTCGTTATCATGTCAAGAGTAGCGCAGCACTGGAAGTTGTTCCGGGGTTTACTATTTTGACTAAGTAGAAGACACTACAAATGTTGTAGATACTTCAAATGAGTTTGCGAACTGTACCAGAAAAGTCCAAAAACTTTGTACTTAGAACAACTTGTGGTTTAAGTGTAAAGTGTTGTTTTGGCAACAAAAGGACCTGGACCTTATAAAGGAAGCAAATGATGGGCCCTGACTTCGTAAAATTGACTATGAGTCATTATATCCGCCATAGTATCCTTGTATGAATATCAAGTATGTGACTTGGTAGTCCTTTCGATAGGCATGATGCCTAGCGATAGCAAAAGGGTCTATATAGCGACAAAGACATGGATTTTACATCTTATTAAAATTGTACTTATCGAAAAGTTGTTTTCGACGAAGTTCAAAGAGTTAACTACTACAAGATTTTGATCTTCCGTAGTGATGCTTTAGTCTTTGCGGATAGTTCTAGCAAAAAGTTACATATTATGATATGGTAGTTGAATAACAAAACCAACTCTCCTCTCGAGGAAGTTTGATCAAGGATGTGTACTTGACACAGTCTGAGAGTTTTGGAAAATTCAAAAGGTTGCTAGAAAGGTATGCACACTTCAATGGTTGAAATGAGCATAACGAAGTTGAAATCTTTACCTTAATGAAGTTATCAAAAGAGTTTGATTCCATCATGAACGATAAAGATGCTTGTAAAGTTACAAGAAATTAAGTGGGAGCGCTATGACATATTTCCAATACTTTATGTAGATGACATATGGTTGATTGGAAAATATGTATTTTAAATTAACACGGTTAAGATTTTCATATTGATGAAAGGCTTGGAAGATATTGGGCATCGATGTCTATAAAAGATGGATTCAAGCGCCTAATATGATTAAAGCCAAATTACATAGATGAAATATTGAAGTAAGTCAATATAAAATTGATAAGAAGGAGTTCTTGTCACATGGAAAATAATTGAGCAAGATTCATGTGTTTTGACACATGATGAGCATCATTGAAATTGAGATTTCTAAGTCATGTTTCCATGCTATGTACACAACCAGATGAGTCCTATGCTATAAAATGTTATAGTAGGATAATTCATATGATGATTAGACGACAGTGGGAGAGATCCTTGTGTCATTTTAGAAATGCTAAGGATATGTTTTCCCATATAGTAATGACAAAATATTAGTTGTAATATGTTACACTAATAGTCTTGTCATTTATTCAAGTAATTTTATCTCAAATAAAATATGTGATGAAGGGTAGCACAATAGGATGGAAGAAAGTTCCATTCTGGATTTGAAAGAGTTTGAAAATTAAAATATTGTGACAGATACTACAACAAAGGCTAAAGTATATCGTTGTGTTGACAACTGATAATAAGCGTATTTTGTGTCAAGGAGTTCTTTATTGAACTTGGTGAATTTCCAAGAATGCTGAAACTATGAAGCTACATTTTCACAATGTTAGTAACATCAGTTTAAGCTGAGGAATTAAGGTATCACCCGAACTTGGTGAGTTTCCAAGAATGCTAACACTATGAAGCTACATTTTCACAATGTTAGTGACATCAGTTTAAGCTGAGGAATTAAGTTTTCATCAATTGACCATATATATATACAAAGCCATCTCATTAGAGAATGAGTGATGCGTGTAGACGCAAAGAACATGCAAATACAATAGGACCTGAACAGTTCAGATCTTTTTGATGATGTTTACCGCATGCGAAGCATGGTAATAACACTGGTACACCATATGTGTTAAAGTGCTTATAGACTAGATTATTGACTCTAGTGCAAGTGGGAGACTGAAGGGAATATGCCCGAGAGGCAATAATAAAATGGTTATTATCTTATTCCTTGTTTATGATGAATGTTTATTTCTCATGCTAGAATTGTATTAACCGGAAACGTTGATACATGTGTGCTTAATAAACAAACAATGGTTCCTAGTAAAGCCTCTCTTTTAACTAGCTCGTTGATTAATAGATGATCGAGGTTTCCTGATCATGAACATTGGATGTTATTAATAACGGGGTCATGTCATTAGAAGAATGATGTGATGAACATATACCCAAAGAGAATATAGCAATGCGATCAAGTCATTTAGTTTACATTGTTATATCAAACATACGAAGTAACTTATTCCTTAGACCATGAGATCATGTCAATCACTGATACCGGAAGAATGCTTTGATGGCATCAAACGTCACACCGTAACAGGGTGACTATAAAGGTGTCGTTAAGTATTCGGAAAGTATTAGTTGAGGATCATGGATCAAGAGTGGGATTTGTCCATCCAAATGACGGAGAGATATACTCTGGGCCCTCTCGGTGATATCACATCGAAACCGCTTGCAAGCACGTGATATGATCACAAGGATGTTATATCACGGGAACGAGAAAAGAGTACTTGTCGGTAACGAGATTGAACAAGGTATGGTTGATACCAATGATCGAATCTCGGACAAGTAAAATATCGCGAGACAAAGGGAATAGTTCACGGCGTTGTTGGTTCACACGATCACAAGAGTCATCGTTGAATATATAGGAGTCATCACGGATCTCCAGATCCCGCTGTTGATTATTGATCGGAGAGGAGTCTCGATCATGTCTATCTTATTCGCGAACCGTAGGGTGACACTTAAGGTTCGATGACGCGTTTGAGAGGATACGGAATATCGAAGAATATTTTGGACAGCACCGAAATTGTTTCGGGGAAAATTGAAATAGTTCAAGGGGTTTTTCGTCGAATGGTTGTTAATAGAATTAACAAATGATTCGAGGTGCTTTATGCAAATGTTTGTTAATAGAATTAACAAATGCTGAAATAAAGAAATAAAAATATTTTATTGATTTATTAAAGAAAAACTCTTGGATTTTCTAAGTGGGGTTTAAAGGAAAATGAGTGGGTGTGAGTGCTCCACTCACATCATGAGGGAAGAGGTGGGGGCACACCATGGGGCTGGCCGCACCCCCCTTGGGCTGCCTCCCCCCTCTCCTATAAAAGGAGGGTGAGAGCTCTCCCTCCTCCACACACTTGGCCACTTCCATTTCCCTCCACCCGCTGCTTCATTTCATGGTCTCCGGCTTGGCGAAGCCCTGACCGTGGGATTCTTCACCACCACCACGTCGTCGTGCTGCTGGAGTTCCGAGGGATCCTCTACTTCCGCGCCCCGCTGGAACGAGGGAACGGAGGTCGTCATCAACCGTACGTGTGACCGATCACGGATGCACCGCCGGATTGCGGTGCCATCTTCTCGCTATCGGGATCGGTGTGAGTACGACTACGCCAACAACGAGATTTGATCTCGTACCACTTTGAGTCTTCGAGGGTATGTGTTCTCCTTAACCCTCTTGTTGCCCGTTGCAATTCGTCTCCTAGATTAGATCTTGGCCTTTCGGGTGTCTCTCGTGTAGGAATTTTTTTGTTTTCTATGCTACGTTCCCCTTCAGAAAGGAACACAATGGTTCATGTGAGTGATAACTTGCCTGCAAACTCAGCAGCCTGGTACTGAGCTAGATCCTCAGAAGGGGTGTCGTAAGTATCGTCTGTCTCAACATCGTCGTCTATCCGAGAAGAAGCAAACAAACAATACAGGAAGATAAACAATCAATATCATGGCATAGTGCACAATCATGGGATGATGCATGTCAAGTTAATGGATGCATCAAAATAAACTAGTTGACATGGTAACACAATTTAAATGGACACATATGCAATTTTGAGTTGCATATGAAAAGCCCATGAATTTTGGTTGAAACAATTGTTTTCCAATTAACCAACAGGTGAAAGTGGATTAGTATGATGCATGGATGAGGAAAACAACAAAATAACAACCATAGAACCAGTTGGAAATAAGGTTTACCAATTTAGAATTTATTTATTAAGTTAGGGAATTTTGGTTCCTTAAAGGGATTACACAAATAGTTGTTGTTTTCACCAATTTAAGTTGTGCAAAATAAATAACAAAATTCATATTGGAAAAGATCACAAAATTTTAGTTGGATTACATGTTTCAAATATTGAAAAAGGAGTTAGGATGAATTTATTATGACTTAAACAAAATTAAACAAGTTTTAAATGAATTTAAAACAAGTTTGAATATTATTTGAATTTTATTTGTTCCAATCATAAATTCAAATTCATATTTGAAAAGTTTATACTTTTCTAGTTTGAAAACATATTTTACATGTTCAAGAATAATTTATTTTGAGCAATTTATGAATTTAGCAATTTTAAATAATTTAAACAAGGTTTAAATTATTTAAGCAATTTTAATTATTCAAACCATGAAACAAAATTTATATTTGAAAAGATGGTTCAAAATGGTATGGAAAACATATTTTATTTGCATTATTTGGATTAAGTATGAATTAGTTATGGATTTTAGCAATTACAAATGAATTATTTGAATTCAAATTTGAAATGCATTTGGAAAATTGCAAAACAGAAAACAAATGCTATAATTAGATAGAGAATTAAATTTGGAGCAGTGCACATATTTTATTTTTGTTATTTGGAATTATAAAATAAAAGTTATTAGGGTTTTAGTTTTAGTGACCAATCTGTAATTCAAAAGGGCTTGTTTTAAAACAGAAAAGCTGGAAAACATTTTTGTACCGCACAGGGATCTACCCTAGACACTGCCAGTGGGCCTAGGGCCACTGGGTGCTTGCGTGGCAGCAGCAGTGGCTGACACGGGGGGCCACCCTGTCAGCGCGCTGCGCAAAAACTTGGTTTGTATTCCGCGGCGAGGGGGACTCGAACCCACGACCGTGCGCGAGCGAGGGAGCAGTGCTACCACTGCGGTAATCGTTCAGTTTTGACAGTAACAAGGGCGCGAACAGGTTATTCTTCAGATCCGCGCCTATCTGAACTTTACGCGCGCGTTGGAATGAACTCCGTCAGAGAAACGAGGCCGGCGGCGATCACCGTGGTGCTGTGCTCGTGCTGCTGTGATGGGGTGTGCTGTGTTGCGTGTGCAGTGCTGTGGATGCGAGCGTGCAGAGGAGGAGGGAAACGGAGGTCACGGTGGCTCACCGGCGGTTGTAGTCGAGCAGAGGCTCGGGGCAGAACCGGTAGCGGCAACGACATGGACGGCGGCGGCGATCTGGACGTGCTCCGTGCCCGCGGTGGTGTCCAAAGGCTCGAGGGTGACGCGGTGTTCCGATTCCCGTAGCTAGCGTGGTCGATGGAGGGCTGCTGCGGTGGCTGCCATGGCGGATTCAGACGGTGGCGCGCTCCGGTGAGTGGTTGCAGTGAGGGGAACGGGGCAGAGAGGTGGCGATCGGCGGCGGAGCGCGAGGGAGATGGGAGCCTAGGGTTTAGGGTTGCGGCGCGGGGACCTAGGGGGGCTATATAGGGGGTACGGTGGCTCCTGGCCGTCTGCTCGCAACGGTGCCGCCGTGGCACCGGCCGATGTCGCGCCGTACAGAAGGAAGAAAGGAGGGGGAGGAGCGAAGGGGTACGCGGGCCAGCGCGGGGAGAAATGGGCTGGGCCGCGTGGGTTTCCTGCCGCGCGCGCGTTAGCTTTTCCTTGTTTTTTTTTTGTTCTTCTGTTTTTTTTTTTGCAGGAATAAGAATAGGAAGAAAAAGGAGGGTTTTAAGTTAGTAAAAATTGTAGAAAAATTAGGGTGAGTTAGTAAGGTCAAAAACAACCAAATGCCAAGTTTTGTTTTACAAAAATTTCAAAATACTTGCTGTTTGCAAAATGGTTTAAATTTGAATTAATTTGAGTATTAATTGAATTATGGAAAACAAGGATTTAATTACTTGGAACCCTATTGTTTAATTATAAACAATTGATTAGGATGGTTGTATAATTTGCATAAATTCAAATTGGGTGATGTTTGATGATTTGATTTGAACTTTGAAAGTGATTTGGAAATAATTGATTGATTAAAACCATCATTTTAATAGTTGAGCATTATGGAATAAAATGAAAACCAATTGGTTGTTTTTATTTGAACTCTTGATTTAAGAGGTTGTAACATAACAAGTATGAAATAAATGTTTGAATAAAGTTTGAATTTCAACTGTGAAAACAGAGTAAAACAGAAGCAAACAAATGGAAAACAAAATAAACAAATGCAAACAATTTAATGAATATGATGACATGATGCAAAACCTTAATTAAACAAGAAATCAAACATGCTAGGGGTGGTTTTTCATACTTGGGATGTTACATGCTCCCTCTTGGAGTTACTAGCATCTGCTTGGCCAGAGCATCTACTAATAACGGAGAGCATGCAAGATCATACATAACATATGCATGAAGTAACATGATAGATTGATAATCAGAAGACATAGCATTCAACATTCATCAGATCCCAACAAACACAACATGTAGCATTACATAAAGATGATCTTGATCATGTTAGGCAGCTCACAAGATCTAAACATGAGGTAAAAAGTGGAGATAAAAACCATCTAGCTACTGCTTTGGACCCGTAGTCCATGGATGAACTACTCACGCATCAGTTTGGAGGAGGACATGGTGGTGTAGACCCCTCCGGTGATGAATTCCCCTCCCGGTAGGGTGCCGAGGAGAGCTCCAGAACCCTCCCGATCTCGGGACAACGATGACGGCAGCCTCGGGTGTTTCTCGGGAAAAAGTGGGATATATTTAGGGTTTACATCTCGGGGGGTATAAATAGGCAAAAGGGCAAAGGGGGTGGAGGACGGGGGGGGCACACCACCCCATGGCGCGGCCAGGGGTGCGCCGACCTATGCTGTGGTCCCCCTTAGGCCCCCCTCCGGGTCTCTTCGGGACTCCGTGGAACCTTCGTGAATTCTAAGACTTCCGGGCTTCGAATTTTCCAATTCCAAGAATATCCAGAACAACTTTTCTGAAACTAAAAACAACAAAAAACAGGGAACTGGCTCTGTGGTATCTTGTCAATAGGTTAGTCCGGAAAATCGATAAAAATGACATAAAGTGTATAACAAACATGTGGGAAACAGTAAGAAAACAACATGGAACATCAGAAATTAAGGATACGTTTATGACGTATAAAAATCCCCAAGCTTAGTTCCTACTCGTCCTCGAGTAGGTAAACGATAAAAACACACAATTTCCGAGGTGACATGCTACCAACATAAACTTGATCATCAATAAAGTAAAATCCTAAGTAAGATGAGATCATAGAACTTTAACACAAGCATGATAAATCGAACTATAATAATAAAGCATAGCAATCACCTTGCATCATGAGAAGTAACTCAAAAAAAGATCATGAATAACAACGCAGCGAAAGATATACGTTTGTTGAAAGTATAGAGAAAACATGCAAAGTGATATTTCGCTAGTCCTTAAGAGTGGGGCAAAACATAAATGCCAGGACACCTTCAAAGTTCATGAGGAAGACTAGAACAAATAATTAGAGAACAAGCAATAACACATCATGAATCAATTAATAATGTTTTTGGGACAAATGCACATAAAACTTAGAATGGAAACTATGCTCTCTCAACCATGCATAAAGTTAGAAGATGGAGACCCAACATAAAAGTAAAAGAAAGGCCCTTCGCAGATGGAAGCAGGGATCAACTCATGTGCTAGAGCTTTTATTTTATTAAACAGAGGTGTATAAAAGCTTGACACTCCTCCCATCCATCTTACACAAACCATGTCTAACCGAATCCTTGGGTGCCTACCAACAATCACATACCGTGGAGGAGTGTCTATAGTTCAAGAGAGGTGTATGCTTATGTCAACGAATGGTAAACAGAAAATACAGTACGTCGCGGCTCCCATAGAAGGACGCATCTGGGTAGAAGGTCATCCCTGTTTCTCTTTTGTTTACACAATTATGCTTTGACTGATAAATCAGGGGATAAGCGGATGAAGCCACTAGTCGAGGGGTGAAAGTCCAATCAACAAGTGAGATAAAGATTCTCTATTTACGTCCTCGTGAGCTAAAACATGAGTAATTTGGAAAGTTTTAAAGGTAACACATGAGAAATTTACTTTGGAGTGGCAGTTAAATACCACATGTAGGTAGTTATGGTGAACACAATGAGAAAACTTTGGTTTTTCGGAGTTGGATGCACGAGTAGAGCTCATACTCAGTACATGTGGAGGCTAGCAAAAGACTGGGAGCGACAAATCAAGAGAGCATAAGAGCCATAATCATGCATAGCGACATAAACATCATTAATCAAAGCATAAGTGGTACCACAAGTTCAAAAATGAAATTATCATGAAGGCTATTCGTGACTGATTCATAGTCATAAACATGGTGTGAGCATGCGCCAAGTCAACCAAATAAAACATTCAAAGGAGAACACCACAAATTTATGCTTCAATATGACAAGAACTCATGATTCTTTCAATGGCACATTAAACACTCTTAGCTATTTGAGGCTAATCATGCTACAAAATAACCAATGGGATTTAAAACTAAAATAACATCTAGCATGATATGAAAAAGTCTAGCCACAGTCTATACAAGCTTCCACTTGCACCGTTAAAAATTCTACCTCAAGGAGCAGTTTTTTTTCCCAACAAGCACCATACAAAACATGCTTTAACAAAAAATCTCTAGATGCTACATAAAGGAAACATGATAGGACTCAAAAAACACTACTAAAACTAACAACTCTGAATAAGAGATGCAATGAAAACGAGAGCTAAACAGGAATTTTTGCAGCAACTAGAAGAAAAACTAAGAATACTAGCATAACAAGTATTCAAACGAAAAGAGGAGCGTGTATCTCTCCCAAACAAAGAATGCTAGGGTCCAAATATATTATTTAAGCAAGGAAAACAAAAGAAAACAAAGGAAAATAAAAGAAAAGCAAACAGACGCTCCAAGTAAACTTCATACGATGTGACCGAATAAAAATATAGTTGCACGAGAAGTGACCTGATAGATAGTTGATGAAAAAGGGGATGACTTGGGCATCCCCAATCTTAGATGCTTGAGTCTTCTAAAAATATGCTTGGATGAACCACGGTGGCATCCCCAAGCTTTGACCTTGCACTCTTCTTGATCACATATATCACCTCTTGTCTTGACCCTTGAAAACTTCCTTCACACCACACTCAAACAATAAAATGCATTAGAGGGTCAGTGCAACAATTAAAAATCCGTTGGTTCTGTATGGTACAAGTGTTATTGATACTTTTAAACATTAGCTACAGCCACTAATGTTTCGTGAAGCAAAGAAATCCACTTGACATCGCAAAAGAGCAAATGCAAGAAAAATGGCAGAATCTGTCAAAACCAGAACAGTTTGTAAAGACGAACTTTTTCGAGGCACTTAAGTTGCTCAGATCGAAAAACTTAAAGAACTAAAAAAGTTGCGTAATTAGCCGAGGAATAAGCACAAGAAATTTCAGGTCATCCTGATTTTTCTATGATTTTTACGATTTTTTACGGTGGACGGCAAAAATCTGTTTCCTGTGCAGAAATCCGAAAACCAACTCCAACTCTCGTCAAAAACCTTACTTGGCACTACTAAAGCATGAAAAGAAAGATACAAAGGAGTTTCTGCAGAAGTATAAAACCCCTTGACTCAAATAAAACAGAGAAAAACAAAGCAAAAACTAAAACCATGGGTAATCTTCCAAGAAGTGCTTTTCTTTAACGCCTTTTAGCTAGGCCTAGAAAAGTGGAATCAAGTATTTTCAAGTGAAGAAGCATCCAAATTGTAACTTGTTCGAATAATTAAAAGGCAACTTCATTCTGTTCTAGGAAAGTGTTCCATACCTTTCTTGATCGGGAACTGAAATTTAATATTCCCCTTCTTTCATATCAATAACCGAACCAACAGTTCTAAGAAAAGGTCTTCCCAAAACAATTGGACAAGAAGCATTGCATTCAATATTCAAGACAAAAAAAATCAACAGGGACAAGAGTATTATTAACCACGATAAGAACATCATCAAATCTCCCCAAAGGTTTCTTTCTAACATTATCAATAAGACGAATATCCAAATAACAAGGTTCCAATGGTGGTAAATCAAGAATATCATAGAGTTTATTCGGCATAACCGAGATACTAGCACTAAGATCACATAGAGCATTGCAATCAAAATCATTCACTTTCATTTTAATAATAGGTTCCCAACCATCATCTAGCTTCCTAGGGATAGAGGCTTCACATCTTAATTCATCCTCTCTAATTTGCATGAGAGCATTTGTAATATGTTTTGTGAAATCCATATTCATAGCACTAGCATTAGGACAACTAGAAAGATTTTGTAGGAACTTAATCAATTCAGTTATGTTGGAATCATCAAAGTCAAGATCATTTTTATCAAATATAATGGGACCATTATCTCCCATGTTTCTAAAAATTTCAGCACTTTTATCAGGAACATTTTTAGCAGTTTCAGGCAGTTTTGCATTTTTACTAGTAGGAGTGGGAGTGTTTCCAACACCAATTACTTTACAGTTGATAGTAGAAGGTTTTCTAGCATGAGAATCTTCAGTTTTACTAGTGGTGGTAATGGTGCCAACATTAGCTATATTATTCTTTCTAGCAATTTCATCTTCTCTTTCCCATCTAGCATGCACTTCAGCTAACATCCTAACATTATCATCAATTCGAATTTGGATGGCATTCAAAGTTTTACTTTCTTTAACATCATGAGGCATAACCTTTAGTTTCAGAAAATCAACATCAAGAGCAAGACTATCAACTTTAGAAGCAAGAACATCAATTTTGCCAAAATTTTCCTCAATAGATTTATTAAAAGCAGTTTGTGTACTAATAAAATTCTTAAGCATGTTCTCAGGAGTAGTCATTTTAGCAAGACTAAAAACAGGAATAAAACTACAGCTAGAAAAAGAACTAATTTTGTGTCTGTTTTTGACAAAGAGAAGCAAACAAGACAGAATAAAATAAACTAAGCAAAACAAAAACAAAGAAAAGAGATTGGAAGTGAGAGACTCCCCTTGTAGAAATTCTCTTCCTCCCCGGCAACGGCGCCAGAAAACTTGTTGGTGGATGACGTTGGTAAACCCCAAGAAAAAGGTTGTGAAGAGTGAGGCGGCAAGTTTTCTCTCAGAAAAGAAACCAAGGTTGAATCGACCAGTAGGAGGACAAGCAATCTCTGAAGGTTGATGCAGCTGAGATGGCAGGGTGCACTACCGGTTCAGCAGCAACGTGGAACCTACACAACACAATCAAAACACTTTGCCCCAACGTAGCATTGAGGTTGTCAATCTCACCAGTTTTGCTGAACACAAAGAGGTTAAACATATGGTGTGGAAAACAATAGGAACAATATGAAAGCAGTAGGTGTTTTATCGGTATGAGGAAAATAGACCGGGGTCCACTAGTGGTGTCTCTCCATGAAAGATAAATAACATGTGTGGTGAACAAATTACAGTTGGGCAATTGACAGAAATGAAGGATGCACCGTAGTGCATATGCAAGACATAAAGATTACTATGTGATTCATGCGGGCATTACAACAAAATACATAGACCATCATCCAACTGCATCTATGTCTAATAATCCACCCTCCGAATATCATCCGAACAAATGTTGGGTATTAAGTTGCAAGCAACAGATTATCGCCGTAAGAAAAATGTGTAATGTAAACAATGTAAACTAAGTAAACACCGTTGTTTTCTCCCTAATGGCAACAACACATCCCTCATCCATCAAATTTCTGTCACTCAAGCACAGATGCAAAGGAGGCATGAAACCACTATCGAGCATAAATGCTCCCTCTTGGAGTTACTAGCATCTACTTGGGCAGGGCATCTACTAATAATGGAGAGCATGCAAGACCATAAATAACATATGCATGAATATAACATGATAGATTGATAATCATAAGACATATCATTCAACATTCATCAGACCCCAACAAACACAACATGTAGCATTACATAAAGATGATCTTGATCATGTTAGGCAGCTCACAAGATCTAAACATGAGGTACAAAGTGGAGAGAACAACCATCTAGCTACTGCTATGGACCCGTAGTCCAGGGATGAACTACTCACACATCACTTCAGAGGAGGGCATGGTGGTGTAGACCCCTCCGGTGATGAATTCCCCTCCCGACAGGGTGCTGGGGAGAGATCCAGAACCCTCCCGATCTCAGGATGACGATGATGGCGGCCTCGCCTGTTTCTCGGAAAAAAGTGGGATATATTTAGGGTTTACGTCTCGGGGGATATAAATAGGCGAAAGGGCAAAGGCGGTGGAGGTCAGGGAGCACACCACCCCATGGGGCGGCAAGGGGGGTGCGCCGCCCTATGATGTGGGCCCCCTGAGGCCCCCTCTGGGTCTCTTTGGGACTCCGTGGAACCTTCGGGAATTCTAAGACTTCCGGGCTTCGAATTTTTCAATTCTGAGAATATTTGCAGAACAACTTTTCTGAAACTAAAAATAGCAGAAAATAGGGAACTGGCTCAGTGGCATATTGTCAATAGGTTAGTCCGGAAAATCGATAAAAATGACTTAAAGTGTATATAAAACATGTGGGAAACAATAATAAAACAACATGGAACATCAGAAATTAAGGATATGTTTATGACGTATCATTTCCACGTTGATGTTGAACCGGTAGTGCGCCCTGCCACATCAGTTGCATCAACCTTCGGAAGTGATTTTTTTCTCCTACTGGTCGATTCAACCTTGGTTTCTTTCTGAGGGAAACTTGCTATTGTGCTCTTCATACCTTCCTCTTGGGGTCTCCCAACGAGTGCAAGCCCTGCACCATCAGGCCTCCTCCCATTCCAAGGGGGAGAGGTGATGACGATGAAGATGATTTCCCCTTCTCTGGAGCTCCAAGGCATCAAGATCTAACCCCTTTGGAGCGAATTAGGAGTTTCGCCGCTGCCGCGACCTCGGATAAACTTGGGAAAATTAGGGCGTAGGTTTTGGGCCGAGAAGAAGGCGTGTTAAAAATCCCCCAGCAAGGAAGTGCTCGAGACTCAAGTTAGTGGGTGCCACTCGGCCAGATTCCTTGGCCACGTGGGCCCCCTCTTTTGGGCCTCGTGGCTCTTCTTCATTCGATCTTATTTCCTCTGTTATTCTCCGGATGAAAAACCATCTGTTTAATTTTCCTTTTTCCATTTGGGTCCTTGTAGCTCCTGAAACATTAAAAACTAGAAAAATGAGGTTTTCTGTCTCCGAGAGATTAAATACCAAAAATAGGGACTTTGTATGAAAGTCCCATAAATCATCTAAAACATGCAAAAAAAATGATATAACAATGCCAATAACATTCAAATATGATAATATGAGTTGTATAAATGATGATATAAAATGCACGTATAACTTCCTAATGAAAAAAGTGGACTTGGATTCAATTCCAGTATTAAGAACAAGTCTATGTTTAAAAAAAGAAGGGACGAGAACAAGTGAAGGATTCGGCCAATATTACTTGCTTCAAGTGCAATATTGAAGGACACCATGTTAGATATTTCTCAATTAAGAATAAGCCTCTTAGTGAGAAGCAACTAGGGAAGAGGCCTCTTGTTCAATCTCATGCTCAACCACAAGTTGAACAATGACCACTTCCCAAGAAGAATCAAGGTACCTCTTCCCAAGCTGATATTTCACTAAGAAGAATGGACCAAGCCAATGTTGCTACTTATGCCGTGAAAATGGCCCCTTTGCTTCTTCATTCACTAATGGTACCTTATCCAACCCGTTATAATTGATAATTTTTATTCTCTTTGGAAGGATAATATTGGAAATGTGTTTTCTAAATATGTTGGTACTCAAAGTGGTGTCAAGGAAAGAACCATTTGGGTTGCCAAGCCTATTGTGACTAGCCTCTTAGGACCCAACATGGTTGGGACCAACAAGCTCAAACTTGATCAACATGTGTTGTTGGAGGGCACTAGAGACTTGCCTATCTCATGAAGAATTGAGGGATATTTATCAAATATATTTCCTCAAGCCAAGTCATTTGGAGTACCATGCCACTACCTTATATCCAATGTTCCTCTTTGCGGTAACTTGTATTTAGATCGTGTATACATTAAAAGTTTCTTGCACCCTTGCATGTGTTTGGTTTTGTACCTTGCTAATATTTGTATGTGTTGTGCTCTCTACTTACTTATCTTAAGTATCAAGGTTGTGTATGCTGGTTTGCACACAATATATGTGTTGAGACTGTTATCAACTTTCTTTTATCTTATCCCAAAATGTGTGTATTCATGAGGTATACCACTTAGTGTTGATATATCAATATTATCTACTCTCTATGTGTTATGTCATGATTATGAGAAAATCAAATTCTATAATGTCCATTAACTTTCTCTAGTTGGATTTTTATGTATATCTTGTTGAAAACAAATGGATTATCACATTATGGGGGAGTAATAATCTATGTGCATATTACAAGCCTAGAAAATGTAAACATGTGAGGTTTTGACACCTAGAGTTGATATTGTCAATTATATTGTTCATTTGCGGCATGTTGCTCAAACAAGTTTGATATTTGCTTAAATGTTTTTGTCTCTCTTCTTTTCGGTATCTTTTTGTGAGAGAGTTTGTTGGTTCTTTACATTATCGGTTATTAATTGAAGCCATCAATAATACTTATCTAAGCATATTTTTTGAGCTCCTATCTTTTGTCACATCTTATGTTTTGAGAATTTTTGCCATCCACCGAGAAATATCTCCATACATTCCTTATCTTTGACAAGTGATCATATTTTGGATAAATTTATCGATCATATTTACATTGGCTTTTGCTCGGAAATTGCCTTGTTTCTTGCCAAGGATTTTCTTTGATTTAAATCACTTGTGTCTTCATTGTACCTTTTGAATCCTTTTGCTCTGCTCAAAATTTGTTTATGCCTTTCTTGATTTAGGAAAAGAAATGAGACCATTCTTGTGCACTTACATTAAAAGTCATACTTCTATATGTTGCACTATTCTTTGGGAAGCTATCCTACACTGAGTAGAACACCATTCTTTAAATTGGTATTGCATCTTATTGCTTTTCTTGAACATGAATATTGTTTGAATAATATATATGGAGGGTAATGATCTCAATGTGTGCATTTTGTATTTAAATACAAGATCATAAATAATGCATAAATCATGGAGGAGCTATCCTATGTGAGTTTGAACACTTGTTGTCTTATATTGGAATTTTATCCGGATGCCGTGTCTCTTTGGAAGATGAACATTTTTGTCTTGGTACTTTGTGTGCCATCATGAAAAAGTGTAGAGGGTTTAGTTTATTCTTTGATTTTCTTTTCTTTTGGTATCTTCTTAAATTGGTATCCTCAATCATGTGTTGATTTGGGTTTTGATATAATTTTGACAATTCTTTTGCTTGTCACTCTTATGAGTGCCTTCTTAGTTTAATTGGTGTTTTGTCCAATTTTTATCTCATTTGGTTCTTAAGAGTTTTATGCATGCATGTTTACTATATGTATATCTTATGTCATGCTTACTTTCGTTGATCCAATATACAGGATAAACTCCATCAAATTCTAATTGGCTAAGATGTGCATGAAATCCAATTTCATATCAGTATGCACATATTTATGTGGAGTTTGTACTATATATTGTAATTGTTCTAACTACTTTGGACCCAATGATTTAGGGTACCATGTTGTACTTAAATTTGTTTTAGGTATACTCGAGATGTATTGGAAGCTTGTCTCATTTATTAGGAATGTGTTATCACCATTTTCTTATTGAAGCCAATCTTGGATGATCGTGATATCTTATCTCCTACATCACCCGATGCTATCCCGGTAACAAGTACCTATCTCATGCATACATTTTTAGCTTTCAACCTTTTGTAGGTTGTATCACGAGATGAATCCCATTTATTGCAACTCATGTGGTTCTTGCAAATATTTTATCAAAAACAAAAATCTTTATTACAAATGTGAGTAAATAGGGATGATTACATATCAAGAGGAATATCTATAATCACTTTTATGACCGATCCCAAATATGTTACTAGCAAATGCTTCTCAAAGTTTATCATGTGCAATATTAACAAATTCTCAAAACCATTTGCATTTTGTGACACATGTTACCTTTCTCGAAGCATCCCAACTATCACTTTTCTGTTGTGGATATTTGTAATGCTTTGATGAGTTTGCTGGATGTTCATTTATATCCCTTTAAGATAAAATTGAGCTTTGTACTATGCTTTTAAGAAAAAAAAATCTTATCGATGTATTTATGACTTTCTCTTGGATATCATGTTCTTCACCTTAATACCTATTTTGTCCATGCATATTTCCTTATCGACTTATATCTTCGTGATTGGTGTTCACTTAGAAACTTATACACATGATAATAGCTACATATTTAATTGGTATTCTAATTCTTTAGTGACCACCTTTTATTACTTTTTATTCATTGGTGGTTCCTAAAAGGGACACATTTTTTTCTTTCCTTTGGTATCCCTGTTGCATCTTGGAGCTTGTGAAACTATCCTTTTTAAGATCATATTTGTGTCTCGGTTGGGTTTTTCTTGTGTTAAATCTTTTCTTTGATATCTTTTTATGGCTCAACCATATCTTTGGTGCAAGTGCCATGATTTGTTTTAGTTTTATGCTCTCTTGCACTTATTGTGTGTTGTAGATGATTATGAGGGAGTGATGATTCCATGTTGTGCACAATATATAGCAATACAAATCCTACATTGTGCATGTACCTTGGGGAGTTCCCTCTTGATTTTTAGAACACTTGGTTGATCTTATCATAATATCTTTTTATGGTCAATTTTTTTTCCGGATCCTTTGATTGGTTATTCTTTGTCGAAGTATCCTTCAATTTGATATTCTTTTGAAATCTTTGGATCCTCAATATAGTTTGATCTCCCTCCATATATTTGTCGTTGGATATACGCATTTAATTTCACTCATATCATGAGGAATGCATACACTATGGAGGAGCTCTTATTATAATTGTCTTCTAATTTTTTCCATTTTAGCAATCAATGCCAACGGGGGAGAAGTTTAGAGGGTTTAAGGTAATATGGTTTTATGCTTTAGTTTCATTCTTAAGCATTTTCCTTCATGCTCTTGTGTCCTTGGACATTGATTTGCATGGTTGATTGATTCATTATATAAACCCTCATAAAAGGGATTGTCATCAATGACCAAAATGGGGGAGATTTAAAGTGCATGTTGCCTCTTTGTAATTAATGACAATCCTTATGGACTAATTTTTGCATTGAGATATCTTTATAGATCTTGTCCATTGAAAAATAGTGGAGTTCATGTGTTGGACTCTAGAAGCTTCCATGATGACCATTGTTATATTCAAGGATTTATATGAAGAATGGTCATGTATACAATTGAGCATGTTGCAAGTATGTCTTAAAAAAGATTAGATGTTCTTTCATGAATATCTTCAAGACATCATCAAACGAAGAGAGAAGAAAAGATAAAGGTTGATCAAGCCCGTGATCAACACACAATGCTACAAGATGTACCAAGCTGGTTATGTATCTCGTGGTATGGTAAGAAATTGTCCATATAGCTTTATGAACTAACCCATGGTATGTGTGTGCGTGTGTGGCATTTCCATGCGTGTTTAGGTATGTTTCCATGGTCATTCCTCAAAAGAAAGATTTCATATAGCCCATGATCGATGACGTCAAGTGGTTTTTGTCATCAAGCTTGAGTAGTGGAAGCTCAAGATAAGCGTCTCTAAGAAACTATGCTTGATGCTTGACACCCATTTGGATATTGTGGACATATAATATTTTCCAAAATGGTTCTCTCCCATAGTGGTGTATGGGGGAGCAATTGACAAGTCTTCATCAAGGAGCTTGTGCTAGCAAGCACGATCAAGAAAGGGGATCCAACTTGAGAGAGTCAAGATCGTCATCGTCTAGCTCAAGTGGAATTCTTAAGGAAAATGTATCATATTGATAGGTTTTCTATTTTACCGGTTTCATGTGTTTGGGAGACCGGGTTAGAGGATCGATAATCGTACTATCAAGAGGGCTCTCGAGTGAGTAACTTGATCACATCTTTGTGGAGAGCTCAAACCTTTGCATACTTTTCATATCATCTTTCTTGTTATTATTTGGCTTTTATCTATGTGGGTTTTTGGTGCTTGTCGTGATCTTCATGGAAAGACAAGGTTTACCGAAAACAAATTCCGTAAGAAAACCTCGTTGCGTTTTTGGTGTTGGAGGTTTGACCGGTTGTTATTTATAGAGATGTCAAACCTTTCCCCATTTAGTTTTATCTTCCATTGTTGGAAAATTATGTTTCTCTGCATACTCTTGTATTGCTCGTTGTAATTATTCCAACGAGTCCAAGATCATCAAAAATGGAGTCCGAATGAAAAATAGGTTACAATTTTCGTATTACTGTTTTTGTTAGTTTGGGCGGAATTCCGGCCTAACTGCCAAATATTCTGGTCCAATATTCTGCTAGCATTTGTGAGCCTCACACCCAAGTCCTTAGCCGAATTCCCCCCCCCCCCCGGAATATTCCGCCCCAAGTTTTCAGGCAACAAATCTATTTCTTGGGGATCTATAAAAGACCCCCTTCTTCCCCAAAGATCTACGCTTAGCCAAGCATGTTTTCCCCTCTCTGCCCCACCATTGCTGACCTTGGAAAACATGCTCCGCTCTTAATTCCTCTCATTATTCTTGCATATCTTTGAGGAAAAAGTGAGAGGTGATCTAGATCTACATTTTCACCGATCCATTCCTCCTCTAAGTGAAGGGAACCTAGTAGATCTTGAACTTGGAATTCTTGTTGTTTCTCCTCCCTTGTTCTTCCTCTCTTATTCCTCCATAAGTATTTGTTACTTTGTTGGAATTTTAGAGTGAAGGATTTAAACACGTGTGCTCTTGCCATTGTAAGGGTTGCTGGTTGCATCGATTTGCTCTCTCCATGAGGATTCGTGGAAGTGAAAGTTTGTGGAATTGTTACTCTTGGGTCTTTAGACCCTAGACGACTTTGTGGTGTTCCTGGGAACCTCCAATTCAGTTATGGATGCGTGCTGCAAGATTGTGGTGACTTCGAGAGCCTCCAATTAAGTTGTGGATGTGTGCCTCGAGATTGAAGTTTACCAATAGTGGAAGGTGAATTAGGACTTTGTGGCGAGGTTCATCGGAGAATAGGGTGAGACCTTTATGGAATTGAGTAGGCCTCTTGTGGCGAGCCCACAACCCTCCAACGAGATGTACTCGCCTCAAAAGGAGGAACTCAGGAATACATCATCGTCTCCGTGTGTGTCGGTTATTTCTATACCAAAGCTATTTACTTATGCCTTTTGCATTGTGATAACCTTCGTGTTGAAGTCATATATCTTGTTACTTGTCTTTCTTAGTATAATTTGTTGGCGCACATAGTTGACCCTAGTTTATTTAGGTTGTGTGCTTGTTATTTTAAACAACTAGTTTATTTCCGCATTTAGCAAGTCTTAACAAAAAAAACGCCTATTCACCTCTCCTCAAGGCGACATCGTTTGTCCTTTCAGTAGGACCTACATATAAAACAAAATGTATAAACCATTTCTTTCATAGCTGTCGAAGTGGATAAGATGTGTGACTCACATGTCATAAAACGAGTCAAACAGATGACAAGTTGGTCAAACCTACCAATACCCAACATCAAGTGCGTCCAATGGTGTAGAGATAATGAAGTCGCTCTAGTTAGTGGTTTTGTCAATTCAATGAAAACTAGTGGCAAAACCCAAATTTCAGCGAAAGCTAGTGACACTGTCTTATTTGTCATAAAACGAGTCAACATCGGTCAAGTGCGTCCAGTGGTGTAGAAATAATAAAGTCTCTCTAGTTAGTAGTTTTTTTCAATTCACTGAAACCGATGACACAACCCAAAATTCATCGAGAGCTAATAACACGGTCCTAATTTGTCCTTTTAACTATCCCCTCCTAATAATATCACAAAGTAGAATTGATTAAACGGGGTTGGTAAATAAAATCCGAAGCATGAAATTGTGGATGGGAGCCAATGCATTACTTTGATCTATATGAAACCGTGGAAAGAATTTATCTTTTTACAAGATTTGAGCAGTTCATTGTGTGCATGTTGTTTACAAGGTTAACTATTATATCCAAATGTGGTCCTTTTTCTTTTGGGAGATGTATCGGGAGTCTATGTATATTGGATACTGGCGGTAGTGGACTAGATGTGTTATGTGTTTTTTTAGCATATAACCCCTCACAAATCAACGAATTAACTCGCATACCCTATTATCGGTTCAGTTTTCCCTCGTCATTCTCCGAGTCCTACATCGACGGAAGAAAGAGAGGAGAGCGGTGGCCCCATCCCTTCCCGTCGTCCCCCGGCGACATTGTTGCCACTCCGATTGTCAGCCTCTCGCCATGGCGCTGGTATTCCGTCAAAAACTGGTGTTCCCTACTCGTTCCCACCAACCGTACTGACAAGATCTCGCGACGACGACCTCCACATGACCTCATCTAAACGTCCACTCCGGTTGGCCACACCGATGATCTCGTGCCCCACATCCATGGATTTCTTGTCTGGAAAAGTATGCCCTTCCTGCATACTGTCCTCTCCCAGGCCCGGAACCGAGTGAAATTCATTGTTGATGGTCATTATCGTCAAAAACTGATGGTCCAGGGGTGCTGCAACCGCCCTCCGAGAAGAACCAGGCCATTCTTCATCTGAGGATGATGACGACGAAGAATGTCCATCATCGTCATGGTCCAGCGCCTCCAGGAGTCCCTCCAAATGTTCGCTGATGTCTACAACATCAGACAAATATCCTGGGTTAAGGACACCCTCGGACACATTATGGCCGTCGGTTGCCTCCGATGGGCCGGTGCTAGCGGCTGTGGTGATGGCCAGCTCGATCTCAGCAACGCCGCTACTGCATCCAACACCATCACCGCGAGGAAAAAAATGGACATACACCATCGGCTCTCCATACATGGCAGAACCAGCCGTGGTTGCGAAGCTGATGTACGTCCTCCAGTTCCCTTCCGATTTCACCTCCTTCAGACCCCATCGTGAAACCCCGTCATACCCTTCTTCCACGATGAAGGCCTCAACCCTCACCGTGTTTCCATGCTCATGCTTAAAGTATCTGCGGATGCGTTTTCGGACATCCCCAAATTCTTTATTGATCATGTCTTTAACTACTACACTTAAACGAGTCAAAATTTGACACATCGACACCAGATATATTGTCGCGTACGATGTCCCCATAGAACACTTTCAATATTTCTATCGTACCTACCGAGCAACCATATTTAGAAAAAGAAAATTAATATTACATGCAGTTATTTCATTATCACATTTTTAATATAGCTGACTCGGCTGAGATTATTTTCTAGTTTCTTCACGGCTCTCATGCAAATACGATATCCATAAATATTTGCGGTTAGCTAATGCGAGTATACACCTTTGAAAACAATAACTTATCGTACTAATTATGACTTCATGACAGCGATAACAAAATTAATACTAACATCTTCGCTTAATTATTTTCTACAATTGTACTCATAAATTTTTATATCACATGCAATTATTTCATTACCATATTTTTAATATAGCTAACCCGACCGAGATTATTTTCTAGCTTCGTCACGGCTGATTATTGACAATCATTTTTAATATGCAAGTGTACAATGTTTCCATCGTACCTTTTTTTTTGCGATATGTTTCCATCGTACCTACCCAATCATATTTACAATAAAAAAATTATAACATCGTAGTTCAATTATTTTGTACACTTCTAAAAATATCATAGCTCATTATATACATGTGAGTACGATACCCATAAATATCTAGTGTAACTATGGCTATTCTACACCTCCCTAAACTGTAACAAACATTATGACCAACATTACTAAATGACTTAGTGACGACTTTAACACCATCTTACATGAAAATATAATATCATAGACTAACTGCAACATATCTCGTCCGACAATATCTATCAAAATTTCTGATTACTACAAGCCATAGCTAACTACGAGCTTATACATTCTACATATTCAAAATATAAGTGTCCGTCAAAATATATCAACACCTCAGAAAAGTCGTACCTTGTTGCCGGACTGGTTACTTCACAAAATAGTGAACAATGGTCTTCAAATCGCAGCCACTCTACTCTTTACAATTTCCTGCTGACCTTTAAAAAAAAAATGAAAAACCCAGCCTCTGCACCTAGGAGATGCACACGGCTTATTATATTAAAAAAGTTTCAGCGTAAGATCATATCCAATTACAACTCAACGAAACTGAAGCGTGCCTGTGTAGACCGGCCAACGGAAAATCAAAATAAAGAAAAAATTACACATGATGTAATCTCCTAGTGTGCAACCAGCCAGCCTGGTTGAAGATAGCCCGGACGACCGCCAAGAGCCGGGTGCATCCAAAATCCAAACGTCCTTGTTGGCCTTCTGGGAGCAGGAAAGACCAAAGGTGAATCCAATGAGTGACACGGTAAACGACCTGCAAAAAATGACCAGTTTTTGAGTTATTAAAAATCACATCATTTCGGCAATTCCAAATTGCCCAAATAAAAGCACATACACCAATGCGTATGTTTGCTTTGGTCTCTTTGTCCACCCTATTCAGCCAAGAACCAAACAAATTAGTTATCGAAATCGGTGGAGTCATACTAAAAGTAAAATGAACTAGTCACCAATTTTTTTTGCCAAATCGCATGAAATGAACAAGTGATCAACCGTATTTTCATAACCACTGAACACACACTTCGTGCACCCTGTCCAACGCCTCTTCACTAAATTATCCTTAGTCAAAACTTCCTTGCGATAAAGAAACCATATGAACATTTTAATTTTGAGGGGGACTTTCAATCGCCAAAGATACTTATGAAGGAACCGCGTATTCCCATTCATTTGATCTTCGTAATAAGATTTAACTGAATACACCCAGATTGAGTTAACTTCGAGCTTAACTTATCCTGCGAATCAGCTAGAGATAAATCCATTAATCTCTCAACTAGGTGTAACCATGATTCCCGTTTGTCACCTATTGATCTCCTAAAATTAATATTTGGGTGTTCACCTCCGATGACATGAGACACCAAAACATTCTTATGAGCTACAATATTATAAAGAGACGGATATTGCGTAGCCAACGAAGATTCCCTTAACCAAGTGTCCTCCCAAAACCGCATAATATCGCCATCACCTAGTGTGCACTTAATGTGCCTAAAGAAGACTTGGTGGCACACAAACATGAGAGCAACACATGAAATCTTCTACGTCGTAAGCAAGCTATATGAAGCAACCACGAACCGCAACCAGCTTCCGGCTCTCACTCTATGTGAAACGAACTGAGGAAGCACAACCAGTATATAAAGAGCGGAGAGGAGGAGTCGAGTGCTGAGTGCTGCTCTCTTTCGCAAACCTGCCATACATAAAATGGCAAAGGAATCACTAATCACTCGCGTGGGAATCAGTGCAGTCAATTTACTGTACCACAAAGGCCAAACGCATCCGAATCTGGTATGAGTGCAGAGCCCAAATCCATTCTAATCATCGAAACTCGCGTCGTTTGTCGGAGGAAGAAAATCAGTGCGCGCAGACGACGACGCAAGTTTCATTCATCGCAATCAGTGCAGCCTGCCGCCTGTGAGGGAGGAGGCATATTCCACGTCACTCGGGCCGTTCCGTCGCGCGGCACAGGAAGCGAGCCTGTCGCCTCGGGCCGTGGCGACAGGGCCTGCCGCCTCTGGTCGTGGCGGCACCTGCCACGCGTCGGCTGGCTGGCCTGCCACTACGGCACTTTTGACAATTTCATTCGCAAGTGGTCCTTTTTTGGCGATGCGTTTTTTGAGGTGGTCTCTTCTATCAAAAATTCACACAACTACTACATCCGTCTCGTTTTAGTTGTCGCAAATATCTAACTAGAGGGAGTAATAGTTTATTAATCCATGTATACTTGTTAACATCTGAAGCTAAATAACAGTACAAGATGACACCGCACACAAGTTACCACCGGTCGTCGGAATGGAGCTTCTTGGACTCACCCATTTGCCCCGAACCTCATCGATCGCCTTCTTGACGAACACCGGCGCCTTGTGAAAACACCCAAAAGGGACGGCGACGCACCCGACCACGCGGTTCGACATGGTATAGCTTTCGGTTTGGACCGACTGGGCAAACATGATTTTTCGCACGAAACAAATCTTCTGGCGGGACCCCAGGACGACAAGTGGCGCGTGTTTGCAAGCGTTGCTTGGGTGGTGGGTGCGGCCGTGCGGGAGTGCGACGGATTTGATGCGCCCACTCCGCACGACCCAGGTTCGGACTCGATGGGTCGGTCTCTTTCCGGTTCGAAGACGACTCGCCTACTGGTTCCAGTGGATTTCGAGCGACCGGCACGTGCGTAAAGAGGGGACACGCTCCTCAGAGTCGGAGGCCCGAAGCCGAAGGCGACTACTACTAGATCAGACCAGCTCGCTGTTCCGCTACAACCAGATTCCGCGACTCCATCCCACCAGCCAAACCGGACCGGTGCCCGCCCGGCAGCCAGCCTCCTCTGACCGCCGGAATCCCGCGCCCACCAAGCTGATCCACCCACCAGCCCACCCCACCCCACCCGCTCCCTCGCCGTCTTGCGCAGAAGCTCCACACTTCTATGCAGTGGGTGGAGGCGGCGGTGATGCGTGATTGGTCGCGCCGGCGTTAGGCACAAGGGGATTGCGCTCTTCTCCGGGGTCAGGGGGGATGGGGTGCGTCCAGTCCACGGCGAAGCGGAGGCAGCACCCTGCCGGCTACGAGGACCCCGTCCAGCTCGCCTCCCAGACCGCCTGTGAGCTCGATCCCCGTCCCTTTTCCCCCTTCCTACGCAATCCGTTTCATGAATCCACGCTCTGCTTTTGCTTACGCCTGCGTAGCTCTCGTGGTACTCGGGATTGAGATTGTGGAAACGGAATATGCTAGGTGCCGACTATACTGTAGATACTCGACGCAAAACGAATAAATTTTTTTTTGGGGGTAATCTGACTAGTTCATGTATGCTTGCCCATATTATATTTCAATACGAGCAGTAGGTTCCCATGTGCTTGGATGTGGTATTATCCTCCATGTGCTACCGATCCACCTCCTGTCTCGTGACTTGACTCCGTGCGCGTCATGTTTTGTTCCTACAGTCAGCGTCAGCGAAGTTGAAGCCTTGTTCGAGCTTTTCAAGAGCATCAGTGGCTCGGTAATTGATGACGGGCTGATCAACAAGGTAAACACTTTTCTACGAACTCATTGTGCTTCCTCGTTGGATCTGCGTATGCACCTCCTGTCTGTTACGGTGGAAACTGAACCCTGCGACGTAGAAGTTGTGTTCAGCGCATACTGATCCTCTTTGCAGCTGAGCAACCTATGCAGCAATGTCTATTTTTGTGACTACATTTAGCCATCGATAATTCCACTTTCTCTAACATCCTAAGTGAACATGGATCCTTGTTCTTCATGTGGCAACTCAATCATCCTGTTTGATACCTATTTGTTAGAGCCATCTGTGTCAAACTATGACAGGCTTATTTTTACCATTTTGGTTTTAAAAAGTGCAAAATATAGCTGGGAAAATTGTTCATAACGTAGCGCTGTGGTTCCGTGTCCTACAGCAGATATCATCACAATTTATGTCAACATAATGTGGCTCAAGGTTTTAACGTTCTCTTTCATCTCTCGTTATGATATTTTGGCTAAGCTTCCAAGATTTATTAAAGCCAACTGCTCGATTGGCATGGTCTGTACTCTGTAGTGCTAATTTCAATTTGGTCGTTCATGCTAGAGTTCTAGTCAGCTAGGGAGGATCCTTACCCCTTAGCGTAATTTTAAATTTATTTTGTGGTCACATGTCAAAGAAGGTTTGATTAACTGTCTTATGTTAAGCAGTCATACATGAATATACAATCTGATGTGCGGCAGCTAGTCACCTTGAATTATCATTTCGATGCCACCAGGTACTGAATTAATGGGCAACTGAAATTATGAGTAATTTATATCCGTTTATCATGCAGGAAGAGTTCCAGCTAGCACTGTTTAAAAATACAAGGAAGGAAAATCTTTTCGCTAATAGGGTATTTCCATCCTCTTGGCAACCATTCTCATTTCTGATGTTACATATTATTTTGTGCTTAGAACACAATGTTATCACTACCCGCTGATTTACATGAGATCGATGTTGTAGATATTTGACCTTTTCGATGTTAAGAAAAGGGGTGTCATCGATTTCGGTGACTTTGTTCGAGCCTTAAATGTATTTCATCCAAACTTCCCGGTGGAAGAGAAAATTGACTGTAAGTTGTAGCCCTTCTGTTTTGTCTTTGCTTTAGATACACCATGCTCCCACTCTCTAAAAGTTGGAATTGCTTGATACATTACAGGGTCCTTCAAGCTATACGATATGGACGGTACAGGGTTTATTGAACGGAAGGAGGTAATTTATGGAAAATTTTCTGAGTTTATGCCTCTATTTTTTATTTCGTATTAAAATATTCTGACACAGTCATTACGTTGATGCGTGACTGAAAAACCAGTAATATGTGCATTTATGTACTGCTGAAGTAATTTTTTGAAAGAAAAAAGGAGGCATGCCTCTACTTCCATTATAGAAACAAAACAGTAAAGCGAATCTCCCACGATTGCATCACATGCTTCCCAGAGCAAACACTGATAGTACGGCAATGATTGTGATTGCCTTTTTCCGGACTAAGGAAGCAGGACTAACCTAACATCTAGATTGACCCGCATACAGCCGCACACGTAACAGTTTCTGCTTGCCAACGACGTACAGAGACCACACTTATATCATAAATATCTCCCAATGATTTCCTATTGTATTGCAGATTTCCCAATAATTTCCTTCTATATCTTAAGCACACAGAGAACTGAGCTTGGCGTGGTTGGCTAGCAGCCCGTGTGCTTGCTCGCGCTTGGTTGTTTCTTCTAAATAAAAGTGCCACAGGTGCCAGTGCCTGTTGGTCGAGTTTTTTTTTAATCTTAAACACCCACAAGGCCCCAACTCCCATCTATGATTCTAGCCGAACATGTTTTCTTGATGAACCAGGTTGTATGACATAGGTAATTGTTAAGACAAATGCGAACCACTTAACCAATTAGCATCCCAAAAGTTTATATTGTGGCCATCACCATTTTTTGTGTGTAGAAAGCATATGAATATTTCATTTGTTTAACTAAAATTCCGTAATCCTCTTGTACAGGTAAAGCAGATGTTGATTGCTCTTCTAGGTGAATCAGAAATGAGGTTATCGGACGAGATAATAGAGACAATCTTGGACAAGGTATTGGAAATTTGTTTAAAACTAGTTTGCATTGCTCCAGCTGTAGAAAATTCTTGTGTCTATTAACAAAGCCTAGACTGACAGTGACTGGTTAACGGTGACAGACATTTTCAGACGCTGATACAAATCAGGATGGGAAAATAGACAGAACAGAGTGGGAGAATTTTGTCTCTAGGAATCCTTCCTTGTTGAAGATAATGACTCTTTCGTACCTCAAGTGAGTATGATATAAATTTGAAGTTTGCAAGCATTTTGGCACAGCTAAATTTACCATCCATTAGTGTATTGTTCCAAAACTTAATTGGGGTGTGTGTAAATAAATCTGTGATAATTGAGACTGAACTTCAACAATCTAAGCACGCTTTAAAATTAGGGGAGGTAATTGTGGTAGGTTATGCATACAATTTATTTACTTCCAAATGCGACTGTGGGCACTCTTATCTTTTACCTGTAGGAGTAAATGTTTACCTGACCTCCTTGCAAAAGATGATCTACTGTAAAAGAAATTTTGGTGCATTTAAATAAAACTTGTTCTGTATAGTAAACCACATGCAACTTGGAACATTCTTGCATTCTTCCCATGAACATTTGATTTGAAGCAATTATAGTTCTTGCTTATCGTATTCTTGATGTTTCAGGGACATAACAACCACATTTCCCAGCTTCGTGTTTCACTCTGAGGTCGATGATATCGTCACATGACCATGATTCTCTTACATATGTACAGTTAACAACATTTGGGTGAAAAAAGCAGAATATTTTGATGTTAAAGTTGCCAAGACATAGCATTTTTTTGGTGGTGTTCATTAGACTGAGAGTTAGCCCAAACGTCTGGTTAAGTTTATCGGAGCGAACTATTCATGTATGTTTTTGACCCGCAATTTGCAGGTCTTTGCCACAATTTATATTTGTCGCAATAACATAAGTGTATTTCTATCTGAGAGGGAGAGAGAGACTTGGTACAACAATCCCTCTTCCAGCTACACCTGGGAGCCGAAACGCTCTGCTACAACAACCCCTCTTCCAACAATCCTTGGTTAAGTTTACCGTACGCATTGTGCACGGACAAAACGCTTTGCTACTCTCTGGTCCACAAAAAGTTCTCCAGGGATAACATTTACGCATTGTTTTAGACCTTTGAGTATGAACAAACTAAAAATATATAGATCATTTAGTCGTAGGTATTGATTTGTTTCAAGACATATTTTTTAATATCACAACTCATTAGGTTTCTATATAATACTCACTCCGTCCCAAATTAGATGTCGTGGATTTATCAAAATATGGATGTATCTATACGATAAAATATGTCTAGATATATAAATATTTTGATAAATCTATGACAACTAATTTGGAACGGAGGGAGTATATATTATAGCACACAATCGATAACCAACTAACCAAAATATAAACAATGGTTTGAAGGTTTAGAAGGGCGGTTGCACTCTCAACACTTCAGGGATCAAGCCGGGAGCTATGCAGTCTATCTATACTTCTTATAAAGCAAACCTTCACTAACATGCATTAATTATTTTTCTATCTCAACATGCAACCTATCCACATCATCTATTTTTCTAACCAATCAATTGCCATGTCATCTTCATTAATATCTATTAATCATTACATGTAAATTACACATCACTAATTTCTTAAACCATCCCGTTATGTACATTAATAATTTTAAATATGTATATACTATGATTAATTTAATTTTGCATATTCATTTGGAAAAAATAATGTATCACATCTCTTATATTTTTTTGTTTGTACATGATCTTTTTCTTAAACCATCCAATTATTCATATTAATAATTAAAAATATATATGCTATGATCAATTGTAGTTTCTAAAGCGATCTCCGCAGCAACGTGTGGGGTTTTCTTCTAGTTCCAATCTATAGTAGACGGCGGACACATACAAATACAAATTTACTTTACGCATTTGGTGTATCGACCACTTCGGCTCCGCAACTTTGGAGCATCTCCAACCATGGTGGGCAAATGTGGCCCCTAAAAGGTGTCCAGATGTGTCCGCTTTAGACCCTCAAAAGCACCTCCAATCAACGTTGGCAAATTTGGCCACTAAAAGGTGTCTCGACGTGGTTGTTTTGGACCCTCAAAAATACATGTCTCCAACTATATACCCAAAACTGTTCGTTTATTTGCATATAATTGGTGTAAAAGGAGAGAAGGATAAAAGAAGGACAAAATAAAAAAAAAGTGAAAAGGTGGTCCAGTGTGGGACAACTTGGACATGGCCGGACACTTCTCAAACTCAGCACATATATATGAGTGACGGACAACCCAGACACATAGGGACAAAATGTGAGGACTGATTGGGTGGCTATTTTGTCCTATTTTTCGTCTGACACTGTTTAGGATGTCCGTCCGGACAAATAGGGAGTGCTTGGGAGCACCGGTTAGAGACGCTCTTATGACCTGCCATCCGACATGATTGTGGCACATATATTTCTGCCTTGTACCCATTTCTTTTTAACATCTGTTCTACCCGACGTTTCTATAAGAAGAAACATGACTAAAAATATTTGCGGATATTTGATTTCTCGATGTTTTCTATCACCGAGGTAAGCTACGATGGTGTAAGGAAGACAAGCTTAGCTATGGCTTCAGCAACAATTTTGAGGCATATGGTCGTAGTCAGTCTTCCTTTCCTTTTGCTTAGAGCATCTCCAATAGAAGCGCGGATTTGTGGCGCTGAAAAATGTGCATCGCGCGCGCTGTGTCCTGTTTTCGCGCGCGGCGCGCAAAACTGCCGTTTCAGCCGCGCCATATCTTGCGCCGTTTCCAGCGCGCACAGTGCAGAGCAGAAATGTAGACGCGCGAAAACGAGGCGCACGCCCAGCCGGCGCTCTTCAAACATAGCAAATATATAATTTGCAACATACTTTGTCTTCATAGTTTAAAAGCAATACAACCACATGGTTCAATATCTAACTCAACATAGTTCATGTCACGAACAAGCTCACACGATAACTTCAAGCAAGAAATTGATTCTTCTTCTTCGTTTCCATCAACGTCATCGCCATCTTCCTCATCTTGATGCTCGGCGGTGAGACTCTAAGAAGGCATTTGAGACATCAAGGAAGCCATGAATGGATCTGGCGATGGCGCGACCACGGGCTGGAGCTGCTGCTGCTGCGCCTTGCGCCCCTGCAAAGCTCTTGCCTTCTTCGCCGTGGCGGCCGCGATATGGGCGCCGACGGGGGGGGGGGGGGGGGGGCGCTTCTGCTGTCCACCGCGCGCAGTCCTTGAGGCGGGCGCCGAGTGGGCGGGGGCCGGCGGTGGACGTCCGTCGCCCGAGTTCATTCACGGCGCCATGAACAGCCCACACGCGATGCCCCCCGGATTTTGTCTGGCGGGGATGGCGGCGACGACGCTAGGGTTTGCTGATGGAGAACTACTCCGGCGCGCCGCCGACGCCCCCCTACGCCGCCGGCGCCGAGCGGGAGGGATAGGCGCAAGCGCGCGCGGACAATTCCTACCGGCGGTTGGGGATTCGCGGGAGCGGTCGCGTGGTCGCGCGCGGGAGGTGAAGCTGAAAATTCGCAGCGCGGGTTGGGACTTTTGGCGGTGCGCTCCACTTTTTTTCGCGCGCGCACTTATCGTGCGTCTGGAGCGCGCGGTATAAATGGCAGAATGGCAGTTTTTCGCGTGGACGCACGTGATGACGCTTCTGCTGGAGATGCTCTTATGTTTGTTTTTCGTGTTTGTGTGTTCAATTACCCCCGATTGTATCCAATGTTCTACTAATCTAATATGTCAGATTTTATTTTTTAAACATGACCGGAGGTAAATACTGGGAGGCTCGCGGGCTTTGACTCATTTGTAGAAAGCGTTTGGGCCAGTTCTGAGCCCAAGAGCGGAGTAAAAATATCTGGCAGAGCGGGCGTGTCAATTTTGCGAGAAACCCCTGGGCGCGTGTCGTAATTACAACAACCGCCCACAGGCTCTGTCTCTCTCTCCCTTCTCCCCGCCTCGTCACCGCTCCGATCTCTCTCCCCACCTGCGCAGCCAGCTCAAACCCTAGCCTAGCCTGCCAGCGCCGACACGGCGCGCCGGGTGGCTTCCGGAGAGCATAAGCTCCGACGAACGTAGGCTGATGAGCGGCGCGGCCTACAGGGATCGGGGATTTGGCGGCGCCGCGGAGATGGACCGGAAGCGCATCAAGGAGGCGCTCGAGAAACACACGGAGAGGCCGTCCCCCTCCACCTCAAGGGGTTTGTCAAGGGAGAAGGAGCTGCTTGCCGCCGGCAAGATAACGACGACGATCGGCAAGGCCCCGAAGGTCTCCGATGGCGGTGAGGATCTAGCCGTTCGCCGAGCTCTGTTGCTTGTTTTGTGTACTGCATTGCCTGCTTTGGCTAGAAGGCTCGGCCTTTGTTACTTTAGGGGTAGAAATCTTATGGTGAGCTGTCATTGCGTATTTGTGGGGTGCGACTTGCACTGTTTCCATGCTTGCAGTGAGATGAAGGAGGCTGGAATTACTGCATTGCCTGGAGCTGAAGAACTGGTTCCGTTTTTCTCTTGTTACTTTCTCTTTGACGTCTATGCTTCATGTGCCTATCATGCTGTGTGGGTCGATTCTTACGATCAAAGTGTGTTTGCGCAATTGAAATTTGCAGAGGAGTAAGAATGTCGGAAGTGTTTATTGAAAAGTGGGGCTCAGTGGGATCCAGATTAATGTCAGAGCATGCCATGTGGAGAGAGACAGAGGATAGTAAGGGCAGCAAACTAGGATTGTTGTGGAATGTGGATGGATGGTCAGACGCTAGAGAGATGGCTCAAAGACCATTGAGATATAACAAGCCTTGATTTTATTTCCCACACTAGTTTTTTTTTGTTATGCGATTGTCTGGTAGAGAATGTCATGATTCTTTTCTGGAATTGGTTTGCTATAAGTCATCTCAGTCATCTTGTCATGTTTGTTTGTCTCTTGGGCAGTAGAGCTGTTAAGCTTCAGTCCTTTATCTTTTGAGACAGTGTAATGATATTAAGGCAACTGCAGCACTTGCTGCAGGATGATTTTAGCAGCCCGATAGGATTATCTCCTTTATGAGTTTTTCCTTCTGCATTGAATATGCTCCAGGAAGGGTAAAGTAATTTGGTAGTGTAGTACCTTAGTTTGATCACGGAGTTCCAATAATGTTTTTTTTTGGCCAAATAACTATGTTGATTTGTTTCTCCAATGGGGACACCGTTTACTTTTACTTTGGGGGGGGGGGGGGGGGGTCCCTACTTAATTAAGTTTTTACCAAACAAAGGATTGCAAATCTGTGACTTTTAATAAAGTTTTTTTTACCAAATTACTTAACAACTGTAACCACATAATCTAATTAGTTATTGACTAAGCACCCACAAAGATTCTAACTGTTTGTTTTGCTAGATCGCGAACACTCAATCTATACAAAAAATGATCCCCAAAGCTCCTAAAGCTTGAGTCAATAGTGTTCACCTAAGCTTAAGCATTCTATCAAGCATGAATTGATTGATGTCATGATACACGAGCTAAATGCAGATATCTAACATAGTTGGTAGGGGCACTATTTTGTTATCAATGCAGAACATGTCAGTCACTTGCGTATCCTAAAAATCACAGCACAAGATATATTTGAATACTGGCTGGAACAGGAAGTGCAAGTTAACAAGATGAAAACAATTATTACTTTTTGACAAATAGCGAAATGAAAAAGGATTTGAGAAGAGTGTGTTCAGAAGAGAAAAATGGTGATGCTAAAATTTAGAAGAGAAGCATGAAGAGCATGTTGGCAGGGAATACAATGGGAGGTGGGAGGAATTGAACACGATGATGGTGTGTGGAACAGTCTTCTGTTTACATGCTGTAGGGTGTAGGGCATTCACTAAACCCACCTCTATCCTCGGTGCTTCTGGTTGATTAGTGTCTGCTTTTGACTCATTGAACGAAGGGGACTGAGACCACTAACCAAACAAGGAGATATCATTTGTTTTACTTCAGCGTTTTTTCCTTCTCCTTTTTTATTTTGTGCTCAACCCTCATATCTAGCTACCGGTGGAACCCTAAACATATGGAACAAGGGCAGGATCAACACAAAGAACACATGCCATAATAGTATCTTAAAATGAGGGTATTTCTTTGTTTTCCCAGTTTTAGCTCAATCTAAGTATCCACATGACACGGAACATGCACACATGGAAAGTGGCTTGAACCTGCATGTTAGGATCTTAGCCTTTCTAGTGACGAGATATTGGTTGGTCGATTTGGCTTTCAGGGTTTATAGTGATCGCTCGCTCCTGCATGCACCCACGGGTGGAAACATGCAAATATGGAAAGAGTGCAGTGTCAAGACAAAAGATACACACCATAATAGTACTCCCTCCGATCCATATTAATAGGTGCTGAAGTGGATGTATCTAGCAATAAAACATGTCTAGATACATCCACTTTAGCACCTATTAATATGGATCGGAGGGAGTATCTATATATGACATGTGGTTGCTTTTCTAGAAGTTGCGGTAGCAGCGGATTGAACCGAGGACCACGTGCTCGTGCTGTAGGATCAGTATCTTAGCCATTCCAATAACAGATTGTAGTTGCATTTAGCGTACCTCTTGGCACGTAGCCATATTTAACCAGCGTGATTTTCCTCTTGAGTTTATATTTGAACCGATCACTTCTGTTCTTCGTGCCTCAGTTGAAGATTGGATACCTTAGAGCTTACGCTAAAACGTTTAGAGAGTCTAGGGAGTGTTATATCAAACACTATGCAATTCAATTCATATGAGTACCTCAACAACAATAGTTTTTCCTTTTTGCTTTATTGGAATAGTAATCTACTTTGCTTTGTGGTTTTTGAACCTATGTAATACAGATGGTAGACATCTGTCCTTTGGAGCATGGTCTTAACTTTTGAGAGCCACATGATTTTTCATAATATTGTTTCTCAGGATTTCATTTTACTGAAATATTGTGATTATGAATAGAATCATTATTTTGATATCTAGACTTCTCTAACCTTCTTATTTTGGCATCGCAGAGGAGTTTGAAACTGACAGTGAAGATTCTGATGTCAGCGGTTCTGAGGGAGAGGACACATCTTGGATTTCATGGTTTTGTAGCTTGCGAGGCAATGAATTCTTCTGCGAGATCGATGATGATTATATACAGGATGATTTCAATCTCTGTGGTCTAAGCAATCAAGTGCCATATTATGATTATGCACTTGATCTCATCCTAGACATTGAGTCTTCTAATGGTGAGATAATTTTTTTCTTACGAAGCTACTGATTTATAACTACAAATACTAAATACGCAAGTAACACAATTGCCATCCTATTTCTGAATCTTACCATCTATAATTTGTATTTTTGGACCGTTGTAACATCTTTGTTATTCATGAATTTATTCCGTAAAGAAGCAAAATTTCAGCCACCTATGTATACCTCCTGTATTCTAGGATTTGCAGATAGGTCCTATTTTAGGTCAGGTGTACTGTTGAACTCATCTAATGGAGCCAATATTTTTACAGGCGACGTGTTCACTGAGGAGCAGAATGAATTAATTGAGTCATCTGCAGAGATGCTGTATGGATTAATTCATGCACGGTACATCTTAACCAGCAAGGGTCTAGCTGCAATGGTAATATATATGGTTTGATTCTATTGCTTGCATAATTTCTTGTCTTACCAGAGCAGTAAACTGACACATTTTCATTTCTTGCAGTTAGAAAAGTTCAAGAACTATGATTTTGGCAGATGCCCTCGAGTATACTGCTGTGGCCAACCCTGCCTTCCAGCAGGACAATCAGATATTCCTAGATCAAGCACAGTGAAGGTGTTTTGTCCAAAATGTGAAGATTTGCACTATCCAAGGTCCAAGTACCAAGGCAGTATCCTTTTGATTTTTCATTCTGCAGAAATAGTTAGTAATATGTCCATCCATTCTGAGAGTATTAACATGTGTGGCCCATTTATCAGTCTTTCCAAATTATGATGTCTTATCTAACTCTTCATGCCGTTTCATGGAAATTTTAGCTAAGATATTTCCATCCACTCATGGTAAAGAGTATTTATTAGCTTATGTATCCCATCCCATGATGTTCTCTTCAAACCCATGTATAAAGTTTCGAACTACTAAAACTGTGAAACATAACTCTAGTAGTGAAATGTCATTATGTCTTCTTCATGTCAACAAGGTAGGGATGTATCCTGCAAACAAAGCTTAGGTGGTGATAGAGATCGGTGATCCATAGTATGTGTACATGATTTAACTTCGTTCTGTTCCGCAGTTTGAACTTTTTTATGCGTTAAGTGTCCATACATGTTTGGTTGTTACAGTTATGTTAGAATGATTTCTTGTATGGCTATTATGTTGCTCCTGTATATCCTTCACTCTGGCAAGACATTGACGGAGCATACTTTGGCACCACATTTCCTCATCTCTTCCTGATGACCTATCCACACTTGAAGCCACAGAAGCCATCACAGCAATATGTTCCAAGGGTTTTTGGGTTCAAACTTCACAAGCAGTCGTGACAAACTTTGACCCGGCAGGTTTTTACCTAGTTTTAGGGATGGAACACCGTGGCCCGAAAAATGTTGTGGCCTGTTGATTCGTGTACTGGCTGGCTGGCGAGCTTGGAACTTCCTGTAAACTGCTGAGCAACTGTATCTGCTTTCTGGTATGACTGTTGTGTAATCCTAGGTTATTTATTTTTTCCACTTGACCAAGATATGCCCATTTGCATGTTTCGGAGACGCTGTGGGTGCGCGTCTGTCTGTGTCCGATTCGGATGCGTTTAGATGACCCCAAGTTACAATTTTTCCAATATTTTGGGGGAAATACTTTATGAGTCTGTTTTGTTATCATTTTGTCTAGTATGGCTCTTGCATCTTCATCACCTGTTTGTGTTCAACAGTAAAAACCATGTGTTTGCGTCCCATGATTTGTCGGATTATCGCTCTCGGATGCTCGAGCTGGGAAATTAACCTTGCAAAATGTAGACAAGAACCCCATTTGCTAGGTGATGGTTTTTCTAGTTTGTTTCGTATTATTATGAGAAAACAATTAGTGGGTGAATTCCGCCTTCGACATGAATTTCTATTCTTAATTATACTCGGTGTATACTAGGAGAATACACTTGTTTCAAGAAAGTGCCGAGCCGTGACCGATGGCTGGATCCGGATCGAGATGGTGCCGAGCCAACAAGATGCTGTTCCATTTTTCTCCACGAAAGCGCTGGGCGTCGCTGTTATACTAATCCAGGAGTAAGCAGTCTATTCTTGTTTGTGCTACTTGGATTCCTTTTGAATTAAAAATCCTGTGGCACACGTAGGATCATATCATGGCATGGACGTGGGGTCCCGCGGATAAGCTCGCCGATCTAGCCTACTCATCAACATCACCGCACCACGACGAACATATATAGTACATCCTCTTTTGACCCCATGACGCCGCCTCAGATTTGAACAAGGCTATCAGGTTACTACTAGTATTATCTACTCGCGTTTTCGATCCGAAGATCGTCGAACGGAATATTCCCGGAAAAGCCCCGGCCGTCCCGATCTCGCGAGCAAAACGTCGCGCCCTCCTCCTCACGATCACAGCCATAATACTATCTGGCGTAGATAGAGCAGCTAAACTTAGAAATCTCGAGCAACTGCGCACTGTGTCACTAAACTTGGAAAACGATACGGTGGCGGACTCGCAGCTCGGACCACCACACCACAGCGGTGTACTGTGTACTACTGCTGCTAAACTTAGAAACGACATGGTTTTGGCGGGCACTCGATCGTGATAACTTGGACCACAGGCGCCACAACTCTCCACTGATGTATACTACCGCTAGCTAAACTTGGCCATGTGCTCTGCGGCCAAACTTAGAAACGAGGCTCGTAACTTCACTCGCCGCGCAACCGTGCATGTTACTGTGCCAGACCACCAGTGCTCAACCGGCCGGGTAACTTCATTCAACCGCCGCAACCATGTCATGTGTGTGTGTACTCTACACACCGTTCTAAACTTGGAAACAATCTTGTCGTGAGCTCGTAGCCTCAAGCCCTCAACCACTTTGGCCTTCGGCTCTTGGTAGGTGTTCGTTCCTGCAAGATGATACGCAGTAATGGAACTGATCGACCAGGATGGCCGAGCTGCCAGCTTTCTTTTTTCTTTGCCCTGGTGAAGACGACCCCATCCATCAATCTATTCCCTCGCACGCAGGTGACAAGACAGATCGAGGCAAAAGGCACCGGGAAATGATAGAAGATGAGATTCAGCGTACCTGCTGGGTCCTCCCCGGCCGGCCGGCTACCGCTTTTCATCCTCGCGTTCCATGTGCGGGCAAACCCTGCGCAAAAACTATCACAAATACGCGACAGTGCACACTATGACTACTACTAGTGTACTTACATTACAATGTAGCAGTAATAATAGTCCTATTAGCGTGCTAATTAAATTGGATGCCATGCCATGATGCCAGGTCGCTGTTGATTTGACAATCCATTTGGTCTGTCTGATGGTGCGTCTCCGCATCCATCTTAATTTGTCGCGTCTCGGATCCGTGCATAAGAAACTACACCCGCGTGACGTCCGCATCGACCTCACGTTTATTTGTGCTTCCAAGGTGTTATCCAAGCTTGTTTATTATTCTCAATAATTGCAGTTCGATTGGATTATGTATAGACAAAGGACAAACACTGCATACATCATCCGGAGAGAGAGAGAGAGGGGGGGAAGTAACTACTTTCTCTGTTCCGAAATATAGGAAGTTTTCGCAGGCTAATTACCAAAACAACTTATAATTATATGAGACAAAGATGGTAGTTCATATGAAAACTAGTGGTAGAGTCCGAGCCGTTTTCCCAACCCACCATGGTCAAAATCACATGATCCAAAGAGAAAATTTTCCCGGATGCCAAAACAACTAGGAACTACCAAGAAGCAAAAAACAAGAACTAATAATCAGAGTGGGAGCTAGAGTTGAAACCAAAGCCAGGTATTAAATAAGTGTCCTAGAATATATGCTTAAACAAAGCAAACATGTACTACTACTGGCTGTTTTAGTTTGAACAAATCAAAATTCATATTGTATTTGTTTTAATTAACTACCTCTTTACAAAAGTAGTCTTAGAGAGTAATTGGGTTGTTTAAAGAACTCGTCTTTTATAAGGGAAAAATCCAACACATTGCAGACCAAGTCTATAGAAGTACAAATCAAACACGATGTTTTCAGGACATGTTGAATTCTAGACAATCGAGATTAAGCTTGATCGGTCACACGGTCAAAATTAAGTTTGATCACTCAAGGGACATATACGGTAATCTTCTACTATGTTCTTATCAATTTTGGTCTGCAAAATGCAGTCAACAAGTTTAAAAACATCTTAAACTGAAATTTGATGTAAGGTGATTATTTAGGTTAAGAACCGTTTGATTCATTGGTATGTTTTAAGTGAAAAATGGTACCTAAAGCTCTCATGAATCAAAGAGGTCTCCACAGCATGTTTGGTTCGTCCCAAGCTCACAACACTGAATTGGCTAGCCAATTTTTTGTTGTCACGTATTAGTTTTGTCCATAATTTGGCCGACATCGACAAAACATATGGAACTAGAGTGGCAAGAGACATGCACATATTAAAATGTCAATCATCCAAACAAGGTACTAAAATATTTTTTATTGAGATGGGTACTACAAGAATTGGTCGTGACAATTTCTTTTGGTAGGGTAGAGGTCGATACAAACCAAATAGTAGATTTTTTTGTACAACATACAAACCAAAGTCAGGTATTAAATAAGTGTCTTAGAAAATATACTTAAACAAAGCAAACATCTACTACTACTGGTTGTTTTAGTTTGAACAAATCAAAATTCATATTGTATTTGTTTTAATTAACTACCCCTTCACAAAAGTAGTCTTAGAGAGTAATTAGATTGTTTAAAGAACTTGGGTTATATAAGGAAAAAATCCAACACATTGCAGACCAAGTCTGTCTATAGAAGTCCAAATCAAACACAATGTTTTCAGGCCATGTTGAATTCTAGACAATCGAAATTAAGCTTGATCGGTCACACGGTAGAAATTAAGTTTGATCACTCAAGGGACTAATATAGTAATCTTCTACGATGTTCTTGTCAGTTTTGTTGTGTATAATGCAGTGAATTTTTTTTAGAAACATCTAAAACTGAAATTTGATGTAAGGTGATTATTTGGGTTAAGACATGTTTGATTCATTGGAATGTTCTAGGTGAAAAATGGTGCCAAAAGTTTTCATGAATCAAAGAGGTCTCTAGAGCGTGTTTGGTTTGTCCCAAGCTCACCACACTGAAATATTGGCTAGCCAATTTTTTTTGTCACATATTAGCTTTGCCCATAATTTGTCCAACGTCCGCACGCACAAAAAATCGAACTAGAGTGGACAATAGACATGTGCATATGCCAAAAAAGATTTGGCAACCATCCAAACAAGGTACCTCAATATTTTTTTATTTGAGACGGATACTATTGTAGTACAAGAATTGGTCGTGACAATTTCTTTTGGTAAGGTAGAGGTCGATACTATTTGATACTGTACATTTTTTGTACAGCATGCAAACCACTTAAGTAGAGTACTTTGCATTATTTACACTCGAGTAATCACCCATTCCACAGCGAAGAAGGAAAGGAAGAGAAGAAAAATCCAGCGAGAAGACGGGGAGCGAGAGAGGAAAGACCCGAAAAAACCGGTGCAGAAAAGCGAGGAGAAAAGCGTAGAGAAGGCGGCAGCCCTCCCCCTCCGTCCCCCCACCCCCCGCCCATGTCGACACCTCCTCCTCCGGCCACCACCGCCACCTCCGTACCCTCCAATTCCAAATCCAATTCCGGTCCCAACTAGATGCACCACCACCACCTCCCGGTCGCCCTCGCCTCGGCGCCGGACGCGGCCGCCGGGGCGGAGCCGCCGCCGTCCGATCCCAACCACCCGCCTCCCCCGCACCCCTCATCCCTCCGCATCCACATCCCGTCGAGCCCGCACCATGCGCTCCCGTCCACCCCGCACAAGCGGCCCGTCTCGATGAACTCCTCCTCCTCGTCCACCCCGACCAGGCCGGCGCCGTTGCCGTCGCCCTTCACCCCGCCGCGCCGTCGCAAGCTCGCGGCGTCCTCCGTGCCCTCTGCTCCGGCGGCTGCGGCGGCGGCCGCCGCAAGGCATCTCTTGCGCTGCCTCCACCTCCGCCTCCGCATCCTGCTCCTCCTCTCCCTCCCAACCCTCTACTTCCTCTCCCCGTCGCCCGCCTTCCTCCCGCGCTCCCTCCTCGCGGACTTCCTCTCCGCCGCGGCCTTCTCCTGCGCGCTCCTCCTGCTCCTCTGCCTCTCCCTCCCCCGTCTCCCCTTCCCGCTCCCCTTTCCCCTCCCGCTCCGCCGGCCGCGCCGATCCCCGATCCTCTGGTCCATCGGCTCCTCGCCATCCGCCTCCGCTTCTGCCCCCACCACTGGCCATTTCGTCGAGCTATACAGCAACGGAGATATCTACGAGGGCCAGTTCAATCGCGGGCGGTGCACAGGCAGTGGCGTTTACTACTACTACATGAGCGGCAGGTACGAGGGGGACTGGGTCGACGGCAAATACGATGGCTACGGGGTCGAGACCTGGGCCAGGGGGAGCCGCTACCGTGGCCAGTACCGGCAGGGGCTCAGGCACGGGCATGGCGTGTACAGGTTCTACACTGGCGATGTCTACTCCGGGGAATGGTCCAACGGGCAGAACCATGGGTACGGTGTGCACACCTGCGAAGATGGCAGCCGATACATCGGCGAGTTCAAGAGAGGTGTAAAGCATGGGCTCGGCCACTACCATTTCAGGTTTGAACTGAACTTGTATTGGTAGAGATTTGTAGTACTGCTGTGAAATCGAGTTAAATTGTTCAGTGCATCATGCTAGCCACGATCTGTTTGTCATGCAGACACAAGGAGCTGCTTAGGCTAAATATGTGATCGTGTTAACCGTAACCCGTGACATGATGATTAAGGGAACCGTAGAGGTTGTGTCATGTGTGGCTGTTCTGTTTACCTCGTTAGTTCCCCCATTAATTTTAAACATTTACATATTTATTGTGGAACTTGTGTGTGCCTCCTAAGCAAAACTAATGTGTAGTTGGCTATATCATGAGATAACCCAGGAACTATAGTGACATTGATGGGCAGAATATTGATTTGCTATTAACTCTGTATGATGCACAATCATTTATATCAACTCAACTCTAGACGTTCTCTATACCCGTACAGGTGATACATTAGTGGCTGGTGGAATTGTTCTTTTGTCGCTTTCTGTTGAATAGGATGCTTCTTTCAATCAAAGTAAAGGACTTTGGTCAGGTTGTTGTTTTCAAGGGAAAGCTGAGATGGTTCGCTTGGCTGATTCCCTTCATGATAGATCTGATGTAGATTTTAATTTTTGCTGTTTGTAGTGGAATCAGGATAAGTGTACTTAATTATCACTAGAGTAGTTTCCCAACAGTTTACCTAACTTCTTACCCGTGTTTTGCTCATGAATCAGAATACAAGGTACTCCTTTAGGCTATCCCGCCGCATTACCGTTAGGTAAAGCTATTGGCCAGACAGAGCACATAATCAAAATATGAAATAGTAAAGAAAATGAGAACCAAATGCAGTTATTGGTTACCCCTCTGATCCATATTAACTGTCGCAGATTTAGTACATGTACTAAATCTGCGACAGTTAATATGTATTGGAGGGAGTACAAAAGAGAGAGATTGTTATCACCTCATTTTCTAATATCTGGAGGCAGACCTATACGGGTATTTTAGAGGCATGCATCATGTGCTTATTTTTTCTGTGAGACCCTGAATTAAGTTAAAATTACTGATAATTTTGCTGGCTATGGTTTTGGCCTTTCTGATGAATGCGTTGTGGTAGCCGACTAGTGTACTAGTATCCCACTATGTTTTGAACTTAAATTCTAGTTATGATCTGCGATTCACCTGTTTCAGCCCCGTGAGGCGTGAGCTCCATTGCTCTGAATTCGTTTAATCTTGTTTGAAACAGATTCTGTGTGAATTGTGCTACCTAAGCTGTTATTTTCATATCAACTTATTTGTGTGCCTGCATATGCTCGGATAAATTATTGTAATCAGTCCTTTTGTTCTATTAGTCAATAAGAAATCTTGTAGTCAGGACCAGGCCACGTCACAGAGGTCATATGCTGCAAGTTCTGTTATTTGTTTGCTCAGTTGAAATATGCATGTGCGCATTTCGGAAATATATTAATTATTACTGTTGCTATATAACTCATCAATGATTCCGTCATGGTTGTATACTTGTATTGCATTTTGTGGACCTGTTTTATTGTCATCTATATACCTGCTACATTTAAAAATACTGTATGTAAAGCTACTTTCCAATTTCGTTTAACAGAGTGCTAACACTAGCATCTTCAACTTCTGCTAATTTTTGAGACTGCATATAACGTTTTATGTGATGTTTGCTAGTTATACCGTCCTACACATTCGCAGTACTACCATCTCCTGTTTGCATTTCCCTTATTCTTAATCTTTTTTTACCTTTCTGTGTTATGCTTCATTATGAGTTCACCTTAAGCTCGTGCTTGTTTAGGTTGTGATATGTTACCATACTTATATTGTGCTAGTCTAGCCTTTCTCAGCCATGCTTGGCATTAGGAAAGAAACTACGCAGCATGCTGCGGTATTGGTATTGAGTTGAGATCTGAACTAATATTTTGTGGACTTTTGTTAGGAATGGTGACACCTATGCCGGGGAGTACTTTGCCGATAGAATGCATGGTTTCGGAGTCTACAGCTTTGCTAATGGCCATAGATACGAGGGTGCATGGCACGAGGGCAGAAGGCAGGGTTTAGGCATGTATACATTCAGGAATGGGGAGACACAAGCAGGCCACTGGCAAAATGGAGTTCTTGATACCTTAAGCACCCAAAATATTATCCCGGGGTCGCCTATTGCTGTGAACCATTCCAAGGTCCTCAATGCGGTGCAGGTAATGTGCCAGCAGACCATCCGTAGTTGCCAGAAAGAGTTTCCCCTCCCGCAATGTTTGATGCAACTGTTGTCACTGATATCTTATTATGACACTCTCAGGAGGCGAGAAGAGCTACAGAGAGGGCCTATGATGTCCCAAGAGTAGATGATAAGGTGAACAAGGCCGTTGCCGCAGCTAATAAAGCAGCCAATGCAGCCAGAGTGGCTGCTGTGAAGGCTGTGCAAAAGCGCATCCCACATCGTGGTGATGATCTACCATTGTCAATAGTGTGAGAATAAAGCCAACATAAGGTTGGCATGGAGCTGCTTCGTGATGCCATCGCAATACCAATTGCCCGGCAGAACCTTCAACTTCCCTGATGTGGGGGGGAGTTGCTCCGCCACCGGGCCCAGGGCGACTGCCGTTGCATCAATGCTTCGGAACCAGAGTTTTCCACCATCCTTTCCGTACATCTTTGCGATGCCTTTCGTGACACAGCAGAACTTCTGCGCTGAGAGCTTTCCGTTGTCGAAGGCAATGGATTGAGGTAGTTTCCCTCTGCTTTCCAGTGTAATACACCATCCTACGTTAGAGATGTGATGATGATGTACACCCCCAGACATCAGGAGAGTATATTATGTTCAGTGTGTGTCTCACTTTAAGCATGTATAGAAGTAAAGAATCCTACGTGTTTTCATGGCGCCGGCTGTTGAGGTTGGAGAAGCCAGATGCTGACCGGCAATGTCTGTAGCAGAAACTCATAAAGATCATGCATGATCATGATTGACTCGAGAGTGCTTCCTGTTGTTTTTTGTGCTTGAAGTGTCACCGTAGGAGTGTTATTATTATTACCGGCAGTACTAGTAACTTAATGTTGCAACTCACCATCATTTCGAGCTTTCTGATTACCCTTCTAGAAAGGATGGCAGCTCTAGCAGATACATGAAAATGATGAGCTAAATACTGTTTTTCTCTATTTTTACATGAACTTGAACTACAGTTTGACACCAATATAAATCAAACTTATTAGGTTTTCAACATAGCACAGTATAACAAACAGTAAATTAAACAATAGTTCAAATCAATAATAAAATAGGATTTGAATCAATCAAATAGTCCGAATAACAGTTGCAAGTGAAATCAATAATAAATTGAGAAGACCGAATATGATGGGATCATCTCCCAAATACTCCCTCCGTCCCAAATTAAATGACATGGATTTGATAAAATATGGGTGTATCTATACACTAATATGTCTAGATGCATCCACGTTTTGACAAATCTATCAGATTTGGGCGAAGTCATGTGAAGCTCGGTCTTCAATGTTCTGGTACACCTCAAGAAAAAGTTTGGATCGGGTCTGGGTTCCTTTGAGGTTTAGCATGGGGTCTGGGTTCCTTTGAGGTTTAGCATGGGTGGGGGTGCCGACATTGTCATACTCGAAGCCAAGTCAATGCCCTTCTCATCCAATATCACCTATTATATGGTACTCCCTCCGTCCGAAATGTCTAGATACATCCACTTTTGTCAAACTTTGTGATATTTAATTTCGGACGGAGGAAGTATTATCGATGCCACTCCAAATAAATTTTCACGTGCAAACTAAAATTTTAAAATCCTCTATCTTGTGGTTTGCTCATAGCTCATCGGAAGTGGTGTAGGGTGATCGCGACCTAACATGCTAGATAATTGCTCTTGCTGCCTTAATTTCTTCTTCCAATACCGAGCATGAATAATATGCTTGTACTTCTATAAAGAGAGGTGGTAAATGCGGTTAACCGACCTCGTCAAAATATCAATCTAATCACAAAGGGGCACACTCCTCCCATGGTAAAGTGAATGTTTGAAAGCACCCCGAGGATTCGGCTAGCCATGGAATCTGTTTGTATGGTTGAGGGGGAGTGTTAGCTTTAAAACAAAAAATTATCTCAAAGCAAACACTCTCATAACTCTAAATTATTTTAAGTGCTAGCATGCAAAGTGAATGGGATCCCTAGCTTACATAAACCGTTGACATGAGTATGCACCTCTCATAATGTTTTTATACTGTGTTTTATATCAAAGAAAATCAACATATGTTAATCCCCGCTCCGCTCTACGAAGTGATATGTACCTCTCTGTGAGTCTGTCAAGAGATGCATGTCTCTAAAATTTCTTTCCTGACCAAACCTAGGAACAATTCCTTCACATTCACACCTTCGATGCACGGTGTTTACAACTTTGCTTCACGGTGTATGGAAGAGTAATCTAGTGCATGCTTTCTAATTTTCTTACATTCATGAAAGTCATGTTATTTACTTAGTATGGTGATTACGTGTTTCTTTTACTTAGTAATGAAATATATCACATTGAGTAGTTGTGATCATATTAAACTTTCTAGTCCATAACCGTTATCATCTTTATGCTTGAGGACGAGTATAAATTAAGGTTGGTAATGTTGATACGTCGAAAAAATCCTTATGAACATAGTATTTATTAGTATTATATCTCATTAATTTGCATCATATCATGATTTTTCAACAAAGTTTTAAGATTTTCCATGAAATCGCTTTATTTGGGTTATAACTCTAGTAAGCCGCAGGAAACCCTACTTTTCGTATTTTTGAGTTACATGAACCTTCTAGACATCACACCGACCTAGAATTTTTTTTCTACATAAATATTTGGAATGATATCAATATGAAAACCAAACGACGCAAGAGTCAGCCAAAAGGCCCCACGGCCACGCTAGCCAGGCGTGATGGTCATCAGATTGCCCTTGTTCCTTCGCGTGTCTTTTCGTTTTTACTAAAACCCACTATACATGTATCCTATTCACGATATCCAAATGAGAGCGACGCCACCATGAGAACAAAGAAACAACAGATAAAAACTCCATTGTCGGCAAAAAGGCCAAACACCACCGGGATTGCCTCTGGTTACTCCTCCAACATCTTTGTCGCCAGCACAATGGTGAGAAAGGAGTAGTCCACCTCTGTACTACGGGTTTGTGGAAGTAGCTTTATCCATTGTGCTATCTTGTTTAGAACCATATGAGCCACCGTACATGATTATGGTCATATTTGTATTATGCTATTGTCGGATATATGCCAAATAGGGGTGTATCCGGCATTGGCCGAAGGCCGGATTACCCGGGTGGCCCGGAGCAAAGTCCATTGAGCGGCCCAGTAAGTTTACGCACAGGAAGGGGAATTCTAGAAGAACCTGGATTACGGTCCAATACGTAATCCGGCTTGGAGAAGAAGTCGGACGTCTTGTTTACCAAGAATAGAAATACTTTTCTTAGACTTCAAGTTTTCCTTCCTGTAAGCCCTAATCCAGCTACCTATATAAAGCCGGGCGGGAGTCGCCTCAGAGAGAAGACAGACATAAACTTAGACTCACATTGTACTTTGTATACTTCAGGATTCAGTCCTGATTTAGTGAGATTGCAGGAGCAGGGCGCCGCCGTTGTTGCAACGTACCGAACCTGGGTAAACTTGTGTCCCCGCCTACGGCAACTTCCCTACGTTTCCACCCACGATCTAATCAAAGACTTATGGCACCCCCTGCCATGAACCATACTACGAACACTCGACAGTTGGCGCCCACCGTGGAAATAGCGGCATCTGGGGTTATGTTCCGAGCAGGAATACTCGACAGAATCGGAAGTACAATCATGGTCGGGAGCCTGGAATTCGACGGAAACATCGGACGCTTCATCGACAACGGTTCCTACCTGCCAGCACGGAATCACCTGGTAAGTGCTTGCGTCCTTCCTATTGCATCTGCTAATGTTTTCATAGGTTTAACGGCGGAAGCAATGGGTTTCCGTGGTGGAAGTAAATTTTATCCCACCCGCCCTATGCCCAGTAGAAGACGGCTTTGATGCCGGATTCGGGACAGATCTTCCTTATTCACACATTGGGGCATACCAAGATCTACTAGCTGCATATTGCCAAAGCATGACTGGGTTTACCGCCTCCCAGGAGATGTCTATTCCCAGATCGCACTTCGTAGGCATGGTGCAAGCAGAGACTGCTGAAAAGACGTAGGATGAACAACCCATCGAAAAGGCAGAAGACAATAAATCCACGGAAAAGGTGGATGACCCGAAACCCGCCAATCTGGCGGAAAACTCGGAAGACGATTCTATTCTAGCTGCAATGGAAGCAAAGCTGGATACGGAAACCAGATCTGCATCTGGCGATATAGATTCCGATGACGATGGTGATGCTTTCGAAAGAAAGATCAAATCCATGCAAGGAGGTTTCCACGGTCCTCGTGGCCAAGCCTGTCGAAACGGCGGACACCAAGGAAAAAGAGGAAACATATCCAAAAAACCCTCCATCGGAAGATAATACAAACGGGAAAGATGAGGATGATCAAATCCAAAATTTCCTGACATTCAGGAATTGACGGAAGACGGAGCCCTACAGAAACCCCCATCCTCCAAGAAAAAGAAGAAGTCCGTCAAGAAGCTATACGCCAAAGTCCAGAAGAAAAAGCTAGACAGATTGGCAGACATAGCCAACTAGAACCCGGAAGTTGGTGGTAGCAGCGGCATAAAGATAGCGGAGAAGAAATAGCAGAAACAAGTTGAAACGGTTCCGGTACCCCAGATGTCGGAACAAGATGAATTTAATCTGCTACAAACCCCGGTTGGAAGACATGAGCCACCGGAAGTGCTAGAAGCCAGGAGACAAGCAATAATGCGGTAACAACAACAACTTTACTGGACTCGCGAAAATCTCGTAAAAGCCCAGGAAATCTTAAAAGCGCAGTAGGAATAAATCGAGGAATTTGAATGCCGGAATCACTCGTGAATTAAGCCTACAAGGCTTCCCGGGGTAGGAATCCCGGAAGAACAGTCAGTCCAAAGACGGCTGGAAAACCAAACCCGGCAAAGACAGGTAAACAACGTAAATGCTAAGGGAGAATGCATCTACAAGACTCCTGAGGAAAACACAGAAGCTGCATTCGCCATCCTGAATGACGACCTCTACTCTGCAGACGAAAAGTTTCAGGGAGTGTATGCTTTATTAGGAAAAGCATTACATCAGCAGCAGCGAGGACAAGCACATTCTGGTAAGTTGTATGAAAATTCATCTTGATGCAAAACTGCCACAGGTGCAGCCGCAGCAGCAGCACCCGATCCAAGCGAACCTGGAGATTCAGGAAGTTCAAAGGGAAAGAATGACGATCCCAAAAAGGAAAGGAAATATCCACGCGATAAGGATGCAGCGTACGGAACCGGGTCTCATCCGCCAAATTGCGAGAAGAACCCGAAACCCCAGATCAATGATGATCGGGAAGACAGAAACCGGAAGGAAGTCAATAGTGCTCTCCACCAATCTCGTGCGGAGAAAGACGGAAAAGCAATGCCACCTCCGAGAAACCCAGCTGATAAAGGAAGATACGAACATCCTCACAGGCGTGAGAGATACCGGACTCCACCAAGGAATAAGGAGAGAGCCAGAAGTAGAACTCCGCCTTGCCATAGGGATCGGGATGCCGGAAGAAATAGGGATGAACCACGATGAGCGAATTCACGCAACTGTGGGGGTAAGGAGAAGTAGAGCCCCCTCAGTCCACTCTGTTGGAAGGTATTCCCCGCATGCGCCTGGACTGGAAAGGGATGATTTGTATTCCATACCAAAGTGTTTCACTAACAGAATCCGTAATATCAACCTCCATGCTGGCTTTGCCAAAGTCGGGCCAACTTATCAAAATTATACTAGAAGTACAAACCCAGATACATGGCTCTCGGATTACTATACCGCCGTTCAAATCAACAAAAGGATAGATGTGAAAGCAGTAAAATCTCTACCTTTGATGTTACTGGACGGAGCGTGTGACTAGATTAATATACCACCTTCAAGAATGGTGGATAACTCGGAAGATATGGCTAGGATTTTTTCTCAGTACTTCTGAGGCACACATAAGCGCCCAAAGAGTATTAACCAGTTAAACCGTTGCATCCAATGCGAAAACGAGTTGTATGTCGACTTTACTTCAAGATGGACATCAATGAAGAACAACTGCTCTAGAGTGGATGACGTCTTTCGTCAACGGTCTTAAACCCGGCCTTGTACCGTTCATGGTGGGATAAAAAAAACATAAAGACCTTGGTTCTATGCTAACAATAGCCAATGAGAATGCAGCAGCCGAGGATTACATTAGGGCAAGAGGCGGAAATATAGATACACTTATACAAGCTAAAAAGTCGTCTCGCCCTGAGAAAGAGGCACAAGAAAAGCCCAAAGAGGTAAATATCGCCTTTTGAAAAGAAAACTCCAATAGATGGAAAGGAAAAAGTGTAGAAGCCAAGGAAGCCATACCCTAATCTAAGGAAGATTGGGATAAAATTCGAGGGGAACCTTGCATACACCATGCGTAGTTTGGGAAACCAAACCATACAAACCAGCAATGTCGGCTTAATAAGCATATGAGAAGCAGCGCTAGATCTGGGAACAAAGGGAAGAATTCCAAGAGGGAGTTCAAGAAACAAGAGCCGAAAGCTGAAAAATATAAAAGCGAGTCTGACACTCACGATTGGATTTAGGAGCAACAACGGAAAGGCGAACCCAAGTTTCCAAGGGTGGATGAAGAATGCAATCTCACCTTCTTGGCAACACCATCAGCCAAAAAGGTGAAGCAGGCATGGAGAGAAATCAATGTTGTAGTACCTCCAACCCCAAAGTACCTCAAGTCTGCAAAAACCCCCCCAATAACTTGGAATCAGTCATATCATCCTGGCAATATCCCGGATCCCGGCACACACGCCCTAATAGTAAGCCATGTAGTGAAAAATCACAGTCTAAGGGAGTGCTGATGGACGGAGGAGCTAGCATCAACATCATGTACTTGAGTATTTTGAAGAAACTGCAACTATCTCAAACCCAGCTCAGGCATAGCAATGTACATTTTCACGACATTGTTCCTGGAAGACAAGCATGTTCCCTAGGATAAATTTCCCTAGATGTTACCTTCGGAAAGCCGGATTACTTCCGGACTGAAATGATTTCGTTTGAGGTAGTGTCGTTCGAAAGTGTGTATCACGCAATACTCGGACGGCTGACTTTCGCCAAATTCATGGCTAGGTCATGCCACATCTACAACAAGCTTAAGATGCAAGGACCAAAAGGCGGCACCGTTGAAGGAGATTTTGCGCTGGCAAAGGAGCTGGAGTTGGGAAACTCCCTTTGTGCCGAAAGGATTATCGCAAAGGAGGAGCCAAAGGAACTGGCAAAAGAAGTATCGCCGACAGAAATGCTGGCAGGAAAAGAGACCACAAAGCCCGCTGACAGCTTCAAGGCATCAGAGAATACAAAGCAGGTCATCCTGGACCCAAAAAATCCGACTAAGTACGTCATTGTGGGGATCGGAATGTACGAAAAATAGGAAAGCGAGCTCATCAAGTTCCTCTGTGAGAACGGAGATATTTTTGCTTGGTGTTCTGCAGATATGCCAGGTGTACCCCGGGAGCTTGCTGAGCACCAACTGAAGGTACTTCCAGGATCCAAACCCGTCAAACAAGGACTTCGCCGATTCGATGGAGAAAGACGGAAGGCTATAGGCAAGGAAATAATCCGGCTTTTAGAAGCTGATTTTATCCGGGAAGTTATTCATAGTGTTTGGTTCGCCAATCTGGTATTAGTCCCGAAGAAAGATACAGTTATCCTTAGGATGTGTATATATTATACCGGCCTGGACAAATTGTGTTCGAAAGATAGGTTCACGTTATCGCGAATTGATCAAATAATAGATGTCACTGTTGGCTCAAAGCTTTTATGCTTTTTGGATGCTTATTCCGGATATCAGCAAATACACTTAAAGAAAGAGGACCAAATTAGAACCTCCTTCATAACTCCCTATGGAACGTATTATTACATAACCATGTCTTTTGGCTTGAAGAACGCATGAGCTACATACGAGCGTTGCATGCAAAGATGCTTGCATGAGCAAAAAGGCAAAAACGTCCATGTTTACGTAGACAATAGTGCCGTCGTTTCCAAAGAAAAGGATACACACCTTGAGGATCTACGAGAAACCTTTGATAATTTGCACACATATAAAATAAAGTTAAATCCATTAAAGTGCGTATTCGGGGTTCCCTCAGGAAAACTTTTGGGTTTCATTGTTTCTCGCAGAGGAATTGAGGTAAACCGGAAAAGATCAAAGCTATTCTGGATATCAAAAAGACTACATGCTTAAAAGACGTTCACAGACTAACGGGCTCTGCAGCCACCGTAAGCAGGTTCGTAAGCCGTCTAGGCGACAAAACTCCGCCACATACAAATTGATGAAGAAGTCCGATAAATTTGTATGGACAAAAGAAACAGATAAAACGTTAGCTTAGTTGAAGGAAACTTTGGTGAAAGCTTCGACTTTGGCATCCCCAAAGGAGTAAGAACACATGTTGTTGTATTTAACAGCAACAAGCAGAGTTATCAGCGCAGTAATAATTATGGAAAGGAAGAAAGATGGACAAAGTACTCCATACCAGCATCCGGTATATTATCTCAGTGAAGTATTCTCAGAAGAAAAGCAAAGGTATCCACATTATCAGAAACTGGCATATGGCGTATTTTTCGCATCACGAAAATTACGTCATTATTTCCAAGGACACTCCATAACGGTTGTAAGCAAAACACCACTAGGGGATATCATAAACAATATGGATGCAACAGGTAGAGTCGCCAAATGGGGCATTGAGCTTGCAGCATTCGACATTAAGTATCAATCCAAGAATGCAATTAAGTCTGAGGAGATGACATATTTTATCACTGATTAGACAGTAGCTATGGAAAACACCCCAATGTCGGAGTCTGTGTATTGGATCATGCATTTTGACGGATCCAAAATGAAGGAAGGTGCCGGTGCAGGAGTATTATTAAAATCACCAAAAGGCGACACAATGGAATACGTGCTACAAATTCACTTAAATGTCAGTAATAACATGGCAGAATATGAAGCACTACTTCATAGGTTGCATATTGAAAAGGAGATAGTATCAAGCGCATTTTATGGTACGGAGACTCGGATCTAGTGCAGCACCAGTTTAACCAGACATGGGATGCTAAAAGTCCCATAATGGCGGAATATCGAAGGACTGTAGACGAATTCGTCATATGCTTCCTAGGGTTTGAAGTAAATCATGTAAAGAGGGAAGAAAACTGGAACGCGGATGCATTTGCCTGAATGGGCGATGCATGTAAAATGCATAGATGAATTTTGCATATTTTCACATGGTTTTCTATTACATATTGCATCATATAAGGGTATAATTCAATGTTTTATAATATTTTGGGGTTAAATTACAAAGTCCCCCAACTTTTATGGAATTAACCCTACCTGTCAGAAACCCCGTTTTCTATATTTTTGACGTTTCAGGGGGCAAACTTCCGCGAAATCACCTGAAAATCTGCGGGGGGTCATTTTCTTGGAAGGAGAAGACTTGCGGGCAAAGGATCCACGAGAATTGGGCAAGGAGGCCCAAAAGAGGACCCTCCACGCGGCCAGATTCCTTGGCCGCGTGAGAGGCCCCCTTTTGGCCCCTGTGGCCCCAATTCCTTCCATCTTCGACTTACCGACTCCGTCTTGACCTAAAACCGACTATAAAAAGGGTCCCCCGTACCCTTATGGAGGAGAGCGCCGCCGAAACACCGAAACAGAGACCAGAAGTTCCAGACTGGAGGGGGAAAACTCCGGCGGGGCGCCGCCGGTGTGATCTCCTACCCCTCCAACGTCATGTCCATCGACATCTCCATGAAGAGGGAGTAGTCCACCCCAGGGCTACGGGTTTGTGGAAGTAGCACTTGTATCTCTCTCTCTATGTGCTTCACTAATTAGATCCATATGAGCTGCCTCACATGATTACGGCACTGTTGTAATTTCTATGTGGTGGATCTTTTCTATGAGCTATTGAATCTGAGATTGCAATTGTTTCTCTTGAGTTATTTGAGTAGATATATCTTATGTACCCCGTTCTTATTTGCTATCTTTGATCAATCTAGTTCTTGAGAGCGTGTGTGGGGTGATGGCTAGTGCTGTGAAAGTGACAGAAGTTCAGCGATCCACTTAGGTTTTGTTAAACCTTTCTTAGTTACCTCACTAGGGATAAAAAGGAGTACCTTGTTACCGGGGATTTGAAGTGACACTAATCAATCTCCATGACTAGATCTAGCAAGTTCTTACTTCAACTTCATGTCACATTGCTTAAATCTATACTCTGGTTTTTCCTTAATTATCGAGGTGTTATGATTTATTTCGCATCTTGGTGGAGTATAAGAGGGATCAATATGACCGTAGAGATCTCTATGCTAGGACGTGATGCCCATATGAAAGTACTCAATGTTAAACATGTTATTGTAATCTCACATGTAATTTTTTATGTCCACCGTCTACCACTTTATTTGAGAGAATGCAAGTGTGAAACCATGAACCCCGGTCCTATTTTAAATATAAGAAAACACTCTAGTTACTTTGCTGCAATTTACTTTACTTGCACTTTACTTTACTTGCATCTCCAATTCGAATTTACATTATCTCCATCACCACTTGTATCAAAAAAATACAAAAACAATCCATTGCATATTTATTTTCTCATTTGCATTTAGTAGTAGATTTAATTATTGCACATTTACTTTCAGTTTTGCATTGCAATTTAGAAGTCTCACACCTTGTGCTTGACAACCACTTGGTGAGGTTGAGGGCACAAAACTCTCTATTTGTTTGCAGGATCCTGGAGGAAGCTTGGAAGACAACTGCTGAAATACTGGCTCCCCAAGAGTTCGATATAAACCCTCGAGTCACCCTCGTGGGGAAGAAGGCTTGCCACTAGCTACACACTCTGCACTTGGAGTCTCAACCTAGCCATCAAGTGTTTTTCTGGCGCCGTTGCCGGGGAGCCATAGGTGAAGGAGTTGTCCAAGTGAGCTCACAAGAAGTCTTCATCACCAACAAGGTGTGCAAACACCTAAGATTGGGGAGGTTGCACCTACGTGAGTACCGTCCTTTCTATCTCCACCTTCTTTCAAGTAGATTGTTTTGTTTCTTGTCTTGTTTTTGTTTTGTTTTTGTTCTTGTTTTTGTTTTGTCTTGCATATTTTATTTTAGTTTGCATTTTAGCTTTGCATTTAGTTATCTAGTTTATTTTAGTATTTCGAATTTGCCTAGTTACTTTACTTTTCAGTTTTGCATAAAAAAATAAAAACTACATAAAAACTTGGAAAATGGAGCAGAGAACTTATTGGCCATTCAGTGTTAGGAATTTCCCTCAAGAGCTAAATATTCCCGTTGAAAAATTAGAGGTAGATCCTAGTGTTATTAAAATGATTTATGAATCTCGTTTCTATGGAAAGCCTAAATAAGAACCTTTGTTCCATCTTAAGAAATTTGATGAAAGATGTAAAACTTTGAACTTGAATCATGCAAACATCAACACTACTAAAGTTAAACTCTTTCCCTACTCACTAGGAGGCAAAGCATTAGATTGGATACTTATGCACATGTTTTATAAGGGACTTTCTGAAACTTCTAGAGCCTTTTTAGATAATGAATGTGGGGGATCTTTTACTAGTACTAATGCTGCAAATACCCATATTTTGCTTGAAAGTTTGCTCTTAGAGGTTAAAATTAAAGAGAGCTTAAAAAAGGCTGAAGTACCCGAGGATATTTTTGATGATCGCTATGAGATTTTTAATATGCATAATAGAAAAGGAAAAGTAGAGGAAATTATGATGCTTACTGAAATTAAGGATCCATTGCTTGATTTAGAAAAAAGTAGCTTGCAAGAACTTATTGCTACTCTACAAAAATTTGCTAGTGATCCCACTATAAATGTTAATCAACCTGGCTTTGGATCTTATATTGCTAATCATGTCTTGCAAGAAAAAATTGCTAGGTACAAGAATGAGGCCATGATACCTCCTAAGCTTGGGGATGCATGGATCCCCAAGGTGCTAGTTTCAATTGGAAAAGAAATTCACCATGCTATGATAGATCTAGGTTCTAGTGTATCGGTACTCTCTAAAGAATTATATGAATTGCTAGAACTAGAAAATTTAGAAAAGTGCTCAAGTGAATTTGTCCTTGCTGATAACTCTACTAAACATGATGTAGGACAAGTAAAGGATGTTATGATTGAATTGCACATGACTTTCGTACCCGTTGATTTCATTATTATGGATATGGGGGATAAATCCCCTAGTCCTATTATTTTGGGTAGACCTTTTCTTCGTACTACATGTGCAATCATAGACTCCAAGGAAGGGAATGTCAAGTTTCAGTTCCCTCACAATAAAAGTATGGAGCACTTCCCAAGGAAGAGGGGCACGCTGAAGATCAAGCTCCCTCATGAGCTTTATCCCTCTTGATTATCAAGTAAGTAAAGCCTAGCTATATGGCTATAAAGAAAGCGCTTTACGGGAGGCAACCCGGTTTTTTTTGTTTGGATTTTCCTAGTGTCCTCTTGCTGTCTAAAGAGATAAGTTTTTTGTGTTTTAATTCTGGAGTTTTCAATAAAGAGTCAAGTCAAACCCATTTGGACTTATAAGTTGCTATCCTAGTGCATGAAATTTCTGTTTCAGCACGAGTCTGCTCACCGTATGATTTTAAGTTTTTTATTGGTATTTCGGATTGAGCTAATTTTTTAGTATGTTCTGCAACTTTTCATCCTCTATAAGAAAAAAAAAATTCTTAATTTTTTGACGAGTCTAGCTTAGGGAAAAACGTTCGTTTTGCTGCTGTTGCTTTTCTGGACAGATTCTGCCTTCTTTTGTTTTATGCACTCTTTGGGCTTGGGAATCGAATTTCCATGATTCTTTCAAGCAAGAGAGTGAACATACAACATAATGAACCTTATTGTATATCTACTGGAGCATTTGATTTGGAATTTTTTACAGCAAGAATGTGATTTGTTTGTCCTTGCTAATCTCACCCCACAGAAAAAGAATGGGAGAAACATGTTTTGTGAAGTTTTTTTCACAGGGAATAGAGGAGCTGCGCCTCAAGACATCCAAGAATGGTGAAAGACATAAGATTGGGGATGTGATGAACACCCCACTGGAGCTACACTCTTTTGGTTAGCACACGTCTACTTTCTGTTTTTCTAAGCAAAGCATTTATCGTAGAGACTTGAAGCGTCTATTTTTTATTTTTTATTTTTGTTTTGATAAGACCACCACCATCATTTTATATGAGATTGAGATACTGGATTTTGGGTTTGGAATGTATTGGATGCTAGTATTATGACTTGGAATAGGGATGCCATGGTTGATTTGAAGAGCTACATATGTTTGCATGATTTATAGGCTTTTTATGTGTAGAAATTTGCAATAATGTTGTCTTGAGCTATCTCTTATTCATGTCCTTGATGTTAATTGCTGGTTTATTTAGTTTGTCATGAAATGAGTAGTTCTATGTACATATGCATGCATAGTATCTGGTCAACTATCTCCCTCTTGCTAGCCCAAAAATTTAAAAATTCCAACAAGTAAAAACTTGTTTCCAACACTCCTTAGCCAAGTATTTCCAGTGAGTCCACCATATCTTCCCATTAGCTTCATTGCTATTCCGAGTATGTTCACCATGTTATTGTGTTATTTATGTTCTAAATTAATATATTCACTTTATTAATTGTCATGGGTTGAACTTGGGATAGGACTCTCACGAACTTTTGAAGGCACACTTTACTTTTTATGCATCTAATAAACATGACCCAATAATGGGAGCCACAAGTTTTGCGTTTGACAAGTGTGTGGTTGGGAGCTAGCTATAAACGTGTATCACCGGAAAGCTTTCAACATTGCACAAAAAAAATTACATTTGGTTGATATCATGTACTTTTGTTTTTGGACTCCTGCCATGCCGAAATGAAATAGAGGAATAGTAAGTTTTGATGAGTAAGTATCTATATGACTAGAGAAACACATTGGGCCGCTAACCCAAGCCATGCTTTATCATGGTGGAAATTTACTTACAGCTTGAGTGACTCTACAACACATCCTATAATAAAATAAGAAGCTATGCATAATAGTGAATGAAAATAAAAAAGATGATGAGTCTACTCCATTTGTTCATCTTGTCATTGTAACATGGGCTTGTTTCCATGTCATGGGGCAAGAGGTACCTCTTTGCGGTTCTCTATGATGTCATTAATACTTATTATGATTGTACAAAGCTTATTAGGAATCTTAAGTTGAGTAATCATGGAGTAGATTTTCACACTCACGGGGCATGAGGCTTTCAACCACCTTGTCATTCTCATTACTTCAATACTCACAATTTTAAGATGCTAGTGATAAAGGGGCAATGAGAGTCCTAGATCAATGGATACCACATTTAAATTAGTAATTTTAGTTGAATAATTTAGAGGCTAAATAAGACTTGATCATGTTTTACCTCTACTCAATTTTCTCCAAAGTGTCCACCATATTTTCTATTCTCCATTATGCTATTCTTTGACCAATATAGGATTTTATTTTTCATTTTGTGTATGCATTTGGTCCATAGTGCTTTTATTTCATTATACACTTTGTGAACTTTCATGAAGCATCTTTTCTTGCATATTTGATATTTCTTACAACATGAATTGTATATTGCTACTCATTTCTAGTATTAATAATTTTATTATATGTAGCATGAATAATCCTCCTTGATATCCCATGATTGTTTCAATATGCAAAACCCATCTTAGTTTTATCACCTTCATACTCGAGGACGAGCATGGGTTAAGCTTGGGGATGTTGATGCATGTAAAATGCATAGATGAATTTTGCATATTTTCACATGGTTTTCTATTACATATTGCATCATATAAGGGTATAATTCAATGTTTTATAGTATTTTGGGGTTAAATTACAAAGTCCCCCAACTTTTATGGAATTAACCCTGCCTGTAAGAAACCCCGTTTTCTATATTTTTGACGTTTCAGGGGGCAAACTTCCGCGAAATCACCTGAAAATCTGCGGGGGTCATTTTCTTGGAAGGAGAAGACTTGCGGGCGAAGGATCCACGAGAATTGGGCAAGGAGGCCCAAAAGAGGACCCTCCACGCGGCCAGATTCCTTGGCCGCGTGAGAGGCCCCCTTTGGCCCCTGTGGCCCCAATTCCTTCCATCTTCGACTTACCGACTCCGTCTTGACCTAAAACCGACTATAAAAAGGGTCCCCCGTACCCTTACAGAGGAGAGCGCCGCCGAAACACCGAAACACCAAAACAGAGACCAGAAGTTCCAGATTGGAGGGGGAAAACTCCGGCGGGGCGCCGCCGGTGTGATCTCCTACCCCTCCAACGTCATCTCCATCGACATCTCCATGAAGAGGGAGTAGTCCACCCCAGGGCTATGGGTTTGTGGAAGTAGCACTTGTATCTCTCTCTCTATGTGCTTCACTAATTAGATCTGTATGAGCTGCCTCACATGATTACGGGCACTGTTGTAATTCCTATGTGGTGGATCTTTTCTATGAGTTATTGAATCTGAGATTGCAATTGTTTCTCTTGAGTTATTTGAGTAGATGTATCTTATGTACCCCGTTCTTATTTGCTAGCTTTGATCAATCTAGTTCTTGAGAGCGTGTGTGGGGTGATGGGTGCATTAGTTGGAGTAACGGGGGGTGGCTAGTGCCGTGAAACTGATAGAAGTTCAGCGATCCAATTAGGTTTTGTTAAACCTTTCTTAGTTACCTCACTAGGGATAAAAAGGAGTACCTTGTTACCAGGGATTTGAAGTGACACTAATCAATCTCCATGACTAGATCTAGCAAGTTCTTACTTCAACTTCATGTCACATTGCTTAAAGCTATACTCTGTTTTTTCCTTAATTATCGAGGTGTTATGATTTATTTCGCATCTTGGTGGAGTATAAGAGGGATCAATATGACCGTAGAGATCTCTATGCTAGGACGTGATGCCCATATGAAAGTACTCAATGTTAAACATGTTATTGTAATCTCACATGTAATTCTTTATGTCCACCGTCTACCACTTTATTTGAGAGAATGCAAGTGTGAAACCATGAACCCCGGTCCTATTTTAAATATAAGAAAACACTCTAGTTACTTTGCTGCAATTTACTTTACTTGCACTTTACTTTACTTGCATCTCCAATTCGAATTTACATTATCTCCATCACCACTTGCATCACAAAAATACAAAAACAATCCATTGCATATTTGTCGTGGTGGTGCCACGGCAGATGCCATAGGATGGCTAAAGATGTGGGGACGAAGGACGCTGGAGGCGCTCGGGGAGGGATCACGCGACGAGTAGACGCGTGAAGTAGGAAACAGGCACGACAAACAACACGATCTACCCAGGTTCAGGGCCCTCGTGAGGAGGTAAAACCCCTACTCCTGCCTTTCTCTCTGTATTTTGATGTCTCACCGAGTAGCCACAGTACAGATGTTCTTGCTACCGAATAGCCACTCTTCTCTCTACGTGAAGAACTAGGTCAAGAATGTGAATTGGTCCCAGGATCCCTCGCGCAGGAGGGGGCAGGGCACCTTATATAGTTGGTGCCCAGCCGGATACAGCCAAATACAAACAGATGTCGACATTGTGTGCACACCGTCCTTCTTCCGAGTTCCCGCTAACAGCTTTGGCTTCTAGATTTGTCCCGGTGCGGAAAGTCGTTGGGCAAAACCAAGTAAGCAGTCTGTTATCACTGCGGCGAACACAGAGTAGGTCCCCCCTATCCTGCGACGCCCTGCTGACACACTGTCGCTGTCAGACACGCCGTCCTCAGATGAACAGTGCTGTGAACAGTGCCAGGTACGGACCCGGGATACGCGGGATTCGGCGTCAGAACGGCTCCTTTGACTTCTGGCCCGAGTAGGATCCCGCCATTTCTACTCGGACCAACTCTTCTATTCGGAGGAACATAACTCTCTTGATTAGTCCTTCTGGCCATCTAGGTGCAGGACCGGGTAGCAGTCGACCGGGTAGCAAGTACCGGGTAGCCGGCTACTCGTCCAAGCATCCCTTCTGATCTTGCCTTTAGCACTTGCCTTTACCCTATTCGGGGGTAACCCCCCGACAGCAGTCCCCGAAGCTGGTAGAGTCCTGCGAACTCGTTCACCGGGCCCTGCCAGCTTAAAAACCAACCTTGACAGTCTTGCCCTTGAATCTTGGGATACCGAGTAAAACCTCCGAGTAGCCCTTGATTTTGTTTCTTCTCTTCCGAATAGGACCACTTTTCTTCTCTGTAGCCGAGTAAAATGACTTGGTGAAATCTTGAAACGGAATCTCTGCGTGGCAGGGCACAATCCTGCTTTCCGCGCTGCAACTGGGCACGTGTCACGCGGACATGACCCCGACGCCTCGGTGCCCGGGAACTGACAGGCCACGCGCCCAGTTTTCACGGGGTGGGCCCACCAGCCCGTTACGTCCCATCAAGGGCAGTGATTGCCCATGATCTCGTCGTGGGATCTAATGCGGCCGTTACGCGCGCGTTCCGCGCTATGTGCGTTTCTAACCGGCCCACAGATCCCACACCGCACGGTTTCTGCCACGATCGATCCCACCACCTCAATTCGTAACGGCAACCCGGGGAACGGTATATATACCCCCTCGGTAACTCCTTCTTCTTCTTCCGCTCACACTTTCCCCTCGTCTCCTCGTTTCTCCGCCGCCGCAGAGCATCTCGCCGCCGCGCATCTCACCGCGCCGCTGCGAGCTTTCCTCCGCCCAAATTCCTTCAACCTTCCAGCCAACCTTTCCTCCGCCGCGATGGCTCGCGACGACGACGCTCGCACCGGCTGGGCTGGATCTGAGGTCAGCACCGAGGACTGCCAGTGGCTCGTGAACACCCGGAGAGTTCCCCCCCGGTGTTCGCTGCCGGCAACCTGACGGTGAGCTCGTCCCGGCTCCGCAGGAGGGCGAGCACGTCGTCTTCCTCGCGCACTTCGCGCGAGGATTCGGGCTCCCGGTCTCAAATTTCTTCCGGAAGTTCCTCGACCACTATGGCCTCCAGCCACACCACCTCCCGCCGAACGCCGTCGTCATGCTCTCCTACCACGCCATGGTGTGCGAGGCATTCCTTGGCGTACGGCCCACCTCGGCGACCTGGTCCCGCTACTTCTTCTTTAGGAAGCAGAGCAAGGCCAGGAAAGATGGCGCGGAGAGCAGCCGCGGGATGACGGAGACAGGCAGCGCCATGATGGTGCAGCGCGGGGGAACCAATCACCCGCGCGTCAAGGGGTTGGACTCTGTCCGCAAGTGGCAGAGGACCTTCCTCTACGTGAAGAATATCCCCGCCGAGAAGGGAGCCAAGGTGGAGGACCGGATTAATCTACCCAGCTGGAGCAACGCAGCTCCCACCGGGCAGAACTGGCGGACCAAGCCGTCCCTCGACAACGACCTGAAGCAGATGGACGAGCGCCTCGCCAAGCTGATCTCGAGAGGGCTCAAGAGCGACGACCCGATCGCCTGTTGGATCTCCAGGCGAGTACTTCCGCTCCAGCACAGCGCCCATCTCATGTGCTACATGGGAGGCCCCCGCGACTGCACTCGGACAACAACGTTCGAGCTCAGCAACGCGGACGTCGCTACTTGGGCGCGCTCCATCATGAGCACTGGCCTCAAGGACAACTGACAGTATGGCTTCGTGCCGTTCAGCCGCACCAAACCGATCAAGCGGGTTAGTACTTTTCATCCTGTTTCCTGTATACAGCTTCCGAGTAGATAGCCTTCTTAACTTGCTGTGCCTTGTATCTGTATTCCGCGCCGAGTAGGGCACTTAGCAGAGTTTCTTAGGCTTAATGTGTTATGTGTTTACACGCCTTGCCGAATAGCGCACTTAGCAGTATTTTCTAGGCTTACTGTGCTTTGTGTTTGCACGCCTTGCCGAGTAGGACACTTAGCCGCACTCTCTAGGCTTACTGTGCTTTGTGTTTGCACGCCTTGCCGAGTAGGATGTCTTTATGCTACTCGACTAACTTGTGATGTTTGCCTACTCTCCAGGTCCTTACTCGCCAGCTCGCAGAAAGCATGGAGCGCTTCGAGGACAACAGGGAAGGGGATCGAGAGGAGGACGATGAGGTCTCCTACGACACCGCAGACAAGCTCAACATCCCTAATGCCGGCCAGACGGATAAGCACCACGTTGACGCGTCCGTCCGCGACTAGTCCGAGGACGACGACGAAGGTGATTGAGTTCACCTTTATGGTTGCGAGTAGCGCGACCCAATCTCTTCCTGTTTCTCAACTGGTTTCTCTTTCTCAATTCTATAGAGGATGCCGATGCTGATGCTGACGCTGATGCTGAGGAGGAGGAGGACGAGGACGTCCTCGACGTCAACCCAGTCGGCGTAGCCGCTCCCAATACTCGAAAGAGGATGGGCAGCGGTGCTCAGGAACCCGCCGCCAAGAAGACCAAAAGAGCCGTGAAGAAGGTCAAGCAGGGGAGACGGCTACCCCCTTCCCGTGCAGGGTATGTACTTTTCTTCCGAGTTGCGCACTGTTGTTGCCGCTTTTCCTGAACTCCTTGTTCTGAGACCGCTTCTCGATTTCTTCTGTCCTTTTTCCTTTTCTAAACTTCTTTCTTCTCTTCAGCGCCCCCTTGGACGCTAGTGCTGCCGTCGCATCCACCAAACCCAAGAAGAAGACCGCCATCGATGTTGACAACCTCATCGAGCTCTCTGAGGAAGACGAGGACACTGCACGGGACAGGGCGCGTGCGTCCTCTCCCGTGAAAGGAGAAGACGCGGACGACGCCCTGTACATGGACACTGATGCCCATGATGCCGAGCAGGGGCAGCAGGCCCGCGCCGAACAAGAAGCGCAGGATGCTGCTCGCAATGAGAGGCCGCTTTCTCCTCCAGCCACCACGGCCGAGGAGAACTTAGAACAAAACCTCGAGCAGCATGATGACGCCGCCCTTGAGCGGCATGAGGAAGACCAAGAGCAGCCAGCAACAAAGGCTGCTGAACATGATGACCCCGCGGCCCAGCCGCTGACAGAAGGACAAGACGCCACACAACAAGACCCCGCTGCCGAGCAGCGGGTTGAGACCGTTGATGAGATGGAGCAGGACCCTCCGAGCCGCGCGCAGCCGGACGCTGCGCCGGTTAGCACGCCCTTGGCGCCGCCTACCCAGCAGGGCACTTCCTCCACCGCACCAAACTCCCCCCGGTGAAGAAGACCAGAACTGCGGCCAGCCCTCCGGCCAAGCCGGTTGCGAAGAAGATCAAGCAGGAAGCAGTCGAGAAGAAGGCCGCTGATCAGAAGGCCGCCGAAAAGATAACTGCTGAGAAGAAGGCCGCCGAGAAGCGAGTCGCCGAGAAACAAGTCGGCCAGTCAGATGCCCCCATCCGCAGGAATCCCTCGCGTGGCGGTGCGCAGGATGCTGCCACGATGCCGCCGCCTCAAGGCCGGCAGCTTACCATTGGTGATTCCGGCGCGGCCGCTGAAGCAGCCACTGGATCAAGCTTGCCAGACCCACCTAGCTTCCCACCTTACATGGTAAAGATGAGCCAGCAGCACAGCATTCTGATGACCCCAGCCGAGAAAAAACTTGCTACTAGGAGGGGCAAACAGGCCACGGCACTGGACTCCAAGCCTCCAGCCAGGAATAAGGACAGGTCCCTCTCGATCTACTCGCGCGAGGTTCAGGAAGCCGAGGTGACGTCCACGGGCCTTGAGCAGATGATCGACCGGGTTGGATTTATTGACGCTGAGTGGGACAACGAAGTCCTTGGCAACAAGAACTGGCACGGCTTGGCTTTGGGCGATTTGGATCACATGCGCATTGACTGGAACAAGGCGGACATGGGTTATAAACCCATGACTATCTCGTCCAATACCAGCACGCTCGCCGCCAAGCTGTTCGTCCATCGCAAGGCCGCAGAGGATCTTGAACAAACTTACGCGGTAAGCTTTGCTCATTCGTCCCGAGTTGCATTTTTCTTCTCTTCTACTCTTCTCCTTCTTCTTATCCATCACCCAGTCCCCGAGATTCCGGCCGAGTAGGCGGGTACTCAACCGAGTTGCCGCCTTCTCGGGTTGAATCTTCACGATTTTGTCTGATTCTTTTTCTTTCTTCCTGTGACGCCCCGAGACCGGGCACTATGCAGATTTCAGCATTCCCGCCAAATCCGCATAATAACCGATTCCAGGTTGCCATTTATGATAACATTACAATAGTTCACGAATAATCCACAATTACAACAGAAACAGATAGATACAAGATGACTCAACGAGCCGGGGTTACAACTGATACAATACAAAGATCCAAATAACAGCGGAAGAAACAAACGTCCGTCTACGGACAAGATCCAAATTGGACTAAGAGTCCTGAAGATAACCGAAGGCGTCCAATCCCTGCCCAGGCCAAGCCGGAGGGATTCCCAAGCTAACGTCGTCAGACTTCAAACCTGTTGACTGCAAGTTGGAATTTGCAGCCACGAAAGAGATTCGTGGGTCAGTACGGTTAAGTACTGGCAAGGGGGATAAAACCCATACTCACAAGGTACCGGCGTAGCCAGTCATCACAAGATACAAATACTTTGGGATCAACGGAAAGGAAGGGGTTATTGCAAATAAGCGACAACAGGCTGCACTAACCAACTACAGAGAGGTACTTCCAATTCCGGCTAACAGAAAGAGGATAAGATCGAGTATTGTAACCAACTGAAAGATAACTTCAAACAAACCCATCCTGGATCTCGCCCCTTATCCGAAGAAGCAATCCGAGGATAACTCACACAGTTGAATTAATGATGGTTCAGATTATTGTGTCAATAAGCCTATTACTAGTCAAGGTTTTAATCATTGGGTGTAAGATTGTTAATCATTAGGTTTAAGTTGTCCTGAGTAGTTGTTAGCCAGTACTTTCACCAAGTAATCCATAACCGCGGAAAACACGGCTTCTCGAGAAGATTATCCCTGCAGGGTTGCACCATAGTAACCGACACTCATGAATATCCCGCCAGATGGAGCGGCCACTCCACCAAGCGGGGCACTCAACACAATCCAACCATTCTTCGCATCAAGCCCAAAGAACCTTGGGCGCACGGCTAATCGAGCCCAGAAGAAAATGGACCCTCATAGCACTCTAAGAACGTGTCCCCCTATATGCCGACTACGAAAGTTCCACCCGGGATCCAAGGGCTCGCAAGATCATGCATGCAGCAAATGGAAAACCCGAACTAAATGAGGCGATTTGGATGAGATGCGAATCGGGTCAAACTGAGGGGGAGCCCATACTCCCCAAATGCGGGTAGTGCGCTCATCATGGATCAGTAGACAAGACCCTTTTCCTATTAGGGTCGACACTAGCAGGCCTCAAAACCACAAAGGGCCTCCTGCCGGTGCCTTATCATCAAATTTATTATTGATAGCAACATTAGCATGATTGATTGATTGATTAAACATCGAGCCCCAGAACAATAATAGAGTAATAACAGAAAGTAACGGGTAACAGACTCGAGCAAAACAACCCTAAGCAAGATAGTAAGACACAGGCTCAATCAAAGGTTATAGGTATGGAAGTGAGGCAATATCAAGGTTAAGGGATTCATGTGATGGGTTCGTAACAGAAACAAGTACTACTAAGGCTAGCAGAAAAGAATCAACGGAAAGAATCGGTAACAAGTGATGAAAGGCAGCCATATGGCATGCAAGTGAGTATACTTGCCTGAGATCCCGCAAGGTAGCAGAACTTGTCGTTGCTCACATCATCTCAACGTCCTATCCGAGAAGAAGCAACGAACCTCGAACAAACACCGGGATGCAACAATTACTACTACGGCAAAAGATCCAGCATGATCAAGACATGGATGCATGACAATTTAATTGATGCATAGAAATAAACTAGTTGACAAGATAAACAATTTAAATGGACCCATATGCAATGTGAATTGCATATGGATGCAAATGGTTTAGGTTGAGGCAATGATCTACATTGGATTAACAAGTGTAAGTAGTTAAACATGATGCATGCATGATGAAAACAATAAGTAACAATATTAAATGCACTTGAAATGGTAGTTAACCATTTTAGAAAACATTAATAAGGTTTGGCAATTATTGTTACTTAATGGGGTTAAACAAGTAGTGATTGTTTTCATCAGGTTAAAATGCTCAAAACAATTAACAAAGTTTATATTTGAAAAGGTTATCAAATTTTAGTTGGATTACATGTTTCACATTTTGAAATTGGACTTTGGATTATTTAATTATGAATTAAACAATATTAAACAATTTCTAATTGAATTAAACAAGATTTAAATGGTTTAGGCAATTTAAATTGTTCAAACCAGGAAACAAATTTTATATTTGAATAGGATATTCAAAAAGGTGTGAAAAACATATTTTATTTGACTTATTTGGAAATAGTATGAATTATTTATGAATTATTACAAATGGCATTTGAATTATTTGAATTTGAATTTAAATTGCATTTTGAAAATTCAAAACAGAACACAAATAAGTTATTTGGAAAGTTTATAAAATTTTGAACAGAAAACATATACAAAGTTTAGTTATTAGATTTACAGATTAAAAGTTATTGAATTTGTAAGTTTATTGCTTATTCTGCCAATTTAAAAAGAGATAGAATTTAACAGATTTGATTTTAATCGTTTGTTACCGAGCCGTTAGCTAACCACTGTCTCTGCCCCGTGGGCCTAAGGCCAGCGTGGCGCGGGTTAGAGGGTGATGTGGCCTCCAGGGAAGCTGACGGGTGGGTCCAGGCGCCACGCGAGGTAAAAACGAGAAAAAGTGGGCGCCTTCGCCTCGACCAGGATTCGATCCTGGGATCGATGGCTCGCGCGGAAGGAACCGAACCAAAGGAGTGATGCGGCTGTTGTGATGGATTCAGGCGAGTGGGAAAATAAGAGGCAACACCGCGATGCGTTTTTAACTGTTAACTGAAAATAGACAGTGCTCTCTGAAACTCCGAAACTGACGGGCATGGCCTCTATCGCCGGCGATGCTCCTGTGCTCGAGGCGCCGTGCGCTTGCTTGTGCTTACGTGACCCCGATCTGGAGGCGTGCAGGGGGTCGTGTGGTGCGGAGGCGGACAGAGAGCGAGGGACAGGAGAAAGGGGGCGGAGCGCACCTGCTCGCTGTCGACGATCACAAGAAACGGCCGGAAGTCCGGCGACGGCGCGGCCGACGTGGTCCATCCCAGCGCGAGGCGAGAGCACGGGGAGGCGCACCGCACCGCCGCGGTTCCATTCCCGCTACCGGCTGGTCCTCGAGGTGGCCGGGCTACCGGCGATGAGGGAAGGGAAGTGGTGGTTTCGGTGGTCTCCGGTCTGCAGAGATGCAGACAGAGGAAGAGGGGGTGGTAGCGACAGAAGGACGGCGGCGCGAGCTCGGGGGCGAGGGGCTAGGTCTAGGGTTAGGCTAGGTAGGGCCCTAGGTTACTTATAGGGCTAGAGATGCTGTACGGCTGGCCATCGGCGTGGGGAGGAGACGATCTGAGGGTGGTTGGTGTGTTCGTACAGAGTTGCTGAAGGAGGACGACAGCGACAGCTCCAACCGGTAAGGGCCAAGGGGAGAGAAGTGGGCTTGGGCCTAGGTAGGCTTAGCTGCTGTCTCTCCTTTCCTTTTTTTTTTTTTGTACTGTTTTTTTTTTTTTTTTTTTTTTTTTTTTTGTAATGTATGAAAGAGATGAAGAGGTGGATGGACAGGTTTGGGGTTTCAATTATATTAATAATTTTTATTAATTGGCAACAGCAAGGTTGGGAAAGATTTTCAAGATTTGTAAAATTAGTGTGGTTTTTAAATGGTTAGTTGGACGTCAACTATTAGTTTTGATTTGGGAAAATTTTTGGGAAAGCAACAATTTTTATTTACTAAACCCAAGCCAGTAAGCAAACATTAATGAATTTAATAGGTTGTAAGAATTTGATTTTTAAACCACCATGCCTAATATGATTGAAAAGATTTGAACTTTAAGTTGAATTGGAAAGTTAACATTAGGGTTTTTCAACAAGAGGGAAAAATTTTATTTAGCAGGCCATTTGTTTAAAACAATTTTCAAACCATTGATAACAAATGAGTAGATTAGTTTGCAAGTTTGAAATTGGAAATTTCTGAGCAAGGGTGAAAGTTTAGATTGTTTTGAAATTTGCAGTTGTGATGCAACATGGTGCAATGTAATGTGATGCATATGATGCAAGCAAACAAACAGGTAACACCCCAGGTGTTACACTTCCTCTCAGAATAGCCTTCTGAAAAGAACCAACCTGTACCGGCGGCTGCTATGGAACCACAGCATCGCTAGGAGGCGTCTTGAGGCCCTGGAATTGGAGCACAAGTCCGACGAGGCGGCGGAGAAGGAGGTCATGGATAGCGCCCTCCAGATCTCCGAGATCGAGAGTAAGCTTTTAGCTACGCGGTTCCTGCGTTTTGTGTTTACGCCCGCTTTCGCTTTCTGCTCTAATCGGTTCCTTTCTGCAGGCAAGTTCAATACCTTGGCAGAGGAGCATGCGAACTGCCGCGTCTTTGTTGAGAGCGGCCAAGCCACGATCAAGAAGCTGGAAGGTGAGTTTATGTCTTCTCGGCTTGCTTTCTTGCTTTCATCCTAGCTACTCTGCTGACCGTGCTTTGCTTTTCACAGAAGACCATAAGAAGTTTGTCGAGAAGCATCTCGACTGCCTCAAGCCATCTGAGGTGCAGCAGCAGATTGCAAGCCTTGAGGTGGGATTCAAGAAGAGGCACCTCTCCGAGATGGAACCGTTGCAGGTCCAGTTGCGAACTGCTCTTCAAAAAGCCGTTGATCTGGCTGCCGAGAGAGATAAAACAGTGGCCGAGAAGAAAAATATCGAAGCAGCAGCCAAGGCCAAGCAAAGAGCTCTCGAGCTGGAATGCGAGACGCTGAGGGAGAGCAACTCGGATCTCATGCTCCAGCTGGCGCAGTTCCGGAAGGTAGAAGAAAAGCATGTTGCTGACGAAGAGTCATGGAAGAACAAGCTGCAGGCGCTACTCTACGACCTGAATAGTAAGTGCCCACTTCTTTGCACTTCACTTTTCCCTTTTGCTTCTCTTCTGCTCGACTCATTTCTCTATTCTGCCCCTGTCTCTAATCTTTTTGATAGCTTTTGCAGAAACTTTCCGCGACCTCAACTCGTCTTGCAAGCCTGCTCTGGCAAAGGCCCAAGCTGTTCGCACCGAGAAGGGAGAGCCTATGGATACCAAGGATTCAATTGAAGACAACATCACAACCATGCAGGTCCATCTCCAGCGCCTAAGGGGTGTGGGCACCGATCTGGTGCGCACTGCCTTCCAACTCCATGACCTGTTCTGGCCTCGAGAATCTGCGCCAACAACCATCCGCGGGCTTGCCGAGAAGCTGACTGGCGTGAAGGCCGAGCTGAAGAAATGGCGGGCATCTGGAGCTCGGGCCGGTGTTGACATGCTGCTGCTGTTCATCTGCAGCTGGTATGAAAATCTTGACCTTAACGTCATTCTCGAGATGAGGCAGAAATCGAAGTGGGAGACGGATCCCGACTGCGTGGCTCGCCGCCAGTCGGTTGCGTACGAGATCGCCCAGTACGCGGACACCGCGCGCTTCATCGACGGCGTCACTGAGCCCGACACGGAGGTGGAGGGCGAGGATGACGACGAGGATGAAGACGAGGATGCCACCGAGTCTGAAGGCCTGAGCAGCTTCGACAGTGAGCGCAACAAGACCGGGAAGGGGAAGGCCGCGGTCGTCGCGGACAGTGAAGAGGAGGCCGAGAGCGTGGAGATGACCATCGACACCGCGGCCCTCGAGTTCGGCACTTCATCAGGTGCGGCTCTCGATGACACGGCGCGACTCCGCGCTCAGACTGCGGCCTCCACCTCGGCTACGGACGCCACCTCGGTGGCCACGGCCACCTCTGACCAGGCTGCTACCGAGCCAGACGCGGATGCTGCGAAGACCGACGCCGCCAACTCGGAGGTTGATGCTGCTAAGGCCAGCGCTGAAGCTGAAGCTGCCAAGACCAACACCGAGAACACTGCTACCTCGACCTGATTATCTCCTGCAACTTTTATCCTTGAAACTCTTATCAGATCCCCGGGATGCCGGGTGCAGATGTATCGAAACAATCATGCTTGTCGTTTGCTACTCAGTTTTATTCACGTTTGATATTTAACTTAGTCAATTTGAGCAGCCTTGGCTTGATGCCGGGTTGCGTTATCATGCAAGTCCCCGAGTTGCATTTCTTATTCGCTCTTTCTTTTTATCTCAGCTCTTACCCGCAACTTGTTGCTTTTTTGGTATCCGAGTCACAAGAATTCAAAGTTGGAGTTGCAAATACGTAGCCACTTAGAAACACTCATAGTAACGCAGCCCACCACTTAGCCGAAAAGTAGTTAACAAAAAACAACAGTAAAAGACATCCTACTCGGTTCCCGCACTCTTTCTTTTCTTAGTAATTTTTCTTGTGCTCATTGACCTTTTGCTTGTTCTCTTGCTTGCCATGAAGCCGGGTTTCGGACATCAGCAGAGTCGAAGAGTTGGCATGTAGGTTTAAACACAATACTAGATGTACTCATGAAATTTTAAGCAGAGCAACCGAGTGGACAAAAGTAAAGCCGGGTAGAAACACACAGAGTAAGTTTGGACGAGGGCAGTCCCCGAGCTTAATTTCAGATTGCAGAGTAGAATTTTAACTCGGATAAGAGAGTACATACACATCTTTGCTCACGAATGAAAGCGACGAAGTAGGGCTACATTCCAGAGGCGCTTAGACTCCTCTCCAGCTTTATCTGCCCTGTTCTCCTGTGATGGACGCATGTCCACGAGATAATAGGCATCATTGTGCAGCGCTTTGCTCACAATGAAGGGCCCTTCCCATGGAGGAGACAATTTGTGCATCCCGGCTGTGCGTTGCACAAGCCTGAGGACCATGTCTCCTTCTTGGAAAACCCTTGGGTTCACCTTTCGGCTATGATAACGCCGCAGGTTTTGCTGGTAGATAGCTGAACGTGACAGAGTAAGCTCTCTTGCTTCTTCGAGCAGGTCAACGTCATCTTCTCGAGCTTCTCTCACCTCCACCTCAGTGTAGAGGGTTACTCGGGGGGAGTCATGCTCTAAGTCTATTGGCAACACGGCCTCATCCCCGTATACCAAGAAGAATGGCGTGTAGCCGGTTGACCGGTTAGGGGTAGTCCTTAGACTCCACAACATTGCTGGCAACTCGTCTAGCCAACACCCAGGTGTTTTCAGCAATGGCTCAATCAGCCTTGGCTTTATGCCTGCTAGCACCATGCCGTTTGCTCTTTCCACTTGCCCATTGGAGGCGGGATGCGCAACAGATGCAACATCTAGTCGGATGTGCTTATCTCTGCAGAACCGCACCATTGCCCCCTCTGCGAAATTTGTGCCGTTGTCGGTGATGATGCTGTGCGGGTAGCCGTATCTCAGGATCACATCCTTTAAGAATTTCACGGCTGTAGCTCCATCGCACTTCCGAATAGGCTTCACTTCAATCCACTTGGTGAACTTGTCCACCATGACTAAGATGTGTGTCATGTTGCCTTTAGCCGGCTTGAAGGGGCCAACCATATCCAGGCAACATACAACAAACGGCCAAGTGATGGGAATGGTTTTCAACTCGGACGCAGGCATGTGGATCTTACTCGCGAACATCTGACAGCCGTTGCACTTCCTCACGATGTCTTCAGCTTGCTGCAGAGCTGTGAGCCAGTAGAAGCCATGCCGAAAAGCTTTCTTGACCAATGCCCGAGAAGAGGCGTGGTGCCCGCATTCTCCTTGGTGTATTTCCAACAGAATTTCTCCTCCTTCTTCTGGGTCCACACAGCGTTGCAACACGCCAGTGGCACTTCTCTTGTGCAACACATCTCTGAATATGGTGTAGCCCTTGGATCTTCTCTGAATCTGCCTTGCGAGTACCTCATCTTCTGGCAGAGTGCCATCCTTTAGAAAGGATAATATGGGCACGGCCCAACTCGGTGTCTCCCGTGTAGGAAACACTGGTTCGTCCACTTCCATCGGGACAGGCACCTCTGGCTGCTCTTTAGGGTTGGGAGCACTTCTCTGAAGCCCTGAACGATTGGCAAGGACCTCCTCAATGAATGCGACAGTCCCCGGGTTAAGGACAGCAGTCCCCGAGTATGGAGTGGCAGTCCCCGAGTAGGGAGCGACAGTCCCCGAGTAAGGAGTGACAGTCCCCGAGTAGGGAGTGGCAGTCCCCGGGTTCTCTGTTGCATTCTCCCAGTCAATCTCCATGGGAACGGATTCTTCACTCGGTAGAGAAGGAACAAATATGGATTCCGAGTTGGGAGATGGCTTGATGGATGGCTTCCTCAAATGTTCCAAGGCAATCCCCGCCGGGATGGACTGCCGAGAAGATCCCAACTTGGACAGGTCATCTGCTGCTTCATTCTCTGCCCGGTGAATGTGCTGGAACTCGCAGCCTTCAAAGAATCCAGTCATAGACTGTACCAGGAAGCGGTATGATGCCATGTTGGCATCCAGAGCATCCCAAGTGCCAGAGACTTGCTGCACCACCAGATCTGAATCGCCATAGCATATAATGCGCTGCATGCCAACCTCCTTGGCTACTCGCAAGCCGTGCACCACTGCCTCGTACTCTGCAACATTGTTGGACGCCTTGAAATGGATCTGCAGTACATACTTGAGCTGATCTCGTTTGGGTGACGTAAGCACTACGCCAGCACCAAGGCCTTCCTTCACCTTCGAGCCATCAAAGTGCATCTTCCAGTAATTGGAAACTGGAGCAGGAGGTTCGTACTGCACTTCAGCCCAATCTACCAAAAACTCCACCAGAATCTGAGACTTGATGGCTTCTCTTCTCGCATACGCTGGAGCGTACGCGGCCAGCTCGATTGCCCACTTGGCTACTCTGCCACTCGCCTCTTTGTTGCCCATGATATCCGAGATGGGAGCAGAGCTCACAACCGTGATGGGATGCTCTTGGAAATAATGCTTCAGTTTCTTGGCGCCCAGGTACACGCCATAGGTCATCTTCTGGTAATGCGGGTAGTTCCGCTTGGAGCTGGACAACACTTCACTGAGGTAGTATACTGGGCGCTGCACACTTCTGCCTTCTTCTTCTCGCTCCACCACAATCACCACGCTGACCACTCGGTTGGTTGCAGCAATGTACAGCAGCATTGGCTCCTTGGGTAGCGGACTAGCCAAGATAGGAGCGCTAGCCAGCATTGCCTTCAGCTCGTTGAATGCCACGTCCGCTTGTGGAGTCCAGACAAACTTGTCACTTTTCTTCATCAGCTGGTACAGAGGCAGGGCCTTCTCGCCCATTCGGCCCAGGAAACGGCTTAGAGATGCCAAGCAACCAGTGAATTTTTGCACATCCTTCAGGGATCTCGGCAAAGACATGCTCTCAATAGCTTTTATCTTTGAAGGATTGGCTTCAATGCCCCGACTAGACACCAGGAAGCCGAGTAGCTTGCCAGCCGGGACGCCAAAGGTGCATTTACTCGGGTTCAGCTTCATTTTATACTTGCGCAGATTAGCGAAGGTTTCTTCAAGATCGGCAAGCAGAGTTTGTGTTTTATTCGTTTTGATGACAATGTCATCTACGTACACCTGCACATTCTTGCCGAGCTGATTGTGCAAGCATTTCTGCATGCACCGCTGATAAGTAGCACCCGCATTCCGCAACCCGAAACACATGACACGATAGCAATAAGCCCCGTACGGGGTAACGAAGGCAGTCTTTATTTGATCAGCAGGATTGAGAGCTATCTGGTGAAAACCAGAGTAGGCATCTATGAAAGACAGCAGTTCACAACCAGCAGTGGAATCGATCACCTGATCGATGCGAGGTAGCGGAAAAGGATCCTTGGGGCATGCCTTGTTCAAGTCGGTTTAGTCGACACACATGCGCCATGCGGTAGCAGCCTTAGGATCCTCCTTCTTCTTCTCGACCATGACCGGGTTGGCTAGCCAATCCGGGTGCAGGACCTCCATGATGAAATTTCTTATCAGCAACTTGGTGATCTGGTCACCAATGGCCTTCCTTCTCTCATCTCCGAAACGGCGCATAGCCTGCTTCACTGGTTTGGCGTCAGGACGCACATGTAACGAGTGCTCAACCAACTCCCTCGGGACTCCTGGTAAATCTTCATTGGACCAGGCGAACACGTCCCGATTCTCACGGAGGAAGTGGATGAGCTCGCTTTCCTATTTCTCCGCCAACTTGGAGCCAATGATGGCTACGAGGTCGGGGAACTCAGGGTCGACCTGGACCTTCTTTGTCTCTTGAGATGTCTGGAACGTGGTCCCGTGCTGGGTACTCGGCACGCCCTGCGCACCAGCTTGCGCGGATTGCGCTATAGCCACCACCTCGTACATCTTTTTCTTCTCGGCAGCAATCACCATGGACTCCGCCAACTGAGAACCAGTAGAGGCACACTCCATGGACTTCTTGTAACCAGGGGTCTTCATCTTCAGATACGCAGTGTGAGTAGATGCCATGAACTTGCTCAGCGCAGGCCTGCCGAGTAGAGCATAGTAGGGGCTCTGATGATCAACTACCTCGAACTGCAGGCTCTCTGTGCGGCAGTTCTCCCTGGTGCCAAATAGCACATCTATCCACACTCGGCCAATCGGGTTGCACGAGACTCCCGGCACAATGCCATGGAAAGTGGTCTTGCTGGGTAGCAGCATGTTCTCGGCCAGCCCAAGCTTCTCGAGTGTGTCTCTGTACACAATGTTGATGCTGCTGCCGTTGTCGATTAGTACCTTGCTGAACCTCACATTCTTCTCGGGACCCAAGAAGGTAGGATCCACCACCAAAGCGTAACTACCCGTGTTGGGCATCACCTTGGGATGGTCTACTCGGGACCACTTGATCTCTTGGTTGCACCAATGCATATAGTGAGGAACAGCAGGGATCACGGCATTGACCTCCATGGCTCGCCTGTGCTGTGATTGCTTGTCGACGGGCTCAGAAGTGAAGATCATGTAGCTCTCGTGGTGTTCTTGGTACTGGTTGCGGCCTCCAACCTCATTGTTGCCGTTGTTGTTTCCCTGGTAGTTGTTGTTGCCTCTGTTGTTGTTGCGGTTGTGGTTGTTGTTGTTGTTGCGATAGCCCTCATTGTTGAAGTGGCGGTTGGCTCCTAAAGCCACTTGGTTCACGTTTTCTCTTCTTGGAAACACGGGAGGCTGAGTTGCGGGTGCGCGAGCAGGCTGCACATTGGCATTTGCAGCTGGTAGAGGCGTACGAGGAGGCAAGCCTTCATTCCTGATCAGATCCCACCACTCGCACTGTCGGGTAGTGTGGTTAGCAAGCCTCGAGGGGTGCTGAGTATGGAAACTGCATGGGCCATCCCTCATGTCATCGAAGATGAATTTCCTTGTCTGCTCCGAGTTGCCGCTACCCGACTGAGGAGCGCGGAATGGTTTCTTGTTGCCTTGGCCCTGGTTCTGGTTCTGCCCGTAGGCTCTAGCAGGTTTTTTCCTTTGGCTACCCCCAGCTCCAACAGCCACTGCATTCACCTCCTCAGGGTCGTACCGAGTATCTATTCGTTCACCCCTGCGCTTGTTGCGGAACTCGTTGCGCTTGTTGCTGTTGAAGTTTCTTCTCGGCTCAGAGGAATCCATCAGGGGCTGGGTAGGATCCCCGAGTGCGTACTAATCCGCAATCTTGATGGTCTCCGCCAGAGTGTTTGGCATCTCCCTCTGCAACCTTTGCCACAGCATACTGCCATGTCTGCAACCCTGCGCGAACCAAGTGATGGCCTGGGCTTCATTCACACCTTCACAGGTGTTCCGCAACGTGCTCCACCGAGTAAGATACTCGCGGTCCGTCTCGTCTTCCCGCTGCCTGCAAGCGGACAGCTGCTGGGGCCTATTCGGCCTCTTGTAAGTGCTGGTGAAGTTGCTGATAAAGGCCTCCGAGAAATCCAGCCAGCAATTGATGCTGTTCTTGGGCAAGTTGTTGAGCCAAGTGCGAGCTGGACCCTCTAGCATCTGCGGAACATACCGCACTGCCCATCTCCGGTTGCCGTTCGCGATATGAACCGCGGTGACATAGTCATTGAGCCAATCCTCCGGCTTGGTGCTACCATTGTAGCTCTTGGTACCCCTTGAGAGCTACAAGTTCTTCACGGACGGCTCGTTCATGATACGCGGGCCAAAGCACTCGGGGCCGGGAGGTCCTGTGTTCTCCAGCCGCGTCGACAAACTGATCCGGTCCAGCTGGTGCCTGGCATCTCCAGGCGCCAACACGCGCTCGCCCACTCGATCCAGAATGTCATAGCCAGCCAGCCCCATGGCCGAGTAGCCATCATCATATCTGTCCACCTGCACAGCTGCAGGCTGCTCCACCGGGTTGACGGCTGGCGCCACTGCACGCGGCTGCTGCCGCTGCCGAGTAGGCTGAGCAACTGGATGCTGAGAAGGGCCTGGGCGCTCTCCATCTCGAGCCTGGCTTTGAGCTTTATGGGCTTGAAAGCCTGCTCCTGCAGCGTTGTGTTTCTGACCGGACTGTCGCGGCACAGCGAGCTGTTTCGCGGCGACAGCCGGGTCGTACACCTGCATCTGACTACCCTTCCCGGAATGCCCACTCCGGCTTCTCTCACGGCTAGGATGTGGTGATGAAGCCTGATCGTTAGATCTAGCCACATGCGAGTGCACCACCTGAGAGGCCCCAGCACCCGGGTTGGCTTTCCGGAACTCCTCGTTCTGCCTAGCAGCCTCTAGCACCAGCTCGTTCAGCCTCTCCTGCTGCCTAACGCGCGCGTCGCCAGCTAGATGCGGCAGCTCGGCAGCTACGGCCTCAGCAGCTCTAAGTGTTTTGGCGGGCGTGCTGTATCTGGGTCGGGTGGAAGTGTTTGCGGTGGCGGACTGACTGGGAGCCTCTACAACAGTTGCCATCTCGGCGCCTAAGTTGCGACGCGTAGCGCCTACTTTGCTAGCTCTCCTAACAACTGGTGTAAAACCGTGAGCCTTGTTGTACTCAAGCTGATCTAAGCTAAGCTCTAGCCTAATCTTCTCCAACTCCGCCTGCTCAGCGAGCAGCTCCTGTCGCTGCCGGTCGAGCTGCGCCTTCATGGTCAGGAGCTCGAGATCAGTGGGAGGCGGCATACCCGTCCGCGCAGCAGACGCAGGGATTGTCGGAGTAGTGGAGAGGGGAAGGTTGCACTCCTTCTCGTAAGGCTTGTGCGTCTTCCTGCCAGCACTCGAGCCAGCGAGATCCTCGACGACGGCCGCAGCGGTAGCAGCCGCGCCCTTCCCGGCGTCAGCAGCAGGGCCGGTCATCATCACCTCCGCGACGTTCGCAGAGCGGCTCAACGGCCTCCCGCGCGCGGCGATGACAGCAGGTGGATCTTCCGCGACATGCACCAGCTCAGGGTACTCGCGGTCGATGATGGTGGCGACATAGACGAGGTGCGCGCCGAAAGAAAGCACCGTGCCGCCCTCCGGCATGGCCCTGCCGCCGAAATCGCCGGCGTTGTCGGTGACGAAGTCGAAGGAGCCAAATCTGTGGACGAGGCCGCAGACCACGCGCTCTCCGGTAGCAGAAATCGATCCCGTCCGAACGGAAACTCCATCCATCGCCGCTGGTTGCCCCACGGTGGGCGCCAACTATCGTGGTGATGTCACGGCAGATGCCATAGGATGACTAAAGATGTGGAGACGAAGGACGTTGGAGGCGCTCGGGTAGGGATCACGCGACGAGTAGACGCGTGAAGTAGGAAACAGGCACGGCAAACAACACGATCTACCCAGGTTCAGGGCCCTCGTGAGGAGGTAAAACCCCTACTCCTGCCTTTCTCTCTGTATTTTGATGTCTCACCGAGTAGCCACAGTACAGATGTTCTTGCTACCGAGTAGCCACTCTTCTCTCTACGTGAAGTACTAGGTCAAGAATGTGAATTGGTCCCAGGATCCCTCGCGCAGGAGGGGGCAGGGCACCTTATATAGTTGGTGCCCAGCCGGATACAGCCAAGTACAAACAGATGTCGACATTGTGTGCACACCGTCCTTCTTCCGAGTTCCCGCTGACAGCTTTGGCTTCTAGATTTGTCCAGGTGCGGAAAGTCGTTGGGCAAAACCAAGTAAGCAGTCTGTTATCACTGCGGCGAACACAGAGTAGGCCCCCCTATCCTGCGACGCCCTGCTGACACATTGTCGCTGTCAGGCACGCCGTCCTCAGATGAACAGTGCTGTGAACAGTGCCAGGTACGGACCCGGGATACGCGGGATTCGGCGTCAGAACGGCTCCTTTGACTTCTGGCCCGAGTAGGATCCCGCCATTTCTACTCGGACCAACTCTTCTATTCGGAGGAACATAACTCTCTTGATTAGTCCTTCTGGCCATCTAGGTGCAGGACCGGGTAGCAGTCGACCGGGTAGCAAGTACCGGGTAGCCGGCTACTCGGCCAAGTATCCCTTCTGATCTTGCCTTTAGCACTTGCCTTTACCCTATTCGGGGGTAACCCCCCGACAATATTTATTTTCTCATTTGCATTTAGTAGTAGATTTAATTATTGCACATTTACTTTCAGTTTTGCATTGCAATTTAGAAGTCTCACACCTTGTTCTTGACAAACACTTGGTGAGGTTGAGGGAACAAAACTCTCTATTTGTTTGAAGGATCCTGGAGGAAGCTTGGAAGACAACTGCTGAAATACTGGCTCCCCAAGAGTTCGATATAAACCCTCGAGTCACCCTCGTGGCGAAGAAGGCTTGCCACTAGCTACACACTCTGCACTTGGAGTCTCAACCTAGCCATCAATGGGCTAGGAAATGGTAAAGGCATTACCACCGGGTGTGTTTGTTGAACATTTTCTCGAAGCATCCATTAAAAGTGGAGATGTAGACTATCCATTAATTTCCGAGTCAGTTGCAGTATATACTCGCAAACCCGGATTGGACGGTAACTTACCTGAATTTCTTAGTTGATCAGAAATTCCCGGATGGGGCAGATGAAGTCTTGAAAGGCAGATATAATATCAATACAAAGGATACACAGTAAATAATCATTACTTGTATAAGCGCAACACATCCAGAATCTTCCAGCGTTGCATTACACTGGAATAAGGACGACAAATCCTGCAAGAAATCCATGCTGGAGATTGTGGATATCATGCTCATTCCAAAAGTATTGTGCATAAAGCATTCCAGACAGGCTTTTCTGGCTCACAACCAAGGAGGATACAGAATACATAGTTAATTCATGTGTCGGATGCCATATTACGCCAAGCAGATGAATTTGCCAGCTCAATCACTCAAGACTATACCTATAACATGGCCATTTGTGGTCTGGGGGCTAGATATGATGGGACAATTCAGAACTGCAAGAGGCGGACTAACACATCTACTAGTTGCAGTAGATAAGTATATCAAGTGGGTGAAGGCTAAACCCATCAAAAGCTTGACGGTGTGACAGCCAATTTTTTTTTTCATTGACATAGTCATGAGATATAACGTACCACACAGTATAATCACCGACGACAGAAAAAACTTCGCCATTGGAGATATGGCAAAATATTGCAAGCAAACTGGAATTCGCCTTGATTTAGCATCAATGGCACATCCACGGTCCAATGGACAAGTTGAACGCATGAATAGTCCAATTCTACAAGGAATACGTCCAAGACTTGAATCACCTCTTCGCGGAGAAGCATGAGCATGGGTAGAAGAGTTATCTTCTATGCTTTGGAGCATACGCACAACACCGAATAGATCAACGGGGGAGACGCCTTTTTTCCTGGTTTATGGTGCAGAAGCAGTTCTTCCTACGGACATGATCCATGATAGCCCTAGAGTGCAGGCATACAATGAAACAGGTGTCAAAATTGCACGACAAGATGTCGTGGATCTTCTAGAAGAAGAACGATAAGTTGTGTTACACAGATCCACCATTTATCAGCATGGTTTGAGACGATATCATAGCCGGAAAATCAAGCACCGCTCTTTTAAAGATGGTGACTTAGTGCTAAGAATCATGCAGGAACGAAAACACAAGTTATCCCCAGTATGGGAGGGACCTTTCATCATTAGCAAAGCTATGAAAAACGGGTCATACTACCTTGTAGATATTTGGCATGATGAAGAAGACCCGAAAAACAAGAATCACAAGAGGAAAAGACACATAGATCTAGATCTAGATGAGAAAAAACAGCCATGGACCATCCAACAATTACGTCCTTTCTGTACCTAGTCCAATTCTATGTAAACATTATTGAGATCATGAAATAAAGTCTGTCGAAAATTTATGCATATTTTTCTATCCTTTACCCTTTAAGCATGTTTTGTCCTTTCTATTTCCCAATGATCTTTCAATTTGCTTCAATGTTAACTCGAATTTTTCCTGTGTGCTCAGAGTTAAGAAAATTGAATGCTTTTAGCCTTAATAAGCTTACAAAACCCCAGATTTTGCCAGCGAGCCTGGAGTTCATGCTTTTTAGTTCCTAATTTACTTAAGTATTAACTGATCGTTTGTGTGCTGGGTCACTGGACTAGTAAGTTAAAGCGCCTAAAAGTATGACTCATTATTTCGAGTTTAGACTGATTGGTTCTATAGCCCGGTTGCTCGGCTTGAAGATTTCATACTTACAGATTCACTCAAACACTAGGAAACGTTAAAAGCATACAAATTAGAGAACTCAAAAGAATAGGAGACAAATTAGAGAACTCAAACACTAGGCAAAGATATTTTTTCGCAAAAGCATAAATTGTTTATACAAAACAGGCACTCTAAATGCGTTACATAGTGAATATTACATTGGAAAACAATAATGCAGTCTTCTGCCTTTTGGCATTCGCAGGGCGTGGATCTACTCGTCTCCCTGGTCGTCATCGTCTTCATCGTTGTCACTCGGATTCTCCGAAGTAGAGGGAATCTCCTCTTCCGGGTAGAAAGTGGTGGTGGAGACCATCCGAGTGATCTTGGATGCAAATCCTTTGACGGACTCAAAGATATCCGCCCTTTGAGAATCGGTATACCCTTGAGGAATGTTGGTCGCGAGGCGCCAAGTCTTCACGGTTGGATAATGCATTTTCATACGCCCAAGGGCCATGCGCACTCCACCGCGAGCGGAGGAATTTATCCATGACCGGCATTGAGCGGTGACTTCGTCGAACGCAGCCGGCAGTTGCCCGATGTCGGAATATTGATCCTTTGTGTCCGGAAGAAGCTTCCTTACAAGCTTTCTCCCGGATTTGTTCATGTTTTCAACAAAGCCGCCGAAAGCACGAATGCGATCAATCCGATGAGCGGAGTCACCTTCGACAGAAAAGTATGAAAAAGCAGAAATTAAGATAATTCAGAAAAGAAAAGTTAGTTCAAAACCGAAAGAGCAGCCGGAAAAGTTGAAAAGAATACCAAGGATATGCTTGTCGATTTCCGTGATTTCCTCCAGTCGGTCGTGAATGGTGGTCTCCAAACACGGATCACGGCGACATCCTTTTTGCTCTGAGCTTTAAGCCGAGCCTCGGAATCCACCAAGGCCTTGCGGCTTTCGGCTAGCTCTTTTTGGATCTTCATGTTATCCTTGTGAAGTAGAAGATTCTCTTCACGGAGCTGTTGAGCGTTGCCGGCATCCACAACAATTTGCTTTGCTTTTCAACAAGTAAGGCTGAAAAGATGAAAAAAAACAGATTAGCGTGAAAGGATTAAAACTCGCAAGACAAAAGTAAACAAGGAAAAATGATAAAGCATACTTACATGCATTCTCCTTAAGTTGCTTGTGAAGATTGCAAAGCTCGGATTCCTTGTCTTCCGTGATTTTGAGGAGCATTCGCACCTCTTTATTTTTCACGCTAAGCTTCTCGAGCACTTCCTCGTTGATGTGCTCGAAAGTTTGCTGAGTAAACATGGAAAAGAAGAGATGTTAAACCCAAAGTAAGAAAACAGTATTCGAGAAAGCATTAACATGAAAAGTTTTTCCGGCTAATGCTTGGGGGTTGGGAGTATACCTGGCTCATCCTTTGGAGGCCTAAAAGCATTTCGGAGAACTCCTTGTTGTATTCATTGAAGGAGATACCTAGGTGGAAAATGTCGTCTTGTATGACCAGCCGAGGGGAGAAGGTGTAGTTATTTCGGATTACAACACCGCTTTTTGGCCAAGGACGGATTAGAGGGGCTTTGATGAAACTTTTTAGCCCATTCATGCATATAGCCATCTTCATCAAAGCATTCTTCTTGTTTTACCTTGAAGCGATCGTCAAAGAAGGAATGTTTTCGTCAAGATTGACGAAAGACGAACCTCCTTCTTCTGGCTGTTCCGCCCTTTCCCGCACATCTGGAATGGATGTATTCTCTCCCAAATGTCTGTCATTGGAGTGTCAGGGGCGACGACGGGAGAAGGCTTCGGTTCGCCGTGGACAACCACCTTCCGCATTTTTAGTTTCTTCCCCTTTAGAGGGGCGAGAGAGAGACTAAAAAGAATGAAAACGAGACTAAGAATTAATACGAAGAAACTTGTGCAAGGAACGGAAAGTTATGAAAAGTAAAGTACCTGGAAGTTGCGACGGCTATGATTTCTTGGGTGGAAGCACCCTTTTTGTGCTTCCTACCTCCAGCTGCTGCAAACCGGGCTTTTAGAATCTCCTCTTGCTCCACAGACACCAGTTGGTCCTCTGGGAGAGTCTCAAGCTGCAAAGCATAAAAAGCATTTAATATGCATTTATGTGAGCAAAGTATAACCTTCCCCAAAAAATTAAAAAAAACATGAATTACCTTGGGAGGAAGTTTATCGGTGGTGTACATGACTAAACTTTCTGTATATTGAGTACAGATGGAAACCAGGTGGTTAACCCTTTTCCGGAAAGTTTTGTCGGACATGCCAGTCCGGGTTACCCGCAAGGAGTCGTCGGGGCCCTCATAAGTGCAGAGGAGACGAAAGGAACGGTGAGAAAGAGGTTGAAGCCGCCGTCCGAGCCAACATAAGACGGTGTCCATCCCCGTGAGAGGAGGGGTGGAGGTAACCAGCTTGGCGATCCGCCTTTTAATCCTCAGAAGATCTGGCGGCAATTCCTGGACGACGTCTAGAGCCAAGTTATATCCAGGAGAGGCGGTGGAGTTGTCAAAGGCGGAATCCCTGTATCGTTTCTAGGATAATAAAACGGATGTCCTGATAATAAAAGAATGAACCCGTCCAATGCTTGATGGATTCACTGGTTTTGATTTTTGGGAACCATTCTTCCCTGCCACGGCATAGGTTGAAAGTAATGATCCCACAGACGGAAGGGAGACCGTCTGAAGTATTGAGTTTCATGTACAAGCAATAGTGAAAAAGTCTAACCTAGGTGCTATTCCTAGGTATCCCTCGAACAAGGCTTGAAAGCCGGAAAGATAAAGAATAGAGTTTGGGGAAAGATTGTGAGGCTGGACACCGTAATGGCCGAGAACCGGTAAAAAGAAGGAAGAAGGTGGGAAACCCAAACCTCTGAGAACATTAGATGTGAGCACCACACGTTCTCCGTCTTCCGGCTTCGGTTCTTTGTCTCTTCCTCCTTGATCCTCCATTTATCCTTAAGGATAAAGCCGTCCTTATCCAAGATCTAGAGAAAATTCGAAGTTATGGAGCAAAGGATCCAATTGCCGGCTTTGACCCCCTCTTCTTCTATGCCCTGGCGTCCGCTTCACCTTCTGCGTCCTCGCCGGCACTAGGTGTGTTTTCCTCGCCCCCTTATTACGGGATAGGGGCGAAAGAGTGGTGGAAGGAGGAGTTGGCGCATATCCGGCGGGGACTATTGAGTTTCCCCCCGTCGATGCGCCCGTGGAGATTTCCGGCGTGGTCGTGGAAGCCCCTGGACTAGCCGTTATGGACGAGCTTGCCACGGTCGACGGAGCCACGAAGATGGAGTCATGAGCGTCATTGTAACATCCCTGTTTTGCTACATTAGGGTGTTGGTGTGTTGTTGGCATCTCATACATGCATGAAAACATGGGTTAAAATTTTGCATTCGAATAACAAAATGATTTGACCAAAAACCACTTAAAGTGGTCACCCAAAATTTGTTTTCAAAAAAATTTCAAAATTGGAAAGCAAAGACATGGTGAGTTTGAAAATTTGACAAGGTTTCCAAAAATTATTTTTGCCAAATTTTGTTCTTCCAAAAAGGCCCTCAAAAGTTCAAATTTGTTCTGTTTTCAACCACAGAAGGACCTCCTGGAAATTTTTAAAACTTACAGGGGGTTGTCGGGAAATCCGTTTTTCTTTTCTCTTTCTTAAAGCTCCCGCCAGAAGGCTGGAAGGCGAGGGCGGCGCGTTGCCACCTCCTGCTACCCCTTCCTGGGGGGATGAGGACGCAGGGAGGCGTCCCAATCTCTCACTCCACCTCGCATAAGCCCTCCTCGAGCGCCCTCCTCTCTCTCTCTCTCTGTCTCTGCACGCAGACGAACCCTAACCCGCCACAATCGTCGCTCGCCGTCGGCTCTCCGGCTGCTTCCGAGCCCCGTTGAGCCTCCTGGCGTCAGCGCCGTGACCTCATATACGTCCTAGAGCGTACGCGCGGGCCGGCACGCCGTAGAACGCGCCAATTGCTGCGTCTCCTCCAAGTCTGGCCGCCGGCCTTCTTCTCACGCCGCGTCGGATTCCGGCCGCCCCCGGCCCTTCCTACAACCTCTCTAGCCTCCTGGTGCTCCGGTGAGTCTCCCGGTGTTCCCGCCTTGCTCCCTCCCCCTCTGTATCTTGCGGACGCCACGAGCCTCCGTCCGCCGCCGCAGTACCTCGTCGCCGGCCGCTCTCCGGCGACCATTTAGGGGTGGCGCCGCCACCGTTCGACTCGCCATCGACTCCTCCACGCAACGCACCAAACGGCTTCGGCCAATTCGCAGCCAATCGGCCGATTGGAGTTCATCTGTGAGGAATCAGAGCAGGTGACATCACTGTTGCGTCATGCTGATGTCATAAAACTGTTTTCCTATTTCAGCAGAAAAATGTTTATATATTCCAGAAAAATGTTTAATTTTAGAAAATCAATAACTATTGTTTTATTGATCAGAAAAATGAAATAAAAATATGGAAATGTTTAGAAAAATAAACTCTATCCAAATATGTAATTTTCACACATGTTTTACAAAGTTCAAAAATGAGCATTATTTGAATTTGTTTAATTCATTTAAAAATAAAGAAAATAAGTTTTTATTCAAGTAAATTAGAAAATTAAAAGTTATATACCATTTTGCTCAAAATGACAGATGCAACCTGTTTATGATGTTTTCAAACCCATTTGAGCTTTTAAACTTGTACCCACTTCCATAACCGTCCGAAGTACCCCTCTAGGGCCTATTTCGGATTAATTTCAGTAAAATTTCATAACTGCCATACGAACCCTAGCAACCCTATATTGATGTCTAGGGCTTTATTTAAGTGCATTAACTTGCTCATGCATACATATTGCGCATTGCATCAATGCCATGTGTTGATTGTTGTTTTTCTTGTTTCGGTGTTTGTTCCCCCTCGGTAGAACGTGACTCCGAAGAGAAGGGCAACAACCCCAATGGCGAATACTTGATATTAACCGACAAGTCAAGCACTTATTCCTGAAGACTTTCTCTGGTTTTCTTGAAGCAAGGCAAGCATAACCTCTTATCTGCCCATATATGATTTCGAAAGACTTTTCGTTCTCGTACAAATGCATTCGATTCCAACGTATCTTGAGTCAATAGATAGAGTTATCCTATTTATTTGCATAACCCAGATATCATGATTCAATGCTCCTAGCAGACATAGGATTTTTTTGTGTGTATCGCCAGAGCCTCAAATATGCCATGCTTAGTCATACATGTCTGTTGATCTCTGCTCCATCCGGTTGATGAACCAGAGTTATGAAAGAATCTAGTATGATAGGATGTTGTGGAAAGTTACGATAACTTGGTTAACATGACTTAAAGGTGTGGACGACGAGACCACGGAGGGTCTGTGGTGGTTGTCTCGTTCATGCCCCTAGGAGCGAGTTCTCGTCTTCGAACCAAGACTGAGCGTGCATCCACACGGGGATTGGATTCCCCTCGGTCTCAACTTGCCTAGTTTGTTCCATGAGTTGCCTAGTTCGGGCTTCCCATTTGGATTTGCGGGGATATCAAAACGTTTTCAAAACTAGGATGTGGTGGTGTATCGGCGCTCTGCGGGTAGGTAACCGTCGAGCATTGTGCACAACGATAGAGACCCGGCAGGAGATGGCCACTCCCTATTGGCGGTCCATCTCTACTCGGAGCGACTCATGGAATAGGCGAAGCAAGGGAAAGATCATGGTCAACCTTCATATGCCGGCACTTCCCGGACTAGTGCTAATCATGTGGCATTAAGAGATGGTTGGTACGTGTGGTTAAAGTTGTACACCCCTGCAGGGTTAAATCTTTTCGAAAAGCCGTGTCCGCGGTTAAGGACGACTTGGTGACGGATTCTGTGATCATAGACAACTTAAACGGAATGATTAAAAATTGCTGATAACGAATGAAGGATGCCTCCTCGGAGATGCCGAGAGGGGTTACCTTGTAGATTGAGTTATCGGAACAACTTGAGGTGGTGATCTTTGAAGCACGAGGTGCTGATATGAGTCGGTGGATCAAAAAGATGATGATTTCAGTAGTTGAATAGTTTTCTCGTCTGTTTTCAAAATACTCCATGAGACGTGCTACTACTTCCTCAATTTAAGAAACAAAGATGGCTTTACGCAAAATAACCTTCATAACTCTTTCTAAAAGAAGCAGATATATAATAGGTTAACTAAGTCTTGTTGAGTACCTCCCGTACTCATGTTTGCTTCAACTTGGTTCAGGTGGAGTTCCTCAGTTCGGTGGTGTTTCAACGTGGACATCGACGAGTAGTTTGGGGTTCCCAGGTAGCAGCATGGAATCTATGGGCTGGGACGTCGCCTTATGTTGCGGCCTCTTAGGCCTTTTTGGTTCTTGTTGATTAGCAACATAATTTGCCTTCTGTTGTCTGATGTAATGTTGGGTCATGTGACCTCTGTTTAATAAAGATTCATGTTTAGAGTACTGCTTTGATCGGTTGTTGGTTTCGAGCTCATTGTTATACAGTTTTGGCTATGCCTACATAGTTGTCGCAGTCGAGGGGTTGTGGAGCCGATGATCCATGTCCGAGCCCGCCTGTCGATGTGATCGGCCTGGGGCGAGGTAACCCCAGTATCCCTCGATTGTTGTTGCACTTTCTGGACACATCACAGCTCTGTATAACTTTGGTCCCGTTCCTTCAGTTTCATCCGACTCGTGGACGCTTGGGTATGCATAATTGGTTATGACTAGCATGGATACAAGGAGTAGTAGACCGGGGATCCGGACTACGTGCCGATGAATCCGGTCTGCCTGCCGTTGTTTGTTGCGGCCGGGGCTGGTAACCCTGAAGCCCTTGTGAGTCAATGGCTAGGAGCACATAACAGTATGTATATCTCTGGGTCCGGGGTCTGACAAGAGGTGGTATCAGAGCAGGACTGCCTGTAGGAAAACCTTACTGCTTGGTCGATGTCGAGTCTAGTGATTGTGAAAACTACTTTGAAACCTCAAATGAGTTGTGAAAAACCTTCTTAGGATTCTTTTTACTCCTTATCTGGTATCGCTCCAACTCTAGGTCACCTTACCTGTTTTGATTTGAAAAGGTTTTGCTATCTCTTCTAGTCATTCAAAACCTAGGTGCCTTCTCTGGCAAGGACGTCTTTTACCCAAGTTGACCTAGTTATGAGTTCTAGAGTCGTGTGTGTTTCGTGTTCCGTTATCTGCTAAACTGGGAGATTTCCCTTCCATCCTAGTCTCTCAGAGTTGTGTGGGTTCCACATTCCTACATGTTTCCAAGTTCTAAATCCTGAACCTCGAGATATGCTTTCCATCTCGAATGTATCCTCTGCTCAAGTACTTCCTAAGCTATCGTTGTCTTTTGGAAAGATGCTCCGTGATTGCTATTCGTAGTGTCCTCCAAGGCACTAAGATAGTAGTTACTCCTTTCTCTAAGTTTATAACCTTGGACTTGAACCGAAGGTCACGGAATGTGCTGAATTGCGGTGGGTTGAATCGTGTGGTTTCTCAGCTATCCGATGCTCACTCTACCGGTACAGGATGCTGACCTTTAACCCAAGTCTCGTTCTGTTAACCCTGAGGAACATCTTCTACCTCAGGATGGCCAGGAAATTCCAACTCTCATAGCCATAGGTTTTCTTTGGAATCAAAAGGAGTCACAACAAGAGTGTTCTTCATGATTCCCATATCTTTGGTTTGATTCAGCTATACCAATCTTTCAGCATGGGTTCTACAACTGAGTAATACCTGTGCATTCAACGTGATCTCAGGATTCTTCTGAGCACGTCTCTACTCTTTGGTTGCTTTCCGAACTTCGTCCATTGATTGGAAACCAGTTTTCTCAGGTGTGTTTGATTCTTCCAATACATTTGCTCTCGTGTTCCGTTAGAACATTCCACCTTGGAATGTCAGGAGAAACAAACTCCAGTACCTCGTTCATCTCTAGGACCAGGTCAAAGTTTTGTAGTCCGAAGATTAAAGAAGTTTCATTAGCTTCTGCTCTGTTCTACCCTCGAGTATCACACTATTCTATATCAAGGGGTCGTGACTAATTTCATGGCCTTATTGGTGAAATGATGCTCAACACGTCTTCACTCCCCCTTCCTCCAAGCTTGAATGCTTGAAAATGATGGTCTGCTCATCGACACGTGTATGAATTATTCCTAGCAATCTTTATTGCTTTGAAAATCTAAGAAACATCTGTATCCTTCTTAGCACTACTAGTCAACCGGTCTTTACTTAAAGTTGACGGTGTTACCAAATCCGTTCATTCCATTGCACATTCTTGGTCAAAGAGTTAGGTTCATGCCGAACTCTCAAGATCATATCGGTTGCTTTGAAAAGCAAGATTCCTTTTCGAACTTCAAGACATACCGGTAGGTTGTGATGTTTTGGTTGTCTTTCCAGAAGTATCACCAGGTTGTCACCTGACCGTGATGTCTAAATAAAGGGTAATTTGAACTACTCCTTTCTCCAAGAAAACTGTGCTGGATATCCTGGACTAGTTGGTTGAGCTTAAGCAACAACTTGGAGAGTTGAAAGACAAAAGCTTCACCTAACTTGATCCTTTGATAAGGGATGTCTAGTTCTCATGCTGTTGAAACAGGATAGTAGCTCCTCTGCGGAAATACTATCACTCTACCTCTTGATTTGATTTGGGCTATCGTCAAATCGAGAAAAGATCCAAGAACTATCTTGATGGTGTTTCACTCATGGTGTTCTGCCCGAGTACACCTTCATGTCCTTTAATATGACCAATATTTTGCCTTGTTCATGTATCATATGAGACCCTCTTCTTGGAGTGTTTTGATAAGTGTGTTGTCGAGCCCATCGATGACATTCCTATCTCCCCAAGTTGCAAGAGGTTCATGTTGAACAGTTGGCATTAATGTTGGAAACTTTTGGAGAACCACCTTTGTGTCATCACGAAGTTTGTGTTCTCGATGTTCGAAGTGACTTACTCTGGTTCATGTGCTTACGGTGAAAGTTGTCGCCATGGATCCAAGTAAAGTTTTCTTGTTCCCTCGGGAATAATCTCAAGTCGGTCATGCATGTGTGGACTACTCTTGAGATGGTTGGTTGTTACCTCCGTCTAATGGAAGAACTTTGCATCCACATTAAGCCACTGACTGACCATTCGTGAAAGAGAAGAAGTCTAAGAACTTTGTTATCTTCGCAATCATCTCCCCAACAAGGACTCTGATGTGTTCCGTTGTAAGTAAACCATGTAGGTGCAACCGTCTTTCGCAAGTTGCTAATACATGAGTTCTGCAATCTCGCTCATCTTCTTGAGTGAGGCATCATAGTCCATATCTTGAGAATCTAGCATATGTATCTCGTTGGTAACCGGTGCAATCTCCTCGATCAAACACGTTGATTCTCAGTTATCAGCCCACTACTCAGAGCTGAATCTCAAGCAGCAACGATGGTTGGTGTTTCCCCGGGAGTATTGAGTTAGGTCCATTTAAAATACGGCATGATTGATGTTTTGGTTCACACAATTAGCCGGAAGGCCTAATGTCATATCTCTTCGAATCCATAAGAACAACCACTCCCCGTGAGAATTCTTGTGTGGCTCGTTCTCAACAAGTTTTCCACACCGTTCTTCCAAACCGTAGTTTTACTTTCACTTGATGACCTATAGCTAGAAGGCTTGTCGTGAGCCTGCTGTCGGTATCTAGAACATCCAGGAGAACCTGGAAGTTGATTCTTCCAATGTCTCTTTGTCAATCCTCCAAACCTTTGTTCTAGTGGAAACAAGTTCCTCGTAGGAACATCTTGTGGTGTTTTGTAACCGCCAGTGATCAATTCCCTTTCTCAAGTTGTTGGTACCTGAAGTTATGTTCATCTCACACATTGTGTGAATTTGTCAGTCACTTCAACCATGGGGTCTTGACTATGTGGTAGATGTACTACTACGTCCAAAACCACAATAGGAAAAAGATTCCTTATTCTTTTCATTGTTCCAACCGATGGTTGCTCATATTTATGGTGTGACCAAGGGTTCATTCTTCATTACGGTGTTCCAACATTTAGTGGTTACTCATGTTCTGCCATGGAGTAACATCATGACCTTTGACAAAGATCTCGACAAACTTTGAAGGAATGGTTAAAAGTTCCGTTATCTTTTGTGTCCACTCCGAAGAGTGAACATGATCATGTATCAAATTCTCTCTGACGCACGACTACAGTGTTTCCTCGTGTTTTTCCTCGTCTGTGGATATTATGTTTTGGTATCCAAGACAATCCTCTCCATCTTGGTTGTCTGTTTGAAGAAACCTCGGTTTCACAAGTTGTTCAACCTTTCTTTTCCAAAAGGATTTAAAGTCTCGTGCAAAGATCATATTCTAAATCCTTTCAAGACCAATCGTCCGCAACCTTGAAACCATCTCCTATTCGCTCTGTTACCTTGATGTGTTTCATGCATGTTAACTCAAAAGTTTGTTACGAACATTCTTGTCATGAGTTATCCATGAAATACTCGATCTTCGTGAAGATCAATTTCTAAGAGTTTTCCCTCTCACCTAAGGTGTAGCCGATGGATATCTTCGCAAGTGCTCGGATCAATCTCTTCAAGAAGACAACCATAAGGTTCGAGAAGATCATTCAAAACCGGTGTTCCTTCTTTCTTTCTCCTTCGGGAATCTCGGGACGAGATTATTGTAAGGGGGGTAGATTTGTAACATCCCTATTTTGCTACATTAGGGTGTTGGTGTGTTGTTGGCATCTCATACATGCATGAAAACATGGGTTAAAATTTTGTATTCGAATAACAAAATGATTTGATCAAAAACCACTTAAAGTGGTCACCCAAAATTTGTTTTCAAAAGAATTTCAAAATTGGAAAGCAAAGACATGGTGAGCTTGCAAATTTGATAAGGTTTCCAAAAATTATTTTTGCCAAATTTTGTTCTTCCAAAAAGGCCCTCAAAAGTTCAAATTTGTTCTGTTTTCAACCACAGAAGGACCTCCTGGAAATTTTTAAAACTTATAGGGGGTTTTCGGGAAATCCGTTTTTCTTTTCTCTTTCTTCAAGCTCCCGCCAGAAAGCTGGAAGGCGAGGGCGGCGCGTTGCCACCTCCTGCTACCCCTTCCTGGGGGGATGAGGACGCAGGGAGGCGTCCCAATCTCTCACTCCACCTCGCATAAGCCCTCATCGAGCGCCCTCCTCTCTCTCTCTGTCTCTGCACGCAGACGAACCCTAACCCTAACCCGCCACAATCGCTGCTCGCCGTCGGCTCTCTGGCTGCTCCCGCGCCCCGTTGAGCCTCCTGGCGTCTCCGCCGTGACCTCATATACGTCCTGGAGCGTCCGCGCGGGCCGGGACGCCGTAGAACGCGCCAATTGCTGCGTCTCCTCCAAGTCCGGCCGCCGGCCTTCATCTCACGCCGCGGCGGATTCCGGCCGCCCCCAGCCCTTCCGACAACCTCTCTAGCCTCCTGGTGCTCCGGTGAGTCTCCCGGTGTTCCCGCCTTGCTCCCTCCCCCTCTGTATCTTGCGGACGCCACGAGCCTCCGTTCGCCGCCGCAGTACCTCGTCGCCGGCCGCTCTCCGGCGACCATTTAGGGGCGGCGCCGCCACCGTTCGACTCGCCATCGACTCCTCCACGCAACGCACCAAACGGCTTCGGCCAATTCGCAGCCAATCGGCCAATTGGAGTTCATCTGTGAGGAATCAGAGCAGGTGACATCACTGTTGCGTCATGCTGATGTCATAAAACTGTTTTCCTATTTCAGCAGAAAAATGTTTATATATTCCAGAAAAATGTTTAATTTTAGAAAATCAATAACTATTGTTTTATTGATCAGAAAAATGAAATAAAAATATGGAAATGTTTAGAAAAATAAAATCTATCCAAATATGTAATTTTCACACATGTTTTACAAAGTTCAAAAATGAGCATTATTTGAATTTGTTTAATTCATTTAAAAATAAAGAAAATAAGTTTTTATTCAAGTAAATTAAAAAAATTAAAGTTATATACCATTTTGCTCAAAATGACAGATGCAAGCTGTTTATGATGTTTTCAAACCCATTTGAGCTTTTAAACTTGTACCCACTTCCATAACCGTCCGAAGTACCCCTCCGGGGCCTATTTCGGATTAATTTCAGTAAAATTTCATAACTGCCATACGAACCCTAGCAACCCTATATTGATGTCTAGGGCTTTATTTAAGTGCATTAACTTGCTCATGCATACATATTGCACATTGCATTGATGCCATGTGTTGATTGTTGTTTTTCTTGTTTTGGTGTTTGTTCCCCCTCGGTAGAACGTGACTCCGAAGAGAAGGGCAACAACCCCAATGGCGAATATTTGATCTTAACCGACAAGTCAAGCACTTATTCCTGAAGAATTTCTCTGGTTTTCTTGAAGCAAGGCAAGCATAACCTCTTATCTGCCCATATATGATTTCGAAAGACTTTTCGTTCTCGTACAAATGCATTCGATTCCAACGTATCTTGAGTCAATAGATAGAGTTATCGTATTTATTTGCATAACCCAGATATCATGATTCAATGCTCCTAGCAGACATAGGATTTGTTTGTGTGTATCGCCAGAGCCTCAAATATGCCATGCTTAGTCATACATGTCTGTTGATCTCTGCTCCATCCGGTTGATGAACCAGAGTTACGAAAGAATCTAGTATGATAGGATGTTGTGGAAAGTTAAGATAACTTGGTTAACATGACTTAAAGGTGTGGATGACGAGACCACGGAGGGTCTGCGGTGGTTGTCTCGTTCATGCCCCTAGGAGCGAGTTCTCTTCTTCGAACCAAGACTGAGCATGCATCCACACGGGGATTGGATTCCCCTCGGTCTCAACTTTCCTAGTTTGTTCCATGAGTTTCCTAGTTCGGGCTTTCCATTTGGATTTGCGGGGATATCAAAACGTTTTCAAAACTAGGACGTGGTGGTGTATCGGTGCTCTGTGGGTAGGTAACCGTCGAGCATTGCGCACAACGATAGAGACCCGACAGGAGATGGCCACTCCCTATTGGCGGTCCATCTCTACTCGGAGCGACTCATGGAATAGGCGAAGCAAGGGAAAGATCGTGGTCAACCTTCATCTGCCGGCACTTCCCGGACTAGTGCTAATCATGTGGCATTAAGAGATGGTTGGTACGTGTGGTTAAAGTTGTACACCCCTGCAGGGTTAAATCTTTTCGAAAAGACATTCCGCGGTTAAGGACGACTTGGTGACGGATTCTGTGATCATAGACAACTTAAACGGAATGATTAAAACTTGCTGATAACGAATGAAGGATGCCTCCTCGGAGATGACGAGAGGGGTTACCTTGTAGATTGAGTTACCGGAACAACTTGAGGTGGTGATCTTTGAAGCACGAGGTGCTGATATGAGTCGTTGGATTAAAAAGATGATGATTTCAGTAGTTGAATAGTTTTCTCGTCTGTTTTCAAAATACTCCATGAGACGTGCTACTCCTTCCTCAGTTTAAGAAACAAAGATGGCTTTACGCAAAATAACCTTCATAACTCTTTCTAAAAGAAGCAGATATATAATAGGTTAACTAAGTCTTGTTGAGTACCTCCCGTACTCATGTTTGCTTCAACTTGGTTCAGGTGGAGTTCCTCAGTTCGGTGGTGTTTCAACGTGGACATCGACGAGTAGTTTGGGGTTCCCAGGTAGCAGCCTGGAATCTATGGGCTGGGACGTCGCCTTATGTTGCGGCCTCTTAGGCCTTTTTGGTTCTTGTTGATTAGCAACATAATTTGCCTTCTGTTGTCTGATGTAATGTTGGGTCATGTGACCTCTGTTTAATAAAGCTTCATGTTTAGAGTACTGCTTTGATCGGTTGTTGGTTTCGAGCTCATTGTTATACAGTTTTGGCTATGCCTACATAGTTGTCGCAGTCGAGGGGTTGTGGAGCCGATGATCCATGTCCGAGCCCGCCTGTCGATGTGATCGGCCTGGGGCGAGGTAACCCCAGTAACCCTCGATTGTTGTTGCACTTTCTAGACACATAGTAGCTCTGTATAACTTTGGTCTCGTTCCTTCAGTTTAATCCGACTCGTGGACGCTTGGGTTTGCATGATTGGTTATGACTAGCATGGATACAAGGAGTAGTAGACCGGGGATCCGGACTACGTGCCGATGAATCCGGTCTGCCTGTCGTTGTTTGTTGCGGCCGGGGCTGGTAACCCTGAAGCCCTTGTGAGTCCATGGCTAGGAGCACATAACAGTATGTATATCTCTGGGTCCGGGGTCTGACAGTCATCGCAGGATTCGAAGTAGATGTAGCCGTGCTCGCGTCGTTGGTGGGCGTGGGGGCGCGAGGGTTCCCTCCGGTGGCCATCGCAGAGGAAGGTTTCGCTGAAACAGAGCCGGAACCGCTGATGATGGATGCGTTCTGGCAAAGATTCTCTCTCGTTCTTGCACTCCGGCGAGGGAACCTCTCTCGTTTCGTCGCTTAAGGTTTGTCTCAGAGAGATCACAGTGAGCATGAGTGAGAGAAGAGGAAATGTGAGGCGACTGAATGGTATTTATAGGCCATTTGCACCGACATCAGTCCAACGGCTAACTTAGCCATTGGATGCATGCCGCGTGTCCCGCGGAAAATACGGGATATCGCGAGATGGCACATTGATGCCTAATCTCCTTGTTTCTCGTGCCAAAATCTAGCAGGAATTCGCTTTTCAGTCTTTGACTAAATCCAAATGGCGATGACATAAGCATGATTTTTTGCACTTACGTCATGGTTAATTGGTTCCTTCTAGACGAAGCTTGCAAAGAAATGCCGGATTCCCCAAAAGACAGTTTTGGCATGAAACTGTTTGGGAAAAGAAGATTCAAGACTGAAGGCCGTCTTTTATGATTCATAGTTTTCAGGAAAAGACAAAGATTGGAGGTTTTAATTATCCTTGTGGGCTACTGTCGGGTATATGCCAAACAGGAGTGTATCCGACATTGGCCGAAGTCCGGATTACCCGGGTGGCCCATAGGCAATGGACCAAAGTCCATTGGGCGGCCTAGTAAGCTGACGCACAGGAAGACGGATTCTAGAAGAACCCGGATTACGGTCCAATACGTAATCCGTCTTGGAGAAGAAACCAGATGTCTTGCTTACCAAGAATAGGAAGAATTTCCTAAGGCTCCATGTTTTCCTTCCTGTAAGCCCTAATTCGGCTGCCTATATAAAGCCGGGCGGGATTCGCCTTAGAGAGAAGACAGAAAAAAACTTAGACTCACATTGTACTTTGTATATTTCAGGTTTTAACCCTGATTTAGTGAGATTGCAGGAGTAGGGTGCCTCTATTGTTGCGACGTACCGAACCTAGGTAAACTTGTGTCCCCGCCTACGGCAACTTCCCTACGTTTCCATCCACGGTCTACTTAAAGGCTTATGGCACCCCCTGTCATGAACCATACTACAAACACTAGACAACCATGGTGGATATATTGACAAGATATGAGTAATGAGAAGCAATTTAAGTATGTGCTACGATGTGTTTTGTAGATCTATATTACTATCCTTCTCTGAAAAAAATAGTATGCTAGGGAGCGAGAGGGGGAACATGTGTATTAAATGGAGTAGACCAGCAGGAGCAACCTACTTATTATGTGTATTAAAGATAGTGAGAGAAAATTTGGGACCTGCAATGCTTATTATCTTCCCGTGTCTAACTCACCGGAGATAATGGGATGCAATGTTTTATATCCGCTTGGGTCATCGAGAAAGAGTGTCTTCACTTAATTATGAGCATGCGAACAACTCACTTGCCTGGGTGAGTATTGCATTTTTTTTGATAAAGGGAAGTATATTAATATCGCGGAGATACAAATTACACCCGGCCTCTGCAACAACGCAATAACCATAGTCATTACGGATGCACACAGCCGAAAGACAATAAAAGAAGAAATAAAAAGAAAAGTCCCACTGCAGAGTTACAGTCCTCGCGGTAACCGCACAACCACCACCTAAACAACAGCTGGTGTCCATCTCTTCGAAAACCACGTCTCCAAGAAGAACGGTGCCAGGCACAACCAACTAAGGCCAGACCTTAGGTTTTCACCCTGAAGATAATCCTCGCTCTCAAAACAACGGCTCCAAGAAGACAAGTGCCAGGCACAACCAATTAAGGCCAGACCTTGGGCTTTCACCCTCAAAGGTAGGACTTTGGACTTAACGCGTGCTGTCGCCCCCTCATTACATACGGCTGCCACGAATCTTGTAACTCCAAGCCAGTTCCCCATCGATGCAAAGACTCCGAACACCGTTGCTAGTCCTCCAATCTCACCTTCGATGACTGAGCATTGTGACCGAATTCCACCAATCCAGCAATTTCCAGGCGTCGCCCATGGGAGTTCGCCGGCGGAGCCTTTCGGGTCGACACCCCGGCTTGATCAAAGAGGACCTACATCAGGATCTTCATCTTCGCGCGATGGGAAACCCAAGGACCACCTCCTTTATTCTGATGTCTCGCAGCCCCGACGCTGCGAAACGACTCCCAGCAGGGACGTTTGCGGGAGGGGAAAGATCTCATGGATTCCGCATCCGCCGCCACTAGGAGACCTGCCGCCGACGGTCCCTAGCACCACCGCCTCCCGTCATCAAAGACAGAGGAGGCCGCACCGCCCGGGAGCCAAGTCAATGGCGCTGCCGCCACCAAAACGCCGAGCTGCCTGTGCAGTCCGCCGCCGAGCTCAAGTGACGAACCCCGCCGCATAGCAGCAGGTCGTGCCGCCACCGGAGTCTAGCACACGGACACCCCGCCGCCAACCGCCACCAGACCTGCGAGACATCAGAATAAAGCAGGTGAGTATTGCATGGTGCGTTAATCATCTACGTCATGCCCATACATATACAAAAAAAGCTTGCATTTTGTCTGGTCTAAAAGTGCTATGTTCGTAACACCATGTTTGTGTGAGAGAGAGGTCAAGTTAATTCATGTACCATGATCTACTTTTTACTACAATAAACACATTTTGCATTGTTGCACTCCATTTTATATTTTTAGTTATTAATTAATGTGAAAATACAAAGAACATCTACTGAATTTAGTTTTTCAGTTTTAATACTAGATCCCTCGCCAACGAACATTTTTCAGACCATTGGCTTTTTTACATTTGCTTTAATCTTTTATTGATAAACTTTGTTGCCTGACAACCACCACAGTTGAGTTTGGGACACAAAAGAAATTCTATTTATTTTGTAAGCATTGCTTGAGAGGAGAAGAAAACATATAGATCCGTGTGTTTCATAATGAACTCTGAGTCACCTATGTGTGGAGAGAGTCACCTATTGCTTCACTCTGCGCTTGGAGTGCCAACAAATATGTACACATATAATATTGTTGCTTCAGCGGGAAATCTTCAGCGGTGGTGTATTGGCTGGATATGGCCATCAGTTTACCCATGGTTTGAACATTCTTCCAGCGCATCATATGCCTTAGGAGGTTGTACTTTTAACCATGGATGAAACTGTAGATGGATTGCACCTTGTTGTAGATGTAGCACGACCTATCCATAAACTTGGCGAAAGCCGAATATCCGAGTATTGCGTGATAACGCTTTCGAACGGTACTACCTCAAATAAAATCATCTCCTGGTGGAAGTGATCCGCCTTTCCGAAGGTTACTTCTAGGTAAATCTCTCCTAGGGAATGTGATTTCCTGCCAGGAAAAATGCCGTGAAAACGTACATTTCTATGCTTGAGCTGGGTTTGCGACATGTGCAATTTCTTCAGAGTACTCAAGTACATAATGTTGATGCTTGATCCTCCATCCATCAGCACTCTCTTGAGCCTAGTGTTTTGCACAATAGGGCTTACTATCAAGGCGTGTGTGCCGGGTTCCGGGATATTATCGGGATGATCAGACTGATCCCAGGTAATTGGCGTCTTGGAATTTTAAGTACTTAGGAGTTGGTGGAACGAAGACATTGATTTCTTGCATGATCGCTTCACTTGTTTAGCTGATGGGGTCGCAAGGAAAGTTAAGTTGCATTCTCCTTCGACTCTCGGGAATTTAGGTTCGCCTTTCCGTTGTTGCTCCTGGGTTTTTTCATCAGTATCAGACTCACTTTCGTATTTATCAGCTTCCGGCTTTTGCTTGTTGAATTTCCTTTTGGAATTCTTTCCTTAGGTCCCGGCCCCAGCGCTGCCTTTCATGTGCTTGATAAGCCGGCATTGCTGTTTTGTATGGTTAGGATTTCCAAACTGCGCGTGGTGAATACAGGGTTCCCCTTTCATATTTTCCCACTCTACCTTAGAGTAGGAGATAGGTTCCCTGCTTTCTGCGCTTTTGCCCTTCCATCTTCTGGTGTTATCCTTTCCAAAGGCTGCATTTACTTCTTTGGGCTTTGATTGTGCTTCTGGAGTGGCCTTCTTTTCAGAGCGAGACTCCTTTTTGACTTGTACCGACGCATGAATATTTATGCCTCTTGCCCCAATGTCGTCTTCGTCCTCTGCATGCTCATTGGCGGTTGTGAGCATAGAACCTAAGTCCTTGTGCGTTTTGGAACCAACCATGAACAGTACGAGGCCGGGTTTCAGATCATTGACAAAAGCATGCATTTCTTGTACGTCACTTACTCTAGAGCGGCTATTCTTAATTGCATTCCATCTTGAGATAAAGTCGACATACGACTCATCTTCATACTGGACGCAACGGTTCAACTGGTTAATGCTTTTAGGGCGTTTGTACGTGGAACAGAAGTGCTGAGCAAAAACTCTAGCCATATCCTCCCAGTTTTCCACCGTTCTTGATGGAAGCCCATTAATCCAGTCGTGAGATCCGTCCAACAACATCAGGGGTAGGAGTTTTACAACTTCCAGGTCTGTCCCTTTGTTGATTTGGACGGTAGTATAGTAATCAGAGAGCCATGTATCCGGGTTTGTACTTCCGGTATACTTTTGGTAAGTTGGCCCGACTTTGGCGAAACCAGAAAGTTGACTGATGTTCCGGATCCTATCAGTAAAACTTTGGACCGAAATACAAATCATCTCTTTCCGCCTTATCGGCGTGTACGGAATACCTTTCAGCTAAATGAACAGAGGGAGATCTGCTCCTTTCTCGTCAATTTTTGCGTGGATACGCTCTTCTGGGTTCGTCCCTATTTCTTCTGACCTCTCTTCCTTTGGAATGAGGCAAAATTGTACTCCTCACACGTTCCTTGTTCCTTGGAGGGGATCGGGATCTCTCACGCCAGTGAGGGTAGACATATCTTCCGGCTTTATGGCCCGGGTATCTCAGTGGCGGCATTGTTTTTCCGTCCTTCCGGTTTTTGTCCTCCCGATCCTTGTCGATACAGGGTTTTGTGTTATTCTCACCTTTTGGCGGTTGAGACCCTGTCCTGGACGCTGCATCCTTGTTGTCCGGGATTTTCTTGCCCTTCTTAGGATCTTCATTCTTTCCCTTTGAGTCCCCTGAATCTCTGGGTTCGCTTGGGTCGGGTGCTCCAGCGGTGCACGTGGCAGTCTTGCACAAGGCTGAATCATAATGTAACTTGCATGAACGTTCTTGTCCTCGTTGTTGCTGTTGTAATGCTTTTTCTAGAAAAGCATACACTCTCTAAAGCTTTTCAATCGTGGAGTAAAGGTCGTGATTGAGTATGGCGAATGCGGCTTCTCCATTTTCGGCTGCGGTCTTGTATATGCATTCACCCTTAGTGTTTGTGATGTTAACTTGCCTTTGCCAAGACGGGTTTTCAAACCGTTTTCCGGCTCACAGTTTTTTCGGCTTTGAAATTCCGGGTAACCTTGTAGGTTTTATTCCAGACATATTCCGGCGTTCATATTCCTCGATTTCTTCTTGGCGTGCTTTAACGGCCGCCTGGGTTTTGAGGAGATTTTCCCGATTCCGGAATAAGTGTTGCTGTTGCCGCATTATGGCTTGCCTTCTGGCTTCTAGCACTTCCGGTGGTTCACCTCTTGCAACCGGGGTTTGAATCAGATCAATTTCATCATATTCCGACATTTGTGGAACAGGGATTTCAGTGTTTTTCTTCTACGCCGTCTTTACGCTGCTGCCACCTCCGACTTCCAGGTTTTGGTTGGCTATGTCTGCCAATTTCTCCATCTTTTTCTTCTGTGCTTTGGAGAGCAGCTTCTTAGCGGACTTCTTCTTCTTTTTGGAAGATGGAGGTTTTTTTTATTTAGTTCATCTTCTGTCAATTCCTTCACGTTAGAATACGACTTTTCTTACTATCATCTTCCTCTCCTTCTTCCTCATCAGCTAGCGGAGGTGTTTTCGGATCTGCTTCCTCTTCTTCCTCGGCATACGACTTTGCGGTTGGTTTTGCCATGAGTACTTCGTGGAAGCTTCATTGCATGGATTTGACCTTTCTTTCAAAGGCATCTTCATCCTCATCATCGGAATATGTGTTGTAACCTGTAGATCCGATCTCCGAGTCTAGTTTTGCGTCTATAGCTGCTAGTATGGACTCGTCTTCCGAGTTCATCGCGTGATCGGCGGATGTCGGGTCTTTCACCTTTTCTGTGGGATCAAAGGTTTCTGCCTTTTCCACGGGATGTTTGTCTTCTGTGTTTCGGCGATCTCTGATTGCACCATGCCAACAAAGTGCAATCTAGTTGCAGGCATCTCCTAAGAGGCAGAAAATCCAGTTATGCTTTGGCGATATGCAGCCGTTTAGGCTTGATCTGCCCCTATGTATGAATAAGGAAGATCTGAAACGAATCTGGCATCAAATCCTTCATCTAGTGGGCATAGGGCGGGTGGGATAAAGTTACTTCCACCGCTGAATCCTATTGCTTCTGCCTTCAAACCAATGAAAATGTTAGCAGATCCGATGGGAAGGACACAAACACTTACCTGGTGATTCCGTGCCGGCATATAGGATCTGTTGTCCAGGAAGCGTCCGACGTTCTCGTCGAATTCAAGGCTTCCGACAGTGATCGTGCTGCCGATTCTGTTGAGTATCCCCGCTCAAAACATGACTCCCGATGCCGCTTGCCCCACGGTGGGTTCCAACTGTCGAGTATTCTTAGTTAGGTTCATGGCCGGGGTGCCATAAGCCTGCTGATAGAACCGTGGGTGGAAACGTGGGAGAGTGGAAACAAGGGCACGGATTTACCCAGGTTCGGTACATCACAACTATGGCGGCGTTCCTACTCCTGCAATCTCACTAAATCAGGGTTGAAGCCTGAAGTATACAAAGTACAATGTGAATATGGTTTCGCTAACTCGACGAGGATGAACTTCCCGGTAGTTGGCTTCTAGCTATTCGAACTCTCGTCATGTGTCTCTTTACTACTCTCGTCCGGCTTTATATAGATAGCCGGACTAGGGCTTACAGGAAGGAAACCTAGAAGACTACGGAAAGTATTCCTATTCTTGGAAAGTAAGGCATCCGGCTTTGATACGTCCATTTTGCATCACCGTTTTATGTTGTTATTTTCTGTTATTCATCGATATATTTCATCTTATGATGCATCACTTATGTTATTTTATCTTATTTTGCATGTTCCATAATTTTTGGAGAATAAACACCGGGACCAGAAATCTGATGGAAAAAGCACCGTCATGATACCCTATTTCAGAAGATACGAAGAAGAGGGGAGACACCAGAGATATCTTAGAAGTCTAGATGAGGGAGCCAGCCACGAGGAGAGTCGGAGGGGGGCCACCAGGGGCCCACGCCATGGGGTGGCGCCCCCCCTTGGCCGCGTCGCCACGTGGTGTGGCCACCCTGGCCCACCTCTGGTTGATATTTTTGTGTACTTGACCCCGAGGGAACTCTAAGCCCCATACCATCATCGAAGAATTATTTCACCGCCGCCTCGGGGCGGAAACACCCGAGAGAGAAAAGCTCTCTGGCAGGGAGAAATCTGTTGGGGAAATTCCTCTCCGGAGAGGGGAAATCGTCTCCATCGTCACCGCCATCACTCTAGGCATCATCAAGATCGTCATCGTCGTCATCATCACCACCAGCACCACCACCCTCATCATCCACCGTCATCCCGCTGTAACAATTAGGGGCCTCTATTGTTGTTTTACATTAGATCTCTCTCCCTATGTGGATTACTTGTTAGTAGTTGCTGCTTGTGAGATTTATCAGTGTTAGAACTTTATCACCAGATTGTTATCATCCAATATATCACCTCTGATTATGATCCATATGATGTCTTGTGAGTAGTTCGTTTAGTTCTTGAGGACATGGGAGAAGTCATGATGTTAGTAGTGAAGTTGTGTTGAAGTATATCTCGTGGTTCGGTATTTAAGTTGTGGTGCTATTCTTCTAGTGGTGTCATGTGAACGTCGACTACATGATAGTTCACCTTTATGGGCCTAGGAGGATGTTGTCGATTACTCATATCAACAAGTCCCTCAGATGACCCGATAGGGTTTCGATTAAGAGAACGAGTAGGCGCTGGCGACAATCGTCGGCTAACATGGGGGCACAGTTTTACCCAGGTTCGGGGCCCTCGTAGAGGTAAAATCCTTACTCCTGCTGTTGAGATCTGTATTATCGGTGGATCGATTACAAGGTGGATGCGCAAGCCGATAGATTGGTCTTGAGCTTATGGCTATGGTTGTGAAAGTAGATTGGATCCCCCCTCCCGGTCGTTCTCCTAGCCTTTTATAGGTGGGTAGGTCTCAAACCGTGTCCGGGGGGGGGGGGTTACAAACCCTAGTTCTAGGTCGGTAGGAGCTTTCCTTCTTGACCCGCAAGTCTTGCGGGTGGGCTTCTGTTGGGCCTTCTAGAACCGCGGGATAGCACCTCTCTTTGGGCCTAGGTCTTGGGCCTTGGACTGGGTAGGCTCACCCGATAGGTACAGGAATCATCCCCACGTCAGTAGCCCCCCCGAGTGTTTATTTGACTGATAATTAGTCGGGTAAACACTCAAAGTTAGTTCTTGGATTCTTCGACTGGTCATTCAATCGCCTGATTTCGAGGGTGTATACCCTGTGCGCGACGCGCTCGTGTACTCGAGCATCGAGTGGTATATGTGCCTTGTGTTGGCTGTTTTCGCAAAAGGGTGCGGCTTAGTCGCTTGGCTCTCTCGAAAGATCAGGGCCAATTAATTGCATCTAGGGTAAAGACAGTTCTGGCCTACACGAATTCGAGACCTCCGACTCGAATCAGGCGAGGTGATCATTGCGACTGAGCCGTGGAGGTCTTATCGAGTCGAACTTAACCTTTAAAAAGGGGCACCTGGCACGTCCGGTAGGATTTTTCTTCGTGTTGTTGACACAGAAAATTTACCGGAGGACGCAGCTTGAGTGCGATCCCAGGCCCACAGGATAGATCCTTGGGTCTTACCTTCGTACTCGAAAGAATACGACATCCAGATGTGCCTGGTCGGCCGAACGATTCAGGATAAAGATGTGTAAGTACATCGTGAGGTAGAGTTGCGAGAGCCGATACTCGCGATTTTACCTTGATTGCACTATAAGCGCTGCTTTCTGAATTTCTTCGAGTGAGGATATACTTCTTTTTTCTGGCCTTATGCGAAAGAGATTTCGCGTTATGAGGCTTATACGAAAGAAGGTTTTTGTGTCAATGTCTTTATACGAAAGAGATTCCGTGTTTAGAATGCCCATGCGAAAGTAAATTCGTGTTTAAGGTGTCCATGCGAAAGAAATTTCGCGTCTTGCAGCTCACACGAAAGAGTTTCCGTGTCGTGAGGTATTCAATGACGTCACCGCGCACTTGCCTGCACTCGCCTGCTCCCGATGGAATGTGATGAAGTGGGGCAGAGCGCGCGGGGCCCACTTTGGCAGCCTTCTGACCGGAAACGAGCGGTCGTGCTCCGGCTAATCCGCTGGCCGCGCTGTAAATACGCACGATCTTTTGGTAAAAGATCATGCGGGGGTAACTGCCCCTGTCTCTTCGTTTTCGCTTCGCACGTGGCGGCTGTGATGAACGCCACGTTTCTGGATCGACGGCCCAGATTGGTCTGGCTCGGGTATAAGTACCGTACCTTAGGGAAAAGGTAAACTTCCTAACTCTTATTCATCTTCCACCTTCCTCGCGCACACCTTCTTCTTCGTGAGCACCGAGCACTCTCCAATGGCGGGAGCGAAGAAACGCGGCGGCGCTGCGGCGTCTTCCAAGGATGTGGCGAGCGCTTCTGCGGCGGCCCCGCGAAGAAGATAGACGACTGGCGCGTGGTGAACACCACCAAGAAAAGTATCATCTAGATGCAGAGGGAGGGGCTGCTTCCTCCAGAAACCTCCAAGTGTGTGCGCATGTCCGGGAAGAAGGAGGATACGCCCAACCCCCTCTCCACCGAGCGCGTCGTCTTCTCGGAGCATGTCGCCTGAGGTTTGTCTTTCCCCCTGCACCCATTTCTTGTCGGGCTACTGTATGTCTATGGCATACAGCTGCACCACCTTTCTCCGAATGCGATTTAGCACATTTCGTGCTTTATCATGCTTTGCGAGTGTTTTCTTCGGATCCGTCCGCACTGGGGGATTTGGAAAGCCATCTTCAAAGTGTGGATCTTTTGGGAGAGGGTGCAGCCAGGCGAAAAGGTGGGCGAGCCGCTGCGGACCGGAGGCTTCGGGATCCAGGCGAACAAGGACACCCCCTACATGGATATGTAGTTTGTCGACTAGGCCCAGGGGTGGCGCCGAAAATGGTTCTACATCGTGGACGACAGCGCGAGTGGCGTCCTCGAGTTCCAGCCATTCGCCGTTTTGGAGCGGCGGAAGTCTTGGCTGCATACGCTCTCAGTCGACGAAGGCAAGATCGTCGCCCCTGTACTTGCAAAGGTGGCGCGCTTCCGTGACAAGGAGCAGGGAACCCCGTTGAACGGAATACACCTGGCGGGTGTGTTTCTGCGCCGGAGGATCCAACCCCTTAGGAAAGGTCGACCACCATGTGGGAATACACGGGCGTCGACGACCAGAGCCGCATATGTGATGATATTCTTTCGAATGCTGAATTCGATAAGAAGATCGCGGCCATCACCAATCTGAAGAAGGGAGAGGGATACTCGGCGTGACCTCTCAACCCATTCGAAGTAGGGAATCCTCCCCCTACTGAGGTGGGTTCCTTGTTCCTTTCTTTCGCCTTTTGTTCCTTCTAGTTCGGGTTTTCGTCGATTGAAAACTCTTCTTCTTTTTCTCTTTGCTTCTGTAGAGTCAGAGCGTGGCAACGTGCTACCCACCAGTTTCTGTAGATGATGTCTCAGATATTTTGGCGAGTAACGTTGAGCCCCTCCCGAGACCAGCGTCACGTATGCTGATTCGGGCTCCGAACGGGACGATGTGGAGGAAGAGGAAGAGTCGGACAACGAGCAGCTTCGTCACTGCAATCGCCGCAAGCAGGAGGAGGATGAGGAGGTCACATCTAAGGACAATTCCTTGGGTGATGATCCCGTTGAGGGAACTGAGCCTCTTGCGGTGACCCCTCTTAACGTGCTTCCTCCCATGATTCGTCAATCGAAGATCTCCACCGCCTGGAATCCCGATAACCTTGACGATGATGATGATGAGGATGAGTAAGTGCCACAGATTCTATCCTTTGTCGTGAACTTTCTTCCTTTTCATCCGTCTTTTCTTTTCTGATTTTATCTTCTGCAGCATTCTTGCGAACATCAGCGCGGGCTAGTTTACTTCCTCGATTCCATCAGTGAAGAGGAAGGAGGCCGCCACGGATCCCATCCCAGCTGCAGACCTCACTCGAGGACCTCCGAGCCCAGCAAAGGTGACTGAAGTTCCGGAGTACGAGATGCCTAGCTTTGCGGGTGGACGGCCTACAGATGCTGGAGTGTCAGCGAGCCGGGAGGTCTCGGGTAGCTCGATGGATCCTTTGTCTACCGCACAGGGCAAGGTAAAGCCTGTTTTTCTTTCTTGCGGCCTGCCTTGCTTGTTGTTCCTTTATCGGGTGCACGGCAATGCCCCCGATGGGAGTAGCCCCCGAGTCTATGGTCAATTGCTTGCAGTTGGCCATGGACTCAAGTCAAAAAAAAATCTCGTCTGTTTCTTGATTTTGTTTTTCATCGGGTGCACGGTAGTGCTCCCGATGGGAGTAGCCCCCGAGGCTATAATTGACTATGTACAATCGTGTATAGGCTCAAGCGATATCTCTCTAACTTTTTCTCGGGATATTTGCAGGGCCTTCTTGATTCCCTCGCTGCTTTCGGGCGCCGAGTTCTTTCGGCCGAGGCGGATTGCACTTCTCTTCGGGGGAGCGCGACCAGCTCGTCTAGGATGGCCTCTCTCTTCAAAGTAAGCTGGTGCGCGCCTTACGCCTTCACCGTTTCTTGCTGGTTGCGATTGTTATTTTAATCGCGTATTTTGTACTACAGATGAGATCAGCCGCCTGAAGTCTGAGAAGGCAGAGGCTTCCTCTTGGGTGAAAGCCCTTGAGATGGAGCTGGAGTCCACCCGAAAGGAGTTGGAGCCCACGCGCAAGCGCTCGACCAATAGTATTGCGGAAGCCCAGGAAGCTCTGAAGCAGCTAGAGGAGGCGAGCGTGAAGCACGACAATGATCTAGTCGGCGTCCTCCGTCCCTTGGCCCAGAAACTTGCTGGCGAGTCACGTTTTAACTTCCTTCGACTGTGGCATGTCTTCTTTTCCTGATGTTTGTTCTGTCTCTTTTTTAGACACCATTGGAGTTGGGTTGGAGCTGCCCGGAGAGATGTGACGCGATACCCTCTCTAACTCGTGCACCCAGCTGCAGGAGCACGCGAACAAGGCTTACTTCCTCATCCGCGATGCTACCCAAGTGCTAACACGGCTGCACGAACGTCTGCTTGTGTATGCGCCAGTTCTGCCTACTCTGAGTGGCCTCTTGCGAGTTTTCCTAAGCGAGGATGATCCCCTCCAGGAGTACTCCCTTGCGCAGACCGAGTGCGGGGCCAAGACGGCTATTCAGTTTGCCCTGGCGCATGGCGTCTCGGGTGACCTGGAAAAGGTGTTCTCGGAGCTTCCACGAGACTCGCTGGGAAAAAAAGTAGCGCTCCGTCCTTTTGGCGACCGTGTAGAGGAGCTTGAGAAGATGCTTTCCGGGGTAGTCTCCCGCGCTGGGCGAAAGGGACAGCCTGCTGCGAGTGGAGCTACCTCTGTAGTTCCTTAGGTTAATTCCTGTTTCTGTATGCTTTCATGTGTAATGAACCTTGGGATGTATTCCCGTACTTTGTTTTGTCCAATCGAGATATTTTTGAAAGTGTCAGCGTTATATTATTGCGCCTTACTTTGTATTCTCTCGATGGGAGTAGCCCCCGAGCATTCGAAGATATTTGGTGGTGCATCATCGAGTGGGGTATGATCATGTCTTCTAAAACTTCGTTGTTCTTTCTAGGTTGTGGGCTCCGGTGGAGGTTCATCGAGTGGAGCTGCTCCTTCGACAGAGCCGGTGGTTGCGGCTGCCAGTATGTTCGCTTCACTCCATGACCGTGTCGCGGATGGCGAGCGTAAGCTCAAGGCTTTGCGAGGCATGGCAGATGTTGCTAAGTCGAAGCAAAAACTTGCTGCAGATCGTGAGCAATTTGTGATGGAGGAGGTGGCAAGCATTGCAAAGGGCATGCTCCGTAAGTTCCACGAGCCCCGAGGTGCTTTTTTGCATGTTGTTACTTGTGCTTTGACACTTTCTCTCTTCATGCAGTTGTTGAACCCGATGGGGCGTGCGAGGGCCACTGGGTGAACAAGCGTGTTGTTCAGGAATCAAGGAGCTCCAACCCTCACGCGAGTAATTTCTGGTCTGACCGCATCCGTGGTTTTATTTTGGCCGTCTTCAGTACCGGGGGAGTCAGGCGCACCTTTCGGTAGAATCCTGCCGGGAGACGCTTGCTTCAGTCCATCGGGCGTTCTACCCCTTTGGTGTTATTCCGGATAGCTTGAGTGGCCTGCTGAGGCTATTCCATCGAGTGGGGGATGTTCGCGAGTGTGTACGTCAGCAGCTCATCTCCTTCGTGCGTTTGTGTCATCCCGAGGTTAACTTCAATTCGGTGGTGCGACTTCCTGACACCCGAGGGCCACGTGTAGATTTTGTCCCTCATTATGAGGTTGTGCGCCCTGCTGCAGAGCAGATTATTCGACTAACTGCGGCGGAGACCGAGCGATTGCTTCAAGAGGCGGCTACTCGGCAATAGCTAAAGATCCTTAAGGTGTATGTACCTTGTATGTTGTAGTTTTTTAAGGTGTGTTAAGGTGTGCACCTTGTGACCTTGTATGTTTTAATCAATTAAGGTGTTCATACCTTGTAAAAAATTTCATCGAGTGTGAGTACTCTAAGATTTTGTTGATGCCTGTTTGGTGTAGCCCCAGTGTGTTGGGGTGTGACCTTTAGCATGTAAAAGAAAAAATAGAAAAAGAAAAAATGGAAAGAGCGACTGTATAGTCTTTGCAGCTATGGTTGAGGAACCATGTTTTTATTGCGATGGCTGAAAAGCCATGTATTTGCTCGGGCTACAATGTGGATGGTACAGCCTTATTTCTTGCGAGTAGGGGATGAAATCCTAGTGGTAGAACTTGCAGAGATGCGCCACGTTCCACGGGTTGGAGTAGATGCCGCCTGTCTTTGGATTCTTCAAGCGGTAGGCGCCTCCTGGGATAACTTCATGTACGATGAAGGGCCCTTCCCATGGTGGCTCCAGCTTGTGTCCTTTCTGCTTGAGTCGCAACACCAGGTCGCCTACCACGAAAGATCTTTGGCGTATGCGGCGACTGTGGTTATTGTGCATCGATTGCTGATAAACTACTGATCTGGCGAGTGCGATTTCCGTGATCTCATCCAGCGCGTACACGTCTTCTGTGAGTGCCTTGTTGGAGATTTTTTCGCTGTATGCGACGACTCGTGGGGCGCTGAACTTAACATCCTCGGGTAGCACGGCCTCATCTCCGTATACCATGAAGAATGGTGTGTAGCTGGTCGATCGATTTGGTGTCGTTCGCAAGCTCCATAACACCAATGGTAGTTCTTCAGCCCAATGCCCTGCTGCTGGGTGTAGCCGAGTGAGTAGCCGCTTCTTTAGGCCAGCCGAAACTAATCCGTAGGATCGTTCGACTTGGCCGTTGGTTTGCGGGTGAGCTACCGAGGCAAAACTGGGATTTATCCGCTTTTCCTTGCAGAAGTCCTAGGTTTCTTTGGCTGTGAAGTTTGTCCCGTTGTCCGTGATGATGTTATGTGGGACACCGAACCTGCACACGATGGAGTCGAGGAATCTCACGGCGCACTCGGCGTGCTGTGACGTGACTGGCAAGGCCTCTATCCATTTCGTGAATTTATCGACTGTGACCAGCAAATGGGTGTATCCTCCGGGTGTTGATTTCCGCAGTGGTCTTACGATGTCGAGCCCCCATTGAGCGAAGGGCCAAGAAATGGGGATCATGTGGAGTTCTTGACCGGTGCGTGTGGCTTGGGCGCAAATCTTTGGCAGGCGTTGCACTTCTCGACAAGATCTTTGGCGTCTCTGGCTGCCGTGAGCCAGTAGAATCCTACTCGAAAAGCTTTTCCCAAGATTTCTCTCCAGCTTGCGTGATGCCCGCAGTCGCCTTCGTGTATGTCGCGAAGAAGGTCTTTGTCGTCCTCGGGTGCGATGCACCGTTGGAGTACCCCTGGTATGCTTTGCTTGTATAGCTCAGCTTTGATCACCCGAAAGGGATTTGCTGCGTCGTACTATCTGTCTGGCTTCGCAAACGTCTGCTGGGAGCTGTCTGTTTGTCAGGTAGTCGAGGTATTTATGCGTCCAGGTTGGCTCGACCAAAAAGACTTGCCTTGAGATGCTATGTGTGAGCTCTATGAGGGCTATTAGCTGGTTGGCCACCGTTTCTGTTGCTGCGGGTGTCAATGCTTGCTTTTTGACCTTGACTGGTCGTTTCCTAATCCTCTCGAAGTAGATTCCTGGTGGAACAGGGGTGTTTGTACACCCTATGTTCTCCGGTTTGTCTGCTTCTCGTTGCTTGATCGCGCGATGTGCTTCAGCTCGCACCCTTTGAAACTTCCTTCGAGTAGGTTGTACATGTCGCGATAGGCGACCATGTTATCTGCAACAGCGTCGCACTCCTTCATCGTCTGCTACACGATAAAATTTGAATCCCCGTATATCATCAATCGAGTGGTTCCATAGGCAATCACCATCTTCATGTCGTGTAAGAGGGTCTCGTATTCTGCATCATTGTTGGACGCTGGATCGTCGGGGGGGAAGTCGAGTCGCAGGACGTACTGTAGCTTGTCACCCCTTGGCGATATGAGGATCACTCCGGCTCTGGCTCCCTCGTTTCTTTTTGACCCGTCGAAGTACATGATCCAGTTGCTCGTGTATTCTGGAGGTCCTTGGGTTTGCAGCTCCGTCCACTCGCTCAGGAACTCCACGACAACCTGGGATTTTACAGCGTTGCGCCCTGTGTATATTATATCCCAGGCGCCTAGCTCGATGCTCCATTTTGTGATTCTCCCGGATTTCATGGGTTTGTTCATGATAGTACCGAGTGATGCGTCGTTTAGCACCATGACGGTATGCTCCTGGAAGTAGTGTTTGAGTTTGCGGGCTGTAAGGACCACTCCATACGCGAGTTTCTGGTAGTGGGGGTGTCGCTGTTTGCATGGCGAAAGCACCTCGCTGATGTAGTTTATTGGTCTCTGAACGCCGTATGCTTTTCCGTCCTCTGGCCGCTCGACGACAATTACCGTCCTGACGACTTGGTTTGTTCCTCTTCTTCTTTTGGCGGTCGCCGTTGTGATCCTCCTCGGGCGCGGGTGAAGATGCTTTTTCATTGCGCAGGGATTCTTCGCCATTAGCCCATCTGTCGGCTATTTCCATTAGATCTCCGATAGTTTTGGGCGCAGCTCGCCCCAGTTCTTCTCGGAAGGCGGTGCGTCACGCGCCATTGGTGAAATCTTCGACTGCGACCACTTCTGACATATTTCCCGCTGTGTTCTTGAGTGTGGTCCACCTCTGGGTATACTCGCGGGTAGACTCGTCACTCTTCTTCTTGCAAGCCCGCAGTTCCTCAATTGATGTTGGCCTCTTGTATGTCGCCTGGAAGTTCTTCCGGTAGTCGCGGCTGAGATCGTCCCAAGATCTGTAGTGCGCACGCGGTCTTCCTTCGAGTCAGCTGCGGGTAGCGCCTACGAGGTGTAGGTTTAGGTACTGCATGGCCGTTGTCTTATTCCCACGTTGGCATTTTACTGCGGTAAGGTAATCTGACAGCCATGACTTGGGATCTTGCGAGCCGTCGTACTTCGGGACCTCCGTTGTAAGCTTGAATCTCTTGGGCATCGGCGCCTCACGGATGCTGCGGGTGAAGCACATTGCGCCGCAGGCTTCCTCGTCGGAGGAAGTGGATAGCGATCATGCGCGATTCCTGATAGCTCGGGCCTTGTCGACCTTGCTTTACGCGATGTCTCCACGCGCGTCGTATTCGGGACGGTCGCGGTTGTTCTCCTGCCGCGGTTCCCTATTGCGATGTCGCGATCGGCTTCCGTGGTGCCGTGGGTTGCGGTCGCGATCTCGCGGGCTATTGTCATCGCTACGCGGGCTATCGTCGCGGCGGCGGGCTTCCTTTCCTCGTGGGCGGCGAGGTGGTTTCTTGTCTCCCCTTCTAGGCGAAGTGCTCCCGCGTCTGCGAGGTGTTTTATCTTCCCGAGGGTTTTTGTCGACTTCTGGAGTAGTCGCGTTCCTGCGGTTCTGGGCAGCGAGTCTTGCGGCTGCCATGCCTAGCCCTCTCTGAACCTGTTGATGTTGTTCCGCGCGGGGGTCGTTTCGGGCGGCTTGTTTGCCTGTAAGTATGTGGCGGCTGCCAGGAGAGCCGCAGCGGGGGTTGTCGGGTGCATGTTTGTCGCACCCGGACTTCTAGAGGATACTCACCGTACGAACTGAACAATATTTTGGTTGGATTACGGGGCTTAACGGCTCCCGCGTCCCCTTACGGGTAGGCCAGCACTTATGTGCGACAACCAACCGTTACTGTTCATTGTCGATGTAAACTATCCTGTAGAAATCAGGATACTACCATTGACGTACTTCATACCATACACACATGGTACGTCAACGGTTTTGAACAAAAGGATAACACAACATGCCTCTAAGACACAAAAGATTGAAATAAGGTTGCAAATGGCCTTCACTAAGGCAGAAATAGCAAATACAATCATCCAGAGGACACATGTCCCAACATAACATTCATTACATCAGCGGAAGCAATCAAAGGTGTCTGGGTACAGACAAATCCAACAGGCTTAAGAAGCCGGAGAAAATAAAGAAGACGAAGCCCATCCACGTAGGTCCTGGATCCAGCCCTGGTCCAGCTAACTACTCGTCTGCAGTCTCGTCAAACTCCACGAAGTAGCCATCCTGGTGGTCATCGTAGCCGTAGTCGTAGTCTGCGTAAACCACAGCCCCAAAGGGGTCAGTACAACAACGTACTGGCAAGCAAGACTCACAGTTCACCAAAGTGTAGCCCGTCAACACCAAGTACAGATGCCTTGGGATCAACGGAAGAAAAGGTATGAAAGATGCTGCAACTGGCTGCAATAACCAACTACAGAACATACTACAACTTTACGGTGTATCAGAAAGGGATAAGATAGCGTATCGTAACCAACTATAGCTAACCACCAAACAAACCCATCATGGATCTCGCCCCTTATCCAAAGAAGCAATCCGAGGATAACTCACACAGTTGGATTAATGATGGATCAAGTTGTTGTGTCAATAGGCCTATTACTAGTCAGGTTATCATTAGTTAGGTGTAAGTTGTTCTGAGTACTTGTTAGCCAGTACTTTCACCAAGTCAACCATAACCGCGGAAAACACGGCTTCTCGAGAAGATTTATCCCTGCAGGGGTGCACCAATTTGGCCGTACACGTAAGAATAACCCGCCAGATGGGAAGGCCTTTCCCACCAAGCGGGGCACTCAACACAATTCAACCTTTCCTCGCATCAAGCCCAAAGCACCACGTGCTGTGCGTGCGCGGCTAATCGAGCCCCCCGAAGAAAAGGAGGACCCTCATAGCACTGGAAGACCACGCCGCCCTAAATGCCGACTACAAAAAGTTCCACCCTGGCCTCGGGTTCGTACCTGCATATGCGTGCATCAAATGGAAAGCCCGAACTAAGTGTGGTGATTTGGACGAGATGCGGATCGAGTCAAATTGAGGGGGGCGCCCATACACGCTTCCCACATGCGGATAGTGCCCTCATCATGGATCAGTAGACAAGACCCTTTTCCTATTAGGGTCGACACTAGCAGGCCTCAAAACCACGCCGTGCCTCCTGCCGGTGCCTTATCAGCAAATTATTATTACCTCAAATTAACAGGTGTTGTTTAACATCGAGCCCCAGAATATAACAGAATATAATAACAGAAAGTAACTGATAACAGACTCGAGCAAAACAACCCTAAGCATGCTAGTAAGACACGGGCCCAAGCAACGGGGTTTTAGGACTGGAGGTGATGGCAATATCAGGGTTTAGGGTATCATGTGATAGGTTCGTAACAGAAACAACTACCACTATGGCTAGCAGAAAAGAACAACGGAAAGTATCGGTAACCAATGTTGAAAGGAACACGATGGTTCATGTGAGTGATAACTTGCCTGCAAACCCAGTAGCCGGGTACTGAGCTAGATCCTCAGAAGGGGTGTCGTAAAGGTCGTCGGTATCAACGTCGTCGTCTATCCGAGAAGAAGCAAACAAACAAGGCAGAAATATAAACAATCATCATCATGGCATAGTGCACAATCAAATATGATGCATGACAAGTTAATAGATGCATCAAAATAAACTAATTGAGATGGCAACACAATTTAAATGGGCACATAAGCAATTTTGAGTTGCATATGAAAAGCCCATGGATTTTGGTTAGATTATTTGTTTTCCAACTAAACAACAGGTGCTAGTGGTTTAGTATGATGCATGCAAAAGGAAAACAGCAAAATAACAACATTAGAAACAAATTAAAATAGGGTGTAGCAATTTAGAATTTTATTATTAATTTTAGGGAATTTTTGGGTGTCTTACAGGGAACACACAAGTATTTGTTGTTTTCAACCATTTAAATTGTTCAAAACAAATAACAAAGTTCATATTTGAAAAGTACATCAAATTTTAGTTGGATTACATGTTTCACATTTTGAAATTGGACTTAGGATTATTTAATTATGAATTAAACAATATTAAAAAAAAATTAATTGAATTAAACAAGATTTAAATTGTTTAGGCAATTTTAATTATTCAAAACAGAAAACAAAAATTATATTTGAATAGGTTATTTAAAATGGTATTGAAAACATATTTTATTTGCATTTATTGGGTTTATAAATAATTAGTTATGGAATTTACAAATTAACATTTGAAATAGTTAAGTTTGAAATTTTAAATGCATTTGTAATTGTCACAACAGTACACAAATTGGATATTTGGAAAGATTAGAAAATTTGGATCAGAAAACATATAAAGTTTTTATTTATTGGATTAACAGAATGAAAGATATTGAATTTTGAAGTTTATATTCAAATCTGTTATTTAAAAGTGATTTTGGAATTTCCAGGAATTTCGCAGAAACATTTGTTACTCAGCTTCACTCTACACACTGCCACTGCGCAGTGGACCCCCTAGCCAGCGTGGCGCGCGCGCGCACGCGTGGCAGAGGAAGGCAATGACAGTGGGCCTGCGCTGCTGTGGAAGAAAATCCACAAAAAAGTGGGGGGCTTGCGGGGCTCGAACCCGCGCCCTGTGCCAAGTTCAGAGAGAGCGCAACCAGTGCGCTGCGCTGCGGTGTTTGACAGATAGGGGGACAGATACAGGTTATCGTTCAGTTCGAGCAAAGACTGAAATTTTAACTGACGAACTGATGCTTGCTCGACTGACAGAGGAAGCAGCAGACTCGCCGGCGTTGATCCACGGCTGCGCTCGTTGCGGTGGTGGATGGTTGCGGTGCAGAACGTGTACGAGATCATGCGCAAGCAGCAGAGGGAGAGAGGGGAGAGCTACGGTGGCTCACCAGGAGGGGATCGAGGTGGCGATGGTTGCTGGCGATGACGTGACGGAGGCGATGGCGGAGATGTCGTGGACGGCGGCGACGTCCTAGTGGCTCCTCGGGGACGCTCTGATGTCCAAAAGGGAGAGGCCACTGCGGGTGTTCGATTTTCGGGACTAGGTGGGGAAGTGGTGAGCCATGGCGACGTTGCGGTGGTCGGATTCAGAGGGTGTCGTCGCCGGTGGGGGGAGCAGAGGAGGAAGAATCTCGTCGAGGAGGAGGCGATCGACGGCGGCGGCGAGGGGAAAGGGAACCTAGGGGTCTAGGGTTAGGTGCAGGGGCTTTGGGGCTTCTTATAGAGGCGCGGAGGGCGTCGCTGGCCACCGGAGTCGCGCGGGGGTGCGGTGGCGCCTCCGATGCGCTGCCGTACGGGGTGACGAAGGCGATCAGAACGTTACGCACGAATCTCCAAGCGGTACGCGCGGGTTAGTTGGGTTGGGCTGGCGCGCGCGTTAGGTTAGTGGGCTGGGTTCTGTTATCTGCTGCGCGCGCTGTAGGTTTTGTTTTATTTTTATTTTTTCCTTCTGTTTTTTTTGTAGCTTTTGCTTTTGGAAGAAAATCATAGGTTTTAGTTTAGGGAAAAATCTGAAAAAATTCAGATAGGCTCCTTAGGCCAAATGCAACCATTTGGCAACTTTCATTTTCAAAAATTTAAACATTTGATTGCTTTTTGAAATTTGAACCAAATTTGAGTGAAATGGTTAATATTAATAAACATTAATAAAAACCACTATTCAAATAGGGTAACCCCTATGGTAAAAAGCAAATTGAGTTGATTTGATTTGTTAACAACATAAATTCAAATTGGTTCTGTTTATGTGCTTGGATTTGAATTTTAAATTGTGTTTGGAAAATAAATAATTGATTTAAAACCATTATTTTCACAAGTGATCATTATGGAAAACATGGAACCAAATTGATTGTTATTATTTGTGAATTTTATTCAAAATGTTGTAACAGAGCAAGTATGAAACCAATGTTTGAAAAGGGTTTGAATTTGAGTTGTGAAAACAGTGGAAAACAATTGCAATAATTAAGAAACAAATGCAAACAACATGGAACAAAATGATGATATGATGCAATACTTAAATAAACATGCAACAAACATTCTAAGTGGATGATTTTCATACTTGGGATGTTACAAAACGCCCCCCTTGAAGGAATCGCGCCCCGAGATTCCTTACTGAGAACGGAAAAGGTCCGGATACTTCTTGCGAAGATCCTCTTCGGTCTCCCACGTTGCTTCTTTATCGGAATGATGTGACCATTGCACTTTCAAGAACTTGGTGCTCTTGTTGCGAGTCTTACGCTCGGTCTCATCGAGAATACGAACAGGGTGCTCCTCATAAGATAGATCATCTTGCAGTTCGATGGAATCATGATCAACTGCACGATCTGGATCTTTGAAACACTTCTTGAGCTGTGACACGTGGAACACATCGTGCACCTTGGATAGCTTTTCTGGAAGTTCAAGACGATAAGCATTTTCTGCACGCCTTGAGAGGATGTTGAAAGGACCAATGTATCTTGGTGCCAGCTTTCCTTTCACACCAAAACGATGAGTGCCTCTTAGGGGAGTTACACGGAGATATGCCTTATCACCAGGTGCATAGATCATATCCCTGTGCTTGCTATCATAATAGCTCTTCTGACGAGACTGAGCAATCCTGAGATTGTCACGAATGATACGAACTTTCTCCTCGGCTTCCTTAACAATGTCAGGGCCTAAAAGTGAACGTTCACCAGCTCCAGACCAATTGATTGGACTCCTGCATCTGCGGCCATACAGTGCCTCAAATGGTGCCATGCCTAGGTTTGCCTGGTAGCTGTTGTTGTAGGAGAATTCAGCATATGGAAGGCAATCCTCCCATTTCATGCCAAAGGAGATACCACATGCTCTGAGCATATCCTCGAGAATCTGATTGACTCTTTCGACTTGCCCCTGAGACTGAGGGTGATAAGCTGTGCTGAACAGAAGTTTAGTGCCCAATGCTTCTTGAAATCTCTTCCAGAAATGAGAAGTGAAGATACTTCCACGGTCTGAGCTTATTTCCAATGGAACACCATGAAGGGGAACAATCTTTGTTGTATAGAGCTCTGCTAACTGGCTAGCTGAGATAGTTTCCTTGACAGCGAAGAAATGAGCTACTTTAGTGAGACGATCAATAACAACGAAGATTGCATCGTTGCCCTTTTTGGACTTTGGAAACCCAGTAACGAAGTCCATTTCAATCATGTCCCACTTCCACTCAGGAATTTTCAGAGGTTGGAGTAGACCTGCTGTTTTCTGATGGACTGCCTTAACACGTTGACAAACGTCGCATTCAGAAACGTATTGAGCAATTTCACGTTTCATGCCAGGCCACCAATACAGAGTCTTAAGATCCTGGTACATCTTTGTACTTCCAGGGTGGATGGAGAGAGGAGTTTCATGAGCCTCCTTGAGAATGATATCCTTTAGACTTTGAACTTGAGGAACTGCAATGCGTCCTTCAAAGAACACAGTTCCTTTATCATCAACTGAGAAGGACTTGAATTTCTCCTTGCCTTCCTTGATGTGCTCAACCATCTTCTTGATTTCAATATCACGAAGTTGTTCAGAACGAATCTTGTCCTCGAGAGTTGGACTGGCTGTCAAGCTAGCAAGGTATCCTTCAGGAACAAGACCAAGGTTCAGCTTCTGGAATTCTTCATGAAGTGGAGGTTGGCTTTCCATGATCATGAGATTATTGCAATAGGACTTGCGACTGAGAGCATCGGCCATAACATTAGCCTTGCCTGGAGTGTAAGAAATGGTGAGATCAAAGTCTTTAATCTTCTCAATCCATCTCCTTTGCCTGAGGTTAAGATCTGGTTGAGTGAAGATGTATTTCAGACTCTTATGATCGGAAAAGATTTCAGTTTTGTTACCCAACAAGTATTGTCTCCATTTCTTGAGGGCAAACACAACTGCTGCAAGTTCAAGATCATGTGTGGGATAGTTTTGCTCATGTGGGTTCAACTGACGTGAAGCATAAGCGACAACTTGCCGTTCTTGCATAAGAACTGCTCCTAGGCCTTGGAGAGATGCATCACAGAATATCTGGAAAGGTTTGGTAGTATCTGGGCCAACCAGAACTGGGGTAGAAGTGAGTTTAGTCTTCAGGAGGTTGAAACTCTCATCACACTGTGGAGTCCAAATGAACTTTTTGTCCTTCTTTGTGAGATCAGTGAGAGGTTTTGCAATCTTGGAAAAGTTTTGGACGAAACGACGGCAATAGCTAGCCAAGCCAAGAAAACTTCTGACTTGCTTCACCGTCTTAGGGGGTTTCCAATCAACAATTGCCTTAACCTTTTCCGGGTCAATGGCTTTGCCTTTGGCAGAGATGATATGACCAAGATATGCAACTTCTGGAATCCAGAACTCACATTTGGAAAACTTGGCATACAGACGATGCTCGCGAAGTTTTATGAGAGTGAGACGAAGGTGTTCTCCATGCTCTTCCTCGGATTTTGAGTAGACCAGAATATCATCAAGATATACCACAACGAACTTGTCGAGGTATTCATGGAATACAGAATTCATGAGTCTTGAGAAGGTTGCCGGTGCATTGGTGAGACCAAAGGACATGACGGTGTATTCATATAGACCGTAACGAGTGGTGAAAGCTGTTTTTGGAATATCTTCCTTCCTGATCTTTATCTGATGGTACCCCATCCTCAAGTCCAACTTTGAGAATATTGAGGCTCCAGCAAGTTGATCAAAAAGATCATCGATACGAGGAATTGGATACTTGTTCTTGATAGTTTTCTCGTTGAGAGGACGATAGTCAACCACGAGTCTTTTTGTTTGATCCTCCTTGGCAACAAACAGAGTTGGGCAACCCCAAGCAGAGGAACTAGGCTGAATGTAACCTTTCTCCATGTACATATCAATTTGCTCCTTCAACAACTTCAGTTCAGGAGGAGCTATCTTGTATGGATGCTTAGAGATTGGTGCAGTACCTGGTTCAAGCTCGATCACGAACTCAACTGCTCTGTCCGGAGGCATCCCTGGCAGCTCTTCTGGAAAGACGTCAGGGAATTCACAAACCACCGGAACATTTTCAAGCAGAGGTAGTGGTTTAGCATCCAGGGTGTACAGCTGAACAGAACTTGATTCCTTCGGAGAATAGACTATCTGGCCGGAAGGGTGGAACAGGGTTATTGACTTCTTAGCACAATCAATCGTAGCTTTATTGGCCTTCAACCAATCCATGCCAAGGATGACATCAATGTCAGAATTGCCAAGCAGAATGAGGGAAGCAAGGAATATGTGACCTCCAATAAAGATCTGATTCTCATGACTGATCTTGGAAGTTTGCATAGTTGCTCCAGGGGAGTTTACTACTAGCGGGGAACCCAAACCAACAAAAGGTAGTTTAACTGCTGTAGCAAAAATCTTTGACACGAACGAATGCGATGCTCCGGTATCAAACAACACTTTAGCTGGGTTAGAGTTTACGGGGAATGTACCGAGAACAACGTCAGCAGCTTCCTCAGCTTTGTCGGCCTTGATATGATTCACCCTCGCGGTCCTCCCGACAGGCCTGTTGTTGGAGTTGAAGGCTTTAGCCGGGGGAGCACGAACCATAGCCTGGTTGGTGTTGGGGCGAGGAGGTGGTGGAGGTAGCTGCTTCTGAGTGCACTTATCAGCATAGTGCCCAGTCTCCTTGCACTTGAAGCAAGTGACGACACGAGGAGGACCTGGCCTTGGCTGCCCCATTGGAAACCTCTGACCCTGCATCTGAGATGGGTTGGGTGGGCGGGGATCAAAGCCTGGAGAAGCTTGGGCATTTGGAGCCCTAGTGACAGCACTGTTTGGCACCCAGATGCGGCGCTTCTACGGAGGGGTGGTCATGTTGGAGGAGGAACCACCCTCACGTGAGTGCTTGCGCGACTCTTCGAACGCCTTGCGCCCATTCTCCTCATTGAGCGCGGTGTTCACGAGCTCCACGAAGTCCTTGCACTTGATGTTGGTGAGAGCGTACTTCAGTTCCGGGTTAAAACCTCGGCGGAACCTTGCCATCTTCTTGGCTTCAGTGGACACTTCGTCACCGGCGTATCGAGCGAGACGATTGAACTCGTTCTGGTAGCCGAGGACGTCCAGCTTGCCCTGTTTGAGAGAGCAGAATTCCTCACGCATCCTTTCCATGAGACCATCCGGGATGTGGTGCTTCAGGAAGGCATCCTTGAAACAACCCCAGGTGATAGGATAGCCAGCTCTCATGGTCTGGTAGTTCTCCCACCAGGTAGCTGCCTGACCCTTCAGTAGGTAGGTGGCATACTTGACCTTATCTTCCTCAGCAACATGAGCAATCTCCAGAGCCCTGTTGATCTCCCTGATCCAGTCATCAGCATCGAGAGGCTCACGTGTTGCCACGAAAGCTCTCGGCCCCAGACTCAGAAACTCCTTGATGCTAACTCGCGGAGCATTCTGGTTGTTGTTCTGGTTAGCCTGGATCTGGGCCATCTGAGCCACGACCTGAGTCATCTGAGTCAACAGCTCCGTGAGCGGAGGTGGTTCAGGCATGGTGTTCCTGGTTGGAGGCATCCTGAACAGAAATGCATTTTAGCACAATAACAGCAAAGGATAGACTTGGTAACCGAAAGAGAGATTATTCCGACGCATGAATAGATAACCAACAGGTACATCATCACATGTTCAAATACATCAGAATATCCAACAGACCAATACATGGTTCGAATGCCACAGGATAACTAAACATAGCTAGGAATGGATACCTCGGTACTCCCATGCTCATCACGCAGGACGGCGGCGAGTAGTACGACGAGAGATACGGTGAGGAGGAATCCCACGGAAGTAGGTATCACGACGATCCCTGTAGATAGGAACTGCTCTGAGAGCAACTCTCGGTGTGGTGAAGTAGAAAGCGTCGTCTCCCTGTGCTCCATAGCGGGGAATCCCTGTGTAACCAGCTCCAAGGTCGAGAAGTGGGCCTCTGATCGGCTCGTAACCTCCAGCATCTGGCAGAGGAAAACCCAGTGTCTGCTGGAAACGCGCAAAGCGCTCGTCTCCAACGAAGTCTGTGGTGTACGTCGCCAGACGCGTCAACGCGAGGTAGAGCTGCTCCCTGACTGAGGCTAACTCCTGAGAAAGTGTGGAAGCAACTGCGTCACTGTGCCTCACGAACTGGGCAGTGGTGTGCAGCCTGGAGCTATCAGACTCGTAGGTATCAATGTCGCGGTGGATAGTGAAGTGAACTCCCGCCGACGTGATGTAACCACGGGGGATGTGACGATAGATAGAATCGTCAAACCCCCAGTAGTCAGCACGGAGGACGGTGAGACTCACGTAAGCGGCCTGCTGCACAGCCATATCCACTGTGGAACCTACTGCCTCGTAGCGGTGGACAACGCTCCTGCCATCATCCGACAGAATGTAGACGATAGCCCGGTAGCAGGTCTGGTCAAACTCTCGCTGCTGCTCGTAGACCTGGTACTCTGGTGCCCAACGGAACCCCAGATAGGTAACCATGTCTCTCAGCATCTCCGGATAACTGGCGGTGCTCTCACAGCGAGTCATCCGAACCACCTGCGGGTAGAACCTGAGATCCATCTGCAGATGATTTGGGAGATTTTGATTAGACTCCGGTAGAAGAAATGAAGTGGAAAACAACAGCAAGGTTTCAACGGACGAAAGGTTCTTCAGAAGAACAGGATATCGAAGCAACATCGGGAAAACGAGACCAAAAATCCTGAGGTACTAAGGAGAACCCAAAACACGTGAAATCCTAACTTGAAAGTTTTAGGTGAGAACAGAAAACAACGTTGCACTTCCTTACCAGAAAAGGGTGGGTGGGTGGGGAAAGAAGAAAAATGGCAGAATTCCTACTCTCACGTTTCATTATTCCTATATAGCTACAAAATAGTTTCTAGACTCAACTGCGACCAGTAAAAAGGGATCCTACAGGCAGACAGGCTCTGATACCATTTGTCGCACCCGGACTTCTAAAGGATACTCACCGTACGAACTGAACAGTATTTTGGTTGGATTATGGGGCTTAACGGCTCCCGCGTCCCCTTACGGGTAGGCCAGCACTTATGTGCGACAACCAACCGTTACTGTTCATCGTCGATGTAAACTATCCTGTAGAAATCAGGATACTACCATTGACGTACTTCATACCATACACACATGGTACGTCAACGGTTTTGAACAAAAGGATAACACAACATGCCTCTAAGACACAAAAGATTGAAATAAGGTTGCAAATGGCCTTCACTAAGGCAGAAATAGCAAATACAATCATCCAGAGGACACATGTCCCAACATAACATTCATTACATCAGCGGAAGCAATCAAAGGTGTCTGGGTACAGACAAATCCAACAGGCTTAAGAAGCCGGAGAAAATAAAGAAGACGAAGCCCATCCACGTAGGTCCTGGATCCAGCCCTGGTCCAGCTAACTACTCGTCTGCAGTCTCGTCAAACTCCACGAAGTAGCCATCCTGGTGGTCATCGTAGCCGTAGTCGTAGTCTGCGTAAACCACAGCCCCAAAGGGGTCAGTACAACAACGTACTGGCAAGCAAGACTCACAGTTCACCAAAGTGTAGCCCGTCAACACCAAGTACAGATGCCTTGGGATCAACGGAAGAAAAGGTATGAAAGATGCTGCAACTGGCTGCAATAACCAACTACAGAACATACTACAACTTTACGGTGTATCAGAAAGGGATAAGATAGCGTATCGTAACCAACTATAGCTAACCACCAAACAAACCCATCCTGGATCTCGCCCCTTATCCAAAGAAGCAATCCGAGGATAACTCACACAGTTGGATTAATGATGGATCAAGTTGTTGTGTCAATAGGCCTATTACTAGTCAGGTTATCATTAGTTAGGTGTAAGTTGTTCTGAGTACTTGTTAGCCAGTACTTTCACCAAGTCAACCATAACCGCGGAAAACACGGCTTCTCGAGAAGATTTATCCCTGCAGGGGTGCACCAATTTGGCCGTACACGTAAGAATAACCCGCCGGATGGGAAGGCCTTTCCCACCAAGCGGGGCACTCAACACAATTCAACCTTTCCTCGCATCAAGCCCAAAGCACCACGTGTTGTGCGTGCGCGGCTAATCGAGCCCCCCGAAGAAAAGGAGGACCCTCATAGCACTCGAAGACCACGCCGCCCTAAATGCCGACTACAAAAAGTTCCACCCTGGCCTCGGGTTCGTACCTGCATATGCGTGCATCAAATGGAAAGCCCGAACTAAGTGTGGTGATTTGGACGAGATGCGGATCGAGTCAAATTGAGGGGGGCACCCATACACGCTTCCCACATGCGGATAGTGCGCTCATCATGGATCAGTAGACAAGACCCTTTTCCTATTAGGGTCGACACTAGCAGGCCTCAAAACCACGCCGGGCCTCCTGCCGGTGCCTTATCAGCAAATTATTATTACCTCAAATTAACATGTGTTGTTTAACATCGAGCCCCAGAATATAACAGAATATAATAACAGAAAGTAACTGATAACAGACTCGAGCAAAACAACCCTAAGCATGCTAGTAAGACACGGGCCCAAGCAACGGGGTTTTAGGACTGGAGGTGATGGCAATATCAGGGTTTAGGGTATCATGTGATAGGTTCGTAACAGAAACAACTACCACTATGGCTAGCAGAAAAGAACAACGGAAAGTATCGGTAACCAATGTTGAAAGGAACACGATGGTTCATGTGAGTGATAACTTGCCTGCAAACCCAGTAGCCGGGTACTGAGCTAGATCCTCAGAAGGGGTGTCGTAAAGGTCGTCGGTATCAACGTCGTCGTCTATCCGAGAAGAAGCAAACAAACAAGGCAGAAATATAAACAATCATCATCATGGCATAGTGCACAATCAAATATGATGCATGACAAGTTAATAGATGCATCAAAATAAACTAATTGAGATGGCAACACAATTTAAATGGGCACATAAGCAATTTTGAGTTGCATATGAAAAGCCCATGGATTTTGGTTAGATTATTTGTTTTCCAACTAAACAACAGGTGCTAGTGGTTTAGTATGATGCATGCAAAAGGAAAACAGCAAAATAACAACATTAGAAACAAATTAAAATAGGGTGTAGCAATTTAAAATTTTATTATTAATTTTAGGGAATTTTTGGGTGTCTTACAGGGAACACACAAGTATTTGTTGTTTTCAACCATTTAAATTGTTCAAAACAAATAACAAAGTTCATATTTGAAAAGTACATCAAATTTTAGTTGGATTACATGTTTCACATTTTGAAATTGGACTTAGGATTATTTAATTATGAATTAAACAATATTAAACAATTTTTAATTGAATTAAACAAGATTTAAATTGTTTAGGCAATTTTAATTATTCAAAACAGAAAACAAAAATTATATTTGAATAGGTTATTTAAAATGGTATTGAAAACATATTTTATTTGCATTTATTGGGTTTATAAATAATTAGTTATGGAATTTACAAATTAACATTTGAAATAGTTAAGTTTGAAATTTTAAATGCATTTGTAATTGTCACAACAGTACACAAATTGGATATTTGGAAAGATTAGAAAATTTGGATCAGAAAACATATAAAGTTTTTATTTATTGGATTAACAGAATGAAAGATATTGAATTTTGAAGTTTATATTCAAATCTATTATTTAAAAGTGATTTTGGAATTTCCAGGAATTTCGCAGAAACATTTGTTACTCAGCTTCACTCTACACACTGCCACTGCGCAGTGGACCCCCTAGCCAGCGTGGCGCGCGCGCGCACGCGTGGCAGAGGAAGGCAATGACAGTGGGCCTGCGCTGCTGTGGAAGAAAATCCACAAAAAGGTGGGGGGCTTGCGGGGCTCGAACCCGCGCCCTGTGCCAAGTTCAGAGAGAGCGCAACCAGTGCGCTGCGCTGCGGTGTTTGACAGATAGGGGGGCAGATACAGGTTATCGTTCAGTTCGAGCAAAGACTGAAATTTTAACTGACGAACTGATGCTTGCTCGACTGACAGAGGAAGCAGCAGACTCGCCGACGTTGATCCACGGCTGCGCTCGTTGCGGTGGTGGATGGTTGCGGTGCAGAACGTGTACGAGATCATGCGCAAGCAGCAGAGGGAGAGAGGGGAGAGCTACGGTGGCTCACCAGGAGGGGATCGAGGTGGCAATGGTTGCTGACGATGACGTGACGGAGGCGATGGCGGAGATGTCGTGGACGGCGGCGACGTCCTAGTGGCTCCTCGGGGACGCTCTGATGTCCAAAAGGGAGAGGCCACTGCGGGTGTTCGATTTTCGGGACTAGGTGGGGAAGTGGTGAGCCATGGCGACGTTGCGGTGGTCGGATTCAGAGGGTGTCGTCGCCGGTGGGGGGAGCAGAGGAGGAAGAATCTCGTCGAGGAGGAGGCGATCGACGGCGGCGGCGAGGGGAAAGGGAACCTAGGGGGTCTAGGGTTAGGTGCAGGGGCTCTGGGGCTTCTTATAGAGGCGCGGAGGGCGTCGCTGGCCGCCGGAGTCGCGCGGGGGTGCGGTGGCGCCTCCGATGCGCTGCCGTACGGGGTGACGAAGGCGATTAGAACGTTACGCACGAATCTCCAAGCGGTACGCGCGGGTTAGTTGGGTTGGGCTGGCGCGCGCGTTAGGTTAGTGGGCTGGGTTCTGTTATCTGCTGCGCGCGCTGTAGGTTTTGTTTTATTTTTATTTTTTCCTTCTGTTTTTTTTTTGTAGCTTTTGCTTTTGGAAGAAAATCATAGGTTTTAGTTTAGGGAAAAATCTGAAAAAATTCAGATAGGCTCCTTAGGCCAAATGCAACCATTTGGCAACTTTCATTTTCAAAAATTTAAACATTTGATTGCTTTTTGAAATTTGAACCAAATTTGAGTGAAATGGTTAATATTAATAAACATTAATAAAAACCACTATTCAAATAGGGTAACCCCTATGGTAAAAAGCAAATTGAGTTGATTTGATTTGTTAACAACATAAATTCAAATTGGTTCTGTTTGTGTGCTTGGATTTGAATTTTAAATTGTGTTTGGAAAATAAATAATTGATTTAAAACCATTATTTTCACAAGTGATCATTATGGAAAACATGGAACCAAATTGATTGTTATTATTTGTGAATTTTATTCAAAATGTTGTAACAGAGCAAGTATGAAACCAATGTTTGAAAAGGGTTTGAATTTGAGTTGTGAAAACAGTGGAAAACAATTGCAATAATTAAGAAACAAATGCAAACAACATGGAACAAAATGATGATATGATGCAATACTTAAATAAACATGCAACAAACATTCTAAGTGGATGATTTTCATACTTGGGATGTTACAATGTTGCCCTCCTCGTCGACGTGCATAAGGGACGTCTCGAGTGATTTGCTGATCCTGCTGAGGGACTCATGGTCTAGGCGTGCAGTCTTCGAGACGTACTTCTTCTTCGTTAGGTATTTGGCTACTAATTGTGGGGTTGCCGGAGTGACAGAAACCTAAACCCCCGTTAGGAAACCAATGCACGAGGGAGCATAGAATCCCAGAGTTTTAAAGCCGTGGTTAGTTTTATCTTAATTACTTTCTTGCATTTGCGGATGCTTACGAGGGGTATAATCACCAGTATGTATTAGTCCTAGTTGGTCGATGCATTAGCATAGGTTCACCCACACAACACTTCATGAACCAATGGATATTAATCAACCGTATCGAAGCGAAAGCACTTGACGAAATTCCCATGTGTCCTCGAGAACGTTTGGTAGTCATAAGTAACACAACCGGCTTGTCCTTTGATCTTAAAAGGATTGGGCCACTTGCTGCAATATTATTTACTGCACTTTATTTACTCACACTTTATTTATCTGCTATATCACAAACCTCCAAAAACCTGTTTGCTAGTGTTTACAGTGAATCCTCTATCCAACCTGCTTGTCAACACCTTCTGCTCCTCGTTGGGTTCGACACTCTTATTTATCGAAAGTACTACAATACACCTCCTATACTTGTGGGTCATCAAGACTATTTTCTCGTGCCGTTTCCGGGGAGTGAAGTGCTATTGGTAAGAGAATCTTTTACTGTGAGTGTTGTTTTTATTTCTGTCTATTGTTTTATTTCATTATGGAGAATACTTTTGGTTCTCTGTTTCGGGGTACTTCTACCGTTGCTACTAGGGTAGTTGGTAACCCGTCTTATGCTGAATTAGATCCTTATAAAATACCTATGAAAATTGTTGGACGTGTTATGGATAACTTCTATTACGGTGATGGAAATGTCCATCCCGGTGATCATTTGCTCTTTATACATGAATTATGCGATTTATTCAGGTGTGCAGGTATTACAATGGATCAAGTTAAAAGGAAATTATTTTCTTTATCGCTGAAATGAAGACTTGCCGAATGGTCCAAATTACTGAAGAATGGTGAATCTATTGGATGGAAGGAAATTGTTCCTCTGTTTTATTCTAAATTCTATCCTCCTAGTGAGATTCATAAAGACCGGAATCAAATCTATAATTTCTGGCCTCATGATGGAGAGAGTATTTCCCAAGCGTGGGGGAGAATGAAGTTATTAATTCTTAAATGTCCCGTTCATGAACTCCCGAGAAATATCGTTATCAATAATTTTTATGCAAGGCTTTCTCTTCATGAGAAGGATTTATTGGATGCTTCTTGTTCTAGATCATTCACACGTATGAAGGAAGAAGCTAAATGAGATCTTCTTGACCGTATTCAAGAAAACACTGAAGGATGGGAGAATGGCAAAGGTAGAAAGTCAGGTATAAATTATGATTATGAATGCATTAAATCTTTTATGGGAACCAATGATTTCTATGATGTTAGTGCTGTTTGTGGTCTTGATTCTCAAATCTTTGCAAACTATCTTAAAACTTTTGCCTCCTATCTTGATATTCCTAAAAAAAATTATCACAAGTACCATGCAACTTATAAAGATATTGTTCCTGCTAGTAATATAGAAGTGCATGTTGTTAATCCTGCTGTTCCTTTGCCATATGTTGAAAAAATGTCTTTCCCTGCTAAGGTGAAAGAACACTCTATGGTGGCTTGTGTGGTTAATAAGAGTAATAATAAATCTATTGAACCTTATGAACAAATAACTGTTGAACCTGTTGTAGCAATAGTGAAAGATCTTGTTTGTGGAAATGTGGAGGATGAACACATTGTCTTTTGTGAGGATGCTTCTGATATTGTTTCCCATCCTCATAGACCTAAGAAAACTAGTGTTCCTGTTGTTTATGTTAAGATTGGTGATCATTGCTATTATGGTTTATATGATATTGGTGCTAGTTCTAGTGCTATACCTTATGAGCTTTATAGAGAAATTATGCATGAAATTGGTTCTTGTGAGCTTGAGGATATTGATGTGGTTATTCAGCTTGCTAATAGAGAAACTGTTTTTCTGATTGGTATTGTTAGAGATGTGGAGGTTTTATGTGGTAAGACTAAATATCCCACTGATTTTCTAGTACTTGGTAAGGCTTCTAGTAAGACTTGTCCTATTATTTTTGGTAGACCTTTCTTGAACACTTGTGGTGCTATTATAGATTATAAAAGAGAGAAGATTTTGACTAAATTTGATGGAAAATCTTATGAGTTCAATTTCTCCAAATTTGCTAGAGCACCTTATGAATCTAAATTGCCCGATGAGAATTTTAAAGTTGAACAACTTGCTTCTATTGCTCTTGCTCCTAACAATGCTTTGCAGCAATATATCGAGGATCACGAGACTGATGTCTTTATGGAGGAGAGAAATGAGATTCACAATATTATTCTTCGTCAACCGGTGATACTGAAACATAATATACCTGTGGAAGACTTTGGTACCACATTACCACCCAAGAGGATCCTGTCTTTCATTTAATACCTCTGCCTGATGATCTTAAATATGCTTATCTTGATGATAAGAAAATATATATTGTTATTATTAGTGCTAAACTTTCAGGTGAAGAAGATGAAAGATTATTGGGAATTCGGAAGAAACACCGTGGAGCTATTGGATATACTCTTGATGATTTGAAGGGAATTTCTCCTACTATATGTCAGCATGCTATTATTGAACCTGATGTAAAGCCAGTTGTTGAATATCAACGCCGTTTAATTCCTAAGATGAAGGAAGTGGTAAGAAATGAGGTATTAGAACTTCTTGATGCTGGTATTATTTTTCCTATTGCTGATAGTAGATGGGTGAGCCCTGTGCATTATGTCCCTAAGAAGGGAGAATGACAGTTGTGCCTAATGAAAACAACGAGCTCATTCCACAAAGAGTAGTAGTTGGTTATAGAATGTGCATTGATTTTAGAAAGGTTAATAAAGTTACTAAGAAAGATCATTATCCTTTTCCCTTTATTGATCAAATGCTAGAGAGGTTGTCTAAGAAAACTCATTTTTCTTTCTTGATGGTTATTCTGGGTTTTATCAAATTGTTGTTAGGAAGCAAGATCAAGAGAACACAACCTTTACTTGTCCTTATGGTACCTATGCTTATAAACGTATGCCTTTTGGTTTGTGTAATGCTCCCGCTACTTTTCAAAGATGCATGTCTTCTATTTTTCATGGTTTTTGTGAAGAAATTGTGGAAGTATTCATGGACGATTTTTTCTTCTATGGAATTCCTTTTGATAATTGTTTGCACAACCTTGATAAAGTTTTGCAAAGATGTGAAGAAACTAATCTTGTTCTTAATTGGGAGAAATGCCACTTTATGGTAAATGAAGGAATTGTTCTTGGACATAAAATTTCTGAAAGAGGTATTGAAGTTGACAGAGCTAAAGTGGAATCCATAGAGAAAATGCCCTGTCCTAGGGATGTTAAAGGTATTCGTAGTGTTCTTGGTCATGCTGGTTTTTATAGGAGGTTTGTTAAAGATTTCTCTAAAATATCAAAGCCTCTTACTAATCTTCTTCAAAAAGATGTACCATTTGTTTTTTATGATGATTGTAAGAAAGCTTTTGAAACTTTAAAGAAGGCTTTCATTACTGCTCCTATAGTTCAACCACCTGATTGGAATTTACCTTTTGAAATTTTGCGTGGTGCTAGTGATTTTTCTGTAGGTGCTATTCTTGGACAGCGCATAGATAAGAAGTTGAATGTTATTCATTATGCTAGTAAGACTCTTGATGCTTCTCAAAAGAATTATGCCACTACTGGAAAAGAGTTCTTAGTTGTAGTTTTTGCATGTGATAAGTTTAGGCCTTACATTGTTGACTCAAAGGTTACTATTCATACTGATCATGCTGCTATTAGGTACCTTATGGAAAAGAAAGATGCTAATCCTAGGCTTATTAGATGGGTGTTTCCTTTACAAGAGTTTGATTTGCATATTGTGGATAGAAAGGGTGCTGAAAATCCTGTTGCTGATAACTTGTCTAGATTGGAAAACATTACTTTTGATCATATTCCTGTTAATGATAGTTTTCCAAATGAACAGTTGGCTAAAGGTGAAATCCCAAGATAGTCCATGGTATGCTGATTATGCTAACTTTATTATTTCAAAGTATTTGCCTCTAACATTTACAACTCAACAAAAAAGAAAAATCTTCTATGATTTGAGGCATTATTTTTGGGATGACCCACATTTATATAAAGAATGAGTAGATGGTATTATGAGAAGATGTGTTCTAGATCATGAACAACGTGAAATATTGAAGAAGTGCCATGGTAGTGTGATACGTCATAAACGTATCCTTAATTTCTGATGTTCCATGTTGTTTTCTTATTGTTTCCCACATGTTTAATATACACTTTATGTCATTTTTATCGATTTTCCGGACTAACCTATTGACAAGATGCCACAGAGCCAGTTCCCTGTTTTCTGCTGTTTTTAGTTTCAGAAAAGTTGTTCTGGAAATATTCTCGGAATTGGAAAATTCGAAGACCGGAAGTCTTAGAATTCTCGAAGGTTCCACGGAGTCCCGAAGAGACCTGGAGGGGGCCTCAGGGGGCCCACACCATAGGGCGGCCCCCTTGGCCGCGCCGGGGGGTGGTGTGGGCCCCCCAGGCCTCCACTGCCTTTGCCCTTTCGCCTATGTAATCCCCTCGAGACATAAAACCTAAAGGGATCTCACTTTTTCCCGAGAAACACCCGAGGCCGCTGTCACCGTCATCCCGAGACCGGGAGGGTTATGGAGCTCTCCCCGGCACCCTGCCGTAGGGGGAAATCAGCACCGGAGGGGTCTACACCACCATGGCCTTCTCCGAAGTGATGCGTTGGTAGTTCATCCCTGGAGTACGGGTCCATAGCAGTAGCTAGATGGTTGTTCTCTCCACTTTGTACCTCATGTTTAGATCTTTTGAGATGTCTATCATGATCAAGATCATCTTTAAGTAATGCTACATGTTGTGTTTGCTAGGATCTGATGAATGTTGAATGTTATGTCTTCTGATTATCAATCTATCATGTTATCTTCATGCTTATGTTATTTATGATGTTGCTTGCTCTTCGTTATTAGTAGATGCTCTGGCCAAGTAGATGCTAGTAACTCCAAGATGGAGTATTTATGCTCGATAGTGGTTTCATGCCTCCTTTTCATCTGTGCTCGAGTGACAGAAACGTGACGGATGGAGGATGTGTTGTAGCCATTAGGGAGAAAACAACAATGCCTTGTCTAAGGATGATGTTATTATTTACATTACACACTTTGCTTACTGCGATTATCTGTTGCTTGCAACTTAATATCCAACGTTTGTTCGAATGATATTTGGAGGGTGGATTTTTAGTCATAGATGCAGTTGGATAACGGTGTATGTATTTTCTTGTAATGCCCGCATGAATCACATAGTAATCTTTATGTCTTGCATGTGCACTACGGTGCAGCCTTCATTTCTGTCAATTGCCCAGCTGTAATTTGTGCACCACACATGTTATTTATCTTTCACGGAGAGACACCACTAGTGAACTGTGGACCCCGGTCCTTTGTCCTCATACTGATAAAACACCTACTGCTTTCATACTGCTCTCATACTGCTTTCATACTGTTTTCCTACTATTTTCCACACCATACGTTTAACCTCTTTGTGTTCAGCAAAATCGGTGAGATTGACAACCTCGCTGCTTTGTTGGGGCAAGGTGATTTGATTGTGTTGTGTAGGTTCCATGTTGCTTCTGAACCGGTAGTGCGCCATGCTATCTCAGCTGCTTCAACCTTCTGAAGTTACTCCTTCCTCCTACTGGTCGATTAAACCATGGTTTCTTACTGAGGGGAAACTGCTGTTGTGCTCATCGTACCTTCCTCTTGGGGTCTCCCAACGAGTGCAAGACCTGCAGCATCATAGTGCTTATGTAAGACATCACGCTAGAGATAGAACCGCACAAAAGGTTCTTCAATCAGGTTTCTATTGGTCTACCCTCTTTAAAGATGCACGTAAATTTATTTTATCTTGTGATGAATGTCAAAGAGTAGGTAATATTTCTAGATGTAATGAAATGCCTCTGAGTTATTCTCTTGTTATTGAACCTTTTGATTGTTGGGGATTTGACTTTATGGGTCCTTTTCCTCCTTCGAATGGTTATACTCACATTCTTGTTGCTGTTGATTATGTTACTAAGTGGGTAGAAGTTATACCTACTAAAAGTGCTGATGGTGAGACCTCTATAAAAATGCTTAAAGATGTTATTTTCCCTAGGTTTGGTGTGCCTAGATATCATATGACCGATGGAGGTTCTCATTTTATTGGTGGTTTTAGAAAAACCCTTGCTAAATATGATGTTAATCATAGAGTTGCCTCAGCTTATCATTCTCAAACCAGTGGGCAAGTAGAATTATCAAATAGAGAAATTAAATCTATCTTGCAAAAGACTGTTAATAAATCTAGGAAGAATTGGTCTGATAAGTTGAATGATGCTTTATGGGCTTATAGAACTGCTTACAAAAATCCTATGGGTATGTCTCCCAATAAAATGTTTATGGAAAATCTTTTCACTTGCCTTTAGAATTAGAACACAAAGCTTATTGGGTAGTGAAAGAATTAAACAAATATTTTAAACTTGGTGGTAAGAAAATAATGCTAGATTTGAATCATTTACATGAATGGAGATGTGAAGCTTATGAAAATGGCATGATAAAAGAATTCTTAAAATAGAGTTTCATGTTGGTGAGAAAGTTCTATTGTATCGGTCTCGTCTCGGATTTTTTGCAGGAAAATTAATCTCCCGATGGGAAGGACCTTATGTTATTGAAGAAGTGTATCGTTCGGGTGCAATCAAAATTGCTTCCCTCAAAGATAACACTACACAAGTGGTAAATGGACAAAGACTCAAACATTATATTTCTGGGGATTCCTATGATGAAGATGTGGATGTTATTCAAGTCATGACTCCGGAAAAGTTCATTAGAGGGAAGATTCTAGAATCTACAGAGTCTGTTTTGGAATAGGTAATAGTTGTGTTAAGAAAAAGTTCGCGAAATACCTTTTCAAGTACAAATTATTAGTTTTTGGAAAAATATAAAAAATACCGAGCCGAAGAGGAGTTGGAGAAGGTGCCCGGAGGCACCACACCATGAGGGGGCGCGGTCCCACCCTTGGCCGCGCCACCCTATGGTGTGGACGCCTCGGAGCCCCTCTCCGACTCGTTTTCGACCTAGACTTTCCTTTTGTTACGCATATTTTTGCTATATAATCCCCTAGATCCCCCGAGGTCCATATATCGTTTTCTCGTCGTGTTTCTGTTTCGATCTGTTTTCAGTTTCAGAAGCATCATGGTCTCTGCCAACAACAACAAGGGGAAGGGGCCGAAGGAAGATGATCTCCAAGACCGGAAGCCAGAGGAGGAGATCGAGAGTGGAGGTGGAGGAGATGTAGAATAAAACTCACGAGTGCATCCACGCGCCACCATCGCAAGCATTGGAGTGGTTGCAAAACCTCACACGAAAACGACAAGGATGAGCACCGGAGGGAAGGCCCCACGTCACTTTTTAGCTTCAAGGACACCCCTTTCAGGCATAAAGAAACCTTTTTGTACTTTAATTCATGAGTATCACTCTAGGAGGGTACCCGTGGCAGATGTGCCTTCTTGCTGGGATATGGATCGTTCTAACCGTGCAGATAAAGAAAGCTCTAAACCTAAGGAAGTTTGGGGTAAGAATCTTGATGGCTGGAATTCACCGTCTGACAAGCACGCAGACCATATTGAGCGCAATACGGAGGTGATGTGTATGCTTATGTTCGCAATGGAAGATCTGAAGGATTCAATTGATAAGCTCATCGAGATGGATTCAACACCACCACCAAAGAATTGATTCGTCATTGGTATTGGCATTCCCTTGGCTTGTTCCAAGCTTGGGGGAGTGCCGCGGTATCACCTTTATCTTTCACCCTTCTTACCTTTTAGTAGAGTCATATCGTGAGTAGAGGAAATATCATATAGGATGGTTTGCAGTATGGAAGTGTTGCTCCTTAGTTGGTTATCGTTGTATCCCTTGGTTTGAGTTGACGTAATGAAATATTAATGAGAAGTGTCATCATTTACTTGTTTCACTTTATTTTACTTTGCAATTTTTGTTATGTGATTGATCTTGTTATTAGTATTGGTATCAATTCTGGAGTTTCAAGATAATCTAGATGGTTTTGGCAAACTTAGCATTGGTCAGCAGCAACAATTCGTTGAGGCTTTGTCGGGGGGCTACCCCCGAGTAGGGGTAAGACAGGTGAGAAAAGGAGTTCAAGATACCATTTGCCGAGTTCGGCCGTACCAAGTTGGCATGGGCCGGGTAGGAGGCTACCCGGTAGGTCAGTACTTGGTTGGCGCTTTCCGGCAGAAAGAACAAGAGGCGAGAGGGAAGATTCAAGTACATGTTGGGATCAACTGGGTAGCACTCGGGTGATCCGGATAGAGAAGTTGCTGGCCTACTCGGGCACAAAGTCAACAGAGTAGTTGAGGTGAATCCCGCGTATCCAGGGGTCGTACAGGAGTGTGGTTCAACTTACTAGGTGCGTGGTTATTAGCAAAGAGACGTGAGTACAGTACGGTATGGGAGCTGTCAAGTCCTGTCACTGACAAGGGGGACAGGACATGTCAGCGACCTACCCTAAGAGACTGACAAGGTGGACAAGACATGTCAGCCGCCTACCACGGAGACTTTCGGCGACGTTGTCAGCGGGAACATGGAGGCGTGCGCGGATGCGTGCGCGGCGGTGTAGTGGAGTTGTCTACTTTGTAACTTTTATTCATAGAATAGTGGTTGGCCACCAGTATATAAGGTGGCCTACCCCCTCCTGCGCGTGGGACGTTACTCACTAGCTCATTTATTACGAGGCTGGCTACTCACAGAGAGAGAAAGAGCTAGAGAGAGAGATAGGAACTATTCTACCCGGCAGAAGATAATACAAAGAGAAAGGCAGGAGTAGGGGTGTTACCTCCACACGAGGGCCCCGAACCTGGGTAGAATGTTTTGTTTGCAGTGTTCCTGAGCGCGTCTTCTAGGTGTGCGATCCCTCCCCGGATACCTACAGCGTCCATAGGCCCCAAACATTAGCCATCCCATGGCATTTGTCTTTTCCAATCCACGACAGTTGGCGCCCACCGTGGGGCCAGCAGCGGCGCTGGCTAGAGTTTCTATCATGACGGGACCCGTTTCTCGTTCGGGGGAGCACGTGGTCTGTGGCCTTGTCCACCGATTTGGCTCCCTCGAATTCGTCTCCGACAACGCTGGTGACTTCGGCGGCAGGCCCGTGCTGGCAGGCGGCTCCATCATCTCCTTCGGCGCGCATCTGGTGTACGTCGCTGTAACATCCCATGTTTGTTTAATAGGTGAAATAGTTTCCCATGTCATTCATGCATGAAATTAAACCCTAAGAAAATTTTGCATTAAAATTTATTTGAGGAAAGGCCCTAAACAATGCTATTTCAAAATAGGGTTTTGAAACTCAAATTTTTCAAAACAAAAATTTGCGGAGCTCCTCTGCAATATTAGAATGCCCATAATTAATTTCATATTGTTTTAAACATTTTGGGTCTCCAAACAATTTCAGAGCTATGTATTAAATTTGGGAACAGAGAGATAACAGGAAAAAGGCTTTGAAACACCTCACCTCTGTTTGAGCTGATTTTGGCCTGAATCTTCCTTTCTCTCCCTTTGCTACATACCACACTTGCAGTGGCCAGTAGCCCATATCCAGCCCAGTGCATCGCAGCCCACCGATGCCCCTATCGTCTTTCTCCTGGCGCACTGAAGCAGCTGCGTGTCGACGCCAACGTCATTTCTTTGTTGCAGCGATTCGTGCCGCCGCCGTTAGCAAACTGCAGGGGATAAGACCACCGCATCCATCATCATTCCCCTCACACCACAGCAGACCAAAATAGCCCGCCTCTCGGGAACCTAGCTCCAGAGCCATGACAACCATCTGGGAAAGCAATCGCCTGGGAAAGGCACACTAGGACCAGTCGCTGGTACAGACTACAGAGGAAGAGCGGAGCAAGGGTGGAATCAAGTAAGGCGAGGAGGGAGAAGCAGAAAAGATCCAAGTCCGTCCCAGATCCATCTTGTGCCTCCAGTTTTGGTACAGCTCGTATTGCCACCAACAATTGGTTCTCTTGATGAAAATGAAGCACTTCTTTCTTTTCTGAGATGTATCGATTGCTAGAAGAGAAAAGAATATTTAATACGGGAAGAGAGATACCTCAGTTTATCTAATTCATGGTAGAGCTTGCTTTTAAACAACATTTATGTAGCATCCCTTCTCAGATTTCAGCTACTTATTTAATTTCTTCTCTGAAAATGTTAATCACCGGAATCTTTAACTAGACCAAATTACTAACCAATCTTGTACTTTTCAGAAAGAGAGAGTTAGAGCTATATCCGAGAATTCAGTTCTAATTGAGAGAGCAGGCGAGCATACGTTCCTGGTAGTTGATAACATGAATAGTGCGCCAAGCTTAATTCCTGCACATACACATCTCTGAATTTGGGTCACACCGGAACTCTTGTACCTGCTGCTGCTAGTACAACACCAACCCGACTACTTTTTGGATGCATATGTTACCTTCCAAGCTGAAACAATTTGAATTCGAAATTTAACCATCAGAATAAATATGTTACTGCTAAAAGTACTAGTTATACTTCAGTACGTATGTTCAGTTTTTAAGAAAAGAGCTAATGCCACGAGGCCATCAGCTTAGCTGGTGTTTGTAACCAGTTGCCGTATCAATCTGTTCAGAGTAATGGTCACACCACTTAACGACTAAATTAAGTGCTTCCTGACAAGTTTAGTGAGACCAATTTAGAGAGTTTAAAAGATTAGTCTTGTAATCTGCTGTTCCCTGTCTTTCAGGAAATAATATGAACTTGTAAAAATCATAACTAATTCATAATAAAATCAGAAAAATGCAAGTAATACACCAAAATGTTCAGAAAATTAAGATCTATCCATTTGTATCAAAATCATGCATGACTAAACAAGTTAAATTTATATTTAATTAGAAGAACTCAATCTACCACTTTCTAAGTTTATGGGGTTAATTCCAAATAGTGCCATAATTTGTATTTGGACCCTATTTAAATGGTTACTCATGCTCCATGGACTTTAATTAGCGAACTATCTAAATGGTCATGCATACATTTGTGCGCATTGCATTATGCCATGTGTTGATTGTTGTTCCTTTTCGGTATTTGCTCCTTATTGGTAGAATGCGACTCCGAAGAGAAGGCCAACAACCCCAATGGTGAATACTTGATCTTAACCGACAAGTCAAACACTTATTCCAGAAGATCTTTATCTGGTTTTCTTATAACCAAGGCAAGCATAACCTCTTATCTACTCATATATGATTTCAAAGTGATTTGAATCTCGTACTTTGCATTCGGTTCCAAACTATTTGATGTCAGTAGATAGAGTTCTCCTATATACTGCATAACCTAAATATCCTGATCCACTGCTCCTAGCAGCTATAGGTTGGTTTGTGCGCGCTCCGCTAAACCCTGTGAGTCTTGCTTAGCCATGCCTAGTTGTGATCTGATCCATCTGGTTGATGAATCTGGTCAATACGTGAATCTATTATGTCATGTTGTTAGGATTTGAATTAACTTTGATAACTTGACTAAATACTGGCATGGATGTGAGGCCACAATGGGTTGTGGCGTTTTGTCCTGTTCATGCCCCTAGGAGCGAGTTCTCGCCTTCGAAGCCAAGACTGAGCGTGCAACCACACGCGGGGCCTAACAGACCGCGCTTGACCAACTAACTTGTTTGACCACGTCCATGAGTCACGTAGTTTGATCTTTCCATCTGCGTGTGAGTCAGAAAACGATTTGGAGAAAACTTAGGGCGTGACCGGGACAAGTGATGGACGTACACGGATCTTGTTCCCGACTCACAGAACAGATGCCGTCAGGAGGTGGCCAACTCCCTGTTGACGGGGTGGCCCTGTTTGGGTTGACTCATGGATAGGGTCGAGCAAGGTAAAGGTCGTGGCCAGCCACCCTCTGCCGCGCTCCATGGACGAGCGTACATGTGGCGTTAAGAGTCGGATGGTACGTGTGGGTAAAGTGTACCCCCTGCAGGGATAAATCTCCTCGAGAAGCCGTGTCCACGGTTACGGACGACTTGGCAACGGATTCTATGATCATAGATAACTTCAACGGAATGACTAAAACTTGTTAACCATGTCTGAAGGGTGCCTCCCCGGAGATGCCGGGAGGGGTGATCCTTGTTGCATGAGATAGTGTGGGAATGAGAAGGACTTGGTGGAATACAAGAAGAAGATGATCTTAGTAGTTAGTAGCTTTCTCATCTGTTTTGAAAACATTCTATGAGACGTGCTATTCCTCCTCTATTTGGAAACAAAGATTGCTTTACGCAAATCAGCCTTCATAAAACCCTTTTATGAAAGTAACAGATATATAATAGGTTAATTAAGTCTTGTTGAGTACCTCCCGTACTGAGGTTTGCTTAATTTTGGTTCAGGAGAAGAACTCCGTCGGTGGTGATTCAACGTGGACATCGACGAGTAGTTTGGGGTTCCCAGGTAGCAGCCTGGAATCTATGGGCTGGGACGTCGCCTTATGTTGCGGCCTCTTAGGCCTTTTTGGTTCTTGTTGATTAGCAACATAATTTGCCTTCCGTTGTCTGATGTAATGTTGGGTCGTGTGACCTCTGCTTGTAAGCTATACTCTAGTAACACCTGTTTAATACAGCTTCTTGTTTAGAGTACTGCTTTGATCGGTTGTTGGTTTCGAGCTCATTGTTATACAGTTTTGGCTATGCCTGCATAGTTGTCGCAGTCGAGGGGTTGTGGAGCCGATGATCCATGTCCGAGCCCGCCTGTCAATGTGATCGGCCTGGGGCGAGGTAACCCCAGTAACCCTCGATTGTTGTTGCACTTTCTGGACACATAGCATCTCTGTATAGCTTTGGTCCCGTTTCCTTCAATTTCATTCGATTCGTGGATGCTTTGATATGCATAGTTGGTTATGACTAGCATGGATACAAGGAGTAGTAGACTGGGGATCCGGACTACGTGCCGATGAATCCAGTCTGCCTGCCGTTGTTTGTTGCGGCCGGGGCTGGTAACCCTGAAGCCCTTGTGAGTTCATGGCTAGGATCACATAACAGTATGTACGTCTCTGGGTCCGGGGTCGTGACAAGTCTTGGTATCAGAGCAGGACTGCCTGTAGGAAAACCTTACTGCTTGGTCGATGTCGAGTCTAGTGTTTGTGAAAACTATTTGAAACTTCAAATGAATTGTGGAAAACCTTCTTAGGATTCTTTTTACTCCTTATCTGGTATCGCTCTAACTCTGGGTCACCTTACCTGTTTTGATTTGAAAAGGTTTTGCTATCTCTTCTAGTCATTCAAAACCTAGGTGCCTCCTCTGGCAAGGACGTTTTTACCCAAGTTGACCTAGTGTTAAAGTTTCTAGAGTCGTGTGAGTTCCATCCTCTGTTACCTCTTAAACTGGGAGATTTCCTTCCTTTCATAGTCTCTCAGAGTTGTGTGGATTCCACATTCTTATATGTTGAAGTCTCTAAATCCTGAACCTCGAGATCTGTTTTCCATCTCGAATGTATCCGTTACCCTCTGCTCAAAGTTCTTCCGGAGCTATCGCTGTCTTTGGAAAGATACTCCGTGATTGCTATTCGTAGTGCCCTTCAAGGCACTCAGATAGTAGTTACTCCTTTCTTTTGGTTTTTAACCTTGGACTTGAACCGAAGGTCCCGGAATGTGCTGAATTGTGGTGAGTTGAGTCATGTGGTTTCATAACCATGTGATGCTCACACTACCAGTACAGGATGCTGACCTTTAACCCAACTTCCATTTTCTTTGAATCCTGAGGAATCTGATCCACCTCGGGATGGCTAGCTAATCTCATCTCCAATAGCCATAAGTTCCCTCTAGGAATCAAAAGTATCACCACAAGAGTGTTCTTTATGATTCCCATATCTTTGTTCTTGGTTCAGCTATACCTCTCCTTTATCATGGGTTTTACAACTGAGTACTACCCTGTGCAATCAAAGTGATCTCTGGATTCTCCGGAGCATGTTCCTACCCTCCAGTTGCCTAAAATCTCCATTCGTTGGTTCGGACACCAAGTTGCATATGTGTGTTGGATTTTCCCAATGCATTTGCTCTCGTGTTCAGTCAGAACGTTCCACTTTGGAATGTCAGGAGAAACAAACTCCAGAACCTCGTTCATCTTTAGGACCAGGTCAAAGTTTTGTAATTCGCAGATTAAAGAAGTTTCACTAGCTTCTATTTTGTTCTACCTTTGAGTATCACACTCTTACATATCAAGAGGCTATGTTCAAATTCATGGTCTTGTTGATGAAGTGATGCTATTACCGTCTTCACTCCCCCTTCCTCCAAGCTTGAATGCTTGAGTATGATGGGTCAGTGCATTGATGTGTGTGAGATGTTCTGAGCAATTCGTATTGCTTTGAAAATCTAAGAAACATCTGTATCCTTCTTAGCACTACTGGTCACCCAGCCTCTTTTTGAAGTTGGTCGTGTTACCAAATCCGTTCACTCCAGTGCACATTCCTGGTCAAAGAGTTAGGTTCATGCCGAAGCTCTCAAGACCATATCGGTTGCTTTGAAAAGCATGCCTCCTTTCGATTTCCAAGACATACCGGTGGGTTGTGATATTCTGGTTGTCTTTCTAGAAGTATCACCAGGTTTGTTACCTGACCGTGATGTCTAAACGAGGGGTAGTTTGAACTACTCTTTTCTCCAAGAAACTCCGCTAGACACCCTGGACTAGCGGTTGAGCTGACACAATAACTTGGAGAGTTGAAAGGCAAAAGCTCCGCCAACTTGTTCCTTCGATAAGGGATATCTAGTTTTCCTCGTTGGTGTACCTTTGATCTGATTTGGGCTATCGTCAGATCAAGTCCAGATTCAAGGACTACTTTGATGGTGTTTTCACTCATGGTGTTTGGCCCAAGTACACCTTCATGTCCTCTAGTTTGACCAATACCTTGCCTCGTTCATGTATCATATGAACCCCTCTTCTTGGAGTGTTATGATAAGAGTGTTGTCAATCCCATCGATGACATTCCTATTTTCTCAAGTTGTAAGAGGTTCATGTTGAACAATTGGCATTAATGTTGGAAACTCTCGAGAACCATCTTTGTTTCATTACGAAGATTGTGTTCTGGATGTTTGAAGTGACTTTATCAGGTCCATGTGCTTATGGTGAAAGTTGTCGTCATGGATTCGAGTAAAAGTTTCTTGTTCCCTCGGGAATAATCCCCAGTCGGTCATGCATGTGTGGAGTATTCTTGAAATGGTTGGTATTTACCTCCATTCACTTAAAGAAGTTTGTATCCACACCAAGCCAGTGATTGACTATCCGTGAAAGAGAAGAAGACCAAAAACTTCGCTATATTTACAATCGTTTTTCCCAATAAGGACTCTGATGTGTTTCATTGCAAGTAAACCATGCAGGTGCAACCGTCTTTCGCGAGTTGCTAATACATGAGTTTCGCAATCTCGCTCATCTTCTTGAGCTTGACATCATAGTCCATATCTTGAGAATCCAACATATGCATCTCGTTGATAACCGGTGCAACCTCTTATCAAACATACCGAGTCTAAGTCATCAATCCACTAACCAGAGTTGAATCTCAAGCAGCAACGATGGTTGGTGTTTCCTCAAGAGTATTGAATCAGGTCTTTCCAAAATCTGGCATGGTTGATGTTGTGGTTGACACAATTAGCCGGAAGGCCTTATGTCATATCCCTTTGTATCCGTAAGAACAACCACTCTCCGTGAGAATTATGGTGTGGCTCATTCTAAACAAGTTTCCCTCACCGTCCCTCCGAACCAAAGTTTCACTTCCACTTGATGACCTATTGAAGGCTTATGTAAGATGGATATTGGTGTCGGGAACATCAAGAAGACCTTGGGACTTACTATGTCCAATGTCTCTCTACCAAATCCTCCAAACCTCTCTTTCAGTGGAAACAAGTTCATCATGAGAACATCTCTTGGTGTTTCGTAACCGCCGTTGATCAGTTCCCTTTTTCAAGTTGTTAGTACCTGAAGTTCTGTTCATCTCAGACAATCCTTTCCATCTTGGTTATCCGTTTGAAGAAAACCCCGGTTTCACAAGTTGTTCAACCTTTCTTTTCCAAAAGGATTTAAAGTCTTGTGCAAAGCTCATATTCTAAATCCTTCCAAGAGCCATCGTCCATAAACTTGAAACCTTCTTAAATTCCCTCCGTTATCTTGATGTGTTTCATGCATGTTAACTCAACAGTTCTTTGTGAACATTTCTGTCTTGAGTTAGCCATAAAATACTCGATCTTCATGAAGATCAAATTTTAAGATTTTTCCCTCTCACCTAAGGTGTAGCCGCTGAAGAATCTTCGCAAGTGCTACGGATCAACCTCTTCAAGAAGAGAACCGTAAGGTTCGAGAAGATCGTTCAAAACCGGTGTTCCTTTTTTCTTCTCCTTCAGGAATCTCGGGACGAGATTCTTGTAAGGGGGGTAGATTTGTAACATCCCATGTTTGTTTAATAGGTGAAATAGTTTCCCATGTCATTCATGCATGAAATTAAACCCTAAGAAAATTTTGCATTAAAATTTATTTGAGGAAAGGCCCTAAACAATGCTATTTCAAAATAGGGTTTTGAAACTCAAATTTTTCAAAACAAAAATTTGCGGAGCTCCTCTGCAATATTAGAATGCCCATAATTAATTTCATATTGTTTTAAACATTTTGGGTCTCCAAACAATTTCAGAGCTACGTATTAAATTTGGGAACAGAGAGATAACAGGAAAAAGGCTTTGAAACACCTCACCTCTGTTTGAGCTGATTTTGGCCTGAATCTTCCTTTCTCTCCCTTTGCTACATACCACACTTGCAGTGGCCAGTAGCCCATATCCAGCCCAGTGCATCGCAGCCCACCGATGCCCCTATCGTCTTTCTCCTGGCGCACTGAAGCAGCTGCGTGTCGACGCCAACGTCATTTCTTTGTTGCAGCGATTCGTGCCGCCGCCGTTAGCAAACTGCAGGGGATAAGACCACCGCATCCATCATCATTCCCCTCACACCACAGCAGACCAAAATAGCCCGCCTCTCGGGAACCTAGCTCCAGAGCCATGACAACCATCTGGGAAAGCAATCGCCTGGGAAAGGCACACTAGGACCAGTCGCTGGTACAGACTACAGAGGAAGAGCGGAGCAAGGGTGGAATCAAGTAAGGCGAGGAGGGAGAAGCAGAAAAGATCCAAGTCCGTCCCAGATCCATCTTGTGCCTCCAGTTTTGGTACAGCTCGTATTGCCACCAACAATTGGTTCTCTTGATGAAAATGAAGCACTTCTTTCTTTTCTGAGATGTATCGATTGCTAGAAGAGAAAAGAATATTTAATACGGGAAGAGAGATACCTCAGTTTATCTAATTCATGGTAGAGCTTGCTTTTAAACAACATTTATGTAGCATCCCTTCTCAGATTTCAGCTACTTATTTAATTTCTTCTCTGAAAATGTTAATCACCGGAATCTTTAACTAGACCAAATTACTAACCAATCTTGTACTTTTCAGAAAGAGAGAGTTAGAGCTATATCCGAGAATTCAGTTCTAATTGAGAGAGCAGGCGAGCATACGTTCCTGGTAGTTGATAACATGAATAGTGCGCCAAGCTTAATTCCTGCACATACACATCTCTGAATTTGGGTCACACCGGAACTCTTGTACCTGCTGCTGCTAGTACAACACCAACCCGACTACTTTTTGGATGCATATGTTACCTTCCAAGCTGAAACAATTTGAATTCGAAATTTAACCATCAGAATAAATATGTTACTGCTAAAAGTACTAGTTATACTTCAGTACGTATGTTCAGTTTTTAAGAAAAGAGCTAATGCCACGAGGCCATCAGCTTAGCTGGTGTTTGTAACCAGTTGCCGTATCAATCTGTTCAGAGTAATGGTCACACCACTTAACGACTAAATTAAGTGCTTCCTGACAAGTTTAGTGAGACCAATTTAGAGAGTTTAAAAGATTAGTCTTGTAATCTGCTGTTCCCTGTCTTTCAGGAAATAATATGAACTTGTAAAAATCATAACTAATTCATAATAAAATCAGAAAAATGCAAGTAATACACCAAAATGTTCAGAAAATTAAGATCTATCCATTTGTATCAAAATCATGCATGACTAAACAAGTTAAATTTATATTTAATTAGAAGAACTCAATCTACCACTTTCTAAGTTTATGGGGTTAATTCCAAATAGTGCCATAATTTGTATTTGGACCCTATTTAAATGGTTACTCATGCTCCATGGACTTTAATTAGCGAACTATCTAAATGGTCATGCATACATTTGTGCGCATTGCATTATGCCATGTGTTGATTGTTGTTCCTTTTCGGTATTTGCTCCTTATTGGTAGAATGCGACTCCGAAGAGAAGGCCAACAACCCCAATGGTGAATACTTGATCTTAACCGACAAGTCAAACACTTATTCCAGAAGATCTTTATCTGGTTTTCTTATAACCAAGGCAAGCATAACCTCTTATCTACTCATATATGATTTCAAAGTGATTTGAATCTCGTACTTTGCATTCGGTTCCAAACTATTTGATGTCAGTAGATAGAGTTCTCCTATATACTGCATAACCTAAATATCCTGATCCACTGCTCCTAGCAGCTATAGGTTGGTTTGTGCGCGCTCCGCTAAACCCTGTGAGTCTTGCTTAGCCATGCCTAGTTGTGATCTGATCCATCTGGTTGATGAATCTGGTCAATACGTGAATCTATTATGTCATGTTGTTAGGATTTGAATTAACTTTGATAACTTGACTAAATACTGGCATGGATGTGAGGCCACAATGGGTTGTGGCGTTTTGTCCTGTTCATGCCCCTAGGAGCGAGTTCTCGCCTTCGAAGCCAAGACTGAGCGTGCAACCACACGCGGGGCCTAACAGACCGCGCTTGACCAACTAACTTGTTTGACCACGTCCATGAGTCACGTAGTTTGATCTTTCCATCTGCGTGTGAGTCAGAAAACGATTTGGAGAAAACTTAGGGCGTGACCGGGACAAGTGATGGACGTACACGGATCTTGTTCCCGACTCACAGAACAGATGCCGTCAGGAGGTGGCCAACTCCCTGTTGACGGGGTGGCCCTGTTTGGGTTGACTCATGGATAGGGTCGAGCAAGGTAAAGGTCGTGGCCAGCCACCCTCTGCCGCGCTCCATGGACGAGCGTACATGTGGCGTTAAGAGTCGGATGGTACGTGTGGGTAAAGTGTACCCCCTGCAGGGATAAATCTCCTCGAGAAGCCGTGTCCACGGTTACGGACGACTTGGCAACGGATTCTATGATCATAGATAACTTCAACGGAATGACTAAAACTTGTTAACCATGTCTGAAGGGTGCCTCCCCGGAGATGCCGGGAGGGGTGATCCTTGTTGCATGAGATAGTGTGGGAATGAGAAGGACTTGGTGGAATACAAGAAGAAGATGATCTTAGTAGTTAGTAGCTTTCTCATCTGTTTTGAAAACATTCTATGAGACGTGCTATTCCTCCTCTATTTGGAAACAAAGATTGCTTTACGCAAATCAGCCTTCATAAAACCCTTTTATGAAAGTAACAGATATATAATAGGTTAATTAAGTCTTGTTGAGTACCTCCCGTACTCAGGTTTGCTTAATTTTGGTTCAGGAGAAGAACTCCGTCGGTGGTGATTCAACGTGGACATCGACGAGTAGTTTGGGGTTCCCAGGTAGCAGCCTGGAATCTATGGGCTGGGACGTCGCCTTATGTTGCGGCCTCTTAGGCCTTTTTGGTTCTTGTTGATTAGCAACATAATTTGCCTTCCGTTGTCTGATGTAATGTTGGGTCGTGTGACCTCTGCTTGTAAGCTATACTCTAGTAACACATGTTTAATACAGCTTCTTGTTTAGAGTACTGCTTTGATCGGTTGTTGGTTTCGAGCTCATTGTTATACAGTTTTGGCTATGCCTGCATAGTTGTCGCAGTCGAGGGGTTGTGGAGCCGATGATCCATGTCCGAGCCCGCCTGTCAATGTGATCGGCCTGGGGCGAGGTAACCCCAGTAACCCTCGATTGTTGTTGCACTTTCTGGACACATAGCATCTCTGTATAGCTTTGGTCCCGTTTCCTTCAATTTCATTCGATTCGTGGATGCTTTGATATGCATAGTTGGTTATGACTAGCATGGATACAAGGAGTAGTAGACTGGGGATCCGGACTACGTGCCGATGAATCCAGTCTGCCTGCCGTTGTTTGTTGCGGCCGGGGCTGGTAACCCTGAAGCCCTTGTGAGTTCATGGCTAGGATCACATAACAGTATGTACGTCTCTGGGTACGGGGTCGTGACAGTCGCCACCACCATCATCCGCGAGTACCCCGAGGTGGTGCTCGTTGCTGAGGACCCTCCTGCCGTTATCTCCGTCCGCGGGCAGCCATCCGGCCGCTCTGTGTCGGGGGGTTACCCCCGAGTAGGGTAAAGGCAAGTGGTAAAGGCAACAGTCATAAGAGAAGTTTGGTCGAGTAGCCGCCTACCCGGTACTTGCTACCCGGACGACTGCTACTCGGTCTTACGAAAATATGACCAGAAGGAGATATTAAGCGAGTTATGTCCGTTCGAGTAGAAGAGCTGGTCCGAGTAAGATTGGCGGGAATCTACTCGGGCCAGAAGTCAAAGGAGCCGTTCTGACACAGGATCCCGCGTATCCTGGGTCCGTACTTGGTACTATTCAAACTACTGTTCATCTGGGGCCGGCCTGTCTGACAGTGACAGTGTGGAAGCAGGCGGTCGCGGGATAAGGGAGCCCTACTCTGTGTTTGGCACAGTGATACCAGACTGTCCCCTTGGTTTTGCCCAACGACTTTCTGGATGCAGCCAAGATTGGGAACCAAAGCTGTCAGCGGGAACTCGGAAGAAGGACGATATGCACACTATGTCGACACTTGTCCGTGTTTGGACGTATCTGGCTGGGCACCGTGTATATAAGGTGCCCTGCCGCCTCCTGCGTGAGGATCGCATGCTGGGACAAAGGGAAACCCTAGATTCTTGACCTAGTTCATCACAAAGAGAGAAGAGTGGCTACTCGGTAGCAAGAACATTGTACTGTGGCTACTCGGTGAGACACCAGAATACAAAGAGAAAGGCAGGAGTAGGGGTTTTACCTCCTCACGAGGGCCCTGAACCTGGGTAGATCGTGTTGTTTGCATTGCTTAGTTCTTACCTCACGCGGCTACTCGTCGCGTGATCCCTCCCCGAGCACCTCCAGCGTCCATCGTTCCCACATCTTTAGCCATCCTATGGCATCTGCCGTGACACCACCACGACAGTTGGCGCCCACCGTGGGGCAACCAGCGGCGCTGGCTGGAGTTTCTGTTCGAACGGGATCTTCTTCAGCGGAGCGCGTAGTCTGTGGCCTTGTCCACAGATTCGGCTCCTTCGACTTCGTCACCGACAACGCCGGCGATTTCTGCGGCAGGGCCATGCCGGAGGGCGGCTCGGTGATCTCCTTCGGATCTCACCTCGTCTACGTCGCCACCGTCGTCGACAGCGTCTACCCCGAGCTGGTGCATGACGCGGAGGACCCTCCTGCGGTGATCGCTGCTCGCGGAAGGCCCGCATGCCGCTCTGCGGACCGCGCCGAGGTGATGGTGACCGGCTTGGCGGCAAACGCTGGCACGGCTGCTACTGGCGCCGCGGCCGTCGTCGAGGATCTTGCTACCACGAGCGCTGGTGGCAGGACTCACAGGCCTTACGAGAAGGAGTGTAACCTCCCTCCCTCCACCACTCCGACCATTCCCGCGTCGGCTGGGCGGAATGGCATGCCGCCTCCCACCGACCTCGAGCTCCTGAGCATGAAGGAGCAGCTCGAGCGGCAACGCCAGGAGCTGCTTGCGGAGCAGGCGGAGTTGGACAAGGTCAGGCTAGAGCATAGCTTAGACCAGCTTGAGTACAACAGGGCTCACGGCTTCACCCCAGTCACTAGGAGAGCTAGCAGAGTAGGCGCCACGCGGCGCAACCTTGGTGCCGATATGGCGACAGTGGTAGAGGTTCCTGCTCAGTCCGCCACCGCAAACACCTCCACTAGGCCTAGGTATAGCACACCTGCCAAGACACTTAGAGCTGCAGAGGCTGTAGCTGCCGAGTTGCCTCGTCTCGACGGCGACGCGCGCGTTAGGCAGCAGGAAAGGCTCAACGAGTTGGTGTTGGAGGCTGCTAGGCAGAATGAGGAGTTCCGGAAGGCCAACCCGGGTGCTGGAGCCTCGCAGGTGGTGCACTCGCACGCGGCTAGATCTAACGATCAGGCCTCGTCTCCGCACCCCAGCCGCGAGAAGAGCCGCAGCGGACGCTCCGCCAGAGATAGGCAAATGCAGGTGTATGACCCGGCTGTTGCCGCGAGACAGCTTGCTATGCCGCAGCAGCCCGGGCAGGAACACAACGCTGCAAGAGCAGGCTCTCAAGCCCATCAAGCTCAAAGCCAGGCCCGAGGTGGAGCGCGTCCAGGTCCTTCTCAGCGTCCCGCTGCTCCGCCTACTCGGCAGAGGCCGCAGCCGCGCGCAGTGGCGCCAGTCGCCAACCCGGTGGAGCAGCCTGCAGCTGTGCAGGTGGATAGATATGATGACGGCTACTCGGCCATGGAGATGGCTGGCTATGATATTCAGGACCGTGTTGGCGAGCGCGTGTTGGCGCCTGGAGATGCGAGGCATCAGCTGGACCGGATCAACTTGTCAGCTCGGTTGGAGAACACGGGTCCTCCTGGCCCCGAGTGCTTTGACCCGCGCATCATGAACGAGCCGTCCGTGAAGAACTTCCAGCTCGCAAGGGGCACCAAGAGCTGCAATGGCAGCACCAAGCCCGAAGATTGGCTCAATGATTACGTCACCGCGGTTCATATCGCGAATGGCAACAGAAGATGGGCGGTGCGCTATGTTCCGCAGATGCTAGAGGGTCCAGCTCGCACTTGGCTCAACAACCTGCCCAAGAACAGCATCAATTGCTGGCTGGACTTCTCGGATGCCTTCATCAGCAACTTCACCAGCACCTACAAGAGGCCGAATAGGCCGCAGCAGCTGTCCGCTTGCAGGCAGCGAGAAGACGAGACAGACCGCGAGTACCTTACTCGGTGGAGCACATTGAGGAACACCTGTGAAGGTGTGAATGAAGCACAGGCCATCACTTGGTTTGCGCAGGGATGCAGGCATGGCAGCATGTTGTGGCAGAGATTGCAGAGGGAGATGCCAAACACTCTGGCGGAGACCATCAAGATTGCGGATCAGTACGCACTCGGTGATCCTACTCAGCCCCTGATGGACTCCTCTGAGCCGAGAAGAAACTTCAGCAACAGCAAGCGCAACGAGTTCCGCAACAAGCGCAGGGGTGACCGAATAGATACTCGGTATGACCCTGAGAGGTGAATGCAGTGACTGTTGGAGCTGGTGGTAGCCAAAGGCAGAAACCTGCTGGAGCCTACGGGCAGAACCAGAAGCAGGGCCAAGGCAACAAGAAACCATTCCGCACTCCTCAGTCGGGTAGCGGCAACTCCGAGCAGCCGAGGAAGTTCGTCTTTGACGAATTGAAGGATGGTCCATGCAGTTTTCACACTCACCACCCCTCAAGGCCTGCTAACCACACTACTCGGCAGTGCGAGTGGTGGGATGTGATCAAGAATGATGGCCTGCCTCCTCCTCCTCCTCTGCCAGCGGCCAATGCCAATGTGCAGCCTACTCGCGCACCCGCAGCTCGGCCACCAGTGTACCCGAGAAGAGAAAATGTGAACCAAGTGGCTTTGGGGGCCAACCGTCACTTCAACAATGAGGGCTACCGCAACAACAACAATTACAACCGCAACAACAACAACAGAGGAAACAACAACTACCAGGGCAACAACAACAACGGCAACAATGGGGGCGGAAGCTCCAACCAGTACCAAGAGCACCATGAGAGTTACATGATCTTCACCTCTGAGCCAGTCGACAAGCAATCACAGCACAGGCGGGCCATGGAGGTCAATGCAGTGATTCCTGCTGTCCCTCACTACATGTATTGGTGTGACCAGGAGATCAGGTGGTCCCGAGTAGATCACCCCAAGGTGATGCCCAACCCGGGTAGCTACGCCTTGGTGTTGGATCCTACCTTCCTGGGTCCCGAGAAGAATGTGAGGTTCAGCAAGGTGCTAATCGACAACGGCAGCAGCATCAACATTGTGTACAAAGACACACTCGAGAAGCTTGGCCTGGCCGAGAACAAGATGCTGCCCAGCAAGACCACCTTCCATGGCATCGTGCCCGGGATCTCGTGCAACCCGATTGGCCGAGTGTGGATAGATGTGCTATTCGGCACCAGGGAAAACTGCCGCACAGAGCGCCTGCAGTTCGAGGTGGTTGATCATCAGAGTCCTTACCATGCTCTACTCGGCAGGCCTGCTCTGAGCAAGTTCATGGCCTGTACTCATGTTGCATATCTGAAGATGAAGATCCCTGGCCCCAATGGCATAATTACAATCTCTGGTGATTACAAGAAGTCCATGGAATGTGCCTCTGCCGGTTCCCAGTTGGCGGAGTCGATGGTGATTGCTGCCGAGAAGAAGAAGATGTATGAGGTGGTGGCTATGGCGCAATCCGCGCAAGCTGGCGCGCAAGGCGTGCCGAGTACCCAACACGGGACCGCATTTCAGGCATCTCAGGAGACCAAGAAGGTCCAGGTCGACCCCGAGTTCCCCGACCGCGTAGCCATCATTGGCTCCGGATTGGCGGAGAAATAGGAAAGCGAGCTCATCCACTTCCTCCGTGAGAATCGGGATGTATTCGCCTGGTCCAGTGAAGATTTACCAGGAGTCCCGAGGGAGTTGGTTGAGCACTCATTACATGTGTGTCCTGACGCCAAGCCAGTGAAGCAGGCTATGCGCCGCTTCGGAGATGAGAGAAGGAAGGCCATTGGTGACCAGATCACCAAGCTGCTGATAAGCAATTTCATCATGGAGGTGCTGCATCCGGATTGGCTAGCCAACCCGGTCATGGTCGAGAAGAAGAAGGAGGATCCCAAGGCTGCCACTGCATGGCGCATGTGTGTCGACTACACCGACTTGAACAAGGCATGCCCCAAGGATCCCTTCCCGCTACCTCGCATCGATCAGGTGATCGATTCCACTGCTGGTTGTGAATTGTTGTCTTTCATAGATGCCTACTCTGGTTTCCACCAGATTGCACTCAATCCTGCTGATCAAATAAAGACTGCTTTCATTACCCCGTACGGGGCTTATTGCTATCGTGTCATGTGTTTTGGCTTGAGGAATGCGGGTGCAACCTATCAGAGATGCATGCAGAAATGCTTGCACGACCAGCTCGGCAAGAATGTGCAGGTGTACATAGATGACATTGTCATCAAAATGAATAAAACACATACTCTGCTTGCCGACCTGGAGGAAACCTTTGCTAACCTACGCAAGTACAAAATGAAGCTGAATCCGAGTAAATGCACCTTTGGTGTCCCGGCTGGTAAGCTACTCGGCTTCCTGGTGTCTAGTCGGGGCATTGAAGCCAATCCTTCAAAGATAAAAGCTATTGAGAGCATGTCTTTGCCGAGATCCCTGAAAGACGTGCAGAAATTCACTGGTTGCTTGGCATCTCTGAGCCGTTTTCTGAGCCGAATGGGCGAGAAGGCCCTGCCTCTGTACCAATTGATGAAGAAAAGTGACAAGTTTGTCTGGACTCCACAAGCGGACGTGGCATTCAACGAGCTGAAAGCAATGCTGGCTAGCGCTCCCATCTTGGCTAGTCCGCTACCCAAGGAGCCAATGCTGCTGTACATTGCTGCGACTAACCGAGTAGTCAGTGTGGTGATTGTGGTAGAACGAGAAGAAGAAGGCAAGAGTGTGCAGCGCCCAGTGTATTATCTCAGTGAAGTGCTGTCCAGCTCCAAGCAGAACTACCCGCACTACCAGAAGATGACTACGGCGTGTACCTGGGCGCCAAGAAGCTAAAGCATTACTTCCAAGAGCATCCTATCACGGTTGTGAGCTCTGCTCCCATCTCGGATATCATGGGTAACAAGGAGGCGAGTGGCAGAGTAGCCAAGTGAGCAATCGAGCTGGCCGCGTATGCACCCGCGTACGCGAGAAGAGAAGCCATCAAGTCTCAGATTCTGGCGGAATTCCTGGTGGATTGGGCCGAGGTGCAGTATGAACCTCCTGCTCCAGTTTCTAATTACTGGAAAATGCACTTTGATGGCTCGAAGGTGAAGGAAGGCCTTGGTGCTGGCGTAGTGCTTACGTCACCCAAGCGAGATCAACTCAAGTATGTGCTGCAGATTCACTTCAAGGCGTCCAACAACGTTGTCGTGGGATAATCACGGCAGATGTTACCAGGGGTAACTGATCTAGGGGCAAGTCGACACCGGCGTTTGGGAGAGGGTTTAGCTCAAGGGAAAACATGGTGCAATTCGATCTGATAGCCGGTAATCGAAGTCGCCGGATCTCTATTCTCGACATGATAACTCGATTAGGGTTTACACTGGATGCTCGATATCACACGATGTTGCTAGGGTTCTTAGATCTCTGTCTAAAACTATACCTGGGGGTCGGTTTATAAAGCACCCGTACCCCCTAGCTTATTCGGCAAGACACATCTCGGATCCTACCCGGATACGGCGCACTAATCATAACTTTCCTTTACAGTAACCCATAATCCGGGTCATTGGGCCCACAGGCTTGGGCCTCCACAAGCTTCTTTATTCTTAACCGAATCCTGCACATCGTCCTTCGGGCCGGGTTATTCCTCGGAGCTTGGCATACCGGGTTAGCATCCCCCTGTCAGTAGTCCCCAGAATAGCCTGGGCTTCACGGATCTCCTTGAAGCGCTTGCTATTCCCTGCAAAGATATCGATCATACGGGCATATGAAGACCGGGTTAAGATGATTTGATATTCAGCTAGGCCTTGCTCCTTGGTGGCCATATAATAACCCAAGTTTTCCCTCCAAATACCTTGGTTCAAACTTCTGGGTCCAAACCATAATAACAATACCAAGATCCTATGCTCGTTAACCAATCCTGTCATCACGGGACGAATCCCCTTCTTTCTTTTATCCGGATGCTTTGCTCAATACTTGGCGCACATCTCGCAGAAACTTTAGATAAATAGCCGTTTACCCCCATAATTCTCGGCTTCCACTCACCAAACCGAGCTTATCCATTTGCACTATAAAAAAGCCCCTTAGGAGTGACCCGAACCCTAACGGCTCATTTCCCCCACTCCATTCCTTTCTCCCTCTGAGCTCTCTTTCTCCCTGAGCGCCACCACGGAAATTCCGCGCTCGTCACCGGAACCCATCGCTCGGAGGCTGCGCTCCGCCACCATTCGCCCCGCGCCGCCGCCAAGATCCGCCGGCGAATCCTTATCCGCCCCACCAAGAATCGCGAAGGGACACCAGGCTTGCGCCATCTGCCTCCGCAAGGCTTCCTTCAGATCTCCTCCGGTAAACCTTTTGCACCCATTAATTTTCCCTCACAACCTTTGATTTCTTCCTCAGATTAGATCCAGATCGGCCCGCCTCGGATTTCTTGACTAGGCCGAATTAGAATACCCATAGTCTCTTCTAGCTCGCACAAAGGACGAAGCGCATGCTCCAATCCGCTCCCCTACTACCCACAATCATTATTCTTGCCACAAATCCAAAGATAAAACTTCCAATCTAGGCTCGAACTACCCAAAATTTCCGCCTTCGCATCAATCACCCGGCTAGACCATTCCTTTTCAGTCCCTTTTATTCACGCCTGGAACTTAAGCCGCCGTCCATTGTATTCAAAAGGCTTCTTCATCATTTAGATCCCATAAATTTCACCACAATGCCTGATACCCGGAAACTTTCAAACTTTGCTCTGCAGGCTAACACCCGGATCTCCCGTAACTTTTCATACCTCAATATTATCCGGCCTATACTTAGCCGGCTCGCAACTTCCATGTCTTAATTTCCTTCTTACTTTGTACTCTGCAGGTCAGCCACATGGCTCCCAAGAAACAGGGGAAGACCCCAACCAAGGCCAAGGCCACCAACACCATTTCCGCCAACTGGGCGCGGTCTATGGTCACAAAGGCCAAGTTGGAGGAGCTGGTGGAACTGGGAATTCTTCCTCCTCAGGAAAATATCCAATGGAGGGTACCGGGTAAGGAGACCCGGCCCACCCCTACAAAAGATGAGGTAATTTGTTTCGTGGAACATGTGACCCGGGGTTTTCGACCACCGGGTCACCCTTTTTTCCGTGACGTCCTCAGCCACTACGGCCTTCGTGTCTTCGATATCGGACCCAATTCTGTGCTAAATATTTCCCATTTTATTGTCCTTTCCGAATCTTACTTGTGCACCCCGCCAAGTCTATCCCTTTTTACCGAGCTTTTTCAATGCAAGCCATGCCGCGAAAGCGGCGATGGGGCGCTTCTCACTTGCGGCGGGGTTTCGATCCAGCGCCGCAAAAACTCTCTAATGCCACCCCTCACCCTTAATTCCCATGTCAAGCATTGGCAGCTTTCTTACTTCTACTGTCAAGACACTTCCCCACCCGGCCAAAAGAAACTGCCGGGTTATTCGGAGGGTCTTCTCGACATCTCTGATAAGTTTAGTGCCTTTGCCCCTAACTCGGATAGGGAGGCAATTCAACCCTTGCTAGCCAAAATCGTTACTCTTACAGCCCAGGGTCTCATCGGGCTCAACCTAGTAAAGACCTGGGTCGATTTTAGGATTCAGCCCAATTCCATCCGCACAAAGTTGATGTGCGAGTATTCAGGAGAACCTTCCGATCCGCTCCGATACTCCGATAACATCTTCGCACCTGGCGACACTCATAAAACCATCAAAGGTTTTTTGACGGAAAAGCTCGAGGTAATCCGGAACATATCCGGGTTAGAGCCCTTCACGCTTGAAAACCCCGCCCCTGAGGTAAAAGTCCGACTCTGACGCCCTTACTTTCATTCTTTCCACTTGATACAGTTGATAACCTGTGCATTAACACCTTTCAGGCTGATGACGACTTTTGGAAAATCAACGCCTCCCCTAGCTCCGAAAGTCCAGAGGAGCAAGAGGCTGTTCACTCGGATGAAGGTACTCTTTGAATTTTATTTGATTCTTTTGAACTCGTCATAACCCCTTCATTTTCAACCATAACTTTGATGATATTCAGAACAAGAGGATGATGAGGAAGAAGACTTGGATGGCAAAGTAGAATCTGCCAGCGACGAGGATGAACCGGAACCGGCAACCAAAGTCGGATCCAAAAGAAAAGCTCAAGAGGCCACTTCCAAGGTTTCATATCCCCTCCTCGCATTCAATTCACATCACCTTAATGATATACCTGAGTTATCTTGACATTATTCCACTGGCCATTCTTGAAGGAGTCGCCCATGATCAAGCGTAGGTCAACTCGAAATAACCCGGGTAACGACGCCATCAACCCGGGTATTTCTTCGACTCCCACTCGGCGGGCTGGTAATTATTCTATCTTTTCTCGACCGGCACATTCCCCTTGAACTATTCTTATATGACATCTAACCTGACAATTTTCAGCCTCTCCCGAGTCTGATGACGGGTTTCCTTGTGACTTCGCGGTGAACACCGGGTAAGATCCCCTTCCAGATGCTCTTCCACACTTCATCACCCTTTCCTGACCGCGTATTTAACTGCTTCTTGATAACATTTACAGGGCCACGGTCGTCGTTAGCGACCAAGAGGGCATGGAAGACGAGGGCCCGGGTCAGGGGAGCCCGGCCGATAAGACTACAGCCGTGTCTGGCGGTGAAAAACAAACATCGCCGATTAAACCGGACGCCCAAGAAACCGAGTATCCAATTGCTTCCCATGCGAGCAAGAAGAAGAAAGCCACAACCTTGGGTGCCGAAGGAGTGTCGGATTCCAATGCACAAATGACCCGGGTTCCGCCTCCCTCTAAGAAGAAAACCTCTTCTCGGAATTCCCAAGGCCCCGGGTCTTCTAATACGGGTAAAGATACTTTTGATCAATTGATGAACACGCTCCTCACCATGAAGGCTTCAGAGGGCGATATTTTAGAGCGCATGGCTGCAGAGCACCAGGTAAAAGCGCTTGTCATCTCATATTGCATATCTAGTCCCCAAGTTCCGAGTATGACTTGCAAAAGTTATGCTTGGTACTTCACGCCATATTTATCTTATCATAACATCCAACTGATGCTTGCCTTCCTTTCTACTTACAGGCACAGATAACTCGGTCTGATGAAACTTTACTGAAGACCGAACAACGTCTTCTTGCCAAGATAAAACGACGGGAAATCCTTGAGGATGACATGGAAACTTTGAAGAAGGATGTTTCCAAATATAAGAAGAAGTGCCTCACCGCTCAGACCAACTTGAAGAATTTATCGGATCAAGTCACCGATACTTACCAGATCTTACTTAGTAAGTTTTTGTCTGCCGACTAATTTCATGCTTCTTGTTATGCACCACTCTGGGTTACTGATACCTTCTTGCTTCTGTTTCAACTGCAGGTGCCAACCTTGCACCTCCAGAGGAAGATACTATTGCCAAGGCTAGGACCCTGAAGACTGTGCTCCGGACTTTCTTTGCCGGCACAAAATTTATATTGGACGCCATACATTGGCCCACAGAAGCCTATCCGGGTGAAGAGAATCTCGTCCAAGCCTGCTCCACTGTGCCTGGCTGGATTGAACTCTGGAAGCGTTCGTCCTGCCGCATTGGAATAACCCGGGCATTGACCTTGGCCAAAGCCTACTTTCCGAAGCTTGACCCGGCGAAGATAATATCCGGGTTTCCCGAGTTCAAGGCGGATGGTGCCAAATTTACGCCTAAGGACTTCAAGGCCATTCAGTCAGCAGTGCGCCCCTCTGCTACCACTTTAGCCGATAGCTTGGACCTGAATACGCTAATGACTGCGTATGACGCCGATGGCAAAGTTATCACAGAGGAAGCACCCCCGCCCTTTGACCTCTTGGAGAAGTGGGCTGATCACTCGGCCAAAAAGAAGGAGGCAACTGCGAAGAGGGAGGCCGAGTTAAAATCAGGGCCATCCGCCTCTACACCGTCCGTCCTTCCACCTATCCGCCCTGGCGCGGTGAGTCCGGGTGGCTCTGCCAGGAAAGCTAAGCAGCAGGCCCAGGAGCAAGACCCGGAAGATCGCACTCAGGAGGCCGAGTAGGGTAATGATGTCATAATACCTTAGTCACGTGGGGCCTTTTCATTTGAACTATTTATCCTGCCAATGGTGCGCCTGTGCACTTCTGATACCAATGCCATAACTTGTAATGTACTTCTATTCGGTGACATATTTTTGCGGCTTTCCCTGCCTTTTGATAATCGTGCTATTTTGTCTGTTCTTTTGAACTTGTTCTTGATACCCAGCTTTCTTTTTAGCTCCCTTTGTAAGACTCGGTTTTTCCAAGACCAGGGGCTTTGATAAGTGAAATTTTCTTGAAGTCCCTAAGACTCGGATGGTAGGGCCGTTCGAACCTTGGTATCCAAGTAGTTTGTTTCTGTTTCGAAGTCCCCAGTCCCCATGACCCAAAGTACGAGCCATGGGGGCGTGGCCTTTCTCAGAGGACAAATTATTTTTTACCAAGTCGAAACCCTAAGGCCACCCCGTGTAAGTACTGAAGTTATGCTTGATAGTCATTGAGTTTCCGGCCATCAGCCTTGTACTCTGCATAAACTTGTGGTTTAGATGACCCTTTTGACTATCTTATACTATAAGCCGGCTTTCGCGTGGATACCATGTTGTTACATCTATACGAAAACAGGGTCAGTCAAGTCCCATTGGGCTTCATGGCTGATTGTAATCATAAGCGAACAAATCATGCCACTTTTAGTGCGAGTCACATCGAGCTTAAGTAAGAAAAGTCAAGAAAAGTTGGCTTCTTTGCCCAGTCATAAGATTGCAGCCGTACTCGTTTGCGAGTAATCGGCCCTTACAACTTATAGCTATCTATGCCGGGTCATTCGGGTTAGTGGCTGGTTACCTGAGCAACCAACCCCCAAGACCTACATGCAATCGATGCTTTTGATGATATTGAATTATCGATGTCGCAGGGATACTACTTACTTGTAATCAGGGCGAAATGACATAGGACTTGATAACCATCTCTTTATTGATACTAGAAATTTTGGTTTAGCAGGCCGCCTCATTAAAAACCTTCCAGTCCCCTTAGGTACCCTGGGTAGGAAAAGAGCGCGTCTGAAACCTGCCACCCGTTACATTGTTTAGTTCTTCATAAGCACCGGTCCTGACCTGGCTTGACCAATGCACATCCTCCATATGTTGGACCTTTTTCTGATGAGTACCGGGTTTGCTAGCCAACCCGGGTGGCGTGTTTCCATGACTTGGCTGGTTGTGAGCGGCCGTGTAGCTTCTTCCTTCACAGCGGATTTCTTGGGGGAGTCAACTTCGATTAAGGCCACCATTTTAGGATCTTGCGTTACCTTGGATTTTGCTTTTTCGCCTTCAGTACTCGGCCTTTTTGATGTAATTCTGTCCTCCGGGTCTGCTTGAGACCGATAGTGCTTGAGTTCTTCTTTTCTGCAGGCCTGCTCGGCCATTGCCGCATCTCCTTCGTCGCATTCAGCTGCTATGTCTCGATTTCCATGTATGGTAATGGTCTTCTTGGGACCCGGGATTTTTAGCTGTAGATATACGTAACACGGCCTAGCCATGAATTTGGCATAAGCCGGCCTTCCAAATAGCGCGTGATAAGGGCTGCGCAATTTCACTACCTCGAAGGTGAGCCACTCAATTCGATAGTTATCCTTTGACTCTCCAAAAGCTACCTCCAATGCGATTTTTCCCTCGGGGCATGCTGAATGACCCGACACTATCCCATGAAAAACTGTTGAGCTTTTTTGCAGTTGAGATTCCTTGAGACCCATGCGTAGGAAGGTTTCCCAATACAGTATATTGATGCTGCTTCCACCATCCATTAAGACCTTTTTCAGTTCGTACCCATTGACTTGCGGAGCGACTACTAGTGCCAGGACTCCTGGGTGTTCCACTCTTTCCGGGTGATCCCTTCTGCTCCATGTTACCTCCTGTTCTGACCATCTCAAGTATCTCGGGACGGCTAACGAAACTGAGTTGACCGCTTGCTTCAGTATCTTTTTGTCCTTGTTAGAGCCTCCGGTGGTATGCACATGATATTGACCCAATTGTTTGGGGTTAGCCTGGAAACCTCCTGCCCCCCCTTGGTTATTACTTTGATTTCCAGCCGCCGGGTTACCAGCTGGGGGTGGGCCGTTGCCCGGGTTTGCCCCCGGACCCGGTCCTCCTCCCCGTCCTGCACCTCGCATAGCTCTGTGCACTTCCTCATTTTTTCATCTTTGTAAATCGGCGCACTGTTCTAGGGAGTGGTTAGCTGGCCTGCCATTCCTGCTGTGCTTCGGACATGCCATCCGGAATATGTCCCAATTGTTACCCGGCCTTGGTGGACCTTGATAATTTCCTCCACTGTGGTTACCTCCGTTGAAATTTCCTTCTGCTCTTGGCCTCGAAGACCCGGCTTCTGTGTTGGCGACAAATTCGGAACCTCCTTCGAAAGGACGCTTGTTCTGGCTATTTCCATTGTTACCTGATGCTGATCCGTTGCCGGTTCTTCCATTACTGTTTGTGTTTGCTTTTGCCTTCTTGTCATCAGCTTCTTCTTCTGTAGTATCTGTCGCAGCGTGTTTGTTGCACGCATCCATCAATTCTCCCATTGGGACTTCCGACGCATTTCGACTGGACTTCATGCGAGTTAACTTTTGCACCAAAGGTATATACTTGCATGTTTTTGCCATAGCCTGTAGTGCATCCTTGGGCTGGATATCCGTGGATGAGTGGAGTATCTCCATGACCCGGCGCACCCAACTGCGCGCCGATTCTCCCTTCTTCTGGACGCATCGCTCTAGATCATCAATAGTGAATAATTTCCTGCAGGTTCCGTGAAAGTGTTTGACAAACGCGGTCTTCAATTCCTCCCAAGACTTGATCGATCCCTCTGGTAGATTGGTGAACCACAATTTTGCTGCTCCTTCTGACATCATCAGATACATGAACTTGGCTTGGAGGTTCTCGGACGCGTTGCGAATTGACATTGCCATCTCGTAACTGCTTAGCCATGTTTCGGGATCCATGGTTGGCTCATAATTCACTACTTTCCCTGGCTCTTTGAATTTTTCCGGGTAAGGTTCAGCTCTAATATTGTCCGAGAGACACTTGGGTCCCGCGAGAACGGTTGAAGCCGGCCTTGCTCTAGAAACGTGTGATGCCGCGGGGGGCGCGGCTGGGCGCGGTGCTGCGGGAGGTCCATGCGCGGCAGACCCGGCCGCGGCCCTCCGAGCCCTAGAACTGTCCACGACGGCCTGTGCTGCTGATGCTGCCTGAGCGCGGGGAGGAGGCGGCATTTGCTGCTGCTCTTCTCTCCGCCGCGCTGAACTTGTTTGGATATTCCCTTGCTGCTGACTGACGTATGGCGTCCCGTGCATACCGCTTCTGTGATCCGGGTAATTGGCTTGCTGTGCCACCGCAGTGTGCAACAGCTCGATGGCTTGCCGGGTCTTCTCTGCATGGGGCGACTCTCCCACAGGGATTTGATTCAATGCGAGTGTTGCTGCATATACGTTGTCCATAGGATTGTTGTAGTGGCCGGCTGGTGTGCGGAATCGTGATGGTGGCGGTGGCAGTAGATCGTTGCCGGTTGTGACTCTAGTTTGTGGTGGGGGTAACCCGGTCCGTTCATTCGCCGGATGTATCGCTGCTGTCATCTGTTGGGGTGCGGTTCCTTGGTTCACCACTGGTATCGGCTGATCCTGAGGTGTAACGAATAAATTAGCCGGATTAATGACCCCGCCCGTTGCTGGTAACCTGGTATGGTGCCTTTGATGTATCCTGGACGTTTCCTCTCGAAGCCGGGTTTCCAACGCGTCTAGCTCGCGCCGTCGTGTGGCCATCCCTTGCTTTTCTGCCTCTACCTGCCTTCTTTGCTGTTCCAGCGCACGACGCGCCACATCCAGATCCCTGACGCGTTCCGCTGCGTTTTCCGGAGTGATAACCGTCGCGAGAACCGTGGGGTCTAGAATCAGATTGTTATCGAATAGGGCCGGGTGGCGCGGGTTCGAAGGACCCGCCCCTGGTGTCCGGTTTTCTAAGAATCCGAACGTGTTTGCATGCAACTCCTCATCCGCTGCTCTGCTGGTTACTGACGCCGACTCTCCATCAACCCGGGTCAAGACCGGGTCTCCGTTAACCGCGCCCTGTTGCTGGGCCACTACCTGAGCCGCCCCGACTGATGCCGCGGTTGTGTTTCCTTGGTTGGCCGCGGGGGCCGCATAGACTGCAACTCGGCGTACGATATCCGGTGCAAATTCGGGCTGTTCTTCCTCACCGTTCTCCTCATACCGGTTTTCCAGTAGGTCCAGGATAGACCCGGTGTCATCTTCTCCTTGGGCCCGGTCGCGTGGGGTCCATGCCGGCTCCTCCGGCTGTTCCCACTCCGCGATGGGTTCTTCTGCCGGATATGTTGTTCCAGTCGATTCTTCATCATCTGATCGGATAGACGTGGCTTTTCCTGGCATAGAATCAGATCCAACGTTGTCAGGGATCGAATTGGGAGCACATACCATACCGATGAAGACGCTGATCCGGCCGATCGTCACGACGGATCCGGTTTCGAGGTGATCCGACTCTGGCCCCCAGCCGGAATCGTCCACCACCTTTTCTCCTTCGTGGTCGATGTAGATTTCGCCGATGACAAGATTCTCCATGCCCTTCCGAGCTTCTCCCGTGATGTAAACACCTTTGGACGCAGGCCCCACGGCGGGCGCCAACTGTCGTGGGATAATCACGGCAGATGTTACCAGGGGTAACTGATCTAGGGGCAAGTCGACACTGGCGTTTGGGAGAGGGTTTAGCTCAAGGGAAAACATGGTGCAATTCGATCTGATAGCCGGTAATCGAAGTCGCCGGATCTCTATTCTCGACATGATAACTCGATTAGGGTTTACACTGGATGCTCGATATCACACGATGTTGCTAGGGTTCTTAGATCTCTGTCTAAAACTATACCTGGGGGTCGGTTTATAAAGCACCCGTACCCCCTAGCTTATTCGGCAAGACACATCTCGGATCCTACCCGGATACGGCGCACTAATCATAACTTTCCTTTACAGTAACCCATAATCCGGGTCATTGGGCCCACAGGCTTGGGCCTCCACAAGCTTCTTTATTCTTAGCCGAATCCTGCACATCGTCCTTCGGGCCGGGTTATTCCTCGGAGCTTGGCATACCGGGTTAGCATCCCCCTGTCAAACGTAGCAGAGTATGAGGCAGTGGTGCATGGTTTGCGGGTAGCCAAGGAGGTTGGCGTGCAGCGCATTATATGCTATGGCGATTCAGATCTGGTGGTGCAGTAAGTCTCTGGTACATGGGATGCTCTAGATGCCAACATGGCATCATATTGATTCCTGGTGCAGTCTATGACTGGATTCTTCGAGGGCTGCGAGTTCCAGCACATCCACCGAGCAGAGAACGAAGCGGCAGATGAGCTGTCCAAGTTGGGATCTTCTCGGCAATCCATCCCGGCGGGAGTTGCCTTGGAGCACTTGAGGAAGCCATCCATCAAGCCTTCTCCCAACTCGGAGTCCATATTTGTTCCTTCTCTGCCAAGTGAGGAATCTGATCCCATGGAGATTGACTAGGAGAATGCTACAGGAAACCCGGGGACTGCCGTCCTCTACTCGGGGACTGCCATTCCTTACTCGGGGACTGCCACTCCTTACTCGGGGACTGCCACTCCTTACTCGAGGACTGCCACTCCTTACTCGGGGACTGCCATTCCTTACTCGGGGACTGCCAATCCCTACCCGGGGACTGCTGTCCTTAACCCGGGGACTATCGCATTCATTGAGGAAGTCCTTGCCAATCGATCTGGGCTCCAGAGAAGCGCTCCCAACCCTAAAGAGCAACCAGAGGTACCTGTCCCAATGGAAGTGGACGAACCAGTGTTTCCCACACGGGAGACACTGAGTTGGGCTATGCCCATATTATCCTTTCTAAGGGACGGTACTCTGCCAGAAGATGAGGTGGTTGCAAGACAGATTCAGAGAAGATCCAAGGGCTACACTATAGTCCGAGAGGTGCTGCATAAGAGAAGTGCCACTGGCGTGCTGCAACGTTGTGTGGACCCAGCAGAAGGAGAAGAAATTCTGGTAGAGATACACCAAGGAGAATGCGGGCACCATGCCTCTTCTCGGGCGTTGGTCAAGAAAGCTTTTCGGCATGGCTTCTACTGGCTCATAGCACTGCAGCAAGCTGAAGACATCGTGAGGAAGTGCAACGGCTGCCAGATGTTCGCGAGTAAGATTCACATGCCTGCTTCCGAGCTGAAAACCATTCCTATCACTTGGCCATTTTCTGTTTGGTGCTTGGACATGGTCGGACCCTTCCAGCCGGCTAGAGGCAACATGACTCACATCCTGGTCATGGTGGACAAGTTCACCAAGTGGATCGAGGTGAAGCCTATTCGGAGGTGCGATGGGGCCACAGCTGTGAAATTCGTGAAGGATGTGATCCTGAGATACGGCTACCCGCACAGCATCATCACCGACAACGGCACAAACTTCACAGAGGGAGCGATGGTGCGGTTCTGCAGAGATAAGCACATCCGACTAGATGTTGCGTCTGTTGCGCATCCAGCCTCCAATGGACAAGTTGAAAGAGCAAACGGCATGGTACTGGCAGGCATAAAGCCAAGGCTGATGGAGCCACTGCTGAAAACACCTGGGTGTTGGCTAGACGAGTTGCCAGCGGTGTTGTGGAGTCTAAGGACTACCCCTAACCGGTCAACCGGCTACACGCCATTCTTCTTGGTATACGGGGCTGAGGCCGTGTTGCCAATAGACCTAGAGCATGACTCCCCCCGAGTAGCCCTCTACACTGAGGTGGAGGCGAGAGAAGCTCGAGAAGACGACGTTGACCTGCTTGAAGAAGCAAGAGAGCTGACTCTGTCACGTTCGGCTATCTACCAGCAAAACCTGCGGCGTTATCATAGCCGAAAGGTGAACCCAAGGGTTTTCCGAGAAGGAGACTTGGTCCTCAGGCTCGTGCAACGCACAGCCGGGATGCACAAGTTGTCTCCTCCATGGGAAGGGCCCTTCATTGTGAGCAAAGCGCTGCACAACGATTCTTACTATCTTATAGATGCGCGCCCACCACAGGCGAACAGGGCAGATAAAGCTGGAGAGGAAACCAAGCGCCCTTGGAATGTAGCTCTACTCCGTCGTTTTCATTCGTAAGCAAAGATGTGTATGTACCCTCTTATCCGAGTTGAAATTCTGTTCTGCAATCTGAAATTGAACTCGGGGACTGCCCTCGTCCAAATTTGCTCTAAGTGTTTCTACTCAGCTTTACCTTTTGCCTATTCGGTTGCTCTACTTCAAAATTCAAAGGTACATTGAGTACTGTGTTTAAACCTACATGCCAACTCTTCGACTTTGCTGCTGTCCGAAACCCGGCTTCATGGCAAGCAAGAGAACAAGCAAAAGGTCCATGAGCACAAGAAAAATTACTAAGGAAAGGAAGAGTGCAGGAACCGAGTAGGGTGCTTTGATTACTGTTCTGTGTCTTATCTTTTCGGCTAAGTGGTGGGTTGCGTTACTATGATTGTTCCTAAGCGGCTAAGTATTTGCAGCTCTACTCTTTAACTCTTGTGACTCGAATACCAAAAAAGCAACAAGTTGCGGGTAGAGCTGAGACGAAAAGGGAGAGTGAATAAGAAATGCAACTCGGGGACTCGCATGATAACACAACCCGGCATCGAGCCCAGGCTGAACAAATTGATTAAGTTGAAAATAACAAGTGGGAATAAAAATGAGTAGCAACGGAATAAATAGTCTGATACATTTGCACCTGGCATCCCGGGGATCTGATAAGTGTTTGAGAAATAAAGTTGCAGGATAAACTCAGGTAGAGGCGGCGTTCTCGGTGCTAGCCTTAGCGGCCTCATCTTCAGTAGTGGCCTTAGTTGTGTCCGTTTCTGCGCTGGCATCAGCAAGCTTCGCTGCTTCGTCCTCGGCGTTGGGCTCGGTGGCTACCTGGTCTGAAGTGGCCGTGGCCACCGAGACGGGCGTTGTCGCGGAGGTGGAGCCGCTGGCTTGGGCGCGAAGGTTGACGGTGTCGTCAAGGGCAGCTCCCGATGAGGTGCCGAACTCGAGCGCGGAGGTGTCGATCGACATCTCCACGTTCTCGTCCTCCTCATCGCTACCCGCGATGACTGCGGCCTTCCCCTTCCCGTCCTTGGCACCTGGAGAGTCGAAGTAGCTCAGGTCCGGCTCGTCGGTGTCCGTCTCCTCGTCTTCATCCTCCTCCTCGCCCTCGTCCACCTCGGTGTCGGGCTCGGTGAGGCCGTCAATGAAGGTTGCAGTGTCAGCATACTGAGCAACCTCGTGAGCAATCACCTGGCGAATAGCCACGCAGTCGGGGTGTTTCTCCCACCTGGAGTCTCGGCGCATCTCGCGGATAATCTGCATGTTCAGGTTCTCGTACCAAGTGGTGACGAAGAGCAGCATCATGTCTGCACCTGCCCGAGCTCCTGAGGCGCGCCATTTCTTCAGTTCAGCTTTCACGCGCTGCAGCTTCAAGGCGAGCCCGGAGATTGTTGTCGGCGCGGAGTCCTCAGGCCAGAAGACGTTGTGGATCTGGAAGGCGACGCGCACCAACTCGGTGCCCACGCCCGCTAGTCGCGGACACTGGCTTTGCATAATCAGGATGCTTTCCTCGATTTCTGCCCTGGTGTCCAAAGGCTCGCCCTTCTCAGCACGAGCTGCTCGGACCTTTTCCAGGGCGGGCACGCTAGAAGATTCAAGGTTGGGAAAGATTCCTGCAAGAGCTATCGAGAAGATCAGAAACGGTAACAGAGTGGAAGCATGAAACGAGAAGAAGAGAAGAAATGCATAGCCGAGTAGCGGAGAAGCGGAGAAAAGGGAGCACTTACTGTTCAAATCATGGCGCAGCCCTAACAACTGGGTCTTCCATGCTTCCTCGTTGGATATATGCTTCTCTTGAATCAAGCGGAGCTCCTCGAGCTGAGTGAAGAGCCCAGCGTTGGTCTTCGTTAGCACCTCACACTCCTGCTTGAGGGTTCTCTCCCTGGCCTTGGCTGCTGCTTCGCTCTTTGCCTTCTCGGCGATTACTATATCCCTTTCGGCACCAAGATTGATGGCATCCCGGAGCGCAGTCTGCAGCTGGACTTGGAGCTTCTCCATCTCAGTAGTGTGCTCTTTCATCAGCTCGACAGCCTGGCTGGACAGTTGCTGCTGCACCTCAGCCGGTTTGAGGCAATCCTGATGTTCTTCAACAAACTTCTTATGATCTTCTGAAAAGAGAAGAGCACGGTTAGCAGAGAAGCGAAAGAAAGAAACACAGGAAAAGCCGAGTAGACGGCAACGTACCTTCCAATCTCTTGATGGTGGCCTGGCCACTCTCGACGAAGGCACGGCAGTTCTCGTGCTCGTCAGTTAGGGCCTTCAGCTTCCCTGCAGAGTAAAATTAGTTAGCGCAAAAAGCAAAAGCGGGCGTAAATACCAAACGCAAGAACCGCGCAGCTAGAAGCGTACCTTCAACTTCAGACAGCCTTAGAGTGCTGTTCATAACTTCCTTGTCGGCTTCCTCGGCGATCGTCTTCTCTTTTTCCAAGGCGGCAATGCGCCTCTTGGAAATGGCATGATTCCAGAGTAGCCGACGATGCAAGTTGGTCCGTTTCAGTACGCTATTCTGAGAAGCAAAAGAAACAAGAATCAGGCAAAGTACTTGAGATTCAACCCGAGAAGGTGGCTACTCGGGAGAGTGTCCGCCTACTCGGCCAGAATCTCGGGGACTGGGTGATGGATAAGGAAAAGAAGAAGAGTGGAAAAGAAGTGAAAATGCAACTCGGAGAGGATGAATAGGAACTTACCGCGTAGGATTGCTCGAGGTCTTCGGCGTTCTTGCGGTGGACAAACATCTTGGCAGCAAGTGTAGCAGAGGTGGTCGAGACAGTCATGGGTTTGCAACCCAAGTACACCTTGTTCCAATCCTGACGCATATGGTCGATGTTGCCCAGATCGATGCCGTTCCAATTGGGGTTGCCGAGAACTTTGCTGTCCCACTTGGCGTCGATGAAGCCGATCAAGTCGAGTACTTGCTCGAGGCTCTGGGACGTTATCGCCTGGTCTTGAACTCCCCGAGAAGCAATGGAGATGGACTTGTCTTGATTTGGGGCCGGGGGCCTGGAGTCCACTGCCACGGCTTTCCTCCCTTTCTGAAGAGCAAGATTCCGGTCCTTGGGGGAAAAGCCGACCTGGTGCTGATGGCTAACCTTCACCATGTAGTCAGGGTAGCAGGGCTGATCAGCTGCAGCGGCGGCGGCAACCGCGTTGGGATCACGAATAACCAGCTGACTGGACTGGCCAGTTGATGTTGGCGGCGGCATGTCGGCAGCCCGCTTCTTTGTCTTCTCCTTCTGGGCAGTTGGCTTCGCGGCGACTGGCTTCTCGGTTTTCTGCTTCTCGGTCTTCTTCTCCTCAGCCTTCTCCTTCTCGGCGGCTTTCTTCTCGGCTGCCTCCTTCTCTGCAGCATCTTGGGCACTCTTCCTTGTAAGCGGCCTGGCCGGAGGGCTGGGTGCAGCCTCGGTTGTCTGCACCGAGGAGGAATCAGGCTGAGCGCTACCCTGATCTGTTGGTGGCGCCAGGGGCGCGCTATCCGGTGCGGCATCAGGCTGGGCGCTACCCTGCGCGGCGACTGGTTGCACGTCGCTCAGAGGGTAATGCCCGGTCGCGTCTTCTACCCGCTGCTCGACAGCGGGATCCGGCTGCGAGGCATCCATTTCTTCTACCCGCGGCTGGGCCGCGGGGTCTTCTTGTCCAGCAGCCCCTGTTGCTGGCTGCTCCTCTCCTTCTTCCTGCCGCTCAAGGGCGGCGTCGTGGTGCATCTCCGTCTCTTGATCTTGGTTCTCCTCGGCGGTGTTGGCCGGAGGAGAAGGTGGCTTCTCTTGGTGAGCAGCGTCCTGCGCCTCCTGCTCGGCGCGGGACTGCGGCTCTGGCTCGGCGTTCTGGGCATCGGTGCCCTCTGATTGTGCGTTGGCGGCGTCGTTCTCATCGCCGTCGAGATCGATTAGGTTGTCGACATCGATGGCAGCCTTCTTCTGAGTCTCGGTGGACGCAAGAGCGACGTCCGCGTCCAAGGGGGCCCTGAAGAGAAAATTGGGGTCAGAAATAAGAAGAGGGCAGAAGAAATCAAGAGAAAACAGCGAGGCAAAAGGATTGGGAGCCAACCGAGAAGAACGAAGTAAACAGAAGCGTGCAACCGAGATGGAACTTACCCCTTGCGGGAAGGAATCGCTGGCCTCTTTCTCTTCACGACCTTCTTGATCGTTTTCTCGGTCGCTTTCTTCTTATTGGCGGGAGGTTCTTGGGCGCCACTGCCTGTCCGTTTGCGGGTGGCAGGAGCGGCAACTGCAAGAGGCTTGACGACCTGGGCTGCCTCGTCCTCATCCTCATCCTCGTCTTCGCCGCCAGCGTCGGCGACGTCTGTGAAATAGAAAGTAAGAAAAGCACTTCAGAAGCAGAAAGCGATGGGTTTGCGCTACTCGCGGTCAGAGGGGATAAGTTCAATTACCTTCAACTTCATCATCGGACCAGTCACGAAGGGACGATTCCGCGGGAGGATCACCCGCCTGGGCGGCGTCAGAAGGATCGAGCTGGTCCGTGGTCTCGAAGGAGGCCTGGTCATCTTCCTCTCGGTCAGATGACCAGTTGCCCTCGAAGCGCTCACAGCTCTCAGCAAGCTGGCGGTCAAGGACCTGAAAGACAGAAAAACATTGCAAATTAGCCGAGTAGCGTGAAGGCATTCTACCCGGATGGGCGTGCAAACACGAAGCACACTAAGCCTAGGGAAATTTGCTAAGGTCCCTACTCGGCAAGGCGTGCAAACAAGAAGCACATTAAGCCTAAGTATTTCTCCTAAGTATGCTACTCGGCAAGGCGTGCAAACATCAAGCATACTAAGCCTAGGCAGTTCTGCAGAGTGCTCTACTCGGCGCGGAATGCAGTTGTTAGTCGCGGCAAGGAGAGAAGGCTATCTACTCGGATTGCATACATACTGGAAGCAGAGTAAGGAGAACGTACCCGTGGAATCGGCTTCGTGCGTCTGAAGGGGATGAACCCATACTGCCAGTTATCTCGGAGGCCTGTGGTCAGGACGGACCTGGCGTGCGCGGCGACGTCCGCGTTGCTGAGCTCGAACGTGGTCGTCCGAGTGCAATCGCGGGGGCCTCCCAAGTAGCACATTGGGTGGGAGCGCTGCTGCAGAGGCAGCACCCGGTTCCGGATCCAGCAGGCGACGGGATCATCGCTCTTGAGGCCCTCTCCGATTAGCTCAGCGAGCTGCTCCTCCATCTGCACGGCGTTGCGGTCGTTGGAGGGCTTCGTCTTCCAATTCTGCCCGGATGGAGCCCGGTTGCTCCAGGCAGGCAGGTTGATGCGGTCCGTTACCTTTCCCCCCTTCGTGGCGGGGACATTCTTCACGTAGAGGAAGGACTTTTGCCACATACTGACGGAATCCAAGCCCTTGATGCGAGGGTGATTGGTTCCCGTCCGCTGCACCATCATGGTGCTGCCGGTATCGGTTACCCGGCTGCCAGCGGCCGCGCCGTCCTTCTTCCCGGTGCTCTGCTGACGGAGGTGGAAGTACTTCAGCCATGTCTGCACCGTGGGGCGGACGCCAAGAAAGGCCTCGCACACCACGGTGTGATAGGCGAGGAAGACGACTGCGTTTGGGGGGAGATGGTGCATCTGAACACCGAAGTGGTCCAAAAAGGAGCGGAGGAAATCGGAAGCCGGCAGGCCGAATCCTCGCGCGAAATGCGCGAGGAAGACGACATGCTCGCCCTCCCGTGGGGCCGGAACGATTTCGCCGTCGGACGGCCGGCAATGAACACCAGGAGGAACCCTCCGAGTGTTCACGAGCCAGGAGCAGTCGTCGACGGTGAAAGCTTTGGAAGAATCTGGTGGAGAGAGTGAATCCGCGGCGGCGCAAAGAGTTGCGCGGCGGCGGAGAGCTCGGCGGCGGAGAAGAAACAGAGAGGCGAAAGAAGAAAGTACGGAGGAAGGAGAAAAGGAAGTTACCGATGGGGGTATTTATACCCTCTCCTCAGATTACCGTTACCATCGGAGTAGTGGGATCGATCGTGGCCATAATTCTCGTGTGGTGGGGCCTGTGGCCGGATAGAAACGCACGCAAGCGCGGAACGCGCGCGTAACGGCCACAGTTGATCCCACGACCAGATCGTGGGTTATTACTGCGCTTGATGGGACATGACGAGCCGGTGGGCCCACTCCGTGAAAACTGGGCGCATGGCACGTCGTGTCCTGGGCAGCGAGACGTCGGGGTCGCGGATGCTTGACACGTGTCCAGTTGCGGCACGGAAGGCTGGATTGTGCTCTGCGCTGCAGAGACTCTGCTTAAGAAATTCTCTAAGTCCTTTTTCTCGGACGCAGAGAAGGAGACTAACCCTATTCGGAAGAGAAGAGACCCAAGGTACTTTCCAGAGTGCTACTCGGAGGTTTTACTCGGCATCTTGAGGCTCAAGGGCGGTGTTGCAAAGATTGATTTTAAGCTGGCAGAGCCTAGTGAACGAGTTCGCATGACTCTACCAGCTTCGGGGACTGCTGTCGGGGGGTTACCCCCGAGTAGGGTAAAGGCAAGTGGTAAAGGCAACAGTCAGAAGAGAAGTTTGGTCGAGTAGCCGCCTACCCGGTACTTGCTACCCGGACGACTGCTACTCGGTCTTACGAAAAGATGACCAGAAGGAGATATTAAGCGAGTTATGTCCGTTCGAGTAGAAGAGCTGGTCCGAGTAAGATTGGCGGGAATCTACTCGGGCCAGAAGTCAAAGGAGCCGTTCTGACACAGGATCCCCTGTATCCTGGGTCCGTACTTGGTACTATTCAAACTACTGTTCATCTGGGACCGGCCTGTCTGTCAGTGACAGTGTGGAAGCAGGCGGTCGCAGGATAAGGGGGCCCTACTCTGTGTTTGGCACAGTGATACCAGACTGTCCCCTTGGTTTTGCCCAACGACTTTCCGGATGCAGCCAAGATTGGGAACCAAAGCTGTCAGCGGGAACTCGGAAGAAGGACGATATGCACACTATGTCGACACTTGTCCGTGTTTGGACGTATCCGGCTGGGCACCGTGTATATAAGGTGCCCCGCCGCCTCCTGCGTGAGGATCGCATGTTGGGACACAGGGAAACCCTAGATTCTTGACCTAGTTCATCACAAAGAGAGAAGAGTGGCTACTCGGTAGCAAGAACATTGTACTGTGGCTACTCGGTGAGACACCAGAATACAAAAAGAAAGGCAGGAGTAGGGGTTTTACCTCCTCACGAGGGCCCTGAACCTGGGTAGATCGTGTTGTTTGCATTGCTTAGTTCTTACCTCACGCGGCTACTCGTCGCGTGATCCCTCCCCGAGCACCTCCAGCATCCATCGTTCCCACATCTTTAGCCATCCTATGGCATCTGCCGTGACACCACCACGACACTCTGCGGGCAGCGTGGAGGTGATGATGACTGGCCCGGCTATCGATGCTGGGAAAGGCGCGCCCGCTGCGTCCGAAGTCGTCGACGAGCCGGCTGCTCGCCAGATCCACAAGCCCTACAAACGGCCTCAGAACCAGCCGGGCTACAAGGACCCTACTACATCAACTGCGATACCGGCGGCTGGTGCCGGTGTCGTCGAGCATCTGGGCATGCCTCTTGGCCCGGATACGGATCCGGCTATGGTGAGGGCGCAGCTCGAGCAGCAGCGCCAGGCCTTGCTTCTGGAGGCCCAGGAGCTGGAAAAGGTTAGGCTTGAGCTCAACCTGGATCAAAATGAGTACAATAGAGCCCATGGTTTTACTCCTGTATATAGAAATCCTAGCAAGATAGGAATCATTCGTCGCAACCTAGGTGCTGAGCTAGCTAGAGATGGTAAAGCCGCTAGCAAATCTGGTAGTATGACTTCTGCTGGTAGGCCAAAGTATAGCTCTCCTGCCAAAACACTTAAAGGTGCAGAGGCAGTTGCTGCCGAGTTTCCAAACTTGACTGGCGAGGCTCGCGCTAGGCAGCAGGAGCGGCTCAATGAGTTGGTTTTGGAAGCCGGCAGACAGAATGAGGCTTTCCGGAAAGCTAATCCGGGAGCTGGTGCGTCCCATGTTGTTCAGTCGCATGGGGCAAGATCCGAAAAGCAGGCCTCTTCACCGCTTCCCGGTGGTGAGAGGGCCCCGAGTGTTAACTCTGGGAAGAGCAAACACATGCAGGTGTACGACCCGGCTGTCACTCGAAAACAACACGTTGTAGAGCGGCAGCCCGGTCAAAAACACAATGCTGCAGGAACTGGCTGTCAGGCCGCCCGAATTCATCAAGAGGGGCAAGGAGGAAACCGAGATGGCCCATCTCGGCATCATGTTGCTAACCCAGTTCAGCATGTTATTCAGCCACAGGCAGTTGTTGCGGTGGTCAACCCGGTTGCTCAACCCGGTCCTGTGTACCAAGACCGCTACAACGACGGGTACTCGGCAATGGAACAAGCCGGGTACACCGACCCAAGAGATCTCGCTACTCGGTTGGGAGCAAGGATGTTGGAGCAAAGTGATGCAAGGTACAAGCTGGACCGAATCTATCGGTCCGAGGAGGTAGAAGCAAGGGGCCCTCCCGGACCAAGCTGTTTTGGTCCCAGGATCATGGGGGAGCCGGCCGTGCCCAAGTTCCAGCTGGCTAGAGGGACCAATACCTATGACAGAAGCACCAAGCCAGAGGACTGGCTAAATGATTATGTTACTGTTGTGTATGTTGCAGGTGGCAACCGGAGATGGGCGGTGAGGTATGTGCCCCAGATGCTGGAGGGCCCTGCCCGGATCTGGCTCAACAATCTGCCGAAAGACAGTGTCAACTGCTGGCTTGACTTCTCGGAAGCTTTCATCAGCAACTTCACCAGCACTTACAAAAGTCCAAACCGGCCACAGCAGCTCTCGGCATGCAAGCAGAGAAAAGAAGAGACTGGTCTTGAGTATCTTACTCGGTGGAGCACTCTCATGAACACCTGTGAAGGTGTGAATGAGTCACATGCCATTGTCTGGTTCTCTCAAGGCTGCCGACATGGTAGCATGCTGTGGCAGAAATTGCAGAGGGAAATGCCGAGTACCCTCGCCGAGACAATCAAGATTGCAGATATGTATGCTCTCGGCGACCCAACTCAGCCTCTGCTCGATTCTTTTGAGCCGAAGAGGAAGCACCATGACGGAGCCCGGCGCCATGACCGCCAAGACTTCCGCAACAAGAGAAGAGATGATCATCCGGATATCCGCTATGGGTCAGACCATGTGGCTGCAGTTACTCAGGATCAAGGTGCTGCTGAAAGCAGACAGAGGCAAAAAACTGCTAGAGCTCAGTATGGGCAAAACCAGACTCAGGGCCAGAACTTCAAGAAGCAGTACAATGCTCCCCAGCAGAACAATGCCGCCCAGGAGTCCGAAGATCCGCCGAGGTTCGTCTTTGTGAACATGAAGGATGGGTCGTGCAGCTTTCACACTCGGCATCCGAGTAGGCCAGCCAACCATACTACCCGGCAGTGCAGCTAGTGGTACCTGATCAAGAGCGAGGTCTTTGGTCAGCTGCCTCCTCCTCCTCCTCTCCCGCTCTCAGGCTCCAATGTGCAGCCTATTCGGGCAGCTGCTCCCAGGACGGCCGAGAGCCAGAGGAGGGAACATGTGAACCAAGTGGCGCAGGGAGCCAACAACAACTACAACCGCAACTACAACAACAATAACCGCAACAACAACTACTACACCCGCAACAACAACAACAACAACAATGCCAACCAGAACAACAACAACAACAACAACAACAACAACAACAACAACAACAACAACAACAACAACAACAACAACAACAACAACAACAACAACAACAACAACAACAACAACAACAACAACAACAACAACAACAACAACAACAACAACAACGGTGGTGCTGAGGACCGGAACCGGTACCAGGAGCATCATGAGAGCTACATGGTGGTCACCACTCAGTCGGATGACAAGCAATTCCAGCGCAGGCGCGCGATGAAGGTCAACGTTGTGATGCCAGTAGTGCCGAATTACATGGATTGGTGTGACCAGGACATAGTCTGGTCCACAGATGATCATCCCAAGATAATGCCCAACCCGAGTACATATGCTCTCGTGGTGGGCCCTACTTTTTTGGGGACCAAGAAGAATGTGAAGTTCAGCAAAGTGCTGATCGACAACGGGAGCAGCATCAACATCATGTACCGAGATACCATGGAGAAACTCGGCATTGCCAAGAACATGATGCTACCCAGTCGGACTACATTCCATGGCATTGTGCCGGGAGTGTCTTGTGCTCCCATCGGTCGGATCTGGTTGTATGTGCTTTTCGGCACGAGGGAGAACTACTGGACAATGTGCCTGCAGTTCGAGGTGGTTGATCTTCAGAGCCCCTATCACGCTCTGCTCGGCAGACATGCTCTTACCAAGTTCATGGCTTCAACTCATGCGGCCTATCTGAAGATGAAGCTTCCCGGCCCCAATGGCATCATCACCATCTCGGGCGACTACAAGCGCTCCCTAGAGTGTGCATCTGCTGGATCTCGGCTTGCCGAGTCCATGGTCATTGCTGCCGAGAAGAAGAAGATACACGAGATGGTGGCACTGGCACAGGCAGCTCAACTCGGAATGCCTGGCATGCCGAGCTCTCAGCATGGAGCCACATTCCAGGACTCCCAAGAGACCAAGAAGGTTAAGATTGACCCAGAGTTCCCGGAGCGTGTTGCCATCATTGGCGTCGGGTTGGAGGAGAAATAGGAAAGCGAGCTCATCCACTTCCTCCGTGAGAATCGGGATGTCTTTGCATGGTCCAACCAGGACCTGCCGGGTGTCCCGAGAGAGTTGGTTGAGCACTCTTTACATGTGCGGCCGGATGCCAAGCCGGTGAAGCAAGATATGCGCCGCTTTGCGGCTGAAAGGAGGAAAGCCATTGGTGATGAGATCACAAGGCTGCTACCAAGTGGATTTATCATGGAGGTACTACACCCGGATTGGCTGGACAACCTGGTCATGGTGGAGAAGAAGAAGGATGATCCCATGGTCGTTGTGGTCTGGCGCATGTGCGTGGACTACACCGACCTGAACAAGGCCTGCCCCAAGGACCCGTTCCCGCTACCCCGGATAGATCAGGTGATTGATTCCACTGCCGGTGCGAGCTTTTGTCTTTCTTTGATGCCTACTCTAGTTTTCACTAGATTCCTTTAAATCCGACTGATCAAATAAAGACTGCTTTTATTACCTCGTACGGGGCTTATTGCTATCGTGTTATGTGTTTTGGCTTGCGGAATGCTAGGGCCACTTATCAAAGATGCATGCAGAAATGCCTGCATGAGCAGATAGGCAAGAATGTGCAGGTGTATGTGGATGACATTGTCATCAAAACAAAAGAAAAATACACTCTGCTGAGCGATATTGAGGAAACATTTGCCAGCTTGCGCAAATACAGGATGAAGTTGAACCCAACCGAGTGCACATTTGGCATCCCGGCTGGCAAACTACTCGGCTTCCTGGTATCCAGTCGGGGCATTGAGGCCAATACTTCAAAGATAAAAGCTATTGAGAGCATGTATTTGCCGAGGTCATTGAAGTATGTGCGGAAATTCACCGGGTGCCTGGCTTCCCTTAGCCGTTTCCTGGGCAGAATGGGTGAAAAGGCCTTGCCACTCTATCAGCTCATGAAGAAAAGTGACAAGTTTATCTAGACCCCACAAGCTGACGTGGCATTCAAGGAGCTCAAGACCATGTTGGGCAATGCTCCCATCCTGGCATCTCCACTGCCTAAGGAGCCAATGCTGCTCTATATTGCAGCCACAAACCGAGCTGTGAGCGTGGTGGTGGTGGTGGAGTGAGAAGAAGAAGGCAAATCGGTGAAGAGGCCGGTCAATTTTCTGAGTGAAGTGTTGTCCAGCTCTAAGCAAAACTATCTGCACTACCAGAAGATGACGTATGGGGTTTACCTGGGTGCCAAGAAGCTCAAGCACTATTTCCAGGAGCATCCAATGACCGTGGTGAGCACTTCTCCCATCTCGGAGATCATGGGCAACAAGGATGCAAGTGGCCGGGTGGCCAAGTGGGCAATTGAGCTAGCTGCTTACACCCCGTTGTATGCAAGAAGAGAAGCCATCAAATCCCAGGCCCTGACCGATTTCTTCGTTGACTGGGCCGAAATGCAGTATGAGCCTCCCTTGTCGGAAATAAACTTCTGGAGGATGCATTTCGATGGCTCCAAGGTAAAGGAGGGACTCGGTGCTTGTGTTGTACTCACCTCACCCAAGAGGGACCAGCTCAAGTATGTGCTTCAGATTCACTTCCCGTCATCCAATAATGTTGCCGAGTATGAGGCCTTGGTCCATGGGATGGAAGTGTCCAAGGAGATTGGAATCCGGCGGATTGTTTGTTATGGCGACTCAGATCTGGTGGTTCAACAAGTCTCGGGGACTTGGCTCGCGTTGGATGCCAACATGGCGTCTTATCGGTTCCTCGTCCAGAATATGACCGGATTCTTCGATGGGTGTGAGTTCCATCACATCCACCGAGCTGAGAATGATGCAGCAGATGCTTTGTCCAAGTTGGGGTCTTCTGGCAGTTTATCCCACCTGGGATTGCTCTGGAACATTTGAGGAAGCCCTCTATCAAGTCATTCCCCAACTCAGATTCCATATTCATCCCGGCTCTACCAGACTCAGAAGATGTTCCCATGGAGATTGACTGGGAGAGCTCAAAGGAAAACCCAAGGACTGCTCCATCCAACCCGAGAACTGCCTCTGCAAACCCGGGGACTGTCGCATTCATCGAGGGGATCATTTCTCAGTACTCGGGGACTCGTCTCCAACTCGGAGCAGGTCATGGCAACCGATCCAATGGAAGTGGACGAACCAGTGTTCCCTATTCGGGAGACACCGAGTTGGGCTTTGCCCATATTATCCTTTCTGATGGATGGCACTTTGCTGAGTGACAAGGTCACAACCAGGCAGATACAAAGAGGATCCAAGGGCTATACCATCATCAACAAAGATATGTACAAGAGAAGTGCCACTGGTGTACTCCAACGCTGTGTTGAGCCAGAAAAAGGAGAAGAGATTCTCAGAGAGATACACCAAGGATAATGTGGGCACCATGCCTCATCTCGGGCCCTAGTCAAAAAAGCATTCCGGCATGGGTTCTTTTGTCTCACTGCCCTACAACAAGCAGAAGATCTAGTGAGGAAGTGCAATGGGTGCCAGAGGTTTGCAAGCAAGATTCACATGCCAGCTTCCGAGTTGAAGACAATCCCCATCACTTGGCCTTTCGTTGTCTGGTGCTTGGATATGGTGGGTCCTTTCAAGCCAACTCGGGGTAATATGACTCACATCTTGGTAATGGTTTATAAGTTCACCAAATGGATTGAAGTGAAGCCAATCCGGAAGTGTGATGGAAACACAACAGTGAGCTTCTTGAAGGACATCATCCTGAGGTATGGCTATCCACACAGGATCATCTCAGATAATGGGAAAAACTTTGCTGAAGGAGCTCTTGCTCGGTTCTGTAAGGAGAAGTGGATCCGGCTAGACATTGCATCAGTCACCCATACGGCTTCCAATGGGCAAGTTGAAAGAGAAAATGGCATGGTCCTATCCGGTATGAAGCCAAGGCTGATTGAGCCATTGCTGAAAACACCTGGGTGTTGGCTAGACGAGTTGCCGATGATGCTATGGAGTCTAAGGACTACCCATAACCGATCAACCGGATACACACCATTCTTCCTGGTATATGAAGCAGAGGCCGTGTTGCCCACTGACCTTGAGCATGACTCACCGAGAATAACCCTCTATACTAAGGCAGAAGCAAGAGAAGCCCGAGAAGATGATATTGATCTGCTCGAAGAAGCAAGAGAGTTAACTCTATCGCGCTCAGCTGTATATCAACAGAATCTGAGACGCTACCATAGCCGGAAAGTAAACCCAAGGGTTTTTCGAGAAGGAGACTTGGTGCTGAGGCTTGTGCAGCACATAGCCGGGATGCACAAACTTTCTCCTCCACGGGAAGGTCCTTTCATTGTGAGCAAGGCTTTGCACAATGATTCCTATTACCTCATCGACGCACATGCACCACAGAAGAACAAGGCGGATAAATCCGGAGAGGAATCCAAGCGTCCCTGGAATGTGGCTCTACTCCGCCGTTTTCATTCCTGAACCAACATTGTATGTATCTCCTCAACCGAGTTAAAATTCCAAGTCGGCACCCCGAATTTGAACTCGGGGACTGCATGTGCCAAACTTGCTCTGTGTTATTTATTGTCTTTACTTTGTCTACTCGGTTGGTCTACTCAAATTTCACGCGTATGTCTAGTAATGTGTTTCAACCTAAGGGCCTACTCTTCAACTTTGCTGCTGTCCGCAACCCGGCTTCGTGGCAAGCAAGATAACAAGCCAAAGGTCACTGAACACACGAAAAATTGCGAAGGAAAAGAGGGGTCTATCAACCGAGTAGGGCGTCTTTTCATTCTGTGTTTTCGGCCAAGTGTTGGGCAGTGTTAAGTTCAAATCTCAAAGTGGTTAAGTATTAGAAACTTGGTTTTTGAAATCTTGTGACTCGACTACCAAAAATCCACAACTGGCAGGTAAGAGCAAAGACTAAAGAACTGGGTGCATAAGAAAAGCAACTCGGGGACTTGCATTTAACGCAATCCGGCATTGAGCCAGTCTTTCTAGAAAACTTAATAAAACAGAGTAGCACTAAAACAATAAACTGTTGGATACATCTGCACCCGGCATACCGGGGATCTGATAAAAAGTTTGCAGTTGAAGTAAGAGCAGAAACTCAAGATATTTGTCGAGGGAGTGGATTTGGCCTCCGCGCTGGATAGATCCGAGGACTTGAAGGTGAGCGTGGAGACGGGCTCAGGAGCAGCAGTTGAGGTCGGAGGAGCGGACCCGGACGTGACGTCCTCGATTGCGGCCCCTGTTGCGTCCAACTCGGGAACAGGGGTGGCAATCACCATCTCGGTGGTGACGACTCCGGCGGAGGCGGTGGGCTGCGGGTTAGCCCGGACTTCTTTAGAGCCAGCTCCTGGCTCGGTGGTCCCCTGATCGCCGCCCATCTTGGCCTCCTCCTCGGCATTGTCCTGCTCGGCTCCTTCGTCCCCAGGCTCGTCCTGCTCCTCCTCCTCGTCATCATTTCCACCATGCTCACCGGCATGATCGTCATCTTCTTCATCATTGTCTTCAACATCTGTATCCGGCTCTGTGGGGCCGTCAATGAACTCAGCAGTGTCGGCGTATGAGGCTATCCGGTAGGCGGTCTCCTAGCGGCGCTGGATATATTCTTCTTCATGGGTCCACTTGGACTTGTTCTGGAGATCCTTGAGCTTCTCGAGATCCAGGTTCTCGTACCAGGATAGCACAAAGTGCGGAACTTCATCTGCGCCAGCTCGGGCTGCTGAGGCGCGCCATTTCTTCAGCTCCACTTTGGCATAGTCTAGTTTGGAGGTCAGTTCGTTGATAGTGGTCGGAAGCTCGGTTTCAGGCCAGAAGAGTTTGTGGAGGCGCATCAAAGTGGACACCAGAGTGGTTCCCAGGCCTTTGAGGAGATGAACTCGGGTCTTGATATTCTTAATTTGATCATCGATGAGGTCCGAATTGGTAACATCATAGCCAAGATCCTTCCACTGCTTCCTAGCCTTGGCTACAGCTTCCTCAGCGGTGGTATTAAGGTACGGGAAGGTCCCCGAGAGAGGTGAAGCTGGGTAGAGTCAAGAAAAACAGATAAGAGAAACTGGAGAAGAGAAACCAAATGGAAGAAACCGGATAGGATAAGTCAGAGAGGAACAATAACTTACAGCGCATGTCAGTGACAAGGGCCTTTAGACGGCCAGACCATCCTTCTGAGAGAACACGCTCCTTATCCAGCAGGCTTCGAGAGCTAACCAACATGGTGTCAAGATCATTGTTCCGGGTCCAGAGGGATTCAATCTCCCTCTCCAGAGCCAACTTCTCGACAGCAGCTCGGTCCAGCGCTTCGTTCTTGAGAGTCTCTGCCTGCGGCGCCGACTTGTGGGCTTCAGCGAGTTCGTGCTTAAGCTTGCACACCTCCTCCTTCTCGGCAGTAAGGTCCCTCTCCAGCTGAGCCTCCCTGGTTGAACTTGCTGATGCACCTCGGCTAGGGTGACACACCCTTGGTGTTGCTCGAGGAAAGTTTTGCGTTCATCTACGAAGAAACGAACCCGGTTAGTAAGGAAGAAGAGGGCGGAAGCTGGAGAAGAGAAGCTGCAAAGTGATTTACCCTCCAGAGATGAAATCTTGCTCTGCGCAGATGCAGCCATAACCTCGCAGTCCTGGTGCTTGTCAGCAAGAGCTTTATACTCACTTGCAGAGAAGCAGAAAGTGAGCAGAGATGAAAAATGGGCATAAACACAAAACGCATAAACCAAAGTGCTGGTACTTACTCTCTAGAGAGGAGATCTTGGTGGTAGCATCCATGTTGCCTTGCTCCAGGACAACTGCAAGTTGGGAAGTAGGAACCGAGTTAGAAAACTGATGCACATAAAGCACAAGCAGTAACTCGGTGAGAATAGAGGTTACCTCTTTCTCCCTTTTCCTCCTCAAGTGCCCGGTTCTTCGCCTTGACATCCCGGTGAGACCAGAGAAGTTGGCGGAACAGTTTGGTGCGGGTTAGAGTGCATTCCTGAATAAGAAAATGGAGAAGGTATGAGTGGGAAGATTCGGCCCGAGTAGACTACAACGCGGTCGAGTCTTGCCTACTCGGCCCAAATCTCGGGTACTGGATGGTAGATAAGAAAAGAGATAGAAGAAAAATGGAAAAGTTCGCAACTCGGAAAGCTAGATAATTAAGAAATATACTTACTCGGTTGGTGTTCTCGGCATCCTCGGCAGCTTTGCGCAGACAATACATCTTGTGCGCTAAGGTGCTGCTCGACACGGCTACGGTCATCGAGACAGGGCCAACATCTGCTTGGTTCCCGGCCTGCCGATAGTTGTCCAGGATGCTAAGTCTCGTGTCGTCCCATTCCGGACGACCGAGCTTCTTGTTGTCCTAGTCGGATTCGATGTGGCCTATCCGGTCTAGGACAGTATCCATGTCCTCTCGGAGCTCATGGGCAAGCTCCGTTATTGGAATAGCAGATTGGATGGTCAGGGTACCTGCCTTGCCTTTGGATCCGGCAGCGGCGAGCTTCTTCCTCTTCTTCAGTTCCTCGTACTGTGCGGCTTCACGCTGCTGCCCCTGCTTGTGCTCCTCCTGCAGTTCGACCCAGTGATCCGGGAAGCTCACTGGGGCAGCTCTCCCGCTGATGCCCACTCCTGGAGCTTGTTGGTCCTTGGGCCCGAACTGAATTATGTGTTGCACTAACTTGGAGCTCCGAGTAACAGGGCCGCTCTTGGCCTGCTCGGCTGCAGCCGCAACATCCACGGGTCTAGGATGCTTGGGCTTGTTGAGTGGCCAGTATGTTTTCTTGGCTGGGGGTTGTTGCTGCTGTGGCTGCCCGGTTTGCTTAGCACCTGGCAGCGGGTACTCAGAAGATAGTGTTGGCCGCTGCTGCGGTGGCTGCTGCCGCGGCTTCTCGGGATGCTGCTGCCCAGCCTCTCGCTTCTGGGCTGCTGCTGCCTGGCTGGATCTGCAGCTCGCTTAGGCTGTTCTTTGGGCGGCTGCTGCGGAGTTGTTCTTGCTGTTGGCAACGTCGGCTGCTTCTCGGTGGCAGGCTTTGGAGGCTACAACTGCAGAGTTGGTGTTGCTTTTGGCGGTGTTGGCTGCTTCTCGACGGAAGGTTGTGGAGGTTGCTTCTGCGGAGTTGGTTGTGGTGCCGGTGGTGTTGGTTGCTGCTAACTCGGCTTTGGTGACGCTGGTGTTGACTGCCGCAGCTCAGTAACAGGTTCTGGTATGGACTGTCGCGTCTCAGTGGGGGGCTCCATTGCTGGTTCCTCAATGTTGGGTTTCGGCTGCTCCGGGACCCGATCATCCTCCATCTCGGTGCCAGTGTTGTCGGCACCAAGGTCTTGCTCGTTCTTAACGGGAGGAGGCACCTTGGTCCTCTCATCCGGCTGGTATTCTCCTTCGTCGGGATCAAGGTCCACGACTTTCTCGGGCGCACTTGGCTTGGGTGGCGCATTGGTGGCGTCTGCATCCAGTGCGTCGCTGAGAAGAAAAGAAAGAAAGAAAGAATGAGAAGGGTGCAAATGCAAAGCACAAGAACGGAAAAAATAGAGTAGACAGAGAAAACAGAGAGATGCAAACACAAAGAATAGAATAAAGCTTCTCGGTTGGACTTACCCATCCGCGACAGGGCGCCTCTTGCGCGTAGTGGTGCGCTTGGTGGTCTTCTTGGTCTTCTTGGCGGGGGGTTCAACGGCTCCGCTGCCCGGCCTCTTCTTCGTTCCACTGGGGGCGGCCATGGACACGGGTTGCACGTCTATTGGCTCTTCCTCCTCGAACTCATCTGCTAGCAAGAAAGACAAATACCAATACGAGTAAGAGAGGAAACTAGAGTAAATTGAAGGGTAGGCAGTAGTGGACTCGGTCACCTTCATCGTCCTCGGACCAGTCCCGAATTGAGGAGGAGACCCAGGACTTACCGTCTTGGCCGACGAGCGGGATACATAGCGTATCCTGGATGTCAAACGCCTCTGCGTCGTCTTCAGTCCTATCCGGCCGCCAGTTATGCTCAGGGATGGTCTTGTCCTCTATTTTTTGGCGAGGAATGACCTAAGGATACAAGCACAGAGCATAAGGAATAAACTATATTCGAGAGTACCGAGTGGAAGTTCTACTCGGTCTAGCATGCAAACATAAAGCATATGAAGCTAAGTCCTAAAGAGGGAAACAGTTTGAGGTTCTACTCGGTCTAGAATGCAAACATAAAGCATATGAAGCTAAGTCCTAAAGAAGGAAACAGTTTGAGGTTCTACTCGGTCTAGCATGCAAGCACGAAGCATAATAAAGCTAAGTCCTAACAGAGGAGTCCTACTTGGTATAGAATGCAAACACAAAGCATATTGGGCTAAGCCTAAGGGAGAGAATACAAGATACCTCCTACTCGGTGGAGTGTGAAGAAACAAGAAGCATAATAAAGCTAAGTCCTAACAGAGGAGTCCTACTTGGTACAGAATGCAAACACAAAGCATATTGGGCTAATCCTAAGGGAGAGAATCCAAGATACCTCCTACTCGGTGGAGTGTGAAGAAACAAGAAGCAAAATCAGCTAAGTGCATAAAGAAGAGTACTCACTTTGGGGGTTGGGCTATCTCGGCTATATGGCGTGAAACCGTAAAACCATGTATCCGAGAGCGTGGCCCTGAGGATGGACTCGGCCCAGATTTCCACCTCCTCTTTGGTGAGCTCGAAGGTGGTTGTCCGGGTGCAGTCACGGGCTCCACCCATGTAGCACATCTTGTGCGCTCATTCTTGAAGAGGGAGAACCCGACGCTCCACCCAGGTGGCAATCATGTCGTCTTTTCGGAGTCCCTACGCAGTCAACTCCTTCAGCCGGTCGTCTGCCCGGTTCACATTTGCTACAGTCTTCTTGAGGTGATAGCCCTAATGCCTCATCTTGGTGGGTGGCACATTCCGGAACTCGGGCAGCTTGATGAGGCCAACTTGCTGCTCGCCTTCTGCCGGACTGGGGTTCTTGACGTATAAGAACCCTCTCTGCCACTTCCGGCATGTATCCACTCCCAGGACCCGCGGGTGGCTACTCCCAGTCCGCTGAATGATCATGGCAGCCCATGTTTGCGTCATCACCTTGGGATCATTCCGGTTGGAGGTGTTGGGAAGGACTTGTTGGCGGAAGAAAAAGTACTTTGCCCAAATGTCTACGTGGGGTAGACACCAAGAAAGGCCTCGCAGCAAGTGACGTATGTGGAAAGCATGGCAATGGCGTTCGCCGGGAGATGGTGAGGTTGGAGGCCGAAATGGCGGAAAAAGTCTTGCCTAAACTTAGATACGGGAAGGCCGAAGCCGCGTTTGAAATGGCTTAGGAAGACGACGTACTCACCGGGGCCAGGAGTTGGCTCCGGCACGTTGCCGGCAGGCCTGCAGCTGACGCCGGGTGCCACCCGACGGGTGTTGACCAGCCATTGGCAGTCGCTGGCCTTCATATCTGATCCCTCCTAGCAGGCATGCTTTGAGGGAGGATACTCCTGATGGAGATCTGCAGCGGGCTCAAGCTCCATCTGGTTTTCTCCGGCAAGGAAGAGTTGGTGGCGGAGATTGAGATGAAGGCGCAAGGTTGAGGACGACGGCGCCGCGAGGTCGAGGATGACGGCACCGCGCGGTGAAGACCGTGGCGCTCTCGGTTGCTCTCCGATGAACAGCGGTGCGCGGAGATGGATCTCTGTGTGCGGGACGGCGGCGAGCGGCGGAGTCCGGCGGATTCGCAGTGCGACGGCATGTTCGCTGCAGAGTTGGCAATGGAAGCCCAGGCGAGGGGCAGCGCAGAGATATTTAAACCTCCCCAGGTGCAGTTATGGTGCGTGATTGTTTGTGCAGAAGATCGTGCGGCAGGGGGAGTTACCACGCCCGTTAGAAACGCATAAAGAGAGTAACTCGCGCGTAACGGGCACAGTTAATCCCACGTCACGCATCGTGGGCACTCGAGTACCTGTGCGAAGCGACGCAACGGCCTGTGGGTCCTGCGTGCAGTGGCAGGCGTGTGCCACGTAACCGCGTTAGACCCGAGGCGTCGTGGGCATCGGTTTTGATCTCGGTTGGACCTAGGTCAGTTTGGTCTACCCGGCACAATGAAGAAAACCCCACAGACTACGAGGGAGAAGATCAGAGGTCAAATTGTGAGAAACCGAGTTGAGGTGCAACTCAGCTAAAACTCATCATAGAGGTTATTTTGGTTTAAGCTGGCAGGGCCCAATGTCCAAGTCCACCGGACCCTACCAACTTCGGGGACTAATGTCGAGGGGCTACCCCCGAGTAGGGGTAAGGCAGGTGAGAAAAGGAGTTCAAGATACCATTTGCCAAGTTCGGCCGTACCAAGTTGGTATGGGCCGGGTAGGCGGCTACCTGGTAGGTCAGTACTTGGTTGGTGCTGTCCGGCAGAAAGAACAAGAGGCGAGACGGAAGATTCAAGTACATGTTTGGATCAACCGGGTAGCACTCGGGTAATCTGGATAGAGAAGCCGCTGGCCTACTCGGGCACAAAGTCAATGGATCCGTTGAGGTGAATCCCGCGTATCCAGGGGCCGTGCAGGCGTGCGGTTCAACTTACTAGGTGTGTGGTTATCAGCAAAGAGACGTGGGTACAGTACGGTATGGGAGCTGTCAAGTCCTGTCACTGACAAGGGGGACAGGACATGTCAGCGACCTACCCTAAGAGACTGACAAGGTGGACAAGACATGTCAGCCGCCTACCGCGGAGACTTTCGGCGACATTGTCAGCGGGAACACGGAGGCGTGCGCGGATGCGTGCGCGGCGGTGCAGTGGAGTTTTCTACTCTGTACCTTTTATTCATAGAATAGTGGTTGGCCACCAGTATATAAGGTGGCCTACCCCCTCCTGCGCGAGGGACATTACTCACTGGCTCATTTATTATGAGGCTGGCTACTCACAGAGAGAGAGATAGGAAGTTTTCTACCCGGCAGAGGATAATACAGAGAGAAAGGCAGGAGTAGGGGTGTTACCTCCACACGAGGGACACGAACCTGGGTAGATTGTTGTGTTTTCAGTGTTCCTGAGCGCGCCCTCTAGGCGTGCGATCCCTCCCCGGATACCTACAGCGTCCATCGGCCCCAAACATTAGCCATCCCATGGCATCTGTCTTTTACCATCCACGACAGGGTTAAGTAGAAAAGAGGGATTTGCATGTAGATATACTATTCCATGATCTTTCTGCTTTGTTAGCTCGTAAGCTTAGTATTCTCAAATAAGTTAGTTTGCACCTTCAAGGAAGATTGCATGATTGGCTTTATCATATATGTTTTTGTTTGTTTTGCTTCGATTCTTATGCTTGCTACCCAACCTTGCTAGCCAAAAACCTGTACTGAGGGGGAATGCTTCTCGTGCATCCAAACCTTGAGCCCCAAAACCTTGCCATTTGTGTCCACCATACCTACCTATATGTGGTATTTCACCGCCACTCCAAGTAAATTGCTTCTGTGCTACCTTTAAACCTTCAAAATTAAACCTGTTTTGTGCTCCTGTTTTAGCTCATGAGAACGCAAATAGAGAATATTTATCTCACTTGTTGATTGGATTTCACACTCTGGACTAGTGGCTTCATCTTCTTATCCAAATTCTAGAAGAGCTGGCAGCGGGGTTCCCAGCCCCAAATAATAATACAATTTTTTTTCACTATTTTTGCCCCTGATTTATCAGTCAAAGCATAATCGTGTAAACAAAAGAGAAAGAGGGATGACCTTCTATACCAGTTGCGTCCTTCTATGGGAGCCGCTCTTGTGAAGTCTACTTGGCTTGTGACGTACTGTATTTTTTGTTGCCATTCATTGACATAAACATACACCTCTCAAAATTTAGACACTCCTCCATGGTTTGTGATCGTTGGCAGGCACCCGAGGATTCAGTTAGTCATGGTTTGTGTAAGAAAGGTTGGGAGGAGTGTCAACCATTTTATACCTCGGTTTACAAAATAAAAGCTCTAGCACATGAGTGATCAATGCTTCCCTCTGTGAAGGGCCTATCTTTTACATTTATGTTCAGTCAGTAAACCCATTTCTTTGTGTCTAAGCAAGCATTTGAGTTATTGTGATTCATCCAACTACATGTTGATTTACTCAATCATGTTCTTTATTCTTCCTTGTTTCTCAAAATGCTTTTATCTATCTGAATACTACTTTGAAAGTTACCAATGTTTGCAAAGCGGCCGTTATAATTGAGCATGATAAACTCTGCAATATAGCTGTAGTATAAAGACTTTGATCGAAAGATAAGTACACTGTTAATTGTTCTCTGACCAAGAACGAAGCTTACCTTTACCAATTTTGATTTACCTTTTGCAACTTTATTGTTCCTCTGCTTGTTTTAAGTTTGATTATATGAGAGGAGGTTGCAGTCTAAAATGACTTGTTCTTAGTAGATGTGATGCCTGTTGTCCATATTTTATTTTATCGACACCTCACTCCATAAACATGTGGTCATGTTTACTGAGTTCAGTTTCGCTTGGGGACAAGTGAGGTATAAGCTTGGGGTGTGATATTTTCATTTTGCATCACCATTTTATATTGTTATTTTCTGTTATTCATCGATATATTTCATGTTATGATGCATCACTTATGTTATTTTATCTTATTTTGCATGTTTCGTAATTTTTGGAGAATAAACACCGGGACCAAAAATCTGATGGAAAAGGCACCGTCAGGATACCCTATTTCGGAAGATCAGAAGAAGAGGGGGGACACCAGAGATATCTTAGAAGTCCATATGAGGGAGCCAGCCACGAGGAGAGCTGGAGGGGGGCCACCAGGGGCCCACACCATGGGATGGCACGCTGCCACGTGGTGTGGCCACCTTGGCCCACCTTTGGACGATATTTTTCGCGTACTTGACCCCGAGGGAACCCTAAGCCCCATACAATCATCAAAGAATTATTCTGTCGCCGCCTCGGGGCGTAAAACACCCGAGAGAGAAAAGCTCTCTGGCAGGGAGAAATCTGCCGGGGAAATTCCTCTCCGGAGAGGGGAAATCATCGCCATCGTCACCGTCATCACTCCGGGCATCATCAATATCGTCATCGTCATCAACATCACCACCAGCACCTCCACCCTCATCATCCACCGTCATCCCGCTGTAACAATTTGGGGCCTCTATCGTTGTTTTACATTAGATCTCTCTCCCGGTGTGGATTACTTGTTATTAGTTGATGGTTGTGAGATATATTGGTGTTAGCACTTTATGACCAGATTGTTATTATCCATTATATCACCTCTTATTATGATCCATATAATGTCTTGTGAGTATTTCGTTTAGTTCTTGAGGACATGGGAAAAGTCATGATGTTAGTAGTGAAGTTGTGTTGAAGTAATATCTCGTGGTTCGGTATTTAAGTTGTGGTGCTATTCTTCTAGTGGTGTCATGTGAACATCGACTACATGATACTTCACCTTTACGGGCCTAGGAGGATGCATTGTGTATTTGGCTACTAATTGTGCGGTTGCTAGAGTGACAGAAACCTAAACCCCCGTTAGGAAACCAATGCACGAGGGAGCATAGAATCCCGGAGTTTTAAAGCTATGATTTTTATCTTAATTACTTTCTTGTATTTGCGGATGCTTACGAGGGGTATAATCAAAAGTATGTATTAGTCCTAGTTGGGCGGTGCATTAGCATAGGTTCACCCACACAACACTTCACGAACCAATGGATATTAATCAACCGTAGCGAAGCGAAAGCACTTGACGAAATTCCCATGTGTCCTCGAGAATGTTTGGTAGTCATAAGTGACACAACCGGCTTGTCCTTTGCTCTCAAAAGGATTGGGCCACTTTCTGCAATATTATTTACTGCACTTTATTTACTCGCACTTTATTTATCTGCTATATCAAAAACCTCCAAAAACCCGTTTGCTAGTGTTTACAGTGAATCCTCTATCCAACCCGATTGTCAACACCTTCTGCTCCTCATTGGGTTCGACACTCTTCTTTATCGAAAGTACTACGATACACTCCCTATACTTGTGGGTCATCGGGCTTCTTCTCCAAGCCGGACCATGTATTGGGCCGTGATCCGGATTCTTCTAGAATCCGGCTTTCTGTGCGCCAGCTTACTGGGCCGCCCAATGGATCTTGTTCCATTGCCTGTGGGCCACCCTGGTAACCGGCCTTTGGCTGATGCCGGATATACCCCTAGTTGGCATATATCCGACATGCGGCCAACAGCTGTTGGAGCCTCCGCTCACGCAGGAAATTTGCAAGGACGGTCGGGCGGACGAGGGCTAGGCGTATCTTCAACCACTTGGGTCTTGCTAGGACGACCGGGGGGCTTAGGGGTGCCCTTAGGATGCATAGTGAGATTGGAAGATGAAAGGGGAAAGCTACAAGAGAGGATGCGAAATGATAAGGACAAAACAAAACCATGCTTGGGGAGAATAAATAGACAAACATTGCCCCTTTCAATCGGCGTTTATCAAGGGTCTCTCACTCATAGAAACTTTCTTGGTTGTGACATAACCACTTATATTTCGCCACAAACATAAGATCCCTATGGTCCTACTCCAGGTAGACTATCGCAAGTCATTTGACCGAGAAAGAGAAGAGTTGTGTCTTAAAGTAAAAACGAGGATGTGGAAATCCACACACACTTGTCTTTTAGGCCCAACCCACCAGGGATTTCCAAATTGTTAGAGGCGGGTCTTTCTTCTTCTGGGCGAGTTGCGGAGCTACTTTTTCATTCTTTCATTCCATTTGTTTCTGTATGGTTGGGTGAATGCCATAAGCGGATTTATATGCCTCGGTTCCCAGAGTTAGGGTATTCCCTATGTTGAGCCTACTTAGATCAGAACAAAACTTTTTTATTCTCTTTCACCTATCGGTCGGCTTTAAGCAACCTTCACATTTACTTCTGAGATCCCAAGTCTCCAAGTGGAATAACAAGAGAACGAAAACAACTCCATATTCTACTGGTCTGCCTCTCTGATCTACTATCCAACTGCCATGGAAACACCACTGAAGACTGTCTTCTCCGACCTTCCACCCGATCCTGGGTGATCCCGGATCGACAAGTCGATGGTGTGGATTCCCTATATATGTATGGTAGGAATGCTTCAACTGCAGATCCTTGAATGTGTCACTGAGGTTCCCTCTATACTCTGCATCTTCACAGAGAATTCAATTTCACCGGGTCCATGTCGGAGACAGCGGGGCAGTCGTTACACCATTCGTGCAGGTCACTACTTATGCGACAAGAAATTTCGCTGCCTTAGTGAAAGTGAATTTTGTTTCCCTGATGGTTTTGTGTGTTAGTTAACAATACTTAGTGCACTATTTATCGAGGTGTTGAGTGTGCAAGTGTTATTTTCAACATCCGCATCGATCACCAATAAGTGGTGAAGTTAGATCACTGAGATTTAGGACTGAGAGTAGCCGGATATTTCTAGTCGGAAATTTCCAGGGCAACCGGAATTTCCGGTTAGGAAGATCCCAGCCTAGTTTTGAGACAGAGATCAGTCGGAAATTTCCAATCGGAAATTTCCGAAAGAACGAAATTTCTGGTTGTGGAAGTTTGTGTTCAAAAATTTCCAACCGGAGCCAGTTCGAGACAAAAGCCAACCGGATAATTCAAACTGGATTATTTGCTCCAACCGGAATTTCTGGTAGAAGTCAACCCAGTTCGAGTTCAGATCTGAAGAAAAGAAGCTAACTGGAATTTCCGGTTCAAGTTTGAACCGGAAGTTCCGGTATCAGATTCCTGCTCAAACGGCTCTATTTGAGGAGGGGGTATAAATACCCCTCCTCTTCCTCGTTGAGCTTTAGTTTGTCCATAACATTAAAGTCCATTTATTGAGCTCACCAAATCTCCAATTACTCCCAATCCTTCCACCCAAACTTGTTGATTCAGAGGATTGAAGGAGAAGGCCCCGATCTACGTCTTCACTGAGTCGTTCTTCATTTCCCCCTCATTCACTTGAGGGATTTGAGTCTAGGGTTTCCTTTTGTGGAGAACCTAGACCTCTTGCTACACTTGGTGATTCTTGGTGTTAGGAGCCCCCAATTTGGTTGTGGGTGTGTTCCCCAAGCTTGTTGTAAAGGATTCGATTCCCACCGCAAAGGGGATCAATAGTGGAAGGTGGACTAGGTGGAATAGTGGTAGATGATACGAGAGTCACCGGTCCCGCGGCACAAGTCACTATGGATGATCTCAAGGAATTGAAAAGTTACTTGACCTCATCCATGGAGGAAAAAATCGATGAGTTGCGGACTCTCATGTTGCAACTCATGAAAGCCAAGGAACTGGAGACGTCCACTTCATCTCTTCCTGATGAAAATCCGGAGGGTGCCAAGAATGGGGCAAATGGTGAACCACTTAAAGATGCTTCCGCTAAGAACTCCACTGATAAGGGTACGGAAGGAAAACGAGATTACACCTCCATTGAGGGGCACTACTCTCCCTATCCTCCCGTCCCACATCCTCATATAATTACTAGAGGAGAAACTCCTAAACTTGATGCACATTCTTTTGGTGATTGGCAATATTACATGGAAACTCACTTAAACTCTTCTTGTATTGAGCTTTGGAGGGTCACTCAAGATGGATACAAGCCACATGACCCCAAGAACTTGACAAGAAGAGAAGCCATAGATTGTCAAATCAACTACACCGCATTGTCCATCATTCAACAAGCCGTGGGTCCAAACCACATGCATCTTCTTAAACAATATCCCACCGCCAAAGAAACATGGGATGCTCATGTCGTCATGTTTGTGGGAAATGATAGCATGCAAAGGAATAGGTATGATACCTTGAGCAATGAAGCCGAAGGATTATATATGCATGATGGTGAGAACCATGAAGACATGTACCAAAGGCTCAAGATACTTGCCACCACATTCAACAATGTTGGTGCCAAGTATTTTGATGATGCTTGGATAAAGAGGAAGTATATTAGTTCTCTCATGCCTTTCGAGCCCACGGATTTGAAGAGCCTTCAAGGAAGACATGACTTTGCTTCTTTGACCTCAACTCAAGTGATGCAAGAGAGTATCTCCTTCCAAGTGAAAACAAAGAATGCTCTTGAAAACCGTGCTAGATCCATGGTAATGCACAAAGGAGCATTCGTTGCTTTGAAGGTCAAGGTGGTGTCAAGAGAGGTTGATTATCAAAAAAATTGCATTGAGGATTTGGCTCCTCTGAAGGATCAACAATATGACCCTGTGCTCAAGGATGTCATTGCTCTTGTCGTGCAAAAGTTTTGGAAGAATCCATCACAGGCCAAGGCATATGTTGAGGAGAGGACCAAGTCTGGCTATGGCAAAGAAGGGACTCAAAAAGTGAGGTCTTGCTTTAATTGTCAAGACAAGCACCATTGCATTGCGGAGCGCCCCTATGAGAATAGCGAACATCATGGTAGCAAGCTTATTCGCAAGGACAAGTCCAAGGTTGCATACAAGAAACCTCACTTCAAGAACAAACCTTTCAACAAGAAGTCTACCACCAAGTTTGTGCTAGTGACTCAAGAGGAGTATGATTCCGGAAGTGATGAAGAAGAAGAAGAATCCACAAGTGAAGTGGCCTCTCTTGCTATTGTTTCAACTCCATAATCTTCATCTCTCTTTGAACCCCCCAATGAGAATCTTCCTCAACCCAATGACAAGTGCTTCATGGCCTATGCCTCAGAGGTATCACCTTCTCCCAACTCTAAGACTCCAAATGAATTGGATAACAATGCTAGTCTTAGAGTAGAAGATGAAATTGCCTCTTTGGATCGTTTTATGTCTAACGTGCAAGGAGAGACCAAGAAATACTTTGATCTCCTCATGAGCCAATTGGGAGAGGCCCATGAAGCTCTTGCGAAGAAAGGTGAGATTGAACGGAGATATGCGGATGAAAAGGCATCCATCTCTATGACTCTTGAGGAAGAGCATGAGGGTTGAGTTTCTCTTGAGGAGGAACTTGAAACTATTGAAGAGTCACATAATGAACTTGTTGCCAATATCACTAAAGAATGTGACCTTGCAATTGCTAAATATAATAAAGCTAAAAAGGATAAGGTTGAGTTTGGGGTTGTTCATGATAAACTAACCGAGGAGTTTGAGAAGCTAACCAAAGCCCACAAAGCCTTGGAGAGTGAACACTCTACCCTCAAATAGTCACATGAACAACTTCAAACTCAACTCAATCAATTCAATGTGCCTAGTAACTCTACTTATTCTTGTGATCATGCAAATATTATTGAGGAGAATGCTAGGTTGAAGGAAGAGCTAGTAAGTCTCAAGGGAAAGAGCCCATGTGTTGAGAAGGTGGTGGCTTCTAAGCCACAAGTTTCTCCCAAGCCACAAGTGGTTGCTCCTAGACCACAAGTGGGCAGGCAAGGTCTTGGCTATGTTTCCAGGAAGAAGAAAAAGAACAACAACAAGAAGAAGGCCATGCACGCACAAGCTAACAATGTTGATTCGAGTGGTATTGTCATTAGGGACAACACTCCTAGTACCATCCCCGCATGAACTAACAATCCATACCATTATTATGGTGTTGTGCAAGCTAAATATGTTGTTCCAATTGAAGGTTTCATTGACTATACCATTTGGGTTCCAAAGACCCTTGTTGCTAACATGAGGGGACCCTCCTCGGGTCCTAACTCTAGTCCATGATCTCTTGTAGGACTATGCTTCCGGTGGATCTAAATGGATAATTAATAGTGGATGCACTAGTCATATGACCATAAGCAAAGAACTTGTGACGGAGCTGCGCCCAAATACAAATGATGCGTTCGTCACTGATACGTCATAAATGTATCTTTAATTTCTGATGTTCTGTGTTGTTTTCATGTTATTTCCTACATGTTTGCTATACACTTTATGCCACTTTTATCGATTTCCGGGACTAACCTATTGACAAGTTGCCACAGAGCCAGTTCCCTGTTTTATGTTGTTTTTAGTTTCAGAAAAGTTGTTCTAGAAATATTCTCAGAATTGGAAAATTCGAAGCCCGGAAGTCTTAGAATTCCCGAAGGTTCCACGGAGTCCCGAAAAGGCCCGGAGGGAGCCACCGGGGGCCACACCATAGGGCGGCGCGCCCCCTGGCCGCGCCTAGGGGTGGTGTGGGCCCCTCAGGCATCCGCCGCCATCGCCCTTTCGCTTATATAATCCCCTCGATACGTGAACCCTAAAGATATACCACTTTTTCCGAGAAACACCCGAGGCCGCCATCATCGTCATCCCGATATCGGGAGGGTTCTAGATCTCTCCCCGGCACCCTGCCGGGTGGGGAATTCATCACCGGAGGGGTCTACACCACCATGCCCTCCTCCGAAGTGATGTGTGAGTAGTTCATCCCTGGACTATGGGTCAATAGCAGTAGCTAGATGGTTTTCATCTCCACTTTGTACCTCGTTTTTAGATCTCGTGAGCTGCCCTCTACATGATCGAGATCATCTTTATGTAATGCTACATGTTGTGTTTGCTGGGATCTGATGAATGTTGAATGATATGTCGTATGATTATCAATCTATCATGTTATCTTCATGCATATGTTATTTATGATCTTGCATGCTCTCCGTTATTAGTAGATGCTCTCGCCAAGTAGATGCTAGTAACTCCAAGAGGGATTATTTATGCTCGATACTGGGTTCATGCCTTCTTTGCATCTGTGCTCGAGTGACAAAAACGTGACGGATGGAGGATGTGATGTTGCCATTAGGGAGAAAACAAAAATGCTTACTTAGTTTACATTGTTTACATTACACACTTTGCTAACTATGATAATCTGTTGTTTGCAACTTAATACCCAACGTTTGTTCGGATGATATTCAGAGGGTGGATTATTAGTCATAGATGAAGTTGGATGATGGTCTATGTATTTTGTTGTAATGCCCGCATGGATCACATAGTAATCTTTATGTCTTGCATATGCACTACGGTGCAACCTTCATTTTTGTCAATTGTCTAGCTTTAATTTGTTCACCACACATGTTATTTATCTTTCACGGAGAGACACCACTAGAGACATCACAAAAAGGGATACACTTATGGGAGCAAATTAATAAATTGCATAACTATGCTAAAAACTTGTACTCCACTTACAATGTTACTTATTGCTTTGATAAATATTGTTCATGTAGGAGGTATAAACACCTCCATTTTCAATGTGAGCATAATGATGATGTTGTCATATCTTCTTATGTTAAGGGAAATTATGACTTTGATGATGTGGAACAAATTGAGGAATTTATATCTCAGAAGGGTGCATTTGAAATTGCCTATTTGCTTGAAAGTATTGGTGATGCACCTTATAAATATGAGATTTATGATATACTTGAATATTTCTTTAATAATTACAAGGAATGTAATTACTACATACTTCAATATCTTAATCAATTCTCTCCCCCAAAGGGAGAGACTAATGCCTTGCAGGAACCTATGGAAGAAGAAACTACTGAATCTGGAAGCTCATTGGATGAAAAAGAGGAGGAGAGTGATGATAAAGATGAGGAAGAATGGAGCTACCCATGTCTACCTCCCAATGTGAGTAACTCTTTAACTCATAGTTGTGATGATCCTATTGATTTTTTTGAAATATCTCTTTTTGATGAAGTTAATACTTGCTATACTTGTGACCTTGATACTACTATGAATGAAACTCGTGAGAATGATATTGCTACTGTTATTTATGATAATCCTTGCTACCTTGACAATTCCTATTATAATCCTCTATTTATTCCAACTATTGATATGCATGATAATGAGGAAGTTTGTTTAGAAAATTTATATGATAATGCTCTAGATGATGTCCTATGTTACTTGATGTTATAAATTATAATGCTACTGAAAATATGATTGCTATAATGTGTCCCATATCTTTTAAGAGTGACCAATCATCTTGTTTTCGTATTTCTAAAAGTTGGAAAGAAGAGGACTTTATTCTTAATTTTAATCCCACTGTTTTTTAGCTTGATATGAATTGTGAGCTTTTAGACCATGACAAATATGCTTTATGTGATAATTATGTTGTTGAGTTTGTTCATGATGCTACTGAAAATTATTATGAGAGAGGAAAAATATGTTTGTAAAAAATTTCATGTTACTAAAACACCTCTCTTTTAGTTGAAAGTTTTGAAGTTGCTCTTGTTCTACCTTCCCATGATTTCTAGTGTGAGCTTCTTTAATTTATTTCTTTACAAGATTCCTATGCATCGGAAGAGGGTTAGACTTAAATTTGTTTTATACTTTATTCTTTATGCTCTCTTTTGCTTAATTCATATTTCCTATGTGAGCATCTTCTTCACTTGAAAACACGTGAATCTAGTTTTCTGGGCCTAGCTAAAAGGCGTTAAAGAAAATCACTTCTTGGGAGATAACCCATGGTTTTATTTTTTCTTGGTTTTAATCTGTTTTCTTTGAGTCAAGGGGTTGTATACTTCTGTAGAAACTCCTTTGTATATTTATTTTCATGTTTTAGTTGTTCCAAGTAAAGTTTCTGACGAGAGTTGGAGTTGGTTTTGGATTTCTGCGCACAAAAGAGATTTTTGCTATCCATCGTAAAAAATCGCATAATTCACACGAAAATCAGAATGACCTGAAATTGTTTGTGCTTATTTCTCGGCTAATTCTGCAACTTTTTCATCCTTTAAGTTTTTTGATCTGATCAACATAAGTGCCCCTAAAAAATCGTCTTTACAGACTGATCTAGTTTTGGCAGATTCTGCCATTTTTCTTGCATTTGCTCTTTTACGATGTCAAGTGGATTTCTTTGCTTCACAAAACATCAGTGGTTGTAGCTAATGTTTAAAAGTATCAATAGCACTTGTTTCCATACAGAACCCATGGAACTTTGATTTTTGCACTAACCCTCTAATGTGAATTACTCTTTGAGTGCGGTGTGAAGGAATTTTTTAAGGGTCAAGAGAAGAGGGTGATACATGTGATCAAGAAGAGTGCAAGGTCAAAGCTTGGGGATGCCCCCGTGGTTCATCCCAGAAAATTCTAATAATACTCAAGCATCTAAGCTTGGGGATGCCCAAGGTATCCCCTTCTTCAGCAACAATCTATGAGGTCACTTCTAGTGAAACTATATTTTTATTCGGTCACATCATATGAAGTTTACTTGGAGCGTATGTTTGTTTTTATTTTGTTTTCTATTGTTTTATTTTGTTTTCCTTGCTGCAATAATATATTTGGACCCTAGAATTCCTTGTTTGGGAGAGACACACGCTCCGCTTTTTCGTTTGAATACTTGCTATGCTCGTATTCTTAGTTTTTCTTCTAGCTGCTGCAAAATTCCTGTTTAGCTCTTGTTTTCTTTGCATCTCTTATTTAGAGATGTTAGTTTTAGTAGTGTTATCTGATTACTACCATGTTTTCTTTGTGTATCATTTAGAGAGTTTTTTTAAAACATGCTTTGTATCGTGCTTGTTGGGGAAAAAAACTGCTGCTTGTAGTAGAATTTATAACGGTGCAAGTAGAAGCTTGTATAGACTGTGGCTAGGCTTTTTCGTACCATGCTAGATGTGTCAGACCCCGGACCCAGAGATATGCAAACTGTCATGTGCTCCTAGTAAAGGACTCACAAGGGCTTCAGGGTTACCAGCCCCGGCCGCAACAAACAACGGTAGGCAGACCGGATTCATCGACACGTAGTCCGGATCCCCGGTCTACTACTCCTTGTGTCCATGCTAGTCATAACCAGATATGCATACCCAAGCGTCCATGAGTCGGATGAAACTGAAGGAATGGGACCAAAGTTATACAGAGCTGCTATGTGTCCAGAAAGTGCAACAACAATCGAGGGTTACTGGGGTTACCTCGCCCCAGGCCAAATCACATCGGCAGGCGGGCTCGGACATGGATCATCGGCTCCACAACCCCTCGACTGTGACAACTATGCAGGCATAGCCAAAACTGTATAACAACAAGATCGAAACCAACAATCGATCAAAGCAGCACTCTAGACATGAAAGTTGTATTAAACAAGTCATACTAGAGTAGCTTACACGCAGAGGTTACACGACCAACATAGTGAAGGGAATATGCCCGAGAGGCAATAATAAAGTGGTTATTATCTTATTCCTTGTTTATGATAAATGTTTATTTCTCATGCTAGAATTGTATTAACAAGAAACGTTGATACATGTGTGTTTAATAAACAAACAATGGTTCCTAGTAAAGCCTCTCTTTTAACTAGCTCGTTGATTAATAGATGGTCAAGGTTTCCTGATCATGAACATTGTATGTTGTTAATAACGAGGTCATGTCATTAGAAGAATGATGTGATGAAAACATACCCAATATCAAGATAACAATACGATCAAGTCATTTAGTTTATATTGTTATATCTTGCGTACGAAGTAACTTATTCCTTAGACAATGAGATCATGTCAATCACTGATACCGGAAGGGTACTTTGATGTCATCAAACGTCACACCGTAACAGGGTGACTATAAAGGTGCCGTTAGGTATTCGGAAAGTATTAGTTGAGGCTCATGGATCAAGAGTGGGATTTGTCCATCCAAAATGATGGAGAGATATAGTCCGGGCCCTCTCGGTGATATGACATCGAAACCGCTTGCAAGCACGTGATATGATCACAAGGATGTTATATCACGGGAACGAGAAAAGAGTACTTGTCGGTAACGAGATTGAACAAGGTATGGTTGATACCAATGACCGAATCTCGGACAAGTAAAATATCGCGAGACAAAGGGAATAGTCCACGACGTTGTTGGTTCACACGATCACGAGAGTCATCGTTGAATAAATAGGAGTCATCACGGATTTCCAGATCCCGCTGTTGATTATTGATCGGAGAGGAGTCTCGATCATGTCTATCTTATTCGCGAATCGTAGGGTGACACACTTAAGGTTCGATGACGCGTTTGAGAGGATACGGAATCTCGAAGAATATTTTGGGCAGCACCGAAATTGTTTCGGGGAAAATTGAAATAGTTCAAGGGGTTTTTCGTCGAATGGTTGTTAATAGAATTAACAAATAATTCGAGGTGCTATATGAAAATGTTTGTTAATGGAATTAACAAATATAAATAAAAAAAATAGAAATGTTTTATTTATTTATTAAAAGAAAACCTTTGGATTTTCCAAGTGGAAAATAATGGGAGCATGAGTGGGTGTGAGTGGAGCTTCCACTGACATGAAGAGGGAAGAGGTGGGGGCACCACCATGGCTGGTCGCACCCCACCCTTGGGCTGCCTCCCTCTCCCTATAAAAGGAGGGTGAGGGCTCCTCTTCATTCACACACTTCCCACTAGCTTTTCCCTCCACCCGCTGCTCCATTCCATGGTCTCCGGCTTGGCGAAGCCCTGACTGTGGGATTCTTCACCACCACCACGCCGTCGTGATGCTGGAGTTCTGAGGGATCCTCTACTTCCGCGCCCCGCTGGATCGAGGGAACGGAGGTCGTCATCAACCGTACGTGTGACCGATCACAGAGGCACCGCCGGATGCGGTGCACATCTTCTCGCTATCGGGATCGGTGTGAGTACGACTACACCAACAACGAGATTTGATCTCGTAACTCTTTGTGTCTTCGAGGGTATGTGTTATCCTTAACCCTCTTGTTGTCCGTTGCTCTTCGTCTCCTAGATTAGATCTTGTCCTTTCGGGTGTCTCTCGCGTAGGAAATTTTTTGTTTTCTATGCAACGACCCCTTCAGTGGTATCAGAGCCGGATCTATGCGTAGATGTTTTTGTACGGGTAGAACACATAGATGTATGTGGGCGTTGATGATCATGTTATTACCTCCTTGATTATTTTATGATCTTAGTGGCATAGTGGGATGAAGCGGCCCGGACTAACCTTACATGTCCACGTACATGACTTGTTCCACAACTGACATGCAACTTGTATTGCATAAGTGGATTGCGGGTGTCTGTTTCTCCTACTATAGTTAAGATCTAATCTACGAAGGGTTGTTAAAAATGTGTTTATCAACGTTGTGGTTGATGTTCGTAGGTATGAACGGTTCTATCCTCGAAAGCCCTAAGCCACGTAAAATATGCAAAAAATAAATTAGAAGCGTCTAACTAGTTTTTGCTGGGCATGTGATGTGATATGGTCAATGTTACAAATTTGATTATGAGATGATCTCTTTTGTAAATTATTGATATATCGGAAGGTATCCATATGGTTGTATTATTATTGATGGACAATCAAGATTGGGGTGCCATGGTACTTGGTACCACGCTGGTGGAATGATGGAGATCATAGCATGATGCACATGATGGAGATCAAGTGCAGACCATATCATATCACGTTATCCTTACATGTGATGTATGTGATGTTAATCCTTTTATGCATCTTGTTTTGCTTAGATAGCGACGGTAGCATTATAAGATGATCCCTCTCACTTAATATCAAGATAATAATGTGTTCTTCCTTAAGTATGCACCGTTAAGAAAGTTCGTCGTTTCGAGACACCACATGATGATCGGGTGTGACAGACTCAACGTTCGCATACAACGGGTGTTTTCAAGCCTAGCATGTACAGACATGGCCTTGAAACACACGCAATACTACGGTTCTACTTGGCGAGCCTAGCATGTACAGACATGGCCTCGGAACACGTTACCGAAAGGTAAAGCATGAGTCATATGGATGATATGATGAACATGTCGATGTTCGCCTTTGAAGCTACATCATCTCACGTGATAATCGGTTTTGGTGTAGTGAATTTGGTTCGTGTAATCACTAAAGACGACTAAGAGGGATGTTGTTTTTGAGTGGGAGTTCATGGTTTAATTTTGAATGAACTTGAACTTATTTAACATAAACAACCAATCAAAGTGAATTTACACAAATTGTAGTATTCATTGGCATCCACATAACTACCTTACACTTAGATTGTTAATTGAGATATAACTGTTATGATCTGGTAAAAATCATTTAAGATTGGTACCGTATTAGTGAAATTTGAAATTGAGTATGGTATTTCCTACCTAGCTCCATATGATTGATGATTGATTGATCTAGAGAGCAACCAATTCCTACTTAGAGTCCAGAGTCATGGTTGCTTCCGTATTACTTTATCTTCAAAAGAATGTTTTGTTGATCAAGGTGATTTAGGAACTGAAAAGAGTTGTTTTCAGAAACAATCAAGTGAAAGATATATTGATATCTAGAAACATATTTTTGGCAACATGACTGAGTACAATTTAGCGTGACAATGTTTGCTTATATTATCTGAATATATGCAATGATTGAAGACGCTAGGCGTTTGAATATTCCAAGAAGTTGGCCGTTAAAAATTATCCTCTAAATTTCTTCCTTCGAGCTATAGTAGCTTAATCATAAAATTGTTATGATGGGATGGATTAAAAGTATGGGTAAAAATCTTTTACCTTACTTGAAGATTGCTAAGAGTGGAATCTAGAAGAATACTATTAATATGATGATATTAGTAGAACAATTAAACTCAAAGTATGACTCAATGGGTGATAGTATATGACTAACATGCCAAAGATAATGAGCTAGTACAACTAGCATTGTTTGATGTTGAATGATTCTTCTATAAAGGAAAGGGAATATTGAAAATAGAATTACAAAAAGATATATGGCAGAAAAAGAAGATAACTGGAAAAGTCCAGCTAAGGAGTATATGCTTGATATACAAGTTATAAATGTATTACTAGTTAACAAAGTATTTTGGGTATTTTGATACCACATTGGTTGGTATGAGTTGTCATACAAAGCAACGCAATGCAAGAAATACAAGGGTCTAAAAGAAACTAGTAATAGATGTGGAATCGATTATGACAAGAACAGAAATAAAGTGTTATTGTGTTCATTGTCGTATCGAACCAAACATTGAAGATTTATTTTAAGAACTTAATAAGTTGTTATTTTGTTCTAGTCTTTTGTGAGATCAAATGAGATTGTTCAAACTATGACCATATTCCATAATTGATGGATATGTTAATATAAATCATGTTGGTAAAGTAAACATCTATAAGACTAAATGATAAACGTTGCAAGACGTAAAAGAGTTTCACTTAAATTGCGATACCACCATTTTAGTTCATATCGGAAAGGAAAACATGAAGGAACTCCATATTGATGGACTTTCGGAGTCATTTTGTTTTGAATAAATTCACGCTTGTGAGACCTCTTCCAAAAGATGACTAGAATTCCGTTCATAGGCCAAACTAGAATGGACGACTAATTTAGTGGAGATTATACATATTGATGTATATAGTCCATTATGTGTAGTCATGTATGGTGGATTAATTTTTGCTTCATAAAATTTTGTCGATGATTTGAGTAGATATGTGAGTATATCTATTTAAAGAGAACAGAGTTTGACATTTTAAATTGGTTCAAAAGGTTGTTATATCAATGTAACAAGATAATTAAGTATTTATGATTGGATCATAAAGGATAAAGTTTGAGTTACAAGTTTAGCAAAACATCTGAGGAGTTGCAGAATTGTTTTACAACTTATATTACTCGAATTACCCCACATTAGTTTGGATTCTTCGAGAGACAAAATCAAACCTTGTTTGACATGGTAAGATTAATAAAAATGCCATTATAATTTTGTAGTTTATACATTAGTGACAACCGTTTTTCCACTGAAAAGAGCACCGTCATGATCCGTTGAAATTGACAACATATAAGATATGGTTTGGGTAGTGACCCGAATTGTCATTTTCTTAAGTTTTGGTATGCATAGCATGTGTAAAATGTTTATAACCAAAATAAGATAAATATATGTTTATAAGGTTATCCCAAATAGAACATTGGGTATTTCTCCTATCACCGAACCAAAAGACAAATGTTGTTCGTCAGAAAGGGTTGATTTCTCGAGAAAGTAGTTCTTGCGAAACAAGTGAGTGGGAGCACAGTACAAACTCAACGAGATTAGAGAATCTTCGTTATCATGTCAAGAGTAGCGCAGCACTGGAAGTTGTTCCGGGGTTTGCTATTTTGACAAAGTAGAAGACACTACATGTGTTGTAGATACTTCGAATGAGTTTGCGAACTGAACCACAAAGGTCATAAAACTTTGTACTTAGACGAACTTGTGGTTTAAGAGAAAAGTGTTGTTTAGACAACAAAAGGACCTGGACCTTATAAAGGAAGCAAATGATGGGCCCTGACTTCGTAAAATTGACTATGAGTCATTATATCCGCCATAGTATCCTTGTATGAATATCAAGTATGTGACTTGGTAGTCCTTTCGATAGGCTTGATGCCTAACGATAGCAAAAGGGTCTATATAGAGACAAAGACGTGGATTTTTATATCCTTTGAAAGTTGTACTTATTGAAAAGTTGTTTTCGACGAAGTTCAAAGAGTTGACTACTACAAGATTTTGATCTTCCGTAGTGATGCTTTAGTCTTTGCGGATAGTTCTAGCAAAAGTTACATATTATGATATGGCAGTTGAATAACAAAACCAACTCTTCTCTCGAGGATGTTTGATCAAAGATGTGTACTTGACACAGTCTGAGAGTTCTGTAAAATTCAAAAGGTTGCTAGAAAGGTATGCACACTTCAATGGTTGAAATGAGCATAACAAAGTTGAAATCTTTACCTTAATGAAGTTATCAAAAGAGTTTGATTCCATCATGAACGATAAAGATGCTTGTAGAGTTACAAGAAATTAAGTGGGAGCGCTATGAAATAATTTCCAATACTTTATGTAGCTGACATATGGTTGATTGGAAAATATGTAATTTTAAATTAACACGGTTAATATTTTCTTATTAATGAAAAGCTTAGAAGATATTGGGCATCGATATCTATAAAAGAAGGATTGAAGCGCCTGATATGATTGAAGCCAAATTACATAGATGAAATATTGAAGTAAGTCAATATCAAAATGACAAGAAGGAGTTCTTGTCACATGGTAAATAATTGAGCAAGATTCAAGTGCTTTGACACATGATGAGCATCATTGAAATTGATATTTCAAGTCATGTTTCCATGCTATCTACACAACCAGATGAGTCACATGCTATAATAAGTTATAGCAAGATAATTCATATGATGATTAGACAATAGTGGGAGAGATCCTTGTGTCATTTTAGAAATGATAAGGATGTGTTTTCCTATGAAGTAATGACAAAATATTAGTTGTAGTATGTTACACTAATAGTCTTGTCATTTATTCAAGTAATTTTATCTCAATTAAAATATGTGACGAAGGGTAGCACAATAGGCTAGAAGAAAGTTCCATGCTGGATTTGAAAGAGTTTCAAAATTAAAATATTGTGACAGATACTACAACAAAGGCTAAAGTATATCGTTGTGTTGACAACTGATAGTAAGCGTATTTTGTGTCAGGGAGTTCTTTATTGAACTTGGTGAATTTCCAAGAATGATGACACTATGAAGCTACATTTTCACAATGTTAGTAACATTAGTTTAAGCTGAGGAATTAAGGTATCACCGGAACTTGGTGAATTTCCAAGAATGCTAACATTATGAAGCTACATTTTCACAATGTTAATGACATCAGTTTAAGCTGAGGAATTAAGGTTTCACCGATTGACCATATATATACAAAGCCATATCATTAGAGAATGAGTGATGCGTGTAGACGCAAAGAACATGCAAATACAATAGGACCTGAACCGTTAAGATTTTTTTGATGATTTTTACCACATGCGAAGCATGGTAATAACACTGGAACGCCATATGTGTTAAGTGCTTACAGACTAGATTATTGACTCTAGTGCAAGTGGGAGACTGAAGGGAATATGCCCGAGAGGCAATAATAAAGTGGTTATTATCTTATTCCTTGTTTATGATAAATGTTTATTTCTCATGCTAGAATTGTATTAACCGGAAACGTTGATACATGTGTGTTTAATAAACAAACAATGGTTCCTAGTAAAGCCTCTCTTTTAACTAGCTCGTTGATTAATAGATGGTCAAGGTTTCCTGATCATGAACATTGGATGTTGTTAATAACGAGGTCATGTCATTAGAAGAATGATGTGATGAACACATACCCAATATCAAGATAACAATACGATCAAGTCATTTAGTTTATATTTTTATATCTTGCGTAATAAGTAACTTATTCCTTAGACCATGAGATCATGTCAATCACTGATACCGGAAGGGTGCTTTGATGTCATCAAACGTCACACTGTAACAGGGTGACTATAAAGGTGCCGTTAGGTATTCGGAAAGTATTAGTTGAGGCTCATGGATCAAGAGTGGGATTTGTCCATCCAAAACGACGGAGAGATATACTCTGGGCCCTCTCGGTGATATCACATCGAAACCGCTTGCAAGCACGTGATATGATCACAAGGATGTTATATCACGGGAACGAGAAAAGAGTACTTTTCGGTAACGAGATTGAACAAGGTATGGTTGATACCAATGATCGAATCTCGGACAAATAAAATATCGCGAGACAAAGGGGATAGTTCACGACGTTGTTGGTTCACACGATCACGAGAGTCATCGTTAAATAAATAGGAGTCATCACGGATTTCTAGATCCCGCTGCTGATTATTGATCGGAGAGGAGTCTCGATCATGTCTATCTTATTCGCAAACCGTAGGGTGACACACTTAAGGTTCGTTGACGCGTTTGAGAGGATACGGAATATCGAAGAATATTTTGGGCAGCACCTAAATTGTTTCGGGGAAAATTGAAATAGTTCAAGGGGTTTTTCGTCGAATGGTTGTTAATAGAATTAACAAATGATTCGAGGTGCTATATGAAAATGTTTGTTAATATAATTAACAAATATAAATAAAGAAATAAAAATGTTTTTTTTATTTATTAAAAGAAAACCTTTGGATTTTCCAAGTGGAAAATAATGGGAGCATGAGTGGGTGTGAGTGGAGCTTCCACTCACATGAAGAGGGAAGAGGTGGGGGCACCACCATGGCTGGCCGCACCCCACCCTTGGGCTGCCTCCCTCTCCCTATAAAAGGAGGGTGAGGGCTCCTCTTCATTCACACACTTGCCCACTAGCTTTTCCCTCCACCCGCTGCTCCATTCCATGGTCTCCGGCTTGGCGAAGCCCTGACCGTGGGATTCTTCACCACCACCACGCCGTTGTTCTGCTGGAGTTCCGAGGGATCCTCTACTTCCGCGCCCCCACTGGATCGAGGGAACGGAGGTCGTCATCAACCATACGTGTGACCGATCACGGAGGCACCGCCGGATAAGGTGCACATCTTCTCGCTATCGGGATATGTGTGAGTATGACTACGCCGACAAAGAGATTTTATCTTGTAATGCTTTGTGTCTTCGAGGGTATGTGTTCTCCTTAACCCTCTTGTTGCCCGTTGCTCTTCGTCTCCTAGATTAGATCTTGGCCTTTCTGATGTCTCTCGCGTAGGAAATTTTTTGTTTTCTATGCAACGACCCCTTCACATAGGTCAAGCAACCCAACATTACAACAAGCAGCGAAAGCAAATATGTTGCTATACAACAAGACTGCAAAAGGACTAAGAGTCCGAAATATAAGCAACATAGCCAAACCCATACTACAGATACCAGGCTGCCACCTGGGAACCCCTAACTACTCATCGACGTCGAGGTAGAACCCTTCTTCAGCTGCATCGCCGAAGTCTGAAACAAAACAACAACGAAGCAAGGTTGAGTACAAAAGGTACTCAGCAAGACTTGGCTTTTAAGTTCTTTTGCTTAAAGCCATCTTTGTTTTCCGAAGTTGAGGAAGAAGAAGCACGTGTAATAGAGCATTTCTAAAACAGAGGAGGAATCTACTCAACTACTGAGATCATCATGTTCTTTAGTCCACCAAGTACTTTCTCATCCCCAGACTACCTTATGCTACAAGAATCACCCCTCTCGACGTAGTCGAGGAGGCATCCTTCATTCATTGTCAACAAGTTTTAGTCGTTCCGTTAGAGTTGTCTATGATCACAGAATCCGTTGCCAAGTCTTGCATAACCGTGGACATGGCTTCTCGAGGAGATTTATTCCTGCAGGGGGTACACTTTACCCACACGTGTCAACCGACTCTTAACGCCACGCGGTAACGCTCCTCTCTAAGAGTGCGGCAGAGTGTGGTCAACCACGGCCTTTACCTTGCTTAGCCCTATCCATGAGTCAACCCAAACAGGGCCACCCCATCAGCAGGGAGTTGGCCACCTCCTGACGGCACCTGTTCTGTGAGTCGGGATAAGATCCGTGTACGTCCATCACTGGTCCCAGTCACGCCCTAGTTTTCTCCAAAACATTTTATGACACACCCGCAAATGGAAACTTCAATCTACGTGACCCATGGAAGTGACTAGACAAGTCAATTAGCGGAGCGCGGTCTGTTAGGCCCCGCGTGTGGTTGCACGCTCAATCTTGGCTTCGAAGGCGATAACTCTCCCTAGGGGCATGAACGAGACAAAAACCACAACCCACAGCGGCCTCAACATCCATGCCATGTTAATCAACCATATCAAAGCATAACCACATTTCATACTAGGTTCACGCATTGTCAGCATTCATCAACCGGATGAAGCAGATCATAAGACTAAGCATGTCTAAGCATTGAACACAGAAGGCTCTACGTTACTCAAACAACCCTAGTCATACTAGGAGGGTAAACAGGTATGAAGGTGACATATAAGGGGGTCATGTAGTGGATAGGTTAACTCTAACAGACTCAAAACTAAGTTGAATCGTATGCATGAGTAGGAGGTTGGAAAGAATCAAAACATGGGTGGAGCCATGAGGTTGTGCTTAGCTTGCTCGTCGAAGGTGTAGCTGGGGTTGTCGTAGAAGGCCGGATCAACCTCCAGATCTCGGTCTACCGATAACGGGCAACACCGGAAAGAAGGAAAACAATCAATACTTGGTAACCATGCAATACACAATATGTATGCATGATTGAAACAATGCAATTGATTTAAAGCTTAGAAGGTAGAACTAGAAGCTAGGGTTCTACGCCGTGAACGACGAACACCGGAGGGGGAGAAAACCCTATTCTAGAGGTGTGACCAAGTTTAATTGCTCAAATGACTTTGGGAACCTCATAGATAGGTTGCATTTGTTTCACTGATCATTTTGGTATATTACACTTAATTTTCTTATTTTATTGAATTAAAACTTTATGTTACATATTTGAATGAATTAAATTCAAACTACAAATATGACCTCATTTTGAACTTTGTTAAACATGTATGAAAATGGTATAAACAAATAGCTCACATTTTTCTGAACATTTTGCATATTTTTCCATAATTTTTGGAGTTATAAAATAAAAGTTATTTAATTTCCAATTTTAATTAGTTTCTGTTTTTTTATTTTCCTGCGGGCCCCACGTTTCAGTTTAAAACAAAAAGGAAAAGACACCTGGCGCACACGGGGGCAGGTGACGTCAGGGTGACGTCACCGTGACCTCACATGATGGCCGGCCGGTGGCAGAGGGGCTCGCCGGTGGCGAACGGAGGCGTCCCCGAGCGTATGGTCTGTTGCGTTGGACTCCTCTCGTCGAGAGGAGTCTAACGAGGGCAACCTCGTTTGCAGGGAGGCGACGGCTCACCGCCGTCGACGATGAACGGCGGCGAGGGTCGTCGGGCTCCGTCGAATCCGACGTTTCCGGGCGGGAGGAGGGAAACGGAGGGGATGGGGAGGATCGGGGGCTCACCGCGAGCTTAACGGAGCAGTCGGCGGGGCCGGGGAGGGGAAGAATCGGCGGCGCGGTGGAGGAATCCCGGCAGCTGGCCGCGGGGAAGAAGGCCGCGATTCGGCGCGGATAGTGCATCCCGGCCTCTGTGCCTGCTCGAGGTGAAGGAGGAGGATGTCGCGGTTCCAACGGGCCAAACGGGGAGGCGGTGAGTCGCCGGCAGCGACGGATCGACGGCGGCGGTGAGTTCGGTGGCGGGGAGGAGATACGGAGGGAGAGAGAGGAGAAGCTCGGGGGTGGTTTCTCCGAGCTAGGCTCGATCTGGACGTCTCCTTGAAGCTTTGGGGCGTCCACGTCGACAAGGAGGCAGGCAGGAGGTGGCGAGCGGCGGCGATGCGTCCTTCTGGTCGGTGCCATGGACGAAAACAGAAAAGGAAAAGATTTCGCGGACAACCCCCTGGGAAAAGCTGGGGATTTGCAGAGAGGTCCTTTTGGACTTAAAAACAGAACCAAAATTAGATTTTGAGAGCCTTTTTGTGAAGCAAAAATTACACAAAAATACTTGTTGGAAAGCTCTTCAAATTTTCCACCTTTCTATCATATGGTTGGTTCACTTTGAAAAAAATTGTAAAACAAACTTGTGTGAAGCCAGATTAAGTGATTTTCTTTTAATTCACTGATTAAATTTTAAATGCAAAATTTTGGTCCATTTTTCATGCATGCATGCCATGTACTCAACACCTCGCTTTATTACACAAAAGTAGGGATGTTACAAGATGCTATTTTAATTCTAAAGCCTAGTGGTTATTTAGTAGCATTATTAGTCTCAAATAGCTGAGAGTGTTTAATGTTCCATTGAAAGAATCATGAGTTATTCTTGTTATATTGAAGCATAAATTTGTGGTGTTCTTCTTTGAATGTTTTATTTGGTTGACTTGGCGCATGCTGACACCATGTTTATGACTATGAACCAGTCACATATAGCCTCTATGATCATTTAGTTTTTGAACTTGTGGTACCACTTATGCTTTTACTAATGATGTTTATGTCGCTATGCATGATTATGGCTCTTATGCTCTCTTGATTTGTCGCTCCCAGTCTTTTGCTAGCCTCCACCTGTACTGAGTATGAGGTCTACTCGTGCATCCAACTCCCAAAACCAAAGTTTGACCAATGTGTCCACCATACCTCCTACATGTGGTATTTAACCGCCACTCCAAAGTAAATTGCTCATGTGTTACCTTTAAAACTTTCAAAATCACTCCTGTTTTGAGCTCCTATTTTAACTCATGAGGACGTAAACAGAGAATCTTTATCTCACTTTTTGATTGGACTTTCACACCCTGGACTAGGGGCTTCATTCGCTTATCCAATTGATAGAAGAGCTGACAGCGGGGTGTCCAGCCCCAAATTAATAACAACAAATTCTCTTCACTATTTTTTCTCTTGATTTATCAGTCAAAGCATAATTGTGTAAACAAAAGAGAAAGAGGGATGGCCTTCTACCCAGATGCGTCCTTATATGGGAGCCGCTCTTGTGAAGTCTAGTTGGCTTGTGACGTACTGTATTTTCTGTTTACCATTCGTTGACATAAGCATACACCTCTCTAAAAAATGTTTCCAATACCTCTGTTTAACAAAATAAAAAGCTCTAGCACATGAGTGATTCCCGCTTCCCTCTACAAAGGGCCTTTGTTTTACTTTTATGTTGATTCTCTATCTTCTAACTTTATGCACAGTTGAGAGAGCATAGTTGCCATTCTGAGTTTAATGTGCATTTGTCCCAGAAACATTATTAATTGATTCATGATGTGTTATTGTTTGTTCTCTAATTATTTGTTCTACTCTTCCTCCTAAACTTTTAAGGTGTCCTGGCATTTATGTTTTTTCCCACTCTTAAGGACTAGCGAAATATCACTTTGCCATGCTTTCTCTATACTTGAAAGAAATGTATAACTTTTGATGCATTGTTATTCATGATCTTTTATTTGTATTATTTCTCATGATGCAAGGTGATTGCTATGCTTTATTGTTAAAATTTTATTTATCATGCTTGTGTTGAAGTTCTATGATCTCAGTTTACATATGCTTTTACATTATTGATGATCAAGTTTATGTTGGTAGCATGTCACCTCAGAAATTATGTGTTTTTATCGTTTACCTACTCGAGGACGAGTAGGAAATAAGCTTGGGGATGTTGATACGTCATAAACATATCCTTAATATCTGATGTTTCGTGTTGTTTTCATGTTATTTCCTACATGTTTGCTATACACTTTATGTCATTTTTATCGATTTCCGGGACTAACCTATTGACAAGTTGCCACAGAGCCAGTTCCCTGTTTTCTGTTGTTTTTAGTTTCAGAAAAGTTGTTCTGGAAATATTCTCGGAATTGGAAAATTCGAAGCCCGGGAGTCTTAGAATTCCCGAAGGTTCAAAGGAGTCCCGCAGAGGCCCGGAGGGGGGCCACACCATAGGGCGGCGCGCCTCCCAGGCCGCGCCTGGTGTGGTGTGGGCCCCTCGGGCATCGACCGCCATCGCCCTTTTGCCTATATAATCCCCTCGATACATGAACCCTAAATATATACCACTTTTTCCCGAGAAACACCCGAGGCCGCCGTCATCGTCATCCCAAGATCGGGAGGGTTCTGGAGCTCTCCCCGGCACCCTGCCGGGAGGGGAATTCATCACCGGAGGGGTCTACACCACCATGCCCTCCTCCGAAGTGACGCGTGAATAGTTCATCCCTGGACTACGGGTCCATAGCAGTAGCTAGATGGTTGTCTTCTCCACTTTGTACCTCGTGTTTAGATCTCGTGAGCTGCCCTACATGATCGAGATCATCTTTATGTAATGCTACATGTTGTGTTTGCTAGGATCTGATGAATGTTGAATGATATGTCTTCTGATTATCAATCTATCATGTTATCTTCATGCATATGTTATTTATGATCTTTCATGTTCTCCGTTAATAGTAGATGCTATGGCCAAGTAGATGCTAGTAACTCCAAGAGGGAGTATTTATGCTCGATAGTAGGTTCATGCCTCCTTTGCATATGTGCTCGAGTGACGGAAACGTGACGGATGGAGTATGTGTTGTTGCCATTAGGGAGAAAACAATGGTGTTTACTTAGTTTACATTGTTTACATTACACACTTTTCTTACTGCGATAATCTGTTGCTTGCAACTTAAGACCCAACGTTTGTTCGGATGATATTCGGAGGGTGGATTATTAGTCATAGATGAAGTTGGATGACGGTCTATGTATTTTGTTGTAATGCCCGCATGAATCACATAGTAATCTTTATGTCTTGCATATGCACTACGGTGCAGCCTTAATTTATGTCAATTGACCAACTGTAATTTGTTCACCACACATGTTATTTATCTTTCACGAAGATACACCACTAGTGAACTGTGGACCCCGGTCCATTTTCTCATACTGATAATACACACACTTCTTCCACTGTTTTCACACTACTGCTCCTACTTTCATACTATTCTCATATTGTTTTCCACACCATACGTTTAACCTCTTTGTGTTCAGCAAAACCGGTGAGATTGACAACCTCACTGCTTCGTTGGGGCAAAGTGATTTGATTGTGTTGTGTAGGTTCCACATTGCTGCTAAACCGGTAGTGCGCCCTGCCACCTCAGCTGCATCAAGCTTCAGAGATTTCTTGTCCTCCTATTGGTCGATTCAACCTTGGTTTCTTTTCCGAGGGAAAACTTGTCGATGTACTCTTCACAACCTTTCTCTTGGGGTTTACCAACGTCAGCCTCCCGTCTAGGGACACATAAGTCACTTATGGAGATAAGTCCAAGTCTAAGGTAATGGGTTTTGGCAAGGTTGTGATTGCTCCCTATGTCACTATCATGGATATCATGCTTGTCGAATCCCTTTGTTTCAATTTACTTTCACTTCGTTCTCTTGGGAAGATGGGTATGTCCGTCTTCTTTGATGATGATGTTGTGGTCCTTTTGAGGAGCAAAACTCTTGACGTTGCATACGTGGGACATGTCAAAAATGAGTTGTTTGTGGTTGACTTTTTGAAGTCTATCAACTCCCAAAGCGATGTTCCTTTTCAGAAAGGCGGACATGGGGTGGTTATGGCATCGCCGCTTATCCCATGTCAACATGAGAACTTTGCAAAGTCTTCACAAAGGTGGCCTAATTCTTGGACTAAAAGAAAATGTTTCCTTTTCCAAAGATCGCGTTTTTAGGTCGTGTGTTGAAGGAAAGATGCATGATGCCTCCCATAAGGCCAAGACCATTATCTCATCAAAGAGGATCTTGGAGCTTCTCCATGTTGATCTCTTTGGTGCCGTGCCCGAGGCAAGTCTTGGAGGCAAGAAGTATTGCTTGGTGATTGTCGATGATTATTCAAGGTACACTTTGGTTTATTTCTTCAAGTTGAAGAGTGAGACCCAACAAACCATCATTGACTTCTCCAATCAAGTGCAACGTCAACACAATGTCCCAGTCATGGCTATTCAGAGTGACAATGGCACCGAGTTCAAGAACTACACTTTGAATGAGTTCCTTGGTGAAGAGGGTATTCGTCATCAATATTCCGTCGCATATACCCCTCAAAAAAATGGTGTATCCGAAAGGAAGAATCAAACTCTAATGGATATGGCAATGACCATATTGGCGGAGTATTCTTCTCCCCAGTATCTATGGGCCGAGGCCATATCCACCGCATACCACTCCTCCAACCGCCTCTACATTCGCAAGGGATTAGAGAAGACTCCATATGAGATCCTCACCGACAAAAAACCTAACATCTCCTACTTCCGTGTCTTCGGTTGTAAGTGCTTCTATTTGATAAAGGGTGTTCAGTTGTCTAAATTCCAATCTAAAACTATTGAGGGTATATTTGTTGGTTACGGTGCCGAATCCCACACTTATAGAGTCTTTGACAAAACCTCACGGATAGTAATAGAATCTTGCAGTGTGGTTTTCGAGGAAAATGATGGCTCCCAAGTGACGTAATTTCATGTTTCTAATGTAGATGTTGAAATGCCTCAAGAAGCCATAGGAAGGATGGGAGTGGGATTTTTCCGCCCCATTGAGGGACACCTTATGGCAACTCAAGAAGAACTATGCTCTACTCAAGTGGAGCCCTCCTCTACAATAGAAGAACAACCCAAGGAGCCAGGTGATGCATCTACCCAAGAACAAGTTCAATACCCTCCTTTTGTTGACCAACTTACTATGCAAGAAACAACCACTCCTATCATTCAAGCTAGTAAAGGTCAAGGCCAAGATCAACCTTCTTTGTCTTCCTCTCCTCAAGTTGAAGCAAGTGTTGAGGATGATGATGATGATGATCAAGGCCAACAATTCGGTCAAGACAGGGACCCAAATGCTCAAGATGATCAAGTGATTCTTCCTTGCAATAATGAGGAGATCTAAGCCCGTCGTGCTAAAAGTATTAGAATGGCCTTGAAGCGTATTGATGCATCCGATGACAAGGTCTTGGAAGATGTTCAAGCTAGAAGGTACACAAGGAGACAATTGGCTCACTTTAGTGAGCATCAAGCTCACATATCCATGGTGGAACCAATAAAAGTGTTTGAAGCTCTTGAGGACTTCGATTGGTTAGAAGCTATGCATGATGAGCTCAGTAACTTTGAGCGCAATAAAGTTTGAAAGATAGTTGAGAAGCCTAAGGATTGCCAAAATGTTATTGGCACTAAGTGGATATTAAAGAACACGCAAGATGAGCATGGTATTATCATAAGGAACAAGGCAAGATTGGTGGCTAAAGGTTACACTCAAGTGGAAGGCAGACTTTCATGAAACCTATGCTCCCGTGGCTCGCCTTGAGTCCATCTGTATCCTTTTTGCATATGCATCTTTGCATAATTTCAAATAGCAACAAATGGATGTCAAAGGTGCTTTTCTAAATGGTCCCTTGAAAGAGGAGATATATGTTAAGCAACCTCCGGGGTTCGAGAACCCCAACTTACCTAACCATGTGTACAAGCTCAATAAGGCGCTCTATGGACTTAAACAAGCACCACGTGCATGGTATGAGCACCTTAGAGAGTTGTTGTAAGACCGTGGGTTTGAAGTTGGGAAGATTGAACCCACCCTTTTCAGAAAGAAGGTAAAGGGAGAGCTTTTCATATGCCAACTCTATGTGGACGATATTATCTTTGGCTCAACTAACCAAGATTTTAATAGTGAGTTCTCAAAGCTTATGACTGACAGGTTTGAGATCTCCATGATGGGAGAGCTTAAATTCTTCCTTGGCTTTGACATCAAGCAATTGGCTCGTGGGACTTTCATTTCTCAAGCCAAGTATACCCAAGACATGGTCAAGAGGTTTAATTCCAAAGGTGCAAAAGAGAAGCCATCTCCTATGCAAGTCAAATGCCACCTCAAGCGCAATCCGGATGGTAAAGATGTGGACCAAAAGTTGTATCTTTCTATGATTAGTTCCTTCTTTTACCTTTGTGCATCTAGGATCGATATCATTTTGAGTGTAGGTGTGTGTGGAAGGTATCAAGCGGCTCCTAAGGAAAGCCACTTGGTGGCGGTCCATAGGATCTTTCGGTATTCCGTTCATACCTCAAGGTTTGGTTTGTGGTACCCAAAGGGGGCACAATTTTCTCTCAAGGGCTACACGGACTTGGATTGGTCCCGTGATCAAGATGATATGAAGTCTACTTCCGGGGCTTGCCAATTTCTTGATAGGTCCTTGGTGAGTTGGTCTTCCAAGAAGCAAAATTGTATATCTCTCTCCACCGCCGAAGCCGAGTATGTGGCAGCCGCTAGTGCTTGCACCCAATTGCTATGGATGAGGCAAACCCTCAAAGAATATGATGTTCACTTGGATAAGGTGCCTCTCATATGTGACAATGAAAGTGCCATCAAGATCGCCTACAACCCCGTGCAACACACAAGGACGAAGCATATGGAGATTCGCCGTCATTCCATCCGGGATCATGTGGCAAGAGGTGATATTGAGCTAGCATATGTCCCCACCAAGGATAATCTCGCGGACATCTTCACGAAGCCACTTGTTGATGCAAGATTCACGTTCTTGAGGAATGAGCTAAATATCATCGATTCTAGGAGTTTAACTTGAGGATCTTGCACACACCCCTATAGTTGATACGTGTTTTGGTTTAGGTGTAGGCATGTAAATAGGGGGAGTGTTATCCTAACACATTGGGTTTCCTCCCCCCATTATGCCCAAAGCAAAAATTCATTGTTATCTCTCTTATTCTAATGTTGAATTGTGAGCTTCAATGTCGAGAATTGGCAATGCACCCAAGATATATGTTCGCAGTGGCATACCAATAATCTCTTACATGGCGGCTTAGGACACCAACCTCTTCTTTGTGAAGAGTTGGATCTTAGTTGCGGTTTATTTGGATTTCATTGCATTTTCTCTCGTTTTCCCCTTGCTATGTGTTTTGTAGGAAAATGTCACTCACTTGGCCGTTTAGTTTGTTTCTTGCAACTGAGTGGGATAAGTATTAGTTTCAGTTTGGTGTTTCTATCCTAAGCCTTCCTATCCTAAAAACCAAACTCTTTCCAGCATACAAGTCATTCCTTTGAAACTTGGAAGTTTCGGTTCAGAAGGCAGCCGGAATTTCCAGTACAGTTTCGTACCGGAATTTCCGGGTGGACCCGGAATATACGGTCCGGCAAAATCCCCTCAAATCTGAGGAGAACGGGATGGAGTGGCAGTTCTTGTCTTTCTTCCCCAACTCCTCCTCCTCCAAAAACGCCGTCCCACTGAATCCAAGCCCCCCGGGCTACTTCCTCCATGGGATTTGCAAGCCATTGGCCGGATCTTGTGCTCCTACTCCTCGGGATCAATCTCATCCAAGCAATATCATCCATGGACGCGGGTAAATCTTCGTTTTTTGAATCTTCGGTGCCCTACCCCTACCCTCTCTTGGATGTGTGTTTTTCTTGTGATTGTTTGGTAGTAGATGTTCCCTAGACTCTCCAATGCATGCTAGAGACAATAGGTTAGCACCCCATCACTACGATCTAGTTTTGAACCTAGGTGGAAAATCAATCTAGTGCTGGAATCATGGAACCGGAATATACGGTTCAGAACTGAACCGGAATTTCCGGTTGGGTTGTGTCCCAAAATTTTAGTATTGTTTTGATTATCTCTAGGACTTTTACTTGATCGTTTTGTGGATGCTCTTCTATTGTCTTTTTGTATGTTTCCATTATGTTGACTTGTGTGCACTTACCTCCTTGCTTCCATCTATATGCTTCATTCACATTCGGCTCTCAGGTTGACAAGTTGGGCACTCGCAAGCGTCCATCCTACAAGGACACTAGTGATGAGGACCCCAGTGACTCTCGGCCTCCAAGGAAAGTTGTGGCCAAGGAGAAAACAAAGTCTGTTGCTAAGAATCCATCCTCAAGGAAGAAGAAAGGGAAGGAAGTCAGGAAGAATTACAAGCATGATGTGACTACTTAGGAGTATGCTCAGATTCGTCAGAGGGACTGGTACAACACTCCTAGGGATATGGAGATTGATGATCCTAGGTTCTGGTGCTTGGAGCAGTCTTACATATTTGCTGACATCTACTCATACTACAAGTTCCCAGTCCGCCCAATGAATCCCACCAAGTTCCAGTTGATTAGGGACAAGGAAGTAATTGTGGATGCTGCTAGTACCATTGAGAGGTTTGATCTTGTGCAGCTCATGGAGACTCGCTGCCCTTACAACACTGATCTCGTGGTCCAGTTCATGTCCACCTTGGTGTTTGACTCGAGTGTTGTGTGCAGTTTGAAGTGGATGACCCAGTCCACTCCTCGTGAGGCTCAGTTCTTCAAGCTTGGTAAGGCTCTTGGTTACAAGTATCGCTCTCATCCCCCACCTGGACAACGCATGCATGATGTGGACAGACCTCAGCGTGAGAAGCATATGGCTGACATGTATGCACCTGGGTTTGTACTTGGTGAGGTGGAAGGGCTCCTCCCGTTCTATGATCAACTGGTACGCATCTTTCGGCCCTTCTTGGCTCCTAGTGGTGGAAACAATGATGCTCTCACCAGTCCGCTTTGCAACCTTCTGATTCTGGCGAAGCAATGTATTGAGGACCCGGACCCTACTTCGTCATACCAGGTGGATGTCATAGAAATCATCTTCCACGAGCTCCGCAATGCTATGATTGGTGGGAACACTATCTGTTGGAGGAATAGGTGAGGGGGAGCCTCACCTACTCCTCATATAAACCAGAACACACTTAATGGGGCTCAAGACCATTGGTCCGGTTTATAATAAGGAAATCCGGATTATGATGGTCACTCTGAAGAAACAAGGCCCGGGTTACCAATTCCGTAACCCGGAGAAGATAGAGAACCGGCCCTTGGCCCAAGCCAGGAGACTCGGGGGCCCAAGGCCTAGAAACTAGCCCAAGACCGGAAGTCTGTGATCGGATCATGGGGAGAACCGGAACGGGACGACCAGGAACCGGACGTGGCTAGGACTCCGACCACGGGAATAACCCGGATACCTCTGTAACCCGAAGGTCTCGTCCACTATATAAGGCGAGACCCTGGGACGTAGAAAGACAAGTTCTAAGCCAACAACAAGGTAGCTCGAGACATCGAGAGCCGGAATTGCCCTTTGTAATCGAGACCTTGTTTTCTGATAGTAAGAAGGCAGGAGTAGGTTTTACCCTCAATCAAGGGGCCGAAACTGGGGAAACTCGTGTCTCTCGTTTCCGCCTTAACCCTTTCGAAGTTTCGCTCAGTAGCAATGGCCTCGCAATCTAGTTCTCACATGAGGACACTTGTCGTGACTACACCACGACAGTTGGCGCCCACCGTGGGGCCTGCTCGTGGAAGCGTCGTCTTTTCGGAAGGAGCCTTACCAGGGATCGAGAAGCTCGCGATAGGCCGGCTCAGGAGGAGCCGGCGTGTACTACAACCATGACACGTGGGGTCCAGAGTTCGCATCGGTGGAGTCAGGGTTTCGAGTCCCCTTCGGTGGTATCCACGTTTTCGTTGGCTTCGTAGGAGCAACGGACCCAGACCAGTAGTCAGACTCGGTCTCGGAGGAGGCTATGATGATATACTCTGATGGTGAATCTTCAGTTGGAAACAATGATGATCGTGATGAAACGGGTTCCATCCACCAGCTCTTTGAAGACAGGTTGGGAGGAGACCTTGAGCCAGATCTGCAGAGTGTAATGGAAACATCTCATCATGCAACTGTTTACATGGCTGGACCAACATGACCTACAGAGCCCAGGTATGATGCTAGTGGAAATTTAATTACAGACATTGTTTCAACTTCGAATCTAGTTCCAGGAGGACCAGGAGGTGCAGGAACAACGTCAACGGGCCCAACGGTAGCCCCGGTCGGACCAACAAAACCGCTCTCAACAGGACCCGGCCTAACTAGCTCTGGGCCGGCTGAGGCAGTGATTGATTTAACAGCGCCCCCATCATATAACCCAAGGCCCGAGTTGATGGTTGCAATGGGCTCACTAAATGAAATCTTGGCTACTCCGATTACCCCGGAGAACTTGGTGCAGCATAACGTAGAGATCGAAAGGCTTCGACAGGAAATAACTCGCGCCCGTCGGGAGATCGAGAAAGAGGTAACATGTATAAACAAAGCTCGGTCAGAAGTCTTGGAGGAAGAAACACGTATGGAGAGAAGGGATTCATCTAAACTTCAGACAAAGTGAGTTAGCTTCGATACAGAACATGCGTTATCACACCCGTTTGAACAACGAGTTCGGCGCGGGATTGGGACCTACCAACCTTCAGAACTTGTTCGTGTCCCCGGTTGGGACGCCCGGGGTACCTAACCTCGCCCAGCCGGTTCACGCTATGAATCCACCAGTTGTTCCAGTTACGAGTCATCCGGCACGTTTCTAGCCACCGATCCAGCTGTATGGTAACCCGAATCCTGTTCTGGTCCCGGAAGAGCCTCTACAGGAAAGGTTCCATACGCCACCATGTCATTTTAACAATCCAATGGATAACATTTGGGCAGAAACAAATAGTCTAGCACGGATTCCAGTCAACCCCAATGATCCTATAGGAATTGAAGCTCGGAGGACAATTGAGATGTTGCAAACAACAGTGGTTCAGCAGATGAATTACAGTAACCAGGACATGATACACTCAACTCCTTACAATAGCAGGAATTCCTTGCCAAGAAGTCACCATGGAAATTCACCAGTTCCGGCTGGTTCTAGCAATGCAAACCGGCAGCACCCAAACCCACCCAGGCAGACCGTGTCTTACGCGCCTGGAGTTATAAATACATGACACAAAGTTGCGGAACCAGAAAACAGGAATCGAGTCATGTTCAACCACTAGTCCAGAACACAGTCTCTAACCTTCCCCCCAACTGGGTCTCGCAGGATTGGCATCCAGTGTCTTGGTCCAGCAATCAGGAACGAGAGAATACCGGATGATTTTAAAGGACCTAGCAGAGTTGTAAACTATACGCCAGACATGGAGCCTGCAGATTGGATAGAATGTTACGAGATGGCCATGAAAATATTGGAAGTAAGTGACGCAGTATGCGCACGGTACTTAAGCATGATGTTAGAAGGACCTGCGAAGTCTTGGTTAAAGAACTTGCCCGCAAATTCAATTAATAGCTGGCAGGAGCTGAAGGACCAGTTCATCAAAAAAATTCAGGGAACATGTAAGCGACCAACGACTATTACAGACCTGGAAAACTGTGTTAAGAAGGAGGGGGAGTTTGCCCAGCATTGGTCTCGGCGCGTTGCGGAAATTATACATTCATCTGTCGGACTCACCGCTCAGCAAGCAGTCATAGCATTGGAAATAAATTGCAGGTTTGACCCTATGAAGCATAAGCTGGGGCGCATCAAGCGATACGTAAGTGATATGAGCGAGTTGATGTATGCCATGACTAAATATGCGGAATCTGACAAAACAAAGGACGCAGACTCGGATGATGAGAAGTATGCAAAGGGAAAGAAAAGTGGGACCAAGGGTAGCCAGAACCCGAATCAGAGCAATAGCAACCCTCAGAACTAGAATAATAACAAGCGCAAAAACGGAGAAGGAACTTTGGATCTAGTGGCAAACACAAAAACAGGTTACAGAAACCAACGTCAGGGCAACAACTTCAGAGGAAATCAAAATTTTTGACCAAACAACTTTGCACAGGCTCAACAAGCTCTGAAGGGCCCATGTCCTCGACACAGCAAAAACGGAAAGTTACAAACCATTCTTGGGAAAACTGTTTCATCATGCAGGGTTTTAGACCTAGCGGCAGTAACAACTATGGACCAGGAAGAAATGGAGGTGGCAACCCAGGAAATATGGGAGGTGGACATCCGGGAGCTGGCAGCTCTGGACCCGGAAATCATAATCCGGGTAATCATGGCCAGGGTAACCAGGGAACTAACCCACGTGGTAGTCACCAAGGAGGAGTTCTGGTTTTCAAACAAATCCAAAGCAGTTAAGCTCAGGCCAGTATCATGTATTCACTACCAGTTCAAGCAGGAGAGAACGCAAGGTGCAGAAACACGTTGTCAATACAGTGGCTCCTGCTGTTCCTAGGTGGCTTAGCTGGTCAGAACAACCCATAACATGGAGTCGGGCGGATCATCCTCCACGAGTTGATAATCCAGGAGGTGTGGCTTTGGTTGTGGCTCCACAAGTTGGAGGCTATATGTTGGACAAGGTATTGATGGATGGAGGAAGCAGTATAAACATACTTTACTACGATACGTTCAAAAGGATGAACCTGCAAGAGAAACAACTTCAGCCATCATCAACTGTGTTTCACGGGATTGTAGCTGGTAAGTCTGCACAACCTATCGGAAAAATATTCCTTGAAGTTTCCTTTGGAGTGTTTGAAAATTACAGGACAGAGATGTTAGCATTTGAAGTGGTCAAGTTTAAAAGTCTGTACCATGCTTTGTTCGGACGGCCACTTTATGCCAAATTTATGGCCAGACCCTGCTACGTTTACCTCAAGCTGAAGATGCCAGGTCCCAATGGAAATATCACTGTCAATGGTGACAGAGACATAGCTTTGGAGTGTGAGGAAGGTGATGCCACATATGCAGAGACCGCTTGTGTGGAAGAGGAGTTGAAATTATATAAACTGCAAGTTGATCCAGAAGACATGACCTCTCTCAAGAAGCCATCGACTGAGTCTAAGTTAAAATTTAAGTCTGCTCAAGACACCAAGCTGGTGGACTTTACCCCCGGTGGCTCATCTAAGTAGTTCAGCGTGGGGGCTCACATGACAGAAAAATAGGAAAGCGCGCTCATCAAGTTCCTCCGTGAGAATTGAGATATCTTTGCATGGAAACCTTCTGACATGCCAGGTGTCCCAAGGGAACCTGTTGAGCACAGTTTAAATGAGGAACCTCATTTGAAACCTATTTGTCAGTTCCTCCGTCGTTTCAATGATGAGAGAAGGAAAGCAATTGGAGAAGAGATTGCCAGGTTACTTGCAGCAGGGTTCATAGTAGAAGTATTCCATCCAAAGTGGTTAGCCAATCTAGTTCTCGTCCTCAAGGAGAACGGAACCTGGAGAATATGCATAGATTACACAAATTTGAACAAAGCATGTCCTAAAAGCCCGTTCGCTTTACCCCGTATCAATCAGATTATAGACTCTACGGCTGGTTGCGAATTTCTATGTTTCCTCGATGCCTACTCAGGTTATCATCAAATCAAAATAAAGGAAGAGGATCAAGAGAAGACCTCATTCATTACTCCTTTTGGAGCATTTTGTTATACGTCAATGCCCTTCGGTTTGAAAAATGCAGGGGCAACTTATCATAGGTGTATCCAAAATTGCTTGGAAAGTCAGATTGGGCGAAACGTGCATGCTTATGTAGATGACATAGTGGTCAAATCCCAGAAAGGTGACACTTTGATCTCAGACCTAGAAGAAACGTTTGCCAGTTTACGCAAGTACCAGATGAAGCTCAATCCAACAAAATGTGTTTTTGGAGTACCAGCTGGGAAGTTACTGAGTTTCATTATTTTATAGAGAGGTATTGAAGCAAACCCGGAAAAAATTCAGGCCATACATAACCTGAAAAGGCCGGTTTGCCCGAAGGACGTTTAGAAGCTGATAGGTTGCGTTGCTGCCTTGAGCCGGTTTATAAGCAGACTAGGTGAAAAGGCTATACCCTTATAATGACCGTTGAAGAAAACTGACACCTTTGTGTGGAATCAAGAGGCTGATGAGGCATTGGAGGCCCTGAAAAAACAACTTTCCAACGCACCTATATTGGCTGCGCCTGAGAATAAAAAGCCCATGTTACTATACATGGCGGCAAATAACAGGGCGGTGAGTGCGGTGGTAGTTGTGGAACGTAAGCTGGAAGGTACAGAAGGCCTTGTTCAACGGCCGGTTTACTATGTGAGCGAGGTCCTGGCAGAGTCTAAACAACGTTACCCGCATCGGCAGAAGCTGGTTTTTGGAGTATTCATGGCTAGTCGTAAGCTGAAACATTATTTTCAGGAACATCCTATTACCGTGGTTAGTTCAGCACCTTTGTCCGATATTATTCAAAAACAGAGAAGCAACATGGGGAGTTGCCAAGTGGGCTATTGAGATGGGTCCGTATCATATCAAATATGAGCCAAGGACTGCAATAAAGTCCCAAGCCTTGATCCAGTTCATAAATGACTGGACATAGTTACAGTTTCAACCGGATAAATCAGATACGAAATACCGGACTATGCATTTCGATGGGTCTCGACAACTGGAAGGTTCAGGAGCCGGTGTGGTGTTAACATCCCCAAGAGGAGATAAGTTTCGCTATGTGTTGCAAATCTCATTCAAATGCACTAATAATGCAACAGAGTATGAAGCTTTGCTCCATGGGCTTCAGATTGCGAAAGAGATGAGCATAACCCGGATTTGATGTCTGGGTGATTCTGATCTTGTTTCTCAACAAGTTACAGGAACCTGGTACTCTAAAGACCCAGTTATGGCAGCATATAGACGGCTGGTTACCCAGCTGGCTGGACATTTCCAAGGATATCAAGTTGATCATATTGACCGACATCTCAATGAAGAAGCTGATGCACTGCTCGTCTAGGTTCCCAGAAAAAGCAAGTTCCACCAAATGTTTTTCTGGATGAAATTCATAGCCCATTAGTTAAAATCCCAACAGAGGAAGACCTAGCGAATCCAGACCCAGAGTCAGAATTGGTAGCCGCCCTCCATACAATCCCAGAGTGGACTGAACCATATCTGGCATACCTTATGAGAGACGAGCGCCCACAGAACGAGGTTATGGCTCGTCAGGTTACAAGAAGGTCCAAGTCCTATACAATTATCAATGGTGAGTTACACAAGCGAAGTGCCGCTGGAATTTTTCAGAGATGTGTCTCTCCGGAAGAAGAGTGTCAAATTTTAAAAGAAATTCACTCAGGAGATTGCGGCCACCATGCAAGTTCCAGATCTTTGGTTAATAAAGCTTTCAGATATGGATTTTTAGGTTAACTGCAAACACTGATGCATAACATATAGTAAGAACGTGCGAAGGGTGTCAAAGATATGCAAGGCAGGATCACGTGGCAGCTCGGGATTTACGCATGATTCTCATAACTTGGCCTTTTGCAGTCTGGAGACTTGACATGGTAGGACCTTTCAAAAGGTCAGCTGATAAAAAGACTCATCTACTGGTGGCAGTTGACAAGTTTACAAAGTGGGTAGAAGCAGAACCAATCAGTAAATGCGACGTGGTTACAGCGGTCAGGTTCTTAAAAAGGCTGATTTTCACCCACATTAAGATTTCTGCCAAAATTTACGGTTTTGCCCTCCCACCAAATCGCATACTACTACCCTTTGCCACGAAACGGTTCGAACATAAAAAATAGAAAGAAAAAACGTGCATCTTCTCCCTCCGCACACCCCACCCCACCCGGCCCAATCCCTGATCCGCAACTACGGTGGCCCCAATCCCCCTATCCCCGAGCTTCAGACCCTCCCACGGCTGAATCTCTATCCACCTCCTCCTTGCTGTTAGGAGTATCATTATCCTCTCTCTTCCCCTCACGTCTCCCTCGTGGTGATCTGGTTGTCCTCCTTTGCTGACTGCCGACGAAGAGGCCGCCTAGAGTGAGGCTGTTGGAGAACTCCGCTAGAGGGGAATATCAGGTGGAGCTCGCAGGATTCGTCCGCTTGCTCGCTGTGGTGTCCTCCAGCTAGGAACGGCTCCGCTGACTTTGTTGCTAATTCCCTCCACAGATCTAGAGCATGGCATGCTTGGGGGCGGGGGAATCCCCAGCATCGTGTTCCTTCCACTACGGACTGTGGCGCTCACAATGATCTGGATTCTGGAATCCCTTTCTCTGGCCTCCTCATGCCTCTCTAGCTGGCGACCGATCTGTCCTCTGTTTCTCCTTTCACCATGATGCGCCTTGTTCTCTTCCCTACATGAATAGTACTGGTTCGATGAATTTTCTCGGTGTGACATCACGCATCAGCGACCAAGCTGCACAGACTTGGTCTCTCGGATGAAAAGGCGCAATGTGTCTGCCATGAGACCTTCTTGTGAACAAGTTTTCTGTATTCTCATTGACACAGCTAGCCAAGGGTGAGACATTTTTTCAGCGGTGCACTGTGTTTTTCATTGGATTAAAACTATGCCTTCCTTGGATTGCAACTTTGCCTTCAGACATTTGTTTTTTATAAGGTTCTGGATAACACAAGCCAAATGTTTGTGACCCCGAAATCTGCACATATCACATATGGATGTTTTTATTACTAAATTTACACTCAGCAAAAAATCACACTTCAGTTTAGTCATGTCCTGGTGCCATGTGCATGTAGGATGGCAAGACCGATCTAGTGACGAGACAAGTATATGTACTAGGAACTTCAGCTTGATTTGGCATATGCAACATGTTACGTTGCACCTAATATCCAGCAAAGTAAACTTTTTTCCCATGTTCTTCCTACTTAATATAGACCAGCTGGATTAAATTACATTCGTATAAGCGAGTAGCAGTTAAATTCCATGTCCAAGGTGTGCGGTGAAGACAGACAATAGCCAGACTATTCAATACAAAAATAACCCGCAAAAATGCACGGACATACCTTCCTGTAAGATAAATTTACATATATCTTCTTTGTGAAATAAATTTGCAGTTTAGCATAGAGCTCAACGCCATCTAACTGGATTCCCTGTCATGCGAATAAAAATTATTGTGTGTGTGTCTCGTAGCACCTTTTTTTTTCTCCACCCCGGGTTCTCCGGGGGAAACCCCAGATCCTCGCGGGATCCGGCAAGGGTGGCGCTTATGCGTCGCTTGCCTTTTCGGGGCTCGCCTTGGATGTTCTACTGACCAGTGGGACCTGTGGAGTGACGGTGGCTGGCGACGACGAGTCTTCGTCTTTGGCTTGGGGTTGCGCGGCCCTGGAGAAGGCATGGATGCCGGAGTGGTGGCTCTGGGTTTTCACCTCCGCCGAGCTGCGTTGAGGTGGTGGAGCGTCGATTTTGATCGTTTGGGTGTCTTGGTCGTCGGCTTGTTTGGGGTGGGGTTGGCGGGGATGTCGGAGCGGCGGCTCCGGATGCTACACCTCCGTTGTGAGGCGTCGAGACCTTTGGTGTCGGCTTTGGTCGTTTGGGCGTCATGGTCGTCGACCCGTGTGGGGCGCGGCTTCGGAGCCGACGTGGATGTCGGAGCGGAGGCTCTTGTCTCTCACCTCCGCCGTGTTGTGTTGAGGGGTCTTGGTGTCGGTCTTCGTTGCTTGGGAAACTTGGTTGTCGACCCGTGTGGGACGTGGCCTTGGGGCCGGCGTGGATCGAGTTGTATTTTTCTCTTTTTTAGGCCTTATCCTACGTGTTTGCTTCTACTATATCAATATAAAAGGCAGAACTTTTGTGTCGTTTTCTCGCAACACATATTTTGTTCTCCCATTGCAACGCACGAGCATGATTGCTAGTAACAGATAATGGGACAAATTGGTCAGAAGGAGCAATGCAGAAGTTTTGCGAACATGACCATATACGGTTAGACCTTGCTTCAGTGGCACATCCACAGTCTAACGGACAAGCAGAGCGGGCTAACCAGGAATTACTCAAAGGTATCAAACCTAGGCTCCAGGTTCCTTTAGAGAAAACTGTTGGATGTTGGGTTGATGAGTTGCCTGCCGTTTTATGGAGTATAAGAACTAGTCCAAACAGGTCAACAGGTTACACACCTTTCTTTCTGGTTTATGGAGCGGAGGCGGTTTTGCCAAGTGATATCTGTCACGATTCACCACGAGTGGCTGCTTATGTGGAAACCCAGAATGAGATAGCTCGTCAAGACTCGCTAGATGCTCTAAATGAAGCACGTGACCTAGCAGCATCTAGCTCAGCTATATATCAGCAGGACCTACGCCGCTATCATAGCCGCAGGGTTAACACTCGAAGTTTCCAGGAAGGGGACTTGGTTTTACGCCTGATTCAGAAAAAGGACAGGATGCACAAACTAAGTCCTCCATGGGAAGGACCGTTTGTGGTAAGTAAGAAACTACATAATGGATCGTATTACCTCATTGATATGCGTGATGCTGATAAATCACGAACGTCTGAGGAAGAAACTGGAAGACCATGAAACATAGCCCAGTTAAGGCCATATTATATATAGGATCATTGAATCACTATGTTATATTGGCAATAAAAAGCAGAGTTAACAATATCTGAGTTATTGGGATTTGTTTCATATCATTATGACAGAAAGTCAAACCTTTTTACATATGATTACTTGGGGGGCTGATGCTAAAGCACAGTCTATATCTCAAGAATCTGGCATAAGCCAAAATATATTGGTTATACTTGTCTGCCAGTCGGTGGTTACACGCAATTTTATGACCTAGATGTTTAAACCTGGTTGAGTCAATCATGTTATAACCCGGCAAAACCGGGTTACTATGACCCTGAACTCACCAGAGTTGTACACACTAGAATAAGTCATGCGAAAAACCGGCTGAGCTAGAAAGCAAAGAAAAACCAAGTCAAGAAAAGTTTCACATGTAAATAGAAGATGTTGCAAAAATGAAGTAAAACTGGAAACATTTTGCATAACCTCGAAGGGTAACCAAGTTATTACACACCAGATTGTAACATAAGTGCACATGCACACTTTCAAAAATAGAGCTAGAAATAAAGCAGTTCATCTAGCCTATTACAGACCCATCAGGGTCAAATTATTGTTTTTGCAGAAATCAAATGATTACTCCACATCAGATTTTCCTTTCTGCTGGGCCGCGTCTTGAGTCGATGGGTCTTTAGGCTCCGGGTCTTGAGTTTCCGGCTCGGCTGTCACTTGGATGGCCTCTGTCCCTTCAACCTCATCGGCAGGAATGTACTTTCACTCCAGCTGAGCCAGAGCATCAGTAATGTTCTCTGGTTCATATAAAGGGCGAGGTGGAGCAGAAACGGAAGGAGTAGCAGATTGAGACGCACCAGATAAAGAGGCTATAGAGAGCCGGATCTTCTGCGGGGCTTGGCGGACAGCAGCCACAACTTGAGGACAAAACGACATCTTACGCTCACCTGACGAGGTATAACCCGGACATAGATACTTCAGCTTAACCTTTTCAGCAATAGTGCAAGCCTGAAACCGGCACTCCTTCTCGATCCTGGTGAAGTCTTTTCTATCATACTTGGACATATCCGCTTTATATCCTGGGAAGCCCTTCACAAGAAGATCCGGATTCAATTCCGGGTGATAGGTCTTCGCCAGGGACATAACTTTGATGGCTCCGCGACGGCAGGATGACACTTTGTGCTCTTCTATCCATTGGGGGACTTGAGTCAGCTCCACCAGCCGTCACCAAGCCTCTTAGGAGGATTGTCCCAGTTCCTGACGGCTTTAATACATTCTCCACCTCCAACATACAGCTGACCGATCAAGGTAAACAAGGCCTTCAGTTTCAGGTCAGGAAGTTGGAGGTTATTGCCATGCATTCTGTCCAAGATTTTTTTTGATTAGAACCAAGCTATTGATAACAAGGCAAAGGAAATACTGAACTGGAAAAGCAATGCATTGAAAAAAGGGGTAGTGAACCGGACAAACTTACCAAACACACTGCACGTGATATCTCTTAGCAAATCTTTGACCTTGGTAAAGCTGGTCCGGGTTTCCTCCAAGTCCTTCTCAGTAGTTTCTGCTCTGGTTATAAGAGCCTTTTCCCGGTTTTCAAAATCCTGCTGGAGAACAGACCAATTTTTGGCTGCCTCGGTGATTTGATCTTCTAGTTCCTTCTGCCGGGTCCTGGCCTCCTCAGTCTTCTTAGCCTCTTGTGCCAGCAGGCTCTTCAAATTTGACACCTCCTTTTCGGAGGAGGATTCAAGATTCTGAAAATTATTGGTTACATCAGAACTAGTTATCATTAGTTTTCAGTCATAACTTGAAGAACATCCGGTTTATAATAGTATATTCCAACATATGGATAAGTCCCGAGTTGCTGCAGGCTTGCAACCTGGCACTTGCGGGCTACATTATTTCAGGTTCAAACATTGGGTTATAAGTTATGACTAAGTCCCGGCCAGCTGCAGGCTCGCAACTCGGCACTTGGGGGCTACACTATTTCAATCTAAGTTCTAGTGGTTAAAAACAAAAGCAGAATAAGTCCCGCTTTGCAATGAAATTATAAACCGGCACTTGGGGGCTACAACTATTCAGTTTACAACATTCAATAAAACATCTCCAAGTATATATTACAAATATAAACTAGAAGATTGAGGGCTACACGTATGCATATCAAGGTTACCTCATATTTCTGCTTCAGAAATTCTATAATACCATCGGCGCGGCGCCGGTTCTCAGAAAGTTCTTGAGCTAGCGTATCAAAATCTTGTCCTTCAATATTCAGGCTAGGAGGAGCTTTCCTTCTTCTGGTTTCACTTTCAGGTCTTCGGTAACTTTGGAGAGCACTGTGGAAGTCCCAGTAACCTGGGCAGCTTGAGATCCGGTTATGACCATGTCCGGGTCTTGAACAGCCACCTCTTCAACCGGAGGATCACTACCCGGGATATTATCAACCGGGTTCACCTCTTCTTCACGCTCTTCAACCATAACGTCCATATGACCCGACGATGGAGCAGCCGGTTCATCCCCTCCTTCTCTAAGGACTCTCTCCTCAAGGTTTACATCAGGAGCAGCAGATGAGACATGGTTTGCTTTCAGTACAGCTTGGGCTCTGCAGTAAAAGGAGAACCATAAGTTAGATTACATGACTAAGATATTAGCAGTAATAAACAGAAGGTGGAAAAGATAGCTTACCCAGAGTTAATGGAGAATTCACTAGCCCCGCTAAAATGAGATGAATCTGAGTTCAGAGAATCTGAATGGAAAGGACGACTCAGCTCGGGCCTTATTTGTCCAGCCAAGGGATGCAAAGCAGTGGGTGAAACTCGAATTTTGGAGACCCGACGAAGAGGAGTTTTCTCAGGCAAATATGTTTCTAACTTGCTTGAGCTGGAGCTCCGGGTCCTCCTTCTTTTGCTGCCCTCCTCATCATCCTGTGTTTTCTCTGTGTGTGAGGATAGTTTCAAGGGATTTTTTGACAGTCTAGAGATAGGCACCTTTGCAACAGCTTGCCGGGTCCTCTTTTGGCCAGCCGGAGACTCCTTCTCAGCCACCAAGTTGGAACCAGTGATGGGAGTAGAGGGGTCGAGATCCGGCATAATCTGATCCGGAGCTTCCTCGCCCGGCGCTTCTTCACCAGCCTGTCCTTCGCCTAATCCGACGTCCTCTTGTTCTGCCGGTTCATCCTGGGAGTAATCAGCGTCAGCAAATTGATTGTGCAAGTGACCGAGGGAGTAAAATTCAGAAACCTCTTCCTCGTCGTCACTCTGCTCCTCTGATTCTTCATCCTCAGGAGGAGAAGCATGCTCTTCTGTAGTAACCCAGAAGGGGTCCGTGACTTGTGAACCAGACAATGTCAAGGTTAGAGCTTACGCGGTTTAAAGGAATGAAAAATACTTATAAAACAAAAAGTATAGAAACTTACAGGAGGAGCTGGGTTAGGAGCACAAAAGGGCTCCAGGCCAACGTCAAAGAACCTATCTTGTTTTATTCCAACCAGAAGCTTGATGGAAGTCGCCATATCAGACTTAGATACTGGAGACTCAGAATAACGCATGGGATCAGCTAAACCGGTGTATTCATGTAATAGCCGATTCCTGATGCTCAGAGGTTGAATGCGCCAGTCCACCCAAGTTTTGGTTAAGTCTAGACCGATGAGCCCGTGAACTATCAAGGAAGTTACGCGCTTCAAGAGGGGCCGGATTTTGACTCGGGTTTGGCGTAGGAGTTCATGGTGCTGGTATAAACCAGACGTTCAGGGCGACAATCCGGAAGCGCCGGTTCACCTTTGGGAGAAGTGTTTTTTATGTAGAAAAAGGATTTTTTGCCATAACTTAGGATGACTAGCGAGGGGAATGCCTGGGTAGGCGATGTCTTTCTGCCTCTGAAAGGAGACACCACCACAGTGGATAAGCTCACCCCCGGCAACTTCCGGGTGTTTATTGCAATAAAAATACTCGAGGAAGAGATCTAAGTTAGGTTCCACTTGGAGGTAATCTTCGCATAGAACTACAAAGTTGCTAACGTTGAGGATAGAGTTTGGTGGAAGATCTTAAAGATGGAGACCATAGTAATTGAGAAGCCGGCGAAAAACGTGAGAGTCGGGTGGGCGAAACCCACGGAGAATCTGGGCTTCAAAGACAATTTCCTCGCTCGGCCTGGTTCAGGCCGGGTCTCGTTCCCTGGAGCCCTCCACTTTAAGTTCTTCGGGAGTAAGCCGGAGTCCTCCATCTCAGTCAACCGGACTTGAGTCATTTCTGACTTGCACCATTTAACTTGCATTACGGACTGGCCAGGCTTAGTCGCGGCAGAACCGGAGGCGCCTCCGGCCTTCCTCTTTTTTCGGCTCCTGCGGGTTTGGACTCCAGGCTCTTCTCCTTCACCATGTTCGCGGCGAACGCCGGCGATGCTCCGGCTGCGGCGGCGCGAGGGGAGGCGTGGATCTCTCGAGCTCTTGATCGGAGGAGGAAGATGAAGTGGAGGCTCGGGGGGACGAATGAGCCCTGGGGACCGTACGGTGGACTATTTATAGGCGGAGGCCTAAACCCTAGGGTTAGGTGGTAATTTTGCACAAAGGACCCTCAAGATTAATCTTTTTACAAGAAAAACGTGGGCATATCGGATCTACAGGAGGAGATTTTCTCTGAGAAAATGTAGTAATTGTGTGGAAAAAAATCTGGGTTAAATTAAGATTTTTTCTGGTTCCGGAGATCTGGGAGATGAAGACGCAGGAGTTATCTTTTCAAGAAATGGAACGATATGATCGTGGAGATAAAGACCTTAGCCCGTGAAATACGGATTGGATATTTCTTTGAAGGTTATCTTATAAAGGCAAATGATTTTTTGCCTGGCTTGCGCTCCAAGAAGTTTAACGTGAACATCGTAAGTTTAAACTTAAGAGTTCACGTTAACCTGGGGGCTAATGTTGGAGGAATATGTGAGGGGGTGCCTCACCTACACCTCATATAAACCAGAAACCACTTACTGGGGCTCAAGACCATTGGTCTGGTTTATAATAAGAAAATCCGGATTATGATGGTCACTCTGAAGAAAGAAATCCCGGGTTACCAGTTCCGTAACACGGAGAAGATATAGAACCGGCCCGTGGCCCAAGCCAGGAGACTCGGGGGGCCCAAGGCCTAGAAAGCAGCCCAAGACCGGAAGGCCGTAATCGGATCATGGGGAGAACCGGAACTGGACGACCAGGAACCGGACGTGGCTAGGACTCCGACCACGGGAATAACCCGGATACCTCTGTAACCCGGAGGTCTCGTCCACTATATAAGGCGAGGTCCTGGGACGTAGAAAGACAAGTTCTAAGCCAACAACAAGGTAGCTCGAGACATCGAGAGCCGGAATCGCCCTTTGTAATCGAGACCTTGTTTTCTAATAGTAAGAAGACAGGAGTAGGTTTTACCCTCAATCGAGGGGCCAAACCTGGGTAAACTCGTGTCTCTTGTGTAACATCCCAAGTATGAAAAAACACCCCTAGCATGTTTGTTTCATGTTTATTAAAGTATTGCATCATGTCATCATATTTATTTCATTGTTTGCATTTGTTTTAATTTGTTTTCACTTGGTTTGCATCTGTTTTCTCTGTTTTCACATTTGAAATTCAAACTTTATTCAAACATTTAATTCATACTTGTTATGTTACAACTCTCCAAATAAAATGGTTCAATTAACATTTCCATTTGTTTCCATGAAATAATAATAAAGCTCAACTCTTATTTGTTATTTAATAATCCACTTAATATAAATTGCTTCCAAAAACCCAAATCAAATCACCACACAGCACCAAATTGGAACTTATGAATATTATCAAGACAAATCAGCTCTTTGTTCTATTTAAATAATAGGGTTCACCCTATAAAAGGGTTGTTTTCAATAATATTCATGTAATAAATAAAATCCATCCACTTTAAATTAAATCACAAACAATATGTAAAATTTGAACTTCTGTAAAACTATCTTGGCATTTGTTTGTTGATGACCTAAATAACTTCCCCAAAATTTTCCTAATTTTTTTTTACTAACTTAACACCCTCCATTTTCTTCCTAATTCTAGGCAGCAAAAAAAAACTAACAAAGGAAAAAGGAAAAAAAAACAGAAAAGAGGAAACGCGCACAGGGGGGGAAGCCCAACCCAACCTACCTATCCCCCAGCCCGGTACCGGTTCGGGCGTCGTCGTCTCGCAGTACGGCAGGAAATCGATGCCTCCACGTCAACGGCAGCCTCCGTGGACGGCCCCCGTCGCCCAAGCGCCCCTACAAAACCCCCTAGGGTTCCCCCCTCGAACCCTAGACCTCCTGCCCCTAGCTACCTCCCTCCTCGCCGCCGTTCTCTATCTCTGCCACCTCCCTCACCTCTCTGAAGCTCACCGCCACTGTACCCTCTATGAACCGGCGAGGATCGCCGTCGGGATGCCTTCCTATCCCTCCGTTTAACCGTGGTAACGGATCCGCCGTTGCTCCTTGTCCAACCCCAACCTCTCCGTTGAGCCCGAGGAGGGCCAGATCACCGCCGCCATCCACGCCGACGTCGCCGGAAAACATCTGCCCCGACCCTCTGCGTCCCCTGCCCCGCCGGTGAGCAGCCGATTCCCCCGTTTCCCTTCCCTCTCCGTACTGCGCATCACAGCTAGCACCCGCACCCGATCGCTCAGCACCGCAGCGAGCCACGGCCGCGATGCCCTACTGCAAATCGCCGCCGGCCAGCGAGCGCTGTCGAGAGTTTCAGGTAGCACCTGCACTGAGAGGAATTCAGTTGGCGATATGAACTTTACCTTGGCTGCGTGCGCTTACGTGACAAGGTTCAGTCAGCAGCGCAGTGGCACGGCTCCGCTCGTGCGAGCGCAGTGGCCTGGGTTCGATCCCCAGGTGCCGCATCCTTTTGGGGTATTTTTTTCCCTAGCCCGTGGCCCACCTGGCTGTGACCGTGGTGGCCACGCGTGCTGCCACGTGAGCTGCCACGCTGGGCTGGGCCCGCTGGCAGTGGCCCAGGGTAGGCCACTGCGCAGTGAAAAACGCTCTGCCAAGTTTTCTTTTCAAACTAGGTCCTTTTAATTCACAGATTGGTCCTATATTTTAAATTGTTAATAACTTTCAAACTATAGCTCCAAATAATAAAATCTAAACATGTGCACTGCTCCAAATTAAATTGTCTATCCATTTAAACCAATTGTGTACTGTTTTGAAATTTCCAAACGCATCCAAAATTCAAATTCAAATAATTCAATTGTAATTTGCTAAATTGCATAACTAAATCATAATTAATCCAAATAATGCAAATAAAATATGTTTTCCATACCATTTTGAACCACCAATTCAAATATAAATTTTGTTCCATGTTTTGAATAATTAAAATTGCTTAAATAATTTAAACCTTATTTAAATCATTTAAATTTGCTAAATCCATAACTTGCTCAAATTAAATTATTTTTTGAACATGCAAAATATGTTTTCAAACTAGAAAAACATAACCTTTTCAAGTGTGAGTTTGAATTTATGTTTTGAACAAATAAAATTCAAATAAAATTCATGCTTGTTTTAAATTCATTTAAAACTTGTTTAATTTTGTTTAAGTCATAATAAATTCATCCTAATTCCTTTTTCAATATTTGAAACAGGCAATCCAACTAAAATTTGGTATTCTTTTCAAATATGAATTTTGTTATTTATTTTGCCCAATTTAACTTGGTGAAAACAACAACTATTTGTGTGATCCCTTTAAGGAACCAAAAATCCCTTAACTTAATAAATAAATTTCTAAACTTGGCAAACCCTATTTTAACTTGGTTCTATTGTTGTTATTTTGTTGTTTTCCTCATCCATGCATCATACTAATCCACTTTCACATGTTGCTTAATTGGAAAACAAATGTTTCAACCTAAATTCATGGGCTTTTCATATGCAACTCAAAATGGCATATGTGTCCATTTAAATTGTGTTACCATGTCAACTAGTTTATTTTGATGCATCCATAAAATTGTCATGCATCATCCCATGATTGTGCACTATGCCATGATATTGATTGTTTATCTTCCTTTATTGTTTGTTTGCTTCTTCTCGGATAGACGACGACGTTGAGACAGACGATACTTACGACACCCCTTCTGAGGATCTAGCCCAGTACCAGGCTACTGAGTTTGCAGGCAAGTTATCACTCACATGAACCATTGTGTTCCCTTCAACATTGGTTACCGATACTTTCCGTTGTCTATTTCTGCTAGCCATATGTATCGTTGCTTCTGTTACGAACCTATCACATGATACCCTTAACCCTGATATTGCCTCACCTCCAGTCCTATAACCCCGTTGCTTGGGCCCGTGTCTTACTAGCATGCTTAGGGTTGTTTTGCTCGAGTCTGTTATCGGTTACTTTTTGTTATCATATTTGATTATATTCTGGGGCTCGATGTTAAACAACAACCTGTTAATTTGAGGTAATAATAAATTGCTGATAAGGCATCAGCAGGAGGCCCGGCGTGGTTTTGAGGCCTGCTAGTGTCGACCCTAATAGGAAAAGGGTCTTGTCTACTGATCCATGATGCGCGCACTATCCGCATGTGGGAAGCGTGTATGGGCGCCCCCCTCAATTTGATTCGATTCGCATCTCGTCCAAATCACCACACTTAGTTCGGGCTTTCCATTTGATGCACACATATGCAGGTACGAACCCGAGGCCAGGGTGGAACTTTTGTAGTCGGCATTTAGGGCGGCATGGTCTTCCAGTGCTATGAGGGTCCCCTTTTCTTCGTGGGGCTCGATTAGCCGCGCACGCACAGCACGTGGTGCTTTGGGCTTGATGCGAAGAAGAGTTGAGTTGTGTTGAGTGCCCCGCTTGGTGGGAAAGGCCTTCCCATCTGGCGGGTTATTCTTACGTGTACGGCCATATTGGTGCACCCCTGCAGGGATAAATCTTCTCGAGAAGCCGTGTTTTCCGCGGTTATGGTTGACTTGGTGAAAGTACTGGCTAACAAGTACTCAGAACAACTTACACCTAATTAATGATAACTTGACTAGTAACAGGCTTATTGACACAACAACTTGATCCATCATTAATCCAACTGTGTGAGTTATCCTCGGATTGTTTCTTTGGATAAGGGGCGAGATCCAGGATGGGTTTGTGTGGTGGTTAGTTGTAGTTGGTTACGATACGCTATCTTATCCCCTTTCTGATAGCCGGAAGTTGTAGTATGTTCTGTAGTTGGTTAGTGCAGCCAGTTGCAGCATCTTTTATACCCTTTCTTCCGTTGATCCCAAGGCATTTGTGCTTGGTGTTGACGGGCTACACTTTGGTGAACTGTGAGTCTTGCTTGCCAGTACGTTTATGTACTGACCCCTTTGGGGTTGTGGTTTCCGCAGACTACGCTTACGAGGATCCCCGTGACGGCTACTACGTGGAGTTTGACGAGGCTGCTGACGAGTAGGTAGCGGACCCGGGCAGGATCCGAGACATCGTGGATGGGCTCCGTCTTCTTTTCATTCCCGGCTTCTTAAGCCTATTTGGATTTGTCTGTACTCAGACCCTTTGAATGCTTCCGCTGAGATGTAATGATGTTATGTTGGGACATGTGTCCTCTGGATGATTGTATTTGCTATCTCTGCTCTAGTGAGAGCTATTTGCAACTTATAACTTATTTCCATCTTTCGTGTCTTAGAGATATGTTGTGTTATCGTTCTGTTAAACGCCGTTGACGTACCATGTGTGTATGGTATGAAGTACGTCAATGGTAGTATCCTGATTTCTATGGGATAGTTTACATCGACGGTGAATGGTAGAGATTGGTTGTCACACATAAGTGTGGGCCTACTCGTAAGAGATGCGGGTGCCGGTAAGCCCCGTAATCCAATCAACTACTGTTCAGTTCGTACGGTGAGTATCCTCTAGAAGTCCGGGTGCGACAAATGGTATCAGAGCCTGTCTGCCTGTAGGATCCCCTTTTACTGGTCGTAGTTGAGTCTAGAAACTATTTTGTAGCTATATAGGAAAAATGAAACGTGAGAGTAGGAATTCTACAATTTTTCTTCTTTCCCCACCCACCCACCCTTTTCTAGTAAGGAAGTGCAACGTTGTTTTCTTTTCTCACCTAAACTTTCAAGTTAGGATTTCACGAATCCTGGTTTCTCTAGGATAGTTATATCTACTAGACCATAGGAATGGAGGTGGTTGTGACATGATTTATCATGTTGCCTACTCATGATTGAGAACGGAGGCGTGTAAGCCCCGGAAGCAAATCCTCTATCCCTTAAGCAGTAGATATTGATCCTTTAGAAGCCCGGATGGGTTTTCCCGTAGTACCTCAGGAGTTTTGGTCTCGTGTTTCCCGTTGTTGCTTCGATATCCTGTTCTTCTCAACATCCTTTTCGTCCGTTGAAACCTTGTTGTTGCTTTCCACTTCAGTTCTTATACCGGCGTCTAATCAAAACTTCCCCGATCATCTGCAGATGGATCTCAGGTTCTTCCCGCAGGTGGTTCGGATGACTCGTTGCGAGAGCACTGCAGGTTATCCGGAGATGCTGAGAGACATGGTCACTTATCTGGGGTTCCGTTGGGCACCAGAGTACCAGGTCTACGAGCAGCAGCGAGAGTTTGACCAGACCTACTACCAGGCTATCGTCTACATTCTGTCAGATGATGGCATGAGCGTTGTCCACCGCTACGAGGCAGTAGGTTCCACAGTGGATATGGCCGTGCAGCAGGCAGCTTATGTGAGTCTCACCGTCCTTCGTGCTGACTACTGGGGATTTGACGATTCTATCTATCACCACATCCCCCGTGGTTACATCACTTCGGAGGGAGCTCACTTCACTCTCTACGACAACCTGGATGTCTACGAGCATGATAACACCAGGCTGCACACCACCGCTCAGTTTGTGAGGCACAGTGACGCAGTGGCCACCACACTTTCTCAGGAGTTGGCTTCAGTCAGACAGCAGCTCTACCTTGCTTTGACTCGTGTGGCGACGTACACCACAGACTTTGTTGGAGATGAGCGCTTTGCACGTTTCGATCAGCCAGTTGGTCGTCGTCTTCCAGATGCTGGAGGTTACGGGCCGATCAGAGGTCCACTCCTCAACCTCGGTGCTGGTTACACTGGGATTCCACGATTTGGAGCACAGGGAGTCGACGCTATGTACTTCACCACACCTAGAGTCGCTCTCAGACCACGTCAGATCTACGTGGATCGTCGTTCTACCTACTTTCGTGGGCGTGCTCCTCACCGTACCCCTCGTCGTACTACTCACCGCCGTCCTGCGTGATGAGCATGAGAGTACCGATGTATCCATTCTTAGCTATGTTTAGTTATCCTTTGGCTTTCGAACCATGTATTGGTGTGTTGGATATTCTGATGTATTTGAACATGTGATGATGTACCTGTTGGTTATCTATTCATGCGTCGGAATAATCTCTCTTTCGGTTTCCAAGTGTATCTGTTTCTGTTGTTGTGCTAAAATGCATGTCTATTCAGGATGCCGCCAACAAGGAGCAACCCGCCTGAGCCACCGCCAATCACGGAGCTGTTGACTCAGATGACTCAGGTCGTGACGCAGATGGCCCAGATCCAAGCTAACCAGCACAACAACCAGAATGCTCCACGAGTCAGCATCAAGGAGTTTCTGAGTCTGGGGCCGAGAGCTTTCGTGGCAACACGGGAGCCTCTGGATGCTGATGACTGGGTACAGGAGATGGCCAGGGCTCTGGACATTGCTCACGTTGCCGAGGAAGACAAAGTCAAGTATGCCACCTACCTACTGAAGGGTCAGGCAGCTACCTGGTGGGAGAACTACCAGACCATGAGAGCTGGATACCCAATCACCTGGGGTTGTTTCAAGGATGCCTTCCTGAAGCACCACATCCCAGATGGTCTCATGGAAAGGATGCGTGAGAAGTGTTGCTCTCTCAAGCAGGGCAAGCTGGACGTCATTGGCTATCAGAATGAGTTCAATCGTCTCGCTCGATACGCTGGTGATGAGGTGTCCACTGAGGCTAAGAAGATGGCAAGGTTCCGCCGAGGTTTTAACCCGGAACTCAAGTACGCCCTCACCAACATCAAGTGCAAAGACTTCGAGGAGCTCGTGAACACCGCGCTCAATGAGGAAAATGGGCGCAAGGCGTTCGAGGAGTCTCGCAAGCACTCGCGTGAGGGTGGTTCCTCCTCCAACATGACCACCCCTCCAGAGAAGCGCCGCATCTGGGTGCCAAATGGTGCTGTCACTCGGGCTCCATATGCCCAAGATTCTCCAGGCTTCGCTTCCCGCCCACCCAACCCAGCTCAGATGCAGGCTCAGAGGTTCTCAATGGGGCAGCCAAGGCCAGATGCACCTCGTGTCGTCACTTGCTACAAATGCAAGCAGACAGGGCACTATGCTGACAAGTGCACTCAGAGGCAGCTACCTCCACCACCTCCTCGCCCCAACACCAACCAGGCAATGGTGCGTGCTCCCCCGGCTAAAGCCTTCAACTCCAACAACAGGCCTGTCGGGAGGACCACGAGGGTGAATCATGTCAATGTCGACAAAGCTGAGGAAGCTGCTGACGTCGTTCTCGGTACATTCCCCGTAAACTCTAACCCAGCTAAAGTGTTGTTTGATACCGGATCATCGCATTCTTTCGTGTCAAAGATCTTTGCGACAACAGTTAAACTACCTTTTATTGGTTTGGGTTCCCCGCTAGTAGTAAACTCCCCTGGAGCAACTATGCAAACTTCCAAGATCAGTCATGGGAATCAGATTCTAATTGGAGGTCACATATTCCTTGCTTCCCTCATTCTGCTTGGCAATTCTGACATTGATGTCATTCTTGGCATGGATTGGTTGAAGGCCAATAAAGCTACGATTGATTGTGCTCAGAAGTCAATAACTTTGTTCCACCCTTCTGGCCAGATAGTCTATTATCCAAATGAATCAAGTTCTGTTCAGCTATACACCCTCGATGCTAAACCTCTACCTCTACTTGAAAATGTTCCGGTGGTTTGTGAATTCCCTGACGTCTTTCCAGAAGAGTTGCCAGGGATGCCTCCGGACAGAGCAGTTGAGTTCGTGATCGAGCTTGAACCAGGTACTGCTCCAATCTCTAAGAATCCATACAAGATAGCTCCTCCTGAACTGAAATTGTTGAAGGAGCAAATCGATATGTACATGGAGAAAGGTTACATTCAACCTAGTTCTTCCGCTTGGGGTTGCCCAACTCTGTTCGTTGCAAAGAAGGATCAAACAAAGAGACTCGTGGTTGACTATCGTCCTCTTAACGAGAAAACCATCAAAAACAAGTATCCAATTCCTCGTATCGATGATCTTTTTTATCAACTTGCTGGAGCCTCAATATTCTCAAAGTTGGACTTGAGGATGGGTTACCATCAAATAAAGATCAGAAAGGAAGATATTCCAAAAACAGCTTTCACCACTCGGTACGGTCTATATGAATACACCGTCATGTCTTTTGGTCTCACCAATGCACCGGCGACATTCTCAAGACTCATGAATTCTGTCTTCCATGAATACCTCGACAAGTTCGTTGTGGTATATCTTGATGACATTCTGGTCTACTCAAAATCTGAGGAAGAGCATGGAGAACACCTTCGTCTCACTCTCATGAAACTTCGCGAGCATCGTCTATATGCCAAATTCTCCAAATGTGAGTTCTGGATTCCAGAAGTTGCTTACCTTGGTCATGTCATCTCTGCCAAGGGCATAGCCATTGATCCAGAAAAGGTTAAAGCAATTGTTGATTGGAAACCTCCTAAGACGGTAAAACAAGTCAGAAGTTTTCTTGGCTTGGCTAGCTATTGCCGTCGTTTCGTCCAAATTTTTTCCAAGATTGCCAAACCTCTCACTGATCTCACAAAGAAGGACAAGAAGTTCGTTTGGTCTCCACAATGTGATGAAAGTTTCAATCTCCTGAAGACTAAACTCACTTCTACCCCAGTTCTGGTTGGCCCAGATACTACCAAACCTTTCCAGATATTCTGCGATGCATCTCTCCAAGGTCTAGGTGCAGTTCTTATGCAAGAACGTCAAGTTGTGGCTTATGCTTCATGTCAGTTGAATGCCCATGAGCAAAACTATCCCACTCATGACCTAGAACTTGCAGCAGTTGTGTTTGCCCTCAAGAAATGGAGGCAATACTTGTTGGGTAACCGCACTGAAATCTTTTCCGATCATAAGAGTCTGAAATACATCTTCACTCAACCAGATCTAAACCTCAGGCAAAGGAGATGGATTGAAAAGATTAAAGACTTTGATCTCACCATTTCTTACACTCCAGGCAAGGCTAATGTTATGGCCGATGCTCTCAGTCGCAAGTCTTATTGCAATAATCTCATGATCATGGAAAGCCAACCTCCACTTCATGAAGAATTCCAGAAGCTGAACCTTGGTCTTGTTCCTCAAGGTTATCTTGCGAGCTTGACAGCCAGTCCAACTCTCGAGGACAAGATTCGTTCTGAACAACTTCGTGATGCTGAAATCAAGAAGATGGTAGAACACATCAAAGAAGGCAAGGAGAAATTCAAGTCCTTCTCAATTGATGACAAAGGAACTGTGTTCTTTGAAGGACGCATTGCAGTTCCTCAAGTTCAAAGTCTCAAAGATATCATTCTCAAGGAGGCTCATGAAACTCCTCTTTCCATTCACCCTGGAAGTACAAAGATGTACCAGGATCTTAAGACACTGTATTGGTGGCCTGGCATGAAACGTGAAATTGCTCAATACGTTTCTGAATGCGACGTTTGTCAACGTGTTAAGGCAGTCCATCAGAAAACAGCAGGTCTACTCCAACCTCTGAAAATCCCTGAGTGGAAGTGGGACATGATTGAAATGGACTTCGTCACTGGTTTTCCAAAGTCCAAGAAGGGCAACGATGCAATCTTCGTTGTTATTGATCGTCTCACTAAAGTAGCTCACTTCTTTGCTGTCAAAGAAACAATCTCAGCTAGCCAGTTAGCAGAACTCTACACAGCAAAGATTGTTCCTCTTCATGGTGTTCCATTGGAAATAAGCTCAGACCGTGGAAGCATATTCACTTCTCATTTCTGGAAAAGCTTTCAGGAAGCATTGGGCACCAAACTTCTGTTCAGCACAGCTTATCACCCTCAGTCTCAAGGGCAAGTCGAAAGAGTCAATCAGATTCTCGAGGATATGCTCAGAGCATGTGGTCTCTCCTTTGGCATGAAATGGGAGGATTGCCTTCCATATGCTGAATTCTCCTACAACAACAGCTACCAGGCAAGCCTAGGTATGGCACCATTTGAAGCACTTTATGGCCGCAGATGCAGGAGTCCAATCAATTGGTCTGGAGCTGGTGAACGTTCACTCTTAGGCCCTGACATTGTTAAGGAAGCCGAGGAGAAAGTTCGTATCATTCGTGACAATCTCAAGATTGCTCAGTCTCGTCAGAAAAGCTACTATGACAGCAAGCACAGGGATATGATCTATGCACCTGGTGACAAGGCATATCTCCGTGTAACTCCCCTCAGAGGCACTCATCGTTTCGGTGTGAAAGGAAAGCTTGCACCAAGATACATTGGTCCTTTCAACATTCTCTCAAGGCGGGCAGAAAATGCCTATCGTCTTGAACTTCCAGAAAAACTATCCAAGGTGCACGATGTGTTCCACGTGTCACAGCTCAAGAAGTGTTTCAAAGATCCAGATCGTGCAGTTGATCATGATTCCATTGAACTGCAAGATGATCTATCTTATGAGGAGCACCCTGTTCGTATTCTCGATGAGACCGAGCGTAAGACTCGCAACAAGAGCACCAAGTTCTTGAAAGTGCAGTGGTCGCATCATTCCGATAAAGAGGCAACGTGGGAGACCGAAAAGGATCTTCGCAAGAAGTATCCGGACCTTTTCCTTTCTCAGTAGGAATCTCGGGGCGCGATTCCTTCAATGGGGGGCGTTTTGTAACATCCCAAGTATGAAAAACCACGCCTAGCATGTTTGTTTCATGTTTATTAAAGTATTGCATCATGTCATCATATTTATTTCATTGTTTGCATTTGTTTTAATTTGTTTTCACTTGGTTTGCATCTGTTTTCTCTGTTTTCACAGTTGAAATTCAAACTTTATTCAAACATTTAATTCATACTTGTTATGTTACAACTCTCCAAATAAAATGGTTCAATTAACATTTCCATTTGTTTCCATGAAATAATAATAAAGCTCAACTCTTATTTGTTATTTAATAATCCACTTAATATAAATTGCTTCCAAAAACCCAAATCAAATCACCACACAGCACCAAATTGGAACTTATGAATATTATCAAGACAAATCAGCTCTTTGTTCTATTTAAATAATAGGGTTCACCCTATAAAAGGGTTGTTTTCAATAATATTCATGTAATAAATAAAATCCATCCACTTTAAATTAAATCACAAACAATATGTAAAATTTGAACTTCTGTAAAACTATCTTGGCATTTGTTTGTTGAGGACCTAAATAACTTCCCCAAAATTTTCCTAAATTTTTTTTACTAACTTAACACCCTCCATTTTCTTCCTAATTCTAGGCAGCAAAAAAAAAACTAACAAAGGAAAAAGGAAAAAAAACAGAAAAGAGGAAACGCGCACAGGGGGGGAAGCCCAGCCCAACCTACCTATCCCCCGGCCCGGTACCGGTTCGGGCGTCGTCGTCTCGCAGTACGGCAGGAAATCGATGCCTCCACGTCGACGGCAGCCTCCGTGGACGGCCCCCGTCGCCCAAGCGCCCCTACAAAACCCCCTAGGGTTCCCCCCTCGAACCCTAGACCTCCTGCCCCTAGCTACCTCCCTCCTCGCCGCCGTTCTCTATCTCTGCCACCTCCCTCACCTCTCTGAAGCTCACCGCCACTGTACCCTCTCTGAACCGGCGAGGATCGCCGTCGGGATGCCTTCCTATCCCTCCGTTTAACCGTGGGAACGGATCCGCCGTTGCTCCTTGTTCAACCCCAACCTCTCCATTGAGCCCCGAGGAGGGCCAGATCACCGCCGCCATCCACGCCGACGTCGCCGGAAAACATCTGCCCCGACCCTCTGCGTCCCCTGCCCCGCTGGTGAGCAGCCGATTCCCCCGTTTCCCTTCCCTCTCCGTACTGCGCATCACAGCTAGCACCCGCACCCGATCGCTCAGCACCGCAGCGAGCCACGGCCGCGATGCCCTACTGCAAATCGCCGCCGGCCAGCGAGCGTTGTCGAGAGTTTCAGTTAGCACCTGCACTGAGAGGAATTCAGTTAGCGATATGAACTTTACCTTGGCTGCGTGCGCTTACCTGACAAGGTTCAGTCAGCAGCGCAGTGGCACGGCTCCGCTCGCGCGAGCGCAGTGGCCTGGGTTCGATCCCCAGGTGCCGCATCCTTTTGGGGTATTTTTTTCCCTAGCCCGTGGCCCACCTGGCTGTGACCGTGGTGGCCACGCATGCTGCCACGTGAGCTGCCACGCTGGGCTGGGCCCGCTGGCAGTGGCCCAGGGTAGGCCACTGCGCAGTGAAAAACGCTCTGCCAAGTTTTCTTTTCAAACTAGGTCCTTTTAATTCACAGATTGGTCCTATATTTTAAATTGTTAATAACTTTCAAACTATATCTCCAAATAATAAAATCTAAATATGTGCACTGCTCCAAATTAAATTGTCTATCCATTTAAACCAATTGTGTACTGTTTTGAAATTTCCAAATGCATCCAAAATTCAAATTCAAATAATTCAATTGTAATTTGCTAAATTGCATAACTAAATCATAATTAATCCAAATAATGCAAATAAAATATGTTTTCCATACCATTTTGAACCACCAATTCAAATATAAATTTTGTTCCATGTTTTGAATAATTAAAATTGCTTAAATAATTTAAACCTTATTTAAATCATTTAAATTTGCTAAATCCATAACTTGCTCAAATTAAATTATTTTTTGAACATGAAAAATATGTTTTCAAACTAGAAAAACATAACCTTTTCAAGTGTGAGTTTGAATTTATGTTTTGAACAAATAAAATTCAAATAAAATTCATGCTTGTTTTAAATTCATTTAAAACTTGTTTAATTTTGTTTAAGTCATAATAAATTCATCCTAATTCCTTTTTCAATATTTGAAACAGGTAATCCAACTAAAATTTGGTATTCTTTTCAAATATGAATTTTGTTATTTATTTTGCCCAATTTAACTTGGTGAAAACAACAACTATTTGTGTGATCCCTTTAAGGAACCAAAAATCCCTTAACTTAATAAATAAATTTCTAAACTTGGCAAACCCTATTTTAACTTGGTTCTATTGTTGTTATTTTGTTGTTTTCCTCATCCATGCATCATACTAATCCACTTTCACCTGTTGCTTAATTGGAAAACAAATGTTTCAACCTAAATTCATGGGCTTTTCATATGCAACTCAAAATGGCATATGTGTCCATTTAAATTGTGTTACCATGTCAACTAGTTTATTTTGATGCATCCATAAAATTGTCATGCATCATCACATGATTGTGCACTATGCCATGATATTGATTGTTTATCTTCCTGTATTGTTTGTTTGCTTCTTCTCGGATAGACGACGACGTTGAGACAGACGATACTTACGACACCCCTTCTGAGGATCTAGCCCAGTACCAGGCTACTGAGTTTGCAGGCAAGTTATCACTCACATGAACCATTGTGTTCCCTTCAACATTGGTTACCGATACTTTCCGTTATCTATTTCTGCTAGCCATATGTATCGTTGCTTCTGTTACGAACCTATCACATGATACCCTTAACCCTGATATTGCCTCACCTCCAGTCCTATAACCCCGTTGCTTGGGCCCGTGTCTTACTAGCATGCTTAGGGTTGTTTTGCTCGAGTCTGTTATCGGTTACTTTTTGTTATCATATTTGATTATATTCTGGGGCTCGATGTTAAACAACAACCTGTTAATTTGAGGTAATAATAAATTGCTGATAAGGCACCGGCAGGAGGCCCGGCGTGGTTTTGAGGCCTGCTAGTGTTGACCCTAATAGGAAAAGGGTCTTGTCTACTGATCCATGATGCGCGCACTATCCGCATGTGGGAAGCGTGTATGGGCGCCCCCTTCAATTTGATTCGATTCGCATATCGTCCAAATCACCACACTTAGTTCGGGCTTTCCATTTGATGCATGCATATGCAGGTACGAACCCGAGGCCAGGGTGGAACTTTTGTAGTCGGCATTTAGGGCGGCGTGGTCTTCCAGTGCTATGAGGGTCCCCTTTTCTTCGTGTGGATCGATTAGCCGCGCACGCACAGCACGTGGTGCTTTGGGCTTGATGCGAAGAAGAGTTGAGTTGTGTTGAGTGCCCCGCTTGGTAGGAAAGGCCTTCCCATCTGGCGGGTTATTCTTACGTGTACGGCCAAATTGGTGCACCCCTGCAGGGATAAATCTTCTCGAGAAGCCGTGTTTTCCGCGGTTATGGTTGACTTGGTGAAAGTACTGGCTAACAAGTACTCAGAACAACTTACACCTAATTAATGATAACTTGACTAGTAACAGGCTTATTGACACAACAACTTGATCCATCATTAATCCAACTGTGTGAGTTATCCTCGGATTGTTTCTTTGGATAAGGGGCGAGATCCAGGATGGGTTTGTGTGGTGGTTAGTTGTAGTTGGTTACGATACGCTATCTTATCCCCTTTCTGTTAGCCGGAAGTTGTAGTATGTTCTGTAGTTGGTTAGTGCAGCCAGTTGCAGCATCTTTTATACCCTTTCTTCCGTTGATCCCAAGGCATCTGTGCTTGGTGTTGACGGGCTACACTTTGGTGAACTGTGAGTCTTGCTTGCCAGTACGTTTATGTACTGACCCCTTTGGGGTTGTGGTTTCCGCAGACTACGCTTACGAGGATCCCCGTGACGGCTACTACGTGGAGTTTGGCGAGGCTGCTGACGAGTAGGTAGCGGACCCGGGCAGGATCCGAGACATCGTGGATGGGCTCCGTCTTCTTTTCATTCCCGGCTTCTTAAGCCTATTTGGATTTGTCTGTACTCAGACCCTTTGAATGCTTCCGCTGAGATGTAATGATGTTATGTTGGGACATGTGTCCTCTGGATGATTGTATTTGCTATCTCTGCTCTAGTGAGAGCTATTTGCAACTTATTTCCATCTTTCGTGTCTTAGAGATATGTTGTGTTATCGTTGTATGGTATGAAGTACGTCAATGGTAGTATCCTGATTTCTATGGGATAGTTTACATCGACGGTGAATGGTAGAGATTGGTTGTCACACATAAGTGTGGGCCTACTCGTAAGAGATGCGGGTGCCGGTAAGCCCCGTAATCCAATCAACTACTGTTCAGTTCGTACGGTGAGTATCCTCTAGAAGTCCGGGTGCGACATCTTGTTTCCGCCTTAACCCTTTCGAAGTTTCGCTCAGTAGCAATGGCCTCGCAATCTAGTTCTCACATGAGGACACTTGTTGTGACTACACCACGACACTATCCCATATGGACCATATATTGTGATGTTGATCAAGGACACCATGGGGAGAGACTTCCGTGAGCTGCCTATGCAAGATCATGCTTTCAAGAAATTGTATGTGAAGAGGAAGTCTATTGATGCTGCTCCTGCTCCTCCTCCTGAGGGTGGTTTCTTTATGGGAGATGCTCGTGCTAGTGCCGCTGCCCATTCTTATGCCCGCAAGGCTGACACCACCTCTATTGTGCGCAATGTCAAGAAGTTGTCTTGGTTTCAATGCAATGTGCTTTGCATGAAGGTGGATATCCACAAGGAGCAGTATCAGGTTTACCGCAGGGACACTGCTTTGTCCAGCTCTCAGCGTCAGATACTTCATCATGTGAGCGGTGCGTTTGGTGTTATCCCCACTGACTTGGTTCCTAACTCGTACTCACAGTGGGCTTCCAGAGACAGTGCCCCTTGGGATCAGATTGAGGAGGCTCTTCGTGCTGCTTCGTCCAGTGCTCCTGTTGATGATGAGTATGATGAGGATGATGAGGACGTGGATGAAGACCAGCAGAGGGACGCCAAGGGTGCCTCCGAGACGTCAACTGGAGAGTCCTCTGAGCACTCAGATGCCTAGCTTGTCTATGGGACGTTAGCACCACTACCTATCTCTTTTTGGTGTCTCGATGCCAAAGGTGGATAAGTAGTCCTAGGCCTACGGGATTTGCATGGGTTCGGGCACAAGTATGTTCCTTCATCATTTATTAAGAGCTTGTGTCCATTTAGTTGTTTCGTTCGTGAACTATTTGCTATTTCTTTCGTTTGAACTATGTGTTGTGAGACTTGGTTATCATTGTGGTTATCTATGCTATCTATGTTGAGGATTATCTATTATTGTGCTTCGATATGATCTTCTCATTATCTCTCCGCACAAGGTATATCATTCATCTTTGCCTCAACATATTGTTTTGTCTACTTGTATCATGTTGTATTACTTATTGGAAATTACTCCCCTCTTATAGATTGTATTTTGCATGTTAGGCAAACAAAATTAATGCATACTTGTAGGGGGAGCAATTTCCATAGCTTTCACAACATGATATTGTCTAGTTTTATTGCAAATCTTAGTATTGTCATCTAACACAAAAAGGGGGAGATTGAAAGTGCATTTTGTTTTCCCGTTGGTTTTGTGTGTTAGTTAGCAATACTAAGTACATTATTTATCGAGGCGTTGAGTGTGCAGGTGTTATTTTCAACATCCGCATCGATCACCAAAAAGTGGTGAAGTTAGATCAATGAGATTTGGGACTGAGAGCAGCCGAATATTTCTAACCGAAAATTTCCAGGGCAACCGGAATTTCTGGTTAGGAAGATCCCAACCCAGTTTTGAGACAGAGATCAGCCGAAAATTTCCAACCAGAAATTTCTGGAATAACCGGAATTTTCGGCTGTGGAAGTTTGTGCTAAAAAATGGCTAAGGACTGGAAGTTGAAGACGCAGAGATGAACCGGAAATTTCCAGATAAACCGGAATTTCTGGTTTAGGAGCCAGTTCGGGATAGAATCCAACCGGATACTTCAAATCGGATTATTTGCTCCAACCGGAATTTCCGGTAGAAGTCAACCCAGTTCGAGTTTAGATCTAAAGAAAAAGAAGCTAACCGGAATTTCCGGTTCAAGTTTGAACCGGAATTTCCGGTATCAGATTCCTGCTCAAACGACTCTATTTGAGGAGGGGGTATAAATACCCCTCCTCTTCCTCCTTGAGATTTAGTTCGTTCATAGCATTAAAGTCCATTTATTGAGCTCACCAAATCTCTAATTACTCCCAATCCCTCCACCCAAACTTATTGATCTTCGGAGGATTGAAGGAGAAGACCTCGATCTACATCTTCACCGAGCCGTTCTTCATTTCCCTCTCATTCACTTGAGAGATTTGAGTCTAGTGTTTCCATTTGTGGAGAACCTAGACCTCTTGTTACACTTGGTGATTCTTGATGTTGGGAGCCCCCAATTTGGTTGTGGGTGCGTGCCCCAAGCTTGTTGTAAAGAATCCGATTCCCGCCTCAAAGGGTATCAATAGTGGAAGGTGTACTAGGCCTTTGTGGCGTTGTTCATCGGAGAATAGGGTGAGACCTCTATGGCGTTGAGTAGGCCTTTGTGGCAAAACTCACACCCCTCCAACGAGACGTACTCCCTTAACAAGGAGGAACTCGGGAATACATCGTGTCTCCGTGTGCTTCCTATCGGTTACCTCGTTCCCCTCTCCTTTACTTGTGCTTGTATTGTGTTTATCATTGTTCTTGTCATATAGGTAAATTCACCATAGTTGCATTATCTAGAGAATTTATCTTTGTGTCAAGCCTAATCTTGAAGAAAAATTAAAATTGGTCGTAGAACCTGTTCACACCCCTTCTAGGTGCCCATACTATTCGTTCACTTAGGACAGCTAGAGTTACTGTTGCCGCCTTCAAAAGAAAAAAATAGACGGATAACTACTCAGGTGTCACGAAAATCAAGGAGGAAGAGAATCCTTCTAGTTATGCGATTCTGGGATAAAACCTAGTGTTTAAGGACTCGAGCAATGAGAACTCACCAAAGATTATTTTTGGAGCGCGAAGCAGGAACAACAAAGCTATCGAGAGTTCTCCTTGGACGAACAAACCTGCGAGTCAAGAAAGAAAAAAAAGGTTAAAATCTTCATAAAGGAATGGGCCGCGTTTGTGTCCAAGCCAAACTCGGGGGCTAATGTTAGGGATATATCTGACACGTGGGCCCGCCAAAAAGAGACTCGCGGCAAAGGCATCCCCTCTCGTAAATCATGAAGCCAAAAGAACCTTCCGGAGGATAACAATGACCCGTTACCGTGTTGTTATTAGGAGACTGTAATAATTCCATAGTTAGATCTCGATTCCTAGTAGAACTCCACTCCGAAATCTTCAAGCCCTCCGAGCCGCCATGTATATAAGAGGCTCGAGGGACCAAACAGAGAAGAAGCAAGTTAGATCTCGATAGACAATTCGCCTATAGCACTCATTGTAATCGAGATCTTATTGATAATAGAAAGAGAGAAGAAAGACAGAGGTAGGTCTTTACCTCCCATTAAGGGACCGAAACTGGGTATATCGTGTTTACCCGCATCAATTTCGATCTCGACAACTCTTAAGTGCACAAGCCCTATGACCGCCACGTATATTCTACACTACTCATATTTTTTCCATAGCGTTTTGGAGGAGACTTAATCAAGATAATGGATCCTTGCATAGTCAAGCGGTGATTAGAGGGAGTGATAAGAATAATAACTAAACCTAAATTAATTATGAATAATCCCCTATCTCTTGCACTTGTAATCTCAGGCTGTGGGAAACCATCCTGTTATTCCTGGAGCGTCGCCTCCGGAATCGGCATATAAACAAATAAAGATCATTGTTTGATTCATTCGTCGTCAATCTCGTTTGATCTCGACCGATTATTCACAACCCTGGATTGGTAGGTTTCTGTCGTCAGGAGGAAGATTAGTTCTGTCTAACTCCTGCCTTGACAATCTTATTACCTACGCAATGGGTCTATTCCTTCTGCAGAAAGGGGTGCACGAGAAAATGGATTCTCATCGTGCAAGATTCTTTTGGGAGGGATCGGGACCCCATAGAAAATATCATATGATCAACTGGCCTTCGGTCTGCCGCCCGAAAGAGGTTGGCGGCCTCGGATTGATTAACTCGCTAATTATGAACAAAGCTTTGATGCTTAAGTGGATCTGGAAACTCTACCAGGCAGACGATGAGCTGTGGGCAGTCATTATCCGTAATAAATACGCGCCGGAGGGTGACATTTTCGCTAGCAATCCCAGGGGGGTTCGCAGTTTTGGAAAAGCCTACAAAAGATTAAACAACTTTTTAAGGTAGGAGCTAGACACCACATCAACAACGGTCGTCGAACTCTTTTTTGGACAGACTGGTGGTTAGAGGAGGGGCCGCTCTCGACCAAATTCCCCCTCCTCTTCAGTATTTGCGACAACAAGGACATTTCGGTGGAGCAGGCGATCTTAGGGGGGATTCGACTGCGCCGCTCTCTGGACCCTAGAGGCCTCGCTCAATGGGCGGAGCTGATGGCTATTACTCAAGAGACTCTCATCTCCCAGGGGCCAGACAGAATTTCATGGCGTTTAGAGAGCAACGGCATTTTCTCTGTCCGATCCATGTATGCTGCCCTCTCCCAGGGCACTCCGACTCCTTTTCACAAGGATATTTGGGAAGCTAGGTTCCCTCTTAAAATTAAAGTGTTTGCTTGGCAGCTGATGTTAGACAGACTGCCCTCTGGCGAACAAATTGCGTCGCGTCAGGGCCCCTCTAACGGCCTCTGTAAGGTATGCGCGGCACCGGAAAATGCCGACCACATCTTCTTCGCTTGTTCGCTAGCTTCGTTCGCTTGGAGCGTCGCGCAACAGGCCCTAGGGAGGGCCTGGAACCCACACTCTAGACAGCAGTGGCTTCACTTAATTTCCGCGTCGCAACCTAGAGAAATCAGACGCGGCTGGCTACTTTTCCTCGCCCAATCCTGGGCGCTGTGGAACATTCGCAATAAACATGCGATCGAGGGAAAAATCATTAATCACCCTGCTGACATTGTGTTTAAAACATCATTATTCTTACAGCTGTGGACACCTACGCTTCGGGGGGAGGATCAGGAGGATGCTAGACTTATCACCGCAGAGTTGAAGAGGATCCACCGCTCCTGTTTGCTGCTTCGCGCCTAGCCGCCAGAAGCCCCCTCCTCTGCCATCGTTATCTTATGTTATCTTATTGCTTTCGTGTCGCTGTTTCTTAGTTGGCGCAAGCTGTATGCCCAGCGTGTTGTCCCTTTTTATGCCTAGGCTCTGTTTGTTCTACTTCGGCTAAGCTGTATGCCCAGCTCTTTGTATCGGATTCTGCGAACCTGTTTGGCTTTGTTAATTCAAAGTTGGGCGAAAGGCCTTTTATCTAAAAAATTATTCACATTTACGTATGCATCTACCTCAGGCCTGCACAGCACCTGCCCGTCAACGGTCGGAGTCGACCACCGTGCACCGAAGCAAGCATATGTCCCTTTGAGAAAAGGAGCCGCGAAAAGGAAGGAAGCCGACAACGTATATACGCCGACACGCTCCTTCAACGACTCCACCACGCGCAAAACGAACCCGAATCAATCGATCTACCCACCCCCAGCCAATCCCTCTCGCCTCTCTTTCCTCCTCTGCGGCTCCGCCGCCCGCGGCCGGCGATATGATGATGCTCGTCAACTGCTCCGGCTGCCGCACGCCGCTGCAGCTGCCGGAGGGGGCGCCCTGCATCCGCTGCGCCATCTGCGGCGTCGTCACACACGTCGCCGCGCCCCCCGCGCCTGGTCCCCTAGCCGACCCCGCCCGGGGCCCGCCTCCGCCGCCTGCGCACGGGCGAAAGCGCGCCGTGATCTGCGGGATCTCGTACCGCTTCTCGCGCCACGAGCTCAAGGGCTGCATCAACGACGCCAAGTGCATGCGCCACCTCCTCACCACCCGCTTCAGCTTCCCTGACGACTCCATCATCATGCTCACCGGTAAAAATCCGCATCTACGCTGTCTGAGAAAATTGCATGGAACACCAAACTTTGGTGCCAAAGTTGCACAGAACACAGAAACAAAACATGTTTTGCAGCTAGCACCAGGTTTTCGTCTAATGAGTTGCAACCAGCCCAAAAAGTTGAATCAAGGGCTTAATTAGTCCAAAAAAATGATTTAAGGACATATATTTGACATGTGGGCACATGACCACTATACTGTATCCATTTTATAAATCTGTAGAATACCACAATTATTCCTTTTTAAAGCAGTAACAGATACCGCACATATACAAAATATTTAAGCATAAAAATAGACCTATATAAATTGGGTTAGTGATGTGAACAATTCTCTGTGTATATATACTATAAATTTTTGTTTTTGATATCAATATTTTGAAATTTCAAAAATTTCCGAGAAAAGTCACAGAAGTTGACTGACGTACTTTGAGATCCTGAGAATTATCAGTCTTAAAAGAGCTATGGCCATTATACAAAATAGTACCACGTGATTGGGTTGCTTAAGAAAACTATCAGTCTATATACGGTACAAAGGTACTCTACATAGGTTTTTTTGTTTGCAATTTATTCTACATATATAAGTTTACAAGTAAGTAAAATAGACGCAAAACATCAAAATAGCATTTAAAATATATCGATAATTGTGTTATTCTACAGTTCTACGGGAGGGATACGCAACAATGGTCATGGACCCATATCTAAGATATTGTTAAGCCCCTAAATCAATATTTTGGGCTAGTTGCAACTCATTAGACAAAAAACTGGTGCTAGCCGCAAAACCTGTTTTGTTTCTGTGTTCTCTGCAACTTTGTCATCAAAACTTGGTGTTATGTGCAATTTTCTCACGCTGTCTCGTTGCTGTTACTGTCTTCCAATAGATCTTTTTTTTTCATCTATCGTTAGGCTTAGGGTATGATTGAATAGTGGAATTGGGGAAGACTTTGCGTTTGGATTCATATTCTGCTTGCTAGCTATTCAACCCCATGTGTAGCGGGGAATGGGTCCCCGGTGAGGAATGGTATTTGCGCTAATTCTATCAAAAGGTAGTACATATCAGAGTATGGTGCTACTGGCCTGTAGCGTTTTCATCCAATTTCATTGAAAAGTAATTAAGTTGAGCTCAGCTTAGAACCAGCATATTTCTTCAAAAGCGCCTAAAATATAGGTTAGTTACTTGGTTTCAGTATTTGGAATGATCTGTCACATTCCTTATGTCGAGTTCTGTGAATTGAGATAGGACTGAAGGACTGGTTTGATCCACTAATATTGTCATCCATCACGAGCTTTCGTTTTTACACTTGATTGGTCACATAGTGAATCTAATGCAGTGAAATGCAAATGCTCATTTCTCTTTGTTTTTGGGGGGTTATACGATCTGTTCTTACAAATATCACAAGTATATTGAAGAAAATGAATTGCAATTACACAGGTAGGAACTGTCCAAATCGAATCTGCAAGTTTTACATGGTATTTGGGTTAAACATTTATTCTTCTGTGCCCTATACATAATGTTCACGTTACAGTACTTGATGGTGATGCTTTCTTGATATCTATCATATTCGTACCATCGAACTCTTGATCTATATGTGAAGGCTGCACGCTCCTGGTTGTACTTGTTAAGCAACCACAATGCATCATGCGCAACATGAGAGTTTTATAACCAAACTAGATGCACATACTTAAACCTCTAATTACAACCAATATTCTCATACTGTGATATGTTGTTGCGTTATATAAGTCTAGGTGAGTTGGTAACTGTAAGCCTTTGATTCTTTTCTTTTTTTGTATACTCTCTGGTATGTGCCATTGGTTTTCTAATGACATCTATCACACTTTTGAGCCCTGGGCCCTTCAATAATCCAACGCATTTGTTCTTTTCTTGCTCTGCAGAAGAACAAACTGACCCTTACAAAATTCCAACAAAGCATAACCTAAGGATGGCCATGTATTGGCTTTTACAAGGTAGTCAACCTGGAGACTCACTGGTGTTCCATTATTCTGGTCATGGAGCACAACAAAGAAGCTACAGTGGAGATGAAGTTGATGGGATGGACGAAACCCTCTGCCCATTGGATTTTGAAACACAGGGAATGATTGTGGATGATGAGATAAATGCTGCGCTTGTTAGACCACTACCTCATGGTGCTAAACTTCATGCACTCATAGATGCTTGCCACAGTGGGACTGCACTTGATTTGCCGTTCCTCTGCAGAATGAGCAGGTTCTTTAATCTTCTGTGTACTTTCTTGTGTTTGGCATGATAAATCTTTTTTTTTTCTGTACAAAAAGTTAATTGTATTCTGCCAAGGGACCTATTACCTGACTATCCTTGCCACAAACATGATATCGTGTTGGTCTAATTATATTTAATCCCATGATGATATATTTTAGCATCCTTCCTGCTTAAATTTTCTACTGGAATGCCAATTAAAGACAGCACCAGTGACCTATGTGCCAACTGTGTGTTAATACATCCCTAAAGTATTGTATAAAGTGTTATGCAATTGTCACTTGTTGTTTTAGTGTCATATATTCTTATTACACCATGAGCCTTTTCCCATTGCAGCCAAACTGTCCACGGTATATCAGTTTAAAATTTATCAAGCCTAGAATAGCAATGTGCTTTTTAGAGGCTAAACTGTGGCCTTGTGCTTCATATAGTAGACTTTGTTTTGGGTTCTGTGAATGCGGTATGGCTAACATAGATGTACTATTCGTTATTTATATGATGGGCTGTATCTACAACTAAAGTTTTTATCCATTTTGATACAGGACTGGGCAATATGTATGGGAAGATCACAGGCCACGATCTGGTGTCTGGAAAGGAACTAGTGGTGGGGAAGCTATTTCATTTAGCGGTTGTGATGATAATCAGACATCAGCAGATACTTCAGTAAGTTTTGATCTGATTCACTTCTTCGCTGTAGTATTAGTTGTTATCACAATGCATATGTGCTATTCTTCTGCAACTACCAGGCGACTTTGTTTTAAAGACGGTTTCCACATGAGTTCCTTTTGGCAAATCATGCTTTCGTGCCGTTTATTATACATACGTACTATTTTCTTGCTAATGTTTGGTTCACTATTCTGTGACATGTGATTTCAATTGAACTTTTTCCTCCCAGGCCTTGTCAAAGATTACTTCGACTGGTGCAATGACATTTTGCTTCATCCAAGCTATTGAACGTGGTGAGGCCGCCACCTACGGGAGTATCCTGAATTCAATGCGTTCGACAATACGAAACACAGGAACTGGTGCTTCAATGGCTGGAGGTGGTGCGGTGACATCTATCATTTCAATGCTTCTCACAGGGGGAAGCGCTAGTACTGGTGGATTAAGACAGGTAACTTCTGGGGGTTGCCGTATGCATCTGAGTATATTGCTTGCAAATCGTTTTTGCTGTTCATGTTGGCATACTAATGTGCGGAATCACTTGGGAACAAATTATTCCAGTTGTGTAGTAACTCATATTGTCGGTTTGGCAACAATACTGACTGTTCTGTCTATTCCTGCAGGAGCCACAGCTAACTGCATGCGATACATTTGATGTGTATAGGAAGCCATTTTCGCTATGATACACTTGTGGTGTTCTCCACTGCCTTCTATGATTCTGTCACGAGTCCCGGTTTAAACTATCATGTAGTACAGTTCATTGTTGAAATGGCTCCTCCATATACAGAGCTAACTTAACATAGTATGTGTCATTTGATGCTCATATTCAGATTACAGTGTTTGTGGCCCACCTTCGGGATCGTTGCAATGTGAGGGATTGACATTTCTTCTTTCATCCTGACCACATAATAAGATATAGTGCATGGGTGGAAATGGTTTCAGGTTAATTGACAGTTCTTATTTGTCCCTTTTTCCTCTGCATTTGAATATGGAACCAGTGCGTTTTTTTTCATGCTAAGTTACGTTTGGGTGGAAAGACTCCCTGCGTAGCACACAGTACACTACTGTACAGTCACTGACACATGGGGTCAGGCCCACCTGTCAGTGGTAGTAACTGCAGTGCAGTTACTGTAGAGGATCAATCGGCTCAGGAAGATAAAGGGCAGATAGGGGATGGGAATGGGGCCTGCGGGTAATTCAAAATGGCAACGGGGATCACCGGGGCAGACGCCCCCGTCCCCGCCCCGATCCCCGCCAATACCTGTCCCCATCCCCGTTAACCACGGATGCCCGATCCCCATGGGGATATCCATGGATACCAAACAACAGTAAAAAAAAATTAGGAAATAGCAGCGCAGACAACAATTATTTGTGACATATTCATTCACGCATGTTTTGACATTACAACAGCAATATATTAGCACAGACCACAATTACTTTGACAGATACAAACAACCAATACATGACCAAAAAACAGCAACACAAACCATGATCACTTTGACAGATACAAACGTTACATGACCAAAAACAGCAGCACAAACCACAATAATTTTGACAAATTAAATCATCCCAAGTCTGAGCACATAATTAATAGAATAAACAAGTCTCAACATCGACAAGCGACAATACTTAGTATGGATACAAGCAAGGTTCAATTCTTAACACACGCACGGACATGGTAATCAAAATGAACGAAATGAGGACTTGAAGAGCACATCCCACGAGCTTCTCGGTCTTCCATTTGCTTCATTCTTGAATTCATGGAGGCACACAACAAGCCTAATGATTATTGCAAGTGGAGAGTTCCTCATCCTGGTCATGGCAACAATACAAGATAACTTAGAAAGATGCAAGTGAAATCAGTAGAGAGTAGACGCGAGTTGAATATGTGAGGTACCATTGGTTCGTCCTCATCATCAAGACAAGTTTGAAACTCGGTAGAGAGTGATGAATGGTTGTCACCTAAAAATAACAAACGATAGTGTAAGCAACAACAAACAGCCAAGTAGCCAAGTAGTATAGGAGAAAAGGAGCAACAATTTCATTGTTCTTACCTAGCATGTCAGCATTAGACCAAGCCTGCATACACATTATAGCTTTAACCATCTTTGGTGCAAGCCTACTGCGGTGAGGGCTGAGGATTCTACCACTTGTAGAGAATGCGAACTCTGATGCTACTGTTGTGACCGGAATAGGCAAGATGTCATGAGCAATAAGTTGTAGAGTGGGATATTTTATCCCTCCAAACTTCCACCAATTGATGATGTCAAAATCTTGTGTTCTTGGCAAAGTTGGCTCTTCCAAATACAAGTCTAGCTCTGTATGAACCAACAAAGATGAATTGGTAGGTTGTGAAGACATGTACCGCTCAAATATGTCAAAAACTTCATCCTCTGGAGCTAAAGCAGTGTTCTGTGAAGCACTAGCAGCATTTGATGTTCCAGCAGAAGACACATCCTGGTATTCAACCAACAATTCTCAGAGCAATTGCTTCACGCGTGCAACTTCCAGACTTGCAGCCTCGGGCCCATAGAGAGAACCGTACAAAGCCTGTACCATATGGAGTTTGTATCTTGGGTCAAGAACAGTGGCAATAGCCATCAGACCATGGATATCTGTACAATACTTGTGAAACTTCTTTTTCATCTCCTCAGACATTAGTTGCATCAGTTCATACTTCTCTTTCATCTCATCAGACATATCTTGCATCATCCCATAATCAGGTGTAGTCCATTTGCGGATTGCCAACTGAATACCACAAGCCTTAGGAAAGAACATATTTGCTGTCCCATAACGAGGTTTCATCGTCTCCCGGTGAGATGCGATTCCGGTGATGCCCGCCGCGGGTGGTGGTCGATCTCAGGCGGATGAGAGGGAGGAGGGGCGGGCGGATGAGATGCTGCGCTGCCGGTGACGCCCGCCGCCGGTGGCGGTCAGCCTTGATCTCAGGCCGGGCGAGACGGGGTGGGAGACTGGGAGATTTCGGGAGAGAGACAGAGGTGGTGGGTTGGATGCAGATGCGTGTGGGTGTGGCGGCTGCGGGGTGCGGGGTGAGAAGTTTAGCCGGTTGGGAAAAACCCCCAAGTCTAGGGTTTCATGTATATATACTAGGCCTTAATTTCACTGAAAGGTGGGGTCCCGGGTACCCATGGAGTATCCATGGAGCCAATTTGCCCACCGTCCCAGCCCCGTTGGCTTCGCGGGTACCCGCCCCGTTATACTTATGGGGGGATTTTGGCCCCCATCACCGTTTCTTAGCGGATAAATCCTCACGGATACCCGCATTCACGGGGAAAATTGCCATTTTGATGGGTAATAGAGACGGACGGCAATGGGGAGAAGATAAAACGAGATCCCTGCTCTTAGCACTTCTATTGCGAACTAAACTAATTATGGTGGGTGATTTTTTTTAAACTAACCATGTCCAATCAAGATGAGCTTGTTTAGATGCTCGTGGGTTTATTTTACCATGCGTCTGTACCTTCAATGCTAATAGCGATATGTGGATGATTACCCGATTTACAAAATAAAAGCAAACATTATCTTCTATGAGTAGTTTCTAAACAACTACCCACTTACCCTGTTTCTTTTGTGTTCATGGTGATAAAACGTTGGTCAATGAAATTCAATTGCATAGAGAAAATTCTACCAGACCACCATAATTATGTGGGAAATTCGTAAAACCACTGGGATTCACATGATTTCTCACGAGTGGGGCCCATAGTCAGGTCCATGTGGCATTGCCTTGGTTTGGTGGCGACCCTTCCCTCCGACTAGCCCATTGATAGTGCCACACTTCCTTTTATTTATGCTCCTCCTTAGTTCCATCACTGTCGTTTTGCAGCCGGGAGAGCATGCACCCCCTCAACAAATTTTCCATGGACACGAACCCACAACCCCTCTTCCCCCCACCTTTGGCCCCACTGTGTTGTGAGGAGATCGGGTGGCTGGTGGAGCCGATGTTGAGCGGAGCATCGCACCTGGATAGGAGAGGATGCGGGGAATATGAGTGGCGTCATGAGATGGGACGGTGCCGGTGGCCTCGCGAGATGCAGTGGATGAGACGGATGTGCAGGAGACGTGTGAAATAGCATTTCTTGATCCCTAGTGTTTTGTGTGTTAGTTAACAATACTAGTGATTTATTTAATCAGGTGTTAAGGTGTGCATGTCCCTAATTTCATCCTATGCATCAAGCACCAAAAGGAGTGAAGTTAGATCATCTGTTGCAGTTTCAGAAGGTATCCGGAAATTTCCAACATTAAATTTCTGGGTAACCGGATTATCTGGTTTTGGGGAAACACAACGAAAACGGCTAAGAAAAGTTAACTCTCTGACACTAGAGGTAGCTGGAAATTTCCAACCGGAAATTTCTGGCAAACGGATTATCCAGTTACCTCCAGGGCCTAGATAAAACGGCTAAGGATCTAGCGTTTTCGGGACAGAAGCTAACCAGAAATTTCCAGCCGGATTATCCGGTTTGTGGAGAAGGACTCAAAATTTGGCCAAGTACCAGAAACTACTTGTCACTGGAGTCAATCGGATATTTCAACTGGAAATTTTCATCAACCGGAATTTCCAATTTGGTCAACTCCCTATGAAGAGCCTGATCTGGAGCTGTTAAGGCAACCGGAATATCCAGTTCAAGTTTGAACCATAATTTCCGGTTCATTTTAGCACTACAATGGTCACATTTCATGTGGGGGTATAAATATCCCTCCTTTTCTCCAAGAGATCTAGTTCGTCCAACACATTGAAGATCTATTTATTGAGGTCACCAAAAGTTAGATTTCTCCCAATCACTCCACCCAAACTCGTTGATCTTTCGAATTGAAGGAGAAGGCCCCAATCTACAACTTTACCAACTCGTTCTTCATTTCCCCCTCATTCACTTAATGGATTCAAGTCTAGGTTTCCTTGAGGAAACCTAGACTCCATTGTTGCTCACTTGTTGATTGTAGCAAGATTGTTGGTGTTCTTGGGAGCCCCCAATTCGGTTGTGGGTGTATGTGCCTGATACGTATCCAGCGTATCTATCATTTCTGATGTTCCATGTTGATATTATGCCAATTGCTACATGTTTTCTCCCTTCTTTATAGCATTTTTACACGTTTTCAGGGACTAACCTATTAACAAGATGCCAAGTGCCAGTTCCCTGTTTTCTGCTGTTTTTTATTTCAGAAAAGTTGTTCTGGAAATATTCTCGAAATTGGACCCCACGAATCCCGAAGTTCCTATTTTCCCCGGAAGCATCCAGAAGTCCGAAGAGGAGTCGAAGACGGGCACCAGGGGGCCCTTACCATAGCCAGGCCCCCCCTTGGCCGCGCCTGGGGATGGTGAGGCCACCCTGGTGGCCCACCGACGTCGCCCTTCGCCAATTTATTCCCCTCCGAAGGAAAACCCTAGGTACCTGATAAAAAATCCACGAAAAGTTCCACAACCGCTGTCGTCGTCAACCCTAGATCAGAGGGGTTCTGAAGCTGTTTCCCGGCACCCTTCCGGAGAGGAGATCATCACCGAAGGCCTCTTCATCACCATGCCTGCCTTCGGTGTGATGCGTGAGTAGTTCATCCTTGGACTACGGGTCCATAGAAGTAGCTAGATGGTTGTCTTCTCCTCCTATGTCTCAATGTTTAGATCTCGTGAGCTGTCTAACATGATCGAGATTGTTCTTATGTAATTCTATGTGCTGTGTTTGCTGGGATCCGATGAATATTGAACTTATGCCAAGTTGATTATAGTCTTTTTTTTCATATGTTATTTGTGATCTTGCACGCTTTCCGTTGCTAGTGGTTGCTCTGGCCAAGTAGTTGCTAGTGACTCCAAGAGGGGATATTTATGCTCGATAGTTGGGTTCATGCCTCCTTTTCGCCTGTGCTCGAGTGACAAAAACGTGACGGGGGAGGATGTGTTGTTGCCACTAGGGAGAAAACAACAGTGTGAGTGCCCGCGTGCACAATCATTGGTTACATTACACACATTGCTTAATGCGATTATCTGTTGCTTGCAACTTAATACCTAAGGGGGTTCGGATGATAACCTGAGGGTGGATTATTAGTTATAGATGCAGTTTGATTACGGTCTATGTATATTGTTGTAATGCTCGCACTAAATGTCATAGTAGTCATCATGTCATGAATGTGCACTACGGTGCAACCTCTATTTGTCAATTGCACAACTGTAATTTATTCACCCAGCATGCTATCTTTTATGGAGAGACACCACTAGTGAACCTATGAACCCCGGTCCATTTTCCTGCACTGTTAAACAAACCACTACAATTCCCTGCTTTCTTTACTTACTGCAAGCATACACCATTTTCCACAATATACGTCTAATCTTTGTTTTCAGCAAGACCGGTGAGATTGACAACCTCACTGTACCGTTGGGACAAAGTATTTTGGTTGTTTTGTGTGCAGGTTCCGCGTTGTTGCTGAAACCGGTGAGGCGCCATCACCACCGTCAGTGGCATCAACCTTCCGAAGATCCTCTTTCTCCCACTGGATTGATAACCTTGGTTCTTAACTGAGGGAAATTCTTACCGCTGTACTCATCACACCCTCCTCTTGGGGTTCCCAACACGCCATCCATACCAAAGAATTTCTGGCGCCGTTGCCGAGGAGACTTAAAATTCATCATCATCAAGGAATCTCCCCGTCAAGGCACCATCAAGGCGTAGCAAAGAATTTCTGGCGCCTCACCGGTCGCCATCCCGCAACGGTCGCCATCCATAGCAGCAAGAATTTCTTGCGCTGTTGCCGGGGAGAAAGAAGTCTTCGGGAAAGGGGAGTCTCTCACTCTCAACCTCTTTATTTTGTTTATTGTCTTGTTTTTATTTTTTGTCTTGTTTTGCTTCTTTATATAAAAATACACAAAAAAATAGTTTACTTCATAGCTGTTACTTTTTGCTTTTCTGCTCTTACTTTAATCTTTAATCATGATTCTACCCAAGTTTACCTTGAAAGACGTACCAATAGCTAGCGGTGATATAATTGGCAACGATAATATTGGAGAGTTATTTAATTATGCTAGTAAGTACAAAGAATTTGAGGATAGATCCTTAGCTGAACTTGCTCCAGATTATGAAACCGCTGCAGCATCTCTAGTTCGTATGCTGGAATCTAGGTTTGTTAACCTTAATCCCATAATATAACAAATGTTTCTCAACCTTGATAACATTAAGGATAGCGAAAAAAAGAGAGTTTATTCTAGAAACTTCGTTTAAAGAATTTGGTGATGTTGTCATTGAGGCTAGAAAAGTTTTTGACCGATTTAAGATATCAGGATCATGTGTAGATGTTAATAGCACACCGGGTAAAGCCAATGATAAGGAAATTAAAATACCAATATCCTTTAAATTGGTAGGAATGCATGAAGCTCTAGAAAAGAATTTTGATTGGATTGTTCCTGCAAACCCATTTGATGAAAGTAGTGTGCCTAAAAGTGCTGATAAAGGGACATCTAAAACTTCTATAGATGAAATACAATTCATTGTTGAGGAGATTTCTAAGCTTAATTTTGATGCTTCCTCACTTAAAAATACTTGAGTTGCTTTCTATGCCTAGCTGAAAGGCGTTAAAGAAAAGCGCTACCGAGAGACAACCTGTTTTATTTCTCCGTTTTTAACCCGTTTTCCGTCGATTCTTTCTGTGTGCTTTGCACCTGGGTGTTGTCTATTTCCTTAGCAACCCCGCTGTATCTTTTCTTCTGTGTGTTTGTTGAGCCAAGTAAAGCCTCTAGTGGAAAGTTGAGACTATATTTCGGATTTCTGCGCAGGAAACAAATTTCTACTGTCCACTGTTAAATTCGTATACAATCACAGAAAAATCAAAATGACCTGAATTGTTTTGTGCGTAATCCTAGGCTATATACGCAACTTTTCTTAGTTGAACACTTTTTTATTTGAGCAACAAAATATTTTCGAAAAAAATCATTTTTACCTGCTGTCCTGTTTTGACAGATTTCTGCCAATAATTGCATTTGCATATTAATCTCTTTCTTTTGGTGTTCTTTTGAGAAAAAGAGTTTTAAAAGAAGTTGTGACAGTAGCTAATGTGTTTATGAGTGTTAGGCTTGTGTTGAAACTTAACCATGTGAATTTATTATTTCGATTGCACTAACGTTGCTAATGAAGATTGTGAGAAGTTTGGTGTGAAGTAAGTTTTCAAGGGTCAAGAGAAGAGGATGATATGACATGATCAAGAAGAGTGAAGAGCCTAAGCTTGGGGATGCCCCGGAGTTACATCCCAGCAAATTCCAAGAAGACTCAAGCGTCTAAGCTTGCGGATGCCCAAGGCATCCCCTTCTTCATCGACAAATTATCAGGTCGCTTCTAGTGAAACTATATTTTTATTCGGTCACATCTTATGTGATTTACTTGGAGCGTCTTTTATTTTTTGCTTTCAGTTTGTTTTTATTTTTGCAATAAGCTTGGTTTTACCTAGCATTCTTTTATTGGAGAGTGACACACTCCGCTTTTTCATGGGAATACTTTGTATTCTTAATCTTTGTCTGGTTGCTGCATTTATTTAGCTCCTATTTTGCATTCATCTCTTATTTAGAGCCGTTAGTACTCTCTAGTTTTTATTGCTATATGCTTAGAGAGAGTTTTTGTTGTCTCATATATGTTCTTGGTTGGGAATAGAAATTCTTATGTGATAGTTGGTATAGTGAAAAAATCCGCATGGTCTTGTAGATCACTAAATTGCTTCATTTTAATCACTGCTGTTGTTTTGAGATATTATTTTGCTTAATGGATAAACTGAAAGGACTAGTAAGTATAAACTTTTAATGGTTGGTCTAAGAAACTTGAAACTGTGCCACACTTAAATTACCAGCTGATAAAAACAATGGTATATGATTGCTACGAGTGATACATTTCTGATCGGCCTTTTGTTACGCGCTACGATCGGGGTAGCTAACAGTGACTTGTCACTGCCACTGACCCTCTTGCAGTGATTTGCATTGTGCCTTGTAAAGATGATTTGCTTGCTGCAACCTTTTAACTCGTGAGTCTATGTTGCGCTTCCTGACACTTCCACCATCCATATTTTCTAACCTCTTCGGTACTGTGCATTGCCCTTTCTCACATTGAGAGTTGGTGCAAACTTCGCCAGTGCATCCAAATCCCGTGGGAGGAATTTGTTCTCCTACACATAAGCCCATATATTCTTCCTGAAAACATCCACCATACCTACCTATCATGGTATTTCCATAGCCATTCCGAGATATATTGCTGCACAACATCCACCTCCATTATGTTGCTTGATGATGAGCTTCATGGTTATTTATGCATACTGCTACACTGGCATGAGCATGCAGTTGGATACATCAGAGATATTCCATTATGAGTTATGAGTACTAAAAGTGTGATGATTCATTATAATATAGGATGTTGCCTCTACCGGTGAGGATATATATAAAAAAATGAAAAATCCCAAAAAGAAAAAAAAGGGCCAAAGAGAATAAAGAGAGAGGGGGCGCATCACTATCCTTTATACCACACTTGTGCTTCATGTTTAGCACCAATACTTCAGTTTGGAGAAAATTTTCATATTATCATTATTCATAACTATGTGGGGAATTTTACATTATAGAACTTGGCTTGTATATTCCAATGATGAGCCTCCTCAAATGAGCTCTAGGTCTTCGTCACCAAGCAAGTTGGATGCACCCCCACTAGTTCCATTGGAGAGCTTTCATAGATTTATAGCTCTATGTGCATCCGTTGTGTGGCAATCCCTACTCCTTGCATAGCTTCGTTTGTAAGACTTTTCCTTGTCTAATGACCAGTTTCAGCTTTATGAGCCTTTCTTCCATTGACCTTCCAAACCCCCATAATGTTTCTTTGCCATAACATCCCGGTGCCAGGGACCAACGCAGAACACTTGCTTGTTTTTAGTGTGCAAATAGTTTGAGATTCAAGCATTGCATCATGTGGAAAGTTTAACTTGATCCTAACAAGGGTTGTGAAGATCGTTTGACGTGCATGATATTGTTGTTCTTGAAAGCTTAAATCATCTCTAATAAACTTTGCATGGTTGATAGTCTTTTAGTATTGATTCATTAAAAGTTTTTGCTTCTTTCTTCTTATTTGTTTATGCATTACTTGTTGATATCAAATATAGATCACAACTTTAGTTCATTTGATCCTAGTTTACATGCTCTGCTTTACATATTATGATCAAGATTGTGTGGTAGCATGTCACCTCAGAAATTATTTTGTTTTATCGTTTACCTACTCGAGGACGAGTAGAAACTAAGCTTGGGGGTGCTTGATACGTCTCCAACGTATCTATAATTTATGATGTTCCATGTTGATATTATGCCAATTGTTACATGTTTTCTCCCTTCTTTATAGCATTTTTACACGTTTTCCGGGACTAACCTATTAACAAGATGCCAAGTGCCAGTTCCCTGTTTTTTGCTGTTTTTTATTTCAGAAAAGTTGTTCTGGAAATATTCTCGGAATTGGACCCCACGAATCCCGAAGTTCCTATTTCCCCCGGAAGCATTCAGAAGTCCGAAGAGGAGTCGAAGACGGGCAACAGGGGCCCCTCACCATAGCCAGGTGCGGTCCTCCCTTGAACGCGCCTGGGATGGTGAGGCCACCCTGGTGGCCCACCAACGTTGCCCTTTCGCCTATTTATTCCCCTCCGAAGGAAAACCCTAGGTACCTAATCAAAAATCCCCGAAAAGTTCCGCAGCCGTCGTTGTCGTCAACCCTAGATCACGGGGGTTCTGAAGCTGTCGCCCGGCACCCTGCCGGAGAGGAGATCATCACTAGAGGCCTCTTCATCACCATGACTGCCTCCGGAGTGATGCGTGAGTAGTTCATCCTTGGTCTATGGGTCCATAACCGTAGCTAGATGGTTGTCTTCTCCTCCTATTCCTCAATGTTTAGATCTCGTGAGCTGCCTAACATGATCGAAATTTTTCTTATGTAATTCTATGTGTTGTGTTTGCTGGGATCCGATAAATATTGAACTTATGCCAAGTTGATTATAGTCTTTTTTGCATATGTTATTTGTGATTTTGCATGCTTTCCGTTGCTAGTGGTTGCTCTGGCCAAGTAGTTGCTAGTGACTCCAAGAGGGAGTATTTATGCTCGATAGTTGAGTTCATGCCTCCTTTTCGCCTGTGCTAGAGTGACAGAAACGTGACGGGGGAGGATGTGCTGTTGCCACTAGGGAGAAAACAGCGGTATGAGTGCCCACGTGCACAATCATTGCTTACATTACACACATTGCTTAATGCGATTATCTGTTGCTTGCAACTTAATACCTAAGGGGGTTCGGATGATAACCTGAGGGTGGATTATTAGTCATAGATGCAGTTCGATTACGGTCTATGTATATTGTTATAATGCCGGCACTAAATATCATAGTAGTCATCATGTCATGAATATGCACTACGGTGGAACCTCTATTTGTCAATTGCCCAGCTGTAATTTCACCCAACATGCTATCTTGTATGGAGAGACACCACTAGTGAACCTATGAACCCCGGTCCATTTTCCTACACTGTTAAACAAACCACTACAGTTCCCTGGTTTCTTTACTTACTGCAAGTATACACCATTTTCCACAATATACGTCTAATCTTTGTTTTCAGCAAGACCGGTGAGATTGACAACCTCACTGTACCGTTGGGACAAAGTATTTTGGTTGTGTTGTGTGCAGGTTCCGCATTGTTGCTGATATCGGTGATGCGCCATCACCATCGTCAGTGGCATCAACCTTCTGAAAATCCTCTTTCTCCTACTGGATTTATAACCTTGGTTCTTAACCGAGGGAAATTCTTACCGTTGTACTCATCACACACTCCTCTTGGGGTTCCCAACACGCCATCCATAGCAAAGAATTTCTGGCGCCGTTGCCGGGGAGACTTAAAATTCATCATCATCAAGAAGTCTCCCCGTCAAGGCACCATCATGGCGTAGCAAAGAATTTCTGGCGCCGTTGCCGGGGAACAAAACAAACATACATAAGAAGACTTCCTCCCGCAACGGTCGCCATCCATAGCAGCAGTGCCTCAAACTCATTGTAAAGGCACCGATTTCCGTCTCGAAGTGGATCAATAGTGGAAGGTGAACTAGACCTTTGTGGCGAGATTCATCAGACAATAGAGTGAGGCCTTTCTGGCGAAACTCACAACCCTCCAACGAGACGTACTCCCCTCAATGGGAGGAACTCGGGCATACATCCTTCTCTTCCGTGCTTCCGTTATCGGTTACCTCGATTCTTTTTCTTTACTTCGTGTTTGTATCTTGCTTAGTGTTGTTTTTGTCATATAGATAAATTCACCGTAGTTGTATATGTAGAGATTTACCTTTTTTATTAAGACTAAATCGAAAAAATATTAAATTTTGAAGTAGCACCTATTCACCCCCTCCCCTTCTAGGTGTCTATACTATTCGTTCAACGTGAGCCGTGAGCGGTACTACGTGGTGCAGGAGATGTAGGCGACGCAACTGGCCGCGCGGGACACGAGAGATGGAGGAGGATGAGAGCGGCGGAGGGGCCAGCGGCACACACATGTGGGGTCATATGGTTTTAATATGAGGGACAATGCATAAATATGTATAAGCTAAAGGGGTTTTTCAAAAAAAAGTTGTGGGGTCGACTAACCCCACAGCTAACACATCGCTCCTCCACTGGATGAGAGGAAACGATTGAGAGATAGTTGAGAGAGCATACTTGAGGAGAGTTGATAGAGAGGAGTTGACAATTGGGTCCCTAAAAATGATAAAAAAAACAAATGTTTGATTTTTCTAACATTTTTCCTCCCCGGCCATCATAATCGTGCCACATAGGCCTGGCGGTGTGTCCCGCTAGTCAAAAATACTATTATAGTGACTAAAGAAGACGATTAGTGCTTTTTGAGTCGAACGAGCATAAGAGACGTGGGATTTTTTGAAGAAGAAAAAATGAGTGGTTTCATAAATTTCGCGCCGTGATTTTTTGCAATGTACTCATGCACAAGATGAAACCGAGAGAGTCCCTAGTTTCAGACAAATATCCCCGGGACATGTAGGATTCAACCTGCAAACATTTTTAATCATAGCTAATACCAAACACATACAACTTTCTCACTGAAACTTCATATCCAGGGCATCCGGGCGAGTCTAGATGGTCGCTATCCCCTCCATCTTCTTGCTCACCAACTTTGGTATCTATAGCTTGCGCTTCACTGGGGGGCCTCGAATTCCTCTTTGGCAGCGATTACCTGATGGTATTGAACACTTGCCTTGGAAGGCGCTGTAGCAACCACCGCTCCAAATGAAGCAACCCGATGCTGGATTTACGTCGAATCGCACCCGAAGGCAACCAACAACTTTCGTCAGGATTTACGAGTACGATCGAGAGATTAGAAATGCGCCAAACTTATACCAAGCTATGATACTAACATGTGACATCCCGTGAACCGAGGGAACACAAATCTCAAATCATATTTGAAAAAGAAAGTTGAGACGAGAAGGAACAAGAGATTGAGAGTAGATTCACTTTCTATTTTCTCGATGGCTGTTGCGAGAACATGACATTGTTATAGAGAATCTCTAAAGGACTCCTTAAAAGGGTGCCCTTTTAAGGGCGCCCTTTAAATCTGAAATTTAAGGTTTCAGATTTTCCCCGCGCAGAATAGGAACCTTAAATTGAGCTGCAAATCTAAAATTTCCATTCGCGGGAGATAAACATGCACACTAGTTTTGAGAATTCATCTCGGATCAGCAAGCAAAAGATGGCATTTTTCGATATTTTAACAAGCAAAATCTAACATGGCGCCGCCCTAACCCTAACAAGTCCAAAATCGGCTCACAGGAGCCCTTAGGGTGGGACGGCGACATCATCAGAGCTCACTCCTCGTCGGAGCCGAGGTCGACGAAGACACACTTCTGCTCCTTGGCCACGCGCACCAACTCTTATTTCTTCACTCGGAGCGTGCGCTCGTCGTCGAGCCCCTGTTCTAAGAGGAGGTCGCCGAGCTCCCCGGCGAGGCGGTGACGCTTCCTCTCCTCTTTTTCCTACCGCTCGCTGCTTGCCAGGTGCATGGCAATGACGACATCGATGGCGCCGTCGGGGATGAAGTCCTCCGGCCTGATGGCGCCGGCGAATCGCGCTGGGCCGTACCCCTCGAAGTCCTCCTCCTCCCTCTTTGGTGGCAGTGGCTGCGACATGCACGCGCTGGAGGAGCTCCGCGCCTCGTAGCGGCGGACGTGGAGGCGGTCTAACTCATCGACCTCGCGATGGAGGAGTGACGGGGGCGGCGACATGCCCATGTTTGTCCACTGGCGCGTGCTCCGCTTCCTCATGGCGTCGGCAGTGCCACAAACTTCAGCATCTCTGCAACAGAATCAATAACACACAGGTCAAAAAGCAGCGCTAAATATCGGGTGGTCGACCAAGATATTTTTGAGCTAGCTAGAAGCACCAGAGAGCCGAGTCGCTTTCGTTCCCTCGTGGGTTCGGGATCGGAATCACGTGCGTCCCGGGCGCATGCAATCTCGCAAATCCACGCACACGTCGTAGCATGGCATCTCCTCGCGCGGCCATGCCATGCCGCCATGGCAAAAGGGAAGGCGGACACGATGGTCCACGAGGGGGACGGCTGAGACCGAGAGCAAGGAGAGATCCAAGAGCAGGACCGTGACACACTCTGTACAAAGGCGAAATATCAAGCTCGCAGTCGCAGGAAGATATTTGCTTCCTGTAAAAGTGCAAGCTGGAAGTGCTCTTTTGCGTAAAATCCCAGACCATTTTATATTTTAAAGAAAGGAGGCTGGACCTACTACAGGAACTGCGTGCTGTTGTGGAGGCAGGCTTACAAAGCCTTACTTGTCAAGGTCATACGTGTCACGCATGGCCAGGAAGCAACCTCTGGTCGACCATGAAACCGAGCTGCTTGGCCCTCTTTTCCCCGCCTTATTTTTTCAGTCACGAACGCAACAAACTCGTCTTGTCCTTTTACGCAGTCGACTGGCGAAATGATGGAACGAGGGCCACAAATCCGCACGGAGGAGAAGAAGGGCCAAAATGTCGCCGGTGGGTGGTAGGACCCCAAGCAGGAGACGCAACAGAGCAAAAGCGTACCCCGAGACTGCGAGATGAGACGAGAAAGAAACAACGTACGTACACCGACCGACAAGCCCGGCCCGGTCCAGTCGGCCTCCGGGAGCATGGGGTGGAGGAGGTCGATCGATCGATCGATAGCGTGGCCGTGTGGGGAGCGATGCCGCCCGGCGCGCGGATAAGGTTGCCATGCCGACCACGCGTTTGTCCCGGTGCCCGCGCGCGGCCGCGTCACCACCGACTCGATCGTCGCCCACGCACCAGCGGATAGCACGGCGCTGTTCCCCTCGTACTCGATCGGCATGGTGAGTAGATCAGGGTACTGTGATAATACGCGTCCACATGTGACATGTTAGGCTGGTGCCATTGCGGGCTAGAGGAGGAGGCGGTAGGGGCTCTACCGCCCGGAGGCGGGCGATAGGGGGGCGGTAGTGGGGGGCGGTAGGCGGCGGCGGGGCCGCCCGGCGCGAGGCGGCTGTCGCCCGGCCTGCCGCCCGCGTTGGCGGGGCGGTAGCGCGGGTAAGGGGCGAGAGGGTGGGACGAGAGGGAGAGAGGGTGGGGCGGCGCGCTGGCGGGGAGGGGGGGCGGTAGTGGGGGGCGGTAGCAGTTAGCCGTTGGGGGGGCAACGGCTAGCTGACGTGGCGCCCCCCCATTGGTCCACGTCAGCTAGCCGTTGGGGGGGAGCGTGGCTGGCTGGAAAAAAAAAAAAATTGACCCAAATTTTCATCTCCAATCCTATAAATACCCCCCATATCCATCTCTTCTCTTCACACCATTTCACATCTCTCTTTCTCTCTTCTCTCATACCATCTCCGCCATGTCGGGTTGGACTCCAGATAACACCCTGTTCACGGAACTCTTGCAGTCCGACGGGTTACAACCTAGTCACATAGAAGATGTCTCTCCCACACATCGTCGGTCGAATGCCGGTTCTTCGCCGCATCCCCGAGTGTTGTACCCCTCCAACACACCACCTCCGGGGCCATATGGTCCGCTTCCTACGGGATATGGTTCATACCAGCATCCTCCGTATGCTTAGCACCACCACCTCCACCTCCACCTACAGGTAGCGGGAGTCCACTTCCTCCGTACCCTCCTACGGGATATGGTTCTTACGCTCCACCTCCATATCCATACGGTTCATACGCTCCACCTCCACCGTATCAGCAACCACCTCCTCCGTATCAGCAACCACCTCTATCGTCTGCTCCAGAAGGCAGTGCTCCAAGCGACGGGTCCGATGCCGCGGAAACACTGGTACCAACACTGAAGCAATATAACAAATTGCAAGACCGCTCAACCGCCGGCATGAACGAAGTTGAAAAGCGCAAACATGCCAAGGCCATCCAGATAGTGGAAAAAGAGCTAGGGCTGCAAGAGGATGACGACGACGACGACGAGCACGAGGATTAGATTTTTTAATTTTTATGTAATTTTTACAATTTATTATGCAATTTTATTAATTAGTATGTAATCGGTAACAATTTTAGTTCAATAAAATTATTTCCTTGCATTATTTGTAATGTTTTCGTCTCAAAAATATGTGTTGACGTGGAGGAGAGAGAAAACCTGATGTGGCAGAGAGAGAATCTTATAGCCCGGGCTATAGCCCGTGCACTGGCACCGTGCCCGTGAGAGTGGCGTGAGAGTGGCGAAAAACGGTGACATGGCGGGGCTATAGCCCGTGAATAGTGGGAGATGCATTGGTACCAGCCTTACCTGTATGACTCTGTTCTGCCTAGGCCTTTTCGAGAGGAGTATTTAACTCTACTCCGCCTGGGCTTTTGACAGCGGTTGACTGTGATGCAGGCAAAGGCCAAGAATCATCCTCCTCAGCGGTTGGAAGGAGATAAGATGAGCAGCAAGACATAAAATGTGATAGACGTGGCTGTTAATCAGCAACCGACGGAGTAATGGTGCCTAGCTAGCCGGTACCTTCACCAAACTGGACCTTGTGTTCCTTCGCATCTTGCGCCCAAACGGAGCGAGATCTCCAGGAAGGACGGACGGGATTGCCTGCCTCTGACTCTGACTCAGCAACCAGTCAGCACTCACCCGAATTCACTCGGAAGCCTCCAACCGACCATCTACGCTGTGTCCCTGTACTACACGCTTGATCTCGAGCCGACCCTGATGGTACACTGTCCTTTGCGTTGCGTGCTCTCTCGTCGCTGTCTGTCTCGCCTCTCGGCGCGTTGCTGACCCCGTAAAATCGGCAAAACTGCAGCCGGGTTATTAATCGCCACAGAATACAAATAGGTAGAGTGCAGTATATGCTTCGGCTTGTTGCGTTGCGTGACGAGGCAGCGCCAAGCGAAATACGAGAGCGGAGATTTGAAAAAGAAAGTGTGAAAAGCGGCGGGTGTATCGGGTATTCGGGTCCACGTGTTCCCGCCGGTGACTCGACGCCGCGTGTGGCTCCAAGTGGGCACGGTTTGATCCATACCACGAATCCGAGCGTCGACCACACCTCGCGCCGTGACAAAAGAGGGTTCGTGAACCAACTGCTCGGGACCAGGTCTCGCCCCGCCCACACACACAACCTGCTCCGGTCCCAACAAACAGCACTGTAGAAGAGTTCTGGACACGTCAGCGCCTCGTCCGCCCACTTGCGACTGTCCATCCGGTTCCAGTCTACTTGAGCGCAAACCAATGAGGCAAACGATCGCTTGGTTCTCCGGGCGTGCACACTTGTTGATCAATCCCTGTTTGGATGTAGGAAAAACACCATGGAATTGCCAATTTGAAATTTCCTGATCAAATTCCATTGTTTGGGGTGGTAAAGAAATTTGGTACGGAAATTTTTGTGCAATTCCAAGAGACACCCCACGCGCACGGACGCACCTCCCGGGACAATTCCGAGCTAACCCGCTCGGAAATGATTGGAAATCGTTTGGCCCGCAACCCCCACCCGCACTGCGTACCTTTTCGTGGAGCTGCGTCCATCGCACCGTCTCCTCGGCTCCTGGGAGCCGCCGCCGCCGGTGAGTGTCCTCTTCGTCTAGCTGCCTCCATCCTCTCTCTCTCTGCCTGTGAGTAGCCCGCGGCATGGGGCGCACGAACCCTAGATGGCGTGCGCGCGGCATGGGGCGGTGCAGGAAGCCCAGGCGCGGGTTTGATGGGCTGGTCGGAGCAAGTTTGGCGCGGCGCGGATGTTCGGGATGTGCCCATGCGCGGACGTGTAAGCGCGAGATGCGCCCAGGCGCGGGTTCGATGTGCTGGTCCAAGCAAGGTCGGCGCGGCGCGGACGTCCGGGATGCGCCCAGCCGTGGGTTCCAGGCCTGGTCGGAGCAAGGTCGGCGCGGAAGTCCGGGATGGGCCCAGCCGTGGCTTCCAGGGATGTGCTCTAGAGAAACAATGGAGGTTTCTCCAACAGTGACAGAGGAACGGAGGCATCTAGTACTGCATTTTTTTATTCGAGTTCCATACGCTCGTAGGGACGAGCCCGGCAGAGGCTGGTAGGAAAACAATGATGTATGCATTTTTTTTTTAATTTTTCCTTGGGGACAGAAGCTGGTAGTGACTAGTTCCCGGGCAGATTTTTTGTTTTGTTCTGTGTTTGCTGCAATGTACTGAACTCAAATTTCACAGCTTATTAGCCCTGTTGGATCTCCATCACCTAGTATATGGATCTTTTTATTTTTTAATTGTATGTGATCCGACCTGCATACCTGTGTTGCTAGTGTGTGTCACCTAATATTTTCTGGTCATACTCAAATTTCAGAGCTAAATATTGTGTGTTAATAAAAATTGTATGGGATCCACCTATGCTATTTCTTAGAGACATAACTTTTATCCATGTCGTGTTGTTGCTATTTTCTAGAGACAATTATTTTGTGTTATTCTTTTCGAACATGATTTTCCATAGTTATTCCTATTTATGTTGTTATTATGATTTTATTCGATGTTTTTATATATTATTTATGTGTGCAAAATATTATATAAAAATTCAAATATACACATACTAATTTTTCATACATGTACACATGTTTATATTGTCCAAACTCAAAAAAACATCGAATTCCATGGTGTGTAAATCCAAACAGGAATTGGAATTGGGTCATACCCTTTGATTCCGTCAGTAAATTCTATGCACAACCAAACAACGAAATTGGAATTGTAGCTCAATTCCTTTCATCTTGGATTTGGAATTCACAGGTCAATTCAATTCCAAGCAGTTTTTCCTGCATCCAAACAGAGGGTTAACCAAATCCAGTATCGGAAGGAACAAAATTATTTTCTTTTCAAATGAAATAATGTGGATAAGATAACGCCCGTAGAAACGAAGGGATAACCGACAAGACGACCTCACTTGGTAGCATACCGCCACACGCTTGCTCAAGGAAATCATCACTCCCTGCGCGTTCGTGTACGATGCCGAACAATTTCTGGAAACCTCTACACGCTTCTGGCTCCAGCCGACCATTTACACACGTACGTATATTATTGGTTGAAGGAATTATGCAAATATACAGGTGCGTATGCTCACAGCTACGAACTCCACCAACATACAGACTGAATCTTTGAAAATTTACAAGTCCATTTTTCAAATATAAATGGAGCTGGACTGGAGTAGTACGTACGAGATTTGTTAGCCGCGCATGCACGGGAGAGGATCTAATCTAATCCAAACAAAAAAAACTATCTAATCTAATCTAATCTAATCCACTCCGTCGTGATTTTTAATTAATAATACTACTAGTCGGCGATAAGACTAGTCATAGTGGGGAGTATCATACACAAGTATCATGCATATGATACTAGTATATGATACTACCTCTATAATGCATAGTATCCTATAGTAGTATCATAATATCATTCTATTTATTGTTTTGTAGAATCTCAATATAAATATGTGTACAAGATTTACATGCAACTAAATTTTCTCGTTTTACGTGTCATGATACGGTATCTACCTATGTTACCCTAACCATCTCTCTCCTCATTAATTACCTGCCACATCATATTTTTTGTGGGTCCAAGTTGCATGACACTAGCTATGATACCACCACTATGGCTAGTCTAAAGCACGGGGTGGTCGTCACGGGCACACGCCTCCTCCCCGAAAAGATAAGAAAACCGGTCTATATATACCGCCCCATAGTCCCCTCCCCACAGCAACATCCGTTCGCCCAACACCAACAGAAAAGTCTTCTTCACCGCACACGAACCAAGCAAAGCAATCTCCTCCCCTTCCTCTCATTTCGATCCTCATCAAGCATCTTCTTCTTCTCCCTCAAGCACACGAACCGTACAGGAGACAGATCGATGGCGCTGATGCTGCGATCTTCGGCGTCGTTCCTCTCGCCGCTCGACCCCTCCTCCAAGCTCCTCCACAAGCCCGAGGACGCCGCGCCCTCCTGCGTGGCCGTCCCGCAGGCCCCCGCCAGGCTCCGCGCCCTCAGGGCGGCGGCGCAGGCCCCGCCGGCGCCGATGGAGGCCCCGGCTCCCGCTCCCGAGCTGCTGCACGGCCAGGCCCAGCAGGCGCACGCGGGCGGCGGCGGCGGGCCGCTCCGGGGCGGGGTGCCGGTGTACGTGATGCTGCCCCTGGACACGGTGGGACCCGGCGGGAAGGTGCTGCGCGCGCGGGCGCTTGCGGCGAGTCTGATGGCGCTGCGGACCGCTGGGGTGGAGGGGGTCATGGTGGACGTGTGGTGGGGCGTGGTCGAGCGGGACGGCCCCGGCCGCTACGACTGGGAGGGCTACGCCGAGCTGGTGCGCATGGTTGAGCGCGCCGGCCTGCGCCTCCAGATGGTCATGTCCTTCCACCAGTGCGGCGGCAACGTCGGCGACTCCTGCAAGTAAGCAACATCTCACCTAGTAACCAGAGACTCGTTTAATTACCAGCATCACCGGCTACAGTAGAATCAAGCGACCACCATATAGCCCCAGTAAAGAAAACGCAGTTAAATTCGTTCAATTCGATTGGAATTTCCCTCTCGAATTGGGTTTCCTACTTGATGGTTTGGCAAGTAACCTACCACTAGTTCATTTCAGTTCAGTTCAGTTCAGCTTTTTCTTGGCTGTTCCGTGCACGTTTGGCAATCCAAGTTGCAAGGGACGTATCAGAACATAGCTTACTTAAGAAATCACATAATGATAAAACTAATTCGAATTAGTTGTAATAGCTTCATTTTGTGGTACTTGTAAATAGTAAAAAAATGGGGAACAAATGACTGACTGGAATTGTTGTTTGAATTGTGTTTGCAGTATCCCGTTGCCGTCATGGGTGCTGGAGGAGGTGAGCGCCAACCCGGACATTGTGTACACCGACAGGTCCGGCCGCCGGAACCCCGAGTACATCTCCCTCGGCTGCGACACGCTGCCGGTGCTCAAGGGCAGGACCCCTGTGCAGGTCTACTCGGACTACATGCGCAGCTTCCGCGACAGGTTCAGCGGCTACCTCGGCACCGTCATCGCCGAGATCCAGGTCGGCCTGGGGCCCTGCGGCGAGCTCAGGTATCCTTCCTACCCGGAGGCCGACGGGACATGGCGCTTCCCGGGCATCGGCGAGTTCCAGTGCTACGACAAGTATATGCGTGCGTCGCTGCAGTCAGCGGCGGTGGCGGCGGGGCACGAGAACTGGGGGACCAGCGGGCCGCACGACGCCGGCGAGTACAAGCAGTTCCCGGAGGAGACGGGCTTCTTCCGGCGGGACGGCACGTGGAGCACCGAGTACGGCCACTTCTTCCTCGAGTGGTACTCCGGTATGCTCCTGGAGCACGGCGACCGCGTGCTGGCCGCCGCCGAGGCCATCTTCCGCGGCACGGGCGCCACGCTCTCCGCCAAGGTCGCCGGCATCCACTGGCACTACCGCACCCGCTCCCACGCCGCCGAGCTCACCGCGGGGTACTACAACACGCGGCACCACGACGGGTACGAGCCCATCGCGCGGATGCTGGCCAGGCACGGCGCCGTGCTCAACTTCACGTGCATGGAGATGAAGGACGAGCAGCAGCCGGGCCACGCCGGCTGCTCGCCGGAGCTCCTGGTGCAGCAGGTCAGGGCCGCGGCGCAGAATGCGCGCGTGGAGCTCGCCGGCGAGAACGCGCTGGAGCGGTACGACGAGGGAGCGTTCGCGCAGGTGGCCTCCACTGCCGCGTCCGCTGGGCTGAGCGCCTTCACCTACCTGCGCATGAACAGGAACCTGTTCGACGGCGACAACTGGCGGCGGTTCGTCGCGTTCGTGAAGACCATGGCGGACGGCGGCGCGACGACCGCGCTGCCGAGGTGCGATACTGGGCACTCGGACCTGTACGTCGGGTTCCTTGACGCCGCCAAGGAGCGGAGGGCGCCGGAGGCCGAGGCTGCCGCGGCGTTGTAGGGAGTTCGTTTGTACACACCCTTGTTGTGTATACGTACGGTGTGGTACTACTTGCGTCGGTTTTCGAGACGGGAGGCCGGGAGCTTGTACTGTACAGGATGATCGGGGGACATTGCAGGTTACAGAATTTTATGCTGTAATCGAGCATTGGTGCTTAGGCCAACGTCGGTTTCTTTTTTCCATTATGGAATGTTTGGAGCGCGAGACTTCCGTAGGGAACATACTGCTTCCTTCGGCTATGTATCGTGGCCCTTCCTGCAGCTATCTTCCTCTAAGCTCGCGTCCCATCTGGGCTCTGGCTCCTCAAATTAGGGCCTCGATTCACAGATTTTAAACTCTCTCTCCGATCTATAAAAAATCTGATCCATAAAAGTGTCGCTCATTTTGTACTAAGTTAGAACAATCTTTGTACTAAGTGAGCGAGCGACACTATGGATCGGAGGGAGTAGAAAAATTGTAGGATTACAGACACTCGCTCCAATTGTACAGGATTTGATATGCACAAGTGCAGAAATTTTTGTTTGATTCCGTAATAAGAAAAGGAAAGAATTATGAAAAATAGGCTTGAGTCGATGTTAGATATCCTATGAAATCTAGTGCAAAGGATTTCTTAACAAAAGTTGCTATGAGCTTAATCCTACAAATCATAGGAAAAAAATTAAGATATGAATCCGACAAATTTCCTACGCAAATCCTTTGAGTCAAAGAAGTCTTCAACATTTTGTTGTTTTGTTTCTCTCCTAGGGCTTAGGCAATCTCCAAGGCAACCGTCCATGCCTAGGGCTTGAAGCATCCTTTGGGGTGCGCTCGTGGACGTCTCTCTATTCATGCCTTTCCTCTCTCCTGTGAAGTCCTAACCCAGGGCGTATCATTTTTCATAGAAATTTCGTTACCAACATATCGGTTCAATCTATTGAAAATCTAGTACACTATCGGCTATAGTAGGGCTGAAACACTCCTTTTAGCCCGCCACAATTGAAAAGATGTTTTCGGTCCTACTACTGCCGAAAAGATCTAATTGACCACTAATCTTGGGCACTAGCCGACAAGTTAACTTGTCGTGTAAACGTAGCGCCGATTAATGTTTTCGGCTTGGCTCTGGCCGAAAAGTGTATCTTTAGCGTGATGGCCCCCTCTCTCTATTCATCGTCATTCCCGCCATATATCTACTGTCCATTTGGTTCTCAACCCATTTCTCCGGCCATTTAGCCTCTTCCCGCCATATTTCTCTTGTCCACTATATTCCCACCATCTACAAATATCACAAGCCTTAGTCTTGCTTTTCAGACTAATTTGTTGTATGCTTGATGACCGACTTTTTCGGGTCATGGACATAGTCAGCATTACTGGATAGTATTGTTGGAAGGGAACAATATGACTAGGTATACTCTGATAGTTGATATGCCAAGAGATTTCATTGCGATGCATTTTGTCCTTAGTGACATATCACAACACGGTTATATTACGACATATCCTTTGACCAGGAGGTTATTGGAGTTGTATATTCTAGAGGTTTTACTTTGGTACTATCAGGTGTCACACCGTAAAATTGGTGAACAAAACGACAACCACTAGGTAATTCTTAAGTAGTATATTACCTCGATGTTCTGAGATGAGAATTACTCCTCCGTAGAAAGAGAGATACAAATCTGGGCCCACTCGATATTCTTTAATCCATATGTTCTACAAACAATGCATGATGACGATACATCATGTGGGATATAGTAATGCAGTAACAAGTAAAATTAAGCTTACCATTTAAACGAGATAAGACAAATGTATAGTGAATCAAAGATTGTTTCACGGAATTACCGGAATTCTTGACCTCGGATAAGTTCGGTATCGCGAGTAATAGGAATATTGTATAATAACCAACAGGTTCAACAGGGTGTCTTTCGCATAGTGAGTGGGAGTCAATATGGGTGTCCATGACTGCTCTATTGATTATTGAGATGGAAAGAATTTCCGGTATCATGTCTACGCCCTATCAAACCTGTAGGCGTAACACTCTTAAGTTAGGTTTGGTTTTATGTGCATATTGCTAGGTCCGGGTCAACAAGTAGTATCATCAGAATGGTGTATCCGCGTGTAGATATATTATATATATCAGAGAGAATTTATAAAGAGGGAATTGGATGTCCCAAAGTTTGACCAGCCTAGGAAGAGTAGTCAGAGACAATTCGCTAATATGGAGCAGTTTATATCGGCTTTATAATAGAAACAATTTCTATTACTGTCAAAATTTATTCCGAAGAATTTCTGAGAGAGAAAATTAATTTTCACGCTTTCCGGAGCATGTGTAGGGGTACATGAGATGCACCGGGATGTTGGAAATATATTTCTGACATCTTTAAACAAATTCGATGATATTATCTATAGGGTTTGTGGGTTATTGGAAGAATTTCTGGCAAAAACCGAGAACGGGGGAAGTGCTGAAGGCGGCAGAGCTGCCCCCATGGCCGAACCCATCAATTGGGGGCTGCCATGTGGGCCTAAGGGCCACATACCTAGCTGCACCACTCCAACCTACACTTTCCTATTTGGTTTCAAAGAGAAATTGAAAAATCGAAGGAAAAGGAAAGGGAAAACGGGGAGAGGGAAATGACTCCCCCCAAGGAAAGGACTCCTAGTCCAACTAGGAGTCCAATCCGAGTTGGGGGAGTGATACATCCAAAACGTATCTCCTTTTCCGAACACTTCTCTTATTGTTTGCCTCTAAACTTGTGAGTTTTGGATACCACTAACATGGACTAACGCTGTTTTCAGCAGAATTACCTTGGTGTCTCTTTTTTGTGCAGAAAAATCAACTTTCGGGAAATTGCAGAAAAATCAACTTTCGGGACCCAATTAAGCTTATATAACCAGAACACACCGGGAGTCAGAAGGACGCCTGGAGGGGGGGCAGGAGTGGCCCAGACCACCCCTGGGCGCGCCCCCTAGGCCGCACCGCCTGGTGGTGTGGGGGCCACCTCCACCCCCTCGGGCTCCCCTTTCGACTACATATGCCCCGTAAACCTAAAACGCGAGGGGGTTCGTCATATTCCACAGAAACACAACAGAGCGATGCCTCCACCTTGAAATTCAATTCGTGGATTAGAAGCTCTTGTTCTAGCGCCCTGTCGGGATGGGGATTCGAAGGAGATCATCACCATCGACACCGCCTGATGAGGGGATAGTAACCCGGTATACCAATTCAAAGGTGTGATTCGGCCCAAAACGGCGGCTGGACCGGATCCGGCTAAGGACAAAGAAACTTCTGGAAGGCCCAAAGCTTGTAATGCTTGTAACCCGGATTGTGGGTTACGGTAAGGAAAGTTAGAGTTTGTATGCAGAGTTCGAGTAGGGCTCAGGATGCGCCTTGTAGGGCAAGCCAAGGGGGGTATGGGTGCTATATAAACCAACCCCTGGGCTCAGCCTGAGAGAGATTCAAGTCATAGTTGTAACACCTGTTATCGGGTATCCAGTATAATTCGTATTGAGATCCGGCGAGTTATTTTCCGGTTCTTAGATTGCTTTTCGCCATGTCTTCCTTCGAGCTAAACCCTCTCCCAAATACCTGTGTCGACTTGCCCCAAGATCAGTTACCCCAGGTAACATCTGCCGTGATTATCCCACGACAGTTGGCGCCCACCGTGGGGCCTGCGTCCAAAGGTGTTTACATCACGGGAGAAGCTCGGAAGGGCATGAAGAACCTCATCGTCGGAGAAATCTACGTCAACAGCAAAGGAGAGAAGATGGTAGACGATTCTGGCTGGGGGCCAGAGTCGGATCACCTCGAAACCGGATCCGTCGTGACAGTCGGCAGCATCAACGTCTTCATCGGTATGGTATGTACTTCCAGTTCGAATCGTGATAATCTTGGATCTGATTCTGTGTCAGGGGAAGACACGTATGTCCAATCGGAAAAAGAAGAGTCGATTGGAACAACGGGTCAGATAGAGAGGGAGGATGATACCGAGTCTATACGGGATTTATCGGAGGATCGATATGAGAAGGAAAACAGCGAGGAAGAACAATACGAATCTACACCGGGCATCATGCGCCGGGTTGCAGTTTATGCGGCTCCCGCGATCAATCTCAATCAAGAAAACGCAGCCGCGGCGCCAGTCGGGGCGGCTCAGGCAGTGGCCCAGCAGCAAGGTACAGTTGACCCGGTCTTGGTCCAGGTCGATGGAGAGTCGGCATCAGTCACCAGTCGCCCAGCAGACGAGGAGCGACACGCAAATATGTTTGGGTTCCAAGCAAACCGGACACCGGGGGCGGGCCCCTCGAATCCGCGCCACCCGGCTCTGTTTGATAATAATTTGATCTTGGACCCCACAGTCTTGGCCACAGTTATTACCCCAGAAAACGCGGCAGAGCGCGTAAGAGACCTGGACGTGGCTCGTCGTGCATTGGAGCAGCAAAGAAGGCAAGTAGAAGCAGAAAGGCAGGGGATGGCCGCGCGGCAGCGCGAATTGGATGATCGAGAGACCCGGCTCCGGGAGGAAACGACAAGGATGCACCAAAGGCACCGAACTATGTTGCCGGCAACAGGAGGGGTTATTAACCCGACTGCCCTGGTGTTCACGCCTCAAGATCAGCCGATTCCACCGGTGAACCAAGGGACCATACCGCGACCGTCAACAGGAGCACAGCCGGTAAACGCGCCAGCCGGGTTACCTTTGCCACAGACGGGGGTAACGGCCGGCAATACCATGCCACCACCACCATCACGATTCCACACACCAGCAGGCCATTACAACAATCCCATGGACAACGTGTACGCAGCAACGCTCGCATTAAACCAGATTCCTGTAGGAGATTCGCCTCATGCAGAAGGAACCCGACGAGCGATCGATCTGCTACACACCGCGGTAGCACAGCAAGCCAATTATCCGGATCATAGAAGCGGAATGCATGGGACGCCGTACGTCAGTCAGCAACAGGGCAATGTCCAAGCAAGTGCGGCACGACGAAGGGAAGAGCAACAGCAAATGCCGCCTCCACCGCGTATCCAGACAGTACCAGTAGTATCAGCAGCGCAGGCGGTGGTGGACAGTTCCAGGGCCAGAAGAGCCGGGGCCGGGTCTGCAGGGCACGAGTTGCCGGTGGCGCCGCACCTCGTGGCACCCCCAGCCGGGTCGCGTGTCTCCCGAGTAAGACCAGCCCCAACCACCCTGGCGGGACCCAAGTGCCTCTCGGACGATATCAGAGCAGAACCTTACCCGGAGAAGTTCAAAGAACCGGGGAAAGTAGTAAATTATGAGCCAACAATGGATCCAGAAACGTGGCTGAGCAGCTACGAGATGGCGATGTCAATTCGCAACGCATCCGAGAATCTCCAAGCCAAATTCATGTACTTAATGATGTCAGAGGGAGCAGCAAAGTTATGGTTCACCAATTTACCGGAAAAGTCGATCAAATCGTGGGAGGAGCTAAAGACCGCATTTATCAAGCACTTTCATGGGACATGCAGAAAGTTATTTACTATTGATGATTTAGAAAGATGCGTTCAGAAGAAAGGAGAGTCAGCACGCAGCTGGGTACGCCGGGTTATGGAGATACTCCACTCGTCTACAGATATCCAGCCTAAGGACGCGCTACAAGCTATGGCAAAAACATGTAAGTATGTTCCTTTAGTGCAAAAGCTAACTCGCATGAAATCTAGTAGGAATGCAGCGGAGGTTACGATGGGAGAGTTAATGGATGCGTGCAACAAACACGCTGCAACGGATACCACAGAGGAGGAAGTTGATGACAAGAAAGCAAAAGCAAACACAAGTAGCAGTGGGAAAACCGGCAATGGATCGGCGCCAAACAATAATGGAAATAGCCAGAACAAACGCCCGTTTGAAGGGAATTCCGAGTTTGTAGCCAACACGGAGGCCGGGTCTTCAAGACCTAAATCCGAAGGAAATTTTAATACTGGAAATCACAATGGGGGACACTACCAAGGACCTCCAAGACCAAGCAACAGTTGGGACATATTTAGGATGGCATGCCCGAAGCATAGCAGGAACGGCAAGCCGGCCAATCATTCATTGGAGCAGTGTGCCGACTTACAAAGGTGGAAGAACGAGGAAGTGAACAGAGCCATGCGAGGTGCAGGCCGAGGAGGAGGCCCGGGCCTAGGTGGAAATTTGGGCAACGGACCGCCCCCAGCCGGCAACCCGCCAGTTGGAAATCAAGGTAACAATCAAGGGGGAGCGGGAGGTTTTCAAGCTAACCCCAAACAGCTGGGTCAATATCATGTGCACACTACGGGAGGCTCTAACAAGGATAAGAAGATACTAAAACAAGCAGTTAATTCGGTCTCTTCCGCTGTTCCAATATATTTGAGGTGGTCAGAACAAGAGGTAACATGGAGCAGGAAGGATCACCCGGACAGAGTTGATCACCCGGGAGTCTTAGCTTTGGTAGTAGCACCACAGGTCAACGGCTACGAGCTGAAAAAAGTCTTGATGAAGTAGTATCAATATCCTGTACTGGGAAACTTTCCTGCGCATGGGCTTAAAGGAATCGCAGCTGCAAAAGAGTACAACAGTTTTTCACGGGATAGTGCCGGGTCATTCGGCATGCCCCGAAGGAAAGGTGGCACTGGAAGTAGCTTTTGGAGAGTCAAAGGACAACTACCGAGTCGAGTGGCTTACCTTTGAGGTAGTAAAGTTGCGCAGTCCTTATCATGCATTGTTTGGAAGGCCGGCTTATGCCAAGTTCATGGCGAGACCGTGTTATGTGTACCTACAGCTGAAAATCCCGGGTCCTAAGAAGACCATTACAATACACGGAAATCGAGATATAGCAGCTGAATGTGATGAGGGAGATGCGGCAATGGCCGAGCAAGCCTGCAGGAAGGAAGAACTCAAACATTACCGTTCTCAGGTGGACCTAGAAGAGAGGACAACGTCAAAAAAGCCAACTCCTGAGGGGGACAAAGCAAAAATTAGGGCAGAACAAGACCCTAAGATGGTAGGCTTCATCAGGAGCGATCCTTTCAAAACTCCTAGCAGGGAAGAAGAAGACGTACCGCCATCCGCAGCTGATCACGCTTCAAGGACGATATACCCGGATTGGCTAGCAAATCCGGTACTCATTATGAAAGGGCCTAGCAAATGGAGAATGTGCATCGGCCGCACCAACGCGAGGCCGATTCTCGAGAATAACTAAAGCAGTGTAACGGACGGCAGGTTTCATACGCACTCTTTTCCTACCCAGGGTACCTAAGGGGACTGGAAGGTTTTTAATGAGGCGGCCTGCTGATTCAAAAAAGAAATTTTTATCAATAAAAGAAGATGGTCTCGAGTCTTATCATGGTCTTTGCTTCAGTTACAAGTAAGTAATGCTTGTTATTATCAATACGTCAATATCATCGAAATACGTCACGTGCATATAGGTCTTCGGGGATTGGTGTGCTTAAATAAGTAATCACAAACCCGGAGACCCGGCCTTGATGCCTATGAGTTATGAGGGCTGATTACTCGAAAAAACGGGTACGGCTGCAATCTTATAACCGGACAAAGGAGCCAAATTTCTTGATTATTCTTACTTAAGCTCGATGTGACTCGCGCCAAAGTGGCATGATCTGTTCACTTACGATTACAATCAAACTATGCAGCCCAATGGGACTTGCTTGACCCTGTTTTTCGTATAGATGTAACAACATGGTATCCACGCGAAAGCCGGCTTACAGTACAAGATAATCAAAAGGGTCATCTAAACCACAAGTCCATGCAGAGTATAAGGCTCAAATAGCCGGAAACTCAACAAGTATTAAGCATGACTTCAGTATTTATGTGAATAGCTATTGGTCTTCAGCTTGGTAAAGAGCAGTTTGTCATCTGAGAAAGGCCACGCCCCCTTAGCTCGTACTTTGGGTCATGGGGACTGGGGACTTCGAGACAGAAACAAACTGCTTAACTACTAAAGCTCGTAAACCATAGTTTCCGAGTCTTGGGGACTTAAAGAAAAGTCCGTCTATCAAAACCTACGATACTCGGTTAGCCGAGTCTCGAAAGGGAGTCAAAAGCAAGAGTTCAAAGTATCGAGAATAAGCTTACAGGTAACACAAGGATCGAGATTATCAAAAGCCGGGACAGGCAAAGAGTTATCATAAATTAACAAGCGCAAAGTCATAATATCAGTATCAATGTTGCACAGGCGCATCGCTAAAAATCATATCAGTCTCGAGAAACGCAAAGCACTAGGTATCATCCTACTCGGCATCCTGAGAGTGGTCCTCCGGGTCTTCGTCTTGGACTTGCTCCTTGGCTTTGCCAGCAGTTTTACCCGGACTCTTCACGTCAGGACGGACAGGCGGAGGAACGGCTGGTGTTGAGGTAGACGGCTTTACGCCTAGTTCGGTTTCTCTCTTCGCAGCCTCTTCTTTCCTCCTGGCCAGGTCAGTCGACCACTTTTCCAGCATATCAAAAGGAGGGGGTGCCTCCACCAGAATAACCTTGCCCTCAGAGTCATATGAGCTCATAATTGTGTTTAGATCCATTTTATCTGCCAAAGTTGTGGCCGAGTGACGTACCGAAGATTGTATAGCTTTGAAGTCCTGGGGTTTAAACTTAGACCCGTCAGCCTTGAATTCTGGGAACCCGGATACTACCTTGGCCGGGTCAAGCTTAGGAAAATAAGCCTTCGCCAGCGTCAAAGCCCGGGTCATCCCAATCCGGCAAGACGAACGCTTCAATATTTCAATCCATCCAGGCGCTGTGGAAAAGGCCTGCATGAGATTTTCTTCGCCCGGGTATACCTCCGAAGGCCACTTTATAGCATCCAGCAAAAGTTTCGTGCCGGCAAAAAATGTCCGGAGCACAGTCTTCAGAGTTTTAGCCTGAGTAACGGTGTTCTCCTCCGGAGCAGCAAGGTTAGCACCTGCAATCGAAACGCACAAAAGCATATCAGTAATCTTGATTATTACAACGGCAAGATAGAGATACGCAAGTTAATTGCAAATAACAAACTTACTTAGCAAGATACGGTAAGTGTCCGTAATTTGAGCCGACAGGTTCTTCAGCGAGGATTGGGCAGCATTGTATTTGTTCTTGTATTTGGAGACATCTTTTTTCAAAGTCTTTATCTCCGCTTCAAGGGTTTCCCTACGTTTTGTTTCCGCAAGCAAGAGCTGCTCAGTTTTAAGTAATGTTTCATCCGACTGAGTTATCTCCGCCTGCAAAGAATGAGTGCAACTGTAAGCCGGATATCACGAGAATATTTCCTTCTGAGAAAATAATTACAGAAAAGTATTATGCGAAGTACCGAGAATAATTACAGAAAATTATGCTCGGAACTTGGGGACTGGATGTATAGTAAGAAGTATCAAGTAAGATTACCTGATGTGCTGCAGCCATACGCTCTAGGATATTTCCTTCTGAAGCTTTCATGGCGAGAAGAGCGCTCATCAGCTGGTTAAAATCAGCGTTATCCGAGTTAGATGACTCGGGTACCTGGAAAGTGGGAAAAGGAGCTTTTCTTGTAACAGGAGGTGGCACCCGGGTCATCCGAATGTCGGAGTCTGGTCCCCCTGCCGCGCTCGAAGCTGCTCCCTTCTCCTTCTCGCCTGCGTGCGAAGCGATTGGATACCCGGTATCATGCCTAGCCAGCTCCGGTGGCGACGCTTGCTCGTCGCCAGTTGCGGTGAATGCGCCATCAGCCGGCTCATTCTCGACTCGGGCCTCAGCCTCCGTGCCCTCTTCGTCGCTAATAACAACCGTGGCTCTGTAGAAGGTACGAGGGTGCAGTTAATCTTTGGTTATGAAAAGGTGATAAAAGTTCGGTATAACGTCAAGGAAAGGAGTTTACCCGGTGTTCACCGGGAAGTCCGAAGGGAAGCCGCCGCTAGACCCGGAAGAGACTGAAAAATGGCAAGCAAGGTCTGGGATTACGTCGCAAAGGAATGTCCGGAAAGAGTTTCTATGTACGATAAATACCAGAGCGTCGAGCCGGGGGCGACGAAGTGTCCGGGTTAAGGGCCTCGTCGCCCGGATGGTTCCGGGTTACTCGGCGCCTAGTCGCGGGCGGCTCCTTCATTTATGATCAAAAGGGATGAAGATGAGGTTAGCCCCGGAGTGACGTTATGAGAGCAAAAATTAAAGGGCAAGGAAATGAAATGAAAACCTGGAGGGCGATTCTCTGGGATTTCCTTTTTGATCCGGCTTTGGTGGCCGGCTCCGGCTCGTCCTCTTCGCTGGTGGACTCCGCCCTGCCGTCTGTCTCTTCTTCTTCTTCTTCGTCTTGATCCTCTCGTTCTGAAAGATATCAAAGTTATAGCATAAGGAAAAAGAGGAGGCAGGATATAATGCGTGCGAGGGGATTGAGTATGCACCTTCATCCGAGTTAGCGGCATCGTCTTCCTCCTCCGCGTCTTCGGAACTAAGAGGAGTGTTGACCGTCCAAAAGTCATTATCGGCCTGAGGTGAAAATGCCAGGGCAATGGTTAATATTGAGTCAAGAAAAGCGGATAAAAGTAAGCTTGTTAAAATCCAAAATCAAGAGGTAGAAAGCTTACCGCGGGGGCGGGGTTCTCGAGTGTAAAAGGTTCTAATCCGGCTATGTTCCGGATTACCTCGAGTTTCTCTGTTAAAAAACCCTTGATCGTTTTGTTCGTGTCATTAGGGGCGAAGGTGCTGGTAGAGTATCGGATCGGGTCCGTGGTTTGACCCGAATATTCACACATCAGCTTCTCACGAATGGAGTTTGGCTGGATGCGGAAGCTGACCCAGGTCTTCACCAGGTTTAGCCCGACGAGGCCTCGAGCCGCTAAGATAGAGATCTTAGCCAGCAAAGGCAAGATAGCCTCCCTGTCCGAGTCAGGGGCGAAGGCATTGAAAGTCTCGGAAATGTCAAGCTGACCCTCCGAGTAACCCGGCAACTTCTTTTCGCCGGGAGGGGAGGTATCCTGGCAGTAGAAGTACGAGAGCTGCCAGTGCTTTACATGAGAATTGAGAGTGATAGGAGGCATCAAGGAGTTCTTGCGGCGCTGGATAGAAACCCCGCCGCAAGTAAGAAGTGCGCCGTCGCCGCTTTCGCGGCACGGCTTGCACTGAAAGAGTTCAACGAAGAGAGCCAAACTTGGCGGAGTGCACAAGTAAGACTCGGAAAGAACGATAAAGTGGGAGATGTTTAGAACGGAGTTTGGGCCTATGTCGAAAATACGGAGGTTGTAGTGATCTAGGACGTCACGAAAGAAAGGGTGACCCGGAGGCCTGAAGCCCCGGGTCACATGTTCGACGAAACATATTACCTCGTCCGTTGCTGGAGAAGGCCGGGTTTCGTTGCCTGGTACTCTCCAACGGATGGATTCCTGCGGAGGAAGAATTCCAAGCTCGACCAACTCCTCTAGTTTAGCCTTGGTAACGGAGGACTTCCCCCAATTGGCTGATATGGAGTTCGTGGATTTAGCCTTAGCCGGCTGTTTCCCTTCCCTCTTGGGTGCCATGGGATTGACCTGGTGAAACATCAAAAGGAAGGACGTAAGAAACGAAAACTTGGAAGTTAGCAGATGAGCAATTACCGACTATTTAAACACGATCCGGGTTTTGCCTTGCTGGGTCAAGTACGATTTGTCCGGGTATTGTATATCATTACAAAACCTGTAGAGTTTTCCATAAGGTAAGTGTTTGGGGAAGTTAGAAGGATACCCATATGCCTACCCTCAGCAAGTGAGCCGGAGAAGTGAGATTTTCGGAGGGATAAGAGCAAAGGCGGAAATTTTAGACGGCCCGAGCCCAGATTGGGGACCCTATTTCTAGATTTATGACCAAGTTAATGCGTACTGACGTTAGGGGAGTAATATAAGCAATGTATCTTATCTAGGGGAATGGTTATGGTAAGCGCTAGTGAGTTAAATCGGCAGGGCCCGAGAAACTGCGGACAACTTGATTCAGATCTAATCTAAGGAAAGGCTGAGAAATTGCCAGGATGGGCTGGAGGATATGAGGAACTTACCGAGGGAGGTTGAAGTAGGGACTTGCGGAGACAGATGGCGCAATATTGATGTCCTTTCGCGATTGTTGGCCGGCAAATCGGGGGCTTGGCGGCGGATTTGGGAGCTGGAGTGAGTCGCGTGGTGGCGGAGCGCAAGCGACGGCGGATGGGCTTCGGCGATGTGCGTAGGGCTTCCGTGGTGGCACTCCGCGAACTCGAGCTTGAGAAGAAGAGGAGTGGGGGAAATGAGCCGTTAGGGTTGAGTTTGCTCCTTGGGGTCTATTTATAATAGCCCGGGTGGAAAAGCTTATCCTAACGGGCGAAACCCGGGAGGTGTGGAGTGATAGTTGGCTATTTTGAAATTTGAAAAACACGCTTTATGCGTAGTCAGATATGATCCAGAGAAAAAGGAAGGGGAAATCTCCTTCCTGGTATCAGCGATAATTATCAAGAAAGATGTGAAATTATGGAGTTTCCTATTATGACTCAAATCTGGAAGATTAAGGGAGAACCTTTAAGGGAGAGCCGGGTCATTACCTGACCCCCTTGGTACCAATCTCAGCCATTCGTCAACGTATTGTGTCTTGACCTTCATGTGTTTGTGTCTAACATTTCTGCAGGGAATAGCCAGCGCTTCGAAGAGTAAATCTTGGAAGCCCCAGCTATTCTGGGGACTACTGATGAGGGGATAGTAACCCGGTATACCAATTCAAAGGTGTGATTCGGCCCAAAACGGCGGCTGGACCGGATCCGGCTAAGGACAAAGAAACTTCTGGAAGGCCCAAAGCTTGTAATGCTTGTAACCCGGATTGTGGGTTACGGTAAGGAAAGTTAGAGTTTGTATGCAGAGTTCGAGTAGGGCTCAGGATGCGCCTTGTAGGGCAAGCCAAGGGGGGTATGGGTGCTATATAAACCAACCCCTGGGCTCAGCCTGAGAGAGATTCAAGTCATAGTTGTAACACCTGTTATCGGGTATCCAGTATAATTCGTATTGAGATCCGGCGAGTTATTTTCCGGTTCTTAGATTGCTTTTCGCCATGTCTTCCTTCGAGCTAAACCCTCTCCCAAATACCTGTGTCGACTTGCCCCAAGATCAGTTACCCCAGGTAACATCTGCCGTGATTATCCCACGACACCGCCACCTCTTCTCCATCAACCATCCATGTTTCCTCTGTCCATGTGTGAGTAAACACCGATCTAGGCTGAGAGGGATGGAAGGGATTGGATGAGATCGATCATGTAATAATGCCAGATTGTTAGGGCATAGTGCATAGTATCCACTGTTAGTGTTTTCTACGTTGTTGCAACTTGTTATGCTTAATGTTCGTCACTAGGGACCGAGTGTCATGATCTCAGATCTGAACATGTTATTATTTCATGAGTATAATTTCTTGATCATATATGCAAATTGTTTACACATCTCATTGTCCGGAACCCAAGTCCCCAAAGTGACAGAAATTGGGACAACATGAGGGGATGGTTTTGATGTGAGGATCACGTGTGTTCACGGAGTGTTAATGCTTTGCTTCGGTGATTTATTAAAACGAGCACCTTAATTACCAGTAGTTTCCCTTGAGGCCTTGCTACAACGGGCTGGTAGGACAAAAGATGTTGTGCAAGTTTCTCATTGCGAGCATGTATGGCTATATTGGAACACATGCCTATGTTTTGCCTAGAACTTGGATGCTTTATTATTATCTTCAATGCCCATGTTTAGATTATTACATGACCTATGTTATCCATGCAACGCCCGTTCATCCATTCCCTCTATGCCTACATTACTCTCATCCTGATGTTTTCGACGATTGCTAGTGCTGTTACTATTTTATTCCTGATGTTATTTTATTACTACTGCTGCTATAAAAATGTTACCACTGATAATTTGTTGCGAGAAAGTATGCTTCCAGGTGCAGCTGAATTGACAACTCAGTTGTTAAGGCATATAAAAATTCTTTGGCTCCCCTTGTGTCGAATCAATAAATTTGGGTTTTACTTCCCCCGAAGACTGTTGCGATCCCCTATACCTGTGGGTCATCAAGACTATTTTCTGGCGCCGTTGCCGGGGAGCATAGCTTTATTTATTTGATCACTTGAACGTGATATTGTTTGATGCAATCCTTTCATCATGCGAGAGACTCGTGATGGAAAATTTTCTATATTACCATCCTCTAGAAGGAGAGGTACAACTCTGAACACCTCTGTTGCTCTTGATTCATCATCTGTTATGAGTAAACTTCTTACACCACCACATGTTACACGTACTATTACTTCTGCCCAGTCTGAAAATGCTTCTGATACTTTTGATGATGCTTCTACTGTGCTTGATGATACTGGTTCACTAGGTCCTTTCCTAGATGCTACAATTGCTAAATCCAAACAAATTGAAAGTGCTGAAATTTTTGTTGAAAATATTGGTACACATGTTAATTCAGCTGAGTCTATTGATGATCTCGATGAAACCTATATTGAACTTAATGATGATTTTATTAAGGAAGATCAAGCTACTACTAGTGCAAGTGCTCTTAGGAGTCTTCTTGCAAGACATGCTGTTAAATATAAATATTCTCTTGATGCTAAGTTTGCCACATCTCCCATACACATTAGAGACAAGGGTTATGATATCTCTTTAGATTTATCTTAGATATCTACTGTTGAGAAGGAACCTTTTTGTGGAACTGAAAGTAAAAGTGCTATGAAACACATGAATGAGCTTTCGTCTTTGAGTAGTTTATTTTCTGATGATACTAAGATGCGTACTTATTTTGTTACCAAGATCTTCCTTTCTCATTGAAAGATGAAGCTAAAACTTGGTTCAACAATCTGTCACCTGGATATATTACTAATCCTATGGATTTGGTTAATGCTTTATTTCAAAAATATTTTCCTGCTAGTGCCCAACATGCTGTTGTGCAGGATATATTTAACTTTGAGAAAATTGAAGAAGAGAAATTGCCTGAATCTTGGACAAGGTTTTGTTCTTTAATAAGAGCTAGCCCTGGATATCCATTACCTAAAAATGAGCTCCTAGACATATTTTATAATGGACTAACTATTGAATCTAGGACATACCTGGATAGTTGTGGTGGTTGTGTTTTCAGGAAAAGAACTCTAGAAGAAGCTGAGGAATTAATAGCTAAAATAGCCAAAAATAATGATGATTGGAATATACCTGAGGCTACACCTACACCAAAACCAACACCAATACCAACACCCAATAAGAGAGGGATGATTGAATTAAATTATGAAGTGATGAAGGAAGCCAAGAAATCTCTTAAAGAGAGGGACATTAAATCTGAAGATGTGAAGAATTTACTTCCTATAGAAGAATTATGTAAGCCTATTCCTCATCCATCAACTGTTGAGGTACACTCTCTCTAATACTTTGATAATAGAGATATTCCTTATTCTAAACCACCTGATAATGCTTAGATGAATTTGATAATTATGTTGTTAAGCAAGACAACTTTAATAGGAGAGTGCAAAATCACCTTATGGAAAACTCTAGAGCTATTGATAATTTGCATGGTATTATTGAGAGAACATCTAATGATGTTAAATGCTTGTTAAACATTTTCAAATGGTTCAAACTCAAATTGATCAACTTACTAAAGTGCAAAGAGACATGCTAGTTAATGCTTCTAGATATAAACATGTTTGTGAAATAATTACTAGAAGTAGTGTTTCTACTCAGGACACCTTGTATCCTAAAGGACATCCTAAAAGAATTGAACAAGATTCTCAACAACCTAAAAACAATAGTTCTCCTTCTAAGAAAAAGAAGAAGAGACATAAAAATGTTGTAGAATCTCCTGAACCTGCTAAAGATCCTAATAGTATATCTATTTCTGATGCTGAAACTAAAAGTGGTAATGATAAAAGTGATGCTTCTGATAAAGAAGAACCTGTAGCTGAACCTAAAAATCAAACTAAAACTGCAAAGTATACTAAGAAGGATTTCATTGCTAATAAACATGGTAATTAAAGAGAGCCTTGGGTACAAAAAGCAATGTCTTTTCCTAATAAGAAACACAAATCAAAGGAAGAAGAACATTATAACAAGTTTTTTGAGTGGATGAAACCTCTGTTTTTGCAAATCCCTTTAACTGATGCTATTAAACTGCCTCCTTATTCTAAATATATGAAAGATATTGTATCTAACAAAAGGAAGATTCCTAATGAGGAAATTTCCACTATGCTTGCTAATTAATCTTTCAATGGCAAGGTTCCAAAGAAGCTTGGAGATCCTGGTATTCCTACTATCCCTTGTTCTATTAAAATAATTATGTTAGAACTGCTTTATGTGGATTGGGAGCTGGAGTTAGTGTTATGCCTTTTTCTCTCTATAAGAGGCTCTCTCTTGAAAAATTGATACATACTAATATATCTTTGCAGATGGCTGATAAATCTACTGGCATTCCTATTGGTATATGTGAAAATGTTCCTGTTCAAGTGACTACTAATTGTTTGATATTAACTAACTTTGTTGTGTTGGAAATGGCTGAAGATGATAATATGCCTATTATTCTTGGGAGACCTTTGCTTAACACTGCACGGCCTGTTATTGATTGCAATCAAGGAAAAGTAACTTCTAATATTAATGATAAAGAGCATATTGTTTATTTTCCCAAGAAGATTGATAGAAGATGTAGCGTTCCCACATTTAAATAATGTAAGAACATCTGTGTTAGTGTGCTAGTCCCTGGATCAATTGCTAGCACCACAGTACAAAATGAAATATCATGCAAATGCATCAAATTCTATTACATCGCATGATCCAGTCTTTACAAAATAGTATTACAACTTGCATAGTCTTAGAATACTAGCAGAAAACAAAGAAATACAACGGAAAAAAAATACAACATTGAGCCCATATTCTTCATGTGCCACAGGCAAAACATGTTGGCGATAGTCTCGAGATCCTAAACAAAATCTTCACTCGTCTTCAGAATCATCTGCAGGATGGAATATGCAGCCACAAGGGAGTCAATACCATTTAATGTATTGGCAAGTAACACTATGGTGGATATAAATGGAAAGACTAATACTACATGCTTATTTAGCTGAGTGGAGTTTTGGCTAAGTTTGCATAAAGCTAGATTTCTCCTATCTCTTTTGTAAAACAAACTTTTCTTTCCAAAGGGTGGCATGATTGGACTAAGATCCAAGCACCACAACTACTGTTCACTTGGTCAAAATTTTACTTATAGAAATTGGTGATGAGATTCTTCCATCATTCCTTGTCCAGCTGATCATAGTTGTCCATAACCGGGGACACGGCTAAGATCTTAGTTTGTTGACTCTGCAGAGTTTGTGCACTTTCACCTTCAGACTCAAATCAGCCCAAACATCCTATACACTATGAGTGCATTAAGGAAAGGAGAAGATTGAGACGAGATCTTTCAGAAGAAATTCCACCACCGTTTGGCTTACCCGTTCCACCTATAATTATGCTGCATCTGCTTGTAAGCCTGGTGAGTTCGTTCAACTTAGTTGATCAAGACAGATCCCATATAACTAAAGGTTGCACGGGAAGCTACTAGACTTAGAAGGACATAATAATCTCTTTGTTCCTGGGTGGCCATCCTCAAGTGACAACCTCAAGTGGAATAACCCTTAGACAAGGGCCCTGAGGCAACACTCAACATAAAGCAACCACATCCAAATTCCACCCATGTGTTTCATTGAATGTTATACTTAGAATTTTTCCACAACATCAAGTAAAAACACTTTGTAACAATGCATAGAATCTACTAGTTATAAAGTTATCAAAATAACAAGGTAAAAGGAATGACTATACACTACTAGGATAATAGCATAGCATAATATAACTTAGTAAAATTTCCTATCATGCATACTACTCAAAAATCAACTAATGCATATAGAAAATAATGGGTAGTTGATGGTGTGTTACTTGCCTTGTTGAAGTTGGTGAAGAAATCACACTCTCTTCACAAAAAATAGTTGCTCTCCATACAATCTATTCATTGGAAACACAATAACAAAATAAACAAGCATCCTAGCAATCAAACACATAAGTGGAGAAAACAAACATAGCAAATAACATAACAAAGGGGTTGTACCAAGTTGGCTAGGGCAAGGTCAAGATTTGAGTTCAATACTTGTTAAGGAAATTCCAAGGGTTTACTTGGGATGGACTAGGTTGAGTTTGATGTGATATAAATTTATTATAATCATACTTTTCGAGGAAGTTCCAAGAGTTCACTAAGGGTGATCTACTATTTCAACTAAAGTAACACATAACAATGTGTAAACTTAGTTCTTTTCATCAAAACATTTGAGTGATCTAAGTTAGTCCTTCCATTTTGGTTTAGGGTAGGTATAGGTTCAACTAACTTCATAACAATGGAGATAACAAGTTAAAGTCTTAGTATTTTCCATTTGGGTCAATGGTTGGTCAAAAACAACTTTCTAAATCTTCAACTTGTATGGATTGCTCCAAGTCTTCACATGCTTGTCTTCTTGAAGATCATCTTCATGCTTCTATTGTAGTCTTGTTCCTTGGATGGATTCTTCTCTTTGTCTTGATAAATTCTTCATGGCTTTAACTTCACTAATTGGTTTGAGTATGGGATGGTCACAAATACCACTAAGTCAAATAGAAAAGAAAGAAAATAAGAAGATAGAAAGAGAGAGAGAGATGTTTTCTTCTGGATTTCTTCACACTTGTACTTTCTTGTGTTGCTTCTAGTTGTTGTGAAGTCCAATTCCCTTAAATTTATTCAATGATCTTCTTTGTAGATCTTCATGTTGCCATCAAGTTGAAAATAAAGTTTTCTTCTTGTGCTTGAGTCTTGATCTCCATTTTGCTGACTTGGTGGATTCTTGAAGCAAGAATGGGGGAGTGGAGAAGTAGATAGAAAACTAAGGTTCACTACTTGGTACTATATGTGATTGACACATTCTAAGGACTTGGCTTGGCTCCAAATAGTCATAACATCAAAGAATAAATGATGGAAATAATTTCTAAGACATGGTGAAAATGGATGTATCACTTAGTTGGGTTTTTGGTCAAAGACACATGGTCATGTTCCAAGGGTGTCCAAAATGGTTGGGCAAAGATGTCTCTGGTTCAAGGTTACCAAATTGAACAACTTTGCAAAAGGAACTACATTGAAATTATTTATAGAAATTAATCTATGTCAAAATACTTAATTAGACAACTTAATTTTAAATTCAAATTTAATTTGATGAAAAAGTATTTTGGGACAGAGGGTATGAAATTAAATATCCTAAGGTTTCCAAATATATTTTATTTGCAATTTTTGGATCTGTAGAATTTGAATTATGCCAAAATTCATCAAACAAGAATATTTGAATTTGAACCAATTTAAGTTTATCAATTTTGAATTTGAAGAGTGCTAAAATATTCTACAGATCCAGGGATTTCAAAAAGTCCAAGTTTGCTAAATTTGGAATAGTGGTTGAAAAGTTATGATGATTATAGTTTCTAGGGGCTTTTCTGCAAAATGCCATTTAATTTTATTCCGGAATAAAATCCAGAAAAGTGTTGGTCTGCTATGTACTGTACTGAGCGACGTATAGCAACGGCGCTTGGGCTGGTTACGCACAGCGCGAGCGACAGATAAGGACATAACGCGCGGCTGACTCGCGCACACGTGGCGTGATAGTAGTGGCTGATACCGGTTCGTTTAAGTGATTCTATCCTGGCCTTAGGATCGCGATCTAATGGCGAGGGTGAGATCTAGGGCAAAGATTACCTTGGGACGCCCGAGGGTCGCCGGGAAATGGAGGTGCGGTGGCGTTGCACCTCGGGATAAGACGACGGCGACGTTCCGCTTGTCCTCGGGCTCAACGGAGACGACGGGAAGACTCGGCGCAGCACTGCAAACTCGCGGGTGGACACAAATTTCTCGGGGATGGCGACTGGCGATGCCACGGTGAAGACGAAGGGTGCTCGAGCTCCGGCGATGCATGGAAGTGCACGGCGCGACCAAGTCTCTGCGCCAAAAAAATCAAACAAATGGTCAAAGAGGGCCACAAGGACATGGGGATTCGGACGGGTCCAAAATGAGCAGCGCTGACTCGCTTACCTCACTGAAATCGGAGATCAACGACGGCGATACAGTGCGGCTCCGGTGAGAGATTGCTAGGGCCTGGGGGCACTAATGAACCGGGTTCAAGAGGGGAAACAGAGAGGAAGAGGAGGGCTATAAGGAGTGGTCTCGGGACAAATCAATAGGAGGCAGAAACTGCCGAATTGATGGAGAAATCAATTTCTCCGTTTCGGGAAGAAACGGTAGGGAGGTTGATGACGGGGTGACGTCATCATGACGTCATTTTTTCCCTGTTTTTTAATATCCTTAGTTTTAATAATCCAATTGACCTCAAAATAATTTCTAAAAATTTGTAAAATTAATATCTTTCTGTTTAGAACATGTTTATAAAATTTTGAACACATTTAAAATTTTATATTTTGGAAAATATAATTAAATCACCTATAGTACTTAAAGTCATTTAAAAAATTAGAAAATAAATAAAATGGGTTTTTTGATTAAATAAAATTTCAGAGACATTATACATGTCATATATAATTTTTGAAACTCATTTCACATCATTTTTTTATATTTTATATTTTTAAGACATGAGTGATTTACTAATACAAAAGTGGCTTAATAAAATTTGGAAAAATCCCACAAGTCATAATATTGTTTTCTAAGTCTTATTTTATGTTATTTACAAAGCAAAGCATTTATATTCACTCTTTTATGTTTAAAACTTGGAGTATCCAATATAAATATTTGTTACTCCCATAAAAAATTGAGGCATATAAACTGTTAAGAGGTAATAATGGATTCTTAATTTCAATTTTTATTGAGTTATGTATAGTTTCCTTTTATTTCTTGCATCTCATTGGTTTTTGGGGACTTGCATAAAATAAAAATAAAAAGTTTCAATTTTTTAGTGATTTTTGGACTTTCCAAAAATCACGGATGTTGTAGAAGATATGGCCTAAATTCAATTGAAAATATTGAGACCATCAAGATTGGAGAATTTTATTATCCCATTCCAATGCCACCAAAAGAATATGAAATTATTATGATTGGGAATATGCCTATAAAGGTTGACGTAACATAATTATTTAGTGATATGCAAATTTTTGCTTCATATAAAAATTGTTCTAGTAACAAGACTTGATCATCCTTGTTAACAAAATGATTTTGAATGAAGAGGACACTGTTTTCACTATGTTTTAACCTTTCTCATTATGTTTTCACCATGTTTACTTCTGTTATCACCTTGATACTTTAGTATAATCATGTTTTCCATCATCCATAGTCATGGTTTCCTCATATTTTCACCTTGATTACTGTTGTTATGCATGTTTTCACCACCCATAATTTTGTTTTCACCACTTCGGCCTTTGTTTTCTTTGGTTATTTTTCCATTAGAGTGTCTTAGAACCTTTGTAGTTCTGGTTTTGTTTTTTTCCACCTTTCCACATTTGTTTTTCTTGCTTTTAATTAATTATTAAATTCTAGAAATACCTCAAAAATAAAGTTTCTCAAAAAATTCCAGAAAAATTATGATAAATTTTTACGTCAAAAATGAGGCAGAGGGCCATCTGGGAGACCCCAGGGGGACCCACCAGTCAGGCACACCATAGGAGGGCGCGGCCTGCCCCTAGTGGCGCCAGCACATGGTGTGGGGCCCCCCAGCCCTCCACTAACTCTCTCCCCTGCCAAAGATTTCTCTCTCACCCCACAAACTCAAAACATTTCCTGGAACCCGTGTTCTTACTGTTCTTCCTCGGGATTTTTCGATCTCTTTGCTCAGCCCACCATTGTTGCTGAAATTTGGTGCATTTACTCTACGGTATGTGACTCCTCCGATTATCCAAGTAGAATTTTATTTGGCGGAGTATTTCGTGAGTATTTTGGTACTGTAGGCGACAACATATGTGAGTTTGCATTCTTGATTTGAGTGGAAATAATATAGTTTTGATGCATGTTTATCTCTCCTATAAATCTCTATGGTAGTTTCCACCTTGTAGTTGCTTGAAATCAATTTTGTGATGATTGTTGAATTTTTTTAGAAATGGACAACCATAACTTTGGAGAAATATTTAGGAGTGGTGCTCCTAGAAGAACAAGGCCCTCACATTCATCCACCTTAGTGAGGCCATCTTATAACGAATACCTTATTGCACCAAACATCGATGATGCGGGAGGTGATGGAATTGCTTATCCTTCTAGCTTCCCATGTTATACATTTTTGAGTAGTGCAGGTCTAACAGATGACTTCTTGATGCTGATTAAAAGAGTTGGTTTAACCAACTACATGAAGGATGAAGGTCTCCAGTATGCTACTCTCACAAAAACTTTTGTTGAGAGCTTTAAATTTCATAACTCACATTATGGCCCCACTGTTGCTTTTAAGATATATGGTAGTTCCTTTTCTTTGCCCTTGGATACTTTTTATAACATTATAGGTATCAACGCTTTCGGGACAGCATGCAAGATTCAGGAGAGGCCCGCTAATCTTATGGAGCTCTATCGAGGAATTACCAATGATGATGGCCGCTCAGCTCAGCGCGGGAAGATAAGAAACATCCAATTTCCTGCCATAAGATATTTCACTTATTATCTTGCTACTAGTATCCTTGGTAGGGAGAACACTAGCAACATTTCTAGCTATCACCTTGCTTTTATTGATGCTGAACTTAACTGTAGCAAGAAGTATAACCTTGGTTCTCTCATTGCCCGCCACCTAGCTGCTAAGGGACCCATTTATGGGGGCATTATTGCAACACGTATAGCAACTGCTCTAGGCCTTCCTGTTGCTCCTGATGATGAATTGATTGCTCCTTATAGACTTAATATTGCTTCCATGAAGGCTCATTATTTTATTACTGCTAACTCTACTGCTGATCATTTAGTATATAGAGTTCTATTTATTGACGGAGATGAGCGGGAAGTTATTTTATCGTGGCCTGTTTTGTTCAAAGTTGACATGGCACCATGGTCGTGCCCCAAGGGAGAGATATATGAGAAGGTGAGCTGGATGGAGTTCCACAGGTAGAAGGCGAGGCTAGATGCGCCTTCTGAGGACTACACCACGCAGTACACCGGTGCGTCCTCAAGCACGTATCTGGAGGAGGGCTCCTCCTCGGCACACTACGGGGGGCGCCACCTCATGGTCTTCTTGGGGATGATCTCCACTTAGGCCAAAAGCCTAAGCTCGGGGGGAGGTATACCGACATCACACTCATCTATACATCATGTTTCTGTCGGTTCTTTGTATATCCGTGTTTTTGTTTCTTTCGTTCATTTTTGTTTTCTTTCGCTTCTTTTGTTTCTTTTTGTTTTTGTTGTTTTGTTCTTGCTTTCCAAAACACAAAAAGACCAAAAAATATTTCTGTTGTTTCTCTTTGTTTTCTTCTTTAGTTTCTTTTGTTGTTTTACTTTCTTTTCTCTTTTCGGTTTAATATTAAAAAATCCATTTTTTTTGCTTTGTTTGTTTGTTTCCTTCTGTTCTTGTCTTAAATTTGAAAACCAATTTTTTTTCGTTCTTCTTTGGTTTTGTAAAGTTTGTTGCAGAGTTCACCGTGCTTCCGTATCTCCTTTGGAGCTTGGTTATCATTCTATATTATTCAATCCACGAGTGAAGAGTAATAATAACGATTTACGACGATTCAAGTTGTGGTGAGAGGCTGGTATGAACTCTATTTGTTTTATTTTTGTATATATACTCATCCATGTGAACATGCTTAGTTCGTTCGTGCAAGGTGTATGTTACTTAATTGATGCTTATTAGTTCGTGCTCTCACGTGTTTAGTTCCAACTTATTAATATAAGATAGCATATTGTATGAATGTTTGCTTGCATTGTTTTATTCATAGAAGGATATGACATTGTGGTATCTCCCTCTGATTGTTTCGTTTGAATCGACTTGGCACACGCTCACGCATGCATATGACTGAAAATAAAAAGTCAATTAGGCCTCGATGATTTATTTTGCCTCAGAGTATTTTTATCATTTTTATGCGCCTGTTAATTTTGCTTTGTCGCAAGCATGATTATGACAGTTGTTGCTCTCTTGATTGTTCACCTATATTGAATATGAGCTCTACTCGTGCATCCAACTCCCAGAAACCAAAGTTTGCCAAATGTGTCCATCATACCTACCTATATATGTGGTACTTAACCGCCACTCCAAGTAAATTTCTCGTGTGCTACCTTTAAAACCTTCAAAAAATTATTCCTGTTTTGTGCCCCTATTTTAGCTTATGAGGACGTAAATAGAGAATCTTTATCTCACTTGTTGATTGTATTTCACACCCTAGACTTGTGGCTTCATCCGCTTATCCAAATGATAGAAGAGCCGGCAGCGGGGTGCCCAGCCACAAATTAATACAACAAATTATCTTCACTATTTTTGCCCCTGATTTATCAGTCAAAGCATAATTGTGTAAACAAAAGAGAAAAAGGGGTGACCTTCTACCCAGATGCGTCCTTCTATGGGAGCCGCTCTTGTGAAGTCTAGTTGGCTTGTGACGTACTGTATTGTCTGTTTACCATTCGTTGACATAAGCATACACCTCTCTAAAAATGTTTTCAGTACCTCTGTTTAATAAACTAAAAAGCTCTAGCACATGAGTTAATCCCTGCTTCCCTCTTCAAAGGGCCTTTCTTTTATTTTTATATTGAGTCCTCACCTTCTCACTTTATGCACCTTCTTGAGAGCATAACTGTCATTCTTAGTGTAATGTGCTTGTCCCAAAACACGGTTGATTGTGGTATAATTTTGATGCTTGTATCTTTGATATCTTTATTTCTAGTCTTCATTTGAACTTCAGAGGTGCCCTAGCATTTATGTTTTGCTCCATTATTAAGGGCAAGCGAGTACACTTTATCATACCCTATTATGAGAATTGCAATCCCGCAGATTGATATACTTCATCTTGTTTATTATTAGTCTGTTGGCATCTCTTCATGGTTTGCATAACTGCTAGGTGACTTTTATCTTGCAATACATCTTATTATGAATTGCCTCAACACTTGATCATATAGTGAGTATATTTACATCATATGAAACAAATGTGCTTGTAAAAGTATTTTATCGCACTCAGTTGTCACTGAATTGCTTGAGGACAGGCAATAAGCTAAGCTTGGGGGGAGTTGATATGTCCAAAACGTATCTCCTTTTCCTAACACTTTTCTTATTGTTTGCCTCTCAACTTGTGAGTTTTGGATACCACTAACACGGACTAACTCTGTTTTCAGCAGAATTACCTTGGTCTCTCGTTTTTTGTGCAGAAAAATCAACTTTCGGAAAATTGCCCGAAAAAGACCCCATTGAGCTTATATCACCAGAAGACCCCGTGAACCAGAAGGACACCTAGAGGGGGGCAGGAGTGGCCCAGACCACCCCTGGGCGCGCGCCCTAGGCCGCGCCGCCTGGTGGTGTGGGGTCCACCTCCACCCCCTCGGGCTCCCCTTTTGACTGCATATGCCCCGTAAACCTAAAACGCGAGGGGGTTCGTCATATTCCACATAAACACAACAGAGCGCCGCCGCCACCTTGAAACTCAATTCGGGGATTAGATGTTCCTGTTCTGGCCCCCTGCCGAGACGGGGATTCGAAGGAGATCATCGCCATCGACACTTCTTCTCCATCAACCATCCATGTTTCCCTCGTCCATGTGTGAGTAAACACCGCTGTTGGCTGAGAGGGATGGAAGGGATTGGATGAGATCGATCATGTAATAATGCCAGATTGTTAGGGCATAGTGCCTAGTACCTATTGTTAGTGTTTTTACCGTTGTTGCAACTTGTTATGCTTAATGCTTGTCACTAGGGCCCGAGTGTCATGATCTCAGATCTGAACATGTTATTGTTTCATGAGTATAATTATGTTTCTTGATCATATTTGCAAGTTGTTTACACATGTCATTGTCCGGAACCCGAGGCCCCAGTGACAGAAATTGAGGCAACCGGAGGGGATGGTTTTGATGTGAGGATCACGTGTGTTCATGGAGTGTTAATGCTGTGCTCCGGTGCTTTATTAAAAGGAGCACCTTAATTACCAGTAGTTTCCCTTGAGGCCCCGCCGCAACGGGCTGGTAGGACAAAAGATGGTGTGCAAGTTTCTCATTGCGAGCATGTATGACTATATTGGAACACATGCCTATGGTTTGCCTAGAACTTGGATGCTTTATTTTTATTATCTTCTATGCCCATGTTTATATTATTACATGACCTATGTTATCTATGCAACGCCCGTTAATCAATTCCCTCTATGCCTACGGTACTCCCATCCTGTTGTTTTCCACGATTGCTACTGTTGTTACTATTTTATTCCTACCGTTATTTTATTGCTGCTGCTGCTATAAAACTGTTATCACTGATAAATTGTTGCGAGCAAGTCTACTTCCAGGTGCATCTGAATTGACAACTTAGTTGTTAAGGCATATAAATATTCTTTGACTCTCCTTGTGTCGAATCAATAAATTTGGGTTTTACTTCCCTCGAAGACTTGTTTGATCCCCTATACTTGTGGGTCATCAGGGACGAGGTGGTGCGGACACCTCCTTTGAGGTGCATATTTGGGAGAGGGAACCCCCCCCCCCACAGGCAAGTCCCTCTCTCATCCCACTATATAAGGCATCCACCCCATGTGTTTTGAAACAACAATTGGCTTTGTGCCTTTCTCTCTCTCTCTCTCTCTAATTAGAGATCCTCTAATTAAATTAGAGCTTCTTCTAATTGAGGTTTTGAGGTGTGCTCTCCCAATTAGATCTAGCTTCTAATTACTCTCTCTCTCATGTGTTGAGGACTCTACCTTCTTATACACCTCTAGTGCCTAGTCCAAGACAGTGAAGTGCTCCATAACTTGCCTGACGTATTTGTGCGAGCTCTCAAGGGGGTAACATGTGAGACCCTCACTCTGTTGGATCAAGGTGTTGGATAAGGGAAGTCGGCAACATCCTCACCCATAGAATTGTGCATGAGGACCTTCAATAGGCTTCATCAACATCGTCACCAACATCTCGCTTATACAGTGTTGGTAAATGATCTTGAGCTAGATCTTGGAATTATTATTGACTTTTATCTTCATAGACAGATCTTGGAGGTTGCGTAGCAATCATGGCGATTTTTTTTATAATTCCCGTACATACAAACCAATATCAGATCCTATAAAAAAATTCCATTCTTCATCTAAGAAAACATACCATTGCTCTCTTTTCTCACCATAATTTTTAGTGGCTATGAGTTTTCCTTACTAAGCTATTAGGCCGAAGAAGATGAAGAATGTGGTGCTGACCCTGCGGTGGAAGTCGCACGGTGTTAGTGTGGCAGTCCATGCAAGGTGAAGGAGGTGACATATTTTTCTGATAAGTTGGGCATGGAGTTTTTCATGTGTCCCAATTATGATCATGATACACTTGTTACATTTTTGTTGCAGGCTCCTTCTCCCATGTGCCCCTACTATCATTGGATTGACATGGAGATACCGACTGGGCGGTGCGTGATATTGATGAGATACAATGTTGTTCATGGGAAAGCCAGTACGTGGAGGAACATTGGGAAAAGGCTATGACACTGGAGAAAGTGGAGCGGTAGAGAGAGTTGAAAGAACATTGGGAGGAGCCACGTTTCTTCTAGGAGATGGGAAGGAAAAAACGATGAAGCTAGACTCCGCATGGAGGCGGAGGAACAACATAGCAAGGGGGCCTGTGAGGTGGGGAGGTGGAGGGTGAAAGGAAGGGCTCATCTGGTTGGGGAAACAAAAGAAGCCGGTGATGGGAAAGGAAAATATCCAAGCTAAACTCAACAAAATTTTGTTTAATTTATTTTAACTTTCGCAACTAATTGTATCTTAATTTCAGTTCTAGTTAATGTAAGTATGCATATGTATCTTAATTTTAGTTGTACCATATGGTAATTCTAAACTTGTAGCTTCTTAACAAAATGTGTTGTATCTTAATTTTCCATTTTTGTAATTTAATTTGATCATAATCGAAGGGAGCTTTTCCATTTTCCATTTTAGTCATGTTCCCTCCATTTGTGTCCCGTTACTCTGGATTCTTTGTAGTTGGCAGCGATGGTCTAAGAGGTGGTTTAGTTTTGTTCTGGTTATCATCACTTTTAGTTGATATCAAGGATTTTAGCAATAGGGGTATTGATGCTCTGATTACACCCGACGAGGACAAACATGGCGCATAACCTTATTTATGGATAACCTAGACGTGATCTGAGACATGAGTTCTGGGGTCTCCTTCACTTGATGAGTGATACTTGGAATGGATCGTGGATATGTTGCAGCGACTTCAACAAGGTTCTTAGCCAGGATGAGCACCGAGGTATAAATATTTATTTTATAGGATTGCATACAATATTGTGATTTAATGGACATTGGTTACGAGGGAACTAAGTTCACGTGGTCTAATCGACGGGGGTAAGCCCACATCTGTGAGTCAATCGCCAACTGCCGCTTTCAATTCCCCTTATGATAGAATCTGAAAATGCATCAACGGATGAACGAATAGACCTATGTCAAGAGCAGGAAATGAGGCTATGCTCGAATTAGTGATCAAGGCTACCCCGGCGTTTGTGGTTAGTTGTTTTCAACTCCCTTTGAACACTTGTGAAAAGATAAGAGCGGTGATGGAAAACATATGGTGGGGAGTGGAAGATGTTAATAACAAAATACATTGGAGATCTTCGGAGTGGCTTTGAACATCGAAGGCATTAGGGGGTATGGGATTTCGTGATCTCGCTCTCTCACGCGAGTCTGTGCTGGCTAAGCAAGGATGAATGCCGCTCACCGACCCGGAATCTCTATGTGCTTGTGTCCTGAAGGGAAAGTACTTCCCAGATTCATATTTTTGGAATATGAATCTGGCCATGAAGTGGAGTATTCTTCATGGCCAAGATCTGCTTATTCAAGCTATTAGGTGGGGTATTGGAGATGGTCGTATGGTGGAAATTATGAAATATAACCGGGTCCCTCGATTCCCAAATTCGTCCTATTGCCCCAATAGCAGATACAACTAGTGTATACTACTTAATTGATGAGGTGACTGGTACTTGGATTGATGAATTTGTTCATGTGTTCTACTTACAGGCCATGGCGAACCAAATTTTCCAAGTACCAATATCTCGGCATGCAGAAGAGGATTTTTTTGTTTGCTACATACTCGGCATGGTATGTTTACAGTTCTCAAAGAAAGAATGGCCGGGGTAGGTACTCGAACTGAGCATGCTTATGAGAAGGAGTGGAAGGAAATCTCGAAGATCAAGGCAAAAAAAAATGAACATTCACCTATGATGTGCAACTCCGTAGGTGGCAGAAACCGACAAATGGCCCTTGTATCTTCTTCAGGACTGAAGGCGTCAAGCATGCAATGCTACTTTGTTAGTTCGCTCGGGCGAAAAGTTCAGATGACACCATAGTGTATGGGTAAGGGTGGAGCCACCCCATACCCTTACCCGTCCATCTTAAACTTACCCATCACCTGTACCCTGTACCATGTACCCCTACCAGTCAACGGGTATAAAAATTTTCCTTACCCATCACACGACGAGGTAGATGGGTACCCGCTGGTAAAAATACCTGAATTTACAACAGATCAAATTGAACATAAAATAGTTGTAAACAACAATAAATAACCATTATAACTTACAAACAACAACACATTATAAATAACAACACATACTTATGAACGATTATAAATAGCACAATATTCTCACAAACAACAATACTTGCGTACAAACAGAAATACATCATATATGTTGAACAACAACATATATTCATACATTTTGAGTCCAGAAATTCACGATTATAGAGGTAATTTGATTGTATATTAGTGTTTTTACATGATTTAATTAGGAGGATGGGAATTTAGTACGCTAGATATTACGAGAGGCTCACTTACAAAATAATTAGACGGGTACATGGGTATGGGTTATACAACTCCATACCCGTATCTGATCTACCCGATGGGTATGATATTTTGCCATTTATACCCATGGGTAATTTTTTTATCCCATACCCTTACCCTAATGGCGTTTTTACCCGCAGGGTACATGGGTAATGGGTACCCATCGCCATCCCTAGAGGAAATTCAAGCATCACATTCCCTTGCATTTGAATCGACAGGGTTATGCTTCCAACAAGATCTGACTTTTTTTGACTTCCTAGGCCAGTCGAGTGATATTCAATGTATGACTCTCGCGGTGACTTTCTGGTATATTTGGGAAACATGCAATAAGGTGAAGAATTCAGAGGTTGAAAGGGCTTTTCCAACCCTAAGTGGTTTTGGTTGTTTTTTAACAACATAAGTGAAATCTAACTGTGTGCTAACAAATCGTTTGGATGTTTGTATTGGGGCTTGGTATTGGGTATTTGGAAGTTGCTTGCCTGAATATACCAAATATTGTTGTCTGGCTGCGCTAGATATTGGCGTGAGGTATTCGGGCTCAATATCGAGCCAGTCGCATGGAGGCAGAAAAATGGCCAGGGCCAATCTCGAGCCAAAAGGCTCGACATCGCTTGTCATTCGCAGTCTAGCTCCTGTGTGAAAGTGCAGTTCTTCATCCCCGGTGTTTTGAGTGTTAGTTAACAATACTAATGATGTTATTTATGAAGGTGTTGAGTGGTGCAAGTGTTTAAGTTTTCATTCGCATCGAACACCGTAAAAAGATGAAGTTAGAACAACCTATTTTGCCACAGAAGGCAACCCGATATTTCAACCGGATATTTCTGATCCAACCGGAAATTCCGGTTCTGAAGATCTTCTCTGAAAATGGGCACAGAAGGAAGCCGTATATTCCAGGATCAACCGGAAATTCCAGTTGAGAAGATTTTCTCATAGATTTTCCACAGAAGTTAGCCAAAAATTTCAATCGGAAATTTCCTAGACAAAACCGGATATTCTGGTTGGGGAAGAATCATCGCGAAAATGGCTAAGGACTGGAATTTCCGCTCTCTAGAGTCAACCAAAAATTTCAACCGGAAATTTTCAAACCAACCGGAATTTATGGTTGGAAGAATTTCAGCACAGAAATCAGCCGGAAATTTGTACCGGAAATTTTGGAGAAACCGGAATTTCCGGTTTGGTCAAATGCAGTCGAAATCTCAAATCTGAAGCAGAACTAATAACCGGAATTTCGTGTTCAAATTTGAACAGGAATATCCGGCTCCAATTTCATCTTCCAAGGGCCACATTTATGGAGGGGGTATAAATACCCCTCCTTATTACCCAAGAGATCTAGTTCGTCCAAGACATTAATTGCACATTTATTGAGCTCACCAAATCCAAGATTTATCCCAATCCTTCCACCCAAACTCGTTGATCTTTGGAGATTGAAGGAGAAGGTCCCAATCTACTACTTCACCAAACCGTTCTTCATTTCTCCCTCATTCACTTGAGGGAATCTAGTCTAGGGTATCCTTGTGGAAAACCTAGACCCCATTGCTACTCTTGTTTATTGTTGGTGATTCTTGGGAGCCCCCAATTCAGTTGTGGGTGTGCACCTCAAGCTAATTATAAAGTATTCAATTTCCACCTCAAAGGGAATCAATAGTGGAACGTGAACTAGACCTTTGTGGCGAGGTTCATCAGAGAATAGGGTGAGGCATTTGTGGCGTTGAGTAGTCCTTTGTGGCAAAACTCACACCCCTCCAACGAGACATACTCCCCTCAAAAGGAGGAACCTGGAATTACATCCTTGTCTCTACGTGCTTCCGTTATCGGTTACCTCGTTCCCTTGCCTTTACTTTGTGTTTGTATCTTGCTTATTTTTGTGCTTATGTGTGATCTTCTCTTGTGTTTTGCCCTGAGGAAATTATATATGTTTATATATGAATGTGTGTTGTTATAAATGAGTAAAATCTATAACTAACAAGACCAGACATCAGTATCAGATTCAATCCTATCTCTATCTCATCTTTTGTTTTCTTTAAATCTTCCAACTTTGGAGACATGCCTCTATGTCAAATCTTGACCTATTCATCAATGCACCATCATGAATCTCATGGTCCATATCTATAATTCCTATCCAAGTTGTCAAATTGGATATTAAACCTCTTTAGCGTTTTCCATCAAAGTCCCATTTCAAATCATTCCAAGTTAATAATCATATCCCTGTTATCACGATGCCTCTTCGCAGTCTTCTTAAAAACCACTCTTCTTTATTTTTGAGATCCATAAACCTTCCTTTGCCATCTTCATAACTTATACATCACATCCATGTGGTCCATTTATTTTTTAATTACCATTATATTATTTTTCTCCCAAGGTTTTTGGCCTATTAAATAATCCCCTGTTTTCACCATTTTCCACTAGGAACCTCAAATATTTTCAAAGGATTTATTTATTAAAATCACTTTTGAGACCTATATTATATACTCTCACATCCCAACTCCAAAATATTTGTTTTAAACACATTTTACTATTTATTATATTTTATTTTCCAAAAGCCAAGAAATGGACTTTTAAATATTTTATGAATAAAAGTATTTCCTAAATTCTTGATAAAATTACCAAACATGACTATTATCATGTGGGACTTATTTATACAAAAACATTTGCATGTTGTTTTAAAAATTTGGAAGAAAAAATTTAAAAATAGATTCAGAACTTTTTGTGTTTTCAAAATTCTTTGAAACAAATATTTTCAAAAACTTGTGAGGCCACCATCCCTAGACTCCATTTTTAATTATCTATAAAATAGACATGATCTTGTACAGGTTCTATGAAAAATATTTGTGAAAACGACCAAAAACCCTCACCGGTTATTCTTGTCACTAGTGAGTTCATGCATGTTCTGGCCAATCATTTCACTCTCTCTACCTCTCTCTTGCTCTGTGGCAGAGGAAACATCTCCCTTAACCTCCTAGACATGGTCTACCTGCTCCTACCCCCTCTCTCACAGCCACCAACTAGTGGACAAGGAATTGGTCACCCCCTCCTTCTCACTCCACCCCCTCAGTCCATCTTAGAAGAAATCCTTGTGCCATAAGGCTTAATTTGCAACCCGTGACTCCCTGGCAAGAGACCTCCCTCTCTACTTGTGTTCTTCTTCCTGCCCGTGAGCTGGCCATGGTGATGAGCTAGACACGTCGCTCACGTTCCAACACCTGGGTTGCATGCTGATCCTCGACGCCTCGCTAGCTAGCTCCACAAGCTCTCCAGGAGCACGCCCGTGCTCTCCCTTGGCCTTATTCACCCACCTACCTCTTCCTCATATCTGTCAAACACCTATGAGTGTGGGACGACATTGTTTATTCCTCTCCACCTAAAGCCCTCCATCTCGCGTTTCTTGCTCTCTGGGAGCACCACGACAACGCTCTTGCAAACCCCAGACCCACTCGGGCATGCCTCACTCCTATGATCCGTGCTCCACATGTCCACCATGGGTGCCGAGATCTGAGGCCACGCCCCCCGAGCCACCTCCTTGCTATCCAACATGTCCCCACTCCTTAACTCACTCTCAATTGGGTATCGGAAGAAAAGGCTCCCTCTGTTTGTCTCTCCATCGTCGAAATCAACCGGCGAGTCCCGCCGGCGTGTTCCGCCTTGAGCCATTGCTTCAGGTCATTCCATACCTTTCCGTTTACTCCCACCCCTCTCCCATGACCTCTCTCAACTTTTGCCCTCGTAAATTTTTGGTTATATACCTTGCAGGTGTGTCCCCGACGACGACCTAGGTCGTCGGCCGCCGCACCCCGTCGTGAAGTCTGTTCTAGCCATCTCCATCCCAAACTGGTGAAGACAATCAACCGGCGAGATGATTTGGAGCCCGCTTGTGCCTTCCTCATTTCCAGGCGGTGCCGGGAGCGTGCTACGGTGATACTCCAGCGAGGATCCGCCCCGGGCCGCCGTTTCCTCTGATTTCGCTGCCAGAAATTGGTCATCGCCGGCGTCTGCATCGTGCAACGTCGGATCTAAATCCAACAGCGCCATACCCCTTTAGATCTGATGCGTTTGTCAGCTTGTTTGACTTGTTCTCCACGCGGGAAAACCGCCAGCGGGCCGTCCTATTCTGCCTCGGCCCATTTTCTTCAGATCTGGCCTGCAGGTGGTTTTATTATTTTTCCTGCAGATATGTTTCTGGATGTTTTCTTTAATTCAAAATAAAAATGTTAAACTGTGAATATTGCCAAACTAAAAATCACAGAGTTATATATACATTTTCTTCATCACATGCAACTTTCAGATATGTGTTTTGTGTTGTATTTTAGGAGAACTAAAATAAATGCCAAAAGTACTCTTTTCCACCAATAAAATCATAACTTGAGTTTTGAGTGTCCAAATCTTGAAAATAAAAATGTTATGAAAATACCTTGATGTTAACTATATTTTGAAATTGAGCTTGTGTTCAATTGATCTTTCGTGTGAAAATGGCATGCATGTTTGTATTAGGACCAGAGAGCACTTCTGTGAATTGTTTAGTTTATCTGGTGATGAATTTTGATGTGAATCCAATTGTCTTGGATTTTTAGTTATTAGAAGCACTGGATAATATTTTTTCATGATTTTTGGAGTTAAAGAATAGGTTTGGTGAATTATCTAGTGTTTAGGCCTTTTCTGCCCATTTCTTTTAGGCCTTTAATAATTATTATGTTATAATGTTATTGTTATAAGTGTGATTCCTGGCATGTGTAGGGTGCTAATCCATAATTGTGTTGTTCTTTATGTATGCTACTAGCATGTTAAAATAATAGTTTGTATGTCTTGGTTTGATAGAGTATCACCGCTTATATTGTGTTTTCCTAGTAATTAGGAGTTGCTCTTTTTATTTTATTATGTTAGTAAGATATTTTGAGTGATTTCTTTAGTATTGCTTGTCACAGAGTATCTACTGATATTGTGGCATATTATCCTTACTTTCATGATTTAATGAGCTCTATATCATTTTGACATGCACTACTAGTTTTAGGTGTTTTGTGCCAAAATTGTTATTTTAGTGTTTAATTGTTGGTTAATTGTTTAGGTTGATATTTTGATATTACTAGCATGTCTAGGTGTTGTTTTATCTATTATATGGATGATATATTACAGTTATAGCATGTTATAATAAAACTTGTTTAATGTTATATTAGGGTTATGCATATAATACATGTCTAAATATTCATTTTCCATTTCTAGTTTTAGGAGTTGTTTTGCTCCATGATTATTTTGATATATTGAGTGATGCCATGACATGTTTAGTATAGATATGGCTATGTTATCTAGTTCTTTAGCCTCTGGTTTTATTATTGCTCCATGTTTAGAAAAGCATGTGTTACTATAGGCTTGTGGTATTGCTTGCTATTATTTCCCTATGCACGTGTATGTGTTCCTGAGTTGTTTTCTTGTTGTTTTCTTCATACTATTGAATGAACAGAGAGTCATGTAACCTTATACGGACATGATATGAGAGTGTCACACCCACTAAACTCATGCCAATTTAGTTGATGAACAATAGAACCATTTCTAGTGTTTTTCTTTGTATTGTCTATGCATGTTTTGCTTGATGGTGTGTACCCTAGTGCTATTGTTTTTGAGTGTTTTTGTTTTATGAATTGCTTTCTATATGTTTACTTTGTTAGCAAATTCTTGCCTTTGTTTTATTCTGATTGGGTGTTTTCCTTTTTATTTTATGATGTTAGATAACGAAGACGGTATTATTTCCGGAGAGGTTTTATTGCAACTCTTGTTTATTTAAAGACCAAGACCAATGCCAAGGAAAGCCACTCTAAATGCTTGATTGTTGATTACTTATCAATATCTATCATGCATGGTTTACTTCTGAAGTTTTAGAAAAGTTGGTATCAAAAACTATTTCCTTAAGTGGACTATACCACTATCTATATTAAGTATCTAATATGCTATAGCCACTATATAATCTTGGTGTTACCAAGCCCTTTAGATATTTAAGTATCACCACTTAATATACTTAAGTCCCTTAGTGGACATTTAAACTTGATGTTTTTGGAAAACAAAAGCTTTGGAAAAACCCCCGAGGAAAGGTGGGACCTTGTCCGAGGGAGGTATGTGAAGGAGGAAATGTTTTCAACTCATTTTACAAAAATGACACATAACCTAGTCTTTGCCGGACAACCAATACGTGCTTCCACATTACCTCAATATGGGCATGGGGTCTAACTAAAAGCTTGTCGATGTTATTCCGTGTCTACCTCAAGGTGCTACAGGGGCTAGAGTCCCTTGAACCGAATTGTCGCCAGGAGGGAGTAACGGGACATTCAAAGTGTGCGATTAACTTCGCCACCGGTTGCAACAGTTGGGTCTCCTGTCATGGCGGTGTGTTTTCATGGGAAACCAGATCGATACGTCTGACTCACCCGGTGCCGGGAAGAACAAACCTAGTTGAAGAGGTAGCCATTTACTAGCACCTGCATAGTGTATAGTTAGGACCAGTTATCCGATGGTTGCATACTATCACAGACAGTCTGTGGTTGTTCGCGGCGGATGTACTGGATCTTGTGGAATGTGTACATCTCTGAAGAGTAAAACTATTCAGAATAGCTGAGTCCTCGGATATGGACAATTGAATGGCCATGTAGCTAGTATTGTGTCAATGTTTTCAAAAAGCTTGAAAAGTGTCTTGGAATTGTACCTGGGAGGTACTCGGAAAGGGAAATTATTGTACCTTTGAGCTACCGGAAAAATGATGATCATGAAGATGTGATCTTCCAAGAAGTTTTGCAAAGAAAAACTTTCTTTTATTTAGAATGCTTTATGAAAACCTTGTGGACATGCAATATCTACAAGAGAACCTAAATATCTTTTGAAGTATCTTCTTCAACAAAGAATCTAAAACTTGATCAACCATGGTGGATCTTAAATTCATCATGGCTAGTGGAACCCTAATTATATCCTTCCTACCACCTTTATATATGCATACTTGCATGCTTTAGCTTTCATTTGGGGTGACTTGCGAGTACAATCCAATGTACTCATATTGGTTTCGTCCCTGGCTATTTACTTGGACAGATTTTGAGGAGCACTCCGGAGAACCCGACGAAGATGGTGCCACTGATGACTGTGCGAACTAGGAACGTCTCCTAGTCAGTAGCCTGTTGGTATTCAAGGCATGACTTGGGTCTTACCACGAGTTTTCTTTTGAAGACTTCCGTTGTTTAGTGTGTTTTCTTGCCCTGCGTGGCAGTTGTTTTCGACCGAGTCATGTGACTAGTTGTGTAAGATGTGTATTCATGTAGTGGATGTTGTATCTGGATTGCCAACTCGAGTATGTTGTTCGTGACCAACTGATCATGGGATCGTGAATCTATGCATACTTGAGGTCTCAGACTGCTAGTCTAGGGTCCCCACAGTGCCCATACTATCCGTTTAAGTGGTATCAGAGCCTCGACTCTTATTTTGGGCTTGACCACCTAAGAGTTATAATATGGTCAACGGAGGGCAAGCCGCCGAGTCCATGGCATAAGTCACTATGGATGATCTTAAAAAAAATGAAAGATTACTTGACCTCATCCATGGATGTAAAATTGACGGAGTTGCGAGATTTAATGTTGGAACTCTTGAAAGCCAAGGGTCCGGAAAATTCTACTTTGACTCCTCCGGAAGAAATTCCGGATGAATATAAGGGTGGAGAAACTAAAAGTGAATCCTCTAAGAACAAAACTTATAAAGTAAATGATGAGAAGGAAGAGTACTACAATGTCGAAGAACGATACTCTCCCGATCCTCCTATCCCACATCCTCATATTAACCATAGAGGCGAACCTCCTAAAATTGATGCACATTCTTCTAGTCAATGGAAATATTACATGAAAACTCACTTGAACTCTTCTTTTATTGAGCTTTAGAGGGTCGTTCAAGATGGATACAAGCCTCATGACCTTAAGAACTTGACAAGAAAAGAAGTGGTAGATTGCCAACTCAACTACACCGCATTGTCGATGATTCAACAAGCTGTGGGTCCAAACCACATGCCTCATCTTCAACAATACTCCACCGCCGAAGAAACATGGGATGCTCTTGTCACCATGTTTTAGGGAAATCAAAGCATGAAGAGGAATAGGTATCATACCTTGAGAAATGAGGCTGAAGGGTTCTATATTCTTGATGGTGAGAGCCATGAGGACATGTATGGGATACTCAAGACACTTGCCACTGCCTTTAGTGGTCTTGGTGCCACTCATGGGGATGATGCTTGTATCAAGAGGAAGTACATGAGTGCCCTCATGCCATTTGAGCCCGTGGACTTGAAGAGCCTTCAAGGAAGACACACCGAGGTGATGCAATAGATAGCCTCCTTTCAAGTTCAAACAAAGCTTGCTCATGACACTCGTGCTCATTCTATTGGAATGCACAGAGGGGCCTACATTGCTTTGAAGGCCAAGGTTGTGACCAACATGGTGGATCAACAAGAAAAGGTTGCTTTGAGAGAAAACTTGTCTCCGCTAAATGATCAAGAGTATGATCCCGTGCTTAAGGATTACATCGCTCTTGCGGTGCAAATTTTTTGGAAGAACCCTCCCAAGGCTAAGGCATACATTAAGGAGAACACCAAGTCAAGATATGGAAAGGAATGTACTCAAAAAGTGAGGGCTTCTTTCAATTGTCAAGACAAGCATCACTGCATTGTCGAGTACCCTTTTGAGAATAGGGAAAGTCAAGAAGGAAGACTCGTTCTCAAGGATAATTCAAAGATCCCCAACAAGAAGCCTTACTTCAAGAAGAAACCTTTAAAAAGACAAAAAAAAATGGCAAGCAAGGTCTTGGCTATCTTGCCAAGAGCAAGAACAATAAGAAGAAGAAGAACAACAACAAGGCCAAGCCCGCACAAGCAAAGAAGAATGTTGGTGCGAGTGGTATTGTCATTAGGGACAACACTACTCGTAACAACTCCACGAGAACTAACAATCCACACCATTTCTTATTTGTTGATCATTATGGTGTTGTGCAAGCTAAATATATTGGTCCTATTGAGGGTTTCATTGACTACTCTATTTGGGTTCCAAAGACCCTTGTTGCTAACATGAGAGGACCCTCCTCCGGTCCTAACTCAAGTCAATGATTTCTTGTAGGACTATGCTTCCGGTGGGTCAAAATGGATACTTGATAGTGGGTGTACAAGTCATATGACTGGAAGCAAGGCACTTATGACGGACATGAGACCAAATACAAATCAAGCAACCGCCACTTATGGCGATAATTCAAAATATGAGGTAACGGGTTTCAGCAAGGTGGTTGTTTCTCCTAATATCACCCTTGAAAATGTCATGCTTGTCAGATCCCTTGGTTTCAATCTGATTTCAGTTCGTGCTTTAGGGAAGATGGGTTTCTCCATCTTCTTTGATCCTAACAAGGCTGTCATCATGTGGAGCAAGTATCTTGATGTTTCTTACGTTGGGCATGTCAAAAATGAGTTGTATGTGGTAGACTTTCGGAGTCAATCAATACTCAAACAATCCATCTCTTCGGTAAGGCCAACGTGGGGTGGTTGTGGAATTGCCGCTTATCCCATGTTAACATGAGAACTTTGAAAAGTCTTCAAAAGGGTGGCCACATCCTTGGACTAAAAGAAAATGTTTCCTTTGCCAAAAATTGTGCGTGTACGGCTTGTGTTTAAGTCAAGATCCATGATTCTTCGCATCCAAGCAAGACAATTATTTCATCGAAGAGGATCTTGAAGCTTCTTCATGTTGATGTTGATATCTTTGGTGTCGTGCCTGAGGAAAGTCTTGGAGACAAGAACTATTGCTTGGTGATTGTGGATGACTATTCAAGATACACTTGGGTCTATTTCTTCAAGTTGAAGAGTGAGAACCAACAAGCCATCATCGACTTCTCCAACCAAGTGCAACATCAACACAACCTTCCTATCTTGGCTATTTGGAGTGATAATGGCTCCGAGTTCAAGAACTACACTCTCAATGAGTTTCTAAGTGAAGAGGGTATTCGTCATTAATATTCGATTGAATTTACCCCTCAACAAAATGGTGTAGCCGAGAGTAAGAACCGGACACTCTTGGATATGGCTAGGACCATGTTGGCGGAGTTTAACTCTCCCTAATATCTTTGGGCCGAAGCCATCTCCACCGCTTGTCACTCATGTAACCGACTTTACATATGCAAGATCTTAATGAAGACTCTATATGAGATTCTCACTGGCAATAAACCAAATATCTCCTACTCTCGTGTCTTTGGTTGTAAGTGTTTCTATTTGGTAAAAGGTGTTCATTTGTCTAAATTCCAAGCTAAAACTATTGAGGGTACATTTGTTGGTTATGGTGCCGAATCCCACACTTATAGAGTCCTTGACAAGGCCTCACAGATTGTCATTGAATCTAGTATTGTGGTGTTCAAAGAAAATGATGGCTCCCAAGTGGGGCAATTTAGTGTTTCCGATATAGATGTTGAAATTCCTCAAGAATCCATAGGAAGAATGGGCATGGGATTTTTCCGCCCCATTAAGGGACACCGTGTGGCGACTCGTGAAGGACTATGATCTACTCAAGTGGAGCCCTCCTCTACATTGGAAGATCATGCCAAGGGAGCAACTGATGCACCAACCCAATAACAACTTCAAGACCCTCCTCTTGTTAACCAAGCTGCTATGCAAGAACAAAGAACTCGTCTCATTCAATCTAGCCAAGGTCAATGCCAAGATCAACCTTCTTCATCTTCTTATCCTCTTGTTGAAGAAATTCAAGATGGTGATTAAAGCCAACATTCCGGTCAATACGGGGACCCAAATGATCAAGTGATCCCTCCTTGCAATAATGAGGGAATCAAAGCCCGTCGTGCAAAAAAGATTTCGAAGGCTATGAAGGAAATTTATTTCCCGAATGACAAAGTGTTGGGAGACCTTACATGCAAAAGGACCACGAGAGCTCAATTAGCAAGCTTTAGTGAGCATCAAGCTCACATATCCATGGTGTAACCAAAGAAAGTGTTTGAGGCTCTTGAGGATTTGGATTGGTTGGAAGCTATGCATGATGAGCTCAATAACTTTGAGCGCAACAAAGTGTGGAAGCTAGTTGAAAATCCCAAAGATTGCCACAATGTTATTGGCACCAAGTGGATATTCAAGAACATGCAAGATGAGCATGGCATTGTCATAAGTAACAAGTCAAGATTGGTGGCTCAAGGTTACACTCAAGTGGAAGGCATTGACTTTGATGAAACCTATGCTCCCGTGGCTCGACTTGAGTCCATCTGTATCCTTCTTGCATATGCATCTTCGAATAATTTTAAATTGCAAAAAATGGATGTCAAAAGTGCTTTTCTAAACAATCCATTGAAAGAGGAGGTATATGTTAAGCAACCTCCGGGGTTTGAGAACCCCAACTTCCCCAACCATGTCTACAAGCTAGATAAGGCGCTCTATGGATTTAAACAAGCACCATGCGCATGGTATTAGCACCTTAGAGATTTGTTGCAAGACCGTGGGTTTGAAGTTGGACAAATCGACCCCACCCTTTTCGCAAAGAGGGTAAATGGGAGCTTTTCATATGACAACTCTATGTGAATGATATCATCTTTGGCTCAAGTAACAAAGCTTTCAATGACGAATTTTCAAAGCTTATGACTGACAGCTTTGAGATGTCTATGATGGGAGAGCTCAAATTCTTCCTTGGATTTGAGATCAAACAATTGGATCGTGGGACTTAATTTCTCAAGCCAAGTATACCCAAGACATGCTCGAGAGGTTCAACTTCCAAGGTGCTAAAGAGAAGGTATCTCCAATGCAAAACAAATGTCATCTCAAGCGCAATCTGGATGGTATGACCAAAAGTTGTATCATTCTATGATTGGTTCTTTGCTTTATCTTTGTGCATCTAGGCCTGATATTGTGTTGAGTATTAAAGTGTGTGCAAGGTATCAAGCGGATCCTAAATAAAGCCACTTGGTGGAGGTCCATAGGATCTTTCGGTATTTGGTTCATACCTCAAGATTTGGTTTGTGGTGCCCCAAGGGGCCATAATTTTATCTCAAAGGGTACACAGACTCGGATTGGTCCGGTGATCAAGATCATAGGAAATCGACTTTCAGGGCTTGCCAATTACTTGGTAGTTCTTTGGTGAGTTGGTCTTCTAAGAAGCAAAATTGTATATCTCTCTCCACGCCGAAGCCGAGTATGTGGTGGCTGCTAGTGCTTGCACCCAATTGCTATGGATGAGGCAAACCCTCAAATAGTATGATGTTCACTTGGAGAATGTGCCACTCTTATGTTACAATGAGAGTGCCATCAAGATCGCCTACAACACCGTGCAACACACAAGGACGAAGCATATTGAGATTCGTCATTATTTCATCCGGTATCATGTGGCAAGAGGTGATATTGAGCTAGGCTATGTCCCACCCAAGGATAATCTCGCGAACATATTCATGGTTATTTCTCTATTTCTAATGTTGAATTGTGAGCTAAAATGTTGAAAATTGGCAATGCACTCAAGATATATATTCGCGGTGTCATACCATAATCTCTTACACGGTGGCGTAGGACACCAACCTCTTCGTTGCGAAGAGTTGGGTCTTTGTTGGGATTTTATTTGGATTTCATCGCATTTATTTCGTTTTCCTAGCTAAGTGTTTTCATGGGAAAGTTCCTCTCTTTTGGCATTTCCTTGTTTGATTCTTGCAAGAATACGGGAGAAGTACCATTTTCAGTTTGGCATTCTATCCTAAGCCTTCTTATCAAATGCCAAATTCTATCTAGCACACAAGTCCTTGTTTTGAAACGTGGAAGTTTGGATTAAAAGGGCAGCCGGAATTTCCGGTCCAGTTCTGTATAGGAATTTCTAGTACGACCCAGAATAGTCGGTTCAAACTTGAACCGGAATTTCCGGTCGGGCGAATCTTCTTCAAAATGCGAGGAGGTCGGTGTGAAGGGAAGTTTCCTGCTCTTTCTCCACCCTCAACCCCCTCCTCCTCCATAACTGCCACCCCTTGAACCCTAGCCCTCCCGGCTATTTCCTCCATTAGATTCCCTTGGTTTTGGCTGGATCCGGTGCTCCTCCTCCCCGGGAATCAACTTCACCAAGCATTAGTCTCAATGGAAGAGGGTAACTCACTCTTTTTTGAATCTTGGGTGTTCATCCTCTTCCATCTTAGGAGACTTTTTTAATTGAGATTTCTTGGTGGTAGAGTTCCCTAGGGTGTCCCATTGCATGCTAGAAATAATAGGTTAGCACCCCGTTCACCCGATCTATCCTTAGACCTAGTTGAAATCATCCTAGTTCTGATTTCATGGAACCGTAATATCCGTGAACCGGAAATTCCGGTTGGGTTCTGTCTCAGTTCCAAATTTCAGAACTTTAGTGATTTCTTCTAGGAATGTTACATGATCGTGTTGTGGATGCTTTTCTATTATTTCTAGTATGATTCCTTTGCTATGGCTTGTGTGGGCTTACCTTTTTCTATCCATTTATTATGTTATATTCACAGGTGGTTCTCGTGTTGATGAGTTAGGTTCTCGCAAACGTCCCTCCTACAAGGATACAAGTGATGAGGACCCCAGTGACTCTCGGCCTCCTAGGAAAACTATGAGAAAAGGCAAAGAAAAGACCACTATGAAGAAGAAAGTTGTGTCCAAGAGGAAGAAGGTCAAGGAAACCAGGAAGAACTACAAGTATGACATCGCTGCTTCTGAGTACACTCACATTCGTCAAGGTGATTGGTACTCGGCCACAAGGGATAGTGAGATTAAGGATACTCGCTTTTGGTGCTTGGAGCAATCATACATTCATTTGGGTATCTATCTTGACTACAAGTCTCCCATCCGTCCTATGAATCCGACCAAGCTCCAGCTCCTCAAAGACAAGCAATTGTTTTCTCTAGCTGCAAGTGTGGTGAAGCGGTTCAATCTTGGTAAGCTCGTGGAAACGCGTTGTCCCTACAACATTGATGTCGTGGTTGAGTTCATGTCCACGTTGGTGATTGGAAAGGATATACATTTCACGTTGAAGTGGATGACTGGGTCAACCTGTTGTGAAGCTCAGTTCTTCAAGTTTGCTAGGATTCTTGGGTACAAGTGGTCATCTCACCCTCCCCTTGGACATCGTATGCATGGGGTGGATAGGCCACACCATGAGAACATCATGGCTAATATGTATGCTCCTAGTTATGTCACTAGAAAGGTGGAAGGACTTCTCCCTTTCTATGATCAGCTGGTCTATATCTTCAGGTCCTTCAATGCACCCAGTGGAGGAAATAATGATGCACTCACGAGCCCTCTTGTCAACATGTTGGTTCTAGCAAAGAAGTGCATTGAAGATCCCGACACTTCAAAGTCCTATCATGTGGATGTCATGTAATTTATCTTCAACGATCTCAACAATGCTATGATGGGTGGGAACACTATCCCATATGGTATGTATATCATGCTTATCAAGGAGACCATGAAAAATGATTTCAGTGAGCTACCCATGGAAGATCATCACTTCAAGAAGTTGTACATGAAGAGGAAGTCTACTCCTGCTGTTGTTTCTACTCTTGAGAGTGGTTCCTTTATGAGGGATGCTCTTACTAGTGCTGCTGCTACCTCTCGTGCTCTTCAGGTTGATTCCTCTACTGTGCGCAACATCAGAAAGTTGTCCTGGTTTTAGCGCAATGTCCTCTGCATGAAGGTGGATATCCATAGGGATCAGTATCAGTCATATCGCAGAGATATAGCTATGTCCATCTCCCAACAGAAGATACGTCACCACGTGAGCGGTGCTTCCAGGGTCCCTCCCTCTGACTTGGTTCCTGACACTTTCACCCAGTGGGCTTCCAGAGCCAGTGCTCCTTGGGAACAGATTGAGGATGCTCTTCGTTGAACTGACCCTGCTGCTTATTTTAGTTCTCCTATTGCTCGGGATGATGATGATTATATTGATTATGATCTTGAGAGAGCCGTAGAAGGAGAGTCTGAGTCGTCCGCTGGAGAGGCCTTAGAGGAGTTTGATGCCTAGCTCGTCATGGGACGTTAGCATCACTGCTTCTCTCCTTTTTTGTGTCTCGATGCCAAAGGGGGAGAAGTATTCTATTAGTATTATGTGGGATTTTCATGGGTTCGGGCACAAGCATGTTCGTCTATCATTCTTTGAGAGATTGTGTCCATTTATATACTCATTTTCGTTTCGGAACTATTTTCTTTCATGTGTTGAACCATGTTCTTATGTTATTATCGGAACTATTGTGAGACTATGTTATTATTGGATATACTTGGTTATCTATCTATGTTGAGGTTATCATATATTGTGCACCGGTATTATCTACGTATATGTTCTATGCACAAGGTACAATTTCAATCTCTTGCCTCAATGTGGTTGATATTGTCTCTTTTATCATGTTGTGATTTTGTTGGAAATCACTCTCCTCTTAAAGTTGTATTTTCATGTCAAAACAAACTAAAGTACGCATACTTGTAGGGGGAGAAATTTCCATTTATTTCACAAGCATGATATTTTATTGGTTTTTCATTGCAAATCTTAGTATTGTAATCTAACACCAAAAAGGGGGATATTGAAAGTGCATTTCTTGATCCCTGGTGTTTTGAGTGTTAGTTAACAATGCTAATGATGTTATTTATCAAGGTGTTAAGTGGTGTAGGTGTTTAAGTTTTCATTCGCATTGAACACTGTAAAAAGGTGAAGTTAGGAAGGTGCACGAACTCATAGGAGACCTCCAAGGCATCATCATCGACAATGCCCTAAACAAGGTAATGAAACTCAAGCAAATGCGCATCGCAACCATAATGAACGCAATGAGAACGCACATCCTCAACATCACCACCATGACCGTGAAGATAGTGAGTGTCGTGAAGCCCGACTACATAAACATCAACATCATCACCGACTCGAAGCTCAACATGGTCGCCAACACCAAAGATGATGATCCATATACTCACTCACAACCCATATATGATGAACACCCCAATGAGCGCTACCATCGATAACATGAACATAACAACCTTACTTCCATCCGCTTCAACGTTCCTTTGTAAAAATGTTTCTAAGTTCCACGAGCTGGTCGACCTCTGCTTTACACTTCTCGACCCCCTTCTCGAGGACCCCGGCCTGCTCCTCCCTGGTAGAAAGGGAGGCCTCGTGAGACTTCAGATCCTCCTCGCAGGGGCTCAGAGCCTTCTCGCGGAGAGCAAGGGCCTCCTCCTGCTCCTGGAGAGCAAGGACCCACTCGTCAGCTTTTTGCTGATGTTGTTCCCCCTCCAAGAGGATTTTCTCTTGGTGGTTCTTAGTCACGACCAATATTCTCTTGGCCTCTTCAAGGGATATTGCCGCCTCCCGAGAGGAGTCCTCGCACTCCCCCTCGACATTCCTAAGTTTCTGTTTGCGGATAGCCTGCGCGGCATCCTCCCTATCGCGGCACGAGAGCACCGCCTGGTTAAACCACGTGATACGTCATAAACATATCCTTAATTTATGATGTTCCATGTTGTTTTCTTATTGTTTCCCACATGTTTGATATACACTTTATGTCATTTTTATCGATTTTCCGGACTAACCTACTGACAAGATGCCACAGAGCCAGTTCCCTGTTTTCTGTTGTTTTTAGTATCAGAAAAGTTGTTCTGGAAATATTCTCGGAATTGGAAAATTCGAAGCTCAGAAGTCTTATAAATCCCGGAGGTTCCACGGGGTCCCAAAGAGACCCGGAGGGAGGGGCTTAGAGGGCCCACACAATAGGGTGGCGTGGCCCCCCTTGGCCGCGCCATGGGGTGGTGTGGGCCCCCGAGGCCTCCATCATCTTTGCCCTTTCGCCTATATAATCCCCCCGAGACGTAAACCCTAAAAATATCCCACTTTTACCCGAGAAACACCTGAGGCCGCTGTCATCGTCATTCCGAGATAGGGAGGGTTCCGGAGCTCTCCCCGACACCCTGCCGGAGGGGGAAATCATCACCGGAGGGGCCTACACCACCATGCCCTCCTTCGAAGTGATGCATGAGTAGTTCATCTCTGGACTACGAGTCCATAGCAGTAGCTAGATGGTTGTTCTCTCCACTTTGTACCTCATGTTTAGATCTTGTGAGCTGCCTAACATGATCAAGATCATCTTTATGTAATTCTACATGTTGTGTTTGGTGGGATCTAATGAATGTTGAATGCTATGTCTTCTGATTATCAATCTATCATGTTATCTTCATGCTTATGTTATTTATGATCTTGCATGCTCTCCGTTGTTTGTAGATTCTCTGGCCAAATAGATGCTAGTAACTCCAAGAGGGAGTATTTATGCTTGATAGTGGTTTCATGCCTCCTTTTCATCTGTGCTCGAGTGACAGATGGAGGATGTGTTGTTGCCATTAGGGAGAAAACAACAATGCTTTGTCTAAGGATGATGGTATTGTTTACATTACACACTTTACTTACTGCGATTATCTGTTGCTTGCAACTTAATACCCAACGTTTTTTCGGATGATATTCAAAGGGTGGATTTTTAGTCATAGATCCAGTTGGATAACTGTCTATGTATCTTGTTGTAATGCCCGCATGAATCACATAGTAATCTTTATGTCTTGAATATGTACTACGGTGCAACCTTCATTTCTGTCAATTTCCCAGCTGTAATTTGTTCACCACACATGTTATTTATCTTTCACCGAGAGACACCACTAGTGAACTATGGACCCCCGGTCCTTTTTCCTCATACTGATAAAACACCTACTGCTTTCATACTTCTCTCATACCGTTCCTACTGTTTCCACACTATATGTTTAACCTCTTTGTGTTCAGCAAAACCGGTGAGATTGACAACCTCACTGCTTCGTTGGGATAGAGTGATTTGATTGTGTTGTGTAGGTTCCACGTTGCTGCTGAACTGGTAGTGCGCCCTGCCACCTCAGCTGCATCAACCTTCAGAGATTGCTCGTACTCCTACTGGTCGATTCAACCTTGGTTTCTTTTCTGAGGGAAAACTTGCTGCTACACTCTTCACAACCTTTCTCTTGGGGTTTACCACCGAGGGAATCAAGGCCCCCATCAAGTTTTCTGGCGCCGTTGCCGGGGATTTCAAAGTCATCATCAGCAAGAAGTCTCCCGTCAACTACACGCCATCAACAAGTTTTCTGGCGCCGTTGCTGGGGAGGAATAGAATTTATGCAAGGGGAGTCTCTCACTTCCAATCTCTTATCTTTGTTTTTGTTTTGCTTAGTTTATTTTATTTTGTCTTGTTTGCTTCTCTTTATCGAAAACACACAAAAAAATAGTTCTTATTCTAGTGGTTATTTTTTTTTCATTTTCTTGTTATTTTTCATCATGTTGTTACCTAAGTTTACCCTGAAAGATTTACCGGTAGGAAGTGGTTCTATACTTGGAAAGTACACTATTAAATAATTCTTTGATCATGTTAGTAAACATGATAATCTTGAGGAAAAATCCATAGTAGAACTTGCTCCCAATTATGAGACTGCTGCAACTTGTTTAGTTCACATGTTAGAAGCTAGATTTGTTAATCTCCATCCCATATTACAACATATGTTCCTCAACTTGAATAACATTGAATATGTTGAGAAAAGAAACTTCATATTAGAAACTATGCTTAAAGAATTTGGAGATGTTGCTATAGAATCTAGAAAAGTCTTTGATCGTTTCAATATGCTTGGCTCATGTGTAGACATTGTTGGAGCTCTTGAAAAAACTGAATGTAATAAAAAAAAGGAGGATAAAATACCAATCCCCTTTAAATTGATAGCACTGCATGAAGCCCAAGAATTTTTTTTTGATTGGATTGTTCCTGAGAATTTATTTGATGAAGATAGTAAGCCTAAAAGTTCTAAGAGAGGAGCCTCTGAAACTCACTTAGATAAATACAATGCATTATTAAGGAATTGCCAAATCTTGATTTGAATGCTTCTTCACTTGAAAATACTTGATTCCACTTTTCTGGGCCTAGATAAAAGGCGTTAAAGAAAAGCACTTCTTGGGAGATAACCCATGGTTTTATTTTTTTGCTTTGTTTTTCTCTGTTTTATTTGAGTCAAGGGGTTGTATACTTCTGTAGAAACTCCTTTTATGTTTCTTTTCATGTTTTAGTAGTGCCAAGTAAGGTTTCTGGCGAGAGTTGGAGTTGGTTTTCGGATTTCTGCGCAGGAAACAGATTTCTGTTGTCTACCGTAAAAAATCATATAGAATCCTGGAAGATCAGAATCATCTGAAATTTTTTGTTCTTACTTCACAGCTAATTCCACAACTTTTTCGTTCTTTAAGTGTTTCGATCTGATAAACGTAAGTGCCCCGAATTTTTTTGTCTTTACAGACTGTTCTGGTTTTGAAGAATTCTGCCATTTTTCTTGCATTTGCCCTTCTGCGATGTCAAGTGGATTTCTTTGCTTCACGAAACATCAGTGTCTGTAGCTAATGTTTAAAAGAATCAATAGCACTTGTTCCATACAGAACCCATGGAATTTTGTTTGTTGCACTAACCCTCTAATGCGAATTACTGTTTGAGTGTGGTGTGAAGGAACTTTTCAAGTGTCAAGAGAAGAGGTTATATATGTGATGAATAAGAGTGCAAGGTCAAAGCTTGGGGATGCCCCCATGGTTCATCCAAGCATATTTTTAGAAGTCTCAAGCATCTAATCTTGGGGATTCCCAAGGAATCCCCTTTTTCATCAACTATCTATCAAGTCATTTCTCGTGAAACTATATTTTTATTTAGTCACATCATATAAAGTTTACTTGGAGCGTCTGTTTGTTTTTCTTTATTTTTCTTTTGTTTTATTTTGTTTTTATTTATTTTGTTTGTTTTCCTTGCTGCAATAATATCATTGGACCTAGCATCCTTGTTTGGGAGAGAGACACGCTCCGCTTTTTCGTTTGAATACTCGCTATCCTAGTATTCTTAGTTTTTCTTCTAGTTGCTGCAAAAATTCCTTTTTAGCTCTTGTTTTCATTGCATCTCTTATTCATAGCTGTTAGTTTTAGTAGTGTTATGTGAGTCCTATCATGTTTGCTTGTTTTAGCATGTAGATAGTTTTTGTTAAAGCATGTTTTGTATGATGCTTGTTGGGAAAAGAAATTGCTGCTTGATGTAGAATTTTTAACGGTGCAAGTAGAAGCTTGTATAGACCGTGGCTAGAACTTTTTCATATCATGCTAGATTATATTTTAGTTTTAAATCCTTGTGGTTATTGAGTAGCATGATTATCCTCAAATAGCTGAGAGTGTTTAATGTGCCATTGAAAGAATCATGAGTTGTTCTTGTCATATTGAAGCATAAATTTGTGGTGTTCTCCTTTGTATGTTTTATTTGGTTGACTTGGCGCATGCTCACACCATGTTTATGACTATGAACCAGTCACGAATAGCCTCTATGATCATTTAGTTTTTGAACTTTTGGTACCACTTATGCTTTTATTAATGATGTTTATGTCGCTATGCATGATTATGTCTCTTATGCTCTCTTAATTTGTCGCTCCAAGTCTTTTGCTAGCCTCGACCTCTACTGAGTATGAGCTCTACTCATGCATCCAACTCCCTAAAACCAAAATTTTCCCATTGTGTCCACCATACCTACCTACATGTGGTATTTAACCGCCACTCGAAAGTAATTGCTCATGTCTTACCTTTAAAACTTTCAAAATTACTCCTGTTTTGTGCTCCTGTTTTAGCTCATGAGGACGTAAATAGAGAATCTTTATCTCACTTTTTGATTGGACTTTGACACCCTGGACTAGTGGCTTCATCCGCTTATCCAATGATAGAAGAGCTGGCAGCAGGGTTCCTAGCCCCAAATTAATAACACAAATTATCTTCACTATTTTTGCCCCTGATTTATCAGTCAAAGCATAATTGTGTAAACAAAAGAGAAAGGGGATGGCCTTCTACCCAGATGCATCCTTCTACAGGAGTTGCTCTTGTGAAGTCTAGTTGGCTTGTGACGTACTGTATTTTCTGTTTACCATTCGTTGACATAAGCATACACCTCTCTTAAAATACAGATACTCCTCCACGGTATGTGATTGTTGGCAGGCACCCGAGGATTCAGTTAGCCATGGTTTGTGAAAGATGGTTGGGAGGAGTGTCAAGTTTGTATACCTATGTTTAATAAAATAAAAGTTCTAGCACATGAGTGATCCATGCTTCTCTCTGCGAAGGGCCTTTCTTTTACTTTTATGTTGAGTCTCCATCTTCTAACTTTATGCACAGTTGAGAGAGCATTTTTGCCATTCTGAGTTTTATGTGCATTTGTCCCAGAAGCATTATTAATTGATTCATGATGTGTTATTGCTAGTTCTCTAATTATCTGTTCTAGTCTTCCTCATGAACTTTGAAGGTGTCCTGGCATTTATGTTTTACCCCACTCTTAAGGACCAGCGAAATATCACTTTGACATGCTTTCTTTACTTGAAACAAACAAATATCTTTCTTTGCATTGTTATTCATGATCTTTTATCTGAGTTGCTTCTCATGATGCAAAGTGATTGCTATGCTTTATTATTAAAGTTTTATTTATCATGCTTGTGTTGAAGTTCTATGATCTCAGCTTACTTATGCTTTTACATTATTGATGATCAAGTTTATGTTCGTAGCATGTCACCTTAGAAATTATGTGATTTTATCGTTTACCTACTCGAGGACGAGTAAGAACTAAGCTTGGGATGTTGATACGTCATAAGGGTATCCTTAATTTCTGATGTTCCATGTTGTTTTCTTACTGTTTCCCACATGTTTGCTATACACTTTATGTCATTTTTATCGATTTTTCGGACTAACCTATTGACAAGATGCCACAAAGCCAGTTCCCTGTTTTCTGCCGTTTTTAGTTTCAGAAAAGTTGTTCTGGAAATATTCTCGAAATTGAAAAATTCGAAGCCCAGAAGTCTTAGAAATCCCGGAGGTTCCACGGAGTCCCGAAGAGACCCGGAGGGAGCCTCAGGGGGCCCACAGAATAGGGTGGCTCCCCCTGGCCGCGCCTAGGGGTGGTGTGGGGCCCCCAGGCCTCCACCGCCTTTGCCCTTTCGCCTACATAATCCCCCCGAGACGTAAACCCTAAAAATATCCAACTTTTACCCAAGAAACACCCGAGGCCGCCGTCATCGTCATCCCGAGATTGGGAGGGTTCTAGAGCTCTCCCCGGCACCCTGTCGGAGGGGGAAATCATCACCGGAGGGGTCTACACCACCATTCCCTCCTCTAAAGTGATGCGTGAGTAGTTCATCCCTGGACTACGGGTCCATAGCAGTAGCTAGATGGTTGTTCTCTCCACTTTGTACCTCATGTTTAGATCTTGTGAGCTGCCTAACATGATCAAGATCATCTTTATGTAATGTTACATGTTGTATTTGCTGGGATCTAATGAATGTTGAATGCTATGTCTTCTGATTATCAATCTATCATGTTATCTTCATTCTTATGTTATTTATGATCTTGCATGCTCTCCGTTGTTAGTAGATTCTCTGGCCAAGTAGATGCTAGTAACTCCAAGAGGGAGTATTTATGCTCGATAGTGGGTTCATGCCTCCTTTTCATCTGTGCTCGAGTGACAGAAACGTGACGAATGGAGAATGTGTTGTTGCCATTAGGGAGAAAACAACAATGCTTTGTCTAAGGATGATGTTATTGTTTACATTACACACTTTGCTTACTGCAATTATCTGTTGCTTGCAACTTAATACCCAACATTTGTTCGGATGATATTCGAAGGGTGGATTTTTAATCATAGATGCAGTTGGATAACGGTCTATGTATCTTGTTGTAATGCCCGCATGAATCACATAGTAATCTTTATGTCTTGCATATGCACTACGGTGCAGCCTTCTTTTCTCTCAATTGCCCAGCTGTAGTTTGTTCACCACACATGTTATTTATCTTTCACGGAGATACACCACTAGTGAACTGTGGACTCCGGTCCTTTTTCCTCATACTGATAAAACACCTACTGCTTTCATACTTCTCTCATACTGTTGCTACTGTTTTCCACACTATATGTTTAACCTCTTTGTGTTCAGCAAAACCGGTGAGATTGACACCTCACTGGTTCGTTGGGACAGAGTGATTTGATTGTGTTGTGTAGGTTCAACGTTGCTGCTGAACCGGTAGTGTGCCCTGCCACCTCAGCTGCATCAACCTTCAGAGATTGCTCGTCCTCCTACTGGTCGATTCAACCTTGGTTTATTTTTTGAGGGAAAACTTGCTGCTACACTCTTCACAACCTTTCTCTTGGGGTTTACCAACGAGGGCATCAAGGCCCCCATCAAGGTTTCTGGCGCCGTTGCCGGGGATGTCAAAGTCATCATTAGCAAGAAGTCTCCCATCAACTACACGACATCACCAGGCGCCCAGGTTTTTGAGGCGCTGGCTCTCTTTGGTGAGCAGGAAGGCGTGCGAACTCACGCTGACCTAGAGCACTTCTATGACATCCCTGACAATCCCAAACAGGGGGTCGTCATAATAAAGGCCAGGAGAACCTCCAGAACGGACCCGCACGGACCAGCGATCGTACGCCATCAAGTCTTCGAAGAAATCATCAGGCAAGAACGAGTCGTCAAGACCTGAAGCTGGGGTGTCTTCAAGCACCTTATCCTCCACAGCAAAGAAATCCCGCTGTGATGGCATAGCAGGAGTGCATGCCTCGGATCTAGAAGCACCCCCTGCGGTCAAAGAAGGAGGAAGAGGCACGGCGTGGGATTTCCTTGCACCAGGGGTCTGGATTTCCAGATCCTCGTCCCCAAGCTCGATGGGATGTGCGTCGGCATCACCCTCGCAGGGCGCCGCAGCGGGAGGTAACGGTGGTGAAGCCCTGCGTTCCTCCAAGATGACGGAAGAGGGAGGAGGGACGCGCTCCTCTGGTACGTCCGCCATCAGGCCTGTGGGAGTTGCGTCGTCCTCAGGCTCGAGGGCTCGCTCATGGGCAAAGACATCTAGAACCATCGTCGCCCCAGTCTCGATAGGAACCTCGCCATCCCTTCCTGAAGAGGCGCTGGCCCTCGATGGGGAGGCTCCTGCATCGACTACCTTCTCTTTCTCAGGGTCAACCTTCTTCACTGCTTCGGCCGCCTCTTTCTCTCTAGCCGCAGGGTCGACGGGGTTGGTCGTCTCTTCGACGGGAGGAGAGCGGGAGGGGGGTTCCCACCTGTCCTCCGACACCACGGGGTTGCCTCCCAACAGGAGCGGGTCCCTCATAGGGCTAGCCTCCCCCGCTCCCCCATCGGACGTAGGAGCGGGAGCAGGCGGCGCCATGGCTTTAGGAGAAGCGGGAGATGAGCCCCCTAATGCCTTCGCTTTCTTGGCGGAGGGCTTGCATCATCGGGAAAAATCAGCAACACGGGTTGGTAAATGCGGAGAAGCTCGCCTCGATGACTTATCTCTCGGAGTAGCCCCACGTCCTTGCTGTGCTCCCTTGGACGGGACAGCTGCGCCAGGGACCACGGTCGTGAGAGAGGCGCCCGTGTCTACATCGGCATCCGTGCGGCGTGCTCTCTTTACCTCGCTAGCCTCACCCCCAGCCTCGCCCTAAGTATCATCGGCGTGCGAGCGCGTTGATGGCAGGGGCGAGGCGCTCGAGTCCTCGACGGACTCGCTCTCCCCCTCCTCCTCCTGCTCAACGTCGGAGGAGACTTCCATGAGAGGGTGTTGCCTCGCCGCCCGCTCTGACACCTTTATGACGGGGCCCAAGCCCTCCGTGCCTGCGGAGTTCACCTCGCCCTCTTCCATGGGGCTCGGAGTGAAGGGGTTTTCCACCCTGGATTTCTCTCCCTCGCCGAGAGGACCCCACCGATCGAAACGCGCCATCGCGTTAACAATGGCGTCCCGCGCCTCCTCGCCAAGGCTAAATAGAGGAGCAATGGAGGAAGGAAGGGTCAGGGGGACTCATTGACGAGGAGAGTCCGCAGCATCCCCTCGAGCTCCTTGCCCTCGAGCCTGGAGCTGTTGAGCCTCATCTTATCATCGGTATCACCATAGTAGCACATGAGACGTTCGTGCTCCTAAAGAGGCGCTAGGAGCTGGTAGACGAACTCTATGACGACCATGGAGGCCAAAAGCCCCTGACTGTGCAGCTCCTCCATGTGCAGCACCAAGGGCGCCATGGCCGCATCATCGAGCCCTTCTTGCCTCCAGCCGGTATGCTTCCTGGGTCGCGCCGGCGGGTCTTGAAAAGACCACTTGAGACATGCATGTCCAGATACACCAAACGCATGGTGAAGTCATCCACTTTCTTTATGAAATCCAAGTAGGGGAGCAGGGGGCCTCTACCCAAGCCTACGCGGAAGGAGACACAATCGGCGCAGTAGGCCTTCCCCATCACGCGGAGGCTGAAGAAAGACCAGAAAAAGTCCATAGAAGGCATAACGCCCAGGAAGGCCTCACACGAGAAGGCGAAGATCGCCAGGGTAAGGACGGAGTTGGGGTGGAGATGTAGCGCATGGATCTGGTAATGGTCCAAAATGGCGATAAAAAAAGTGGAAAAACGGGGAACCAGGCCCGCGAAGACGGTGTGGTAAAAGAATGCATATGACGTGGCGGTGAGGACTCTCTGCCGCATCATGCCCCGCGTGAATTGAGGTGGCGCCGTGCTCATTCGTGGAATAGCTCACCATGATCCTGGCCTTCTCTAGGACCCGGCCATGTTGTATGCAAGAGGTCCCCAACGCCGAATCTGCTTGGGAGGGAGCCGACGCAGCGGCCGCGACGACTTTGCCCTTTGTGGTGGCCGGAGCTCTCTTCTTGCCTGCCATGAAGATGGGAGCTCTCAGAGGAAGTGGAAGATCTAGGAGGAAAAGGGAGTCAGGGAGGCGGCGAAAATTGTGGAGAATGGGGAAACCTTCCGGGGTAGCGGCCCAGGCTTTATGTGTGCGGGCCCACCACGATGCATGGAGCTGTTGTATCCACCTCGAGGAGATCGTGGGTCGCGAACCGACGCGCCACGTGCCCACGACTGGCCCGTCAGCAGTTGGCCCCGCGACATCTCGCCTCCTTCGGACACATGTTCGCCGCGGGCCCAGGGGCTACTGTCGGTCCCGTGGATACCAAGGTATCCTGACCCGTCTGCTGCAGCCCAGTCCACTGGGCATTTGAAGCCCCATCCAGGGTGTCTCATGAAGAGGAGACTCCCCGCGAGACTTTGTCCCCCTCAGGACCCGATCAGCAGGAGGCTGGTCCCTCCAGAGGAGCTGCATCGCCTAACTTTGGAGAGGAGCTCTACCTCGCCTTCTTCTCCTCTCCATAGGACATTCCTCTCAGGAGGGGACAAGCCATGTGCGGCTGACGTTCGCTCCTCTGCACGCTGACAAAGGCGCCGCAGAGCCCCTTTGGCAGCAGTCCGCCCCAGGACTTCCTCTTCGGTGCAAGAAGACCAGGATGACGCTACAAGACGAAGGAAACGTCACCGGGCACCCCTACTGCCCTGTCATGGACGGTGGCGCTGTCCTTGACGACCAAGACCAGCAGACGCCGCAGAGCTCCGTCCGTCTCCTCTTTGGCACTTTGTGGTAGCCCTTTCCCGCCAAGTATGAGCGGGAAATAGGTCCAAACGACGGTATAAAAGGATCCATTTGGCTCCCCTAGCAGGGACGGATCAATTCACCTAGAGCTTCCCCAGTCTGAACTGAGCACAAGCTCGCATCTTGCACAGTATCTACATCAGTGCAATCCATCAGACAAGCAGGAGTAGGGGTTTACACCGCAAGGTGGCCTGAACCTGGGTAAACTCTCTGTGTCGTCATTGTTGTCCGCTCCAAGCTTTCCTCACAAAGCCACACGAGAGGTGTAGGAAGTGCGGTTAGCACCCAGTGTTCGAATCTCTTGAGAGTCCCTGTGCATACAGACCACTCTCCGACACGTATAACGGTTCCTAGCATCCGCTCTTAGAGGCCGCGTTGTACGTGCCCGTATTCTCCTTGCATTTGTCCCCTTCCTCCACCTTTTAGAGCATCTCCAGCCGTTCGCCCCCCAGGGCCCTTTTTTGGAGGAAAATAGCGCCGCTTGGGTGCTACATGTCCTTAGTTTTGACCTGGGGGGGGGAGGGGGCGTCTCCCAGCTACATACTCAGGCGTTCGCCCCCAGCCATTTCGTTTTCGCCCAAATTTGGCATAGATTCCTCGGTTTTTGCCCAAATTCGGCACAATTTCGACATACGTTCCGCATACATTCACCGTTCCATGATAGTTAACCAAATTCGGCATGATTTCAGCACAAGTTTGATAGAACATAATTTTTATCACAAAGTTTGTCACACAAATCGACAAAAATCAAATATCTCAACATGATTTAACAAGTTTTGAGCACAAATAAAAACACATCAAACTAGGTGTTGCCCTTATGCTCCATCAGATCATGCTGCAGCTCTTGGCGCACCTGGGGGTCTCGGATCTGCTGTCGCACAACGAGGTATGCAGTCCATGCTACCGGCACCTGATGATCAACAACTGCAAGAGGACCCTGTCTGAAATATGGTTCAATGTCAACCACTGGGTCGTCACGCTCGTTCTCGATGATCATATTGTGAAAGATCACACAACAATTTCTCACCTCCCACATATGATCTTTGGACCAAGTCAGAGCAGGGTACCGGACAACAGCAAACCGAGCTTGAAGCACACCAAATGCCCGCTCGACATCATTCCTACAAGCCTCTTAGTGTTGAGCAAACCAATACTGCTTGCCTCCTAGTACATGGTTGGAGATAGTCTTCACAAATGTTGACCATCTTGGATAGATACCATTTGATAGGTAGTATCCCTTGTTGTACTGGCGGCCATTGACCTGATAATTCACCAGAGGGGGGATGGCCTTCAACAAGCTTGCCAAAGACAGAGGAGCACTGCAGGACGTTGATGTCATTGTGAGTTCGTGGCATGCCAAAAAAGTTGTACCAAATCCAGAGATCCTCTGTAGGCACATCAGGTGCTCGTCGTCGGCGACGGCTGTCTCGTCTTCCTCGTCCATCAGAGCGGCAAACATCTCCTCGTCGTTGGAGTCCATTGCCGAACAGCCAAAACGCCGAACACCTCATGGGCGTGGCTGAGCGTCGCCGGGAAGCGGCAAGCTCGACCAGAGGGGGGAGGGAGGTTGGCGTGCCTACGGCGGGTAGTTGCGGCCGTGGAATTGATGTCTAGCGGCGGCTGGGGTGGAGGGGTGTCGCCGATATCGGCATGAGAGAGAGCGGGAATGGGCGGTATGCGGCACGGGAGGGAAGACTGGGCGTGGAGAAGTCGCCCATCGCCTAACTATGCTAGCCCGCAAACGCGTTTTCGCTTCCGCCGCAGCCCCAGCAACCCCCGCTACGCTGGGTTCGGTCTGGATTCGCCGGGCGACAATTTAGGTCAAACCGGCGCTATTGGACATCCTGTGAGCGCGACTGGGCAGAAAACGGCATGCCGGCGCAAAAAAAGGTCGTGGGGGGACGGCTCGAGATGCTCTCTCAAAGACCATGGGGAACGAAGGAGCCCGGCGCTACTTTCTATTCTGTACTCGCGCACGTGTAAATAAGAGTATAGTTAGCGTTTGGAAGTAGCGCTCAGCATTGAGGAGGTTAGCGCTAAGCAAGCAATTTAATCGTGTTTAGGCGCCCCTCAAGGCTCAAGCGCTCCACCATTGCGGATGCCAACGGGAGAGTGACGCTCCATCGTGTGCAGTTGGTGGGGGAACAGGGAAGAACGAGGGGAGCGAAGACAATGCAACGAGCGAGGCGACCTAAACTGGGATCCATGCACAACGGTTGGTCGTTTGACTCTTTTTTTTTGAGTTAAATACATTGGTGGTAGCTAAACTTTAAGCGAAAACACGATACGGTACCTGTAGTCAGAAATACGCTCAATACGATCACTCAACTTGACTAGCGGTAAGTATAAGGTCCTGGCCAGTCGTATAGCTCCGTATTTTTTCTGGTGGCACTCTGTTGACTGACAAGTCAACTAGTCAACATAATGAGCTGGACATGGTCCCACGTGTCAGTCCAATTTAAAATCAAAATATCAGAAGAAAAAAGGCACAAAGCCACGCGAGCAGCCCACGCCGGCGAGGCCCTCTAAAGCGGCGCACTGCAGTGGCCTCCATCTTCCGTGGCCATGCACGGTAATGAACGAGCGGAGCACCTCGAAGAGCACCGGCACGACGCCGCGCCGACGATGCGTATCGGAGCGCCGGGAAGAGCCGTGGCGTGCAGAGCGCGCCGGCGCTCCGCGCTCTGTTGGCAATAAGGCATGCCCGTGATGGCGGTGACCGTGTCACTGTTAGCCATGCACCAGGTCGCGGCCGTGTCGGGTGTGGCGCACGTGTGTCTCGTGTGTGGTGCGTGTGTGCGTGTGCTCTGTTAGCGATAGTAGCGGGATGGCCGGCGTTGATCCGTTAAGAAGCTGGCCGCGTTGTGCGCGTGGCCAGGGCGAGCAGATCAGGCACAGCTCGTCTGCAGTTGTGGCTATTACTGTACGTTCTTCAGAAAATCGGCCGTCCAATCCATCCAACGGACCTCTTTCCATTCCTCCTACACAAAGAAAACCCCTGCATTTAACGAGACATGGAGGGAATTATCACCCATATCTTCTCCATTGGCGCCAAATACTTAGAGCATGTCTAACAGGCCCCTTATAACGCGAGCGCCCCGTAAAATTCCGGCGGCATACGGAGTGCGGGCCAAAACGGCCGTCTAGCAGCCCCCGTATGCGGCCTGGCCCGTACTAAAATTTTACGGGGCCTGCGAAACCGCCCCCTCCGCCCCGTACTTATAGTGGGTGAGGGTTGGGGTGGGGGTCCAACCCCCCACCCGCAACCCTAGCTCCGCCGCGCGCCGCCGCAGCTCCGGTGAGAAATTACGCGCGCGCCGCCGCCCCATTCCAAGCGCCTCCACCGCGATGAGCTCCCCCGACGGTTCCGGCTCCTCCACCGCCCACTCCAAGCGCCGCCGCGAGCCGGAGACGCTCGAGGAGGCGTGGCGGCTCCACTGCAAACATTCCGTTGCAGGGAGCCGCCGCGCCGCCTGCAAGTACGCGGCGTGGCCGGCGGCCATGCCGCCGACTCTGGCGGACTACGCCGCGGGCGGGAGGTACCACACCGTCGACCCGCCGCCGCGGCCGATGAGCGGCCCCCAATTCGCGAAATGGCGCGCGGATTGGGAGCTGCACCAGCAGTGCAAGCGCGGCGGCGACGGCGCAAGCGGCAGCGGAGGAGGAGGCGCGGCGACAGCGCAGGAGGAGGAGGTACCGGCGACAGAGGAGGAGGAGGAGGCCGCCTTCGCGGCGGCGGTCGAGCTTTCGAAGAAGGAAGCAGCGGCCGCGGCGCGGGCGAAAGCGGAGGAGGAGGCGAAGGCCGTCGCTGACGTCGAGCAGTTCAAGGCGATGGAGGCTTCCGGCCCCGTCGTCTTCCTAGACTAGATTAGGTTAGGACGAGCTCGAGCTCGATTTCATGTATCAATGGTGATCATCTGAATAAAATCGAGTTCATCTTTTCTCCCGCGAAGTTCAAATTCAAACATACGGGGCGGAGATAGGGGGTCTGCTAGATGAACTTGCAAATTTGAGCACAAATTTTCCTAAATTTCGTGTGCAGGCCCTCTACACGCGATTTAGGGGGCGAAATTTTAAGGGTCCTGTTAGACATGCTCTTAGCGTGAGCACTACCAAATTTGTATTTGATCCTTACCAGACGTATAGAAGCAACACTCACTATAGTACTGTTGACTGCTGAACATACGAACCCGACACAGGCGGCTAACATACTTCGACCCCAGGCCGACGTCGCCGGCCGGCCGGCCGGCCGGCCTGAACTATACTTGCTCACCTGCACTACATTGCCGGACATGCAAAATATGGGTGTGTTCATTTCTGACTAGCTCAAACACTAGCTCAAACAGTCAACTGCAGAAATATGAAAGCAGGTTGTGACCCGTCGGACTGCAACAGTTCCGTGAACGAGGTGATATCTGGAGTCCAACCCGACATGGCGGAGATGGTTTGAGAGAAGAGAGAAAGAGAAGGGGGAAATGGTGTGAAGAGAAGGGATGGATATGGGGGGGTATTTATAGGATTGGAGATGGAAAATTGGGTGAATTTTTTTTTTTTGATTTTTTCCAGCCAGCCACGCTCCCCCCAACGGCTAGCTGACGTGGACCAATGGGGGGGCGCCACGTCAGCTAGCCGTTGCGCAACGGCCACCCCGCAACGGCTACCCGCTACCGCCCCTCACTCTCGCCTCGACCCGCCAACGCCTCGCCCCGCCCTATCGCCCCTCACTCTCGCCCCGGGCCCGCGCTGTCGCCCCGCCTACGCGGGCGGTAAGGCGGGCGATAGCCGCCTGTCGACGGGCGACGGCGCCACCGCCCGGCGCCTCCCTCCCGCCCCCCGTCTCGCCCGCTATCGCCCGCGCCCAGGCGATAAGCCCCCCTCCCGCCCCCCGTATCGCCTGCAATGGCACCGGCCTTAGAGCTCATCTGAAGGAAAGCCGTCAGTGCGGCTGGGTGTTCGTGCGCCCGGGAAAATATTCTATGTCCAGCTCTTTCTTCTTCCTCCATTGTTCGAGCGCAGTGAGTGAGAGAGCTAGAGCCAGGAAACAACACGCTCTCATGTGCGCCACCGGATTGGCCTCCATGCCGCCGGATTGGCCTCGAGGAGGAGGTACAGGAAGCCAGGCTGGAGCGCGGGGACATAGAGGAGCGCCCGAGGCAGGGTCCAAAGCGAGCAGGGGCGGAGGGGCCACATCCGGCGAACGTGCGCGAGCAGGGGATGCCGCCTCCACCTCGCATCGTGCCTCTCCGCGCCGCCGTCGCGCCACGCCTCCACCTTCTGCCAGGGCGCACCCTGCACCCACGGCGCCGTCTCCCGGTTACGTGCGCTCAGCGGCGGCGCACAGGGGCACGGCGAGGCCTGCAGCCCGCACGACGGCGGCGCACAAGGGCGCAGCAAGGACGCGGTCCGGCAGGAGGTGCAGGCGTGGCGCGACGGCGGCGCGGAGAGGTGCCATGCGAGGTGCTGGCGTCACCGTCCACATTGAAGATGCGTCACGAGTTCGAATCCCATCTCTTTAGAGTAGAGTCCGTCTTTATTTTCTGTTTTTATTTCTTCCCCTTCCCAAGGACAAGTGGGCCCATATCTATAGGGAGAGAAGGTGACAGGATATATTTGCCACGTAGACCTAATTGACTAGTCAAAGTGTCACGTTAGACAAAAATACGGAGCTATACGATGAACTAGTGACCATCTAATCACCGCATGTCAAGTTCAATGATTGTACTGAGCGTATTCCTGAGTAGAGGTACTGTATCGTGCTTTCGGTTAAAATTGAAGTACCGCCAGTGTATTTAACTCTTTTTTTTTTCCTTTAGCTATAGCTGCGTATGTAGTGCTTGCATTGCCTTCCTAGTTCCTAGTCTCCATGCAGAAATAAAGAGCCAGCTATAGCTGCGTATGTAGTGCTTGCATTGCCTTCCTAGTTCCTAGTCTCCATGCAGAAATAAAGAGCCGCGCAGAACCAGAAAGAACAAAGCATCCGTGTTACTTCCCCTCCTCGAAAATGTCATGCTCAATCACCTGATGGCGGGAAAATCTGTCAAAACATGTTACAAAATGTACAGCCACCACCCCACCTAATATTACACTCAAGTCGGTATAGCCAAGCATCAAGCAGAAACATAAATCCCAGCAACAGCAGGAAAAACAAGGCCAGACCAACACGTTACATTTCCCCGCAAAAATGCCATGCTCAGTCACATAATGTTGGGCGAAACTGTACAAAAATGTCACATATCCGAGACAGACTATACTGCACGAGATTGCTGGATCTTCTCTTTTCGCTACCAAAGTTTTCTTTATACATCACCCTTCATGTCTCCATTGCACGGCGCTGTCTGCTTCTATCCTCCTAGGATCATTGAGTTTCCGATGCTTGCTGGAGATGCGACTCAGTTATCTTCTTAGGCTTCTGTTGAGATTGCTCTTTTGGCAGACGGAGCGCCATGAATTGCAGCGAACTGCTCTGAACTTGGTAAATGTAGCAACCCCACGGGTAAGCATCTGAGGAAGACCATACTATCTGCTCCTCAAAAACTGCATCTTCCGCAAATCTCTCATTCACGCAGAAGGCACAATCAAGAGGGGGCTCCTCGAAAGCAGACACAGCCACACATCCCAGAGCCACGTATCCTTCAGGTGGCCTTGGTTGCCATAATGATACAGGGTTCCTGTAATCCTCGGGACAATTTCTCCAAACCTAAATGCATGATACAAAACAAAACGTGAGATCAGTTTTTCATAAGAAAAACATGGTATATTTCAGTATAACTCAACACTGACTAAAGTATCAGGCAGATAGTGATGTCCTATCGACCTTACAGAATGTAACAAGAAAAGGTTTCACTGTGCACTGACCAAGTCATAGCCAAGAGGAAGCACAAAATTCCCGTTGACATTTTTGTAGATAGCGGAAAAATGCGGCGGATGGATGCCAGCATGAGCAACATCTCCAATTGAGACATACCTACAAATAAGTTCTCTATACATTCAGCATCATTGTAGAAATAGGAACACTAGATGGATACAAGTACATTTTCATACCCATTAGGGCATAGGGGCCTCCAGATACTAAACATCCTTCCATCGTCTGCAACCTGGAATCATGAAATCGTGATTGTGGTTACCTTAGAATATTCCAGGAAATATGTCTTTTGATCTCCATGAAGGATTGAGCTAACTTACCTGCTTCCCAAGCAGTTTACACCGGCTCCGAATTTCTTGTTCACTGCTCCACATTTTCTGGAAGTTAACTGCATGATTTATAAGTTGATGCTCAACATTACTGGACGCTCCTCTTGAGCTTAGCAAAGGCCTGGCGTGACTCTGAGATTCCCTTCTGTCATCATCTGATGCAAAATATACAGGGCGCTGGCCAGAAGGAACCTTCAAGGGTACCACTTTCATGCCTGTTTGGTGAGATCTCCACATTTTTCGTATTGAAGAACATAGTAGAACAGCCTGAGATTCACGTTCTTCATCAACACGGCACTTTATAAGCCTTACAAAGTTTTCAGACCTCCTAAAATTCTTCAGATGTATGATTACATGTGAAGGCCTCTCATACCCAGCTTTTGCGAGCTCTAACGCAAGCACTTCTTCCCAAGGGACATCCCAAAGTATTTTGGAAGGTTTCTTGTCCATTTTATCTAGATCCAAGCACTAAACAAAAGGACAAGTTTAGTCACATTGAAAATAATGCGGTAAGAGAATCAGAAAAGAGGAAGTCTTACCTGAAGCAGTATCACCCGCTTGTTGGTTACTAAAGCAATCCTCTGGTTTGGCAGAATAAAATGATCTTCATAGTAATCAGACCATGCATACTTAGATGGTTCTCGAAATAAATCTGTGCATGCAAAATATCTGCTAGCTTCTGCCAGGTAAAGGGCCATCTGAAAAATGGAGCAATCAAACATTAGTGTACAACATATCAGTAGCTTTGTCACAAAGCCATGCATGCTGCTTGGCTAGGTTAGAAACTCAATCTGGGCGCTCAATCAAAGAAAAGGGAGCCTTTTATCTTGGTGAAACCAGATCAATATTGAATTGATATTTTACTGATTATCAATTGCTATTATTATGAAACTAGTTCTGTGGTGAATAGTGAAGGATATTGATCGTGAAATTTAAAGTAGTTTGATAACACAACGCATTACATGACATCATTTTTTTAGTGGAGGTAGTAGTAGTATCTAGTATGTTTCAGAAAATTTGTCAGCTTCTAGATGATTATGTGCTAACTAACTATATTAGTCCATTGACTATATTTCACTAGCTTTGTAATACTCAAGCTTCTTATACTAAAAAAATCACCGAAGCAAAAGGACAAACAAACATGAAAAAGCATTGCACCTGGCCAGCAGCTTCTACTCCGTCATACTCTCTTATCACACCATCTCGGTGAAAAGCACGAGGATCTCTGATCCGCTGAGGAACAAATTTGTTATTCAGAATATTCACACATTTGACAAAGCTGGCACTAATTCCATCAACTGTCAAGGAGAAAAAATCCAGGGCACCGCTCAAAGGTTGAACAATACACCCCACAAAAGCACGACCAAGACCATGGGCAATGCCAATAACACCATACTGCCTGGCACTCTCAACTGGCTTTCTTAAAACACCAGAAACCCCAAAAGCCAAACCCTGAGCAAATGCTTCAGTACCTTGAACTAGTCCATCACCAACGCCAGTGATTCTCCTTGACCAACCCTGAATCACAGTCAACTTCAAAGGTCCGCTGGGGTCACTAAACATGGATACAATAAAACAAGAAATTTACCTGCTTTGATCGTAATTGAAGAAATTGCCCATCAGTAGAGAGCTCCGCAAATCCTTTACTGAGCGATGACAAAGTTGATTTTGTCACCCCAAGAAAATCTACAGAAAATATAAGATGCAGAGGATTGTGGATGAGGTCTCTTTTGATTCGGTTCACAATAGCAGGGACAATGGCGCTCTTCCGCATAAACCTGCTTTTGTGCATAACCTTTCTCAGATGCACCTAAAGCAAACAACAAGGGATAAAATTAAAGTTCATGAGACCGAATACATCTCACAGCTCATAATTAAGAAATAGTGCAAGAGTTTCCAACAGGAATGTGCATATAACTTCTTCAGCAGTCCTTCACGAGTCGGATCAACTACTCCCTCCGTCTCATATTAATTGTTTCAAAGTTGGACAAAAGTGGATGTATCTAGACATAGACAATTAATATGAGACGGAGGGAGTATTCAGCCCCTTCAAGATATAATAGGTAATTCCTTATTGTTTCAGTTATTGCCCATGTATCTAGAGATCTACTTGTTAGGGAGAGTTCAAATAAAACTAAAATATGGTACTCCCTCCGTCCACTTTTATAAGGCCCACTTCTCACTATAGAAATGCTAAGAAGTGGGCCTTATAAAAGTGGACGGAGGGAGTAGTATTTAAGTACGTCTGGCATTCTTCTGAACAGTTTGTATGTGGACCAATGTTCACAGCATAATCTAACTGGGCTAGGCGAGCATTGGACAAGAAACATGATCTTCGGTACGAAAGTCAATTTTGATTTGCTTCTGGAATGATTTGCCAGCAAATAATGTTAAGCTACCTGGATCTTGAATGCATTGCCCACAGCAGATAGGACAGGGCTCCATATACCAAGGACACCACGTGGCCTTTGAGTAGGTGCAGTTTCTAGAGATATTTTCAGCCTTATCTCTGAAATATCAATAAGCCTGAAAAGTATAAAATTATATGTCATACCCAGCTAAATTCTGTTCAAAAACACTAGAAGCAAATTTATCACTCAAAATTAATAAATACTCAATTTAACCAGCATAGATTATCTAAACAAGAATTGAAAATTTGAAATAGCTCAGTGCATAAAACTGGTCTTAGATACATGTGAGTCGTAAAAAGCTAGAACATCTTATAATTCGAAACAAAGGTAGTATTTCTCTTCTATATATGCATCAAGACACATAAAACTCCAAATTTCAGTGATTAGTTGTGAACAACTTAGTGCATAAACTGGTAACACATTAGTAACAGAAATGATTCAAATGCAAATATATCCATCTCACAAATAGTTGAAAAATCAAACAGCTCAGAAATTATAAGGCAAATTGACTCAACATAGGTGCTTACTCTATTCGTATCTCGGGATCGACTTCCGTAACAGTTGAGCTGCTGGAGGTACCAACGAAACGAAGATTGTTGTAGAAATCAACCAGTGCCCAAATAATAGGTTCGTGAATGTTCAACCTCCATGTTTGGTCGGTCACCTAGAATGAAGAAAATTGTCCACTTTTAGTACTGTCGATACTTTATAGATTTGTTTGTCAAAAAACTGCAAAGCAACAAATATTACCCGTATATAGACATGCGGATAGACTTGAATACCATTTGAAGCTACATTGCTTACAGCAATGTTCGCTTTGAAAACAGGATGATTCGAATCAAGCATGCTCTCGGTTGAGAAAGCAACAGGCATTATGGACAATGGCAATTGATTATCTAGTTGCAACTGTCCTATGATCAACTTAAACCTGAAAAACGTTATACATCAGCAAAAAAAATCAGTGGTGCAACTGTGATTCTCTGCAAACATGTGTGTGTATATGAAAATGTGTGTGTATGAACATAATTTTGATCAAGCATTATGAGTATGGGCAGCTTACCTGCTAGTGGTCCCAGAGTCATAACCAGTCATGTATGAAATGAACACCTTCTGCAGATTTAAGTACAAAAGCTCTCTTGGCTTATGATCAATCAAAGAGACTCCGACAACTCCAAGTTCAATAATAAGCTCTAAGGGTCCAGCTCCTGTCTCTGTCTCATTTTGCTTCAACGTAGATGCAATCAGTTCAGGTTCAGGTTCAGGCGACCCATCCTGTCTTCTTGGGCAGTCGGCAAATTTAAATATTGTGATATCGGCAGTCTCAACCATATTGAACTTCACGCCATGGTCCCTAAAACTGGTGGAACTTGCAACGGGGTTTTCCAGGTCAACACACTGGAAACTAGTAACATCTCCTTTCTGTATGCTAACATCAACAGTTTTCTGTCCATATGGATCATCCCAAGAATATTTTCTGGTCGAAAGTGGTTTCACTTGGATCCAAGTATCTTCACCTAAACCAGACTGACGAGTACCAAAAGTTGTATTACTTGTCCGGTTCTCAATCCTGAAACCAGTCATATCAGGTCATAGTTAGAGAGACGAGATTACACGTCCGCAAGCTGCTATAAGAACATTTAATACCTGATCGGCCCATCTGTGGGGCCCAAACGGAATACGACCAAGAATCTTGAACCTTCCTCATAACCACGTATTTCAGCTTTTACGAATTTCTGTGTACCATCCTGCTTTCTCATTGCTACTACAATGGTATCTTCTTTTACTATATCCAGAGGCTGACACCAATCAGTATCCACCAATCGGACCTTCAGATAAGATAGTTCATTAGTGTAAATATGCCTTATAACAATTCTACCAAGAAAGTATAAAATAAAGAGAATTGAGATATCTATAAGAAAATTTAAGTTGTAAGGAACATCCAAACATGAATACAATTATTCTCGTTTCCAGGGCAATGCAGCCATAAATCATGCCAATTGCAATATTTAGTACAATTAATGTTTACAGAAGCAAAGCAGTGAAAATCAATATAAGACTTAAGGAGAGTAGGAGGCACAAGGCCAGTAGGTCCGGTGTAATTTCCTCAGTTCTCTTAGATAAGAAAAACCATTAAGTCATGCATACTCTCTACTAGTTATTCTTGTACAAGATACTCTAACCTTCCATATAAGGTATATAGCTATGTATACTATGCTGAATGCAAAATGAAAATGGAAATGGACCAATGAAAGGTTCAATGCACATAGCTTTTCAAATATTGCATGAACAACCAGATAATAGATATAAAGAGTCAAAATGGATTTATTTAGTTCTGAATAACGGCTTCATGAGAAATTCATGCATACAATTACTCTATCAGGAGCTAGCATTACGGACGATAAGTATTACCTGCAGTTTGTCTGATCCCACTTCAGAGTACAAAAAGGACACTCTCCTATCATATGCATGTAAGACCTTCGGTTCATCCCCAGCACTAAGTTTTATGAACATATCTTGTCCAACCCTGTTTGTGAACGTTGTGTATGGGCGTACAAAGATAACCTGTTGTACAATGACATGAGGTTAACTGATTTAACAATTCTCATAGGAAGCTAAAGATTAACGTTCAGTTACCTTTGTTGGAACAGCCTGATATGAGCATGGCTTTGAGCAAAGATGTATATGTGTGCACTTCCCATCATTATCATGGGCAGAAAGATCAACTGCGCCATCCTAAAGAAACAAAAAAAAATTATCTTAATAACTGAAGTGTTCGCACAAAAAGAATGAACTCAAAGGATCCAAGCTAACCATGTCGCCAAGAGGTAATAATTCTTTGAGAGCTCCAAACTGTGCTCCTCCATGTCCGCATACACATGCTGAGAGACCTAAACCCTTAAAATTTAACCCAGATGCTATGGTGTATCCATCGACCAATTCTTCATGTTCTATATTATAGAGAAGTTTATCACTTCTTTCCGTACGTGGACGCGCAAGATAGCGTCTCTTGTCTCTTCTTCCAGTGATATCAATGAATTGCAAGGTAAGTGGAGGCAATCTTGCAAATGAAATCCAATAGGGAACATATATTCTGATAACCCTTGCCATCAGATAATCCTTATCACTGCTTTGTTCCAGCATAATCTGTACGGTCCTACAAGAGAACTAAAGCTGTAAAGTGTTCTATAATATATATTTTTTTTAAACAAGGCGTTCTACAATATTATCAACAAAACATTTCCATGCTTGAATTCTCACCTTCCCGATAGAGAACTTCTTAGATTAATGAATTTTGACGGAACTTCGGTGGGATGCGATATTGGGACAGCCTCCTTGGAATAGAAAAAACACATGTAAACACTCACGCTAATAAAAAAACTAAGGCATCAGCTATGAAAGAAAAGAAATGTATACATACATGTACTGATTCCCATCCCCCATGTGGAACAAGGGATAAGTACAGAGGATTTCTTGGATCAACATTTTGAACCTTCATGAGGTCACCAGGGTTTAAGTTACCCCGAGAGCAACTCGTCTCTTCCTCATCAAGGCGGCTGGCACTTAAAGTGTAATGCGCAGGAATGGGAAGATAATATGTTAAGGACAACGGGGATTTGATAACTATACTCCAATCGAATATTGGGTCAGATCGAACATCTTTGCCAATCTCCTTGGCTTCTATACTGAGGCAAAACCATAATCCTTGACAAGTACTGGAAGATCCATCTATCTGTGAGCAGAACAGTAAGTTTTCAGATTCATACATATCTGATACACATATATCTAGGATCTGCTCATTCCGGAACTCAGTTTGACTGCGCCTCTCCTGGACATCACTCCAGGAGTGCTGCACGAGTTCATGATGAATGTTTGGTCTTAGTTGCAATGTATAAGGCACAACAGGATGTGAGAGGCCTGACAATGGGACTGGGACGGAGGAACCAGGCTCCAATATTCCTATTGCTATTTGATCATCTTTATCAGAATTTTCTCCCTGACTATCTGATCCCACACTTTGAGAATTTCTTCCTTTTAGACGCAAATCAATAGCAAAATCAGTTGAATTTGTGATTGAAACCAGGGAACGTATGCCGACATATCTGTTGCCCTCCTTGACTGTTGCTTCACTAGCAATCACACAATCTCCCAACCTCCAACATGCTGCTGGCACAGCATAGTTCAACTTCATATTTGTCCAAGGACCATCTTTGGAAGGACTAATTTGAATATATCCAGTTCTGCTGCTAGGACTGGCTCTGCTTCCTTGTTGAGCACTAGCTCTACCAGAAACAAGCACCACGAATCTTATTTTTCCACTAGGTTTAACAGTTTCATGTTCCTGCATATGTATAGTTAACGTCAAGTAATCTTATTCAGACATATATATACCAAAAGCACATGTGCATTCTATTAAAAAAATATGACTACTCTGTAGTCCTGAACATCAGTTCTCACCGCTGTCTTGGTTGACATAAGGTCTCCTAAAGTCAGTTCAAACTTTGCAGAGTCATAACTTGAGATAGAAGGGAGCTTTTGCACGACTTCCTTCAGTGGAGCAGAGTAAATACCAACGGGTTGACCTGTCAGTAAGAGAGGATAGAATATAAATAAGTGTAGGGAACAGGAAAAAAGGTAGCAGTTTACAAAATCACAAACCTCTACCAGCATCAAGGACAAGTAGTTCCAGAACATAATTCTCCTGATATGTTAGTTAGCAGAAAATATGGATGTTAGAGCAATTACCACAGTAAGAGAACAAAAGACATGAATAATCAAAGTGAGTTCTCAATTCACATACCTCAGATTCAACTTTGAAAAAAAACATTTCATTCCATGCCACGTTTCTGGTGATTTGTGGAGAACTTTCTCCAGGAGCAGCACAAGTACGGGCACTCTGTTGCTGAACACCAGATACAGAACTGCCTCCGGAATGGAGCCGCACTGCGGTCATATACTCACCTGTTGCTAATCCTTTACCATCATGGATCTGTGAAGAACAAACAAGTTTACAATGAGCAGAAACTTGTCTCCTTTGTAAATTTACATAGAAAATAAGTTATTCAAAATTCATTGTTGGACACAGGAGGATTTCAATTAGTTAGATACTTTTGATCACAAAATAAGTATATAAAGAAAGAAGAGAGGCGCAAGAGGCACTCAATATTGAACATTTTCAGGGAGGGCCAGGCTGATTCTTGCCTTCCAAGGACAAGTTTTTTTTCAGTTACAGGCCGGTATTTCGACAGGCCTACCACATGTGCACAGGAGCACTTGACCCATGTGACTCATGTGGCCCATGTGGCCCATGAGGGTCAAAACTCTTGTGCATGGTTTTTAAAGCGTCCACAAAGCGACGCCAAAGCGACGCCTAAGCGTCGAAGCGCTGCCCCACCGCTTTAGAAACTTGACCGCTTTGGGCGCTTAAGCGCCCAAAGCGTCCGCTTAGTCGTCGCCTAAGCGTCGAAGCGCCCCACCTCCCTAAAGCGCCAAAGCGTCGCTTTAAAAACCATGCTCTTGTGTAATATTCTATTCCTAATTAAGAGATATCAGAATCGACATTCTCCCTACCTACCATGCCAAATTCTCATTTTGTTTGCAGCTTTAGTTGTGGGTTACAAACTTTGTTTGTGTTTGCTTCAGCTTTCAATTTATACCTTGGTTCCTACAGAACCTTGTAAACATTACACCACATTTATTAGCAATATACACTAGTAGGGCTCACCCTCCTGTTCTCGGATTATGAAATATTGGCATCATACATTCAGACGCTAACGAAAAATGCAATGAGAAAAGGATACGTAGATGTGGAGCTTACATCTACTACTTTGCCAAATAGACAAGCATCATGCAGAACATGATAAGTAACAGAAATTCTTGAAAAAAGAAAAGACTTGCCTCAGCATCTGCAATAATAGCAGTTATCATCAGACGATATGACCTAATAGATTTCCCTTTTAAATGAGAATCCAGTAGATCCCTTGATGCTGGAACTTTTATAGATCGATCGTCCCCAGATGGCAATAGAGTAATATCTGAACTCCTATATTCGGTTGTTCTTACATATATGTCTTGACCGAGTTTGTTTTGTGGGATAACATAATAACTTCTTCTTTGATGCACATCAAGAATTGAACTCTCAGGAGGGGAAGATGTTTCCTGGTCATTGAATGAAAGACACAAATTCAGTAGACAGATGACAAAAGAAATGGGTAAAATTCTTATAATATAAAAGATGCCAACATAGTATTTTTTTAAAAAAATAGCCTAAACTAGCAGTGAAAAGATTGGCTACATATTCAGAAGGAAATAAAAACGTTTTACCTTCCTGTATAATTCATCGCCAAGGGTAATATTGCTCCAGCTAAGATAAGCTTGTGATAACATGTTTGTATTTGAAGCTGACACATTCAAATTCAGATCTCGTGTTGAGGTAATACGTAGTTGGCTAGGAGAACCTGGTGTATTCACATCAGACTGGTACCTAAGACCAGTAAAAAAATGAAGTACCAAATTATTACAAAAATAAGTAACACTCCAAGGAAAGAAAACAGTTCTTGTTATGAGCTAAGGTTTTCAATAGCAAGGTACGGAAGGCCCACCCGCCCCCGCAGTGAGGCAGTTAGAGGGGAGAAACTCTTTTTTTTCACTTAATTCATTTCAATGCTTGGCGCCCCCTTCTATATGGGACAGAGGCCCTAACAACTTAAACTGAAGACCAACAAGAATTATGTGCATCTTGCATGATTTAATTCATGGAGTTACCTAAGAAATCCGTCTGTTGGTTCAATGAAGGGCTCCCATGAATTACACTTGTCATTATAAGATCTGGCCACAAACGACAAACTCACAGTTGCATTTAGATGGTCAGGACCCCCATGATAACTAAATCCAACACCGTCAAAAGACATGCCAAATAATGGCACCATCTGCAACCAAAAGTTCACAATGAATATGAGAACAAAGAGTAAAATACAATTAGTGAGAAATCAACACGATACAAACAGCTAGCTAAAACATTCAACAAAGACACAGAGCCACTGATCATTGCATGCAGGTGCACTTGGACAAGACTCACCATTCCTCCATAATCATCAAAGGAAACAGCAGAGAATGTTTTTATTTCAGCATCAATAATGATATTATCTGAACTGCTAGTTGTAGGTGGACCAGCAAGCTTCAGCGCAAGTCTTCTTGGAGGTTTACGGAATTCACTTCTAACAATAAATGTACCAGCATCCTCATCCACAGTCCATAAACTAAAACTTTCAGATGTTTTAGCACCAGATGAATCCCACACGCTTTCCTCAAAAAATTGACCTCCCGTCACCATGTCACTTCTAATACATCTTAGCATACTGAAGTCCTCTTTCGTTGGTGAACCTTTAGATGCAACACATCCTAAAGCAACAAAACCTGGTGGAGCTTGAGGGTAATAAAATGAGATACCATCTCTACCCCGGTGCTTCTTGATTTGACCAACAAGCTTATAACGTTCTGGGGCCCTTAGAAAGGTATCTTCACCAGTATCACGAAGGATAACAGCTGAATTCGGTGGTTCGTACCTAAATTGGAAGTTAAAGTTTAAGTTGCATATCACAACAAAAATTTCGTTAGAAAATGAAGAAAAGTAGATTAAATCAATTATACCCGCTAAGAGCAATGTCCCCAAAGTAAATCATTCCTTCAGGCATCATTGGACGCCATATTGAGAGCTTTTTTGGCGCAGACATCCCATCATTTGACCAAACTAGTTTGAAGCTTGCTACCGCTTCAAACAGCCGACCTGAAGTCAATGCTGATCTCTCGATCTGGGGGGCATCATTCCGACTATCTTTCCCTCCAGAAGTATTCTTGGAAGATGCGTCCGCACTACTGAACAGCATATGTCGAAGATCGTAAGCATTTACATGAAGACTGACATTTGCAGGGCCTCCCGGTAAAAAAGTACCAAAAGCATTATCAACACGCCAAAATGGCGTATTAGCATTGGCCCTACAAAAATATAATGTGTGATAAGTATCTTCTATACCTGCACAACAAATACAAAGAAGTATTCAACTTACCTCAGTGCAATGCAATCCCTTAGACCACATGAAGAAATCAAAGACGAAGTTAAGCAAAAAACTGAAGATAAAGGTGGTTCAGCAGTTCCAGCTGAAGCCACGCAACCCAAGGCAACATAGCCGGCAGGCGCTACAGGTAACCAAACAGAGCATAGCTTGTAAACATTAGAGACATTATTCTCTGAGTCGTTGTTATCACGATGAAGTTCATTTGTTGGAGGACCAGATTGCCAGATTAGTTTGTATGACAAAGGCCTTTTCACTCTTGCGACATTTGTATTCAAAGCAAGGACTCCTTTAGTTGGGGGGTCATTCCTAAGATGAAATAAATGATAAATGTCAACCAAATTGTCCCATAAAACAGACAAATATAAGAAAAAGTATTTAAGAGTAATCACAGACATTGGGGTGAGGAAATCGCCAAAAATGGCATATCCAGATGGCGCACGTGGTCGCCAAAAAGAATAAACTTCATCCTTCGCATCCCCTAAAAACAAAGACAAACTCCATGACTTTATTCAAGTGGACTAGAAACTAGGAGCATCCAATAACAAAATTATCAAATTCTCGCATACCCTGCATAGTTGTAACTTTATCGAACTGAGAGCAGATCAGTGACATTTTCTTTGACGACATCTGGAGAAACGCTGAAATTTCTTTCTCGACATCTAAAACAAGTCTGAGAATACTAAAGGAAAAGTTCATATATATTTCAGAAACCAGCAGATGCAAATTTGTTTTTCCAGATGCATTCGAGTATTTCATGGACATGTCAAAGGGTTCTAAAACTCTGATGCCATTACTCTCCATCCTTAAACCAAGTATGTTTCCACTCATATCCATGCTGTCACCCTTCATTACAAGCCTGCCACATAACAAACAGTTAAAATAAATGTGTGTTTTGGAGTAAGGTAATAATATTGGTATATGTTGAAATAGGGACACAAAAAAATCCTCTATAAAAAGGCTGAGCTCTAGTGAACTTCTGGAAATATATTTTCAATATTTTCTGGTAGGATGGAAATACGATATTTGTATAGAGTGCACTATCTGGCTATGAGCAACAGTGTAATCCATTCCATCCAATTTGCAGTTGTATACTGAAATATGGCATTTATAAAAGAAAGGAGACAATGTACAGCTGTTGAGAACGAACATTCATTGCTACTTGACTAGAATTGCACTAACAAGATTTCAGTTAAAGCTGCCATTAGGGAGGATATTGGTTATTCAAACCCAAAATTACCCATACCCATCAGATTTCAGATTTCCCTTAAAAGAGGAGCTAGGGATGGTGATTCCTTGAGCACCTCATTGATGCCCAGGAGACTAGGACATGACCTCGAGAAGCTGCTGCAGGCAACGACAAGCCGTCAGGCGCTACAGGTGACCAAACAGAGCATAGCTGGTCAATGTTAGACATTAATCTCTGAGTTGTTATCACGATGAAGTTCATTTGTTGCAGGACCAGATTGCCAGATTAGTTTGCATGAGCACCTCATTGATTCCCAGGAGACTAGGACATGAGCTCGAGTAGCTGCTGCAGGAAATGACAAGGTGGCTTGCAGAAGCTGATTGACCCAAACCTCTGCTCCTGCGGTGGTTTGCGGCAGCAATTGCGCGTGGAGGCGGCAACACCGGTGTCCATCATCAAGCAAAGAGAGAGAGAGAGAGAGAGAGAGAGAGAGAGAGAATTAGTTAGTTAGTTAGTTTTGAACGGGAGGAAGATGACTGGTCAAAGTTACCAAGAACGGGTTGGGTATATTCATGGGTAACGCGCAATGTCCTTCCCGATACCCAGATCGCAATGGGTAATTTTGGTTTATCCATACCGTACCCAAATATGTGGGTATGGGCATGGATGTGGGTGATGGGTACCCAGCGGCAAAATTACTTTCAGTATCAAATTAATCCAGACTATACAGTGCCCAAAAAGGAATAGTGCATCTGCATTAAGCCTGTGTACTTGTTTTTCATTGATTCATGACACCATGGGGAATTTTTTATACTGAAAGTTTGCAGCTGAACATAATATCGCATTAGTATTCATGACTATTCCTTTCATGCATTTAGATTTTAGAAATGCATTATGCACTGCCTGCGATCTAACATTCATGCTAAGGGTACTCGAATACTTAACCTGCAAAATGCATCTGTACGGGCATGAATAACCTTTGTTGATAGCGCCACACTTTCACCAGCATTCCTCGACGTGCTGTAGAATGTAAGCTCTGGTCCAATAGCCTGAGAAAATGAAGTCCAAGCAAGCACACAATCAACAAAAAGAATCATGTGTGAACACTTCAAGATTCACACCTTGTTGTAACTAACTGCATACCACGAGACACCAGTTACTGGCATAGTCACAAGGTTATAAAACTTCCAGATTCAGCAATGACTATACTTGAATCCAAAATTAGACAAAAATGGGCTTGCCAGGTCTCATTAAACACCTGGCAATCTATTGCAAAACAAGAGGAAAACTATGTGCCCCAATGGGATATAGAAATTTCGACCTCAAACAAAAATGAAGCAAGATAGTAACTGGCGCCATACTGGTTTGAAATCTAAATTAAGTCAACGCTATCCGGTTTGAGCAGCATTTTTCTGATTATCACCAGTAACCATCTGGAACCAGTACTGAACTACCAGAAAGAACCATTTTGTAATAAGATCCAGGGTTTTGATGGTGATAGAAAAGAGAAAATAATGCCATTCACAAACTATTCAAGAGTTAAAGTATCTGATTCGAGCCTATAACACAGATCCAAGATTATAGTATCAAGTATAGCTAGACATGAAATACCTGTAGTTCAATTATGAATTCTGTTGAACTATCAGAACTTTCATTTTCAACAGTGCCTTCAGAAATTTCCTCATTAAGAGTCAGCTGTAGACCATCATTTTCGGGCGCATTTTCTCTTACTAGGTAGACATGGTCATCTTCTGATGCTGAATACCAGCAATCACTTCCAAGAGATATACATGAGTCCAGATACTCACCATTCTGCAGCAATATATTGCATCATAAAACTAAGAAAAGGTATATTGCAGGGAAGAAAGAAACAAGAAAAATTAGAAGCATAGAACATTACCACTATCTTGACATTTCGGAACTGCAATGTCTTACCACCAAGCACATGGATGAAACATTCAGCGCTAGGGCTTGAAAGGATTCTCCCCTCTCTATCCCGCAAATATAATTTGCCACCATTTCCGTCATATATAAAGTGGTCAAACTTTTCATTATCAACAATCAGAGGTTTCTGAGGTGAAAAACTAAACATGGACTGCTCCTGGTAATAAAGTTTATCAGTGAACGCTACTGGAGATATCATGTGTAGAAGGTCCCTGTCTTCGTCATTGGATAACAGACTACGAGTGGATGGCACAAAGAACTCGATTGTTGCCAGTAAGAAGTCAAGTGCCACAAGAAATTTCGGCCGCTGAACACATATGGAGACAGAAGACGAGGATTTTCGCAGTATAGCATCAAAAATGAGCATCGAGGGGATTGGCTCAAGGCCTAGATCCTTCTGTATTCTTCGTTCACCTGAATCAAGTTCATTAGGATTATCATAGCCATCAGCAGATGATGTGTCTCTGACTGTTGATGATTTCCCAATGGCAAGCCTTAACTCATCTTTTGTTCCTTCGCGGTCATCGAAAACTGAAAAGCCTTTGAGTGTAGCGAAAAGGAAAGTCTCCTCCTGTGTGTTTGATTTATAGAGAAGCCAAGCACCACTCGCCTGAGAACAGAAGATTACATTGTCATATACACTAGTTTAATGAAGCAAGAAATGCAAGAATTTTTAATTTTTCGTACACCCTCAGCATGGGTCTGGTATCTTGTTGGAGAATACAAGGAACATGCAGCAGGTCAGGTCAACATCTTAAACTTCCAATTACACTTTTCGAGTAGTAGAGGTTTCTTAAGACACAGACACATGGAGGAAGAGTATTGCAAAGTGACGTTACTACGGCCTACAGAAATGTCCAGGATTCTCTCAGCCAGAACAAAACCAATATATGCAAATACAGAACAGTCCCAAACACATGAATATATGAAGTTAAAACCTTGAAGCAGCAAACACGAAGGAAACTAAGTGCACCATAAAGGCATTCTAGGAGTAACTGACAGAACCAGCTTTGTCCAAGACAAAGAAACATGTAAAGGAATTATGGAAGAATAAAAAAAATACTCTACTTCTAAGCTAACTAACAGAAGATCTCAGCAAAGGAAGAAAACACCGGCAGAGTGCTACCAGCATGTTAAAGATATTGCTAGCAATATCTGGTAATATTTGAGTTCACAGCATGTTAAAATACAGTCCAGATAAACGTCATTGTCAAAGAATGCCTGCCTCTAGAATTAGCGTGATTTTATTTCATTCCTTTCAAAGCTGCCACTTGGGAAGCATTTATCATTTAGGTAGATGCGCAGGAGCTAAAAAAAGTTGTAGAAAATGTTCAATATTCTCTTTAAATCTGCAAATCCAATTAAATAAGCAAACTCATACAAGTGTGCCAAATGAAGTTTGATCTTTATCCGTTAGGGCATTTGATCCGCATCTGTTAGGGCAGGGAACTGCGCAAAGCTAAAATCAAGGTATTTCTTCTCTTGAAAACTGGAATAAAATCAGTTGCACATATCTCTGATGGGTGCTCACTACTTGTGACTCGTGAGGACTGGTTCCAGTTTGTGAAAATCGCAATGAAAATCTAGCAACTTTGTTCCTGGGTTTGGGCAGATCACTATCAGCTACTGATCATTTCCCCCATAAAAACTCCCCCATGTAATTTGGTTGTCTTGAATAAACATACTGCATCAAGGAACTAACATTGATTACTAATGTTGTTGTCAGGTCAGATGACACATTACTCCTACAAATGAACATACAGGTAAATGTTCCCTATGTCACTTTGTCTCTTGAATAAACATACTGCCTCAGGCAACCAATATTGGCTACTGATGTTGGCGCCAGATGAAGTAATACATTACTACTACAAATGAACTGCTCCAGGTTCCACTCGACAAACAAATGGGGACAGCAGTTTCAGCAATACTGTAACCAGAGGTGCTTTATTACACAAGTCCATTCAGACCAGTACTCAATATAGTTATGAGACAAATCAAAGCAAGGGAACACACATGGAAATAAAGTGGTGAATATGTGTATCAATCAATGCAGTTCCAAAGCATATTCCTTTAGAAAGAGTACCTGCACGCTAGCAAGAGGAGAATCCCTTGTTGACCCCGAATGCAGAGAAAGCTCGACTAGATTTATTGAAACTGAAAATTTATTGGCTATCCATGTTTCTGTATCTTGGGACAGGTCCTGAATACTTTCAGAAGAAATAGAAGATGCAGAAATATGAGATTCAGATGTTGAAGTTCCATCTGGAGGACCATCCAAAGCAGGCACAACATGTGATGCCTCAGCAAAGTTTGATGATGCACATTCAGATATAACTTCGTATTCTCGATTGGATAATGCTGCTTTCAAAACGTCCACCTGAGACAGCAAGATGAAAAATTATTAATGCAACGGCACATAAATTAAAAAACAAAGTGTAATTCTTCCTCTGACGGAAGAATTTTTCGTAACTATTTGTTCTGAGAAAGTGAGCTACCTTAATTGCTGCCTCCACCACTGGGAACTGGTGCATCAGATCACGCAATGATCTACGAATCTCAACTGAGAGACCTTCCACATCGTGTATTATAGTTTCACCCCGCACCATATCCATACCAATAGTTAAATTTATGTCATTTACCTACAAAAGAGGTATGAAACAACAGCTGTAAGAACAATTAATAGATCAACAGTGACAAGACTAGTAATCAGGATTGCACTGCTGAACAAGAACTGCAAAAAATACCTAATACTCCACATCAGAACCCAAATTATGAAAGATATTCTACATAGATCTAAAGAGAAGACAGAATGTCCTTTTAACATGTGGTTCTCATTTTCACCCTTCCATTCTATTATCCTCCCTTTCCTATAAACTTGAAGGCACAAGTAAACATTGAACAGTTCATGTATTTGATGGAGTGACCCAAAATTAGTATACTGTCAAAATTTCTGCTATCAAGATTCTAATTGGCTAGGCTAATCCCTGTTCCTTTCACATGCTCCTCTTGTTCTTTGCATGTATTTTTGTTTCAAAATCAAACAAAATGTTTCAGTAGGTCTGTCCCCTGCTGTTGTTTATGCAAATAAAACATGTGCATGCAGTAAACTTACTGTAACTGTCAAAATTTCCATGTGAACAGCACCCATCTCATTCTTGTCACCACCTATCCATTGGAATTCATTTTGGATTGTTATGTACAGGACATCAAGCTCCAAGAAGCTGCAATCATAAATAACCATCTGTAAAATGTAACAAAAATAGGTGAATATAATAAATCATATACAGAGAGACGTCCTTACTCGTGACTATTAGTATCGTGAGGCATAACAATTATAGGTCTACTAAATGAAACATCCAACTTGAGGGCAGGCGATCCTTCCATATCAGTTTTGCTAACCCACTTCTCTGAGTTAGTTACATTGTCTTTTAGCTTTACAACACCATCTGAGCTTTTAGGGACAAGACCCAGGAAATAACCCGTAATCTGCAAAAAGATAAAGAGAAAAGAAAGAGCCCTTAAGACATTGACAAAAAGGATAAAATAGATGAGCTCTAAACAGCATACCTCTTGAACAAAACGGTTAAGATAAACAATCCTAACTTCAGAAAGCTTCCCTACAAGACTGTAGTCATACCCACGGTAGTCTTCATCGCCAACACTGAATGAAGTAAAGTCAATCTGCACGAAGTTTTAAAGAATTTCCTTACTTCCTTAAGCCAGAAAGAATGTTTATTCAAAAATTAAAAAACATAAAGTACAGAAGTTAAGACCTACAGCTAGTCAAGCAATGATTCAATTATATAACAAGTATTAAGGTAGTACCTCCACAAAAGATCCTCCTGGATTTCGCATGTCACAGACCCAAAAGTAAGGATGGTTGCTACGAAGACTATCATCGCTTATTTTGAGGTTTCCAAGTGCAGCCTTTATACTGAATGACGATGTGAACACCTTAAGTAATGCCAAGATAGTCACATAAGCAAGGTCAACTAAGCCAAAATCTATGGTATACACTAGACATGCTCATACCTTGATATCAGTTGAGAGGTTATTTTGTGACAAAGTAGCAAGTAGATCACCCTTTTCATTCATTAGTAATACTTGTGCCTCTGCCATGCTTGATGTGAGATGAAAAACTACTCTGTTTTTACCTTTAGACAATAATCTTTTTATGTTAGGTTCTGATTTCAGATCAGATACAGGCTCCTCGACCACATTATCAGACTTAGTATCATCTGTATTTTTATCTTTGTCGCTATCAGGGGCATTTGCAAGGTTGATAGCATTCATAAATTCCATGATTGCAAGGACAGTTGGCCGATGACAAAAGAAGGTTAGAGTAGCAACACTCACAACTACCTGGTAAAAAATGGGGGAAAGTCAAATATCACGAGTACAGTTCTAGGGGAAACGACTCAGTTTATATAAATAATTGAAGCCCCGTAATGAATAATCTTTAGATATTGAGATATTTACCCTGGTGTCCAAGTTGTTGTACTGGAGAGACTGCTGATCATATATAACAATCTGAGCTTTAACAAAACTATCAGAAGTACCACTACCTTCCGAAGTGAATCCAACTGTTTTAATTTCACTGTCTGGTAGCAAACCAGCAATGCGACTAAAGGCAGGGGGTTGCAAGGAAGGGAGGCCACTAGGTAAAAAATCTTGGGCACTAAAATAATCTGATATACTCCTCTCTTTTAGCATGGGTGTTTCAAATTCATCAAAATCATCTGATGCTTCAAAAAAACTTTCCTCACTGTCACTTTTCTTTAGTGGGGTGCCTCTAGGTCCTGAAATATTCTTTCGAGCAGGAGCGGGGACTTCTTTGGTTTGCATACTGTTGATGAAGGACCTCGCCAAGTACCTTGGTACAGGACTACCTGGGTAAAAATACTGATCCTCAATTTCCAGAGATCGCAAAATAGTTCCAATCAGTAAGTCGCCGCCCTTCATTGAAAGCTCAACCTATTTGTTTCCACACATAAATTGGGTAAGTACAATGAATCACATAGCAAGGACTAAACGTAGATAGGTATACCTGACCACCAACTGCCCGAAATTCAAACAAGCTGCTCTCCTTAGCTAGTAGTACTTTTTTTAGTCTGCTATTTCCCTACAAACAGTAGAAGTTACATCAATAATAGATTCAAGATTACAGGGAAAATTGGATAAGAAGACATACCCGTAAGAAAGACATACCTCATAGCCACATGAAAAACAGATCTTTAGTTCATCCAGAATACCAGCAACAAACAATTTTTCTATGTTGACAACATCAGGAAGGCCTTTGAAGGAGTGGGCCTCTGATGAGAAAGCAGCTTCAGGAAAGTTTGAAACTGTGGCAGAACCCTGCAAGTATGCCGGTTATTATCTGCATAATAACAATATAGACAAAAATTGAAACCTATGTAGAAAAGGGAAAGTACCGATGCACGATATATAGCACCCTGCAAGCGGTTCTGCCATACTTTTCTTGTTTCCTCACTATCAAACAACAGTATCAAAGCACCAGTATCTTCCAGAATCTGTCCGATAAAATCAATTGAAATCATTAATTATGTAATGGAGATTACAAGGAGAGGATGTCGATAACTCTACATTGCCAGTGGTTAATTGTGTCAATTCTATCATGACATTGCTAAGGGCGGAAAATCATTAGGTAATATGCCTGATTATAATCTTAAAAAATTAGCTAACTGGATATAATAAGCTCAACTACTAGACCGTACCTTGGGGTTAACTTGACCAGAGTCGTGCAGTGCCACGATATTCTGTACGCCATTCGTTAGCTCAGTAGGGACCTGATGAATTTGCTTCCCACTTAAACTGCAGCACAAAACAAACATACAGAAATTAAACTCGAAACAAATATCCAGGCATAAACACAAATAAAAGCCATTTACATGATTACACCACAATAATTATCATAGGCAGAGACAAAAATGTATTGAGCTATTCCATTCTTTATGAAAACATTGAAGAATTTAAGCCATCTGATATCACAAGGTTGAATCAGCATGAGGGGTAGAACCGTAGAAGCAACATATATTGAAATAAGAATATCTAAGAGTTAAGGTACCTATATTGACGTAAGAATCTCAGCTAACAAATCAATTGGCGCTATAGGATATAACTCAAATTTAATGGTAGCTCTAAATCCAGAATTTGCATAATAAAAAGGTAAGAACAGAAAAGGGAACAACCTGGACCATTGCTTATATGATGTAGACTCTGGATTTTCAAATAAATACAGAAATGGCCCCACTAGGCGCAAGTATCTTCGCTGCCAAGCAGCTTCTCGGTTTCCAACACCCTAATAACAGGTCATAGAGAACTGTCAGAGAGTAATATCAGATTTATTATGAGGGGAACAACAGACTGAACAGAGAGTTTAGTACATTCTGTTGTCTACTCTGAAATTTCCCTTTGACACCATCATTTAAATTTTGAGATTAAACAGGGCTGAAATTCTGAGCAAAAATAACTCGGCCGATGAGCATTTGCAGTTTTAATTATTATGTTAGGGGAAAATTAACACAGGCCTACCGACGCCGACGGCGATGCACAGTGCGCTGAAGGGGCAGTGGCAATCGTCAATTACATATAGAAAGCTATCAATTACTTACAAATGTATTTTTCAAATAAATTCTTAGAGATAGAGGGAGTATAAAATTCTATAGAATAAAAGGCAAACCTTCCATGTAAGAAGAGAGGACCATCCTTCAAAGTCAGCTTGATCCCACAAATGTGCAAGATTTGAACCGTTACTCTCACTATCAGTGTCTTGAAAAATCTTAAAAATCTCCATCAATCGATGATAGCGTGCCGGAGAGAAATGAAAACCCAAGGAAGGCACCCGCACTGCCATTCTTGTGGAAGGATATAGTGAACTTTCTACCTGGATCTGCAAAACAGGAGGATTAGTCATACACACTTTTATTTATTCTTTCCTGGGTAAAGAGAGAAAATTAGTGTGCACCTGCTGAAGCTTTAAAGCAATTCCACACTTGTCAATAACTGGCAATAAATTGACTTCTTTAGATGTATCATTCCAATGGTAATCACCATCCACCAGAAATGCAGATACATCACTGAGCACCAAATTGAAATTCAGATATATATCTTGCTCTTCTGGAGTATATGAATCCCAAATCTCCTGAAGTGACAAGAAACATCAGTGACAAATAAACTCAACCACTCACAGATATAGAAGTATTACTTCAGAGAGTAGACAAGACCTCTGTCCGAAGAATTAAATGTCCAAGGTCAAGCAAAAGCTTAGTATCGTGTACATCGTCTGGGCGGAACTTGGTAGGAACAGTGATTTTAGGAGCAGCGATATCCAGATTCAGTGAAAACCTAACAGAGATTGTATGCACATCAATAGCCATTCAGAAAAACCAACCCAAAGAGTAATACTTAGCATCAAAGCAAAAAATACAAGAAAAAGAATGACATGAATATGAGGGGTAATTGAAATGTATATCAATGCCTTGATAATCGAAATTGACTTATAGTTGATGGTATAGGAAAATGTAACATAATCTCATTTTGGGTATTCTCGTCTTCAGGCCGAAGCATGGTAGTAATACTCTCTGCTTCATATGCCATAACTCAAATATAAGTTCTAAGCTACGGTTACTGATAATTGTTTGCCATGTGACTCACATCACCATCAATGTGGATGCGTCCCTATGGAAAATAGGGTTCTGAACCTACAGAGAAGGACGCTGGGATCTTGTCTAACTATAAATCCCTTACAAGTTTGACTATATTGTCATTCTGGTGTCCACCACGGAATAGTTTTTTAAGTAGTAAAAAAATTAGCACCAACCTGGACTGGTCTTTTAGAACTCGTGTCATTTGCTGTTGAGCGGTGCGTTTCACTTCATCTAGTGTCATCTTCATAAACCAAAAGATATGGTTACTCAAAGGAAAAGATGCAGAAGAATCAACAATACTACCATCGAAACAAATCTTGCTTCAAATGAATTATGAATATATACCTGTACAGCAGCAGCAGTCTCTAGTGCAAGGGTCTGGCTAATGGTAGGACTACTCTTGAAAAAGGCGACGATTTGGTCAATGGATTCTTTCAAATACTGCCAGAACAGCAACAGCAATCATACAAGGGTAAATCAAATATGCGCACACCAGAGGTCTATTAAGGATAACTTACAGTTATATAACAAGGAGAAGCCCTAGCTGTAAAACTCCAGTCCAGTTGCTCATTGAATGGTTTGTACGAAAAGACACCAACAAGAGAATCAACAGCACTTGCACTCTGTTAAACCATATGTATAATGGTATTGTTTAGTCACTAATTTGCAAGTTTAAGAGGTAAAATAAGAAGAATAAGGTGGTAAAACCTCAGCAAGCAGGCCATATGGAGATAGAAGTTTGTAGGAACCAAGCTTCAGATCAAAAACTTTTGCCTCTGGATACATTTTCAAGTTACAGCAGAAATCTTCACATGAAAGATCAGCAAGGCACTCTGAACCATCGATGATAAGCCTTGACGCATTATGCTTCATGCGTATTTCAAAATAAAACTGCATCAACTTCATATCTTGCTGAGCAGGAATATACTCCGTATTTTCTTTGTACCCAATTATCCTATTTAGTCTCTCCCAATCTTCATCACTGAAACTCTTCGAGTCTCCATCATCCTTTGAAGAGCCGCTCCTGTACGCACGAGAAGATTTAAATGATACACATCGGCAATACAGAGAATGTGAGTTTGTATAGATAGACAGACCATCCAAATGACCACCAGGACTGCTTCTTGTTTTGTTGAGCATGCTGATACGTTTCTGCTGACTGTTCAACAAACTTGTGGGCCAGCATCCTTCACAAAGGAAAAAAGATAAATATTAAGCAACAGGCAACTCATAGGAGATCATGCAGATGAAACAGTGGGAGCGCAAGTATAGTTCAATTTTGTGAAAAAAAATACATATTGCTGCAATGTTCATTCGGAGAATTCTATGGTTTGTTCTCATCAGTGGCTCAAACAATCGAGGTCAGAGCTGCACAGCATGCTTGCGGCCTATTCACTGTGCATCAGAAGAGTGAAGATCTCTTGCTCAGGGTTTCAAAAGGCTGCCCTATAATGTCTTTTAAAAAAAAAGGCTAGAAACTTCGGAAGGAATAATCAGCCCACTCAACTACTCAAGCAACATATATATTACGCAACAGTTGCATGCAAAATAGTAATAGCATATGACATAATGTTTACATTTCAGACATAAAGTAATTCTGAGAAGAGCCAATGGAACATATCAGTATTCAGATACACTTCCTTCCACATTATTATGAACTACTGGAACAAATCATCAATGAACACAGCTACCAGATTATCAATTATTACTCCCTCCGATCCATAAAAAGTGTAGCTCACTTAGTACAAAGTTTGTACTAACTTGGTATAAAATGAGCGACACTTTTTGTGGATTGGAGGGAGTATTATTTCAGGCGATTATCTACAAGGTAATCTTCATAGAGGATGTCTCAAAGAGCGAAGAACAAACATACTACCTCCATTGAAGAATAACTTCCATATCTAGTTCACGATCCATGCTATTAATCTCCTCGTTGCCTTCAACAACCAGACGGCCCATGTCAGATTTCAGAAGGGACGCATATAAAGATACATATGCCTTCCGAAGTCTTGCATTTCTCAGTAGTTGCTCCCAAGATAGAGTTCCGCTGCATTAATGAGATGTCAAACATGAACTCAATGAGAAAATCAGGTGCACACATAAGTACTCCATGTAACATTACATCATATAGGTGTTAGGCCAAAGTCAACATCGAAAATATATGATTAATTATGAAGGGTGCTTCACGAAACAAAAAGAATATGCAATGGATTTTCCAAAGGACAATACTATAATGGTGTCATGCCTAAAATCAACTGCCATGCCGGGACTCTCACTTGAATAAAATGGAGCCAGTGAGGGATGCCTGATTTTCTAACAGAATCAATTGGCAATTCGGCATTGACTATGACTGGTTGATTGTCCTGTTAGTGCTCAACTTCTTTCTTTTCACATATATGTTGCAGCTGTATGCATGCCAGCGCGATTTTATTAAGACCAGTTGATCAGCTCACACCAAGTACTAGTCTTATCATGATTAAAACAAGTGTCAGAAGATATGTATGATTCCCTGTGAAGTAAACCCAAACATAATGGCCATGCCTCCAGAATACAGACACTATCTTGAGATATGCTGAATACCATAATTATGAACTGATAAAAAAAATTATACATGCTGACAAGTACTCCCTCTGTTCCACAATATAAGGCTTATATTGTGGAACGGAAGGAATAATACATAATCCACACACACAGGAACTGACATCTAGAAAGGCGTGTAGAATCTACATACCTTGCCTTCTTCGTTTCGTGAGTCACTACTTTGTATGCGTACTTCCACCAAGATTTCGGATCAGACTTCACTGGTAAAGATGGACGGTAATGAGCATATCTCAGACGTTGATTAAAAGAAGAAAAATTATCAGCCATCTTCAAGATGTCCCTGTAGCCATCCTGATTTGAAGAAAACAGACTATGATTAACATTGCTGCTTTGTACTTAAAAAAGACAGGGGTTGGTGAAGAGTACAAAACCTTTGACAAAGACAAAGTAACGTCATCCAAATCAACAGCAGCATTTTGCAACGCTTGTCCACTTCTCTTCGCTTCATCAACATGTACCTTCGTATATTTTGCTTTGCCAGATATAGGTCTTAATATGTAAGTGTGGGCTTTTGAAGCAGTACTAGAAATATCCTGCTTTCTGAACTCAAAAACCTGAAAAAGATATGCCGAACCAGTAAATATGTATACTCTGTATAGCCCCACTTGTACAGTCCTGCTTGTATATATTTCCTCATTTTAAGAACAAAAAAACTGTTGGGCCTCCCCTAGAGTTTTCAGCTCAAAAAATTTAAACAATTATCCAGTGGATATAAAATTATTAGAAAAAAACAATGAAATTGCACAAGACCCATCCTCCAGAGCCTCGGTGCAGTCCAGTATCAGGGCATCCAGGTTCACCATGTAGCAGTTCAGTTGGATAATGTAAAATAGAAAACCGTCTACATGCAGATTTATACCATAAACCCCCACATATATTTATTAGCAAATACAATTGTAAGCTACCTGACTCCATTCTGAAGGCAGTAAATCTTCCCAAGGTTTATCCACGCTCCAAGGACTGCTATCAGAATCAAAATACAGCGCCAGGCTCTCAAGTTCAACAGACTGCAAAACCATCATAAATAAGCTATCAAGTGCAAGAATAAAAAAAATACGAGAATATACTAATATCAAGACAAGATTCCAATTACACCCGGCCTCTGCAACAACACGATATCAAGAGCTGATGAAGACATCGAGGATGCACATATCCAATTATTAAAAAAAGCGATCAACAAATTGGCTGCAGCAAACTTTAGCGTCAACCACCAATGATAGCAACTCTAGGGTAACAGCAGAGATGCTCCAACAACGACGCCTTCAAGAAGGGAGCAACGACAATGCCGACGCCATTGGATCCAACCACGGAGGTCAGATCATGAGTTTTCACCTGAAGAGAGGTCTAAGCAAACTCAAGGAATTCCCTTAACAAGGCAGTGTCACGTGAACACTATCACTGCCAGGTTCAACCAATGAAGGTCGGACCCCTGGACTCAGGACCCAACACTCAAAGAGCACCACCAAACTGAAGTCGCCACGTTCTGCCACCACATACAGATCCATCATGGCACAACTGCACACGCACATGCCTGACGGGACTTAGACACGAAACTGGAACCATGAGCGTGCAACATGTCGCTGAGCAGCGCCTAGGGATGCCCGACATCAACACCAATCCCCTGGCGTCAATGGTCCGCCCACATAGAACCGGGGTCAGCCAACTAGAACCAATAGGCCAATCACATGAGGAATGTTCGGACATGAGGAATGTTCGGACAAGGTCCGAACCCGTGCATCGAGCAAAGTAGAGTCACTAGATCTGTCGTTGCAAATGCCTACGGGGATATGTTGAACACTTCAACCTCTCTACCGAGCTGGGGACGACCAATCACTGGAGCACGCGCCTGGAACCTCCATACATACAGAGGCCGAAACCCACCGACCTTGCACTCCGTAGAGACTGTGCCACCGGCCGGGGACTGAGATGATGCATCGTCGTCACTGCCACTGGGCAACGGGAACCAATAAGGTCCACCATCGCCGCAGATCAGAGATCAGAAGGCCTCCGTCGTGTCACCAATAAGGTCCACCGCCGCCACGCTGTCAACGCCAAGACCGGCCGCCGTGCTGCCCCTTAAGCCGCAGTGTCCACCACCGAGAAGACCCAGGGTCGTGGCCTCGGCGTCCAAGGGCGTTTAGGGTTTCCCCCGATTGCCCGGAGGAGGGCAACCCGAGGGGGTCAGGAGAGAAGCATAAGGCGTCAAGCAAGAACAATAAATAAAACTATCAGAAGCAAAAAAGAAGGCTCAATGCATAGATCTTAGGGAAGAATATTTTGTAACTTAAAATGATGTGTTTTCTGCCTATTAGACATGCAGAATTGTTGGGGTTATGGCAAATGGGGTGCCTTTCGCCATAGTCCCTAAGTCGGAATGCCAGGGTGGCCCAAGAGGTTGTAAGGCTTTACAGCACGGCCCAGCTGGCGAAGCACAGGAAGAGATATCCAGCGTTACGGAAGACGGAGGCCCATCGGGACTCCGACTTGGAGAAGAAGTCGGACACCGTACCGTCTAAGTTAGGTTAGATGAGATGTGTGGTTGGATGCTCCCCTGTAAGCCCTGTCCAGCTATCTATATAAAGCCGGACGGAGCAACCCTGAGGGGGCAGGGCAGGCTCAGTTGTAACCCTAACTCGCATATTGCCTAATAGTGGATATTGCAGGAAGTAGGGAGCCGCCGCCGGCTAACCTGAACCTGGGTAAAACCTGCGTCCCGTCACCCGCACTTCCCCTCCGTCTATCCCCACGTCTCTACTCTGGAACATGGCACCGAACGCCGTGCCAAGTTCTCCGATACACCGACAAGAATGATTAGTGTAAAGAAATCAACGAACAAAAGCAGTTTGAGAAAGTAAGGAAAGATGAGTTGATTGTCTTTTAACACCTAGTGTTGTTCACAATAGCATTATATTTTGTGATCCAAAAGCCATAGAAAGTGGTTTCCAGACCTCATTTCCATCTAAGAAAAGAATAATCCAAGGGTTACAAAAGGGATGTCTGGATTCCCACAAGTAACTAGCGGTCATTGCATATTATATCAAATCAATGAACCAGCAAAAATATTGTGAAGTTTGGAGAATATACCTTCTTCACCCGGTCCAAATCTCCACCAGTGGCAAAAGTTTCCTTCCCATGGTCATCCACAGTAACTGCTGACAGTTTTGAAAGTACCAAACCTGCTGCGAAAGGGTGGCCTGGATTGCTACAGAAACAATACATGGTATTCTTATATGTATTCTGAAAGATACACTCACTAAACAGAAATGTGAGTACCTCTCTATGTCTTCGTATCTGATATGAATATTGCCAATGGACAACTTGATGTTTCCAATTACAGTGCCAATAAAAGACCCAAGCCATGAAGAATTCTTCAGGGATAAAAAGTTCAAGTCAGAAATTAATTAGCATAAGCACGCTAAGATGGTCAGTTCCCAAACCACACAACAAGAAGCAAAACATGATTGGCTATCCAAGCCATTCAGTAGATAATCATCACAGTACACAAATATACAGACAGTTGTAAGAAGGCTAAGCACCAATATGTACCAGTTCAGTGTTCAGTTGTTGCTGGCTCTCCAATAATTTCATTTCCATTTCCTGTTTCAATAAACAAAATATCTTTAATGAACTTCAAGCAACAATTGTCAAATAACTTCACTACCATCACAAATTCCTCACCCTAACTCTACTTCGTTTGACTTCTTGGACAGTATCCTCGCTGCAACCTTCAACATTAGTTGCTGGTTCAGCTAATATAAAAATCCGATCAAGATAAACCAAGACCGGCTCTTGGCCGAGTCTGCTCCATGGGACCTAATAATCATTGATGCAATCATCCTTTAGCATATTCAATCATGTCACGGAAAATCACAACATAGTAGATTCAGGCAAAATATTTTTGCTAACCGAAGCAACTACTACGGACCTTGAGCTTCACTGAACCAAGGAAACCAGCTTTGACTTTCACAGGTAACTTCAAGGAATTGAGCGCCTCCGGCTTCAACTGCATGTTTGTGAGTTCCACATCACCTGAAATAATATTGCAGAAAACATTATAACAGTAAGTTGCAGATGGCCAATACCATTCATAAAACATGAACCGTACCTAGCAGAAGGAAAACAAGTGTGCACATGCGTGTGCGTATAATATGTATTCACTTACAATGATCTCAACATGGCAACCACTGACGCCAATGTTTGACCGAGCACACACATTTACTGCCCATGAGATCACCATTGCCTAATTCGACAACAACATTCTTTAATTATATCTGTGCGCAGCACTACATCTACTGGTTGTTTTCCACTGTCCTCGCGGAGGCCCAGATTGTGCAACAGCGGGCGCGAAGGGGATTGCGGACCTGCTCCCCTCGGTACTAGATCTTAGGGGTGTCGTGTCGTAATCTCGAGCATAGTCCTTTCTTGGGCGTGTACATAACTCTCTTTTCTATCAACGCATTGAGACACATAGCTTTTGCGTTTTCTCAAAACAAATCTATTGCTGCCAACCATCACTAGATATTTTTGTTAATTGGCATTAAGTCCTTTATATAACTTGACTTGATATTGTATATTCCATCTCATAACTTTGTTATTTCAAAAAAAGATGCCACTGGAGAAGGATCAACCGCATGGACTTTATGTACTACAACCTACAGCAGTTAAGTGAACAACACGCAACTCATGTTTTGTCTTCTTGACTCGGTATTTTGTTGGCTTGGAGAGTAAGCTCCGTTAGTGGGGACTAATAAATGCATATATCACATTCTCCTCCCAAAGATCATCTTGACATGGGAACATAGGGCCTCGTCGGTGTCACTAGACAGCAAGGCAAGGTCCAGGTCAGAAGCCGGATGTGGTACCCCATGGCTCTGCTGCTGGTAGATGACCCACCATAACAGCATATTCTCCTTATTTCAGCCAGAGTCCAGATGAGTTTCGCCTATCACAGTGTTCGAGATGATCAGATTTCAGGATCAACGGAACAGGACAGTCATGGTCCAAATATAGCGCCTGGCTTAGAACAAGCCTGGATTCCAAATAAAATTCATCTTCTATACACAGTTTATTTCATATTGTAGATACATGTTCGATATTAACATTACAACTCTAAGGACTACAATATTTTATCCAGGGTTTCAAGTGGTATCAGAGTTCAGCCATATGCAAGTTCAAGGCATCTCTTTGACTGACTAATTGGGGTATTTGACCAGGTGACATGGGTATATATGTTCAGGAGTATCGGCGGCATATCATACTATGTACTAACAACTCACACTAGCTCTCTAGCTGATGCAACCACTGAATTATCACAAACCAAGCTTTACAGAGTACTGTGAACGTTTTCTCGGAAAACAAAAACTGTGAAACTTCACAACACTGCCCAGTGACTGACATACATCTCAATAGTGCAGCTTCCAGTACAGATACTTAGAATACGAATTTTTTGTTGGTTCCTCTCGCAATCATGAAATTGCAGATAACAATTCACAGCACACATGACAATGCCCAGCCATTGAGTCCATCAAATCATAATCCTAAATCAGCTTCAGCATGTAAGTGCTACATGAATATCCTCTCAGCCACCAAATTACAACCGTGCCAAAACAAATGAAGCATAAAAGTCGTGTTTATCACAGAGAGAAAATAATTTCCACCTACAGTAAATAGCTCAGAGAGAAAATAATTTCCACCTACAGTAAATAGCTGAGGCTCGCTATCAATGCCATCCCCATTGCTACCATTCACGACAAACGCAATGCAACAGAAAACATCGACAGTGCCCAGGCGTCGCCTGCAGCCTACTCCTGATCACACCGAACTGAATCGCGACACCCAAAGCGAAGCATACGCTCAAGCTCGACCTCCCACCAAACAGCCGTGCTATAGCAATCCACTGCTGTTACTAAAACCAACACTCAGAAACAAGCAACGCCGCGGCGCCGAACTACCAAATCAGCCGCAAGCGCTTCACTGAAGACGCGAGGAATTAATCGAACAAAACAGTTAACCAGCGGCGAAACCAACGACGCGTTTCGAGTGGATTCAAGCGAGTGCGTGTGGACGTGGAGGGAAGGAGAAGGGAAGGGGAAGGAACAGAGTGCTCACCTCTCCAGACGCTGATCTTGAGGGCCTCCTTGCTGAGCCCCCGGACGTAGTTGCCGAGGTACTTCTGCAGCAGGAAGGCGACCTGGTCCTCCAACATCTCGCCCGCCGCCGATCGTCGGCGACTGCCGACGGCGCCGCCACCGCGATGGGAGCGTGTTCCGGCTCGGGGTTCTCTCGGGACGTGCGAGCGATTCCGCCTTCGCGTGGGGGAGAAGAAACTGCCGGACTGCTAGTAGAAGCCCACAGCCGTGGAGTCCTCTATTTTTTTTTTCTTTCTCGGGGCTCTTTTTGTCTTCGAGGGGAGGAAGAGGGGATCGCTAGAAGAAGGTGCTGCCCGATATGACGTATGTGCCCTCAAGTTTTGAGTATATTTACGGATGAAACCTAGCTGCGAAATAAAATATCCTGCGTGGGCTCCGCTTGTGTCGATCATGACAATCTCTGTGTTGAACTAGTTTCAGAAACTGAGCGTACGTCAGTACGTGTTATTTTGCTTACAGTACATTTTTTGCGAAAATCCTGCCTATTTTTTAAAACAGGAATTTACTAAACAGATAAATAAATATGTTTTCGCCGCGCCACGTAACAAGATGAGAGAAATCATTTCATTTGTAGACGTGATTGTCTACATTCAGGTTCGTTTAAACAGAAGCAATACATTTTATTGCAAGAAAAGAATCGATACATCTTATGAATCCGTATATGCAGACAGCGCGGCTGATCGATCCAAATTTAAAGAGTAAAATGCACTGGCGGTACCCGTACTTGTTGACCGAGCACAATACGGTACCCGTACTTCACGATACGCTCAATACGGTACCTATAGTTGCTGAGTGGTGATTATACGGTCACTGTTCATAGTACACGCGTCGTAGCGCGAGCGGGACAGGTGTTGTTTGAGAGAGAACGCTGCATTTATTCGAAAAAGCCCCTGGGACTCGGACATCTATGCCCAGGAGGCCGACCAGGTGTCGTTTGGTCTCTTCGTCTCCACCGCCCGCGGAACAGAACGGAGCGCTGCGTCGGCGTCTCCGCCACCGCCATCATCGCCGATTTCTGCCCGTTTCGAGTTGATTTCGCTAGAGGAAGGAGAGGCGCGGTTGTTCTTCATCTTGGTCGTCCTGGATAGTGGCGGCGATGGCTCCGGTGCGCCGTCCCGAAGGAGACCCGCCCCCTGCTTACGGTGAGTCCCTCCATTGATCGTTATCTGCATCGTCCTCTCTAAAATCAAAGCGTTCTAGTAGTGTTGTTTGATAATCTCATGAGTTTAGTCCGATTGTCTTAGGGTTTTCGGTATCAAATTGTGGTTTGTTGGACGAGGCTTAGGGTTTTTGATCTGAAAAAGGCATGAACTTTCTGTATGTTTTATCTGTCAGGTCGTCGTAGCAGTCACTTCTCAGCTCAGATTCACCATGGAGGGTTCTTTGTTCGGCATGGAGCTAATCGAGGTTATGTGAATGGGCGTTCAGTTTGGTTTGATCAAATTGATTCTGTTACTTGGTCGTCGATAATGCTTGAGCATATTGTTGAGGATATAGGTTGGGAGATGGCAGGCAGGGTGAAAGCTTACTACTGCATCCCTCTGCTAACAATTAGCAGAAATGGTTTGAGGGAACTGACAACTGACAATCAAGTGGAAAGAATGATGCAATTTAGTTATGATATAACAACAATTCAGAAGTGTTCAACAAGTAAGTGTGCCATGTAGTTATGATATTTTTGATTCATGTTTAAATATTCTTTAGATGCTTAATGTTGCCTATCCTAATTACTGGTTTTGTAGGTACATTCTAGATGCAAGGGAACTCCCATTGCTAACCATGGTTGACATGATAAAAAATCAGCTAATGGCCAGGCATTATTCAAAGATGATTGAATCAGAGAAATGGACTGGTATTGTTTGCCCCAAGATAAGAAAGAAGGTGGACAAGACTATTGAAATGGCTAACCTGGCAGAGGTAAGTGGAGCAGGTGATGGCCTTTTCCATGTTGCTGATAGAGGATCAGACTACATTGTAGACTTGCATAAGAAAAATTGTACTTGTGGAAGGTATCAGAAATCTGGGATTCCTTGTCTGCATGTAGTAGCATGTTGTAGAGCTGAAAGAAAAGATCCTCTTGATATGGTTGATCAATGTTATAGTAAAACAATGTTCCAGAAGGCATATGGAAACATAATTTACCCATGTAAGGACAGGACTGAATGGGAAAAAATGTTTGGGCCACCAATCTACCCACCATTCTATCAAAAACATGTTGGTAGACCAACTAAAAGTAGAAGGAAAGCTCCAGGTGAAGTACCTCATTGCAGTGGTGGAAAGAAAATGTCCAGGCATGGTGTTATCATGCACTGCAGCTACTGCAAAGAGCCAGATCATAACAAAGGAGGTTGCAGGTACCTAAAGGCTGGATTACCTCCTCCTAGTCAGTCTGATGTGCCATCACCCAACATTCCTGAAGAACCTGAAATTGTTCCACCACAACAATCTGAAAGTGTACAACACAACCAGAGCCAACATGTGGTTGAAAATACATTACTGGACACATTGATTAGTCAGGTAATCTATTTACAGATGTCATTGTTACCTTGCTGCAGTTTTTAGTTCCATATAATTAATAACAATGTATATTTTTGACAGATGCCATCTCCAAGAGTTGTTCAGAGTATGCCTGTACCTGAATCTACATTCATTAGTGATGCAAGGGCTATGATGAGCCAAGAGAGCCAAGGAAGTTCCAGTACCATCAGACAAGGTGAACTAACACAGAAATTGCTTGAGTTGAAAAATCAAAAGGATAGAGAACTTGAAGAGAAGAGGAATGCTCTGACAGCAGCAAGGCAGGAATCTGCTTTACAGAAAGCACAGGATGAAGCAAGAAGGAAACAAGTTGAAGCACAGAAGAAAGCACATGCACTGGAGCTTAGGAAACAACTAGCAGCAGAGAGGATGGCAAAGAGGAAGATGGATGCAGAAATCACAAAGCAAGCAAAAGCCCAAGCAAGAGCTTTTGTTCAACAGGTCAGGAAGGAAGCTCAAGCAAAACATGTAGCAGAGAAGAAAGCTCAGAAAGAGATAGAAAGGCAGCAAGCAGCTCTACTTAAGGAGGAAGCTAAGGCTGAAGCAAGAAGGAAACAAGCTGCAGCAAAAGCAGAAGAAAGAAGACTGACTGCAGAGAGAAGAGCAGAGGAGCAGAGAATTGCTGGACTGGAAATTGCTTATGAGAGAAGAATGGCTGCTGAAATGAGAGCAGAGAAGGAGAGGCTAGTTGCATCTGGAGCAAACAATGAAGCTCAAGTTGAAGAAACACACCTGCAGCCACCAGTCAAGAAAACTTCAATGTTTGACATATTCAGAACCTGAAGCTATTTGCAACATTTGTTTGTTCTATGTATAAGCACTCTATCCAAATTGTAGTACTCTATGAGAGTCATTTTGTCTAAATTATAGTACTCTGTATGAGCCATTTTGTCCACACTCTGTAAGAGTCATTTTGAACTCTGTAAGCTATTTTCAACCTGAAATATATTTGCTGGAGCTTGTTTCCAAATGCATTGCAAATAGCAAGTGGTTACCATTTCAATTGTTTTAACAGACACAGCATTGTTTGACAATAATTCATATAAGAAACACAGCATCACATTGATAACAGAAACTTCACATAGCATTGTTTGACAACATCACTGAGATGTTTATTCATTACATAGCATCACAACTTCACAGCTAACATATGGTTCTTAAACATATTGCACACCTGAAACAAACATCTAACCAAACCACTAACAACAGACACACACTAGTTGATCCAACAGACATGGAATGAAATTCAGTTATCCTTCTTGAGCAATACCAGCACACCTAACACACACAGAACCATCACACTTGCAACAATGCACTTCATGATCATCAAAGCTTCTCTCCCAACAGCAATGAGCTCATTAGCTTGCCTCCTGCTGATTGATTTCTTTCCACTGGACTGATTCGAAGCAACCCATCCATCCTCTTCACCTGCAGCAGTCAAATCCTCCCTCCTCTCCTGCGCAGCACCTATGGCATCCACAGCAGCATCACCCTTGAGTATGTTAAGCTCAACTAGGAGGTCAACATACTCTAGCTCCCAATGCCAAAAATCACAGGTTCTCTGTATGAAAAAAATTGACCCCAGTGAGCTTGAACTCGAACAAAATCCAAATTTTTTTGCACCGAAACAAAAATGCGAACAAATCACCAACAGAAACACTTACCCCATGACTCTGGCACTTGTAGAAGATCCACCCATTGTGAAGAACCGTCGTGGACTCGAACCACTTCACTCGCTTTCCGCAGTCTGGGCATGGAATGCAGGGAATCATAGGCAATGGACGACAACCAGAGCGGCGAGCACCTGAGCGTACTGAGCTACTCATCGACATGGCGAAGGGCGACCGCGGTGGGCAACTACGGCGACGGCGAGCTCTCGATTTGGTTGCGGGCGACGGGGCGGGGAAGAAGAGAGGTAGGGATTTGAGCAGAGAATTGGGGATTTTCGCCTACGCTTGCCACTTTTCAATTTAACCCACATGCAAGTTCCCACCCACGCGAAGCTCCCTCGCTAGGTCAGCACAGCACCTGTCCCGCTCGCGCTACGACGCGTGTACGATGAACAGTGACCGTATAATCACCACTCAGCAACTATAGGTACCGTATTGAGCGTATCGTGAAGTACGGGTACCGTATTGTGCTCGGTCAACAAGTACGGGTACCGCAAGTGCATTTTACTCAAATTTAAATTAGTCTTGCCAAACTGCGGGAACAGCATGATGGAGTTTTCTCGTGGCGGATGCTGGTTAGCGGAATACTCTCTGTAGGTCCGGTGGTAGGCTCGAGAATAACCACGCCCAAGCAAAGCGAAACGCAATTAGGCATCCGATTGCACAGGTGGGTGGCCAGCGCATTGACAAGAAGCTTGTTTAATCGGGTCGAGCTCGCCCAGCTGTTTCAGTTGCATATAAAGATTCCGGAGATTTGTTCGTACAGTATAAGGTAAGGATAATTAAACGCTGTTGGACCAGATCCGGTTATTTGCGGATAAAAATCTCCATCGTGGACGCACACAGGTGAAGAATGTTTCTCAAATTCATAGTGGAGATTAACCACAGGTAGACCAAATGGAGAAATGGCGCCGCTGCCGTCGTGGTTCCCCCGGGAATCGACGGCGACGCACGAGCCCGAGCGGCGTCGACGTTGTGGCGCGGTCGGCTGTCGACGCTACGTGCGTTTTATCTCCGAGCACGCAAAGGGTGGCGCGGCATGCGGCCACGAGTCACGAGACGCCCGCCTGGTAGGTGGACACATCACGTGACGCGCATCGTTTGACTCCTCCACGCGGCCGGCCACCGGGCCGTGCCTCGCGCGTCTGCCGGTGCCACCTCGAAGAGCAACACCTGTTGCCTGACGTTGTCGCGCGGGGCGACACGCGGACACCCGCGTACGTACGGCGATGCGGTGCGTTTCAGTCGGCACTCGGCGAGAGCTTGGCTCGTCCGGGAATAACACGCCGTGTTTGTATCCTCGCTCGTGCGCATTTTTCTGTCAGGAATTGGGCCAGAGCTCCGGAACGCATATGCTGCTGTTTCTTCTTCTCTTTTTATAATGGATCGATTTTTTTACGACTGTCAAATGCCAGGAAAAAAAAAGGGGAGAGGATGACGGAGAAGCAGCAAACGATGGAGAACTGCCGTACTACGCTCTCAGTTTCAGACCCCACATCCGCACATAACGAGCAGGCGGCTCCACGAGTGGATGTCGGCGACGTTGCCACGGCAGACGACATCGGCCACGGCTCGGTCGACGGGGCCATGCACGTTCCTTTCCACAAATTTATTCCTTCCTTTCGCCGCACGCCGGCGTTGGTCGACGAGTGACGTGAAGGCGACGAAGGTGCCGAAGAGCGAACCTTTTTCTTTCGGCTCGTTGCGGGCGAGCCCATCTCTATTTTTCCTTTGGCGAGCCCATCGCTTTTGACTGCTGTACCAGATTTGGCAATCGCGTTCTGGCCTGGGCTATACAGAAAATCCACGAGCAGACACCAGAGAAGCCCGTTAGCCTGAACTGGTAACAAAAGCCCCTTCATTCAGCCAAAAAAACCAAGAGAGCTCGTCCTACCTGCAGCCCTTTATTTTATTTTTTTGTTCTGCGGCCCTTTATTTTAAAATTTTGGGAGACAATATTTTAACATTGGGTGCATATGACGGGGTTGAATGGAATTTTCTCAGCCTTATTATGATTCAGTTGGGTTTTTATACTGAGTGGGTGGACTTGATCATGGCATGTGTGACATCAGTACGGTATCACCTTCGGTTGAATGGTTCTATGTCAGATTTCTTCATCCCTACATGTGGTCTCCGCAAGGGGGGACCCTCTGTCGCCATATCTTTTCCTATTATGTGCTGAAGGTCTGACAAGTTTAATAAGTTTCGAAAAAATGCAGGGTAATCTTCAAGGAGTGAAGGTCCGCAGGAATGCTCCACGATTTCACATCTTCTATTTGCGTATGCTTCATTAATTTTGATGAAGGCCGACAATACCAATGCGACTAGTCTCAAGGAAGCTCTTGATGACTACTGTATGACCTCTGGACAGTTGGTGAGTGTAGCTAAATCAAGCGTGTTTTTCAGTCCATGTACCTCGGTTGAAAGAAGAGCCGAAGTGTGCACTATTCTTGATATTATGACACAGACGGTAACGGACAAATACCTTGGGCTCCCACCCTTGGTTGAGTGGACAGAGCGGACTGTTTCCAACATCTTATTGATAGAGTTTGTACAATGCTAAACAGATGGAAGGAAAAAAATCTCTCTTTCGGTGGCTAGGAAATTCTAATAAAGGCTGTCATTCAATCAATTTCAGTTTATGCCATGTCAGTATTCAAGCTTCCTAAACAGACCCACAAAGGGATAATCTCTGCAATGTCCCAATTCTGGTAGGGAGACGATGACCAACAGAAACATATACACTGGTTTTCTTGATGGAAAATGTGTGTCCCAAAGAGTCAAGGTGGTATGGGATTTAGAGATTTGGAGAGTTTCAACCTCGCTATGTTATCAAAACAAATTCGGAGGTTGCTCTCAGAGCTAGATTCTATTTGTGCTCAAATTCTACGGGCAAAGTATTATCCTTCAGGCGACCTTTTAAATTGTGAGTTGAAAAAGTGAAGTTTGTATACGTGGCAAAGCATACACGCTGGAACTAAAACTTTCAAAAGAGGACACATCTGGAGAGTAGGAGATGTGGAGAGTATTAATATTTGGGAGGATTACTGGATCCCAATCAGCCCAAGCAAAAAGATTATGACGAGGAGGGGAAACATCGTGTACTCAAAAGTATCATAGCTTATTGATAATGAGAATCGAACATGGGATGAAGAGATCATTAGAGAATTATTTTGGCCAGGTGATGTAGAAAGGATTTTGAGAATTCCTCTGGCAATTGGCATGATGTCTGATTTTATTTCTTGGCACCCAAGTAAGAACGGTTTTTCTCCGTAAAATCTTCCTACAATCTCGAGTGGGATGCTCAGCACAGTCAGAAGCTGCGGAGAACTTGTCCTTTTGATTCTTCTGCTGCTAATCCTATGTGGAAAGCCATCTGGCCGTTGCGAGCATCGGCCAAGATTAAAATAAATTGTTGGAGAGCAATATTAGGGGCTATACCTTGCAATGGTGTACTGGCTAATCGCCATGTACCAATATCCGGCCAGTGCCCTCTGTGTAATGTTGCATGCGACAACATAGATCATGCTTTATTCAAGTGTGCTCGGGTGAAACTAATTTGGTCAGGCCTGGGCATGCTACATCTAGTGGACAATGATTCGATAGTTGAACTATACGACACACCAATATTTAAGACCATGCTATTGGATACAGCGAGCAGTCTTCTACTTTCAGATGTAGACGATGTGATCTTGCTGCGATGGCAGTCTGGGTTTTTTGGTGGGAAAGAAGAAAAGTTACACATGGAGAAACCCTCCAGGATCCATTGAGGTCGGCACAATCCATTATGGCATTGTCTCTAAACTACACGAAAATCAAAAGGCTGGGTGCCAAACCAATTGAAAGGCGCAGATGGGTAAAGCCTCCGGAAGATTGTGAAACTAAATGTTGATGCTTCTTTTGATTTTGATTCAGGGTCTGGAGGTACAGAAACCATTATACGCGACCACATGGGTACTTTTGTGTCAGCTGGTCAACATAATCTGTTGCATGTTGAGGACGTAGATACAGCGGAAGCATGTGCACTTCGTGATGGGTTGCTTCTAGCCAGGGGCATTGGATGCAACATATTTATTGTTAAAATCAGAATACGCATAAGTCGTAGAGATCATGCAGAACATGGGTAACTCTTTAGGATCAGCTGCGGCAATTTATGAGGAGTGCACTTTCTTGTACCGCAATTTTGTTCGTGTTAGATCTGCACATTGTCCTAGGGAAGCTAATATGGCAGTGCATGCTCTTGCTAAAATTTTGTAGGTTGACCAACATGTTTAGAACGGTGACCCCCTTTTTTTTATTACAGCTGTAATCGCAAACGATATAACGATCGTCTGATCTCGGAACAACAAGTTTTCTACGCACTCTTATTCTTATCAGGGTATATAAGAGGGTGGAAGGTTTTTAATGAAGCGGCTTGCTAGCTCAATATAGTGATTTTATTTCAAAACATTGGGTGCGATTAGCGGAAGAGCGACCTTCCGAAAGGTCGCCTGGACACGCACATGCCAGCTGGGGTACTTGGAAAAGAAACCAACTCTCATAGGTCAACTCGAGCGAGTGGAGCCGGCAAGACGAGCGGCGTACGCGCGATATGTCTCTCTTCACAAAATCTAAACGACAAACTACATAATAAACTACACAATGTGAAGTATAAATTTTTAGAAAAGTACACCATACACGTATGTATTCAATGCTACGTCTCGGTTTTGTCTTGATATTTTCTTACGGCTCGGTTTTGGCCAGATCAAATTTTTATAAATATCTTAAAGGGGTACATAGATCGTTGTGTGTATTGGTCGAAACGTGTGTTGGTCGTAGTATGTGTTGCGGCTCGGTTTCTCCTTGAACATGGGCGCGTACGGAGCACCACCTAAAATGTATACATTGTATTTAAAAGTACATCATGTTGTACCCGGAAAGTATACCCACGATTCTACTAAAAGTGCACGCGTGCTGTATCTGAAAGTACACTCACGGTTTACCTGAAAAGTACACCCATGGTGTTACTGAAAATGCTCACGCTAATTGATAAGGGATAGCCCGATCTTCTCATTGAACTCTCTTGATAAATTGATAACCAATGTGATACCTCGCTCTCTCCTTTGGCTAAACCCTGTCACCAATTGCAACAGCACTTAACCCCTTCGGATATTCGAGACTCCACACTTTTGCACAAGTAGCCACCGACTACAAGTGGTCCTGTTTCTCCTTATTTCCAGTGGAACAACAAAATACACTCAGATTTGCAAAGGTAGTATGATTCAAGATGAATGCTTCAAGCAATACAATCTAGAAGTCTAGGGTTTTTGTTTTAACATAATCTAATCTAATCTATTCGCACCAAGGAGTATATATGAGGGGTGGGGGTGCGGCCACAATGGGTATTGCGCAAGCAAACCAACCCAACCCGAATAGGACCCAACTTGGACTTTTTTTTGGACTTGGACTCAACCAGCTAGATACAAACCGACCCACCATTAAGGGGTGCATCCAATGATGGTATACAAACCATGCCTAATATAATTAGGACTTCTACTAGGCGCATTTAACCTTGTGGAGGCGCCATCCCCTTGTTTTCCCTGCAATAACAATTGTTATTTTCTGTTATTCCTTGTTTTCTCCCTTCTAGCACTTATTTTCCAGCTCCTCTTCAAGTCCATCTTCATCCATGTGTATATTCTCTTCATGATCTCCTCTCCTCATGCTTGTGTTATCAACAAACCTGAGAATACATAAATGCATGGATTTAGGTAGTATAAAATTCTCATAATTATAAATGTTATACTCAAGTAGGAGTGAATTCACCTGTTGTTGTAATAATTTAGTCCTTGATCTTGTCATAGGACCAATCCTTACTTCATCATCTTTTATAGCAATATCATCATGTGTAACAATAGGTGAAGAGCTAGGGATGTCCTCATCATCCTCCCCCTCTTGAAAAGGCATCGTCCTCGATGCAAAATCATCTCCATGGTATGGTGTCAAATCAGCCACATTAAAAGAATTACTAACACCAAACTCATCAATTGGGAGGTCTATCTTATATGCATTGTCATTGATCCTTAAAATAACTCTATAAGGACCAGCACCTCTAGGCATCAATTTTGATTTGCGCAATGTGGGAAATCTGTCCTTACGAAAATGAACCCACACCATATCACCTGGCCAAAATATCACCTCCTTTCTCTTCTTGTTAACTCTTTCAGCCACATGTTGTCCTTTCTTCTCAATTGCTTCTTTTGTTTTATCATTAATTCTATTCACAAAATCATCTTTTTTTGATGCCTCCATATTTATTCTCTCTTGTTAAGGAAGTGGTAACAAATCTAATGGAGTAGTAGGCTTGAACCCATACACCACCTCAAAAGGATATAGTTGAGTAGTTGAATGCACATCCCTATTATATGCAAATTCCACATGTGGCAAGCACTCCTCCCACTCCTTCAATTTTTTCTTGATCATGCTTCTCAATAATGTGGACAAGGTCCTATTTACCACTTCGGTTTGCCCATCAGTTTGGGGGTGACAAGTTGTGGAAAATAACAATTTTGTTCCAAGCTTCCCCCATAGTGTCTTCCAAAAATAGATCATGAATTTCACATCTCTATCTGACACAATTGTTCTTGGCACTCCATGCAATCTGACTATATCTCTAAAGAAGAGGTTAGAAATGTGAGAAGCATCATCACTCTTGTGGCAAGCAATGAAGGGAGCCATCTTAGAAAATCTGTCCACAACCACAAAAATAGAGTCATGCCCTCTTTTTGTCCTTGGCAAGCCCAACACAAAATCCATACTTATATCTTCCCATGGTGTATTTGGTGATGGTAATGGAGTATACAACCCGTGGGGTTTGAGCTTGGACTTGGCCTTGTTGCATGTAATACATCTTTGCACCAGTCTATACACATCTCTCCTCATATGTGCCCAATAAAAAATTTTAGCCAACATAAGCAATGTCTTCTCTCTTCCAAAGTGTCCCATTAACCCTCCACTATGAGATTCATGCACTAAGAATAAACGCAAAGAACACTCGGGAATACACAATTTGTTAGATCTAAACAAGTACCCATCATGTATATGAAATTTGTCCCATGCCTTAACATTAGTACATTTATTAAATGGCATAGAAAATTCATTATCTTCATCATATAAATCCTCCAAACCCGAAATCTTAACTTCTAATGTGGAGAGTAACATATTTTTCCTTGACAAAGCATCGGCAACTACATTATCCAATCCCTTTTTATGCTTAATTATGTATGGAAAAGATTCTATAAATTCAACCCATTTAGCATGTCTTTTATTCAAATTAGATTGGCTCTTCAAAAATTTCAATGCCTCATGATCAGAATGTATAATAAATTCTTTTGGCCATAAATAATGTTTCCATACCTTCAAAACTCTCACAAGTGCATATAGTTCTTTATCATAAACAGAATAATTCAATTGTGCACCATGTAATTTTTCAGAAAAATAGGCAATGGGTTTATTTTCTTGCATTAAGACACCTCCAATACCTATGCCACTAGCATCACACTCAATCTCAAATTGTTTGTCAAAATTTGGAAGCATTAATAAAGGGGCCAAAATCAACTTTTCTTTAGTAGCATCAAAGGCAATATCTTGTTCAGCTCCCCACACAAATTCTACACCCTTTTTAGTGAGTTCATTCAAAGGTGCAGCAAGTGTACTAAAATCTTTGACAAATCTTCTATAAAAACCAGCTAATCCATTAAAACTTCTTACTTGACTCACATTAATTGGAATAGGCCAATTTTTAATAGCTTCAATTTTAGATTCATCTACTTCAACTCCATGTTTAGAAACAACATATCCAAGAAAAATGACCTTATCTTTGCCAAAAGTGCACTTCTCTAAATTTCCATACAATTTATTTGCTCTTAGCACATGCAAGACTTGTCTAATATGATCAATGTGTTCATGTTCATTGTGTCTATATATGAGAATATCATCAAAGTAAACAACCACAAATTTGCCAATAAAATCTTTCAAAACATGGTTCATTAATCTCATGAAAGTACTAGGTGCATTAGTTAATCCAAAAGGCATTACTAACCACTCATATAAACAAAATTTTGTTTTAAAGGCTGTTTTCCACTCATCCCCCTCGTTCATCCTAATTTGATGATAGCCACTACGCAAATCAATTTTAGAGAAAATAGCACTACCACTTAATTCATCTAACATGTCTTCAAAACGTGGTATAGGATGACGATAACAAATAGTGATATTGTTAATTGCTCTACAATCTACACACATGCACCATGTACCATCTTTTTTAGGCACTAAAATTACAGGAACAGCACAAGGAGAAATACGTAATCTAATGTAACCTTTGTCAAGAAGCTCTTGTACTTGTTTCTAAATTTCTTTTGTCTCTTGGGGATTTGTCCTATAGGGAGCTCGGTTTGGCAATGTAGATCCAGGAATCAAATCAATTTGGTGCTCAATAATGATGCATGCAAAATGCATAGATGAATTTTGCATATTTTCACATGGTTTTCTATTACATATTGCATCATATAAGGGTATAATTCAATGTTTTATAGTATTTTGGGGTTAAATTACAAAGTCTCCCAACTTTTATGGAATTAACCCTGCCTGTCAGAAACCCTGTTTTCTATATTTTTGACGTTTCAGGGGGCAAACTTCCGCGAAATCACCTGAAAATCTGCGTGGGTCATTTTCTTGGAAGGAGAAGACTTGCGGGCGAAGGATCCACGAGAATTGGGCAAGGAGGACCAAAAGAGGACCCTCCATGTGGCCAGATTCCTTGGCCGCGTGAGAGGCCCCCTTTTGGCCCCTGTGGCCCCAATTCCTTCCATCTTCTACTTACCGACTCCGTCTTGACCTAAAACCGACTGTAAAAAGGGTCCCCCGTACCCTTACGGAGGAGAGCGCCACCGAAACACCGAAACACCGAAACAGAGACCAGAAGTTCCAGATTGGAGGGGGAAAACTCCGGCGGGGCACCGTCGGTGTGATCTCCTACCCCTCCAACGTCATCACCATCGACATCTCCATGAAGAGGGAGTAGTCCACCCCAGGGCTATGGGTTTGTGGAAGTAGCACTTGTATCTCTCTCTCTATGTGCTTCACTAATTAGATCCGTATGAGCTGCCTCACATGATTATGGGCACCGTTGTAATTCCTATGTGGTGGATCTTTTCTACGAGTTATTGAATCTGAGATTGCAATTGTTTCTCTTGAGTTATTTGAGTAGATGTATCTTATGTACCCCGTTCTTATTTGCTAGCTTTGATCAATCTAGTTCTTGAGAGCGTGTGTGGGGTGATGGGTGCATTAGTTGGAGTAACGGGGGATGGCTAGTGCTGTGAAAGTGACAGAAGTTCAGCGATCCACTTAGGTTTTGTTAAACCTTTCTTAGTTGCCTCACTAGGGATAAAAAGGAGTACCTTGTTACCGGGGATTTGAAGTGACACTAATCAATCTCCATGACTAGATCTAGCAAGTTCTTACTTCAACTTCATGTCATATTGCTTAAAGCTATACTTTGGTTTTTCCTTAATTATCGAGGTGTTATGATTTATTTCGCATCTTGGTGGAGTATAAGAGGGATAAATATGACCGTAGAGATATCTATGCTAGGATGTGATGCCCATATGAAAGTACTCAATGTTAAACATGTTATTGTAATCTCACATGTAATTCTTTATGTCCATCGTCTACCACTTTATTTGAGAGAATGCAAGTGTGAAACCATGAACCCCGGTCCTATTTTAATTATAAGAAAATACTCTAGTTACTTTGCTGCAATTTACTTTAATTGCACTTTACTTTACTTTACTTGCATCTCCAATTCGAATTTACATTATATCCATCACCACTTGCATCACAAAAATACAAAAACAATCCATTGCATATTTATTTTCTCATTTGCATTTAGTAGTAGATTTAATTATTGCACATTTACTTTCAGTTTTGCATTGCAATTTAGAAGTCTCACACCTTGTGCTTGAGAATCACTTGGTGAGGTTGAGGGCACAAAACTCTCTATTTGTTTGCAGGATCCTGTAGGAAGCTTGGAAGACAACTGCTGAAATACTGGCTCCCCAAGAGTTCGATATAAACCCTCGAGTCACCCTCATGGGGAAGAAGGCTTGCCACTAGCTACACACTCTGCACTTGGAGTCTCAACCTAGCCATCAAGCGTTTTTATGGCGCCGTTGCCAGGGAGCCATAGGTGAAGGAGTTGCCCAAGGGAGCTCACAAGAAGTCTTCACCACCAACAAAGTGTGCAAACACCTAAGCTTGGGGAGGTTGCACCTACGTGAGTACCGTCCTTTCTATCTCCACCTTCTTTCAAGTAGATTGTTTTGTTTCTTGTCTTGTTTTTGTTTTTGTTTTGTTTTTGTTCTTGTTTTTGTTTTGTCTTGCATATTTTATTTTAGTTTGCATTTTAGCTTTTCATTTAGTTATCTAGTTTATTTTAGTATTTCGAATTTTCCTAGTTACTTTACTTTTCAGTTTTGCATAAAAAATTAAAAACTACATAAAAACTGTTAAAATGGGTGATAGAACTAAATTAAGTGACTACACAAATACACCCAATGACCAATTCATTGCTAGGCCAATTACTACACCTGAAATACAAGCTGAAAGCTATGAAGTAAGTCCTAGTTTATTGAATTTAATTACTAGAGAGCAATTTGGTGGTAGTGCTATGGAGGATGCCTCTATGCATCTTCATGATTTCATGGAAATATGTGATATGCAAAAATTTAAAAATGTGGAAAGTAGTGTTTTAAAACTGATTCCTTTTTCACTTAGAGGAAAGGCTAAAGAATGGTTACTTTCACTACCTACAGCTAGTATAAAGTCTTGGGATGATTTAAAAGAAGCTTTCATTAAGAAATATTATCCTCCCGTTATAATTTTGCAAAATAGGAATAATATCCTCTCATTTAGGCAAAATGATAATGAACATGTAGCCATGGCATGGGATAGAATTAAATTAATGCTTAGAACATGCCCATCACATGGTGTAAATGAATGGACCATACTACACTCTTTTTATAATGGTCTAAACTACATGTCTAGAAATATACTTGATTCTGCTGCTGGAGGTGCCTTTATGAGTAAAACTGTAGGAGAGGCTAAGAGCATATTAGAAAGCATATTGCAAAATTATAGTCAATGGAATACTGAAAGAGCACACAATCCCACTAAGAAAATAAACTAAATTGAAGAAACCAATGATTTGTCTTCTAAAATGGACACTATTCTTGCCTTTATTAATAAACAAAAGATGGAGAATGTGCCTTTGCAGGAGCTAGTTGGTAGTAATTCTGAAAGTGTGGATGTTAATTTTGTTAGGAATTATGGTAGCAATGGTTTTGGTAATGCTTACAATTCTTATAGTAAACCTCCTTATGTGCCAAATAAACCTTTTGTTCCATATCCTAATGCTAATGAAAATAAGTGGAAGCCTTCTAGTGAAATTTCTGAATTTAATAAATTGCTTATGGAACAAGTTGCTAGTCATAATGCTATGATACATGAGTTAAATAAGTATATTGCATCCATTAGTAGTGATATTAAAGGATTGCAACTTCAATCTTCGAATTTAGATAAAGCATTGTCAAAATTAGCTGATAATCAAGCAACTCTATTAAGCATGTCAGCAGGAAAGCCACAAGCACAACCTAGTGTAGGAATGAATTCTATTACTATTGCTGCTCCTATTATTGAAAATATTGATCATATTGCTGAGAATACAAGTGAGCATGTCCCTACTAGCTTAGAAGAAACTTTGAATAAAATAGTGAAGTACCCTGAATATTTACTTCCATATATGTCTTATCTTGCTAGCAAAGATGAAATTAGTCCTCATGAATCAAGAATGCTAGATAAATTAGAGAGTAAAGTATAGGAAATTATGATGCTTACTGAAATTAAGGATCCATTGCTTGATTTAGAAAAAAGTAGCTTGCAAGAACTTATTGCTACTCTACAAAAATTTGCTAGTGATCCCACTATAAATGTTAATCAACCTAGCTTTGGATCTTATATTGCTAATCATGTCTTGCAAGAAAAAATTTCTAGGTACAAGAATGAGGCCATGATACCTCCTAATCTTGGGTATGCATGGATCCCCAAGGTGCTAGTTTCAATTGGAAAAGAAATTCACCATGCTATGTTAGATCTAGGTTCTAGTGTATCGGTACTCTCTAAAGAATTATATGAATTTCTAGAACTAGAAAATTTAGAAAAGTGCTCAAGTGAATTTTTCCTTGCTGATAACTATACTAAACATGTTGTAGGACAAGTAAAAGATGTTATGATTGAATTGCACATGACTTTCGTACCCGTTGATTTCATTATTATGGATATGGGGGATAAATCCCCTAGTCCTATTATTTTGGGTAGACCTTTTCTTCGTACTACAGGTGCAATCATAGACTCCAAGGAAGGGAATGTCAAGTTTCAGTTCCCTCACAGGAAAAGCATGGAGCACTTCCCAAGGAAGAGGGGCACGCTGAAGAACAAGCTCCCTCATGAGCTTTATCCCTCTTGATTATCAAGTAAGTAAAGCCTAGCTATATGGCTATAAAGAAAGCGCTTTACGGGAGGCAACCCGGTTGTTTTTGTTTGGATTTTCCTATTGTCCTCTTGCTGTCTCAAGAGATTAGTTTTTTTTTGTTTTAATTCTGGAGTTTTCAATAAAGAGTCAAGTCAAACCCGTTTGGACTTATAAGTTGCTATCCTAGTGCATGAAATTTCTGTTTCAGCACGAGTCTGCTCACCATATGATTTTACGTTTTTTATTGGTATGTCGGATTGAGCTAATTTTTTAGTATGTTCTTCAACTTTTCGTCCTCTGTAAGCAAAAAATTAGATTAAATTTTTGACGAGTCTAGCTTAGGGAAAAACGTTCATTTTTCTGCTGCTGCTTTTCTGGACAAAGTCTGTCTTCTTTTGTTTTATGCACTCTTTGGGCTTGGGAATCAAATTTCCATGATTCTTTCAAGAAAGAGAGTGAACATACAACATAATGAACCTTATTGTCTATCTACAGGAGCATTTGATTTGGAATTTTGCACAGCAAGCATGTGATTTGTTTGTCCTTGCTAATCTCACCCCATAGAAAAAGAATGGGAGAAACATGTTTTGTGAAGTTTTTTCATAGGGAATAAAGGAGCTGCGCCTCAAGACATCCAAGAATGGTGAAATCCATAAGCTTCGGGATGTGATGAACACCCCACTGGAGCTACACTATTTTGGTTAGCACACGTCTACTTTCTGTTTTTCTAAGCAAAGCATTTATCGTAGAGACTTGAAGCGTCTAGTTTTTGTTTTTATTTTTGTTTTGATAAGACCACCACAATCATTTTATATGAGATTGAGCTACTGGAGTTTGGGGTTGGAATGTATTGGATGCTAGTATTATGACTTGGAATAGGGATGACATGGTTGATTTGAAGAGCTACATATGTTTGCATGATTTATAGGCTTTTTATGTGTAGAAATTTGCAATAATGTTGTCTTGAGCTATCTCTTATTCATGTCCTTGATGTTAATTGATGGTTTATTTAGTTTGTCATGAAATGATTAGTTCTATGGACATATGCATGCATAGTAGCTGTCAACTATCTCCCTCTTGCTAGCCCAAAAATTTAAAAATTCCAACAAGTAAAAACTTGTTTCCAACACTCCTTAGCCAAGTATTTCCAGTGAGTCCACCATATCTTCCCATTAGCTTCATTGATATTCCGAGTATGTTCGCCATGTTATTGTGTTATTTATGTTCTAAATTAAGATATTCACTTTATTAATTGTCATGGGTTGAACTTGGGATAGGACTCTCACGAACTTTTGAAGGCACACTTTACTTTTTATGCATCTAATAAACATGACCCAATAATGGGAGCCACAAGTTTTGCGTTTGCCAAGTGTGTGGTTGGGAGCTAGCTATAAACGTGTATCACCGGAAAGATTTCAACATTGCACAAAAAAATTTACATTTGGTTGATATCATGTACTTTTGTTTTTGGACTCCTGCCATGTCGAAATGAAATAGAGGAATAGTAAGTTTTGATGACTAAGTATCTATATGACTAGAGAAACGCATTGGGCCGCTGACCCAAGCCATGCTTTATCATGGTGGAAATTTACTTATAGCTTGAGTGACTCTACAACACATCCTATAATAAAATAAGAAGCTATGCATAATAGTGAATGAAAATAAAAAGGATGATGAGTCTACTCCGTTTGTTCATCTTGTCATTGTAACATGGGCTTGTTTCCATGTCATGGGGCAAGAGGTACCTCTTTGTGGTTCTCTATGATGTCATTAATACTTATTATGATTGTACAAAGCTTATTAGGAATATTAAGTTGAGTAATCATGGAGTAGGTTTTCACACTCACGGGGCATGAGGCTTTCAACCACCTTGTCATTCTCATTACTTCAATACTCACAATTTTAAGATGCTAGTGATAAAGGGGCAATGAGAGTCCTAGATCAATGGATACCACATTTCAATTAGTAATTTTAATTGAATAATTTAGAGGCTAAATAAGACTTGATCATGTTTTACCTCTACTCAATTTTCTCCAAAGTGTCCACTATATTTTCTATTCTCCATTATGCTATTCTTTGACCAATATAGGATTTTATTTTTCATTTCGTGTATGCATTTGGTCCATAGTGCTTTTATTTCATTATACACTTTGTGAACTTTCATGAAGCATCTTTGCTTGCATATTTGATATTTCTTACAGCATGAATTGTATATTGCTACTCATTTCTAGTATTAATCATTTGATTATATGTAGCATGAATAATCCTCCTTGATATCCCATGATTGTTTCAATATGCAAAACCCATCTTAGTTTTATCACCTTCATACTCGAGGACGAGCATGGGTTAAGCTTGGGGATGTTGATGCATGTAAAATGCATAGATGAATTTTGCATATTTTCACATGGTTTTCTATTACATATTGCATCATATAAGGCTATAATTCAATGTTTTATAGTATTTTGGGGTTAAATTACAAAGTCCCCCAACTTTTATGGAATTAACCCTGCCTGTCAGAAACCCCGTTTTCTATATTTTTGACGTTTCAGGGGGCAAACTTCCGCGAAATCACCTGAAAATCTGCGGGGGTCATTTTCTTGGAAGGAGAAGACTTGCGGGCAAAGGATCCACGAGAATTGGGCAAGGAGGCCCAAAAGAGGACCCTCCACGCGGCCAGATTCCTTGGCCGCGTGAGAGGACCCTCCAATTCGAATTTACCTTATCTCCATCACCACTTGCATCACAAAAATACAAAAACAATCCATTGCATATTTATTTTCTCATTTGCATTTAGTAGTAGATTTAATTATTGCACATTTACTTTCAGTTTTGCATTGCAATTTAGAAGTCTCACACCTTGTGCTTGACAACCACTTGGTGAGGTTGAGGGCACAAAACTCTCTATTTGTTTGCAGGATCCTGGAGGAAGCTTGGAAGACAACTGCTGAAATACTGGCTCCCCAAGAGTTCGATATAAACCCTCAAGTCACCCTCGTGGGGAAGAAGGCTTGCCACTAGCTACACACTCTGCACTTGGAGTCTCAACCTAGCCATCAAATACCTCTCAATGGTGTCAAACACGAAGGCACCTCTTCTGGAAATACATCATCAAATTCCTGCAAAATATTAGAAACACCAAGAGGAATAGGGGTCATGTCATTAGAAACCAAAAATTCTCCCTTGTGCATAATCACTATAGGAAGCATACTAGGGTCCTCTCTAAATTATCTCAAGTCCTCTTTAGTGGATAACATGCATAATAAGCTCACTCCCTCACTTTTATTTTTACCACTCGAATTGGCTTTTCTATTTTCACTCACAACACTCTTGTTTTCACTCTCAATTTTTTCATCACTCTCAGGAATTTTTTGTCTAGACTCATTTACAATTTGTTGTGGTGTCATAGGTCTCAATAATATTTCCTTCTCATTCCACTTGAGTTGATAGGTATTTTCTCTCCCATCATGTATAACACTCCTATCAAACTGCCAAGGTCTCCCAAGCAACATGTGACAAACTGACATGCGCACCACATCACACTTTATTGTATCTTTGTAAGGACCAATCTGAAATTCAACTCTCACCATGTGGGTAACCTTCATCTCTCCTTTATCACTAAGCCACTGTATATGATAAGGATGAGGATGGGAAATATATCTCAATTTGAGCTTTGCACACAATTCTTTGCTTGCTAAATTTCTGCAACTACCTCCATCAATAATCACCTTGCAAGCCAATTGAGGACCTACAATTGCTCTGGTTTGACATAAGTTGCATCTTTGACTTTCAGGACTAGGGAGAATACTCAATGTTCTTGGTGTGAAAACAAAAGTAGGATAGGTGGAAGGATATGCATCAATAGGCCCATCATCATCATAAGCATCCTCTTGAGTAGGACCAGCATCATCAGCTGTCTCATATTCATTGTCCTCATTAAGAAGAATAATCTTTTTATTTGGACAATCTCTCTTGAAGTGCCCTTTTCCTCCACATGTATGGCAGCTCATGTCTTTATTTCGAGGTGTAGAATTAGTGGATCCACTTGCACTAGCTGCTGGTTGTACTTGCCTCTTAGATATATAGGTAGAACTCTCGGGTTTAGTGGTGGAAACCCCACGGCTAGGGGTAGGCTGTGGTGGTGGTGGTGATGAGAAAGAAGATCTATTTGTGAAAGGCCTCCTTGGAGCCATAAGTGCTTCCCCGGCCAATTGTTTTTCTGCCTCCCTTGCTTGATGCAATAATTCATTCATGTCACTATATTGCACATGCCTCACAATGCTCTTTATTTTGAATTGCAAACCTGAAAGAAATCTTTGCATAGTATGTTCAGCATCTTCTCTCACTCTAGCTCTTTGCAATATCAACTCCATCTCCCTAAAATAAGCATCCACAGTTTTTGAGCCTTGCTTCAAGTGTTGTAATTTGTCAAACAAAGATCTCAAATTTTTTGTAGGCACAAATCTGTCCCTCATAACTTGCTTCATCTCCCTCCATGTAACAATTTCAGGTTCTCTATTTGTTTCTCTTGTTCTTGTAATATTATCCCACCATAGCAAAGCATAGCCATCAAAACTTGAAGAAGCAAGTTTAATTTTCCTCTCCTCAGTATATTCATGCATCCTCCATAATTTTTCTATTTTCAGCTCCCACATGAGGTACTCTTCAACATCATCAGTATCAAAGTTGAATGAAGGTAACATGAATTTTGGTTTACCAAGACCATCATCCTCTCGGTTTGGTTCTTGTACAGGGATCCTTCTAGCTTGAAAGCCACGGCCAGCACCATGATTACCTCTACCACCTCCACGGCCATGAGAGATAGAATTGCCCTCATCATTATCAGCATCACCAAAAGCACTACCATCATCCTCTTGGGCAGGTAGCCTTTGATTCACCAAAGTATCCAAGGCAACAATTTGAGTAGTCAATGTATCAAGATAAGTTTGTAAGGTTGTAACTTGCTCTTGTGTAGCAGCAGCTGTTTCAGTCACAGTATCAATTTGAAGGCCCAAATTCTGAACATGTGTATCCATGTCCACTCCATGCTTATCAATGAGAGAATGCAATTCTGAATTTTTTGCAGCAATAGTTGTGTTCATTTTTTCTTGCATCTCCTCCAAATCTGTCCACTTCACATGCTCATCACCATTAGCTCTTTTCCCTACGTAGAAACATCACTAGGAGCAGCCATGATTAATGTGTTAGTGAAATAAACAAATTGCTATAGGTTGTGGTGCTCTCTCCCAACTCACTCAAAACCAGCAAAAGAGGTGATCCTTACTGTTCCAAAGTGAATAGAAAATCTTACCACAAGTAATAGCAACTAATGTGACTTGGTGTGAAGAATAGAATACCCAGGGTTTTTTTTCTCTCACAAAGGTAAAACAGGTTATATGGTGGGGCTTGGTATGGATACCTAACAATCACCAATTAACAAGTCCTAGTGCTGTTTGTGAATGATACAAAAATAATCACCTACGAAACACACACCAAAATTGGAGACAAATGTGGCAATGCAAATATATGGATGGAATTTTTCAATGCTCTAGAAAGACACTAGCCAAGCTCAATGATAAACAGGCACAAGATTGCTCAATGTGTAGTGTCAATGATAGCAATGAAAATAGCTCCAAATGATAGCAATAACAATATGTCTCAATGGCCTCTTTTTACTTTTTCTCAATTTTGTTTTTCTCGTTTTCTATTTTCTGTTTTTTTTATGGCCGAATAACAACTAAAGGAGAAAAATAACAAGTAACAATAACAACTAGATCAAAGTGACACAATGTGTAATGAGCAGCCTGTAAATGAGCAAGAAAGTAGCTAGTCTTGTGGGCAAGATACCTATTTAATTGCTGTAGAAAGGCTTTGTCTATGGTTCACAATGATTGGACTGGAATTCCTAAAGAAAATTTCAAAGAAAAACAAAAGAAAACAACCTAAAACTAACTAGGACTCACACGGCAGAGAAGTGCCTGTTTTCCTGCCGGCAGCAGCGAAACAACGCGTTTTGGGCGCGCGGCAGGCGATCACGGCAGCAAACCGTGCGATTTTCTGCCGTACGGCAGCGGGTGAGTGCGCGCGCAAGAAGGCAGAGCATGTCTATGGTTTTGCGCGGGCGTGCGGCAGGCTATAAAACCACGGCAGCGGCGGCAGCGTTTTGTGTGGAAAATCAACCCACGGTAGAGCGAATCCGACTCGCACTAGAACAGCCCAGAACAACGATTTGTGATGGATTTCGTGCAGCGGCAGCAACTCGATTCCGATTTCAAATAGAAACACTTGATCCCAAGGAAAATAGATGGCAACCACGGCAGGGAACACAATGATTTTGTGCCACGGTAGAAAACTAGAATCAACTCGGATTGGAACCAAGAATTCTCTCGGGTAACTAATTTTTTTGGAATTTTTGTATATGAACTCGACTAGGAAATAAAGAACAACTAAGAACCCTACCCCTAACCGAAACCTAATGACTCAAAAGAAGAAAAGGAACACAAAATCAAAACACAAAACATCAACTAAAACTTGAAAACTAGAGATTATCTAAGGCTAAGGCAATGAACTAATACTATTTTTTGTGGCTCTTTCTGTATAGGAATAAAAACAACTCGAATCTAAAGGGATAGATATAGCTCACCGAGTAAACCCAGTAATTTGATACCAAGATGATAAGGGGTAGCCCGATCTTCTCAGTGAACTCTCTTGATAAATTCATAACTAATGTGATACCTCGCTCTCTCCTTTGGCTAAACCCTGTCACCAATTGCAACAGCACTTAACCCCTTCGGATATTCGAGACTCCACACTCTTGCACAAGTAGCCACCGACTACAAGTGGTCCTGTTTCTCCTTATTCCTAGTGGAACAACAGAATACACTCAGATTTGCAAAGGTAGTATGATTCAAGATGAATGCTTCAAGCAATACAATCTAGAAGTCTAGGGTTTTTGTTCTAACGTAGTCTAACCTAATCTATTCGCACCAGGGGGTATATATGAGGGGTGGGGATGCGGCCACAATGGGTATTGCGCAAGCAAACCAACCCAACCCGAATAGGACCCAACTCGGACTTGTTTTTGGACTTGGACTCAACCAACTAGATACAAACCGACCCACCATTAAGGGGTGCATCCAATGATGGTATACAAACCATGCCTAATATAATTAGTACTTCTACTAGGCGCATTTAACCTTGTGGAGGCGCCATCCCCTTGTTTTCCATGCAATAACAATTGTTATTTTCTGTTATTCCTTGTTTTCTCCCTTCTAGCACTTATTTTCCAGCTCCTCTTCAAGTCCATCTTCATCCATGTGTATCTCCTCTTCATGATCTCCTCTCCTCATGCTTGTGTTATCAACAAACCTGAGAATACATAAATGCATGGATTTAGGTAGTATAAAGTTCTCATAATTATAAATGTTATACTCAAGTAGGAGTGAATTCACCTGTTGTTGTAATAATTTAGTCCTTGATCTTGTCATGGGACCAATCCTTACTTCATCATCTTTTATAGAAATATCATCATGTGTAACTATAGGTGAATAGCTAGGGATGTCCTCATCACTAATTTTGAATGTATACCCACGTTGCTACTGAAAGTCTATATACACCTTGCTACTGAAAAGTAGACTCACGCTGTACTTGAAAGTATATCCATGTTGTACCTGACAGTACACATACATTGCTATTGAAAGTAGACACTGTTGATGTACACCGACGTTATGTTATTTTAATGTGATCCAAATTCATATAAAGATAAAGGTAACATAACTTCGGACGGAGCGAAGCGAGACCCGTCGCCGGATTCTACCTTGTATAGGGTTTACCCCTTTTATATACCTCATGTAAGCCGATAGTTTGGCATAAATCGTAAGCTGTAAATCCCCGGTGTTTGTAACAACACGTGATATAGTGAATTTCTGCTGGCTGGCGCCCGTGATTTTTTTCTCTTTCTCATTGGAAGGGCTTCCCACGTTAAAAATCTTGTATTCTCGTGTGTCGATCTCTTTTGTCATCAATATTTTCTTACTATCGTTTATAACACGTTATACCAGAAATTACACCAATGGTGCTACTAAAAGTGCATGTTGCTGATGTACATTGACATTGTACCAGAAAGTACATCCACGTTGCTGCTGAACGTACATGCTGCTACTATGTTACACCAAATCTGCTACTGGAACTATACGTGATACGTCTCAAACGTATCTATAATTTTTGATACTCCATGCTTATTTTCTACATGTTTTTCCTATGTTTTCTATTATTTATTGGACTAATCTATTAACAAGATGATCAGTGTCTGTTTTGTCTTTGAATTGCAGAAAAGGTCCAAAAACCAGTGTTCGGAATTGGATGAAATTTTTTGGCAATTTTTAATTCACCGGAAGACTCCAGAAGCCGAAAGGGGACCCAAAGGGGGGCCACAAGGCCTCCAGGGGGCACCATGCGCGTCCACTGTAGGTTCCCTGTGTCGCTATATCCCCCGGATGATATGTTGTGGGTTTGAGAATAGGAGGCGGATGAGCTTTGGTGGACTCAACGGTTAACAGGGGCACAATTTACCCAGGTTCGCGTACCTCGAGGAGGTAAAACCCTTACTCCCGCTTGTCTGGATTATATCAATGATGGTTTACAATGAGGGGGTGCCCTAGTCGTCGAAGATAGATTATATCTCGAGCAAGCCAAGACTATGGTGGAATGAATCTTAGATGCCCTACCCGGGAGTTCCGAGACCCAGTTAGGTTACAGAAATCCTAGTTACGTCGGTTGAGCCTCTAATCCTTGGATCGCAAGTCTTTTGAGTGGGCGTTGACTGGGCTTCCTAGATGATTAAGGTGGCTCCTTATGATGGGATTTAGTATACAATTAAACCGGGTAGGCCCGCCTGGAGGACTCGGGAATTATCCCTACGTCAGTAGTCCCCGAGTGCTTATTCGACTCCAAGGAGTCAGGTAGACACTCAATTCTATGTCCAATATCTTGCGACTTGGAGGTTAAAAGCTTCTTTTAAAGACGTGCAAATCCTATCTGATGAGGACCCATGTGCCGAGTCGAGGATTTTGCTGCAAATAGCAGTTTGTAGAGGGATACAGTTCAGTCGCTTGGTTCACTCAACGGACCGGGCCCAATTAATTGCACTTGGGGGAAAAACAATACTAACTTACACAGACTCGAGTCCCCTGGCTCGAATCTGGATAGGTGATCGCTATGACTCATGCCGCGGAGGGCTTACCGAGTCGAGTTGAACCTTTAATAGGGTACCTAGCGCATCCGTCAGGATTTTTCATCATGCTGTCAGCACGGAAATTACCAGGGAATCCAGCGTGAGTGCGATTCCTGGGCCTAAAAGACCGATTCTTGGGTCTTACCTTCACGCTTGCAAAATGCAGCATCCAGACATGACGCGATGGCAATACGACCCAGGAGTTAGAATGTCGCGTTTTAAAAACTATTTCAATAAAATAGAGAAAACCCAAAAAGGTATGTTTCTATTTAATGATGAAATTTAAATGGATAAATAGAAAAAGTTTTTTTGGATTTTTTTAAAATTTATAGTATAGAATGAAAGTCTTTATGCTCTTATTAATAGGAGTTACTAACCTTAAACCACGGATTTTGGAGAAAATAGATGGGATGTGTTGCGCATCGGAGTCGCGATAATATTGATGAGGATTAAGGTGAGTGCAGACTCACGATTTTTTCCTTAGGAGATGTGGCGAGAGCCTTTTTGTGTAGTGACGCACCGCTCTTGTGGTAGAACATGGAGAGTGCCCCTTTTTTCTTGGCACCCACAACATTTTGTCATAGAATGCGGCGAGTGCCGTTTTGTTTCCTGGACCCGCGATATTTCCATGCCCGGAGTGGAGCGAGTGCTTTCTGCTTTCGACTCGTATGAAAGTGAATCTGTAACCTGATGTTTTTATGACGTCATGACACACTCGCCTGCTCGCGATGGCGGGCCCACTTTGCCGGAGTGAGAAGAGATGTGGTGGGTCCACTTTGACGGCTTTTTGACCGGAAGAAGACCGTCGCGCGTCGTTTTTTTTGCTTAGTGGCGCAGTTAATTACGCGTGGATGCTTTGAAGATAGTGCGGGGTAACTGCACACAATCGTTTCACCTTCAAGAGCCATGTGGTGGCTTGGATCGACGCCACGTGTCCATTTTCGCAGAAATCAACGGCTCGTGTTGATCCGGTCGTGGTATAAAGTGGGGCCTACAGGGAAGGATTACCCCTCCCCTTCGCATATTCCCCTTCTTCCTTCTTAGGGCCCCTCCTCCATTGTTCCGTCCACCAAAGAAGCCTCCATGGCTGGTCCTGGCAAGGGCAACGCGCGACGGGGCTCTACGAAGAGCGGGGGCAACCCTCATCGGTTCTTCGGAAGAAGACTGGCGAATGGCGCTCCTCCAACATCACCATGAAGAGTGTGCAGGCGTGCAGAAGGACGGGCTTGTCCCCCCGGCGAGCTCGGGGAGTGTGTGCAAGCCCGAAAAGGATGAGTTAAAGAGTTACTATCATTGGGAGGTAGACATGGGTAGCTCCATTCTTCCTCCTCTTGATCATCACTCTCCTCCTCTTTTTCATCCAACGAGGTTCCACATTCAACAATTTCTTCTTTCATAGGCTTCTGCAAGGCATTAGTCTCTTCCTTAGGTTGAGAGAATTTATTAAGATATTCTATTATGTACTAATTAGAATCCTTGTAATTATCAAAGCAATATTGAAGCATAGCATAAATCTCGTATTTATAAGGTGCATCATCAATACCTTCAAGTAAATATGCAATTTTGAATGCACCCTTCCAAGCAATAAATTCTTCAATTTGTTCCACATCATAAAATTCATAATTTCCCTTAACATAAGAAGATATGGTAACACTATCATTATACTCACATTGAAAAGGGAGGTGTTTATACCTCCAATAGCAACGAGATTTATCAAAGCAATAAGTAACATTATAAGTAGAGCACATGTTTTTAACATAGTCATGCAATTTATTAATTTGCTCCCATAAGTGTATTCCTTTTTGTGACAAGCGGTGTTCCTTATAATATTTTTGTTGTTCATCCGTGAACCCACCTTGCCTATAAGATCTAGTTTCAAAGACATCAACCATTGATAGCAAGCATGATAAAGCAAAACTAACAACTAGAATAAGAACTAATTGTTTTTTGTGTTTTTAATAAATAGAAGCAAACAAGACAAAATAAAATAAACTAAGAAAAAAAACAAAGTAAAGAGATTGGAAGTGAGAGACCCCCCTTGCAGAAATTCTCTTCCTCCCCGGCAACGGCGCTTGAAAATAGCTTGATGGTGCAGGTCTTGCACTCGCTGGGAGACCCCAAGAGGAATGTATGATGAGCACAACAACAGTTTTCCCTCAGTAAGAAACCAAGGTTTAATCGACCAGTAGGAGGAAGGAGTAACTTCAGAAGGTTGAAGCAGTTGAGATGGCAGGGCGCATTACCGGTTCAGAAACAACGTGGAACCTACACAACACAATCAAATCACTTTGCCCCAACGAAGCAGTGAGGTTGTCAATCTCACCGGTTTTGCTGAACACAAAGAGGTTAAACGTATGGTGTGGAAAATAGTATGAAAGAAGTATGAGAGCAGTAGGTGTTTTATCAGTATGAGGAAAAAGGACCGGAGTCCACAGTTCACTAGTGGTGTCTCTCCGATAAAGATAAATAACATATGTGGTGAACAAATTACAGCTGGGCAATAGACAGAAATGAAGACTACACCGTAGTGCATATGCAAGACATAAAGATTACTATGTGATTCATGTGGGCATTACAACAAGATACATAGGCCGTTATCCAACTACATCTATGACTAAAAATCCACCCTTTGAATATCATCCGAACAAACGTTGGGTATTAAGCTGCAAGCAACAGATAATCGCAGTAAGCAAAGTGTGTAACGTGAAAATAACATCATCCTTAGACAAAGCATTGTTCTTTTCTCCATAATGACAACAACACATCCTCCATCCGTCACGTTTCTGTCACTCAAGCGTGGATGAAAAGGAGGCATGAACCCACTATCGAGCATAAATACTCCCTATTGGAGTTACTATCATCTACTTGTCCAAAGCATCTACTAACAACGGAGAGCATGCAAGATCATAAATAACATAAGTATGAATATAACATGATAGATTAATAATAAGAAGACATAGCATTCAACATTCATCAGATCCCAGCAAACACAACATGTAGCATTACATAAAGATGATCTTGACCATGTTAGGAAGCTCACAAGATCTAAACATGAGGCACAAAGTGGAGAACGCAACCATCTAGCTACTTCTATGGACCCGTAGTCCAGGGATGAACTACTCACGCATCACTTCGGAGGAGGGCATGGTGGTGTAGACTCGTGCGGTGATGATTTCCCCTTCCGGCAGGGTGCCGGGGAGAGCTCGAGAACCCTCCCGATCTCGGGATGACGGTGACAGCAGCCTCGGGTGTTTCTCGGGTAAAAGTGGTATATGTTTAGGTTTACGCCTTGGGGGGAATAAATAGGCGAAAGGGCAGAGGCGGTGGAGGCTCAGGGGCCCCACACCACCCCCTGGCGCGGCCAAGGGGGGCGCCACCCTATGGTGTGCCCCCCTGAGGCCCCCCACCGGGTCTCTTCAGGACTCCGTGGAACCTCCGGGATTTCTAAGACTTCTGGGTTTCGAATTTTCCAATTCCGCGAATATTTCCAGAACAACTTTTCTGAAACTAAAAACAGCAGAAAACAGGGAACTGACTCTGTGGCATGTTGTCAATAGGTTAGTCCGGAAAATCGATAAAAATGACATAAAGTGTATAGCAAACATGTGGGAAACAATAAGAAAACAACATGGAACATCAAAAATTAAGGATATGTTTATGACGTATCAGCATTCCACTTGAGCTGGATGATGACGATCTTGACTCTCTTTTTTCTTGATCGTGCTTTCTAGCACAAGCTCCGCTTGATGAAGACTTGCAAGTTTCCCCCTCCATAAACCATTATGGGAGAGACTAGCTCCCCCATACACCATTATGGGAGAGACCCTTCTCGGCAAATATTCACAAGGCCAAATATCCAAAAGGGTGGCAAGCATCAAGTATAGGATTTCTTCGAGATGCTTCACTTGAGCTTCCATGTCAAGTTTGACGACGAACACCGCTTGACGACATAGACCATGGGCTACATGAAATCTTTTTTTTGATGCAAGCCCATGGAAAGATACCTAACCACACACAGAGATGCCACACACACACACACACACGTCATGGGTTAGTTCACAAAGATATATGGTCAAATACTTACCATACCATGAGATACACAATCCCATTTGGTACATCTTGTAGCTTTGTGTGTTGATCACTTGCTTGATCAACCTTGTATCTTTGCTTATTTCTTCATTAGATGATGTCTTGAAGATAATAATGAAAGGTCGCTTGGTCCTTTTCTTCAGGACACCTGCAATAAGCTTCTCTAACCAAGACCATTCTTCATATAAATCCTTGAATATAAAAATGACCATCATGAAAGCTTATAGAGTCCAACACATGAACTCCAATATTTCCTATGGATAAGATCTATAAGAATATCTCAATGAAAAACATTAGTCCATAAGGATTGTCATTAATTACCAAAACCACATATGGGGGCATCATGCACTTTCAACTAATATTAAGGAGCCTACCCAGAAAAGACTAGCATACTTTTTGCTCATCAGGCTGCTCTTTTGAGATCATATCTTGGTGTCATATTCTTGTGCTTGTCTTCCTTACTCCTAGTTGCTACATTGGCCAGTGGAAAAAGTATTTAAAAAAAGAGAAAACAGAAAACGAGAAAACAGAAAAGAGGCCTAATTACTAGTGGAGCTTGAGACACATATTTGGTGATTTTTGGACACTACTTTGAGCAATCGTGTGCCTGATTTCAATTGAGATTTTGCTAGTGTCTTTCCATTGCTTGCAATAAATTATACCATATAATTGCTAAGCCACATTTGTCTCCAAGAGTGTGTGTGTTTCCTAGTAAATTTTTATATCACATTTGACAGTTATTTGGAGTTGCTATTTTGGTGTTGTTAGGTATCCCAACCAAGCCCCACCATATATCCTGATTTTGTCTTGTGATACCTGAGATCCCTGATATTCTCTTCTCACACTTGGTACATATAGTTGCCACTACTTGGTTGGCGAAGTATTTTTCTATTCACTCTGAAGAAGTGAGATACACCAGTATCTTGCTGGATTGAGTGATTTGAGAGAGTTCCACCATGTACATACTGCCATCAAAATGCCACCTATGTACTAACAATGGTTGATCCTCTCATGGAGACACCATTACCATTGTATTCTTTTTGCAGTTATACATTCTGGGAAGAGGATTCTAGTGGGATACCTGCGTCTAGTTTGTTCCACTTCACCGCATACATCAAAGGTAGTCATGTTGCAATTAGCCTTGATAAGGGTACTCCGGTTAATTTTGTTAGTATTGAGATTGTTGAAGCATTGCAGTTGACAGCACATGAAAGTAGCATGCCATTTATGTTAACTACTAATGATGTTGCACTTCACATCACTCATACTATATCTATTCCGTTAACCATTCATGGTCATACAGAGCAAAAAATTTGTAACGTGATTCCTAGAGCGTTTAATTGTTGTCGTCTTTTGTTGAGTGCAAAGTGGTGCAATAGCTATAAGGTTAATTTTGATAGCCACTATCCTAATATACAATTCTTTTGGAACAATAAGAAAAAATGGATAATACATGCATGGCTTAAAAAAATTCATGAGGTTAGACGTCAGCCATTATTTTTTGTCTCCTCAATTCCTTGAAATGCAAAGACTAGAAATCCTTGAAATGTAAAGATTTGACCGTATACTCATGGGGTTAGAAGATGAGAAGACATGTGAGGTTGTTTCTACTAATATAATCATGTATATTTCTAGCGTGTTTTCTTATGATGTGCATGTTGCTTTTGAAGAAAGGGAGACTATATTGCAACCTCCACCACCACCACATACATTTGAGTAGCATGCCATTGTCCCTAGTCGTTTTTCTTGTGCTGTGAAGATTTCTTTTGAAGAAAGGGGGCTCTCGCTAGTACAACCTTCAACACCACTTGAGAAATATGAATCAGTACCTCCTACATCTGAGGAGAATGCCATTGTTATTGGTGCTGATTTGGAGCTGCAGCTTGCAAATGATAAATTTTGTGACTCTACTAATTTGCTAGCTGATTCTTGTGAGTTGACAAGTACATATAGTTCACCACCATGTGATAATTTAAATTTTTCGAATTTTGAGCATGTGGTATTAATTACACATAAAGAAGTGCTTGCTAAAATACCACCTACTAATATTGTGTATTCCATCATGCTAAGTGAGCCCATTACAGTGAATTGTGCTATGAATAGAATTTCTGAAATTTGCTATGTGAATTCTAACACCTATGCTCCTTGTTTCACGTTTAATCTAGTTGGTGACTATAGCATGAATGAAAATGTTATGGTGGATCAAATATGTATTATTTGTGATAGAATTGATGATTTAAACATTGTGTTACCTAAATATGAGCATGATCCTACACATATGTTTAATTGGTAAAAAAAAATCTTGATAAATACATATGCTACTGATTATAATGACATAATAGGGGTACATGATGCTTGTTCATGCTTGAGCAGAAAGGAAATATTAAACTTAATTGATGGTTATCATAAGGTGAATTCATTCTTAATTCAGTGTGATGTTTGTGTTTATGAGAATTTTATACTACCGAAGTCTATACATTTATGTATTAGCAGGGTTATTGATAACACAAACATGTATGGAGGAGAACATCAAGAGGAGCTGGAAAACAACAAGTACATGCTGGAAAACAAGAAGGAGCAGCTGGAAAACAGATGCCACAAGCTAGAAAACAAGGTGGAGCTGCTGGAAAACAAAGGAGAAATGCATAGAAAAATAGAAGGTGGCGCACCACACCTTGTGGATGCGCCAAAGAGAGAGTCCAAGTAGCATAGGTGTTGGACCTGCGAGTCCCTAGTTGATAGGACTCTTTTTAAAATTCGGATTGTAATAAAGAGTTGGATTAGAGTCCAACCCAAATACATATAGGAGGAGGTGCGCCCCACCCCTTTGGCCTCACCCCTACCTCCTCATAAATAGCTGCCCCTTGCGGCCAGATTAGGTTAGACTATGTTTTAGACAAAATACTCCCATAGCCTCTAGATCGATTTGCTTGTAAAGTTTTCATCTTGAACTGAATATACTCTGCAAATTATGCGTGATATCGCTATTCCATTGGGAATTAGAAGGTACAGGACCACCTGTAGTCAATGGATTATATTGTGCAAGAGTGTGTAGTTGAGAATATCCATAGGGATTGAAAGCTGTTGTAGTGGCAATCAGTAATCATCCAGGAGAGATATAAGTGAAACACTAGCTATAAATTTATTTCGAGTTGCTCTTTGAGAAGATTGGGCCACCCCATATCGGGGGGAGGGGGTACCGGATAGCCCCCCCCCCCAAACGGGATGCCCCTATTATGTTTGCACATCCATATTTTTCTTTCAAATATATTGCAAAGTTCAACAACATAGAATAACATAGTCATTATAAGAATATAAATAAACAGTCTAAATTAACAATCAATCTTAATATGGCCACAGGTTTCACTCATTCCCTCTCCGCATCCAAAACCGTCGCGACTAGATCATTCTTCAAGTTTGTATGAGTTTTTTCATTACGAATTTGATTATGCATGGCAAGAAACTGAGAGAGTTTAGTTGCCACGTCCGGATGTGGCTCAGCAAGGGGGTCTTCGTACTCATAGGGCTCACTGAACACCAAATTAGTATCACACTCACTCTCGATGATAATGTTATGCATGGTAGCACATACATTCATGATCTCCCACATCTTCTCTAGCTACCAAGATAGAGAAGGGTACATGACAATCACAAACTTGTCTTGAAGCACACCCAATATGTTCCACATTTTTTCGGTACTTTTTTGTTTGGATGTTTGGATGCAAAGTTAATGTTTGCCTCACCAACATGTTTATGATTGTTTTCAAAAATGTCGACCAGTAAGGATATATGCTTAGGTATTACCCCTTGTTGTGCTCAATACCGTTGATCACATAGTTGCACCCCAGAGCTTGGCCATTAGCAAGTCTCAAGAACACCGGCGAGCCTTGCAGCACATGGATATTATTGTGAGAACCTGTCATGCCGAAAAATGTGTGCCAAATTCACATGTAATAATCTGCCACCGCTTCAAGTACAACACTGCACGCTCCAAGGTGTTCTCCTTTATACATGCCTACCAACCGAATGGATATCTCCAATGCATATATTTGATGCTCCCAAGCATCACAGAAAATCCTCTTGCTTCTCCTTGTATCATTAGCAGAGGTGTGTCTTCTACATTTGGTTGCCTTGGTCCAAACACTCCATTCACCACTTTGCAAAACTTGTATGTCCCTTCAATAGTTGTGCTTTAAGACATACGGATGTAGTCGTCCAAAGAATTCGCATGCAAGACACCGTATAGGGGAAGTGTATTTCTGATTTGATGAGATTTCTAAAAGGCTGATTCAATTTTTCTTCAACTTGAAATAGTCATCGCATTGTCGAACTTCATACACAAATTTCATGAACAATTTCCTCTGCATCCCAAACCGCCAACAAATATCAAAATTGTTTTTTTTTCGGGGTCTAAGAAAAATAATCATCGTAAAGCAGAGCACATGGCTTTTCGTTTTAAACCGGGTTTTGTTAGCCAACGCCGTCCAACCCTTGAGGCTCCACGTTGAGGATTCTCTTCAAGCTCCATCTGTGCCACTAGTGGAACATCGAGAATAATCTAGTTCTCTTCATCGTCGGCTAGTAGAGCCTCTCCCTCCGTCATTATGTGAAACATAGACTCATCGTCCCTGTCCATTGTGTATCTAGGGGCGGCGTCGGATTGTCCGGATAGGAGAAAGTCTAGGAGGCGGTGAGAGAGAAAGTGCCCCCCAGCGTCCGGCTTTGTCTATGACGCGCGGGTCCATCTATCGGAGATGGTGTGTGCCCACAACAAAAATCTTATAGAAACCACCTTGGGTACCGGTGCGGCAAGTTTTTTCAGTAATCCTACACGTATGGACAGTACGGAAAGTGAGTTACGAAGGATGGTTACGGAATTAGGGCATGTATAATGGTGTCTAGTCAGTCGTTTGTATCGAGTGCCACGTCTGAAATTTAGGGACGTGGGGAAGAGAGGGAATAAAAAACATGAGAGCCCGTCTGTTAAATTACCGATAGTCTAATCCCACAAGAATCGCTCCTTAGAGAAGGCATAAAAACCATTGTACGCGGGCGTGGTCAATCGTGGGGCGAGAGAATCACGGACAACCAAGATTTCCCTCCCATGAGATTTACATGCGGTTGGTTTTTTCCTTTTTTTTCTAGAGCTGTTGGATTTTATAGATTGCTAAACAGACGCCCTACTGTATCGTCTAGAGAGATATTTGTAGGTGACATAGATATATGCTACAGACATCGGGCGTCTAAACTATTGTACACAGGGGCGGAGCTAGAAACAACATATTACTGCTCTACTAGTGCTAATTAACTAGGATTTTCATATTTGCAGCCTCAAGATAAGCATATACTAGTTATAGTGCAGGTGTTGTACCGGTCCTACAACACCGTCAGCACCGCCCCTACCTCCGCCCCTGATTGTACATGCCCTTAGAAGGGTGTTATCAGGATGTGGGCCCGGCTGAAATTCACGTGGGCATGTAAACTAAACAAAGACAGACACGTACTTCTATAAACTTGGTCCGTAAGTCTAGGATTTCCGGGTTTTTTTTGTGTCCGGCTCCCCTTTGGTGCGTAGGTGTGTGGTTGGAGATGCTCTAACAGCGTGTTTGGCAACTTCAGGTAAATGGAATGGGAGTTTGGAGTCGAGAGTTTGGGGAGAGATTACACACTTGGGAAATAGATTGTTAGAGCATCTCCAGTCGCGCCCCCCAATTGGCGTCCGGATGGGCGTCCGGCGAGGCCCTTTGGGGCCTCGTCCGGACGGGAAGGCGCCGGCGGGGGGCGCGGCTGCCCAGTCGCAGCCCCACTTGGAGCCCCCCCCCCCCAAAAAAATTCAAACTTTTTTAACGACGATTTCATTCAAATATTTAGGATATATTACAACATTTGAATGAAATTTAGACTAAAAACGGGAATTTAAACTAAACTACGATGTGTTCACTCGTTGAACACGTCGTAGTCGCCGTCGTCGCTGCTGTCGTCGCTGTCCCAGTCCTCCTCGTCGTCGTCGCTGCCCCAGTGGCTCGGACCCGCCTCGTTGTCGTTGGCCGCCGCCGGTGGGTCAAGGACGATCAGCGGCGCGCCTTTCACCACCGCCGTGTCGCTGAAGGACCACGCCGACGCGGCGTCCATTGGCTGCGGCGTGCTGTACGACGCGAGGATCGCGTCCTTGATGCCCTCGGGGTCGTCCTCCGTCGCCGACGCCGCCTAGAGCGCCTCAAGCTGTTCGGCGAGGCTGAGTGGGCGCTCCAGCCCCGGCTCCAACTTGGGGACGCGCAGCCCCGACTCCGTCTTGGGCACGAGGAGGGGCGGCGCAGGGTGGCGGCGCGAGGAAGCGCTTCCTCCGCCAAAGCGGATGCCGCCAATGCTGATGTCGTCGGAGCGCGGACGCAGGTGTGGCGGCGGGGAGGTCGCCGGCTCCGTCTTGGGGACGCACAGCTGCGGGCGCAAGCGCCTGGACGAGCCGCCGGCGGAGGAGGAGGACGAGCGCGAGACGGAGGAGGTCGGGGTCGCCGTCGTCTGCCTTGGATCCCAGCGGCTGGCAGCCGGCCAGGGGAGGCGCAGGTAGTTGCCGACGTCTATGTGGGCGACGACGGCCACGAGGCTGAAGCCATCATGCGCCCAGAAAACCTCGCACCCGTACTTGTTCCGCTCGTGAGCGAGCGGCGCCGGGCCGGGACCGTCCCAGCGGTTCCAGCGCTCCCGGTGGAGGCGCTTGAACTCGCGCACGTAGAGCGCCGTGCTCGCCGGGTCCCAGCGGGGGTCGGCGCGTTGCTCCGGCGTGAGGTGCCCGTAGAAGTGGGCGCGCACCTCCGGCCCCCAGGATGCATCGCTCACCGACGGCGCATTGGAGATGGGCACGCGGGCGAGCCCAATGGTGAACCCGTGCCCGGCGCGCACGTCCAGCGGGCACGGGTACCAGGCTTCGTAGAGGGCGCGCTCCTTGTGCTTGAGGAGAGAACGGCGGGGGAAGCCGTTGGCGGCGAGGGGATCTATGGCGGCGGGAGGAGCGGCGATGCGAGAGGCAGAAAGCGGCGAGGGGAGAGTCAGAGGGTGGTGAGAGGATAGTGTGCGCGGCGAGAGCGGCGGGGGCCGGCATTTATACCCGGCGGGGTAGGCCGAAAGGCCGCCCCGCATTAACACCGGTGCCCGCGTGGGGAGACGCGACTGGGTGAAGCGACGGTTCGCTGCGCGACTGGGCGAAGCGATGGCCCGCTGCGGCGCCTCTGTTTCTGCGTCGTCTCGGGAGAAGACGAAGACCGGACGCCGCTTTGACTGCGCGCCCGTCTCACTGATGGGGAGGACCCGCGGACGCCACGGTGCCGTTTCTTCTCGTCCGTCGCCCCCATGGGAGCCCTTGGGAGGCGGGGTTGGGCTATGTTTGCCGGGAACAAGGGGCGTCCAGACGGGAAGACCCGATGGGGGCCGCAACTGGGCGTGCTCGGGGCCCGTCCAAACGGGAAGAGGCCGTGGGGGTGCGTTTGGGGGGCGCGACTGGAGATGCTCTTAGTCTCGGTCCCACGTTTGCTGTGGGGTGGGAATTACTAGCGGGAATTTAATACTCCCTCCGATCCATATTAATAGGTGCTGAAGTGGATGTATTTAGACATTGTCTAAATACATCCACTTCAGCACCTATTAATATGGATCGGAGGGAGTAGGAAATTATATTGATTTGTTTTTCTTTTGGTTTGCCCTTTTGTTGATGGGTCGCTGGATTAAATTAACTAAAGCTTTACGCCGGGAGTTCACGGAGCACTCTCGTGCATTCTGATGATGTGGTGCAGCTGCCAAGTGGGCCTAGAACCCAACTCCCCAAAACACTCATGACCGCCGTGTCATCTCTCTCCCTGATGCCCCCCAATAATCCTATCTTCTCCTCCTCCTATCTTTCAGAGGTAGCAGGCGCGGCGGAGCATAGCGGCAGCGGCGCAGGTCGGGGGAAACGGCGGGAGGAAGCCGGATTATTCTCTCTTTTCTCTCTGGTGTGTTTTCTATCTCCTCGGTCGGCCATGGGAACAACGGAAGTTGGCGACACAAATCAGCGAGAGGTGGCTCTCTCCGTCCTTCCCTTTCTCTGTAACTGGCAATGGGGAATGGCCCCTGATGCCCCCAAATCCCGTCTTCTTCTCCTCCTGTCTTTCAGAGGTGGCAGGGGAGGCGGAGCAAAGGCGCCAGCACAGGTCGGGGGGGGGGGGGGGGGGGGGGGACGATGGGAAAGCTGGATTATCCTCCTGGTATGTCCTCAATCTTCTCGGCCGGCCATGGGGCACAGCAGGAGTTGGCGGCGCGGATCACCGAGAGGCGGCTCTCCTCTATCGCTTCGTCCTCCCCTTTCTCTGTAATTGGCGATGGGGAGTGGCCACAGATGGCATCCCGGATCAGTAAGAGGCGGCGGTGTGGAAAGGAGGCCTATAAATATTGTTTTTACTTTAATATCTCATCCATCACCCATTTAGCACCCCTTTTCAAAATGTAGAACCTATGTAATGTGCTTCTCTATGGTATTAGGCTACATGCTGCCATTTCCTTCTGTTAATTCTTTGACAAGAAATTTTTATGCTACGGTTACCCTTGTATAGGAGCTGGTTGCGTTGCATCGGTGACGGTGCGGTGACCAGAAGATGGCGAGGATGGGACTTGGCCGGAGGTTGAGGCATGAAGATCCATGGGTCGACGTCTTCGATGTTGTCGCAGAGCCTCGAATGATTTAAGATCGGAGGGGTCCAGGTGCTTTGCCTGAAATCGGAGGGATCGGCGTGGGCGCTCAAGGCCGGGGAGCGGCGTGCATTGGCCACTGGATGTTCGACCTTATGCAGCTATGCAGTACAGTGTCCCGAACGCGGACCGGTAAGACAGAATTGAGAAATTGGCTGATCCTCCTCCACGCCTTCCAGGCATCCGTTGCTTGCTTGCTTGCCATGGGATATCTATGGACTGGAGGTACATATTTGAAGATACACTACTGGGACCCAATCAGGTTGAATACTGGAATACTACACATATACTTTGCTTCTTCATTTTATCCCTTCACCAACTCTAATATAATGAATTTTCATGTTTGATGATACCGAAGACCTGAGCAAAGCTTCTACATTCCTGTCCCTTCAGCGAAAGGAGTTGGAAATGCTGAGTGCAATATCAGTGTTTGATTTCTTTTGTTTATCTGAAAGTTACATAGTAGTATATCAACTCATGAACATTTGGAATTCACTTGCATGTCCCTCTAACTTTCAACTAGGAGTGATTATATGGCTGCATTAGTTTAGTGGTCTTGATTTCTTTTTTGAAGAAATTGGACGGTCTTCGTGAATCTGTGTTGGCGCCAACTGAATTTCATGTGTGCAAGAACGTGTTGGCCATCATGGTGGTGGATAAGGAACAAATGGTGGACCAGAAGTCACGGGCAAGGAACATGGCGAGAAAGTTGGTCAAGAAGAGGCGCAACCCAGGGCTCAAATAGTGGATGCAGATTCTATCAACCATTTGGTGTCAGCCTCAAATAGTCAAGAAAGCCATTAAAATCGACCAAGCGGTAGATGGAAAGCTAGCGGACGTTACTAACCTTATTTCGGGAGGAGTAAAATCGACAGATACACAGGAGGTCTCAACGGTCTGAGTTCAGTGGGGTCGATTTGGTATGTTGTTCGCCGCGCTCCATTCTAATCCACCTCATGGGTGCTCCTAGGTGCCATAGCCATCGAGTTGGGTATGTCTCCTACCGTCACGTCCCTATGAACTCAATCCTTTGATCTAGATACAAGGTGAGATGATTATGAGATATTTTTAATCAGTTCATTGAACCTGAGAAAAACTGGATGCAGATAGATCCTTAGAGGTGATGTAAGAGCTAATATTGATTCTAGAGACGCCATTTGGTGACCCTTGTCCGTGCTAAGATCAATCCAAGGAAAGTAAGTTCATAAACTGCAGATATTATTAGTATCAATTTTCCCTTCCAGTTTATTTATCGAGCAACAAAGAGATTCACATGCTTTCTTGACGTGATGCTAAGGAGGTAACCAGGCTCAAATTCATCTTTTTATCTGAACCAGGATAAAGTTAAAGTACAAAACTGGCATTTCAGCTTCAAAGCACAGTTGACGTCGTTGTTGGCACTGATTTTGTGTAGTCCATATTACCGTAGGAACGGAGAAGACTTCTAAAAAGGTATGGTGGTAAGAAATATTTTAATTTCAGAAGGCACCTTCAAAGTATGACACTTACTTAGTTAGCTTAAACTAGATATAGAACATATCCTGAGTTTGGTTGAGCATTGCGTATATTATACTCGTGTTAGGACATTTTTTGGTTTCTCAAGAACTAAAGAATCTCTTTTCTGCTACACTTCAGAAGTAGTAGGAAGTTAGAACAGATGAATCATTATGTGCCTCACAACAAAATTGGAAAAGCTTCATATTATAATTCCTATAGGCTATTGGAGTTATTTGCCTGTCTACAAGGAAGATTACATAAGGTGTTCCAGAACCTGTATAGTCTCCTCATTTTTATTAGTTAAGCATAAGAAAATATGTTAGATTGGATCAATGTCCATATTAAGGATGTGGTGACAATTTGTAGCATGCTAGGGAGTGCTTCTCCTAATCAACTAGCTAGAATAAAGGTACATGGTTGCTCACAAGTTGGATACACGTGATAACCGGATATATGATAGGTCCATTGTATTGTAGCACTGCTCTAGGAGCAACCTCACTGGCTCTTTTTAATCCTCCAGTCTGTTTCTTGCCATATGGATTGTGAACTTCGCGTTCTAGAATACTGTGTATGCATAGGCATAGGCACAGGGAGATGGTGAGCTAAAAAAATCATGTTTAACTGACTAGCAAAAGTATTGGTAAATAAATGAAATCTGGAACCAAACTATTGATTTGGTCCCGCACTAGCATTTTTCCGTATAAAACTCCTTTCCTATATTTTTAGCGTATCATTTTGTGTTATGTGGGAAGACTGTCGAAAGAATGTCATATGTGGTTTTAAGTTTTAACACATTTACCAGATTTGTTTTCTTGTTTATATATTCCTACATTGGCTAATTAATTAATTAACCAAATTAGATCATACAACGGGTCAATCAATGACTCCTTTTCTCTACCATGCTAAAACTGTTTCAGGGTATATTGTTAATTATATCAGCGCTACGTATGTAACCACCAACTTGAGAAACTAAATATAAGTTATAAGCTACTCATTAGGGTCAGAAAGGTTATTTCTTCTTATTACCCATCGTAAACTCAGTGCTCTGTTTCCCTTAGCATTGAGGTTTGGAGCTTTAGTTACGTCGTTGTATTGTTTAGTCCAAGATACTATCGTGTTCTTCGTAGCGCGCTCATCATTCGTACTATCATGGTCTTTGTGTGACCAACGGTTTCATGTTATTTATTTTCAGGAACAATGCTTACAAAGTTACATTTGGTACTAACTTCTCTATGTTGGTGCTGCTGCAAGCAAACTGTTTGTCCGCTCCCTTCACATTTCTTCTCATCCGATGGCATCAGCAAGAAGCTAAGCGACAAGAAATAGTTAAGTTTTTTTCCCGCTTTGTTTCTTCATTATTATTCGTGGATTTTAGCAACTATTACGAAAATTTATTTGCAAGTAATTTCTTTCGGCTAGGTTCTGTCACGTAGGAAATTGTGACATGTTTGTTGTGCTCTCTACCACAAGACAAGAGTTAGTAGCTCTGAGATTGCCCAACTTCTCTTTCTATTATGAAGTGTATACGGAGAGAAGTTGGAAGCTCCTACAAGATTTTCTGAGATGTGATCTTGTCGTTTGTCCAATCAGAGGTCAGGCACCATCATTCAGTTCATGCTTTGCTGCATGATAGAACTTATGCCTGTAATGTCTTTGCTAAATGGAAAAAGTCATGTTCATATATGTAGAAAGAGATACCTTTGAATACTTAATACATTGGAGAACTCTTAGGTTCTTTGATTTGTATGTAATTACTTAGATTCTTCGCATTTTAAAATTAACGGTTTTCTTAAATCCCTGCTTTTGGGTTTGTTGCTTCTACCAAACGATTTTCTTAAATCCCTGATTTTTCGGTTTGTTGCTTACCAATGTACTTAAAGGTACATCACAATGCAGTAGGATCTTAGTCCTACAATTTTTATTTTGAGGGCCTATACCTTTTTTTCTCTGGTTTAATTATGGAATGTTATTTCTATTGCCTTTGCAGAGACCCTTTGTCCTCCTGATGGTGAAAGATTTCACTATTCTCTCCTGCTAACGTTTCTTGGAGAAATAAATAATTAACAGCAACAACTCCACAGCAAGACACTATACTTGGTGCGTATATTTAGTACAGGGACCAATCTTCATGCTATGATCTAATGGTGCAATCTTCTAAGGCGCAAGCATCCTCCCCTCTACACGTGAAAGCCTCTTCTTGCTCGGCTACTTGGAATCCAGTAGGTAACCTTCCTGACAACTTGACACTGGCCAGAGTAGCTGTAAGTGGGAATATTGATGCTAATAATGCCAACTCGCAGCAGATATTATCCAGGAACCACACCAACTTCAACCTTCAGCACCACATATACGGAGAACTCATTGGTCTTTAGCTGAAATAGCTCAGCTCATAGGAGTAGCACTAACCCTGCTTCTACAATCTGCTAGCTATGCTATCTTTGTAATCTATATTGTACTCTGTTCATGAGCTGAAATGAATTTGGTGCACTCAACTTCTCCTTTTGTACAAAAAAAGCAGGATCAATTGATGAAAGTGAAATTCATGGAAACGGTCGCTTGCAAAGTTTTACCAAATATGCACCGACTCAGCATAGTACGGCACTCCAAGATAGAACCACATAGCAAGAGATGCTGCTTTGGATTACGGGTTGTATTAAAAAAATTGAACACATTAATGACTACAGAGACATGGCCGATCACATCAGATCAAGACGCACATCATGATGCTTTGCGTTTAGGTGAAAAAAACTTAACTGAACCCATTGCACCCGGTAGTGACATAACTAGAGATGCCTGTTGATTCACCACGCCGACCATGCCATGTCAGGACTCACTTCAGGCGGCGCAGCGAAGCGCGCCTATCTCTCTAGTGTATCTTTGAGCTGTATACTTTCCGCTATCAAACGTAGGTGTAACCTGGAATACTAGCAAATTTACAATGTCAAATATGGAACGCACGCCTTTCATTATCCTAGCTTAATTGCCGCCATTGCTCTAAGCAAAGATGCTTCATCATTTTCACTGCTCAAGCTGCTGCTAATGCGTCTAGCGCGACGTGTCCACCAACTTCTGCATCACCGGAGTTGTGCAGTCCTGCCGCCGTGCTAAACTTACATGCTGGCGGCGCCGCTACGCTTGGCACAGCACTGGCTGTCGCGGCACACCCAACGTACGAGTTCTCGGTCTGTACCTGGAACGGGAGCCATACTTGGGCGACACCATGTGCGTGACGTCGCGTGCTGGTTCCTGTGATAACTACCTCATGAACTATGGAACTTGTGGGGGCATTTGACAATTTGCCACGTTTCACTTTGTAATTTGATTATTTGTCACATCATGTCTCACCGACATGTGGTGGTTACAAGGCAAATAATCAAATTTTAGACGTAAAGAGTGGCAAATCATCAAAAATCCCGAACTTATGCTAGCAGTCTAGCATTCGGACGTGGAGCCTTCCACCATGGCGAAGCAGTCACGCAATAGAAGATTATTTTCTTGGAAATCCCTTTTCCCCAGCTGAATTACCTGGTCTCCGAATAGATCTGCGGGATTTGACCTCGTTAATTCCCTTTCCCCTACTATCCTAAACTCGCAATTCTACAAAGGCCCGCGCTAAGCGTCCCCCGGGGGATAAAACAACTCGATCCCCCCGGGTCGGTGGCCGTCCGATCGGGCGAACGAGCGCCGCACGATCAACTGGCGCGTACCCGTTCCCCGCTTTTGCCCGTCCAGTCCTACCCCAGAAGCTGGAAACACAACACTCGGGCCATCGTCTTCCTTCAGCGCAGCTTCAACATCATTCAACAGCAAGGCCATTTGCTTGGACTGCATTGATTTTAAGCCTAAAGCGAGATTCTTGAGAGTAGCATCCACGTTTGAAGCGAAACTGACCCTGTGCTTGTCGTATATGTTCTTGAACCGAGATGGTACCTGTAATGAACAAAAAATATGGCTTGTTGTGTGAGTGAAGCAACAATTCTAAAAATAAAAACACAACATCTGTTCATTAAAAAAAAGCAAAAAAACAACAAACTGATACAAAAACATTGGCAGAACAAAACAAAATAACTGATGGTGCAAAAAAAATTCATTATAGTAGCAAACATAAAAAACAACTAAAACAGAAAAAATACGCACGATATAAAAAAAATGTAGCAAAAGAAAATAACTAAAACAGCAGTACTTAAACCCTAATGGAGCAAAATTAAATATGTAAAGCAACAAAATTGTGGAAAAAGCACCTTGCTACATGCAGAAAAAAATGCTACATGAATAAACAAAAATGACCTACAAAACATCACATTAGAAACTATACAAACCTCCATTTGCTCGATGGTGGGGAAAACAAGCCATTCATTGAGCGAGCAGACGGATTTACATCAACGTCTTCGGGCATTGAACTGTCCACGTGACACGGCGCATACACTGTTTTGGATAACGGAAGGAACTGCACAACCAAAAAACCAATCAAAGTTGAGTTCAAAACAAAATGAAACGTGGCAGGGGAACGCAAACAACGAAAAAGGCAAAAATGTACAAAAAACAACTAAAACAAAAACAAAAACACATAAAAATAAACAAAATGGAGCAACAGAAACTAACTAAAGCAACAATAATATGAAACTATTATAGCAAAAAAAAACTATGTAAAGTAGCAAGCTCTGGAAGAAGGGAAAGAACCTGCAGCTAGAACATAAACAGAAACAATACACACAGAAATAAACAATGGAGCAACATAAAATAACTAAAGTAACAATGATTTAAGTCTATTAGAGCAAACAAAACTATGTAAAGTAGCAAGATGTGAAAAGGTAAAAACTTAAAGCTAGAACATAAAACTAAACATTCATTGGCAACATCTTTTACGTCATGTTCAAGTTATCTATGATCTCAGGATCCGTCACCAAGTTGTCCTTAACCGCGGACACGGCTTTTCGAAAAGATTTAAACCCTGCAGGGGTGTGCAACTTTACCCACACGTATCAACCGACTCTTAATGCCAAGCTATTGGCACAATTCCGACGATGTGCCGGCAGAGGGTGGCTGACGACGATCTTTCCCTTGCTTCGCCTATTCCATGAGTCGCTCCGAGTAGAGATGGACCGCCAATAGGGAGTGGCCATCTCCTGCCGGGTCTCTATCGTTCTGCGCAATGCTCGACGGTTACCTACCCGCAGAGCGCCGATACACCACCACGTCCTAGTTTTGAAAACGTTTTAACATCCCCAGCAAATCCAAATGGAACGCCCGAACTAGGCAACTCATGGAACAAACTAGACAATTTGAAACCGAGGGGAATCCAATCCCCGTGTGGTTGCACGATCAGTCTTGGCTTCAAAGGCGAGAACTCGCTCCTAGGGCATGAACGAGGCAAATCACCACATCCCATGTGGCAACTCATCCAAGCCTTTAATCATATAAAACACACATCTCGAAGCTTACCACGTCATCCTGTCATACTAGATTCATTTCGTAACTCTGATTCATCAACCGGATGGAGCAGAGATCAACAGGCATCAAGTTGCTTGTACTTGAAATTTTGTTCATCTCACACATTGTGTGAATTTGTCAGTCACTCCAGCCGTGGGATCTTAACTATGTGGTAAACGTATTGCTACGTCAAATCAACCATAGGAAAGAGATTCCCTATTCCTTCTGGTGTTTCAACCCTCGTTGGTTACCCATCCTTATGGTGTGATCAACAATTCCTCCCTAATTACGGTGTTCCAGCATTCCGTGGTTACTCATATTCTGTCGTGAAGTAACATCCCGATCTTTGACAAAGCTTTCGACAAACTTTAACGGAATGAAAGTTCCTTCATCTTCCGTGTCCACTCCGAAGAGTGAACATGATCTTGTATCCACTTTTCTCCGATGCATGATTCCAGTGGTTCCTCGTGTTTTGTTTTTCTCGTCTACGGATATTACTTTGTGGTATCCAAGACCAAACTTTCCATCTTGGTTTTCTGTTTGAAGAAACCTCGGTGTTACAAGTTGTCCAACCTTTCTTTTTCAAAAGGATTTAAAGTCCGGTGCAAAGCCCATATTCTAAATCGTTTCAAGACTAATCGTCCGCAAACTTGAAACCATCTTCTATTCACTCCGTTACCTTGATGTGTTTCATGCACGATAACTCAAAAGGTTCTTTATGAACATCCTATCATGAGTTACCCATGAGATACTCGATCTTTGTGAAGATCAAATCTTAAGAGTTTTCCCTCTCACCTAAGGTGTAGCCTCTGAAGAATCTTCGCAAGTGCCACGGATCAACCTCTTCGATAAGAGAACCGTAAGGTTCGAGAAGATCGTTCAAAACCTGTGTTCCTTCTTTCTTCTCCTTCAGGAATCTCGGGACGAGATTCTTGTAAGGGGGGTAGATTTGTAACATCCCAATTTTGCTAAACTAGGGTGTGTGGTGTGTGTTCATCTCATACATGCATGAAACAACAATTTAAAACATGTTGAAACAATTTAAATTGTGAATTTAAAAGGTTTGAGAAAAATCCCAGAAATGGTACTTATTTTGGTTCCCAAAATCTTGTTCTGAAAAATATTTCAATTACACCAAAGTAACACTTGGTGTTGTTGGAAATTTCATAAGCTTTCCAAAAGTTATTTTTGCAAAATTTTCTGTTCTCAAAAAGGCCCTCAAAATCTGATTTTCTGTTCTGTTTTGGAATAGAAAAGGACTTCTCTGCAGTTCTTAGTTTTCCCAGGGGGTTTTCTGTAATTTGTGGTTTTGTTTCTTCCTCCTCCCGCCAGTAGACGCACTGACCGCCGACGTCTCCCTCGCCACGTCCTACTAGCCTTCCGTGCGCGGATGAGAAGACCACGACGACACTGTGCCACGCACTCCTCCCCCTCCCGTAACGCCCTCGCTCTCTGTATCTTCCCCGGACGCAAACCCTAGCTGGAAATCCTACTTCGCCGGCGATCTCCTCTCGACAACGCCGTGGACCACGCCGAGCTACACCGAGCACGCCACGAGGGTCACCTCGACCTCCTCTACCTCCAAGTGGAGTCACGCATGACGGGGTGATGCAGGGCCGCCGGATTTTCTCGCTGTTGCCATCTCCGGCCGCCATGGAAACTCCTCACCGCCGGCGAATTAGGCCACCCGCCTCCTCCTCGAGCTCATGCACGCATCCAGGGTAACCCCACCATCCTCCCCGTGCTCCCCATGCTCTCCTTTCTCCTCTGGTTCCCCTCCCAGTCGATCTCCGCCGGCCGCCGCCGCGCCATGGACGTCGGATCGCCGCCGGTGACCATTTGGTCCAGCCGCGGCCACCCCGAGCATCCTAATGCACCCCTCCACCCCGTGGTGGGGTTTGATTTCGAAATCCCGCGCGGATTTTGTCGAATTTGAAGGTTTCTGTGAAGATCAAGACTTGGTGACGTCATCATCGCGTCAAGCTGACGTCATAACCCTGTTTTTCTATTTATCCAGAAAATGACTAATTTTGTAATTCTAATAACTACTGTTTTGTAACTCAGAAAAAGAAAATAAAAATATGGAGTTGATCAGAAAAATATTCTCTTCCCAAAAATTTCATTTCCACACATGTTTGAGAAAGTCCAAAAATAAGCATTTATTTAATATTGTTTAATCATTTAAAATAGAAAAATAAGTTTTTATTCAATAAAATTAGAAAATTAAAAGTTATATACCATTTTGCTCAAAATGACAAGTACAATCTATTTATGATGTTTTCAAACCCATTTGAGCAACTAAAATGGTACTCGCTTTCAGAATCGCCCGAAACCCCCTCTGGGGTCTATTTCGGGATAAATTCAGTAAAAATGTTTAATTAACATACGAACCCTAGCAACCCAACGATCATGTCTAGGGCTTTATTTCAGTGCATTAATTTGCTCACGCATACATATTGTGCATTGCATCGATGCCATGGTTGATTGTTCTTCTTTGTTTCGGTGTTGTTTCCCCCTCGGTAGAACGTGACTCCGAAGAGAAGGCCAACAACTCCAATGGCGAATACTTGATCTTAACCGACAAGTCAAGCAATTATTTCAGAAGATAACTATTGGTTTTCTTATAACCAAGGCAAGCATAACCTCTTATCTGCTCATATATGTTTTCGAACAACATTTGATTCTCGTACTTTGCATTCGATTCCAAAGTATTTGATGCTAGTAGATATAGATCACCTATACACTGCATTGCCTCAATATCCTGATCCACTTCTCCTAGCCGCCATAGATTTGCTTTTGCGCATCACCAAAGCCTCATATCTGCTTCGCTTAGTCTTATATGTTGTTTACCTCTGCTCCATCCGGTTGATGAATCAGAGCTGCGATAACCTAGTATGATATGATGACGTGGTAAGATGAGCACTGTGTGGTTAACTTGACTACGGCGTGGACGGGAGGCCACTTGGGAAGTGGTTGTTCGTTCCGTACTCGCCAACCCTAGGAGTAAGGTCGGACGCAGAAGCCAAGACTGAGCGTACAACCACGCGCGATGGCCATGAGCCTCGCCGACCGACTAACTTAGCTGGCTTTATCCATGAGTCACGTAGTTTGAGATTTCCATTCGGCACCGCAAATAAAACCTTTTAAACGGTTTTGAAAACAAAATGCTCCGCTAGGGCGTGACCGGGGCCAAGTGATGGACGTACACGGATCTTGACCCCGCCTCACAGAGACAGGTGCCGTCAGGAGGATGGCCAACTCCCTGTTGACGGGGTGGCCCTGTCTTGGGTTGACTCATGGATAGGGTCGGGTAAGGTAAAGGTCGTGGCCAGCCACCCTCTGCCGCGTTCCATGGAAGAGCGTACATGTGGCGCTAAGAGTCGGATGGTACGTGTGGGTAAAGTGTACCCCCTGCAGGGATAAATCTTTTCGAGAAGCCGTGTCGGTTAAGGACGGCTTGGTGGAAGTAATTTGGCCATAGATAACTTGAACGTGACAAGTCATGGTATCAGAGCAGGACTGCCTGTAGGAAAACCTTACTGCTTGGTCGATGTCGAGTCTAGAGTTTATGAAAACTATTTTGAAACTCGAAATGGTTTGTGAAAAACCTTCTTAGGATTCATTTTACTCCGTATCTGGTATCGCTCTAAGTCTGGGTCTTCTTACCTGTTTTGATTTGAAAGGTTTTTCTATCCTTGCTAGTCATTCAAAACTTAGGTGCCTTCTTTGGCAAGGACGTCTTTTACCCAAGTTGACCTAGTGTTCAGTTTCTAGAGTCGTGTGCGTTCCATGTTCCTTTATTCCTCGTTTCAACAGGGAGATTCCTATCCATCATAATCTCTCAGAGTTGTGTGGATTCCACATTCCTACATGTTTCCAAGTTCTAAATTCTGAACCTCGAGATTTCCTTTCCATCTCGAATGTATCCGTTATCCTCTGCTCAAGTTCTTCCGGAGTTACGTTGTCTTCTGAAAGATATTTCGTGATTGCTATTCGTAGTGTCCTTTAAGGCACTAAGATAGTAGTTACTCCCTTCGTTGTGTTTTACCCCTTGAACTTGAACCGAAGGTCCCGGAATGTGCTGAATTGCGGTGGGTTGAACCATGTGGTTTCATAACCATGTGATGCTCACGCTATCAGTACATGATGCTAACCTTTAACCCAAGTTCTTATTCTTTGGATCCCGAGAAATCTGTTTTACCTCAGGGTGGCTAGAAAATTCCAACTCCCATAGCCATAGGTTTTCTTTTGGAATCAAAAGGAATCATAACAAGAGTGTTCTCTATGATTCCCATATCTTTGCTCATGGTTCAGCTATACCAACCTTTTGGCATGGGATCTACACATGAGTATTACCCCGTGCATCCAACGTGATCTCAGGATTTTCCAGAGCACGTTCCTACTCTTCAGTTGCTTTCCGAATTTCGTCCGTTGTTTGGAAACCAAGTTACATATGGTGTTGGATTCTTCCAATGCATTTGTTCTTGTTTCCCGTCATAACGTTCCACCTTGGAATGTAAGGAGAAACAAACTCCAGTACCTCGTTCATCTCTAGTACCAGGTCAAAGTTTTGTAATCCACAGAATAAAGAAGTTTCATTAGCTTCTGATCTGTTCTACCTTCGAGTACCACACTCTTACATATCAAGAGGTCGTGTTAAGTTCATGGCCTTATTGATGAAGTGATGCTCTCACACATCTTCACTCCCCCTTCCTCCAAGATTGAATGTTTGAGAATGATGGATATGTTCATCGACATGTGTATCAGCTATTCTAGCAATTCCTATTGCTCTAAAACAAGTCTAAGAAACATCTGTATCTTTCTTAGCATTATTGGTTACCCGGTCTCAACTTAAAGTTGACTGTGTTACCAAATCCGTTCATTCTGATGCACCTTCTCGATCAGAGAGTTAGGTTTATGTTGAAGCTCTCAAGATCGTATCAGTTTCTTTGAAAAGCAAGCCTCCTTTCAAACTCCAAGACATATCGGTAGGTTGTGATATTCTGGTTGTCTTTCTAGAAGTATCACCAGGTTTATTACCTGACCGTGATGTCTAAACGAGGGGTAGTTTGAACTACTCTTTTCTCCAAGAAACAGCGCTGGATATCCTGGACTAGTTGGTCGAGCTTAAACAACAACTTGGAGAGTTGAAAGGCAAAAGCTCATCCTAACTTGATCCTTTGTTAAGGGATGTCTAGTAGTACCTGTTGAATACAGCTTCATGTCTAGAGTACTGCTTTGATCGGTTGTTGGTTTCGAGCTCATTGTTATACAGTTTTGGCTATGCCTGCATAGTTGTCGCAGTCGAGGGGTTGTGGAGCCGATGATCCATGTCCGAGCCCGCCTGTCGATGTGATCGGCCTGGGGCGAGGTAACCCTAGTAACCCTCGATTGTTGTTGCACTTTCTGGACACATAGCATCTCTGTATAGCTTTGGTCCCGTTTCCTTCAGTTTCATTCGATTCGTGGACGCTTTGATATGCATAGTTGGTTATGACTAGCATGGATACAAGGAGTAGTAGATTGGGGATTCGGCACGGACTACGTGCCGATGAATCCAGTCTGCCTGCCGTTGTTTGTTGCGGCCGGGGCTGATAACCCTGAAGCCCTTGTGAGTCCATCGCTAGGGGCACATAACAATATGTATATCTCTGGGTCCGGGGTCGTGACAAGTCATGGTATCAAAACAGAAACAATACACAAAAATAAAACAATGTAGCAACAATAAATTAAATCTAATGGAGCAAACAAAACTATGTAAAGTAGCAAGCTGTGAGAAAAAAGGTAAAAACTTACAGCAAGAATAGGCAGTGGGCCGGACATCCAGAATTCGAACATGTTCTTAACCTTCTTCTTCTTCTTCGATGGACCGGGTGCTTCCTCAGACTCACCCAGGTGCTTACCCTTCTCAAGATTAACACCATCAAGCACAAGCGGTTGCTCCTTCTTCTTCTGAATTTTTTGAATGTAATGCATCAGCAACTCCAGGATGTGCTCCTCCCAGTCATACTCATGGGTCCTCTTTGGGTCACTCATGCACCCTATGTACTCTAAGCATATCATGTTGTTGGTGGAAGGATTCAGAACAGTCGCCCAGCACAAAAGGTCCCATGTCCTAATAATGGCATCCTCTTCACCGTCATCGAGCTCCTTCAACATCTTTGCTGCATTCTCTATGGGTAGCCTCGACAACGTGCCTTTGTATGCCTCTCTGATTTCTGAATGCACACTCTTGGTCAGCAACTCGACTGGTTTCGATCCTGAACGTAGACCAAACACCTTCTTGATAATGTCTCTTGTGAAAACTATCCGTTTTGATCCATAGTGAAACTCACGAAGCTCAACCACAGTATTGACGGTGACAAAATCAATGAGCTCGTTAGGGACATTGAAAGGAGAAATGTTGAGAAGTGAGGAAAAAGCGCTGTGTTGCTCGATAATTTCTCGCTTCCGCGGTGATAGATCATTAGCGCACTTGAGCAAACGCTTCGCAGCGAATCGGTCCTTGCTGCACCAATACTGCCCCTGCTCAGCAAAAAATAGAACACTGAACAAAAAAAGGAAACAAAAGAAGCACACAAAATGTACAACAGAAGCAAACACAATGCAGTAATAGAACAAACCTCCATTGCGCTGCTGATTATAAATTGCTAGCAGATATACTAGGAGGCCCAGTCAGTGCATAAATTGCCTGCAAAAAGCATAGTTGAAATTCAGAATTAAATCTACTTGCACATACGGTTCCAACTAAAAGTGAAATTGGCTGCAAAACGGGGGATATGTACAGGGGGTGTGGACTACAGTGGAGTAACTAAATCTGCTCAACATGTCTAAAATGTGCTACACTAATTAGCAATTTGCTCAAAAAACAACTAACAATCTGCACAACAGGGGATATGCACATGGAGGTGGACTGCAGTGGAGCAATTTGCTCCAACAATTGCTACAAAAACACAGGGCAGGAGCACCTAAAATTTGATCAAAAATGCTAAAGCTACGCACACCGGGGTATATGCACGAGGGGTGGCTGCAGTGGAGCAATTTCAACCAATAAAATGCTACGAAAACAGAGCAGGAACAACTAATGGAGCAAAATTAAGGGGAAAACTGCTCCCCTTATGGAGCAAAAATGGTGGTCGCGGGCAGGGGGTCGCCTGAGAGGACGATTGGGCGCGGGCAGGGGGCCCCGGAGTGCGCACAGACCCGCGACAGCGCCGCCGCTCGCCGCGGCTGGCGGAACCCTAACCACCGACGATGAAGCAAATAACGGCGAAGGAGGTCGCCGGCAGGGGCGCGCATGAGAAGACGATTGGGCTCGGGCAGGGGGCCGCCGGAGTGCGCATAGACCCGCGACCGCTCCGCCGCTCGCCGCCGCTCGCGATTGGTACCCTAACTACGTGCGCTCGTCGGAGATGAAGAGGGGGACCTCACCGGAGAAGAGGAGGGGGGCGAGCGGAACCTCACTAGGAGAACGCGCGGAACAACACCGGAGGGCGACCTCGTCGACGGCGTCGCCTCTCGTCGCCGCCCGCGTCGCTCACCGCGCCTTCGTCGCCACCTCCGCGCCGCGCGACTGGAACGTAACGGAACGAGACGAAATGGGGAACCACGCACGAACCAAATCCGTGTCTGTCCTAATCCAGGCGAAAACGGCGGGGGACGTGGGACCTAATCCAACCGCCCGATTCGCGCGGATCCAACGGACAGCGACCCGGGGGACGGAACGCAACGTTCCCCCGGGTGATAACCAGCGCACTGAGCGTCCCCCGGGGGATAAAACAACTCGATCCCCCAGGTCGGTGGCCGTCCGATCGGGCGAACGAGCGCCGCACGATCAACTGGCGCGTACCCCTGCCCCGCTTTTGCTACGGGGAGCAAAAGGAGCAAGGAGAGGAGCAAAAACGGACAGCGACGCGGATTGGGCAATTCCCCGTGTTCTCCGGGGGCGGCGCGGGAGGGGATCGACGGGGGCCGCGGGCGGCGATCGACTCGGCGGCGCGCCGCGAATCAGCAGCCATGGCTAACCACGTCCGCAACCGCATCCTGTACCCTCCTCCTGGTCATCCTCACCATGTCCCCTCGCCCTCCATAGTTGCTTCGAGCTCGGGGGCAAATCCGGCGAGCCGGCGGCGGAGACGGAGTACCGACTTGTACGATGGCGGCCTGGGAGCATGGTTTGCTCCGCGCCCGAGTGAGGGTGTCAGGAATCCTCCTGCCTTCTTCGATGAAGATCCAGACGTTGATGAACCAGCCCGTTCTGTGGGTATTTTTGCTCAACTTGTTGTTCCTCGAAAATTTGCTCCCAAAATATGTGATATTTGCTCAAATTATGTCTTGATTTGCTCCTGCAAAAATTGCTATTGCAACTTGTTTGATCATTGGGAGCAAAAAATTCTGTGATCTGTTGCTGTACATTGAGCCCAATCAGGTGTGATTTCTGTTTCTATGAATTGCTCCCAAATTCTGGGATAATTGCTCAAATTATGTCTTGCTTTGCTCCTGCAAAAATTGTTGCTCCAAATTGTTATGAGTATTTTTGCTCAAGTTGTTATGAGTATTAGCCTGCACAAAAATTCTGTGATTTTTGCTGGAAATTGAGCCCAAATCATATGTGATTGTTGTTGCTATGAATTGCTCCACTTGATGAGGTTTTTGTGATGGTTTGCTTGTAGAAGAAAAATTGGTCAATATGCTCTGTTTTTTTATGTTTGTTCAAAAAGTTTGCTCCCATTGTTTGTGTCCACTAGATGGTATGTGTGTCCAATGGGTGTGCTGGTTCCTCGTAGCATTTTTGTAGCAAATTAGCAAGCTTGGATTGATGCAATTTGCTAGTGCCAGTAATAGAAGCATCGAAATTGCTTGTGTAGAAGAAAGGTATGTTAGCAAGCTTAGATTGATCCACATATTTTGCTGAACTTGCTACTTATTGACATGGTGTTTGCTCCAACACTCAAAGAAAAATTGCTACCATATCTCAAGGAAATATGTTCTGTTCATTGCAAGTGAAATTCTCTTTTTGTAGTTTGTGAGCAAAGTAGATTGATCAGATTTTGCTATTTTTTGTTTCAGGGATTTGTTGGTGACAGCATATTGGAAGGATTTGACCTTAACATCGCACCTGGAGGAGAGGATCAGAACCACTTCGATTGTCGGGACACTACTCCGAATGATTTCGTTGATGGGCCTCATAGCGCGAATACTGGTTCTGTTTCAAATGCTGTTGAGGAAGCTGGCGAAGAAATAACATCACAGCCGGTGGAGCCGTTTGTTGGGATGATTTTTGATGATATTGAGGAAGCACAAAATTTTTGCAATGACTACGTGACGAAAATGGGCTTCGGCACACGCATTGGAAACACGAAGTACAGCCAGGCAAGAAATGCTCCTCCGGATACTATACTGAGCAGGGTGTTTGAGTGCGTGCACACAGGTAGACCTCCATCTGAGAAGAAGAAGACTGGTAGCAATGGTGGTAGCAAATTGCCATTTGAAGAAGATAATGACATGAGCATTCATAGCGCGCAAAAGTCCCGTAGCAAACAGGCATCCGAGCAGGTTGAAATGTCGGACACAAGGCACCGGATGAAGGTCATTCGCCATGATTGTAAAGCTCACATGGTCGTTGGCGTGCGCAATGGAGCTTGGACTGTGACGGTTTTCCGAGCAGATCACACACACACCATGGTGAAGCAAGTGGGGCGGCGCAGGTTCTACTGTTCACACAGGAAGGTGCCGGAAGAGGACTATCAATTCATACAAACCTTGCATAACCAGAACATAACCACAACACAACTGATGGGAGCTCTTGGCAGTATGCACGGTGGTGACCCGAGATGCTTGGGGTATGTTAAAAGAGATGTTTCAAACATCCGAACAATGCTACGCAATGAGGTTACATTACGAGACATGGAAATGACATTGGAGTATTTCAAGCAAAGGCAAGCTGAGAACAGCAACTTCTTTTATGCTACGCAGGTTTTGCTTCTTTACTTATTTCTGATTGCTACTTTACTTAGTTATGGTTGCTACTTTAGTTAATTCTGCTTGCTACTTTACTTAATTCTGCTTGCTACGCAGGTTGATAAAGATGGTGCTGTGTGGGCCTTATTCTGGGTGGATGGTCGAACAAGGTCATTGTATCATAAGTACAAGGATTGTGTGTTTTTTGACACAACTTTCTGTACAAATAGATACAACATGCCTTTTGCTCCCATAGTCGGAATAAATAACCACTCACACACGATTGTGCTAGGCTTTGCTCTGTTAGCAGATGAGAAGATAGAAACGTTCAAGTGGGTGTTTGAACAGTGGATGCTTGCAATGGATGGTGTCCACCCGGATAACATAATGACAGACCAAGATCAAGCAATGGCAGAAGCAATACGTCAGGTTTTCCCAAACTCGGTACACAGGTGTTGTCTCTACCATGTCCTGCATCTTGCGAGGAAGAAGTTGGGACCAAACTTGGCGGAAGGTAATCCTTTTAGTGATGCTTTCTATGGGTGCATCTATGGAACCGACACGGTGAAACAATTTGAGGATTGCTGGGAGCATATGCTCACCGAGTTTGGCATGTCTGAAAACACTCATCTGCAAAACATGTGGAAGTCTAGAACAACATGGGCCCCTGTTTATTTCAGAAAAAGGTTCTTCCCTTTCACGAGCACTACTGGAAGGTCTGAAGGGCTGAATTCGTACTTCAATACACTGATACGGCCAGGGGACTCGGTGTACAATTTTGTCCAACAGTATGAGCTTTGCCAGACATTGATGCTTGACCGGGAGGATAACGCAGGGTTTGCAATGGAGACAACAAGAAGATCGCTTTGGGGAAGGTAAGCAAAAAAGCAGCATTTCTGAAATACAACACCCATTGTAGCACACCAAAACATACTGTAGTGGGTAGCAACTAGTGCAAAAAAATCTCTGCCTGCTGTGTATGTGTAGCATTCCATATCAGTTAAAGTAGCAACCAAAACATACTGTTGTAGCATTTATTTTCATCTAATGGTGCAAAAACTTGTTTTGCAGTTATGCAATTGAGAAGCAAGGACAAGAATTCTACACAGCAAAAATCTTTGAAAGGTACCAGAAGCATGTTGCTGCATCAACAAAGTTCTATCCAGTACGGGCAGATGTAGAGGGCATTCGTTTTGATCTAGTTCCAAACCCTGGCCTAGAAGTGAGAACATACCGGGTTCAAGTTGAGTTTGAGGAGGGGTTGTACTCGTGCGGCTGCAATGGGTTTGAAATGTGTGGACTGATATGTCCACACATCATCAGGGTCATGGTCCACCTAAATGTCCAGAAAATTCCAGAAAGGTACTTGCTCTACAGATGGTCCTCGGTAGCAACAACACCAGCACCTGATCCTGGGGACAACGGGCTCAGATTTGGTGTCCCACCAACCAATACACTGAAATACAACTCACTATGCAGAAAAATGAATCAGCTTGCCTCTGATGCTTGTTTTGTGGATGAAGCTTATGAAGTTGTTTCAGGAATGGTGGGTGAGGCTAGCAAAAAGGTTGCTGCAATCTTGAGAGCAAAAAGAAATGTTGTTGAAGGAGGTGAAGAAGAGGATGCATGATTGGATCAAGACCAACAAAATGGACCACAGCAAAATGAACCAACAACAATGGTTGGTGACAGTGGGAAATTTGCTACCGGCGGGAAAACACTGAAAAATCCTAAACGGGTAAAACCTAAAGGACGTCCCACGATGAAAGAACAGAGGCGAAAGACTTTGGTTGAGCTACGCGATGAAGAAACTTTGAAGAGGCGCAAGCAACCTGACGATGCCAAAGCAACAAACAAGACACCGGTGAAGAAGCCCAAGCAACCTAGAAAGAAGAGAGTAATGAAGTGTCCATGGTGTCATGAGGAGGGACATGCGGTGAAAGATTGTGTTGCTAAACAGGTGGAGGATGAAAGAATAGCTGTTGGGGCTGAGCTAAGGCTGTAGCTGTTATGTGATGATGTTTTTGAAAACAATTGCTACGAATAAGTTGTTAGGGTGGAAGTTTTAATTGTACACGGCGTTGGCACTATTGGTATAGAATGATTTAAAACATAGTTACCTTGCATTGGAGCAAAAAATTATTCTATGGATAACTTGTATTCTTGCGTTGGAGCAAATGTAAAAATGTGGTCAGCTATGTGAAACATAGGTTATCTACTTTTGTTTGTGGAAAAATGTTGGTAGAAACATTTTATTGTATTTGAGGCATTGCAAATCTGTTATTGAAGCAAATGATTTACTCTGCGAGAGCAAAAAACTGTTCTTGTCCAGGGGTTTCAAAAAATCTTTCTGTAGGATACAAAATAAAAAGGTGTTCTGTAGCAACCAGATTTCACTGTTGTAGCATTGGAAAAATACCTATTTAAGCAAACCTATACACCTAATGAAGCAAAAACATGGTCACCTCCAGGAAAAACAGAAACCCACAAAAAAGGTGCCAGGAAAATACACAGAATTCATTTGATGTAAACTAGTAGCAAAAAACCAAGCAGGTGAAAAACTACATTCATTCCCATGGTTAAAAAACATAGTCAACTCTCTGTCATTGATAGCCACAATCATCTGTTCGACAAACTGACACAATCCGTGGATCAGTAGATACCAGCGGGGATAACATATGAAAAAACATATAGAAAGGCTGTTTCATCCATCCAGGCTACACGAAACTAGATGAGGCTAAAGCGAATGTACATGTGGTGATTGTCACTCCAGGCTACATGAAACTACTAATGTCTACACCGCCGGCCGAGGCTCCAAGGAAGCCTCCATGATGTCGACGATGTTGCCTTTGTTCTCTCTATCCTCGATGAGCTTCGCTGCGACAACCATGCGATATGTAGGAATGTCATCCTTGGAGAAAGGCAACATGGTTTTAGCATCGAAGTGCTGAATGAAGAGCATTGTGTAGAAGCCACAATCATAGCTGTAAAAAGGAGAAAAGAAAACAAATGAACATAGTTAGCAGCAAACTCGAAAGCAATGTATAATGACTGGTTACATGAAGGTAGCAATTAGTTGAACCTATTGTAGCAAACATAAACTTCTAAAAGAGCATATAAACCTAAGTATGGGAGCAATCCTGCCCCAAAAACAGAAACTTGTACAAATGCATCAAAAAGAAGAAAAAAAATCTTACAGAGTCTTCTGCTGTGGGTGTGCGGGTGTGGAAAGTGTGTAGCGGTCGATGTCTATGTGGTTTGAAACTCCAGAAGCTTTGCAAAGTGCCGCAAAGTTAATAAACTGGAAATAGCAAAAAATTAGAAATTAGTGTGATACACAAGACAAAAAAATGTAATCCTTGTAGACAGTTCTAACAACAAACCAGGTTCTTTGCTGCTTCCTCGAGAAAGCTCTTGTCCTTGTGGTTCATTGAATCAAACACGTGGAACTGGTCGTGTATCAAGTTGACAGTGCATACCATCCAGTGGTTGTCCTTGACTACAGGGAAGTGTAGCTAGAAATGAAGCGGAACAAAATAAATACCAAATTAGAAAATGTATAATCACTGGATATATGAAGGTAGCAAATATTTGAAACTAATGTAGCAAACAAAAACTTCTAAAAGAGCATATAAACCTAAGTATGGGAGCAATTCTATCCAAAAAAACAGAAACTTATACAATTGTCCAAAAAACCTGATTCGTAAAGAAATACCAATGTAATTACAACGTAGCGAAAACAATGTAGTAAGAGGAAAATCATATCTCACAAGGTCTTTCTTCATGATCTTGAACTTCACATTTTGCATTTTGAACTCTCTCGCAAGTGCAGCTGGGTTGAACTTCTCTGGGTCGACTATGGGCTTTTGCTACTCATGACGAAACAGGAAAAGAGCAAAAGTTGTATTAGCTCTTAGGACAAAACTGAGGCATGCAGCTAAAAAGTCTTAGGACAAAACTAACCGTTGAGTAGCAATTGAAAACATATCTTTTCAAAGCGGATGTGCTGTTTTCGTCTTCTCTTTTTGCATCCTTATTGAAACTCTCAGACCAAACGCACATGACCTGAGTGTCAAGACACTTCCTGGGGCCTAGGGAATTGTGAAAACTCTTGTAGTCACAGTGAGACCCCCCAATCACAATGAAAGGAGGCCTGAAAAAGAAAAAACAAGAAAACATAATCAGAGGTGTCCCGGTTGCTGCAAAGACCAAAAGTAAAAAGCAAAAAAGGAGAAGTTAGTAGCAAAACAAAGAATGTCACGTAATTACAGGACTGTGGTAAAAAAGGCCAGAAAAAAAAGACTCACGGGTCATCTTTCCCTTTCTTTTGACGGCCGGTCTTGAGATTGCGCGAATGGCGCACAAACTGTTCGTACAATGCAACCATATCTGCAGAGGGCTTCTTCAACTTTTTCGCCACTGGAGCCTTAACATCAGCTTTCATAGCCCTTTTATGCCTAGTCCTCCTTTGAAAAGTTGCCACACCTGTGCTGCCATCCTTCTTCTCTTCAACACCTGAGCTGCCACCAATGTCTAGGAAAACCAAAAAATAATAAGCTAGTGGTTAAGGTTCCAAAAGGAAAAAGAGCTCTATAGCAACAAAGAAAAATGTGATAAAGAAGCAACCAGAATTATGTAAATTAGCAAACCAGAATTATCTAACGAAAGCAAACAGAATTATGTAAAAAGAAGCAACAAGAAAAATATGTAAAAGGTAGCAACCATAAGTATCTAAAGTAGCAAGCAGAATGAGATAAAGTAGCAAGCAGAATTAAGTAAAGTAGCAACCAGAAATATGTAAAGTAGCAACCAGAATTATCTAAAGAAGCAAAACCATAACACTTAGATAGCATTTTTTTTAAAAGCCAGCAGAAGAACAGCAAGGCGCACAGGGGAGAAAAAAAGCAAACCTGTATTGTCACCAAGATCCGGTGTTGCAGCTTCCGGAATCTCCTCCAAATTTTCCGGTATGGGGGTGTCAAGGCAAGGTTTGGGAGCTACACAACAAAGGTCAATCAGAAAAGAATACTTTGAAAAATCTTGTTTTGGCGGGCAGTGCACACAAAACCAAGATGAAAAATGCAAAATGTAACAAATAGAGAAAAGGGGGAAGGAGAACATACACGTGGGAGCAACCTTGTCTCCAACTATCGTAGCAGCAACATCATCCACCTTTTCCGCACACACAACGTCGTTCTGGTCAGGAGCTTGGGAAGATTCATTGTCTTGGCTCCACACATTAAATTTAGGTATGTCATCCCAGTAACCCGTTGGTATGTTCCGCCGAGGTGAGGGAGAAGCCGACCTAGGAATGAAAGTACTATCCGCAGCAGCTCTAGGTGGGCTAAGGGCAGTGGGCATGGGTGGAATCACCGCAGCAGGACTGGCTGGACTACCAACAACAGCAACTTTATCTGGACTACGAACAACAGCAACTTCATCTGGACTACCAACATCAGCTCTAACCGGACTACCATCAGCAACTTTTTCTGGGCTACCAACAGCACCTCTAATCGGACTACTCACGGCGCCATGTTCCTCACCATCAGCGTCCGTGTGAGAGGACCCTACAACAACTGCTGGTTGTGGTACATCATTGAGCTCTGTAGCATTGGTTTGTTCAATCTCTGCTGCACCAGCATTGCCTTCTTCGCAAACATGAGAATCACAGTCCATAGGATCCACAACAACAATATCCTCATCAATATCAAGATCATCAGACTCAGAAGCAGACTTGTCACCATCCATGTTACCCTGCCCGTCCAGTCCTACCCCAGAAGCTGGAAACACAACACTCGGGCCATCGTCTTCCTTCAGGGCAGCTTCAACATCATTCAACAGCAAGGCCATTTGATTGGACTGCATTGATTTTAAGCCTACAGCAAGACTCTTGAGAGTAGCATCCACGTTTGAAGCGAAACTGACCCTGTTCTTGTCGTATATGTTCTTGAACCGAGATGGTACCTGTAATGAACGAAAAATATGGCTTGCTGTGTGAGTGAAGGAACAATTCTAAAAATAAAAACACAACATCAGTTCATTAAAAAGAAGCAAAAAACCAGCAAACTGATACAAAAACATTGGCAGAACAAAACAAAATAACTGATGGTACAAAAAATATTCATTATAGTAGCAGACATAAAAAACAACTAAAACAGAAAAAAAATACGCACGATATAAAAAAAATGTAGCAAAAGAAAATAACTAAAACAGCAGTACTTAAACCCTAATGGAGCAAAATTAAATATGTAAAGCAACAAAATTGTGGAAAAAGCACCTTGCTACATGCAGAAAAAAATGCTACATGAATAAACAAAAATGACCTACAAAACATCACATTAGAAACTATACAAACCTCCATTTGCTCGATGGTGGGGAAAACAAGCCATTCATTGAGCGAGCAGACGGATTTACATCAACGTCTTCGGGCATTGAACTGTCCACGTGACACGGCGCATACACTGTTTTGGATAACGGAAGGAACTACACAACCAAAAAACCAATCAAAGTTGAGTTCAAAACAAAATGAAACGTGGCAGGGGAACGCAAACAACGAAAAAGGCAAAAGAAAACAACAAAGAGAGTCTACTTACAGGACGCCTCCCAAAGACAGTCTTGTTACACAGGATTTTATTGTCGCGGTCGACCTTGACAATGAAACTGAAATCCTCACTGGTCACAAAGCAAACTCTAGGAATCCCATTGTTTATAAAGTGCTCGTTCTTTGGGATGAGCAAGTGGTCCATATACACCAGCTATATATGCAAAAAAACACACACAAAAATCAATCCTGCAGCTGATTGGACAAAAATATCATTAAAAGCTATTACAATATCAAAAATTGAAAAGGCTATTGTAACAAAAATGTACAAAAAAACAACTAAAACAAAAACAAAAACACAGAAAAATAAACAAAATGGAGCAACAGAAACTAACTAAAGCAACAATAATATGAAACTATTATAGCAAAAAAAAATATGTAAAGTAGCAAGCTCTGGAAAAAGGGAAAGAACCTACAGCTAGAACATAAACAGAAACAATACACACAGAAATAAACAATGGAGCAACATAAAATAACTAAAGTAACAATAATTTAAGTCTATTAGAGCAAACAAAACTATGTAAAGTAGCAAGATGTGAAAAGGTAACAACTTAAAGCTAGAACATAAAAACAGAAACAATACACAAAAATAAAACAATGTAGCAATAGAAACTAACTAAAGCAACAATAAATTAAATCTAATGGAGCAAATAAAACTATGTAAAGTAGCAAGTTGTGAGAAAAAAGGTAAAAACTTACAACAAGAATAGGCAGTGGACTGGACATCCAGAATTCGAACATGTTCTTAACCTTCTTCGATGGACCGGGTGCTTCCTCAGACTCACCCAGGTGCTTACCCTTTTCAAGATTAACACCATCAAGCACAAGCGGTTGCTCCTTCTTCTTCTGAATTTTTTGAATGTAATGCATCAGCAACTCCAGGATGTGCTCCTCCCAGTCATACTCATGGGTCCTCTTTGGGTCACTCATGCACCCTATGTACTCTAAGCACATCATGTTGTTGGTGGAAGGATTCATAACAGTCGCCCAGCACAAAAGGTCCCATGTCCTGATAATGGCATCCTCTTCACCGTCATCGAGCTCCTTCAACATCTTTGCTGCATTCTCTATGGGTAGCCTCGACAACGTGCCTTTGTATGCCTCTCTGATTTCTGAATGTACACTCTTGGTCAGCAACTCGACTGGCTTCGATCCTGAACGTAGACCAAACACCTTCTTGATAATGTCTCTTGTGAAAACTATCCGTTTTGATCCATAGTGGAACTCACGAAGCTCAACCACAGTATTGACGGCGACAAAATCAATGAGCTCGTTAGGGACATTGAAAGGAGAAATGTTGAGAAGTGAGGAAAAAGCGTTGTGTTGCTCGATAATTTCTCGCTTCCGCGGTGATAGATCATTAGTGCACTTGAGCAAACGCTTCGCAACGAATCGGTCCTTGCTGCACCAATACTGCCCCTGCTCAGCAAAAAACAGAACACTGTGAACAAAAAAAGGAAACAAAAGAAGCACACAAAATGTACAACAGAAGCAAACACAATGCAGTAATAGAACAAATATCCATTGCGCTGCTGATTATAGATTGCTAGCAGATATACTAGGAGGCCCAGTCAGTGCACAAATTGCCTGCAAAAAGCATAGTTAAAATTCAGAATTAAATCTACTTGCACATACGGTTCCAACTAAAAATGAAATTTGCTGCAAAACGGGGGATATGTACAGGGGGTGTGGACTACAGTGGAGTAACTAAATCTGCTCAACATGTCTAAAATGTGCTACACTAATTAGCAATTTGCTCAAAAAACAACTAACAATCTGCACAACAGGGGATATGCACATGGAGGTGGACTGCAGTGGAGCAAATATCAAAAATGCTAAAGCTACGCACACCGGGGTATATGCACGAGGGGTGGCTGCAGTGGAGCAATTTCAACCAATAAAATGCTACGAAAACAGAGCAGGAACAACTAATGGAACAAAATTAAGGGGAAAACTGCTCCCCTTATGGAGCAAAAATGGTGGTCGCGGGCAAGGGGTCGCCTGAAAGGACGATTGGGCGCGGGGGGGGGGGGGGGGCACCGGAGTGCGCACAGACCCGCGACAGCGCCGCCGCTCGCCGCGGCTGGCGGAACCCTAACCACCGACGATGAAGCAAATAACGGCGAAGGAGGTCGCCGGCAGGGGGGCGCCTGAGAAGACGATTGGGCTCGGGCAGGGGGCCGCCGAAGTGCGCACAGACCCGCGACCACTCCGCCGCTCGCCGCCGCTCGCGATTGGTACCCTAACTACCTGCGCTCGTCGGAGATGAAGAGGGGGATCTCGCCGGAGAAGAGGAGGGGGGCGAGCGGAACCTCACCAGGAGAACGCGCGGAACAACACCGGAGGGCGACCTCGTCGACGGCGTCGCCTCTCGTCGCCGCCTGCGTCGCTCACCTCCGCGCCGCGCGACTGGAACGTAACGGAACGAGACGAAATGGGGAACCACGCACGAACCAAATCCGTGTCTGTCCTAATCCAGGCGAAAACGGCAGGGGACGTGGGACCTAATCCAACTGCCCGATTCGCGCGGATCCAACGGACAGCGACCCCGGGGGACGGAATGCAACGTTTCCCCGGGTGATAACCAGCGTTTTCCTTCTACAAACCAATCAGCGGACTGCGAGTCTCGTGCCCCTCAAAATCCCATTCCCTACCTTCAACTCCCCTCAACCAAACACGCAGTGTGCGGCGTGATTACGGACATGGTAGAGTAGTCTGTCTGATGATTCACGATGCGGCCGTGCGAGCAACCGACAGATCAGCCACGACCCGCTACGCTACGGCCGATAGGTATCGCACCTACGGCACCGCCAAAGGCAAGGGCGCGTGTTCGCCCCGTTTCCCGCCACTTCTCTTCCCGCGCGCTACCGAGGCCACTAGACAAAAGCAACCTATTGACTAGAATTAGTTGTCAGAAATTTAGACCCAAATCAGAAAACTAAATTCGGTAGCTAAGCTAGAGGTGAAGTCGATTAGCAAAAGAGAAAAGGAGCACGAAATTTTGCGCTCTACTCTTGTACAGTACAACTTTCCATGGTTCTGATATTATAGTTCGGCGGCCATTTTAAGCGAGAAGTAATTTCCTTTTTGGCATGCGTCAAGAGAAGAAGACTTGCACGGTGCCGGTGACCGGGCAGCGGCACATGGGGCAGGCTGCGGAGGCCGACACGGCGGGCTCGCACGCGTCGCACACGCAGAGGTGCCTGCACGGGAGGAGCACGGTGGAGGCCGCTCGGAGACGGCACGCGCGGCACGGCCTGGCCGGCGGCGGCGCGACCACCTCCACCACCCTGTCCGGGTCGACGAAGCCGGACGCGGCATCGTCCGCCGCGCCCGGCACGTCGTCGCCTTCCTCGGCAGCCTTGCCACTCCTCGCCTGCTGCAGCTGGGCATGGAGCGCGGCCGCCGTTGACTGGTCGGACATTGCCTTCGCCTGCCATGCCGCCGCCTCCGCCCTTAGCCGGGCCAGACGCTCCTCCAGCTCGGCGCCTCGCCGCGCCGCCTTCGAGGCGTCCGCCTCCTTCTCCCTGACCCGCCGCGCCGCGAATACCTCCGCCGCTCTAAGCTGCGAGCGGCATTGCCGACGCCTCGTATCAGCCAGCGCGCGCCGGAGTCTCTCCGCCTACAAAGTAATAACAACGATCTCATCGTCATCAGAAAAGCAATCACCGCGTTGATCAACCGCGACAATGATTAAAGGAAGGGAAGCGGGGGGGATCCTCACGTGTTCTTGGATCAGCCTGTCCATCTCGTTCCTGCAGTGGTCGTCGAACTGCGTGGCGACCTCGTCCGGGAGGAAGGATGACGATATGCATGCGGCGTGGTCCGAGCCTCTCACGTCGAAGTCGAGCCGCAGGCCCGTCCTCGCCGGCCGCCTGTGCAGCTGCGCCAGGCTGATCACCTTTTGCGCCGGAGAACCCCGCGGCGTCGGCAGCGGCGGTGGCACGGTCTTGCGGGGCCGCTTCCGTTCGTTGCCTCGATCTGCGATAGGACACCGTCATGCCAAGAAGTCAATCGCATGAACCATGAATATTAGCTGCCATCCTAGTCTTCTAGAACAAGAGACCTTGCAGTTGTAGCGCCAAAGGTAATTACCTCCATCTCCGTGGGAGAAGTCCAAGAACAGGGGAGGAAGCTGCTGCTCCTGCGGCGGCGGCGCCACCGTCTCCGTGCGCGGCTCCATCGGCGCGGCGCCGCCTCTGCCCACAACACAGACGCCCAAATCACTCGTCAGATCGACTAGACGAAGACGAGGACGACCCTAGCGATGATCGCATCGGAAACGATTAAAGCGGCTGCGACAGCAACGAGTGGGTACCTGCAGGCGTCGTGAAAGAGGCGGCCTGATTGCCGGTGGCTGCTGTACCGCGGCCGCACCGCTGCCATTGCTCGGTGCCAGCGAATTATTTGAGGCGCCGAGCGCGTGGGAGGAGGAGTTGGGTGGGATGGCGGTAGGAGGCGCGTCCGGGATGACGAGACGGAGGGCGAGAGTTGCGGCAAGGGGCAACGCGGCTCAACTGTTCCACCGTCCCTCTCGTCTTATCAGGGTGGCGTGGCTGTCGCTGCAGGCGCCGGCCGCTTTTTCGTCTCTTTTCTCTCGACGTCAGCCTCGCCTTCATCTTCGGCTTTTCTTACGTGCACCACCCACAGCCCACAGCTCATCCAAAACCACAAAATTGGTAGAGGGCTTCTTGGATTTCTCGCATTTCACATCAGCACGTGGCTTATGTGTTAATCCGCACGCAGATAAGACGGGTGTATATAGTTGGACAGTGGGACGGAGCACCTAATTAACCGGGGTCGTTCTCACGTCGTACTAGTATCATTCGGATAGTTGCACCATTTCCTCACAAAATCTTTGGTCATTTGGAGTCTCCTGTCCGCGCTGCAACCTGCACTGTTTATCCTCGTCTTCACGAACAAGATTACTAGACGGTATGCGCGCTTCGCTGCGCCGGGTGTTTTGCATTGTCACCAGTTGGCTGGTGCGGTGCATCTGTGAACCTTTTTGTCCGGGACATAGCGTAACATGTGTCTTTTGGCCCGTTGTAATAGTGCCTTTTTGTCCGGGACATAGCGTAACATGTGTCTTTTGGCCCGTTGTAATAGTGCAGGTAGTTGTCCGGCTAGGATTTTGGAATGTACTGTAAGGCTGTTAACCTTGTACAACTCTGGGTTTTCTCAAAACCATGCATTTAAAATGAGAGCTACTTGTGTAGCAAATATTACCTCTAGTCATATAAATTATTCTAACTATTCAAGAAGTACATTTTCTCACAACAACATAACATCTTAAAAATATGAACTACCGGCCGAAGTGTTTGATAAGCGATTGCACCCAGTCATACATATGAGCTATCAATTTTAGCACTGAATCCAACATATTATGGGCTCATCTCATGCAAGTTTTTTCAGCATGTAATTGGTCCCAACATCAAAGAGCATACTGCGAGCTTGACACCACAATGCAGAAAATGCAAAGTCTTACACTGTTTAGAATAACAATTTAACATGCACCTGGAATCAGTACCAGAGGCCCACAAGTGGAAAATGGAGATTTTCTATACTTATGCCCATATTAACAATTAAAAATTTATGTTAGAAAAACAGTTTGACATCTATCTTAGGTAAAGGTTGTCCTTTTCCAACAGCGCCTTGTTGTCATTTTGTTGTGGGGATGCGCCGGAGATGAGGGGTAAAAGAGATGCTTCACGGGAGAGGAGAACGACAAAACATCTTCCTTTTCCTTCTCCAGCCAACCATCACTTCAGGAAGCTGGTTTTCTTTCGTTAAGATAGCAGTCTACGTGCATCTTCAGAAAGCTTGTTGTAAGATCATGCTTCAAATTAATACTCAAGAGACCCAAATAAAAGGAGTAATTCTATAACTATGCTCATATGAACAATTTGAAATTTAAGTTAACAAACAGTTTAAGATGCATGATGTCCAAATAGCAATGATGTAATAAGCACGTCTTTGGGAAGCTTAATGGAAAATCACACTCCTGAAACGGGGAAGGCAATATAATTAGTCCCTATATTCTAGAAAATATAGACCATTTAAAAAATAGTCTAATCGGTAGTGACTTAGTGTCAATGCATGTTACGATGCATATTGAAGATCAAGAAACGGAATTAGGACAGAAGATGAGCATGCAACAGGGTAACGATATGAATCTGAGAATTGCTGGAAGAGACGACATCACTCTCCCCCGATTCTTTGGGTATGGAATCTTGTTGAAATGCCTATCAAAGATATTGTACTTTGTATGAGCAACCTACAACCATAACAAAGAAGAACCTACAGAGTGATACCTAAAGTGAAATTTCTACTTTAAACACTACATTGTCCGAGTTGCAAAGAACAAGAAAACACTCCAAGGATATGCAGGTAAAGTCTAAACAACTAACCTAGCAATTCAAGTGTCCTGTCAACTGGCTTTATCAAGTGTCTTACATGTGGCTTTCAGAAGATAACCCCGCTGATGATGCACTTACTGGCTATAAATTTAAATGCACTAGTATATGATTAAAGAAATTGATTGCTTACATGTGCATTATTTCCCTTTACAAATACAACTTGGCTGAGATAACAACACACATGACGTCAGCAAGATACTAACTAAAAGTTATTCAATTATTCTGTCTAATACATTCAAGAAGTGTTAATAGTCATACTACTACTATATACGAAGTGTTATGTTCAGCAGGAGCATAACAACTTACATCAAATACCTTGTGGTGTGGCATGTATGATGCAAGCATATCGGCCTTCTCCATACGTAAGTAACATCAACCGGGGAGGTAGAAAGACATCTTTCCTAATGCACTATGGATCTTGGAAGCTAGCTTCATCGGTTCCATTGACCATACTTGGAGCATGCCAAGTTCCTTTGGGATATTGCCTGAAATCCATAATGAAAAGTCCAGCCAATGAGCCATAGAAAGGATAATGACCATTTCTTTGAATGCTGAGTGTGTGCCTATATGCAGAGACTAACCTACACCACGGAAAATATTCATTTACCCGTTAACATAAGCAGGTTAATTCCACCATTGGATTTCGAGCTAAGGCTGTTAGGATAGATAAATAACAAGTAGAATGTCTAAAACCAAAATAGACAACCATAGGTACACAAAAACTTACTGTTAATTAAACAACCAGTTTGGTATTACAATTCTTCACACCAGTGACCATCACAATTTTGTTGAGGATTTTCAAAACAAAAGGTGGCAATTCATCCAAGATACACTTCGATCAACATTACTTGTGTGAAAAGATCAACAAATCCTCGTTACAATGTAAATTTGAGCCAGCCTTAGAATCAAGATAAGACAATTAAAAGTGAGAAGTGTCAAAGAAGATAGAATTATGAAGATATGCGACTTAATAAGAGTTTCCAAAATGGCACTGCCAGCAGTAATAAGGACCATGGCAGGTGAGCAACTGACATTTCGAGTAGGCACTTTTTACTTGATTTTGAAGAAAGAATCATGGTCCCCAGGACAGTACGTGAACATATATTGTACTAAAGAAGCTAGTAAATCGGTGTAAGATCGTAGGGAATCTGACTAACAAACTGTTGAATGGCAAAGAGATTTGCAGAGGGAAGACTAATATGGATGCTCATTTGCTCGTACACTTACATGTTCAGACTTCATACAGAAACTCATAACCGTCAGGCTGAAATCATCTTTGGGCCAATCTTCTCCATGTCCTGTCATCCACGGATGCAATAAGTTCCTGAACAAGGAGCAAAATAACACATGATATTCAACCCATATTAAGCAAGCAAGCTGCTAATGAAAGACAACCAGCTGAGAGAAGTCCAATTCACCCGCCTATTCCTTGGCGGCAGTGACGAAGTCCTCGACCAACTGAACAGCCAGGATGCCAAAGTGATGGAAAAAAAATGCTTTCCTAGCGTAATCAGATAAGTCATGCAGAATTTCGGTAACACGATATATATCATCCAAACACACAATTTTCGCATTATGTAAACTCCCCGACTTGTAAAATTGACACACTGATCATTAACCAATCATTCTATCAGAGACAAATGGGATAGCTCATCCCGACCTAGATCAGTATCCAGAGCAACTACATCAAGCACCACGAGAAGCGAGAACAATCAAATAATATAGTTGTCAGGGTCGAAGTGTGCTCGTCCTCCCCGGGCTCCTGACACTACAGATAACAAAAAGTTAGTAACATGTTGAACGTCCAATTAAAGCATGAAACTATAAGTCAAGCAACATTTTGTCTCACCAAGTATAAATGGAATGCAAGCATGGGAAATGGCAAGATAAATGGAAACTTCTTTGTCATATAATCCAGGCTATTGTACAACCTTTGAGGTACCTGCAAATTGTCAAAATCCAAGGAGCCATCAGTAACAATTCACCAACATGCCGCCTCTGCAAAGTATGAATGTGTGACTGTGAATCAACAAAAAATCAAAGACCTACCGGGTGCCAGGACTCATCCTTGTCCACATGGTCGTGGTTCTGGTGGTGCGTCCTAGGGCTAATCCTCCTGCAATTACATTCGAAACAAACATATCTTCTTAGCATCAAAAAATCGCAACGAAACGAAAAAACATCCAAAGATACACTCATCGTAAAAGCTGTTGTATGAAACAAGAATGTAGGAATGGAGTATCTGGTTGACCACCTCAGGAGTACCAGTAGGTTGCAAAATATTTAATATTGCCCTATTTTTTATCTTATGAATTTATGAGGCATTGTAATACTGCACATAAAACCAGAAAGTTATACAGGCTAACTTCCTGGGTGATTCTCTTGTCATAAAAATGCATACACTTGATTAGAATGGATGCAAGAATGATCAAAATCATTAGATACAGATTAGTAAGGTCGAAGTTTATATACTGATTGCTTCACCATGAATATTAAACCAGTTTGCCATATAGGAAAAGCACATAATATTTGATCTTCCTTTCATCTCAACAATCACGTCTCAATTTATGCAGTCTCCAAACAAAATCAGTTTGTAGTTCTTCTAAAATATTCAGGTCCACAAAATCCTAGGTGTAAAAATAACAATAAAAGATACTCGGAGGAGGCTGGGAGATATAGGAGAGTAAAGCACAAGGCAACAAATAATAGACCGGAAGGAAGAAATGAATTATACAATCATACAATCTTAATAGTACTGTTACACAGAAATATGGTCCGGAGATAAACTGACAAATTTTGGAAGAGATGAATAAAGAACTTTCATAGTCCTAATTCATGGACAACATGGTAGCTGCCAAAGAAACGGAAACCTGGGGGAGTTGGGGGCTTCTAGCGAACAGGTGGTGGGCACTGGGCCGAGCGTTTGTCCACACGAACCTGAGAAGTCGAGCGAGGGCTTGGGGCAGCTCCGACGACGCTCACGTTCGCTGAGCCACGGGTTCCTCCGGAATGCTGCCGCACCACCATTCCACGCAAGCACGTGCCGTGGACGGCTGGAAGAGTAGCGTGGAGATCTGCGCCGGCATCGACGACGCCTCTATGCCGGAGATCGAGAAAAATTTAGGGAGGCGTTTCGGGGCTGGAACAGCGAGGCGACAACCGTATTCAAAAGAGGAGACCGTCGCGGACCACGCGGCTGCGTCGGCGACCATGGCGCAACCGCACCGGAGACTGTGGGGGAGGCAGGGAGGTACGGAGGGGGCAGGAGATATGTGTGTGGAAGGTTGCCGTCGACCTGCGGATGGAAGGACATGAGCGGAGCCGTCAGGTCGGCAGCCCGCGGCCGGGAACCCTAACGTGGAGTTGTGCAGGTGCTCTCTGGACGATGGAGAAGAAGAGAGCAGAGGATCGTGAGGGTGGATGGTGGGGTTGCGCCTTTTTTTTTTTTTTTGCGTTGGGGGTTGCGCCTTCAGGGTGCGCACGCGGCACTCAGCGGGCCAACGCGTGGCCAACCACTGCCGTGCCCACGCGAGATACGCGACACGCGTAGAAAACATGGTCTGGGCCCAAAGCCAGTGGCAGAACGAGTCGCAGATACGCTGCATGCAGCCACGGCAAGTCAAGCTTACAGCTTGGTAGTGAGAGAAGCAGAGGAGAGACGTGTAGAGAAGTGGCCCACAAGCAGCGGCAGCAGACCTGGGCAAATGCCTGAGAAGGCTCCATGGCCTCGCGGCTTAAAGATTTAAGTAATTTCCATTCTCAAGAACTGTACATCGACGGCTAGTAGTAGAAACTGTGGTATAAAATCTCTCCGACTCGTGTGTCCTTTTTTTTCATTTATTGCTTGGTCAACCGGTAGATGTAGCTGTGGCCTCCGAGAAGAAAAGAGACGTTGCACTGCACGACCAATGCGGCAAGCATCCGCAAGAGACAGACAGAGAGAGGAAAACGGGGCAGCGATTCTGCAGAGACGTCGGTTGGACGGAGACTTGTGTGCCCTGTAGCAACCAACTTGGAAGCAAGAAATGCCGATGCGGCACGTCGCTGCAGGCAGGGCTGCGAGAACTGGATTCGGAGGCACGAATGACCGGCCTCAAAAGCATCGCTGCGTGCGCTCCGCGTCGCCTCGACGCACGCGACGCTGGAGACCATGACATGGGCTCGTCTCGAGTTCTGCAAATTGCCAAAGGAGAAGAAAGACAGAAATTACTACTCAATGTCACTGACAGGTCATGAAGCGCGTACTAGTACGTGCTGCATCGTTTTGCACTTTTGTCGATTGCATGCTACCGCTGGAGTGCTGGTCACGCGGAAACGTAGAGTTCACAGCATCGCCACTGGTACCCAAGGCCGGAATTTAGAGCACCTCCCCGGCGACCACTATTTTCGTGTCCGGCACCCCTAATTGAACTTGGACCTGTGTTCGACTATTTGATGGGCCGATTCTGCAGCGGTGTCCTCCAATTCGGACCAGCTATATAGTGGACATAGACATAAACACCTTGTGGGCGTAAACACAAAATTTCATTTCAACGATTAGATTTGAATTTAAACTAGGGCAGCAAATGTACAACTAGACTAAAACTATTCTAGACGGTCTCATCGTCGTCGTCGTCATCCTTCTCCTCCTCGTCGTTATCGACCGCCATGTTGGAGGGGCCAGCCTCGGCGTCGTTCTCGACGTAGAACGACAGAGAGCTTGGCGATGGACTCGCCACCTGAGCGAGCCAGCGCCGCTCCGCCCTGCCTGCAGCCTCATCCGGTGCAACTGTGCCTGCTCCGAGCGCTGGCGCACGCGTGGTTCGTTCCGCTGTCGCGCCTCGTCGTCCAGCGCCTTAGCTTCGCGGTACCGACGGAAGGCGTCCTCGACGCGGGCGCGGTGCACGTTGTCCACGACGCTTCGGGCAGCCTGCATCACCTCTCGGCTTGCCTGCGCGGCGTTCAACTCCTCGTGGGCCGCACGATGGGCGGCCATGAACGAGGGAGACTCACCCTTCAACCACGCGACGAGGGTCTGCTGCTCATCGGACGCCGCGTTGGCGTTGAGTTGCTCGTACACCTAGCGCTCGGCGTCTACTAGGACGCGAACATACTCCTCCCTTCGGGCGGTCTCCAGGGATGCCCGAATAGCGGCAGCCTCGGCCGCTGCCTCCGCCTCCTCCAAGCCAGCGCGGACCCGGCGGAACGCCTCCTTGTTGCGCCATGTGGCGAACGAGCTGTAGGCCACGACCTGGTCGGGCCAGAGCGGAGGGTGTTGCTGCTCGGGCTACGCCTCCTCCGGCTGCTCGGGCTCGGCCTCCTCCACCGGCTCGGGCTACTGCTGCTGTGCTGCCTCCTCCTACTGCGGCGGCAGCTCCGGCTCCATTGGATCCACTGGCTCCTCCTTCCATTGGAACTCGTCGTCACTGTTGTCATCGCTGCGGCCATTCTGTGGCGGCGGATTCAGGCCACGACGCGACGACTATTGGGTGAACGTCACCCGGCTGGTATGGAGCCGACGCGGCATGATCTCGGGTGGAGTGGAGATTGGCATAGAGAAGCGAGTGGCAATGGCGAGTGCCAAGTGCAGCGAAGGCTCGATGCCTTTTATAGCCGGCTCTCTAGGCGGGAAACGATGGCGCGGGAAGCGGCGGGAGAGGGCGGGAAGCGGTGGGAGGGCGATGACGCGGCTGTGCACGCGCCGGAACACGTGTCCCGTCGGAGTAAATGGCGGCGATACGTCGCCCGCACTCGCCAGACGAGCTGCTTGGGGAGCCGAGAACATAGTGAAATACTCCATTCTCGATAGAAAATATGTTAGCCATAGGAGCTGGGAATATTTCCTCTGTTCCGGGTATACGAATGGAGATCCTTCCTTGCTGGTTAACTATCATACATGTGGCTCTCAGTATAAAGAAAGCAATATACCTCTCGCTGGTGAGCTGAGCTAGGTTGCTCAAGTCTATTCCAAGTGAGTTGGCGAGGACAGTGATGACTCCTCCAAAGGTGATGGGTCCACAGATCTGGTGTACCTGTCGTACGAGATGAAAAAGGAATCATTGTACCTAAATTAGGTGTGATTTCTATGTCAAGTTGGGCGGATTTTACTTGGATGATCATCTCATCCTTATTGACTCTTCTAAATTTGCCGCGTGTGTGCAAAGTGTTAGCAATAACATAGAAGAAATATCAAATAGTAGGACAATAAATGTTGCCTCCCTTGGGGGCACTAGATGGAATACTAATTTTGGTTAAATAATGACTAGGTTGAGGGTTAAGAAAATAGTTACTAGTACGCGCGCGTTCGTCACTGTTGAAGAAACCGAAGCAGTTGCACCACTCGCTTATTCTCAAATCATATGGTTTGTTCATCAGCTAAAACTTGATCGTCTCTTCAGAGCTTGTTATACCGAGGTAGATATCCACGGTATGCTCAAGTGTGCATAAGAATTCCATTCTCGGCTGACTTGGGGGCACCCGAGAAATCCCCCCCCCCCCCCCCACAATGGGCCTACCAGGTGCAGTCCAACAAGGGGTACCTTAAGGAGGCCTTTGAATAGCTGCGTTCACGCCTAATGATGCGCGTGTAACACACGTTTGTTGGGAGACCCCAAGAGGAAGGTATGAATAGCACAGTAGCAAGTTTCCCTCAAAAAGAAACCAAGGTTGAATCGATCAGTGGGAGGAAGGTGTCACTTCAGAAGGTTGATGCAGCTGAGATGGCACGGCGCACTACCGGTTCAGCAACAACGTGGAACCTACACAACACAAACACTTCACTTTGCCCCAACGAAGCAGCGAGGTTGACAATCTCACCAGTTTTTCTGATAACAAAGAGGTTAAATGTATGGTGTGGAAAACAGTATGAGAACAGTAGCAGCAGTGTAAAAACAATGGAAACAATGTGTGAACAATGGAAACAGTGTGTGTATTATCATTATGAGAAAATGGAATGGGGTCCACAGTTCACTAGAGGTATCTCTCAAAAAAAGATAGCTAACATGCGTGGTGAACAAATTACAGCTGGGAAATTGACACATAAAGAACATGCATGACATAAAGATTACTATGAAATTCATGCAGGCATTACAATAAAATACATAGATCGTCATCCAACTGCACCTATGACTAATAATCCACCCTTCAAATATCATCCGAACAAATGTTGGGTATTAAGTTGCCAGCAACGGATAATCGTAGTAAGCAAAGTGTGTAATTTAAACAATGCAAACGAAGTACACATCGTTCTTTTCTCCCTAATGGCAACAACACATCCTCCATCCGTCACGTTTCTGTCACTCGAGCACAGATGCAAAGGAGGCATGAACCCACTATCGAGCATAAATACTCCCTCTTGGACTCACTAGAATCTACTTGGAAAGAGCATCTACTAACAATGGAGAGAATGCAAGATCATAAATAACATACACACATAACATGTAGCATTACAAATAGGTGATCTCGATCATGTGAGGAAGTTCACGAGATCTAAACATGAGGCATAAGGTGGAGAGTACAACCATCTAGCTACTACTATGGACCCGTAGTCCAGGGATGAACTACTCACGCATCACTCCGGAGGTGGCCATGGTGGTGTAGACCCCTCCGGTGATGAATTCCCCTCTCGGCAGGGTGCCGAGGAGAGCTTCAGAACCCTCCCAATCTCGGGTTGACGATGACGGCGGCCTCGAGTGTTTCTCGGGAGAAAGTGGTATATCTTTAGGGTAGATGTATCAGGAGGAATAAATAGGCGAAAGGGCGATGGATGCCCAAGGTGCCCACACCACCCCAGGCGTGGCCAGGGAGGCGCCACCCTATGGTGTGGCCCCCCCTATGGGCCTCTTAGGGACTCTGTGGAACCTTCGGGAATTCTAAGACTTCCGGGCTTCAAATTTTCCAATTCCGAGAATATTTCCAGAACAACTTTTCTGAAACTAAAAACATCAGAAAACAGGGAACTGGTTCTGTGGCATCTTGTCAATAAATTAGTCCCGACAAATTGTAAAAATGACATAAAGTGTAAGGAAAACATATAGCATATGAGATGAAAACAACATGGAACATCAGAAATTATAGATACGTTTATGACGTATCAACATCCCCAAGCTTAGTTTCTACTCGTCCTCGAGTACGTAAACGATAAAAACACATAATTTCTGAGGTGACATGCTACCAACATAAACTTGATCATCTAAATTGTAAAAGCATAAGCATAGCTAAGATCATAGAACTTAAATACAAGCATGATAAATATAATTCTAAAAATAAAGCATAGAAATCACCTTGTATCATGAGAAGTAACACAAATAAAAGATCATGAATGATAATGCACTCGAAAGCTATACGTTTTGTTTCAAGCATAGAGGAAACATGGCAAACTGATATTTCGCTTGTCCTTAAGAGTGGGGCAAAACATAAATGCCAGGACACCTTCAAAGTTCATGAGGAAGGCTAGAAGAAATAATTTGAGAACAAACAATAACACATCATGAATCAATTAATAATGTTTGTGGGTCAAATGCACATTAAACTCAGAATGGCAACCATGCTCTCTCAATTGTGCATAAAGTTAAAAGATGGAGACTCAATATAAAAGTAAAAGAAAGGCCCTTCGCAGAGGGAAGCAGGGATCACTCATGTGCTAGAGATTTTTATGTTATTAAACAGAGATATAAAAATGGTTGACACTCCTTCCAACTTTTCTTACACAAACCATGGCTAACCAAATCCTCGGGTGCCTGCCAACAATCACATACCATGGAGGAGTGTCTAATTTTTAGAGAGGTGTGTATGCTTATGTCAACCAATGGTAAACAGAAAATACAGTACGTCACAAGCCAACTAGACTTCACAAGAGCAGCTCCCATAGAAGGACGCATCTGGGTAGAAGGTCATCCCTCTTTCTCTTTTATTGACACAATTATGCTTTGACTGATAAATCAGGGACAAAAATATTGAAGAGAATTTATTGTAATTACTTTGGGGTTGGGCACCCCGCTGCCAGCTCTCCAATCAATTGGATAAGCGGATGAAGCCACTAGTCCAGGGTGTGAAAGTCCAATCAACAAGTGAGATAAAGATTCTCTATTTACGTCCTCGTGAGCTAAAACAGGAGCACAAAACAAAAATAATTTTGAAGGTTTTAAAGGTAACACATGAGAAATTTACATTGGAGTGGCAGTTAAATACCACATGTAGGTAGGTATGGTGGACACATTTGACAAACTTTGGTTTTTTGGGAGTTGGATGCACGAGTAGAGCTCAGACTCAGTACATGTGGAGGCTAGCAAAAGACTAGGAGCGACAAATGAAGAGAGCAATAATGGCCATAATCATGCATAGCGACAAAAACATAATTAATCAAAGCATAAGTGGTACTACATGTTCAAAAACTAAATGATCATAGAGGCTATAAGTGACTGGTTCCTAGTCATAAACATGGTGTGAGCATGCGCCAAGTCAACCAAATAAAACATTCAAAGGAGAACACCACAAATTTATGCTTCGAAATGACAAGAACACTCTCAGCTATTTGAGACAAATCATGCTACAAAAATAACCACTAGGCTTTATAATTAAAATAACATCTAGCATGACATGAAAAAGTCTAGCCACAGTATAAAGAAGCTTCTATTTGCACCGTTATAAGCACAAAACTGTACTACTGCTTTCCAACACCAAGCATTTCATAATAAAAAAACTCTCCAAGAGATGCAGAAATGAAACAAGAGAGTACTAAAACAACTCTACTAAAACTAAGAGCTCTAAATAAGAGATACAAGAAAGACAGGAGCTAAATAGAAATTTTGCAGCAGCTAGAAGAAAAACTAAGAATACGAGCATAACAAGTATTCAAATAAAAAGCGACGCGTGTCTCTCTCCAACACAAAGAATACTAGGGTCCAACTATATTATTGCAGCAAGTATAACATAAGAAAACAAATAAAAACAAAATAAAAACAAACAGACGCTCCAAGTAAACTTCATATGATGTGACTGAATAAAAATATAGTTTCACTACAAGTGACCTGATAAATTGTTGATGAAGAAGGGGATGCCTTGGGAATCCCCAAGCTTAGATGCTTGAGTCTTATTAGAATTTTATGGGATGAACCACGAGGGCATCCCAAAGCTTTGACCTTGCACTCTTCTTGATCAGATTATATCACCCTCTTCTCTTGACCCTTGAAAACTTCCTTCAAACCACACTGATGGCTCCCAAGTGCAGGAGATCAATTGTAGTACTTTTCGAATTAGAAAGGTTGTTGAACCCACGAGGAGCAGAAGGAACGGGTAAATAGAATAGCAAAGGAATAATAAAAGCAACAGGTGTTTTTGTGTTTTAATTGTGTAGTGCAAGTAAAGTAAAATGCGGAAAGTAAACTGCAGCAAGTAGTAGGTCTCAATGAGAGACAAAGCCCAATCCTCTAATGCGCAAGAGGACAAGCTCAAGTGTGTGTTTGTGTCTTATATGTGGAAAACGTTCCCGAGGGCTGCATAGATTTAGCTGGCATAGTGATTCATTGCATAACATGTTTGTATATCTTGTCTAGTTTTAATCTTCTTCGGACGGAGCCACAAATAGGAATAGCTAAATAAATAAACTATCACCCCTTATGATGGATCACGTGGCCAATTAAATGACAGCACGAGAATTATTAAGACATGATGTCCCACCATAGCCTTATGCTCTAAGGTCCCCGATACAAGTACCCTCATAATGCAATTCAACGACTCTGTCTCAAGTTCCTGTCACCTAAAGACATTATCACGTCACTACACTACGGTGTTCTCCTATGAGCCCATGTAGGCGAAGTGTTGTACAGTCGACGTTCGTACAACACCATCATAGAATCACATAAAAGATAAATACTAGACCAAATAACAACTCATCTCATGTAACAAATCATTGCCAATTCATCCTATGCCCTCAGGAACATGCGGGAACTACTCACAACATGCAAACATGATCATGTATGGTGACATATGTGGTACAACACAATCTGAAACAATGGATCCACCACCAAATAATGGCAAGTACTCAATCCCAAACATGCAACGGAGTACAATAACACGTATCTAGGATGTAGCAATGATCAAACTATGAGGGGAACAGAGTGGATCACGGTGATGGTGATGGTGGAGATGCAGGTGCTGGTGAGGATGGTCATGGAGATGCCTCCTCCCACGCCAAGGAGGAGATGGGGATGAAGATGGGGATGATTTCCCCCTTCTCCGGAGCTCCGGAGCAGCAGGATATGTCTCCCCCGCGGAGAGTTTCGCCGCCCTGGCGGCTCCGTCTCGTCTCGGGAAAATTAGGGTGTTGGTTTTCGGGGAAGACGGAGTCGTCAGCAAAAAGACCTCGGGGAGGAGGTGATGTGGGCCCATTTGGGGGCCCCACACGCGGCCAGGGAATCTGGCCGCGTGGGCTACCCCCTTTTGGGCCTCCTGCCCCTCCTCCTTTGTGTCTTGTGCCCACGGCCTTTCTCCCGAAGAAAAACTGACAGGGTTTCTTTCCTTCCGCAATTTGGATACCTGTAGCTCCTGAAACATCAAAAACATGCAAACATGTGTTTTCTGACACCCAGAAATTAAATACCAAAAATAGGGACTTTGTAGGAAAGTCCCATAAAATCATCTAAAACATGCAAAACAATGACATAACATTGATAAAACATCCCAATAATGCCTATATGGAGGGTATAAATGATGATATAAAATGCACGTATCAACTCCCCCAAGCTTAAACCTTTGCTCGTCCTCGAGTAAATGAGGACATAGATCATTGATGGCTAGGTTGAGACTCCAAGTGCAGAGTGTGTAGCTAGTGGCAAGCCTTCTTCCCCACGAGGGTGACTCGAGGGTTTATATCGAACTCTTGGGGAGCCAGTATTTCAGCAGTTGTCTTCCAAGCTTCCTCCAGGATCCTGCAAACAAGTAGAGAATTTTGTGCCCTCAACCTCACCAAGTGGTTGTCAAGCACAAGGTGTGAGACTTCTAAATTGCAATGCAAAACTGAAAGTAAATGTGCAATAATTAAATCTACTACTAAATGCAAATGAGAAAATAAATATGCAATGGATTGTTTTTGTATTTTTGTGATGCAAGTGGTGATGGAGATAATGTAAATTCGAATTGGAGATGCAAGTAAAGTAAAGTTCATGTAAAGTAAATTGCAGCAAAGTAACTAGAGTGTTTTCTTATAATTAAAATAGGACCGGGGTTCATGGTTTCACACTTGCATTCTCTCAAATAAAGTGGTAGACGGTGGACATAAAGAATTACATGTGAGATTACAATAACATGTTTAACATTGAGTACTTTCATATGGGCATCACGTTCTAGCATAGAGATCTCTACGGTCATATTAATCCCTCTTATACTCCACCAAGATGCGAAATAAATCATAACACCTCGATAATTAAGGAAAAACCAGAGTATAGCTTTAAGCAATGTGACATGAAGTTGAAGTAAAAACTTGCTAGATCTAGTCATGGAGATTGATTAGTGTCACTTCAAATCCCCGGTAACAAGGTACTCCTTTTTATCCCTATTGAGGTAACTAAGAAAGGTTAAACAAAACCTAAGTGGATCGCTGAACTTCTGTCACTTTCACAGCACTAGCCACCCCCCGTTACTCCAACTAATGCACCCATCACCACACACACGCTCTCAAGAACTAGATTGATAAAAGCTAGCAAATAAGAACGGGGTACATAAGATACATCTACTCAAATAACTCAAGAGAAACAATTGCAATCTCAGATTCAATAACTCATAGAAAAGATCCACCACATAGGAATTACAACGGTGCCCGTAATCATGTGAGGCAGCTCATACAGATCTAATTAGTGAAGCACATAGAAAGAGATACAAGTGCTACTTCCACAAACCCATAGCCCTGGGGTGGATGTAACATCCCAAGTATGAAAACACCCTTAGAATGCTTGCTCCTTGTTTAATTTCAGTTGCATCTTTCCATCATTAGCATTGAACTTGTTTTCCATTTGAATTTCAAATCAAATTTCAAACCATTATGTTTCACACTTGGTCTGTTACAACCTTTCCAAATAAAACATTCAAATCAAACCATTTACTTTGATTCCAATAAACTTAAATTTTCATATAATTAACTTGCTTAATTTTCAATATTTCAATTATTGCAAAAATTCAATCAAATTCATTTAAATTTCAAACAGCAGCAAAATTTAAATTTTGGAAAATAAAAGTTTGCACAACTGGGCTTTTGCAATAAAGAACTTACAAAAATTTATCACCAAATTTTTTGAAATCCCAAAACCCCTTCTTTTCTTCTCTTTTCTTTTCTGCAAAAAAAAGAGAGAAAAAGAAATAAAAAAAATAAAAAACGGGCTGGGGGAGGCAGACCAGGCCAGCCAGCTGGGCCAGCCCAGCCCACCTACCACCCCAGCGCGCAGCGCACGCAGCCCGCTCGGCCTTTCTTCCTCCTCCGTACGCCGCTGACGCAAGCAGGGCGCACCACCGCACCTCCCCCCTCTCCACCTGCTCCCCTCTCCCCTTTTTCTACTCCCCGAGACCCCCAAACCCTAGCCAGTGCCTCCCTCTTCCTCCCTGCCGCCGCCATTCTTTTCCTCCCTCTCGGATTCCCTCTCCTCCCCTGGTTTTCTTCTCTGAAATTTCTGAACTTCCTCCATGGCCGAAGTTTGAAGGTGGCGTGGTAGTCGCTGTGGGCGTCGTCGGGGGCTCTCCTCGGCGGGAACGGGGCCGCGCCACTTCCGTCAACCTCCACGCCACCCGGGACGGCCACGAAGGGCATCAGATCATCATCGACGAGCTCCTCCTTGCCACGGTCACCGCCACCTCACCGAGCCGTCCTTCTCCTCCTCTATTCCCCGGTGAGCACCCCTCCGTTTCCCCTCCTGTTCTTCCCCGCTGCACGCCTCGCGCGCACCAGCCGCAGCAGCGCAGCATCGCTGCAGATCATCGTCGTTCGCCATCCTTCGTCGAACGACAAGTTCAGAAAGAATGAATTTTTTCGTTCAGTTCAGTTAACTGACGAAGCAGCATCTCAAAACCCCCTCGCCCTCTCCTCTGTCACGATCGCAGCAGCAGCTCAGTGGCACACGCACCGCGCACGCGCACCCGAGGGCGAGGGTTCGAGTTCCCCCCTCGCGGGATTAATCCCACCTTTTTTCGGCTTGCCACGCGCGCAAGCGGGCCCCACCTGTCATTGACAGTGGAGGCCACGCACGCACACACCCACGCGCCACGCAGGCGCCAGCAGGGCGCTCGCCCACTGCCAGTGACCCAGGGCTGCTCTGCCCTGCGTAGCAAAGTTCTAGGGCCCTTTCTGAAAACTTATTTTGCACCTAAGCCCCTGGAATAAGTTTAAGACTTTTAAAATTGCAGTATAGCCCCTGTTTTTCAAATTCAAATAACTTTTGCATATTAAATCCAAATCTAATAAATAAAATATGTATTCTATTCAAAATTTCCTAAACTTTTCAAATATGCAATCTGTTTACTGTTTTGAATAACAAAAAATAATATTATTTTCTGTACCTTATTTAATTCATTTAAAATTGTTCAAAACATAACTAATTCAAATTAAACTCATATTTAATTTGCAAAATATGTTTTCAAACCAGAAAAATGTAATCTTTTCAAATATGAATTTCATTTCATGTTTGGAACAAATAAAAATTCAAATAATATTATACTTGAATTAAATTCATTTAAATCTTGTTTAAACTTGTTTAATTCATAACTAATTCATTTTAATTCCAAATTCAACAAATCAAATATGTTTTCCATCCCATTTTTCATGAGCTATGCAAATATCAACTTTGTGTTCTGTTTTAAATAAATTAAATTGCTGAAAACAACTGTTTCTTAGTTAATGCATTTAAAATTGTCAAATTAATAACTTGCTCATTTAAATCCATTTTCAACAAATGAAATATGTATTCCATCTAAAATTTTGTGTTCTTTCCAAATATGAATTTTGTTATCTGTTTTGAACAATTGAAATGGGTGAAAACAATAAATGTTTGTGTAACTCATTTGAGAAGCCAAATTTCATAACTTAATAAATAAAATTCCAAACTTGGTAAACAACATATCAAATTGAGGCTATTGTTGTTTTCTTATTGTTTTCATCATCCATGCATCATTCTAATCAACTTTCACATGATGGTTATTGGTAGATCACTTAATTCAACTTTAATTCATGAGCTTTCTATATGCAACCCAAATTGCATATGGGCCCATTTAAATATGTTTACCATGTCAACTAGCTTATCTTTGATGCATCAATTAAATTGTCATGCATCATCCCATGTTTGTGCATTATGCCATGTTATTGATTGTTTGTCCCTCTTCGTTGTTTGTTTGCTTCTTCCCGAATAGACAACGACGTTGAGACAGACGAGGTTTACGACACTACTTCAGAGGAGTTAGCCCAGTACCAGGCTACTGAGTTTGCAGGCAAGTATTCACTCACATGAACCATTGTGTCCTTTCCACACTGGATACCGATACTTTCCGTTGTCTATTCTGCTAGCCTTAAGATTCGTTGCTTGTGTTCCGATCCTACCACATGATATCCTGTAACCCTGATATAGCCTATCCTCCACACCTATAACCCCGTTTCTTGTTGCCCGTGTCTTACTAGCATGCTTAGGGTTGTTTATGCTCGAGTCTGATGTCCGTTATTTCTGTTACCATATTTACTATGTTCTGGGGGCTCGATGTTTAAACAACAACCTGTTAATGTTTGAGGTAATGCTAATTTGATGATAAGGCACCGGCAGGAGGCCGGGTATGGTTTTGAGGCCTGCTAGTGTCGAACTCAGGAAAAGTTCTTGTCCTCTAGATCCATGATGAGCGCGCTAACCGCATGTGGGAAGCGTGTATGGGCGCCCCCCTCAACTTTGATTCGATTCACATCTCGTCCAAATCGCCTCATTTAGTTCGGGTTTTCCATTTGCCGCATGCATATGCAGGTGCGAACCCTTGGCGCCAGGGTGGTAACTTTTGTAGTCGGCATTTAGGGAGACACGTTCTTAGAGTGCTATGAGGGTCCCCTTTTCTTCGTGGGGCTTGATTAGCCGTGCGCTCAATTGCACGGGGTTCTTTGGGCTTGATGCGAAGAAGAGTTGGGTTGTGTTGAGTGGCCTGCTTGGTGGGTTTGATCCCCGCCTGGCGGGTTATTCTTACGTGTACGGCCAAATTGGTGCATCCCTGCAGGGTTAAATCTTCTCGAGAAGCCGTGTTGTCCGCGGTTATGGATGACTTGGTGATAAGGCTGGCTAACAAGGATTAGACAACTTACACCTAATTAATAATATTTGACTAGTAATAGGCTTATTGACACATTAACTTGAACCTTCATTAATCCAACTGTGTGGTTTATCCTCGGATTGCTTCTTTGGATAAGGGGCGAGATCCAGGATGGGTTTGTTTGAGGTTAGTCGTAGTTGGTTCCGATGCGCTATCTTATCCCTTTCTTTTAGCCGGATGTTGTAGCGTGTCTCTGTAGTTGGTTAGGGCAGCCCGCTGTTGCACCTTTGTATCACATATCTTCCGTTGAACCCAAAGCATCTGTACTTGGTGTTGTCGGGTACACTTTGGTATCTTGTGCGTCTTGCTTGCCAGTACTCGTCTGTACTGACCCCTTTGGGGCTGCGTGTTCTGCAGACTACGTTTCCGAGGATCCCCATGGTGGCTACTACGTGGAGTATGACGAGGCTGCTGACGAGTAGATAGCGGACCCGGGCAGGATCCGAGACTCGTGGATGGGCTCCGTTCTTTCGTTTCCAGCCTCTTAGGCCTATTTGGATCTTGTCTGTACTCAGACACTTTGGATGCTTCCGCTGTGATGTAATGATGACTTGTTGGGACATGTGTCCTCTGCATGACTGTATTTGCTATCTCTGCTCTAGTGAGAGCTTTTGCCACTTATTTCTATTTCTTTGTGTCTTAGAGATTTGTTGTGATATCGCTTGTTCAAATGTCGTTGACGTACCATGTGTGTATGTTATGAAGTACGTCAATGGAAGTATTCGGATTTCTATTGGATGTTTTCACAGACGATGAATAGTAGAGGATGGTTGTCACACGTTTACGTGTTTGCCTACTCATATTGAGATGCGGGTGCAGGTAGGCCCCGTAAGCCATTTATCTATTGTTTAGCGGGCTGTGAGTATCCTCTAAAAGTCCGGGTGCGACAAATGGTATCAGAGCCTGTCTGCCTGTAGGATCCCTTTTACTGGTCGCAGTTGAGTCTAGAAACTATTTTGTAGCTATATAGGAAAAATGAAACGTGAGAGTAGGAATTCTGTTCTTTTATTTCTTTCCCCACCCACCCTCCCTTTTTCTGGTACCTCGGGAGTGTTTGGTCTCGTGTTTCCCAAATGTTGCTTCGATATCATGTCCTTCTCAAGATCCTTTTCGTCCGTTGGGACCTTGTTGTTGCTTGCCACTTCAGTTTTTCTACCGGAGTCTAATCAAAGCTTCCCCGATGATCTGCAGATGGATCTCAGGTTCGACCCGCAGGTGGTTCGTATGATTCGTTGCGAGAGCACTGCCGGTTATCCGGAGATGCTGAGAGACATGGTCACTTTTCTGGGGTTCCGTTGGGCACCAGAGTACCAGGTCTACGAGCAGCAGCGAGAGTTTGAGCAGACCTACTAGCAGGCTATCCTCTACATTCTGTCAGATGATGGCATGAGCGTAGTTCACCGCTACGAGGCAGTGGGTTCCACAGTGGATATGGCTGTGCAGCAGGCAGCTTATGTGAGCCTCACCGTCCTTCGTGCTGACTACTGGGGATTTGACGATTCTATCTATCGCCACATCCCCCGTGGTTACATCACTTAGGAGGGAGCTCACTTCACTCTCTATGACAACTTGGATGTTTACGAGCATGATAACTCCATGCTGCACACCACCGCTCAGTTTGTGAGACACAGTGACGCAGTTGCCCGCACACTATCTCAGGAGTTGGCTTCAGTCAGAGAGCAGCTTTACCTTGCTTTGACTCGTCTGGCGACTTACACCACAGACTTTGTTGGAGACGAGCGCTTTGCACGTTTCGATCAGCCAGTTGGGCGTCGTCTGCCAGATGCTGGAGGTTACGAGCCGATCAGAGGTCCACTCCTTAACCTTGGTGCTGGTTACACTGAGATTCCCCGCTTTGGAGCACAGGGAGTCGACGCTATGTACTTCACCACGCCTAGAGTCGGTCTCAGACCACGTCAGATCTACGTGGATCGTCGTTCCACCTACTTTCGTGGGCGTGCTCCTCACCGTACCTCTCGCCGTATTCCTCGCCGCCGTCCTGCGTGATGAGCATGGGAGTACCGATGTATCCATTCTTAGCTATGTTTAGTTATCCTTTGGCATTCAAACCATTTATGGTGTATTGGATATTCTGATGTATTTGAACATGTGATGGTGAACCTTGTGGTTGTCTATTCATGCGACGGAATAATCTCTCTTTCGGTTGCCAAGTCTATCCTTTTCTATTGTTGTGCTACAATGCATTTTCATTCAGGATGCCGCCAACAAGGAACAACACGCCTGAGCCACCGCCAATTACGGAGCTGTTGACTCAGATGACCCAAGTCATGACACAGATGCCTCAGTTTCAAGCTAATCAGCACATCAACCAGACAGCTCCACGAGTCAACATCAAGGAGTTTCTCAGTCTGGGCTCAAGAGCTTTCGTGGCCACACGCGAGCCTCTGGACGCTGATGAGTGGATCCGTGAGATAGCCAAGGCTCTGGAGATTGCACACGTAGCTGAAGAAGACAAGGTCAAGTATGCCTCCTATCTGCTGAAGGGTCAAGCAGCTTCTTGGTGGGAAAACTTCCAGGCCATGAGAACTGGGATGCCAGTCACGTGGGATCGTTTCAAGGAAGCCTTCCTGAAGCACCACATTCCAGATGGTCTCATGGAAAGAATGCGTGAAGAGTTTTGCTCACTCAAGCAGGGCAAGTTGGACGTCATCGGGTATCAGAGTGAGTTCAATCGCCTCGCTCGGTACGCTGGAGATGAGGTGTCCACTGAAGCTAAGAAGATGGCAAGGTTCCACAGAGGCTTTAACCCGGAACTCAAGTATGCCCTCACCAATGTCAAGGCCAACATCTTCGAGGATCTCGTTAACACCGCGCTCAATGAAGAAAATGGGCGCAAGGCGTTCGAGGAGTCTCGCAAGCACTCGCGTGAGGGTGGTTCCTCCTCCAACATGACCACCCCTCCGCAGAAGCGCCGCATCTGGGTACCAAATGGTGCTGTCACTCGGGCTCCATACGCCCAAACTTCTCCAGGATTCTCTCCCCGCCCACCCAACCCTGCTCAGCTGAATGATCCAAGGGCTTCGATGGGGCAGCCAAGGCCAGGGCCTCCTCGTGTCGTCACATGCTACAAGTGCAAGCAGACGGGACACTACGCCGACAAGTGCACGCAAAGGCAGCTACCACCACCACCACCTCGTCCTAACACAAACCAGGCAATGCTGCACGCTCCCCGCCTAAGGCCTTCAACTCCAACAACAGGCCTGTCGGGAGGACCGCAAGGGTGAATCATGTCAAGATCGACAAAGCTGAGGAAGCTCCTGACGTCGTTCTCGGTACATTTCCCGTAAACTCTATTCCAGCTAAAGTGTTGTTTGATACCGGAGCATCACATTCTTTTGTGTCAAAGACCTTTGCCACAACAAATAACCTAATTGTGGTTCCACTAAGCAATCAGATCACTGTTCACTCCCCGGGATCTCAAATGTTGACTTCCAAGATAAGTAAGGACAATCAAATCCTAATTGGAGGTCACATATTCCTTGCTTCTCTCATGTTGCTGGGAAATTCTGACATTGATGTCATTCTTGGTATGGATTGGCTGAAGGCCAATAAAGCAAGAATTGAATGTGCTCAAAAGTCAATAACTCTGTCCCACCCTTCTGGCCAGATAATCTATTCTCCACATGAATCAAGTTCCTTTCAGCTATGCACCCTCGATGCAAAACCTCTACCTTCACTTGAAAATGTTCCGGTGGTTTGCAAATTCCCTGACATCTTTCCAGAAGAGTTGCCAGGAATGCCTCCGGACAGAGCTGTTGAGTTCGTGATCGAACTTGAACCAGGTACTGCTCCAATCTCTAAGCATCCCTACAAGATAGGAACTCCCGAGCTGAAGTTGTTGAAGGAACAAATTGATATGTACATGGAAAAAGGTTACATTCAACCTAGTTCCTCGGCTTGGGGATGCCCGATTCTTTTCGTTGCGAAGAAGGATCAAACAAAGATACTCGTTGTTGACTATCGTCCTCTTAACGAGAAAACCATCAAAAACAAGTATCCAATTCCTCGTATCGATGATCTTTTTTATCAACTTGCTGGAGCCTCAATATTCTCCAAGTTGGACTTGAGAATGGGTTACCATCAAATAAAGATCAGAAAAGAGGATATTCCAAAGACCGCTTTCACCACTCGCTACGGTCTATATGAATTCACCGTCATGTCCTTTGGTCTCACCAATGCACAGGCGACCTTCTCTCGACTCATGAATTCTGTCTTCCATGAATACCTTGACAAGTTCGTTGTGGTATATCTTGATGACATTCTTGTCTACTCCAAATCCGAGGAAGAGCATGAAGAACATCTTCGTCTCACTCTCATGAAGCTTCACGCAAATCGCCTCTATGCCAAATTCTCCAAATGTGAGTTTTGGATTTCCGAAGTCGTTTATCTTGGTCATGTCATCTCTGCCAAGGGCATAGCCATTGATCCAGAAAAGGTTAAAGCAATTGTTGATTGGAAACCTCCAAAGACGGTGAAGCAAGTAAGAAGTTTTCTTTGCTTGGCTAGCTATTGCCGTCGTTTCGTCCCAAACTTCTCCAAGATTGCCAAACCTCTCACTGACCTCACAAAGAAGGACAAGAAGTTCGTCTGGTCTCCACAATGTGATGAAAGTTTCAATCTCCTGAAGACTAAACTCACTTCTACACCAGTTCTGGTTGGCCCAGATCCTTCCAAACCTTTCCAAATATTTTGTGATGCTTCTCTCCAAGGTCTAGGTGCAGTTCTAATGCAAGAACGTCAAGTGGTGGCTTATGCTTCACGTCAGTTGAACACACATGAGCTCAATTATCCCACTCATGACCTTGAACTCGCAGCAGTTGTGTTTGCCCTCAAGAAATGGAGACAATACTTGTTGGGTAATCGCACTGAAATCTTTTCCGATCATAAGAGTCTGAAGTACATCTTCACTCAACCAGATCTAAACCTCAGACAAAGGAGATGGATTGAAAAGATCAAAGACTTTGATCTTACCATTTCTTACACTCCAGGCAAGGCTAATGTTATGGCCGATGCTCTCAGTCGCAATTGTATTGCAATAATCTCATGATCATGGAAAGCCAACCTCCTCTTCATGAAGAATTCCAGAAGCTCAACCTTGGTCTTGTTCCTCAAGGCTATCTTGCAAACTTGACAGCCAGTCCAACTCTCGAGGACAAGATTCGTTCTAAACAACTTCGTGATACTGAAATCAAGAAGATTGTAGAGCACATCAAAGCAGGCAATGAGAAATTTGAGTGCTTCTCAATTGATGACAAGGGAACTGTGTTCTTCGAAGGACGCATTGCAGTTCCTCAAATTCAAAGTCTCAAAGATGTCATTCTCAAGGAGGCTCATGAAACTCCTCTCTCCATACACCCTGGAAGTACAAAGATGTACCAGGATCTCAAGACACTGTATTGGTGGCCTAGCATGAAACGTGAAATTGCTGAATACGTTTCTGAATGCGACGTTTGTCAACGTGTCAAGGCAGTTCATCAGAAAACAGCCGGTCTTCTCCAACCTCTAAAAATCCCTGAATGGAAGTGGGACATGATTGAAATGGACTTTGTCACTGGTTTCCCAAAATCCAAGAGGGGCAACGATGCAATCTTCGTTGTCATTGATGGACTCACTAAAGTCGCTCACTTCTTTCCTGTCAAAGAGACAATCTCAGCTAGTCAGTTAGCAGAGCTCTACACAGCAAAGATTGTTCCTCTTCATGGTGTTCCATTGGAAATAAGCTCAGACCGTGGAAGCATCTTCACTTCTCATTTCTGGAAAAGTTTTCAAGAAGCCTTGGGCACCAAGCTTCTGTTCAGCACAGTCTACCATCCTCAGTCTCAAGGGCAAGTCGAAAGAGTCAATCAGATTCTCGAGGATATGCTCAGAGCATGTGGTCTCTCTTTTGGCATGAAATGGGAGGAGTGTCTTCCATATGCTGAATTCTCCTACAGCAACAGCTTCCAGGCAAGCCTAGGCATGGCACCATTTGAGGCTCTCTATGGCCGCAGATGCAGGAGTCCAATCAATTGGTCTGGAGCTGGTGAACGTTCACTCTTAGGCCCTGACATTGTTAACGAGGCCGAAGAGAAAGTTCGCATCATTCGTGACAATCTGAGGATTGCTCAGTCTCGTCAAAAAAGCTACTATGACAGCAAACACAGGGACATGGTCTATGCAGCTGGAGACAAAGCATATCTCCGTGTAACTCCCCTCAGAGGGACTCATCGTTTTGGTGTCAAAGGAAAGCTTGCAACAAGATATATTGGTCTTTCAACATTCTCTCAAGGCGTGCAGAAAATGCCTATCGTCTTGAACTTCCAGAAAAGCTATCCAAGGTGCACGATGTGTTTCACGTGTCACAGCTCAAGAGATGCTTCAAAGATCCAGGTCGTGTAGTTGATCATGATTCCATTGAACTGCAAGAAGATCTCTCTTATGAGGAGCACCCTATTCGCATTCTCGATGAGACCGAGCGCAAAACTCGCAACAAGAGCACCAAGTTCTTAAAAGTGCAGTGGTCCAATCATTCCGATAAAGAGGCAACGTGGGAGACCGAAGAGGATCTTCGCAAGAAGTATCCGGACCTTTTCTCTTCTCAGTAGGAATCTCGGGGCGCGATTCCTTCAAGGGGGGCGTTTTGTAACATCCCAAGTATGAAAATACCCTTAGAATGCTTGCTCCTTGTTTAATTTCAGTTGCATCTTTCCATCATTAGCATTGAACTTGTTTTCCATTTTAATTTCAAATCAAATTTCAAACCATTATATTTCACACTTGGTCTGTTACAACCTTTCCAAATAAAACATTCAAATCAAACCATTTACTTTGATTCCAATAAACTTAAATTTTCATATAATTAACTTGCTTAATTTTCAATATTTCAATTATTGCAAAAATTCAATCAAATTCATTTAAATTTCAAACAGCAGCAAAATTTAAAATTTTGGAAAATAAAAGTTTGCACAACTGGGCTTTTGCAATAAAGAACTTATAAAAATTTATCACCAAAATTTTTGAAATCCCAAAACCCCTTCTTTTCTTCTCTTTTCTTTTCTGCAAAAAAAAAGAGAGAAAAAGAAATAAAAAAAATAAAAAACGGGCTGGGGGAGGCAGACCAGGCGAGCCAGCTGGGCCAGCCCAGCCCACCTACCACCCCAGCGCGCAGCGCACGCAGCCCGCTCGGCCTTTCTTCCTCCTCCGTACGCCGCTGACGCAAGCAGGGCGCACCACCGCACCTCCCCCCTCTCCACCTGCTCCCCTCTCCCCTTTTTCTACTCCCCGAGACCCCCAAACCCTAGCCAGTGCCTCCCTCTTCCTCCCTGCCGCCGCCATTCTTTTCCTCCCTCTCGGATTCCCTCTCCTCCCCTGGTTTTCTTCTCTGAAATTTCTGAACTTCCTCCATGGCCGAAGTTTGAAGGTGGCGTGGTAGTCGCTGTGGGCGTCGTCAGGGGCTCTCCTCGGCGGGAACGGGTCCGCGCCACTTCCGTCAACCTCCACGCCACCCGGGACGGCCACGAAGGGCATCAGATTGTCGTCGACGAGCTCCTCCTCGCCACGGTCACCGCCACCTCACCGAGCCGTCCTTCTCCTCCTCTATTCCCCGGTGAGCACCCCTCCGTTTCCCCTCCTGTTCTTCCCCGCTGCACATCGCACACCGCTGCACGCTGAAAGCTCATGATCCCTCTAGTGATTTTGGTGATGATGATAACACGGATATATCCTATCTAACAATGATTGTTTAGACTGTGCAGCTATTATCTCAGGTGATTATCTCTATATACACATCAGAAGATCAAAGAGAAGCTCTCTATTGTGGAATTTCAGCCACCGGATTTTTCAGTTTAAAGGGCGGAAATTCCGGTACTTAAGGGGCGGATTATCCGGTCCTCTCACCGGAAATTTCCGGCCTCCTATTCTGCTTCCACGAAAACGACTAAGTGTTTGTCTGCCCGCGCACAGAAGCCAGGGCGGAAATTTGCCCCGGAAATTTCCGGGCCAAAAATCCGGCCTTCAAGGACTTAGCAGAAATTGGACTACTTCATGATTGCCCGCGCACAGAGATGGGGGCGGAGATTCAGTCCGGAAATTTCCGGGCCCGGACATTTCAATTATCCGCCCCCCGGATATTTCAATATTCCGGGCATCGAGGTCCTTAGCCATTTTTCCATCATAAGCAGATGCCCGCGCACAGAAGGTGGGGCGGAAATTTGCCCCGGAAATTTCCGGAGCAAATCTCCGGCCCTTGGTCCTTAGCAGTTTGTCATCAACATGTTGATGCCTGCGCACAGGGATGGGGGCGGAGTATTGGGGCGGAAATTTCCGCCCCCGGATATTTCAATTATCCGCCCCCCGGAGTTTTCAAATATCCGGCCAACTCACACCAGAATATTCCGGCCTTTACCTCGGAAAATTCCGGTCCCGCAGGACTGCAACGGTCAGAATTTGGAGGAGCCTATAAATAGCTGTCTTCTTCCTCTAGATAGGTAGCTCGTCCATTCCTCTCTCTCCTCCATTGTTGTAGAGCTCAAAACGCCCCGATCTCCCTCCTCCTCCAACCAAACTCGATGCCCTTCAAGGATCTCATGGAGGAGGACTAGATCTACCTTTCCACCAAGCCAAAACGTGTGTACCCACACCACAACTCTTGGGATCTTGTAATCTCTTGGTTGCTTTGTCATCCAAGGGAAACCCTAGTGCTTGTAGCTTCCACCTTGTAGCAAGAAGCTTCGATTGTTGAGAGCCTCCATCTCACTTGTGGAGTAGCCTCAACCCCTTGTAAAGGTTTGGTCAACGCCTTCAAGTCGACCTCATAGTGGAAACGAGAATCTCCCTCATCGGAGAAGCTCAAGGAGAACAAGGTGTGCACATCCGTGCTATTGAGGAGCGCCTAGGTGGCTCCCCACCTCTCCAACGTAGACGTACTTCTTTTAAGAAGGAACTACGGGAAACATATCCTTGTCTCCGTGTTTTCACTTGTTGTTATCTTGTACCGTTCCTTTATTTCCGCTGCTACTTGCTTCGTATCACCTAGGATACTCACTTAGTTGCACATTTAGGTAATCAAGCATTTACTTTCTTAAAAGCCCCATTAAAAGTGAAAAAGATTTAAAATTTGTAGGTCACCTATTCACCCCCCCTCTAGTTGACCATATTGCACTTTCAATTGGTATCAGAGCCTCGGCTCTTTTATCGGGCTTAACCGCCTAAGAGTAATCATGGTCAACGAGGATGTTCCCGAATCTTCTAAGGAGGAGCTCTCCAAAATGGACGACACTATAGCCAACCTAGAGACAACGGTTTGTACCATTCAAACCCAATTGTCCAAGGTTAGCTCTAGTGTGGGCTCAGAGGTTTCCTCCATCAAGAAGATGTTGGAGAACATGATGGGTAGAACCAAGGAGCCGTCTCACTCTCCCCATGTCACCGATGAGGATAGTTCGGATGAGGAAACAAATCCGGATATTTCCGAAATCGAAGAGAACATTGCGAAAGCTAAGGCTAAAGCCGCACAAAAGGCTAAAGCCAAAGCTAAGGAGAGTGACGGTGGCTCCAAGTCTCAAACGGCTAATGGTTCGGGGTCCAATTCAAAAGTTCCACCACCACAAAACTATGATTCAATCCACCCAATCGTCTCCATGCCACACATCCTTAATGTTGGAGTTCCACCCATCCTTAACACTAACGAATTTTCCTCTTAGAAGTTTGAAATGGAATCTCACATTTCAGGATCGTGTACGGCATTATGGAGAAGCGTGATCCATGGATTTCATCCTCATGACCCAAGCAACTTGACTCCAAGGGAGGATGTTGAATCTCAACTCAACAAAACTGCTCTTGTTATTATCCAGAAGGCTCTCCCAAGGGAGCATCTCACTCACATTCGCGGTTGCAAGACCGCCAAGGAAGCTTGGGACAAACTTGATACCTTGTTTCAAGGAAATGCTAGTATTCAGTCCTCCAAGTATGATGTGGCCATTGACAACTCCGAAACTTCGTTATGCAAGAGGATGAGACTCCTGAAGAGCTCTATAGACGAGTTGTCACTCTCGCCAATCAACTGAGAGACTTTGGCAAGGAAGAGATCACTGATGAATGGATAAAGAGGAAGTTTGTCAAGGCTATCACACCCTTCGAGAAGAATCTCGCCACTAGCATCCGGACAAGAGCGGACTACAATACTCTCAACTCCATTGGTGTTCTTAGTGAGTTCATCGCAATCTCTCTCTCACACAAGAGTGCGGATGATGCTCTAGCTCGCTCTAGAGGGATAGGAAAGTCTCCCAACCTTGCATTGAAGTCAAAGGCAATGGCTCGAGTTGATGAAAGTGAAGAAGATGATGATGATGAGGAAGACTATGAAGATACTTACACAGGAGCTCACAAGTGCATTGCCCTTGCTATGCATGGATATTGGAAGAGATGGGAAGCTCACAAGACCGGATCTCCAAGGCCTCCACGAAACAAGAACTACAAGAAGAAGGGGGAGCGACCAAGGACATGCTATAATTGTGGTAGCGCTAACCACTTCGTGAAGGAGTGCCCCTTTGAGCCAAGAGAAGAAAACGAAGGCAAGCTCATTCGCAAGAACAAGACCAAGCCTCCTCAAAACAAGAACTTTGCAAGGAAGGTGCCAAGAGCTCTCTACGTTCAAGAAGGGGCGGTTCTTGAGACTTACATCTCCGGAGATGAAGGAGAAGATGAGGTAGTTGGAGTTGCTCACATCGCCAAGGCCACCGCATCATCACCTTCGATCTCTCTATTCGAATCCCCCAATGAGAATGTGGCTACCCGATCTACATGTCTTATGGCAAAAGCCACCTCGGTATGCTCTCCCAACTCCAAGACCATTGTCACTAACCCTCCTTCGTTATTGGATTGTGTTGAAAATGCTTGTGAGGAGGATAGTGAGTCTAATGAGTTAAGCATATGGCTATCTAGCCTTAAGGGTGAAACTAAGGAAAAGGTGAACTCCCTTTTGAGGCAACTTGATGAGGCTAACTCTCTTGTTGATGAAAAGGAGGAGATCATCATGACCTTAGAAAGCCATGGAGGTCACACTTGCAATGAGCAAGAGCTTGAAAAAGCCCTTGATAATGAGCGTTCCATTCGTGCCTCACTTGAGGAGAAATTGTCTTGTCTTGAAGAAAACTTTGCCATAAGTGTCTCTAAGCTTAGGAAGGAAAATGCTCAATCTCTTGCCTTAATTAAAACTCTTGAGCATGAAGAATTGAAACTAGGAATTGCTCACGAGGAACTTGGTACTCGTTATGAAAAACTTGAAAAGGAGTTCATGTCTCTTAAGGAAATTCATGACAAGTTAACCAAATCTCGTGACAATCTTCTAGCTCAACAATCAAACAAGCAAGTTGTATCCACTTCAATTTCTAGCTTGAATGTCTTGTCTAGCAATGTTTGTAGTACAACTAATCTTGTAGGAAATGAGAAGAGTTCCCATGAGATTGCTTCTCAACGTGCCAACAATGGAAAGGAGGGACTTGGCTACATAGCCAAGTCAAAGAAGAAGTACAAGAAGAAGAACAAGAAGAGAGTCACCTCCTCCTCACAAGAAGTAAGATTTGTGAAAGAGGGAGAGGTGACCAAAGGGAAGGAGACCAACACCATTGTGGGTGGTGAGACCTCTAGGGGGAGCACCACTCACAATAACTTTGCCGGGAAATATAATCCATCTTATGTTCTTATGAAGTCTAGAGATGGTCATGTATATGCTAAATATGTTGGTACTTCTTATGGTGACGATTATCATTGGAGTATTTGGGTTCCTAAGACCCTTGTCGCTAACATGAGAGGACCCATTCAAAGATGGGTCCCTAAATCAAGCAACTAATCTATTGTAGGGAAGTGCTTCCGGTTCGAGCAAATGGACGGTGGATAGTGGTGCATCCCAACATATGACCGGAAGCAATGACGCAATGAGTGATATTCATCCTCCATTACCTCATCTCAATTGCGTTACTATTGGTGACAACTCCGAACTAAAGGTATTGGGACGAGGCAAGGTAGCAATCTCAAATGACTTGTCAATTGAGAATGTTCTTCTTGTTGAGTCCCTTGGCTACAATCTCATCTCGGTTCTTCAACTTGCTAAAAGTGGTTTTACCTCTTTCTTTAATAAGGAGAATGTGATTGTCACTTGGGAAACGACTCTTAAAGTAGCCTTTGTTGGGCATGTCGAGAACGGCATGTATGTAGTGGACTTCTCCAAAGGAGACACGTGTGCCGCGACATGCCTAATGGCTAAAGTTGATGTGGGTTGGCTATGGCATCGCCGGTTAGCCCACACCAATATGAGGACGTTGCATGACCTTCAAAGTGGCAATCACGTTCTAGGACTAACAAATGCTAAGTTTGCCAAAGATCGTGTGTGTAGCTCTTGCGTTCTAGGAAAGCAACATGGAGAAGCATATCCCACCAAGACGAACATCACTACATCAAGAATCCTCGAGCTCATTCACTTGGACCTTTTTGGTCCTCTATCATATAATAGTCTTGGAGGCAAGAAGTATTGCTTGGTGATTGTGGATGATTACTCACGATATTGTTGGGTGTACTTCTTCAAGAGAAAGAGTGAGACTCAAAAGCGGGTCATCGAGTTCATCACTTTGGTGGAAAGACAACATAATACAAGCATCATGGCTATCCGAAGTGATAATGGCTCCGAGTTCAAGAACTACACCGTTGAGGGATTTCTTAGTGAGGAAGGCATTGCTCATCAATATTCCACTCCCTACACTCCTCAACAAAATGGTGTGGCGGAGAGAAAGAATCGGACTCTTATGGATGCGGCTCGTACCATGATTGCGGAGTTCTCTTCTCCTTATAACTTTTGGGCCGAGGCCGTCTCCACCGCTTGTCATGCTAGCAACCGATTATATCTCCGCAAGATTTTGAACAAGACCCCCTATGAGATTCTCACGGGCAAGAAGCCGGACGTTTCATACTTCAAGGTCTTTGGATGCAAATGCTTCATTCGCAAAAGAGGGAAACGCTTGTCAAAGTTCGAGACTAAATCCTATGAGGGTATCTTTGTTGGTTATGCCACAAACTCGCACGCCTATAGAGTCTACAACAAATCCACCGGACAAGTTGAAGAAGCTATAGACGTGGTGTTCGATGAGGATAATGGGTCCCAAGGGGGCCGTAAAGATCATGGTTTTGTAGGAGATGCAATTCCTCCCATCGTCATAAGAAGAATGGGGATTGGTGAAATAATCCCCATTGAGGGACACCGGATGACGGAGGGAGAAGGACTATGCTCTACTCAAGTGGAGCCATTGACTACATCCATTGATAACCATGCTACCCAACAAGATGCACCAAGCCCTCATGCCTCACCACAAGGCCAAGCAAACAATCAAGGCCAACCTCATGATGAAGGCCAAGCTCATAATGAAGAACAAGATACACATGGTGATGATGCAATTCATCACATAAGGGATCCACCTCCCATCAATGATCAAGACCAAGGTGGACATGTCTCCGATGATGAAGGTGATGATCAAGTCCTATCCAAGGAAACTTTGGAGGAGATGCTAGCTCGTAGAGCAAAGAGAAGGCTCGATAATCTTGCTCGTGCCGGTCACACGGAGGATATGATTCTTGGACAAGTTCGTGGAAGGGTCGTCACAAGAAGGCAACTAGCGGACTTTAGCAAAGCTCATGCATTCGTCTCTCACATTGAGCCAAAGAAGGTCTATGAAGCTCTTGAAGATCAAGATTGGCTTGAAGCTATGCACGATGAACTCAACAATTTCGAGCGCAACAAAGTGTGGAAATTGGTTCCAAGGCCCAAAGATTGCAAGAACGTCATCGGCACTAAGTGGATCTTCAAGAACAAACAAGACAAGGACGGCATCGTCATCTGCAACAAGGCTAGATTGGTTGCTCAAGGCTTCTCTCAAGTCGAAGGTGTCGATTTCGGTGAAACATTCGCTCCCGTTGCTCGTCTTGAATCTATTCGTATCTTACTTGCATATGCCTCTCATCATAACTTCAAATTGCAACAAATGGATGTTAAAAGTGCTTTTTTGAATGGTCCCATCCATGAGTTGGTTTATGTCAAGCAACCTCTGGGTTTCGAAGATCCCAACCACCCCGATCATGTCTACAAACTTGATAAGGCACTATATGGGCTTAAACAAGCTCCACGTGCGTGGTACGAGCACCTTAAAGAGTTTTTGGTAGATCGTGGGTTCAATGTTGGTTTAATCGATCCCACCCTTTTCACCAAAAAGGTCGGAGGCGACTTGTTCATATGCCAACTCTATGTGGATGATATCATCTTTGGTTCCACTAACGTTGCATTCAATGATGAGTTTTGCAAGCTTATGACGGACAAGTTCGAGATGTCTATGATGGGAGAATTGGAGTATTTTCTTGGCTTTGAGATCAAGCAACATCCCGAAGGCACATTTATTAAGCAAGCCAAGTATACTCAAGATATGCTCAAGAGATTCAATATGCATGATGCTAAACCTATGAAGACGCCCATGTCCACGACTATTGATTTGAAACCCGATCCGAATGGTAAAGAGGTAGATCAAAAGGTATACCGCTCCATGATTGGCTCTTTGCTTTACCTTTGTGCATCTAGACCCGATATTATGTATAGCGTTGGTAAATGTGCAAGGTTTCAAGCCTCCCCAAGACAAAGTCACCTTGAAGCGGTTAAGCGTATCTTTCGATATTTAGTTCATACCCCAAACTTTGGTCTTTGGTATCCCAAGGGTTCAAGCTTTCAGCTCATTGGATATTCGGATGCGGACTATGCGGGAGAGAAGACGGATAGGAAATCTACATCCGGAAGTTGTCAATTTCTTGGCCGCTCATTGGTATGTTGGTCGTCCAAGAAGCAAAACTGCATTGCTCTCTCCACCACTGAGGCCGAATACATCTCCGCGGCGAGTTGTTGTGCTCAATTACTTTGGATGCGGCAAACATTGAGAGATTATGGCATCATCTTCGACAACGTTCCTCTCTTGTGCGACAATGAGAGTGCCATCAAGATCGCCTACAATCCCGTTCTTCACTCCAAGACGAAGCACATTGAGATACGGCATCACTTCATTCGGGATCATGTTGAGAAGGGTGATATTGACCTCTCCTATGTTGCGACCAAGGAGCAACTCGCGGATATCTTCACGAAGGCCCTTGATGAACCAAGATTTCGGGGTTTGAGGAATGAACTAAATGTGATCGATGCGTCTAACTTCTCTTGAACCCTTGCATGCGTACCTTCACTATATGTGCTATCTAGTCTAGATGTAGGCATGGACATAGGGGGAGCGTAGTTCAACTCATGAACAAACACTCCACCTATCATGCGTAAAACAATCAAAACGTAATGCATATCTAGTCAGTTCGTGACTTATTGTGCTTAAAACGTGAGTGATACTCTTGAGTCCAAGATACATCTTCGCGGCTCCTTGGTGTCACTCAAACACGGTGACTCCGGTCACCAACTTTTTCCTTTTGAATGTGTTTTGGTTGATGTTTTCCTCGTGTTGTTCGATTGTTTGTGTCTTTTTGCATCTTTGGAGGCTCACGATTTGATCCATATTCCACAAAACTTGGATGGCATTGGCACTCCGGAAATTCCGGCTCAGGACCGGAATATTCCGGCCCTCCGACGTTTGACTCAGAAATTTCGCTAACTTCCGCTGTGCCCGCTCGCAGAAGGCACACAGGAAATTTCAGCGGAAATTTCCGGTACAAACTTCCGGGGGCCCGGAATATCCGGTATTAATGCCGGAAATTTCTGGTGCTCTTGGTCTGGGGCTATATAAGGACGACGGGAGGGAGCAGTTCCACCTTGCTTCCCTCCCCTCGTCTCTCCACTCGCCCCCAGCCAGCCGCCGCCGCCTCCAAGACTTCCGGGAGGCCTATTCGCCTCCCCTCCTCATCCTCTCCTCTTCCCTTGCGGATCAAGAGACCGCACGTCCTTTCCTGTTCATGGTTCCCGGTACGTGTTTGTTTTCTCCGCAATTTTGGGTTGAGTAGATGCATTGTTCCTATCTAGTGTTATTCATGTTCTAGCATGGTTCCTTGCTCACACAAAGTACCATCTAATCTCAAGGATTCATCCTCGTTCTAGATTCCTCGTTCTAGATTCGTTATAGGCCCAGATTCAGATCTGGATTCGAAAATCCCGAAGGCCGGAAATTTCCGCCCAGGGCCGGAATTTCCGCACCCCGGAAATTTCCCCTCAGGCCGGAATTTCCGTCCTCCGGAATTTCCGTGTCCATGACCGGAATTTCCGGCCTATACTGAATCTCCAACAGAACTCCACGATATTCCATTCCTCAATTCGTGAGCCCCCATTTTTGATTTGTGTTTGGTTTTGTTTGCATCTTTTTCCGCCTTTCTCGCAGATGGTTCAAGCTCTAGGTCCGGAAAGCTGACAAGTACCCGCAAGCGTCTCCGCCAGCTGACAGAAAATGAAGAAGGGACGTTTGTTGAGGATAATGAGACTCGCCGACGTGCGAGGGATGCTGAGAGAGATTATGAGCGTCAACGTGATGCTGAAAGGGCTGCCCGCAAGGCTGGCAGACAGCAAGGCAAGGCCACTCTCAACGTGGGCACCATGTCAATTCTGGAGTTCAAGGCATGGAGGTCCAAGGCTTGGTACACAGAGGGTCCTCAGGACCCCACCATTGATTCCTTCTTTTGGCATGTGGAGCAGGAGACCCTATTCAAGCAGGTGTACACTGTGATGAGCAAGCCCGTGTGTCCCATGAAGGTGATCAATTTTGCTCATCTGGATGCCAACCCCGCCTATTTCAACAACTCTGTTCAGCTTGCTGAGGTTCTTGGTCTGCGTCCGCTCATGGAGACTAGGTGCTCCTTCAATACCACATTCATTCAGCAGTTCTATGCCACACTTGTCATTGATGATTCTGAAGAAATTGGGATGTCCTGGATGTCTGGCCCTCACTTGCTCACAGCCAACTTCCATGACTTTGCTTCTGAGCTTGGGTATCCTTTTTCTGGCCTCAACACTCCCCAGGGTCACCGCATGCATATTCACGGGGTTGAGTATGAGAAGAACAAGCTGGCTGACTTGTATGGCTCCACAGGTGTGATTGGCTCGGCCAAAGGACTGTATCCCGTGTACGACATTCTGCTGCGCATGTTCAGGGAGTCTATTGCCCCAAGTGGTGGTAATAATGATGCTATTCGTGGTGCTTGGTCAACCTCATGCACCACGCCTTTTTGACCTTCACTGAGAGCGACTTGACTGACATGGAGGCCCACAAGATTGATGTGATGGATTTCATCTTCCATGAGCTCCACTTTGCTCTTTTCCACCGCAAAGTGCCTCCATATGCTCCCTATATTATGAAGCTCATCAAGGCCCGCTATCCCGCAGCTCTTCGTGAGGATCTTGAGCTTGACTGTGAGGAGCACAAGGACGTCACCTTGTACAAAAAGGCTGCCCACACTCAGCAGGCTGCACATGATGTTGGTGCCACAGGTCAAGGCCACCGGGACCCTCGCATGCGTCCCCCTCCTCCTGGCAAGAAGAAGCGCTCCTGGCTTGTTCGCGCAATTGAAAAGGTGCTGTGCATGAATGTGTGCCTCCACAAGGAGAACTACAGCGCCTATGTGGAGCGCCGCAGCATCCTCGAGAATCAGCATCACATCATGACTGCTCTTGGTGCCCCCAATGTGCCACCACTTCCTCCTCCCAGGATTGCCTACAAGAACTGGAACAACCGCGACGTTGACTGGGACATCGGTGTGGATGATGATGAGGACATGGAGGACGTCACCGAGGATGAAGCCGAAGAGGAAGAGGAGGACACCCAGGCCTAGAGTTTGCTCCATGGGACGTAGCTCTCTCTTTTCTCTTTTTGGTATCTTGATGCCAAAGGGGGAGAAGATCTAGATGATCGCGGGCATTTGCTGGGGAGAGTTTCGTTCTTCATTTGCCGTTTTTATTATTTCGTGCGTCTTTTCGAACTTCGTTCTATCGTACTCGTTATTCGTTGGTGAACTATTATTATTAGGAGGCATGTCTCCTTTATATGCTATCTGTGTTGTTTTCATATCTTGCATTGTTAGTTCACTTTCCCGCAAATACCCGTGTTGTCATCATTCACCAAAAAGGGGGAGATTGAAAGCTCATGATCCCTCTAGTGATTTTGGTGATGATGATAACACGGATATATCCTATCTAACAATGATTGTTTAGACTGTGCAGCTATTATCTCAGGTGATTATCTCTATATACACATCAGAAGATCAAAGAGAAGCTCTCTATTGTGGAATTTCAGCCACCGGATTTTTTAGTTTAAAGGGCGGAAATTCCGGTACTTAAGGGGCGGATTATCCGGTCCTCTCACCGGAAATTTCCGGCCTCCTATCTGGCTTCCACGAAAACGACTAAGTGTTTGTCTGCCCGCGCACAGAAGCCAGGGCGGAAATTTGCCCCGAAAATTTCCGGGCCAAAAATCCGGCCTTCAAGGACTTAGCAGAAATTGGACTACTTCATGATTGCCCGCGCACAGAGATGGGGGCGGAGATTCAGTCCGGAAATTTCCGGGCCCGGACATTTCAATTATCCGCCCCCCGGATATTTCAATATTCCGGGCATCAAGGTCCTTAGCCATTTTTCCATCATAAGCAGATGCCCGCGCACAGAAGGTGGGGCGGAAATTTGCCCCGGAAATTTCCGGAGCAAATCTCCGGCCCTTGGTCCTTAGCAGTTTGTCATCAACATGTTGATGCCTGCGCACAGGGATGGGGGCGGAGTATTGGGGCGGAAATTTCCGCCCCCGGATATTTCAATTATCCGCCCCCCGGAGTTTTCAAATATCCGGCCAACTCACACCGGAATATTCCGGCCTTTACCTCGGAAAATTCCGGTCCCGCAGGACTGCAACGGTCAGAATTTGGAGGAGCCTATAAATAGCTGTCTTCTTCCTCTAGATAGGTAGCTCGTCCATTCCTCTCTCTCCTCCATTGTTGTAGAGCTCAAAACGCCCCGATCTCCCTCCTCCTCCAACCAAACTCGATGCCCTTCAAGGATCTCATGGAGGAGGACTAGATCTACCTTTCCACCAAGCCAAAACGTGTGTACCCACACCACAACTCTTGGGATCTTGTAATCTCTTGGTTGCTTTGTCATCCAAGGGAAACCCTAGTGCTTGTAGCTTCCACCTTGTAGCAAGAAGCTTCGATTGTTGAGAGCCTCCATCTCACTTGTGGAGTAGCCTCAACCCCTTGTAAAGGTTTGGTCAACGCCTTCAAGTCGACCTCATAGTGGAAACGAGAATCTCCCTCACCGGAGAAGCTCAAGGAGAACAAGGTGTGCACATCCGTGCTATTGAGGAGCGCCTAGGTGGCTCCCCACCTCTCCAACGTAGACGTACTTCTTTTAAGAAGGAACGACGGGAAACATATCCTTGTCTCCGTGTTTTCACTTGTTGTTATCTTGTACCGTTCCTTTATTTCCGCTGCTACTTGCTTCGTATCACCTAGGATACTCACTTAGTTGCACATTTAGGTAATCAAGCATTTACTTTCTTAAAAGCCCCATTAAAAGTGAAAAAGATTTAAAATTTGTAGGTCACCTATTCACCCCCCCTCTAGTTGACCATATTACACTTTCACACGCCTCGCGCGCACCAGCCGCAGCAGCGCAGCATCGCTGCAGATCATCGCCGTTCGCCGTCCGTCGTCGAACGACAAGTTCAGAAAGACTGAATTTTTCGTTCAGTTCAGTTAACTGACAAAGCAGCATCTCAGAACCCCCTCGCCCTCTCCTCTTTCACGATCGCAGCAGCAGCTCAGTGGCACACGCACCGCGCACGCGCACCCGAGGGCGAGGGTTCGAGTTCCCCCCTCGCGGGATTAATCCCACCTTTTTTCGGCTTGCCACGCGCGCGCAAGCGGGCCCCACCTGTCATTGACAGTGGAGGCCACGCACGCACACACCCACGCGCCACGCAGGCGCTGGCCCACTGCCAGTGACCCAGGGCTGCTCTGCCCTGCGTAGCAAAGTTCCAGGGCCCTTTCTGAAAACATATTTTTGCACCTAAGCCCCTGGAATAAGTTTAAGACTTTTAAAATTGCAGTATAGCCCCTGTTTTTCAAATTCAAATAACTTTTGCATATTAAATCCAAATCTAATAAATAAAATATGTATTCTATTCAAAATTTCCTAAACTTTTCAAATATGCAATCTGTTTACGGTTTTGAATAACTAAAAATAATATTATTTTCTGTACCTTATTTAATTCATTTAAAATTGTTCAAAACATAACTAATTCAAATTAAACTCAAATTTAATTTGCAAAATATGTTTTCAAACCAGAAAAATGTAATCTTTTCAAATATGAATTTCATTTCATGTTTGGAACAAATAAAAATTCAAATAATATTATACTTGAATTAAATTCATTTAAATCTTGTTTAAACTTGTTTAATTCATAACTAATTCATTTTAATTCCAAATTCAACAAATTAAATATGTTTTCCATCCCATTTTTCATGAGCTATGCAAATATCAACTTTGTGTTCTGTTTTAAATAAATTAAATTGCTGAAAACAACTGTTTCTTAGTTAATGCATTTAAAATTGTCAAATTAATAACTTGCTCATTTAAATCCATTTTCAACAAATGAAATATGTATTCCATCTAAAATTTTGTGTTCTTTCCAAATATGAATTTTGTTATCTGTTTTGAACAATTGAAATGGGTGAAAACAATAAATGTTTGTGTAACTCATTTGAGAAGCCAAATTTCATAACTTAATAAATAAAATTCCAAACTTGGTAAACAACATATCAAATTGAGGCTATTGTTGTTTTCTTATTGTTTTCATCATCCATGCATCATTCTAATCAACTTTCACATGATGGTTATTGGTAGATCACTTAATTCAACTTTAATTCATGAGCTTTCTATATGCAACCCAAATTGCATATGGGCCCATTTAAATATGTTTACCATGTCAACTAGCTTATCTTTGATGCATCAATTAAATTGTCATGCATCATACCATGTTTGTGCATTATGCCATGTTATTGATTGTTCGTCTCTCTTTGTTGTTTGTTTGCTTCTTCCCGAATAGACGACGACGTTGAGACAGACGAGGTTTATGACACTACTTCAGAGGAGTTAGCCCAGTACCAGGCTACTGAGTTTGCAGGCAAGTATTCACTCACATGAACCATTGTGTCCTTTCCACACTGGATACCGATACTTTCCGTTGTCTATTCTGCTAGCCTTAAGATTCGTTGCTTGTGTTCCGATCCTACCACATGATATCCTGTAACCCTGATATAGCCTATCCTCCACACCTATAACCCCGTTGCTTGTTGCCCGTGTCTTACTAGCATGCTTAGGGTTGTTTATGCTCGAGTCTGATGTCCGTTATTTCTGTTACCATATTTACTATGTTCTGGGGGCTCGATGTTTAAACAACAACCTGTTAATATTTGAGGTAATGCTAATTTGATGATAAGGCACCGGCAGGAGGCCGGGTATGGTTTTGAGGCCTGCTAGTGTCGAACTCAGGAAAAGTTCTTGTCCTCTAGATCCATGATGAGCGCGCTAACCGCATGTGGGAAGCGTGTATGGGCGCCCCCCTCAACTTTGATTCGATTCGCATCTCGTCCAAATCGCCTCATTTAGTTCGGGTTTTCCATTTGCCGCATGCATATGCAGGTGCGAACCCTTGGCGCCAGGGTGGTAACTTTTGTAGTCGGCATTAAGGGAGACACGTTCTTAGAGTGCTATGAGGGTCCCCTTTTCTTCGTGGGGCTTGATTAGCCGTGCGCTCAATTGCACGGGGTTATTTGGGCTTGATGCGAAGAAGAGTTGGGTTGTGTTGAGTGGCCTGCTTGGTGGGTTTGATCCCCGCCTGGCGGGTTATTCTTACGTGTACGGCCAAATTGGTGTATCCCTACAGGGTTAAATCTTCTCGAGAAGCCGTGTTGTCCGCGGTTATGGATGACTTGGTGATAGGGCTGGCTAACAAGGATTACACAACTTACACCTAATTAATAATAATTGACTAGTAATAGGCTTATTGACACAATAACTTGAACCTTCATTAATCCAACTGTGTGGGTTATCCTCGGATTGCTTCTTTGGATAAGGGGCGAGATCCAGGATGGGTTTGTTTGAGGTTAGTCGTAGTTGGTTCCGATGCGCTATCTTATCCCTTTCTTTTAGCCGGATGTTGTAGCGTGTCTCTGTAGTTGGTTAGGGCAGCCCGCTGTCGCACCTTTGTATCACCTATCTTCCATTGAACCCAAACCATCGGTACTTGGTGTTGTCGGGTACACTTTGGTATCTTGTGCGTCTTGCTTGCCAGTACTCGTCTGTACTGACCCCTTTGGGGCTGCGTGTTCTGCAGACTACGTTTCCGAGGATCCCCATGGTGGCTACTACGTGGAGTATGACGAGGCTGCTGACGAGTAGATAGCGGACCCGGGCAGGATCCGAGACTCGTGGATGGGCTCCGTTCTTTCGTTTACGGCCTCTTAGGCCTATTTGGATCTTGTCTGTACTCAGACACTTTGGATGCTTCCGTTGTGATGTAATGATGACTTGTTGGGACATGTGTCCTCTGCATGACTGTATTTGCTATCTCTGCTCTAGTGAGAGCTTTTTCCACTTATTTCTATTTCTTTGTGTCTTAGAGATTTGTTGTGATATCACTTGTTCAAATGCCGTTGACGTACCATGTGTGTATGTTATGAAGTACGTCAATGGAAGTATTCGGATTTCTATTGGATGTTTTCACAGACGATGAATAGTAGAGGATGGTTGTCACACGTTTACGTGTTGGCCTACTCATATTGAGATGCGGGTGCAGGTAGGCCCCGTAAGCCATTTATCTACTGTTTAGCGGGCTGTGAGTATCCTCTAAAAGTCCGGGTGCGACAAATGGTATCAGAGGCTGTCTGCCTGTAGGATCCCTTTTACTGGTCGCAGTTGAGTCTAGAAACTATTTTGTAGCTATATAGGAAAAATGAAACGTGAGAGTAGGAATTCTGTTCTTTTATTTCTTTCCCCACCCACCCTCCCTTTTTCTGGTAAGGAAGTGCAACGTTGTTTTCTCTTCTCATCTAAACTTTCAAGTTAGGATTTCACGTATCCCGGTTTCTCTAGGATGGTTATATCTACTATACCATAGGAATGGAGGTGGTTGTGACATGATTTATCATGTTGCATACTCACGATTGAGAACGGAGGCACATAAGCCCCGGAAGCAGATCCTCTATTCCTTAAGCAGTAGATATTGATCCTCTAGAGGCCCGGATGGGTTTTCCGTAGTACCTCAGGAGTGTTTGGTCTCGTGTTTCCCAAATGTTGCTTCGATATCCTGTCCTTCTCAAGATCCTTTTCGTCCGTTGGAACCTTGTTGTTGCTTGCCACTTCAGTTTTTCTACCGGAGTATAATCAAAGCTTCCCCGATCATCTGCAGATGGATCTCAGGTTCGACCCGCAGGTGGTTCGTATGACTCGTTGCGAGAGCACTGCCGGTTATCCGGAGATGCTGAGAGACATGGTCACTTTTCTGGGGTTCCGTTGGGCACCAGAGTACCAGGTCTACGAGCAGCAGCGAGAGTTTGAGCAGACCTACTACCAGGCTATCGTCTACATTCTGTCAGATGATGGCATGAGCGTAGTTCACCGCTACGAGGCAGTGGGTTCCACAGTGGATATGGCTGTGCAGCAGGCAGCTTATGTGAGCCTCACCGTCCTTCGTGCTGACTACTGGGGATTTGACGATTCTATCTATCGCCACATCCCCCGTGGTTACATCACTTCGGAGGGAGCTCACTTCACTCTCTACGACAACTTGGATGTTTACGAGCATGATAACTCCAGGCTGCACACCACCGCTCAGTTTGTGAGACACAGTGACGCAGTTGCCCGCACACTATCTCAGGAGTTGGCTTCAGTCAGAGAGCAGCTTTACCTTGCTTTGACTCGTCTGGCGACTTACACCACAGACTTTGTTGGAGACGAGCGCTTTGCACGTTTCGATCAGCCAGTTGGGCGTCGTCTGCCAGATGCTGGAGGTTACGAGCCGATCAGAGGTCCACTCCTTAACCTTGGTGCTGGTTACACTGGGATTCCCCGCTTTGGAGCACAGGGAGTCGACGCTATGTACTTCACCACGCCTAGAGTCGGTCTCAGACCACGTCAGATCTACGTGGATCGTCGTTCCACCTACTTTCATGGGCGTGCTCCTCACCGTACCTCTCGCCGTATTCCTCGCCGCCGTCCTGCGTGATGAGCATGGGAGTACCGATGTATCCATTCTTAGCTATGTTTAGTTATCCTTTGGCATTCAAACCATTTATGGTGTATTGGATATTCTGATGTATTTGAACATGTGATGGTGAACCTTGTGGTTGTCTATTCATGCGTCGGAATAATCTCTCTTTCGGTTGCCAAGTCTATCCTTTTCTATTGTTGTGCTAAAATGCATTTTCATTCAGGATGCCGCCAACAAGGAACAACACGCCTGAGCCACCGCCAATCGCGGAGCTGTTGACTCAGATGACCCAAGTCATGAGACAGATGCCTCAGTTTCAAGCTAATAAGCACATCAACCAGACAGCTCCATGAGTCAACATCAAGGAGTTTCTCAGTCTGGGCCCAAGAGCTTTCGTGGCCACACGCGAGCCTCTGGACGCTGATGACTGGATCCGTGAGATAGCCAAGGCTCTGGAGATTGCACACGTAGCTGAAGAAGACAAGGTCAAGTATGCCTCCTATCTGCTGAAGGGTCAAGCAGCTTCTTGGTGGGAAAACTTCCAGGCCATGAGAACTGGGATGCCAGTCACGTGGGATCGTTTCAAGGAAGCCTTCCTGAAGCACCACATTCCAGATGGTCTCATGGAAAGAATGCGTGAAGAGTTTTGCTCACTCAAGCAGGGCAAGTTGGACGTCATCGAGTATCAGAGTGAGTTCAATCGCCTCGCTCGGTACGCTGGAGATGAGGTGTCCACTGAAGCTAAGAAGATGGCAAGGTTCCGCAGAGGCTTTAACCCGGAACTCAAGTATGCCCTCACCAATGTCAAGGCCAACAGCTTCGAGGATCTCGTTAACACCGCGCTCAATGAAGAAAATGGGCGAAAGGCGTTCGAGGAGTCTCGCAAGCACTCGCGTGAGGGTGGTTCCTCCTCCAACATGACCACCCCTCCGCAGAAGCGCCGCATCTGGGTACCAAATGGTGCTGTCACTCGGGCTCCATATGCCCAAACTTCTCCAGGCTTCTATCCCCGCCCACCCAACCCTGCTCAGCTGAATTATCCAAGGGCTTTGATGGGGCAGCCAAGGCCAGGGCCTCCTCGTGTCGTCACATGCTACAAGTGCAAGCAGACGGGACACTACGCCGACAAGTGCACGCAGAGGCAGCTACCACCACCACCACCTCGTCCTAACACAAACCAGGCAATGGTGCGCGCTCCCCCGCCTAAGGCCTTCAACTCCAACAACAGGCCTGTCGGGAGGACCGCAAGGGTGAATCATGTCAAGATCGACAAAGCTGAGGAAGCTCCTGACGTCGTTCTCGGTACATTTCCCGTAAACTCTATTCCAGCTAAAGTGTTGTTTGATACCGGAGCATCACATTCTTTTGTGTCAAAGACCTTTGCCACAACAAATAACCTAATTGTGGTTCCACTAAGCAATCAGATCACTGTTCACTCCCCGGGATCTCAAATATTGACTTCCAAGATAAGTAAGGACAATCAAATCCTAATTGGAGGTCACATATTCCTTGCTTCTCTCATGTTGCTGGGAAATTCTGACATTGATGTCATTCTTTGTATGGATTGGCTGAAGGCCAATAAAGCAAGAATTGACTGTGCTCAAAAGTCAATAACTCTGTCCCACCCTTCTGGCCAGATAATCTATTCTCCACATGAATCAAGTTTCTTTCAGCTATGCACCCTCGATGCAAAACCTCTACCTTCACTTGAAAATGTTCCGGTGGGTTGCAAATTCCCTGACGTCTTTCCAGAAGAGTTGTCAGGAATGCCTCCGGACAGAGCTGTTGAGTTCGTGATCGAACTTAAACCAGGTACTGCTCCAATCTCTAAGCATCCCTACAAGATAGGAACTCCCGTGCTGAAGTTGTTGAAGGAACAAATTGATATGTACATGGAAAAAGGTTACATTCAACCTAGTTCCTCGGCTTGGGGATGCCCAACTCTTTTCGTTGCGAACAAGGATCAAACAAAGATACTCGTTGTTGACTATCGTCCTCTTAACGAGAAAACCATCAAAAACAAGTATCCAATTCCTCGTATCGATGATCTTTTTGATCAACTTGCTGGAGCCTCAATATTCTCCAATTTGGACTTGAGAATGGGTTACCATCAAATAAAGTTCAGAAAAGAGGATATTCCAAAGACAGCTTTCACCACTCGCTACGGTCTATATGAATTCACCGTCATGTCCTTTGGTCTCACCAATGCACCGGTGACCTTCTCTCGACTCATGAATTTTGTCTTCCATGAATACCTTGACAAGTTCGTTGTGGTATATCTTGATGACATTCTTGTCTACTCCAAATCCGAGGAAGAGCATGAAGAACATCTTCGTCTCACTCTCATGAAGCTTCGCGCAAATCGCCTCTATGCCAAATTCTCCAAATGTGAGTTTTGGATTTCCGAAGTCGTTTATCCTTGTCATGTCATCTCTGCCAAGGGCATAGCCATTGATCCAGAAAAGGTTAAAGCAATTGTTGATTGGAAACCTCCAAAGACGGTGAAGCAAGTAAGAAGTTTTCTTTGCTTGGCTAGCTATTGCCGTCGTTTCGTCCCAAACTTCTCCAAGATTGCCAAACCTCTCACTGACCTCACAAAGAAGGACAAGAAGTTCGTCTGGTCTCCACAATGTGATGAAAGTTTCAATCTCCTGAAGACTAAACTCACTTCTACACCAGTTCTGGTTGGCCCAGATCCTTCCAAACCTTTCCAAATATTCTGTGATGCTTCTCTCCAAGGTCTAGGTGCAGTTCTAATGCAAGAACGTCAAGTGATGGCTTATGCTTCACGTCAGTTGAACACACATGAGCTCAATTATCCCACTCATGACCTTGAACTCGCAGCAGTTGTGTTTGCCCTCAAGAAATGGAGACAATACTTGTTGGGTAATCGCACTGAAATCTTTTCCGATCATAAGAGTCTGAAGTACATCTTCACTCAACCAGATCTAAACCTCAGACAAAGGAGATGGATTGAAAAGATCAAAGACTTTGATCTTACCATTTCTTACACTCCAGGCAAGGCTAATGTTATGGCCGATGCTCTCAGTCGCAAGTCGTATTGCAATAATCTCATGATCATGGAAAGCCAACCTCCTCTTCATGAAGAATTCCAGAAGCTCAACCTTGGTCTTGTTCCTCAAGGCTATCTTGCAAACTTGACAGCCAGTCCAACTCTCGAGGACAAGATTCGTTCTAAACAACTTCGTGATACTGAAATCAAGAAGATTGTAGAGCACATCAAAGCAGGCAATGAGAAATTTGAGTGCTTCTCAATTGATGACAAGGGAACTGTGTTCTTCGAAGGACGCATTGCAGTTCCTCAAATTCAAAGTCTCAAAGATGTCATTCTCAAGGAGGCTCATGAAACTCCTCTCTCCATACACCCTGGAAGTACAAAGATCTACCAGGATCTCAAGACACTGTACTGGTGGCCTAGCATGAAACGTGAAATTGCTCAATGCGTTTCTGAATGCGACGTTTGTCAACGTGTCAAGGCATTTCATCAGAAAACAGCCGGTCTTCTCCAACCTCTGAAAATCCCTGAATGGAAGTGGGACATGATTGAAATGGACTTTGTCACTGGTTTCCCAAAATCCAAGAGGGGCAACGATGCAATCTTCGTTGTCATTGATCGACTCACTAAAGTCGCTCACTTCTTTCCTGTCAAAGAGACAATCTCAGCTAGTCAGTTAGCAGAGCTCTACACAGCAAAGATTGTTCCTCTTCATGGTGTTCCATTGGAAATAAGCTCAGACCGTGGAAGCATCTTCACTTCTCATTTCTGGAAAAGTTTTCAAGAAGCCTTGGGCACCAAGCTTCTGTTCAGCACAGCCTACCATCCTCAGTCTCAATGGCAAGTCGAAAGAGTCAACCAGATTCTCGAGGATATGCTCAGAGCATGTGGTCTCTCTTTTGGCATGAAATGGGAGGAGTGTCTCCCATATGCTGAATTCTCCTACAACAACAGCTTCCAGGCAAGCCTAGGCATGGCACCATTTGAGGCTCTCTATGGCCGCAGATGTAGGAGTCCAATCAATTGGTCTGGAGCTGGTGAACGTTCACTCTTAGGCCCTGACATTGTTAACGAGGCCGAAGAGAAAGTTCGCATCATTCGTGACAATCTGAGGATTGCTCAATCTCGTCAGAAAAGCTACTATGACAGCAAACACAGGGACATGGTCTATGCAGCTGGAGACAAAGCATATCTCCGTGTAACTCCCCTGAGAGGCACTCATCGTTTTGGTGTCAAAGGAAAGCTTGCACCAAGATATATTGGTCCTTTCAACATTCTCTCAAGGCGTGCAGAAAATGCCTATCGTCTTGAACTTCCAGAAAAGCTATCCAAGGTGCATGATGTGTTTCACGTGTCACAACTCAAGAGATGCTTCAAAGATTCAGGTCGTGCAGTTGATCATGATTCCATTGAACTGCAAGAAGATCTCTCTTATGAGGAGCACCCTATTCGCATTCTCGATGAGACCGAGCGCAAAACTCGCAACAAGAGCACCAAGTTCTTAAAAGTGCAGTGGTCCAATCATTCCGATAAAGAGGCAACGTGGGAGACCAAAGAGGATCTTCGCAAGAAGTATCCGGACCTTTTCTCTTCTCAGTAGGAATCTCGGGGCGCGATTCCTTCAAGGGGGGAGTTTTGTAACATCCCAAGTATGAAAACACCCTTAGAATGCTTGCTCCTTGTTTAATTTCAGTTGCATCTTTCCATCATTAGCATTGAACTTGTTTTCCATTTGAATTTCAAATCAAATTTCAAACCATTATGTTTCACACTTGGTCTGTTACAACCTTTCCAAATAAAACATTCAAATCAAACCATTTACTTTGATTCCAATAAACTTAAATTTTCATATAATTAACTTGCTTAATTTTCAATATTTCAATTATTGCAAAAATTCAATCAAATTCATTTAAATTTCAAACAGCAGCAAAATTTAAAATTTTGGAAAATAAAAGTTTGCACAACTGGGCTTTTGCAATAAAGAACTTATAAAAATTTATCACCAAAATTTTTGAAATCCCAAAACCCCTTCTTTTCTTCTCTTTTCTTTTCTGCAAAAAAAAAGAGAGAACAAGAAATAAAAAAAATAAAAAACGGGCTGGGGGAGGCAGACCAGGCCAGCCAGCTGGGCCAGCCCAGCCCACCTACCACCCTAGCGCGCAGCGCACGCAGCCCGCTCGGCCTTTCTTCCTCCTCCGTACGCCGCTGACGCAAGCAGGGCGCACCACCGCACCTCCCCCTCTCCACCTGCTCCCCTCTCCCCTTTTTCTACTCCCCGAGACCCCCAAACCCTAGCCAGTGCCTCCCTCTTCCTCCCTGCCGCCGCCATTCTTTTCCTCCCTCTCGGATTCCCTCTCCTCCCCTGGTTTTCTTCTCTGAAATTTCTGAACTTCCTCCATGGCCGAAGTTTGAAGGTGGCGTGGTAGTCGCTGTGGGCGTCGTCGGGGGCTCTCCTCGGTGGGAACGGGTCCGCGCCACTTCCGTCAACCTCCACGCCACCCGGGACGGCCACAAAGGGCATCAGATTGTCGTCGACGAGCTCCTCCTCGCCACGGTCACCGCCACCTCACCAAGCCGTCCTTCTCCTCCTCTATTCCCCGGTGAGCACCCCTCCGTTTCCCCTACTGTTCTTCCCCGCTGCACACCGCACACCGCTGCACGCCTCGCGTGCACCAGCCGCAGCAGCGCAGCATCGCTGCAGATCATCGCCGTTCGCCGTCCGTCGTCGAACGACAAGTTCAGAAAGATGAATTTTTCGTTCAGTTCAGTTAACTGACGAAGCAGCATCTCAGAACCCCCTCGCCCTCTCCTCTGTCACGATCGCAGCAGCAGCTTAGTGGCACACGCACCGCGCACGCGCACCCGAGGGCAAGGGTTCGAGTTCCCCCCTCGCGGGATTAATCCCACCTTTTTTCGGCTTGCCACGCGCGCGCAAGCGGGCCCCACCTGTCATTGACAGTGGAGGCCACGCACGCACACACCCACGCGCCACGCAGGCGCCAGCAGGGCGCTGGCCCATTGCCAGTGACCCAGGGCTGCTCTGCCCTGCGTAGCAAAGTTCCAGGGCCCTTTCTGAAAACTTATTTTTGCACCTAAGCCCCTGGAATAAGTTTAAGACTTTTAAAATTGCAGTATAGCCCCTGTTTTTCAAATTCAAATAACTTTTGCATATTAAATCCAAATCTAATAAATTAAATATGTATTCTATTCAAAATTTCCTAAACTTTTCAAATATGCAATCTGTTTACTGTTTTGAATAACTAAAAATAATATTATTTTCTGTACCTTATTTAATTCATTTAAAATTGTTCAAAACATAACTAATTCAAATTAAACTCAAATTTAATTTGCAAAATATGTTTTCAAACCAGAAAAATGTAATCTTTTCAAATATGAATTTCATTTCATGTTTGGAACAAATAAAAATTCAAATAATATTATACTTGAATTAAATTCATTTAAATCTTGTTTAAACTTGTTTAATTCATAACTAATTCATTTTAATTCCAAATTCAACAAATTAAATATGTTTTCCATCCCATTTTTCATGAGCTATGCAAATATCAACTTTGTGTTCTGTTTTAAATAAATTAAATTGCTGAAAACAACTGTTTCTTAGTTAATGCATTTAAAATTGTCAAATTAATAACTTGCTCATTTAAATCCATTTTCAACAAATGAAATATGTATTCCATCTAAAATTTTGTGTTCTTTCCAAATATGAATTTTGTTATCTGTTTTGAATAATTGAAATGGGTGAAAACAATAAATGTTTGTGTAACTCATTTGAGAAGCCAAATTTCATAACTTAATAAATAAAATTCCAAACTTGGTAAACAACATATCAAATTGAGGCTATTGTTGTTTTCTTATTGTTTTCATCATCCATGCATCATTCTAATCAACTTTCACATGATGGTTATTGGTAGATCACTTAATTCAACTTTAATTCATGAGCTTTCTATATGCAACCCAAATAGCATATGGGCCCATTTAAATATGTTTACCATGTCAACTAGCTTATCTTTGATGCATCAATTAAATTGTCATGCATCATCCCATGTTTGTGCATTATGCCATGTTATTGATTATTCGTCTCTCTTCGTTGTTTGTTTGCTTCTTCCCGAATAGACGACGACGTTGAGACAGACGAGGTTTACGACACTACTTCAGAGGAGTTAGCCCAGTACCAGGCTACTGAGTTTGCAGGCAAGTATTCACTCACATGAACCATTGTGTCCTTTCCAAACTGGATACCGATACTTTTCGTTGTCTATTCTGCTAGCCTTAAGATTCGTTGCTTGTGTTCCGATCCTACCACATGATATCCTGTAACCCTGATATAGCCTATCCTCCACACCTATAACCCCGTTGCTTGTTGCCCGTGTCTTACTAGCATGCTTAGGGTTGTTTATGCTCGAGTCTGATGTCCGTTGTTTCTGTTACCATATTTACTATGTTCTGGGGGCTCGATGTTTAAACAACAACCTGTTAATGTTTGAGGTAATGCTAATTTGATGATAAGGCACCGGCAGGAGGCCGGGTATGGTTTTGAGGCCTGCTAGTGTCGAACTCAGGAAAAGTTCTTGTCCTCTAGATCCATGATGAGCGCGCTAACCGCATGTGGGAAGCGTGTATGGGCGCCCCCCTCAACTTTGATTCGATTCGCATCTCGTCCAAATCGCCTCATTTAGTTCGGGTTTTCCATTTGCCGCATGCATATGCAGGTGCGAACCCTTGGCGCCAGGGTGGTAACTTTTGTAGTCGGCATTTAGGGAGACACGTTCTTAGAGTGCTATGAGGGTCCCCTTTTCTTCGTGGGGCTTGATTAGCCGTGCGCTCAATTGCACGGGGTTCTTTGGGCTTGATGCGAAGAAGAGTTGGGTTGTGTTGAGTGGCCTGCTTGGTGGGTTTGATCCCCGCGTGGCGGGTTATTCTTACGTGTACGACCAAATTGGTGCATCCCTGCAGGGTTAAATCTTCTCGAGAAGCCGTGTTGTCCGCGGTTATGGATGACTTGGTGATAGGGCTGGCTAACAAGGATTAGACAACTTACACCTAATTAATAATAATTGACTAGTAATAGGCTTATTGACACAATAACTTCAACCTTCATTAATCCAACTGTGTGGTTTATCCTCGGATTGCTTCTTTGGATAAGGGGCGAGATCCAGGATGGGTTTGTTTGAGGTTAGTCGTAGTTGGTTCCGATGCGCTATCTTATCCCTTTCTTTTAGCCGGATGTTGTAGCGTGTCTCTGTAGTTGGTTAGGGCAGCCCGCTGTCGCACCTTTGTATCACATATCTTCCGTTGAACCCAAAGCATCTGTACTTGGTGTTGTCGGGTACACTTTGGTATCTTGTGCGTCTTGCTTGCCAGTACTCGTCTGTACTGACCCCTTTGGGGCTGCGTGTTCTGCAGACTACGTTTCCGAGGATCCCCATGGTGGCTACTACGTGGAGTATGACGAGGCTGCTGACGAGTAGATAGCGGACCCGGGCAGGATCCGAGACTCGTGGATGGGCTCCGTTCTTTCGTTTCCGGCCTCTTAGGCCTATTTGGATCTTGTCTGTACTCAGACACTTTGGATGCTTCCGCTGTGATGTAATGATGTCTTGTTGGGACATGTGTCCTCTGCATGACTATATTTGCTATCTCTGCTCTAGTGAGAGCTTTTGCCACTTATTTCTATTTCTTTGTGTCTTAGAGATTTGTTGTGATATCACTTGTTCAAATGCCGTTGACGTACCATGTGTGTATGTTATGAAGTACGTCAATGGAAGTATTCGGATTTCTATTGGATGTTTTCACAGACGATGAATAGTAGAGGATGGTTGTCACACGTTTACGTGTTGGCCTACTCATATTGAGATGCGGGTGCAGGTAGGCCCCGTAAGCCATTTATCTACTGTTTAGCGGGCTGTGAGTATCCTCTAAAAGTCTGGGTGCGACAGTGGACTACTCCCTCTTCATGGAGATGTCGATGGAGATGACGTTGAAGGGGTAGGAGATCACACCGGCGGCGCACCGCCGAAGTTTTCCCCCTCCAATCTGGAACTTCTCGTCTCTGTTTCGGTGTTTCGGTGTTTCGGCGGCGCTCCTCTCCGTAAGGGTACGGGGGACCCTTTTTATAGTCGGTTTTAGGTCAAGACGGAGTGGGTAAGTGGAAGATGGAAGGAATTGGGGCCACAGGGGCAAAAAGGGGGCCTCTCACGCGGCCAAGGAATCTGGCCGCGTGGAGGGTCCTATTTTGGGCCTCCTTGCCCAATTCTCGTGGATCCTTCGCCCGCAAGTCTTCTCCTTCCAAGAAAATGACCCCCGCAGATTTTCAGGTGATTTCGCGGAAGTTTGCCCCCTGAAACGTCAAAAATATAGAAAACGGGGTTTTTGACAGGCAGGGTTAAGTCCATAAAAGTTGGGGGACCTTGTAATTTAACCCCAAAATACTATAAAACATTGAATTATACCCTTATATGATGCAATATGTAATAGAAAACCATGTGAAAATATGCAAAATTCATCTATGCATTTTACGTGCATCAATCATTACATGCATCAATGGACTTATGGTTGATAAATAAATACGGGCATTGTATCATCATCATGTTCAGTTATAATGCAAGATGAATGAATAGAACTCATACACATAAGGATAACATATTTGAAGCTCTAGCAAACACCCCATACTTTTGAAACCAAATAACCATTGTATGTTGGACAATCGAATTATACCCTTTAATTTGGAGAAAGATAAATGAGTAGAGGTAAAACATGATCAAGTCTCATTTAGTTTCCAAACTATTCAGCTTAAATTACTAATTGTAATGTGGCATCCATTGGGCTAAGACTCTCACTGCCCCTTTATCATTAGCATCTTAATTTATGAATGTTGAAGTAGTGTGGTTGACAAGGTGTTGGTTGAATGTCTCATGCCCCGTGAGTGTGAAAACCTACTCCATGATTACTCAACTTAAGATTCCTAATAAGCTTTATACAATCATAATAAGTATTAATGACATCATAGAGAATTGCAAAGAGTACCTCTTGCCCCATGACATAGAAACCAGCCCATGTCACAATAACAAGATGAACAAACGGAGTAGACTCATCATCCTTTTTTATTTCATTCACTATATGCATAGCTTCTTATTTTATTGTAGGATGTGTTTGTAGAGTCCACTCTAGCTGTAAGTAAATTTCCACCATGATCAAGCATGGCTTGGGTTAGCGGCCCAATGCAATTTCTCTAGTCATATATACTTACTCATCAAAACTTACTATTCCTCTATTTCATTTCGGCATGGCAGGAGTCCAAAAACAAAAGCACATGACATCAACTAAATATAAAATTTCTTTGTGCAATGTTGAAAGCTTTTCACGTGATGCACGTGTTAGCCAACTCCCAACCAAAATCCTTGTCAAGCACAAAACTTTTAGCTCCCATTAATGGGTCATGTTTGTTAAGTGCAATAGAAATAAATGTGTGCATTCAAAAGTTCGTGAGAGTCTTATCCCAAATTCAGCCCATGACAATTAATAACATAAGCATCTTAATTTAGAGCATAAATGAAACTATAACATGGTGAACATGCTCGGAATAGCCATTAAGCTAATAGATAGATAGTGGATTTATGTCATATTGAGATAATTCTACAATTGTCCAACACACTCAAGTTAATTAATATCAAGGCAAGATGTGATTGAAACCTCTAAATATGCCATGCTCATTTGCATGAGTGTTACCCATAAATCCCCAAAACAAGGGAATCATGGATGACACCTTACTTTATTATTCATTGATAAACCATAAGACGGGGATGCATGATAATGCTCAATGAGCTCACTCAAGCCTAAACGAAAATGATACTAGATAATAAAAGCAAGACACGCCAAAACTAGATAGACATGATAAAGCTGATAAAAGACGGGGGATAGGTGAAACTCCCCCAAGCTTAGATGGTTGCGGTAATTTCTTCATTCTCCCTTCTTCTCGTACTCAGCCCACCACTCTTTCTTCTTCTTGTCATAATCTTCCTTCCACTCTTCCTGCTTCCATGGAAAAGGCCTTCCAGTATGGAAGGACATGGGTGGATCATTGTACCTGAGAGTGGCAGCTTCTGCAATCTTCTTGAAACGTTCTTCATACTCACAGTTCTGGTTCTCCATGTCCCACATCAGAGCTTGGTACCTATCCATCTCTGATATGACACGCAGATACCTAGTCCCCAGGTCCTTGATCCTCTCCGCGTACTCCTCTATCTTCTTCTCCAGCTCCAGATTCATGAAGTGGTGGGCATCAAGGTTGCGTTCAACAATAGAGTTATACCTGAAAACTGTTTGTTCCATAGCCTCTAGCCTCTCCTCCAGCGTGCCTTCGGTCTTGGGAGCCTTCACCTCCTCCATGAGGAACACACCATCCTTCAAGGTCAGGGTTTTCATGGGGGTCATCACGGAGTTGAGATAATGGTTCACAATGCCTCCCTTGGGTGGATCTTCCCCCCTAGGTTGGATCCGGAGCTTGACATGGCTAAACCCTGGCAGACAGAAACAGCAGAAACAAAGATCGCGCGAGAACTCTCGGTGCGGGATTAGATCGACAAAAGGGGGTATATATTGACGGGTTTTAGGGTAAGACGAAGTGTCGGAGTCGAAAACGAGACGGAACGGGACTCCGAGGTGGAAAAGGGGTACCTCCACGCGGCCAAGGAATCTGGCCGCGTGTGGGGTCCTCTTTTCCCCCTCGAGGTCCAATTCCTTCCAATTTTCTTGTCCCACACGTTAATTTCCATAAAAAATGAGTTCCGTAAGTTTTCACGCAATTCCGAGAAACTTCCAAACACAATAATTGTAAATTATTGAATTTGGGTTTCTGAAACTGCAGGATCCCTTACAATTACCTCCTCCGGTGTCATTAACTTCATCTCCTCGATGGTTCCTATGAAGCTCTTTCCTGCAATATAATGTTTTAGGCGTTGTCCATTGACCACATGAGGTTTACCTTTCATATCACCGTGAAGACGGATGGCCCCCGAACGGTATACCTCCTGTACTACCAATGGACCCTGCCATTTTGAAGCTAATTTCCCTGCAGAAAACTTAAAACGAGAGTTGTACAATAGGACTTGATCACCTACTTTAAATTCCTTTCTTTTAATTTTCTTGTCATGCCAAATTTTAACTTTCTCTTTAAACAATTTTGCACTTTCATATGCTTCATTCCTCCATTCATCTAATAGATTTAGGTCAAGCAATCTCTTCTCCCCCGCTGTTTTTAAATCAAAATTTAATTTCTTAATAGCCCATCTAGCTTTATGTTCTAATTCAGCGGGTAAATGAGATGCTTTTCCATAAACCATTTTATAAGGAGACATACCCATAGGATTTTTATAAGCAGTTCTATAAGCCCACAATGCATCATTAATTTTAAGTGGCCAATCAGATCTAGCTCTGTTTACTGTTTTCTCTAAAATAAGTTTAATTTCCCTATTACTTAATTCAACTTGTCCACTAGTTTGAGGATGATAGGGTGATGCAATTCTATGATTAACATTATATTTTGCCAATGTTTTTCTAAGAACACCATGCATAAAATGAGATCCACCATCAGTAATTAAAAATCTAGGGAAAATAATTTCTTTAAGCATTTGCATGGTTGTGGCATGGTCTGCACTCTTAGTAGGAATTGCTTCTACCCATTTTGTAACATAATCAACAACAACCAAAATGTGAGTATGTTTTGTACTAGATGCAGGAAATGGTCCCATAAAGTCAAAACCCCACACATCAAATGGTTCAAGTGGTAATGTATAGTTCATAGGCATTTCATTCCTTCTACCAATGTTTCCTACTTGTAACACCCCAACTTTTGATACATTAGGGTGTGTGGTGTGTGTTCATCTCATACATGCATCAAACAAAAATTTAAATCATGTTTGAACCAATTTAAACTATGAAATTAAATGGTTTCAGAAAATCCACAAAAAGTACTTAATTTGGTTTCCAAAATTTTGTTCTGGAAAATATTTCAAATTCACCAATGAAACACATGGTATTGTTGGAAATTTCACAAGCTTTCCAAAATTTATTTTTGGAAATTTTTATGTTTGCAAAATGGCCCTCGAAACAGTTGTTTTCAGTGTTGTTTAATAAAGGAAAGGACCTCTTCGCAAAAATCAGGAATTTCAGGGGGTTTTCGCAAAACGTGCTTTGTCTTCTTCCTTGCGACAAGGAAGCAGCTGCGTGGCTGCCTCCGCCACGTCCTCCTGCCTGCTTCACCGCGGGGGATAAGGGAGAAGGGCGATGGCGTGCACCTCCTTGCCTCTCCTCCTCGCCTTGCCCTACTCTCTCTGGCTCCCTGTGTCATGGAAACCAACTCGAACCTCTGAAACCCTAGCCGCCGGAAACCATCACATGGCGCCGCCGAACCAAGCATCACCGCCACCATTGGAGCATCCCACGAGGTCCGCCATGCCACCTTGCATCTCCCCGTCGAGTACCGCTTCCTGGGATGGCCTCTGAAGCGGGAATCGGGCCGCCGTTTCATCCATGGCCGCCGGCCGTCGAGGTCGATTCCGGCCGCCTCCGGTCGGCCCTGCTCCCTCCGACCCCTCCAGTAGCTTCACCGCGACGAGGTGACCCTTCCCATGCCCTCCCCTCCCTCTATCGCCCCCTGGTTCTCCGTCACGTCGAGCTCCGCCGCCGTCCGTCCATGGAGCTTGTCGCCGGCGAGCAATCCGGTGACCATATGGTCAACCGGCGCCACCCCTGGGCTTCCCTCGAACCCCTCTCCCTCGTGGTGTGTTCGGGTTCGCGAATTGCGCGCGAATTCGACCGAATTCGTTTGAATCTGTGAAGAACAGGGTAAAGGTGATGTCATGGTGACATCAGCCTGATGTCATAATCTCATATTTAAGTAATTCCAGAAAATGCCTTAAACTTGAATAATTAATATCTTCTAATCTGTTGCTCAGAAAAATAAAATAAAAATATGGGAGAGATCAGGAAAATGTACTCTTTCCAAAAATGAAACTTTCATACATGTCTGACACATTCCATTTTTGGACATTATTTAATGCTGTTTAATCATTTAAAATAGGAAAATAAGTTTTTATTCACTAAAATTAGAAAATTAAAAGTTATATATACCAAAATGCTCAAAATGACAAATGCAACATGTTTATGATGTTTTTAAAACCATTTGAGCAATTAAAATGGTACACCCCCTCAGAATCGCCCGAAACCCCCTCCGGGGTCTATTTCGGGCGAATTCCAGTAAAACTTCCTATTTGACATACGAACCCTAGCAACCCTATCTACATGTTTAGGGCTTTATTTAAGTGCATTAACTTGCTCATGCATACATATTGTGCATTGCATCGATGCCATGTTTGATTGTTGTTTCTCTTTCGGTGTTGTTTCCCCCCCCCCCTCGGTAGAACGTGACTCTGAAGAGAAGGTCAACAATCCAATGACGAATACTTGATCTTAACCGACAAGTCAAGCACTTATTCCTGAAGATCTTTTATCTGGTTTTCTTATAACCAAGGCAAGCATAACCTCTTATCTGCTCATATATGCTTTCGAACAACATTTGAATCTCGTATTTTGCATTCGATTCCAAAGTATTTGATGCTAGTAGACATAGTTCACCTATATGCTGCATTGCCTCTATATCCTGATCCACTGCTTCTAGCCGCCATAGATTTGCTTGTGCGCATCGCCAGAGCCTCATATCCGCTACTGCTTAGTTTCATATGTTTGTTACCTCTGCTCCATCCGGTTGATGAATCAGAGCTGCGATAATCTAGTATGATATGATGACGTGGTAAGATGAACACTGTGTGGTTAATTTGACTAAGGCTTGGACAGGAGGCCACTTGGGAAGTGGTTTTTCGTTCCGTACCTGCCAACCCTAGGAGTAAGGTCTCGCCGCGGAAACCAAGACTGAGCGTGCAACCACACGCGGGGCCTAACAGACCGCGCTCGACTAACTAACTTGTTTGGTTCTATCCGTGAGTCACGTAGTTTGGGATTTCCATCTGCGTGTGAGTCAAAAACCTTTTGGAGGTGTTTAGGGCGTGACCGGGACAAGTGATGGACGTACACGGATCTTGATCCCGACTCACAGAACAGGTGCCGTCAGGAGGTGGCCAACTCCCTGTTGATGGGGTGGCCCTGTTTGGGTTGACTCATGGATAGGGCTCGACAAGGTAAAGGTTGTGGCCAACCACACTCTGCCGGCACATCGTCGGAATTGTGCCAATAGCTTGGCATTAAGAGTCGGATGGTACGTGTGGGTAAAGTGTACCACCCTGCAGGGATAAATCTTTCGGAAAGCCGTGTCCACGGTTATGGACGACTTGGTGAAAGTCACGGGGTCATAGATAACTTGAACGTGACGTAAAAGATGTTGACAATGCATGGAGGTAGTAGATCAAGGGTGCCTCCCCGGAGATGCCGGGAGGGGTGATCCTTGTAGCATGTAAGGTGCTGGGAATGATGTTGGTGGTTTCAAAAGATGATCTCATAAGTTGAGTAGCTTTCTCATCTGTTTTGAAAACATTCTATGAGACGTGCTATTCTTCCTCGATTTCAAAAACAAAGATTGCTTTACGCAAATCAACCTTCATAAAACCCTTTACGAAACCAGCAGATATATAATAGGTTAATTAAGTCTTGTTGAGTACCTCCCGTACTCAGGTTTGCTTAATTCTGGTTCAGGTGAAGATCTCACTTCGGTGGTGATTCAACGTGGACATCGACGAGTAGTTTGGGGTTCCCAGGTAGCAGCCTGGAATCTATGGGCTGGGACGTCGCCTTATGTTGCGGCCTCTTAGGCCTTTTTGGTTCTTGTTGATTAGCAACATAATTTTCCTTCCGTTGTCTGATGTAATGTTGGGTCGTGTGACCTCTGCTTGTAAGCTATACTCTAGTAACACCTGTTTAATACAACTTCATGTTTAGAGTACTGCTTTGATCGGTTGTTGGTTTCGAGCTCATTGTTATACAGTTTTGGCTATGCCTGCATAGTTGTCGCAGTCGAGGGGTTGTGGAGCCGATGATCCATGTCCGAGCCCGCCTGTCGATGTGATCGGCCTGGGGCGAGGTAACCCCAGTAACCCTCGATTGTTGTTGCACTTTCTGGACACATAGCATCTCTGTATAGCTTTGGTCCCGTTTCCGTCAGTTTCATTCGATTCGTGGACGCTTTGATATGCATAGTTGGTTATGACTAGCATGGATACAAGGAGTACTAGACTGGGGATCCGGACTACGTGCCGATGAATCCAGTCTGCCTGCCGTTGTTTGTTGCGGCCGGGGCTGGTAACCCTGAAGCCCTTGTGAGTCCATGGCTAGGAGCACATAACAGTATGTATATCTCTGGGTCCGGGGTCGTGACAAGTCATGGTATCAGAGCAGGACTGCCTGTAGGAAAACCTTACTGCTTGGTCGATGTTGAGTCTAGTGTTTGTGAAAACTACTTCGAAATCTCAAATGGTTTGTGAAAACCTTCTTAGGATTCTTTTTACTCCTTATATGGTATCACTCTAACTCAGGGTCACCTTACCTGTTTTGATTTGAAAAGGTTTTGCTATCCCTTCTAGTCATTCAAAACCTAGGTGCTTTTTCTGGCAAGGACGTTTCTTTCACCCCAGTTGACCTAGTGTTAAGTTCCAGAGTCGTGTGTGTTCCAAGTTCCGTTATCTCTTAAACTGGGAGATTTCATTTCTATTCCAATCTCTCAGAGTTGTATAGATTCCACATTCTTACATGTTTCAAAGTTCTAAATCATGAACCTCGAGATCTGCTTTCCATCTCGAATGTATCTATTATCCTCTGCTCAAGTTCTTCCGGAGCTATCGTTGTCTTTTGAAAGATACCTCGTGATTGCTAACTGTGGTGTCCTTTGTGGCACTCCTATAGTAGTTACTCCTTTCGTTGTGTTTTTGCCTTGGACTTGAACCGAAGGTCCCGGAATGTGCTGAATTGCGGTGGGTTGGATCGTGTGGTTTCTTAGCCATGTGATGCTCACGCTATCAGTACAGGATGCTGACCTTTAACCCAAGTTCTGTTTCTTTGGATCCTGAGGAATCTGTTCTACCTCAGGGTGGCTAGGTAATCTCAGCTCCAATAGCCATAGGTTTTCTCTAGGAATCAAAAGGAATCATAACAAGAGTGTTCTCTATGATTCCCATATCCTTGTTCTTGATTCAGCTATACCTCCCTTTTAGCATGGGTTTTACAAATGTGTATTACACTGTGCATTCACCGTGATCTCTGGATTTTTCGGAGCATGATCTTAATTTCTAGTTGCTTTCCTACCTTTGTCCATGGTTTGGAAACCAAGTTGCTTAGTTGTGTTGGATTTTTTCCCAATACATTTGCTTACGTTTCCGTTAGAACATTTGTCGCACCCTGGCTTCTAAGGGATACTCATCGTACGAACTGGATAGCAGGTGCTTGGATTATGGGGCATAACTGCTCCCACGTCCCAGCTTCCTGGTAGGCCTGCGCTTATGCGCGACAACACAAGCCCTGCTATTCCACCGTCGATGTAAACTATCCACTAGAAGTCATAGGCACTACTGTCGACATACTTCATATCAATCACGCACTGTACGTCAACAGCTTTGAACGAATGATGATCACAACTTATCTCTAAGACACAAAAGATGGAAATAAGGTTGCAATTGGCCTTCACTAAGGCAGAGATAGCAAATACAATCATCCAGAGGACACATGTCCCAACATAGCATTCATTACATCAGCGGAAGCAATCAAAGGTGTCTGAGTACAGACAAATCCAACAGGCTTAAGAAGCCGGAGAACATAAAGAAGACGAAGCCCATCCACGTAGGTTCTGGATCCTGCCCTGGTCCAGCTAACTACTCGTCTGCAGTCTCGTCAAACTCCACGAAGTAGCCATCCTGGTGGTCATCGTAGCCGTAGTCGTAGTCTGCGTAAACCACAGCCCCAACGGGGTCAGTACATCCAAGTACTGGCAAGCAAGACTCACAGTTCACCAAAGTATAGCCCGTCAACACAAGCACAGATGACTTGGGTTCAACGGAAAGAAGGGGTATATAAGATGCTGCCACTGGCTGCGCTAACCAACTACAGAGATTCCATCACTTCCAACTATTGGAAAGGGGATAAGATCGAGGTTTGTAACCAACTGAAAGATAACTGCAAACAAACCCGTCCTGGATCTCGCCCCTTATCCAAAGAAGCAATCCGAGGATAACTCACACAGTTGGATTAATATGAATCAAGTTATTGTGACAATAATCCTATTACTAGTCAAATTGATAATCATGGGGTGTGAAATTATGAATCATTAGGTTTAAGTTGTCCTGAGTACTTGTTAGCCAGTACTTTCACCAAGTAATCCATAACCGCGGAAAACACGGCTTCTCAAGAAGATTATCCCTGCAGGGTTGCACCAATTTGGCCGTACACGTATGAATAACCCGCCAGATGGGATGCCTCCCACCAAGCGGGGCACTCAACAAAACTCAACTCTTCTCCGCATCAAGCCCAAAGCACCTTGGGCGCACGGCTAATCGAGCCCAGAAGAAAATGGACCCTCATAGCACTCTAAGAACGTGTCCCCCTATATGCCGACTACAAAAGTTCCACCCTGCGTTGGGCTCGCAAAAACATGCATGCGGCAAATAGAAAACACGAACTAAATGAGATGATTTGGACGAGATGCGAATCGAATCAAATTGAGGGGGGCGCCCATACTCGCTTCCCACATGCGGGTAGTGCGCTCATCATGGATCAGTAGACAAGACCCTTTTCCTATTAGGGTCGACACTAGCAGGCCTCAAAACCACACAGGGCCTCCTGCCGGTGCCTTATCATCAAATTATTATTAAGTAATAACATTAGCATGATTGATTGATTGATTAAACATCGAGCCCCAGAACATAATGAAATATAGTAATTGAAAGTAACGGGTAACAGACTCGAGAAAAACAACCTAAGCATGCTAGTAGGACACTGGCTCAATCAACAGGGTTGTAGGAGGGTGGTGAGTCAATATCAGGGTTAAAGGATTCATGTGATAGGTTCGTAACAGAAACAACTACCACTAAGGCTAGCAAGATATAGACAACGGAAAGTATCGGTAACCAGGGTTGAAAGGAACACAATGGTTCATGTGAGTGATAACTTGCCTGCAAACTCAACAGCCGGGTACTGAGCTAGATCCTCAGAAGGGGTGATGTAAGGGTCGTCTGCCTCAACGTCGTCGTCTATTCGAGAAGAAGCAAACAAACAAAACAGGATTGTAAACAATCATTGCCATGGCATTGTGCACAATCAATATGATGCATGACAAGTTAATGGTTGCATCAAAATAATTTAGCTAACAAGATAACACAATTTAAATGGACCCATATGCAAGGGTTGCATATAGAAAAGGATCCATTGACATAAGTGGAATAAATGATTTACAATTATTTGTTATGTGATAGTTGTTATCATGATGCATGCATGATGATGATGACAAGTTAACAACAGATAACAATAAATAACAATGGTAGATGCAAAGGAAAAGGAATAAAACAAGTTTAGTACTTATTTATTAATTTTGGAAATTTTTGGTTACTTAAACATGTCACACCAACAATTGTTGTTTCCACCAATTTAAAGTGCGCAAAACAATTAACAAAATCTATATTTGAAAAGAACATCAAATTTTAGTTGGATTACATGTTTCAAATATTGAAATTTGAATTAGGATGAATTTATTATGAATTAAACAATATTAAACAAGTTTTAATTGAATTTAAAACAAGTTTGAATATTATTTGAATTTTATTTGTTCAAACCATAAATTCAAATTCACATTTGAAAATTTCACACTTTGATGGTTTGAAAACATATTTTGCATGTTCAAAAATATTTTACATTAAGCAAGTTATGATTTTATCCAATTTAATTGAATTAAACAAGTATTAAATTATTTAGGAAATTTAAATTATTCAAACAATGAAACAAATTTTATATTTGAATAGGATATTCAAAAAGGTGTGAAAAACATATTTTATTTGACTTATTTGGAAATAGTATGAATTACTTATGAATTATTGCAAATTACATTTGAATTATTCAAATTTGAATTTTAAATGTATTTTGAAAACTCAAAATAGAACACAAATTGAATATTTGGAAAGATTAGGAAATTTGGATCGGAAAACATATAAAGTTTTTATTTGTTGGAATTATAGTTTGGAAGTTATTAAAGTTTAAAGTTTTGTTGTAAATCTGTTAATTAAAATGAATTTTGGAATTCGCAGAAACCATTTGTTACTCAGCTGGCCTCTACACTCTGCCACTGCGCAGTGGACCCCCTAGCCAGCGTGGCGCGCGCGCGCACGCGTGGCAGAGGAAGGCAATGACAGTGGGCCTGCGCTGCTGTGGAAGAAAATCCACAAAAAAAGTTGGGCGCTTGCGGGCTCGAACCCGCGCCCTCGCCCGCGCGCAATAGGTGCAGAGCCACTGCGCTAACTGAAACTGTTTGACAGTATACGCGACGGAGGGAGGTTGAGTTTCAGAACCCGAGTGTTCTCTGACGAAACTGACGAGCAAATTGTTGCTCGACTGACAGAATCTCACCGGCGTTGAGTGGCACGGCCAGTGATCGACGTGAGATGTGTGCGTGTGCTAGACGCTCACTGAACCGTGCGCAAGCAGAGGAAGAGTGAGGAGGCGAAGGTGGAGGCTCACCGCCGTTGTAGAAGGAGGCAGCGGCGCGATGACGTTCTGCTGACGACGGCAACCGCGGCGAAGTCGAGGACGGCGGCGAGATCCTGGTGGCTTCCCGTGGCCGCTCCGGTGTCGAAAGGGTAGAGGACGAAGAGGCGATGCGATTTCAGTGGCCTAGGTGGGTTGGTGGTGCACGGCGTCGACGGATTTCATTGGGGTTCAGAGGCGTGCTCGCCGGAGAGAAGAAACAGAGAGGGAAGTGGCGACAGCGGGCAGAAATGGCGGCGGAGCGATGAGGGAGCGGAAACCTAGGGCTAGGGGGTTGGTGCCAGGGGCTAGGGGGCTAAATAGAGGTGCGGAAGCTAGGGTTGGCCGCCGGAGTCGCCGCGGGGGTGCGGTGGCGCCGGCCGATTTTCTGCCGTACTTCAAAAAGAAGACGGGCACGAATCTCGAAGCGGTACGGGGGGAGTAGAGCGGGCTGGGTCGCGCGCGTGTAGGCTAGGTTGGGCTGGGCTGCGTTATCTGCCGCGCGCGCGCGCTGGTTTTCTTCTTTTTTTTCTGTTTTTTTTTTGCTGAAACAGAATTTGGAAGAAATTGTTAAGGTTTTGGTTGATTAAAAATCCAGAAAAATTAGGTTAAGCTATTTAGGTAATTAGAAACCATATTCCAAGATTGGATTTCAAAATTTTGAGATTTAAAATATGGTTTGTATTTGAATCCCAATTTGAAAGAATTTTCAATATTAAATAAACCTTTATTTTAAACAACACTTTTAATAGGGTCACCCCTAAGTTTTAAAGTGATTTAAAGAATACAATGTTGTGGTGAACTTCATGGATTCAAAAAGGTACTGATTTTGAGAATTGGTTTGAATTTAGAAATGAATTAGAATTAATTGATTGGATTAATGGTTTGATTAAAACCAACAAATTAAGGAGTGATTTACATGGAATAAAATGGTTGTTTTCAGTTGTTATTTTTATTCCAAAAGTTGTAACAGATCAAGTATGAAAATAATCATTTGAAATTTGTTTGAGTTTGATTAAGAAAACAGGATAAAACAGATGCAACAAATAGTAACAAATGCAAACAAAAATAACACAAATGCAATGAGATGATGACATGATGCATTGCTTGAAATAAAACAAGGAACAAAACATTCTAAGGGATATTTCATACTTGGGATGTTACAAAACGCCCCCCTTGAAGGAATCGCGCCCCGAGATTCCTTATTGAGATGTGAAAAGGTCCGGATACTTCTTGCGAAGATCCTCTTCGGTCTCCCACGTTGCCTCTTTATTGGAATGATGCGACCATTGCACTTTCAAGAACTTGGTGCTCTTGTTGCGAGTCTTACGCTCGGTCTCATCGAGAATACGAACAGGGTGCTCCTCATAAGATAGATCATCTTGCAGTTCAATGGAATCATGATCAACTGCACGATCTGGATCTTTGAAACACTTCTTGAGCTGTGACACGTGGAACACATCGTGCACCTTGGATAGTTTTTCTGGAAGTTCAAGACGATAAGCATTCTCTGCACGTCTTGAGAGGATGTTGAAAGGACCAATGTATCTTGGTGCAAGCTTCCCTTTCACACCAAAACGATGAGTGCCTCTGAGGGGAGTTACACGGAGATATGCCTTATCACCAGGTGCATAGATCATATCCCTGTGCTTGCTAGCATAATAGCTCTTCTGACGAGACTGAGCAATCCTGAGATTGTCACGAATGATACGAACTTTCTCCTCGGCTTCCTTAACAATGTCAGGGCCTAAAAGTGAACGTTCACCAGCTCCAGACCAATTGATTGGACTCCTGCATCTGCGACCATACAGTGCCTCAAAAGGTGCCATGCCTAGGCTTGCCTGGTAGCTGTTGTTGTAGGAGAATTCAGCATATGGAAGGCAATCCTCCCATTTCATGCCAAAGGAGAGACCACAAGCTCTGAGCATATCCTCGAGAATCTGATTGACTCTTTCGACTTGCCCCTGAGACTGAGGGTGATAAGTTGTGCTGAACAGAAGTTTAGTGCCCAAAGCTTCTTGAAAGCTTTTCCAGAAATGAGAAGTGAAGATACTTCCACGGTCTGAGCTTATTTCCAATGGAACACCATGAAGAGGAACAATCCTTGCTGTGTAGAGCTCTGCTAACTGGCTAGCTGAGATAGTCTCCTTGACAGCAAAGAAGTGAGCAACCTTAGTGAGACGATCAATAACAACGAAGATTGCATCGTTGCCCTTCTTGGACTTTGGAAACCCAGTAACGAAGTCCATTTCAATCATGTCCCACTTCCACTCAGGAATTTTTAGAGGTTGGAGTAGACCGGCTGTTTTCTGATGGACTGCCTTAACACGTTGACAAACGTCGCATTCAGAAACGTATTGAGCAATTTCACGTTTCATGCCAGGCCACCAATACAGAGTCTTGAGATCCTGGTACATCTTTGTACTTCCAGGGTGGATGGATAGAGGAGTTTCATGAGCCTCCTTGAGAATGATATCCTTGAGACTTTGAATCTGAGGAACTGCAATGCGTCCTTCGAAGAACACAGTTCCCTTGTCATCAATTGAGAAGGACTTGAATTTATCATTGCCTTCCTTGATGTGCTCTACAATTTTCTTGATTTCAGTATCACGAAGTTGTTCAGAACGAATCTTGTCCTCGAGAGTTGGACTGGCTGTCAAGCTAGCAAGCTATCCTTCTGGGACAAGACCAAGGTTCAGCTTCTGGAATTCTTCATGAAGTGGAGGTTGGCTTTCCATGATCATGAGATTATTGCAATAGGATTTGCGACTGAGAGCATCAGCCATAACATTAGCCTTGCCTGGAGTGTAAGAAATGGTGAGATCAAAGTCTTTAATCTTCTCAATCCATCTCCTTTGCCTGAGGTTTAGATCTGGCTGAGTGAAGATGTATTTCAGACTCTTATGATCGGAAAAGATTTCAGTTTTGTTACCCAACAAGTATTGTCTCCATTTCTTGAGGGCAAACACAACTGCTGCAAGTTCAAGATCATGAGTGGGATAGTTTTGCTCATGTGGGTTCAACTGACGTGAAGCATAAGCCACAACTTGACGTTCTTGCATAAGAACTGCTCCTAGGCCTTGGAGAGATGCATCACAGAATATCTGGAAAGGTTTGGTAGTATCTGGGCCAACCAGAACAGGGGTAGAAGTGAGTTTAGTCTTCAGGAGGTTGAAACTTTCATCACATTGTGGAGTCCAAACGAACTTTTTGTCCTTCTTTGTGAGATCAGTGAGAGGTTTAGCAATCTTGGAAAAGTTTTGGACGAAACGACGGCAATAGCTAGCCAAGCCAAGAAAACTTCTGACTTGCTTCACCGTTTTAGGGGGTTTCCAATCAACAATTGCCTTAACCTTTTCAGGATCAATGGCAATGCTTTTGGCAGAGATGATATGACCAAGATATGCAACTTCTGGAATCCAGAACTCACATTTGGAAAACTTGGCATACAAACGATGCTCGCGAAGTTTCATGAGAGTGAGACGAAGGTGTTCTCCATGCTCTTCCTCGGATTTGGAGTAGACTAGAATATCATCGAGATATACCACAACGAACTTGTCGAGGTATTCATGGAAGACAGAATTCATGAGTCTTCAGAACGTTGCCGGTGCATTGGTGAGACCAAAGGACATGACGGTGTATTCATATAGACCGTAACGAGTGGTGAAAGCTGTCTTAGGAATATCTTCCTTTCTGATCTTTATCTGATGGTAACCCATCCTCAAGTCCAACTTGGAGAATATTGAGGCTCCAGCAAGTTGATCAAAACGATCATCGATACGAGGAAGTGGATACTTGTTCTTGATAGTTTTCTCGTTGAGAGGACGATAGTCAACCACGAGTCTTTTTGTTTGATCCTTCTTGGCAACAAACAGAGTTGGGCAACCCCAAGCGGAGGAACTAGGCTGAATGTAACCTTTCTCCATGTACATATCGATTTGCTCCTTCAACAATTTCAGTTCAGGAGGAGCTATCTTGTATGGATGCTTAGAGATTGGAGCAGTACCTGGCTCAAGCTCGATCACGAACTCAACTGCTCTGTCCGGAGGCATCCCTGGCAACTCTTCTGGAAAGACGTCAGGGAATTCACAAACCACCGGAACATTTTCAATTGCAGGAAGGGGTTTGGCATCGAGGTTGAACAGCTGAACAGAACTTGATCCATATGGAGAATAGACTATCTGGCCTGAAGTGTGAGAGAGAGTTATTGACTTTTGAGCACAGTCAATTTTAGCTTTGTGGGTCTTCAACCAATCCATACCCAGAATGACATCAATGTCAGAATTTCCCAGCAACATGAGTGAAGCAAGGAATATGCGACCTCCAATTAGGATCTCATTGTCCATGCTTATCTTGGATGTCAACATTTGCGGTCCCGGAGAGTGAACAGTCATTTGATTGCTTAGCGGAACCAGAACTAGGTTGTATGCTTTTGCAAAAATCTTTGACACAAAGGAATGCGATGCTCCAGTATCAAACAACACTTTAGCTGGGATAGAGTTTACGGGTAATATACCTAGAACGACGTCAGCAGCTTCCTCAGCTTTGTCGGCCTTGATATGATTCACCCTCGCGGTCCTCCCGACAGGCCTGTTGTTGGAGTTGAAGGCTTTAGCCGGGGGAGCACGAACCATAGCCTGGTTGGTGTTGGGGCGAGGAGGTAGGGGTAGCTGCTTCTGAGTGCACTTATCAGCGTAGTGTCCAGTATCCTTGCACTTGTAGCAAGTGACGACACGAGAAGGACCTGGCCTTGGCTGCCCCATTGGAATCCTCTGACCCTGCATCTGATATGGGTTGGGTGGGCGGGGACCAAAGCCTGGAGAAGCTTGGGCATTTGGAGCCCGAGTGACAGCACCATTTGGCACCCAGATGCGGCGCTTCTGCGGAGGGGTGGTCATGTTGGAGGAGGAACCACCCTCACGCGAGTGCTTGCGGGACTCTTCGAACGCCTTGCGCCCATTCTCCTCATTGAGCGCGGTGTTCACGAGCTCCACGAAGTCCTTGCACTTGATGTTGGTGAGAGCGTACTTCAGTTCCGGGTTAAAACCTCGGCGGAACCTTGCCATCTTCTTGGCTTCAGTGGACACTTCGTCACCAGCGTACCGAGCGAGACGATTGAACTCGTTCTGGTAGCCGAGGACGTCCAGCTTGCCCTGTTTGAGAGAGCAGAATTCCTCACGCATCCTTTCCATGAGACCATCTGGGATGTGGTGCTTCAGGAAGGCATCCTTGAAACATCCCCAGGTGATAGGATAGCCAGCTCTCATGGTCTGGTAGTTCTCCCACCAAGTAGCTGCCTGACCCTTCAGTAGGTAGGTGGCATACTTGACCTTATCTTCCTCAGCAACATGAGCTATCTCCAGAGCCCTGTTGATCTCCCTGATCCAGTCATCAGCATCCAGAGGCTCACATGTTGCCACGAAAGCTCTCGGCCCCACGCTCAGAAACTCCTTAATGCTGACTCGCGGAGCATTCTGGTTGTGGTGCTGGTTAGCCTGGATCTGGGCCATCTGTGTCACCACTTGGGTCATCTGAGCTAACAGTTCCCCCATTGGTGGTGGCGGAGGCGGGTTGTTCCTGGTTGGAGGCATCCTGAACAGAAATTCATTTTAGCACAACAACAGAAAAGGATAGACTTGGTAACCGAAAGATAGATTATTCCGACGCATGAATAGATAACCAACAGGTACATCATCACATGTTCAAATACATCAGAATATCCAACAGACCAATACATGGTTCGAATGCCAAAGGATAACTAAACATAGCTAGGAATGGATACATCGGTACTCCCATGCTCATCACGCAGGACGGCGGTGAGTAGTACGACGAGAGATACGGTGAGGAGGAATCCCACGGAAGTAGGTATGACGACGATCCACGTAGAGCGGGACTGCCCTGAGAGCAACTCTCGGTGTGATGAAGTAGAAAGCGTCGTCTCCCTGTGCTCCATAGCGGGGAATCCCTGTGTAACCAGCTCCGAGGTCGAGAAGTGGGCCTCTGATCGGCTCGTAACCTCCAGCATCTGGCAGCGGTAACCCAGCTGTGTGAACGATACGTGCAAAGCGCTCGTCTCCAACAAAGTCTGTGGTGTACGTCGCCAGACGGGTGAGAGCAAGGTGGAGCTGCTCCCTGACTGAGGCTAACTCCTGAGATAGTGTGGAAGCAACTGCGTCACTGTGCTTCACGAACTGGGCAGTGGTGTGCAGCCTGGAGCTATCAGACTCGTAGGTATCCAGGTTGCTGTGGAGGGTGAAGTGAACTCCCGCTGCCGTGATGTAACCACGGGGGATGTGACGATAGATGGAATCATCAAACCCCCAGTAGTCAGCACGGAGGACGGTGAGACTCACGTACGCTGCCTGCTGCACGGCCATATCCACTGTGGAACCTACTGCCTCGTAGCGGTGGACAACGCTCCTGCCATCATCCGACAGAATGTAGACGATAGCCCGGTAGCAGGTCTGGTCAAACTCTCGCTGCTGCTCGTAGACCTGGTACTCTGGTGCCCAATGGAACCCCAGATAGGTAACCATGTCTCTCAGCATCTCTGGATAACCGGCGGTGCTCTCACAGCGAGTCATCCGAACCACCTGCGGGTAGAACCTGAGATCCATCTGCAGATGATCGGGGAAGGTTTCGATTAGACTCCGGTAGAAGGAAAAGGATGTGGAAAACAACAACAAGGTTCAACGGGCGAAAAGGATGTTGAAAAGAACATGATATTGAAGCAACATCGGGAAACTCTAGACCAAAAGTCCTGAGGTACTAAGGAGAACCCAAAACACGTGAAATCCTAACTTGAAAGTTTAGGTGAGAACAGAAAACAACGTTGCACTTCCTTACCAGAAAAAGGGTGGGTGGGTGGGGAAAGAAGAAAAATGGTAGAATTCCTACTCTCACGTTTCATTTTTCCTATATAGCTACAAAATAGTTTCTAGACTCAACTGCGACCAGTAAAAAGGGATCCTACAGGCAGACAGGCTCTGATACCATTTGTCGCACCCTGGCTTCTAAGGGATACTCATCGTACGAACTGGATAGCAGGTGCTTGGATTATGGGGCATAACTGCTCCCACGTCCCAGCTTCCTGGTAGGCCTGCGCTTATGCGCGACAACACAAGCCCTGCTATTCCACCGTCGATGTAAACTATCCACTAGAAGTCATAGGCACTACTGTCGACGTACTTCATATCAATCACGCACTGTACGTCAACAGCTTTGAACGAATGATGATCACAACTTATCTCTAAGACACAAAAGATGGAAATAAGGTTGCAATTGGCCTTCACTAAGGCAGAGATAGCAAATACAATCATCCAGAGGACACATGTCCCAACATAGCATTCATTACATCAGCGGAAGCAATCAAAGGTGTCTGAGTACAGACAAATCCAACAGGCTTAAGAAGCCGGAGAACATAAAGAAGACGAAGCCCATCCATGTAGGTTCTGGATCCTGCCCTGGTCCAGCTAACTACTCGTCTGCAGTCTCGTCAAACTCCACGAAGTAGCCATCCTGGTGGTCATCGTAGCCGTAGTCGTAGTCTGCGTAAACCACAGCCCCAACGGGGTCAGTACATCCAAGTACTGGCAAGCAAGACTCACAGTTCACCAAAGTATAGCCCGTCAACACAAGCACAGATGACTTGGGTTCAACGGAAAGAAGGGGTATATAAGATGCTGCCACTGGCTGCGCTAACCAACTACAGAGATTCCATCACTTCCAACTATTGGAAAGGGGATAAGATCGAGGTTTGTAACCAACTGAAAGATAACTGCAAACAAACCCGTCCTGGATCTCGCCCCTTATCCAAAGAAGCAATCCGAGGATAACTCACACAGTAGGATTAATATGAATCAAGTTATTGTGACAATAATCCTATTACTAGTCAAATTGATAATCATGGGGTGTGAAATTATGAATCATTAGGTTTAAGTTGTCCTGAGTACTTGTTAGCCAGTACTTTCTCCAAGTAATCCATAACCGCGGAAAACACGGCTTCTCGAGAAGATTATCCCTGCAGGGTTGCACCAATTTGGCCGTACACGTATGAATAACCCGCCAGATGGGATGCCTCCCACCAAGCGGGGCACTCAACACAACTCAACTCTTCTCCGCATCAAGCCCAAAGCACCTTGGGCGCACGGCTAATCGAGCCCAGAAGAAAATGGACCCTCATAGCACTCTAAGAACGTGTCCCCCTATATGCCGACTACAAAAGTTCCACCCTGCGCTGGGCTCGCAAAAACATGCATGCGACAAATAGAAAACACGAACTAAATGAGATGATTTGGACGAGATGCGAATCGAATCAAATTGAGGGGGGCGCCCATACTCGCTTCCCACATGCGGGTAGTGCGCTCATCATGGATCAGTAGACAAGACCCTTTTCCTATTAGGGTCGACACTAGCAGGCCTCAAAACCAGACAGGGCCTCCTGCCGGTGCCTTATCATCAAATTATTATTAAGTAATAACATTAGCATGATTGATTGATTGATTAAACATCGAGCCCCAGAACATAATGAAATATAGTAATTGAAAGTAACGGGTAACAGACTCGAGCAAAACAACCTAAGCATGCTAGTAGGACACTGGCTCAATCAACAGGGTTGTAGGAGGGTGGTGAGTCAATATCAGGGTTAAAGGATTCATGTGATAGGTTCGTAACAGAAACAACTACCACTAAGGCTAGCAAGATATAGACAACATAAAGTATCGGTAACCAGGGTTGAAAGGAACACAATGGTTCATGTGAGTGATAACTTGCCTGCAAACTCAACAGCCGGGTACTGAGCTAGATCCTCAGAAGGGGTGCTGTAAGGGTCGTCTGCCTCAACGTCGTCGTCTATTCGAGAAGAAGCAAACAAACAAAACAGGATTGTAAACAATCATTGCCATGGCATTGTGCACAATCAATATGATGCATGACAAGTTAATGGTTGCATCAAAATAATTTAGCTAACAAGATAACACAATTTAAATGGACCCATATGCAAGGGTTGCATATGGAAAAGGATCCATTGACATAAGTGGAATAAATGATTTACAATTATTTGTTATGTGATAGTTGTTATCATGATGCATGCATGATGATGATGACAAGTTAACAACAGATAACAATAAATAACAATGGTAGATGCAAAGGAAAAGGAATAAAACAAGTTTAGTACTTATTTATTAATTTTGGAAATTTTTGGTTACTTAAACATGTCACACCAACAATTGTTGTTTCCACCAATTTAAAGTGTGCAAAACAATTAACAAAATTTATATTTGAAAAGAACATCAAATTTTAGTTGGATTACATGTTTCAAATATTGAAATTTGAATTAGGATGAATTTATTATGAATTAAACAATATTAAACAAGTTTTAATTGAATTTAAAACAAGTTTGAATATTATTTGAATTTTATTTGTTCAAACCATAAATTCAAATTCACATTTGAAAAGTTCACACTTTGATGGTTTGAAAACATATTTTGCATGTTCAAAAATATTTTATATTAAGCAAGTTATGATTTTATCCAATTTAATTGAATTAAACAAGTATTAAATTATTTAGGCAATTTAAATTATTCAAACAATGAAACAAATTTTATATTTGAATAGGATGTTCAAAAAGGTGTGAAAAACATATTTTATTTGACTTATTTGGAAATAGTATGAATTACTTATGAATTATTGCAAATTACATTTGAATTATTCAATTTTGAATTTTAAATGTATTTTGAAAACTCAAAACAGAACACAAATTGAATATTTGGAAAGATTAGGAAATTTGGATCAGAAAACATATAAAGTTTTTATTTGTTGGAATTATAGTTTGGAAGTTATTAAAGTTTAAAGTTTTGTTGTAAATCTGTTAATTAAAATGAATTTTGGAATTCGCAGAAACCATTTGTTACTCAGCTGGCCTCTACACGCTGCCACTGCGCAGTGGACCCCCTAGCCAGCGTGGCGCGCGCGCGCACGCGTGGCAGAGGAAGGCAATGACAGTGGGCCTGCGCTGCTATGGAAGAAAATCCACAAAAAAAGTTGGGCGCTTGCGGGCTCGAACCCGCGCCCTCGCCCGCGCGCAATAGGTGCAGAGCCACTGCGCTAACTGAAAATGTTTGACAGTATACGCGACGGAGGGAGGTTGAGTTTCAGAACCCGAGTGTTCTCTGACGAAACTGACGAGCAAATTTTTGCTCGACTGACAGAATCTCACCGGCGTTGAGTGGCACGGCCAGTGATCGACGTGAGGTGTGTGCGTGTGCTGGACGCTCACTGAACCGTGCGCAAGCAGAGGGAGAGTGAGGAGGCGAAGGTGGAGGCTCACCGCCGTTGTAGAAGGAGGCAGCGGCGCAATGAAGTTCTGCTGACGACGGCAACCGCGGCGAAGTCGAGGACGGCGGCGAGATCCTGGTGGCTTCCCGTGGCCGCTCCGGTGTCGAAAGGGTAGAGGACGAAGAGGCGATGCGATTTCAGTGGCCTAGGTGGGTTGGTGGTGCACGGCGTCGACGGATTTCATCGGGGTTCAGAGGCGTGCTCGCCGGAGAGAAGAAACAGAGAGGGAAGTGGCGACAACGGGCAGAAATGGCGGCGGAGCGATGAGGGAGCGGAAACCTAGGGCTAGGGGGTTGGTGCCAGGGGCTAGGGGGCTAAATAGAGGTGCGGAAGCTAGGGTTGGCCGCCGGAGTCGCCGCGGGGGTGCGGTGGCGCCGGCCGATTTTCTGCCGTACTTCAAAAAGAAGACGGGCACGAATCTCGAAGCGGTACGGGGGGAGTAGAGCGGGCTGGGTCGCGCGCGCGTAGGCTAGGTTGGGTTGGGCTGCGTTATCTGCCGCGCGCGCTGGTTTTCTTCTTTTTTTTTTGTTTTTTTTTTTTTGCTGAAACAGAATTTGGAAGAAATTGTTAAGGTTTTGGTTGATTAAAAATCCTTTAAAATTAGGTTAAGCTATTTAGGTAATTAAAAACCATATTCCAAGATTGGATTTCAAAATTTTGAGATTTAAAATATGGTTTGTATTTGAATCCCAATTTGAAAGAATTTTCAATATTAAATAAACCTTTATTTTAAACAACACTTTTAATAGGGTCACCCCTAAGTTTTAAAGTGATTTAAAGAATACAATGTTGTGGTGAACTTCATGGATTCAAAAAGTTACTGATTTTGAGAATTGGTTTGAATTTAGAAATGAATTAGAATTAATTGATTGGATTAATGGTTTGATTAAAACCAACAAATTAAGGAGTGATTTACATGGAATAAAATGGTTGTTTTCAGTTGTTATTTTTATTCCAAAAGTTGTAACAGATCAAGTATGAAAATAATCATTTGAAATTTGTTTGAGTTTGATTAAGAAAACAGGATAAAACAGATGCAACAAATAGTAACAAATGCAAACAAAAATAACACAAATGCAATGAGATGATGACATGATGCATTGCTTGAAATAAAACAAGGAACAAAACATTCTAAGGGATATTTCATACTTGGGATGTTACAACATTCCACCTTGGAATGTTAGGAGAAACAAACTCCAGTACCTCTTCCATCTCTAGGACCAGGTCAAAGTTTTGTAATCCGCAGATCAAAGAAGTTTCATTAACTTCCGTTCTGTTCCACCCTCGAGTGTCACACTCTTTTATATCAAGAGGTTGTGTTCAGTTTCATGGCCTTGTTGATGAAGTGATGCGCTCTCACACATCTTCACTCCCCCTTCCTCCAAGCTTGAATGCTTGAGAATGTTGGGTGTGCATTGACATGTGTATGAGGTGTTCCTAGCAATTTCCATTGCTTTGGAAAATCTAAGAAACATCTGTATCCTCCTTAGAACTATTGTTCACCCGGTCTCTGTTGAAGTTGACTGTGTTACCAAATCCGTTCCTTCCGGTGCATATCCTCGGTCAGAGAGTTAGGTTTATGCCAAAGCTCTCCATACCATATCAATTGCTTTGAAAAGCAAGATTCCTTCCAAACTCCAAGACATATCGGTAGGTTGTGATATTCTGGTTGTCTCTCTAGAAGTATCACCAGGTTGTCACCTGACCGTGATGTCTAAACAAGGGGTACTTTGAACTACTCCTTCCTCCAAGGAACTCTGCTGGATATCCTGGACTAGTTGGTTGAGCCTAAACAACAACTTGGAGAGTTGAAAGGCCAAAGCTCTGCCTAACCTGATCCTTTGTTAAGGGATGTCTAGTTCTCATCCTGTTGAAACATGATAGTACCTCCTTAATGGACATGCTATCTTTCCACCCTTGATTTGAGTTGGGCTATCGTCAGATCAAGACAAGATCCAAGGACTATCTTTATGGTGTTTTCACTCATGGTGCTTCTCCCGAGTACACCTCATGTCCTTTAATTTGACCAATATGTTGCCTTGTTCATGTATCATATGAATCCCTCATCTTGGAGTGTTGATAAGCGCGTTGTCGAGCCCATCGATGACATTCTTATTTATCCGAGTTGCACGAGGATCATGTTGAACACTTGGCACTAATGTTGGGAACTTCTCAGAATCATCTTTGTGTTATCACGAAGTTGTGTTCTGGACGTTCAAAGTGACTCCCTCAGGTTCATGTGCTTATGGTGAAAGTTGTCGCCATGGATTCGAGAAAAGTTTTCTTGTTCCTTTAGGAATAACCCCAAGTTGGTCATGCAGGTGTGGACTGTTCTTGATATGGTTGGTTGTTACCTCCATTCACTTAAAGAAGTTTGCATCCACGCTAAGCCACTGACTGACCATTTGTGAAAGAGAAGAGGTCCAAGAACTTCGTTATCTTTGTAACTTCCTTCCAACCAGGGCTCCGAGGTGTTCTTTCAAAAGTAGACCATGTATGTGCAACCGTCTTTCACAAGTTGCTAATACATCAATTCTGCAATCTCGCTCATCTCTTGAGCTTGACATCGTAGTCCATATCTTGAGAATCTAGTAAATGTATCTCGTTGATAACCGGTGCAATCTCTTCGATCATACCTACTGAGTCTCAGTTATCAATCCACTAACTAGAGCTGAATCTCAAGCAGTAACGATGGTTGGTGTTATCCCAAGAGTATTGAATTAGGTCTTTTCAGAATCCGGCATGGTTGATGTTGTGGTTGACACAATTAGCTGGAAGGCCTAATGTTATATCTCTTTGAATCCGTAAGAACAACCACTCCCCGTGAGAATTCTTGTGTGGCTCATTCTCACAAGTTTCCCTTCCCGTTCTTTCGAATCGAAGTTCAAATTCCACTTGATTACCTATATAAGGCTTGCACAAGCCTGATATTGGTATCTAGAACATTAAGGATAACCTGGAAGTTGATCTTTCCAATATCTCCCCGCTGAACCTCCAAAACCTTTGTTCTAGTGGAAACAAGTTCATCATGAGAATCATCTCCTGGTGTTTCGTAACCGCCATTGATCAGCTCCCTTTCTCAAGTTGTTTGTACTTGAAGTTCTGTTCATCTCGCACATTGTGTGAATTCGTCAGTCACTCCAGCCATGGGATCTTAACCATATGGTAGATGTATTGCTACGTCCAAACCACATTAGGAAAGAGATTCCCTATTTCCACCGGTGTTTCAACCCTCGTTGGTTACCCATCCTTATGGTGTGATCAAGAATTCCTCCTTTGTTACGGTGTTTCCACATCTTTCGGTTATTCATCTTCTGTTGTGAAGTAACATCCCGATCTTTGACAAAGATTTCGACAAAGTTTTGACGGCGTGAAAGTTCCGTTATCTTCCGTGTCCACTCTGAAGAGTGAACATGATCAGGTATCAAATTCTCTCCGACGCACGATTACAGTGTTTTCTCGTGTTTTCCTTCGTCTATGGATATTACTTTGTCGTATCCAAGACCATCCTTTCCATCTTGGTTTTCTGTTTGAAGAAACCTCGCTGTTACAAGTTGTCCAACTTTTCTTCTTCCAAAAGGATTTAAACTCTCGTGTTAAGCTCATATTCTAAATCCTTTCAAGAACTATCGTCCGTAAACTTGAAACCATCTTATATTCACTCCGTTACCTTGATGTGTTTCATGCTTGTTAACTCAACAGTTCTTTATGAAAATCCCTTCCATGAGTTACCCATGGGATACTCGATCTTCGTGAAGATCATTTCCTAAGAATTTCCCTCTTACCTAAGGTGTATCCGTTCAATACTTCAAGATGCTACGGATCAACCTCTTCGAGAAGAGAATCGTAAGGTTCAAGAAGATCGTTCAAAACCGGTGTTCCTTCTTTCTTCTCCTTCGGGAATCTCGGGACGAGATTCTCGTAAGGGGGGTAGATTTGTAACACCCCAACTTTTGATACATTAGGGTGTGTGGTGTGTGTTCATCTCATACATGCATCAAACAAAAATTTAAATCATGTTTGAACCAATTTAAACTATGAAATTAAATGGTTTCAGAAAATCCACAAAAAGTACTTAATTTGGTTTCCAAAATTTTGTTCTGGAAAATATTTCAAATTCACCAATGAAACACATGGTATTGTTGGAAATTTCACAAGCTTTCCAAAAGTTATTTTTGGCAATTTTTATGTTTGCAAAATGGCCCTCAAAACAGTTGTTTTCAGTGCTGTTTAATAAAGGAAAGGACCTCTTCGCAAAAATCAGGAATTTCAGGGGGTTTTCGCAAAACGTGCTTTGTCTTCTTCCTTGCGACAAGGAAGCAGTTGCGTGGCTGCCTCCGCCACGTCCTCCTGCCTGCTTCACCGCGGGGGATAAGGGAGAAGGGCGATGGCGTGCACCTCCTTGCCTCTCCTCCTCGCCTTGCCCTACTCTCTCTGGCTCCCTGTGTCATGGAAACCAACTCGAACCTCTGAAACCCTAGCCGCCGGAAACCATCACATGGCGCCGCCGAACCGAGCATCACCGCCACCATTGGAGCATCCCACGAGGTCCGCCATGCCACCTTGCATCTCCCCGTCGAGTATCGCTTCCTGGGATGGCCTCTGAAGCGGGAATCGGGCCGCCGTTTCATCCATGGCCGCCGGCCGTCGAGGTCGATTTCGGCTGCCTCCGGTCGGCCCTGCTCCCTCCGACCCCTCCAGTAACTTCACCGCGACGAGGTGACCCTTCCCATGCCCTCCCCTCCCTCTATCGCCCCCTGGTTCTCCGTCACGTCGAGCTCCGCCGCCGTCCGTCCATGGAGCTCGTCGCCGGCGAGCAATCCGGTGACCATATGGTCAACCGGCGCCACCCCTGGGCTTCCCTCGAACCCCTCTCCCTCGTGGTGTGTTCGGGTTCGCGAATTGCGCGCGAATTCGACCGAATTCGTTTGAATCTGTGAAGAACAGGGTAAAGGTGATGTCATGGTGACATCAGCCTGATGTCATAATCTCATATTTAAGTAATTCCAGAAAATGCCTTAAACTTGAATAATTAATATCTTCTAATCTGTTGCTCAGAAAAATAAAATAAAAATATGGGAGAGATCAGGAAAATGTACTCTTTCCAAAAATGAAACTTTCATACATGTCTGACACATTCCATTTTTGGACATTATTTAATGCTGTTTAATCATTTAAAATAGGAAAATAAGTTTTTATTCACTAAAATTAGAAAATTAAAAGTTATATATACCAAAATGCTCAAAATGACAAATGCAACATGTTTATGATGTTTTTAAAACCATTTGAGCAATTAAAATGGTACACCCCCTCAGAATCGCCCGAAACCCCCTCCGGGGTCTATTTCGGGCGAATTCCAGTAAAACTTCCTATTTGACATACGAACCCTAGCAACCCTATCTACATGTTTAGGGCTTTATTTAAGTGCATTAACTTGCTCATGCATACATATTGTGCATTGCATCGATGCCATGTTTGATTGTTGTTTCTCTTTCGGTGTTGTTTCCCCCCCCCCTCGGTAGAACGTGACTCCGAAGAGAAGGTCAACAATCCAATGACGAATACTTGATCTTAACCGACAAGTCAAGCACTTATTCCTGAAGATCTTTTATCTGGTTTTCTTATAACCAAGGCAAGCATAACCTCTTATCTGCTCATATATGCTTTAGAACAACATTTGAATCTCGTATTTTGCATTCGATTCCAAAGTATTTGATGCTAGTAGACATAGTTCACCTATATGCTGCATTGCCTCTATATCCTGATCCACTGCTTCTAGCCGCCATAGATTTGCTTGTGCGCATCGCCAGAGCCTCATATCCGCTACTGCTTAGTTTCATATGTTTGTTACCTCTGCTCCATCCGGTTGATGAATCAGAGCTGCGATAATCTAGTATGATATGATGACGTGGTAAGATGAACACTGTGTGGTTAATTTGACTAAGGCTTGGACGGGAGGCCACTTGGGAAGTGGTTTTTCGTTCCGTACCTGCCAACCCTAGGAGTAAGGTCTCGCCGCGGAAACCAAGACTGAGCGTGCAACCACACGCGGGGCCTAACAGACCGCGCTCGACTAACTAACTTGTTTGGTTCTATCCGTGAGTCACGTAGTTTGGGATTTCCATCTGCGTGTGAGTCAAAAACCTTTTGGAGGTGTTTAGGGCGTGACCGGGACAAGTGATGGACGTACACGGATCTTGATCCCGACTCACAGAACAGGTGCCGTCAGGAGGTGGCCAACTCCCTGTTGACGGGGTGGCCCTGTTTGGGTTGACTCATGGATAGGGCTCGACAAGGTAAAGGTTGTGGCCAACCACACTCTGCCGGCACATCGTCGGAATTGTGCCAATAGCTTGGCATTAAGAGTCGGATGGTACGTGTGGGTAAAGTGTACCACCCTGCAGGGATAAATCTTTCGGAAAGCCGTGTCCACGGTTATGGACGACTTGGTGAAAGTCACGGGGTCATAGATAACTTGAACGTGACGTAAAAGATGTTGACAATGCATGGAGGTAGTAGATCAAGGGTGCCTCCCCGGAGATGCCGGGAGGGGTGATCCTTGTAGCATGTAAGGTGCTGGGAATGATGTTGGTGGTTTCAAAAGATGATCTCATAAGTTGAGTAGCTTTCTCATCTGTTTTGAAAACATTCTATGAGACGTGCTATTCTTCCTCGATTTCAAAAACAAAGATTGCTTTACGCAAATCAACCTTCATAAAACCCTTTACGAAACCAGCAGATATATAATAGGTTAATTAAGTCTTGTTGAGTACCTCCCGTACTCAGGTTTGCTTAATTCTGGTTCAGGTGAAGATCTCACTTCGGTGGTGATTCAACGTGGACATCGACGAGTAGTTTGGGGTTCCCAGGTAGCAGCCTGGAATCTATGGGCTGGGACGTCGCCTTATGTTGCGGCCTCTTAGGCCTTTTTGGTTCTTGTTGATTAGCAACATAATTTTCCTTCCGTTGTCTGATGTAATGTTGGGTCGTGTGACCTCTGCTTGTAAGCTATACTCTAGTAACACCTGTTTAATACAACTTCATGTTTAGAGTACTGCTTTGATCGGTTGTTGGTTTCGAGCTCATTGTTATACAGTTTTGGCTATGCCTGCATAGTTGTCGCAGTCGAGGGGTTGTGGAGCCGATGATCCATGTCCGAGCCCGCCTGTCGATGTGATCGGCCTGGGGCGAGGTAACCCCAGTAACCCTCGATTGTTGTTGCACTTTCTGGACACATAGCATCTCTGTATAGCTTTGGTCCCGTTTCCGTCAGTTTCATTCGATTCGTGGACGCTTTGATATGCATAGTTGGTTATGACTAGCATGGATACAAGGAGTAGTAGACTGGGGATCCGGACTACGTGCCGATGAATCCAGTCTGCCTGCCGTTGTTTGTTGCGGCCGGGGCTGGTAACCCTGAAGCCCTTGTGAGTCCATGGCTAGGAGCACATAACAGTATGTATATCTATGGGTCCGGGGTCGTGACACTACTCTTTGACATTTATCACAAGTTTTAATATATTCAGCACAATCCTTGAATAGAGTAGGCCAATAAAAACCACATTGTAATACCTTTGCTGCAGTACGATCTCCTGCGTGATGTCCTCCATAGGGACTATCATGACAATCTCTTATAATAGCCTGCTGTTCATGCTCAGGTACACAACGTCTAATAATGCCATCAACACTTTTCTTATACAAGAATGGATCATCCCAAAAATAATGTCTAAGGTCATAAAAGAATTTCTTTCTTTGCTGGTAAGTAAATTGTGGTGGCATAACTTTCCCAACAATAAAATTTGCATAATTAGCAAACCAAGGAGATGCAACTTTAGCACTAGAAACACTAACAATGGCAAGTTGTTCATTAGCAAAACTATCATTAATAGGAATAGGATCGTCAGGTATATTTTCAATTCTAGAAAGATGATCAGCTACGGGATTATCTTCTCCTTTCCTATCTACTATGTGTAAATCAAATTCTTGCAACAAAAGTACCCATCTTATTAGCCTAGGCTTAGCATCTTTCTTATTCATCAAATATTTAATAGCAGAATGATCAGAGTGCACAGTGACTTTTGAATCAATTATGTAAGATCTAAATTTATCACATGCAAATATTACCGCTAAAAAATCTTTTTCAGCTGTAGAATAATTTCTTTGAGCACCATCTAGTGTTTTACTAGCATAGTAAATAACATTCAATTTCTTATCAACCCTTTGGCCTAAAACAGCTCCAACTGCATAATCACTAGCATCACACATAATTTCAAAGGGCAAGTTCCAATCAGGAGTTTGAATAATAGGTGCAGTTATTAAGGTTTTCTTTAAAACATTAAAGGATTCTATGCAATCATCATTAAAAGAAAACGGAACATCCTTTTGCAAAAGATTGGTTAGAGGCTTTGATATTTTAGAGAAATCTTTAATGAACCTACGATAAAAACCTGCATGACCGAGAAAACTTCTTATACCTTTGATGTCTCTTGGATATGGTAATTTCTCAATAGCTTCAATTTTTGCTGGGTAAACTTCTATTCCTCTTCCAGAAATATGATGCCCAAGGTCATAAAGTGACACTTCTCCCAATTAAGAACAAGGTGTTGGTCTTCACAACGCTGCAAAACTTTGTTAAGGTTGAACAAGAAATTATCAAAAGAAGTACCATACACCGAAAAATCATCCATAAAGACTTACACTATCTTTTCAATATAATCAGCAAATATAGCATTCATGCATCTATGAAAAGTAGCAGGCGCATTACATAAACCAAAAGGCATTCTCCTATAAGCAAATGTACCATATGGGCAAGTAAAAGTGGTCTTTTCCTGATCATCACTATGAAATGGAATTTGGGAGAAGCCTGAATACCCATCTAAATAACAAAAGTGAGAATGTTTAGATAATCTCTCTAGCATTTGATCAATAAAGGGCAATGGATAATGGTCCTTACGAGTTGCTTTATTTAATTTTCTATAATCAATACACATTCTATAACCAACAACAGTACGTTGAGCAACAAGTTCATCATCTTTATTAGGAACCATAGTAATTCCACCTTTCTTAGGAACACAATGAACAGGACTAACCCATTTACTATCAGCTATAGGATAAATAATACCAGCCTCTATGATTCGAATTACCTCCTTTCTTACCACTTCCTTCGTTTTCGGATGTAGACGGCGTTGGAAATCAACAACAGGTTTAGCATCTTCTTCCAAATTAATTTTATGCATACATAGAGCTGGACTTATGCCCTTAAGATCATCAAGAGAATAACCAATAGCCTTACGGTGGGCTTTAAGCACATCAAGTAATTTCTCTTCTTCCTCAGCTGAAAGGTTAGCACTAATAATAACAGGATATATATTTTTCTTATCCAAGTATGCATATTTCAGATTTTCAGGCAAAGGCTTTAATTCAAAACTAGGATCTCCTTTAGGAGGTGGGAGTACTCCTAGATTATCAGGTGGGATATGCAATTGTAATTGTGGAGGTTGCTGCCACAATATTTGTTCTAAGGCTTCTTTTTCTACATCATTAAATGGCTCTTCCTGATTAAGCATATAACGTTCCACCACGTCTGATGAAGCTACAGCTATATGAGCAAGAGTTTCAATTATATCTTTAGATTTTGGTTCTTTCTTAGCAGGTTTATCAGCAAATTTAGAAAAATTAAATTCAAGTTTCTCTCCAGCACATTCAATAAACACCCTTTCTCTAGGCAAATCAATTTCAGCACCAACAGTATGTAAGAAAGGTCTACCAAATATAATAGGACAGAAAGAATCTTGTGGACAACCAAGCACAATAAAATCAGTAGGATATTTTATTTTCCCTACCAATACTTCAACATCTCTAACAATTCCAAAGGGACTAATATAATCTTTATTAGCAAGCTGAATGGTCATACCTGTTTCTTCCATGGTGATAGGATCAATATCAGGCTTAATTTCTTGATAGAGAGAATATGGAATGACACTAATGCTTGCTCCAATATCACATAAACCATGATAACAAGAAGTCCCAATAGAGCATGATATAATTGGCTTACCAACTTTGGATGAATTCCCTTTAATAACTTTGGTAGCATCTTCACATAAATAAACACCAACAAGATCTTCTTCATTTAATTGCTTAATAATAGAGACTTGGTTCTTGACTTCCACCTGTTCTTTAGGTTGAGAACATCTCTTTCTAGTTTTGTCAACAACAACAATAAGCAAATTCTCTTTAATGTTTTCAGGATAGGGAGGTGGTTCAATATATTCTTCTATTACTACAGATGACACTGGTGTTTCTTTAATAAATTTAGGGACAACAATAGAAGATTTAACAGGTTCAACATAATAATCAAAGCCACTTTTAGGAACTCGAATGTGCTCAGCAAATTTCTTAGCTATTTCAATTGCAACATATGGATCAAGACCAAAATCTTTAATAACATTCTTGAACAAAATAGAACTAGAGAAAATTTCTACACATGAATATCCATAATCAAAATAAGCTTCATTACCTTTGTCTAGGTCCCAATATTCAGAGTTCTTTGAAATAATTTCCAATAAATTCCAAGCTTCTTCTGCAGTATTATTTGTAAAGCTTCCACCAGATGAACCATCCAAATATTGCTTTAGCCTGTCAGGTAGTCTCACATAAAACTTTATCAATATAAGTTTATTTGTGAGATCATGACAGGGATTCTTACGAAGGAGGTCCTTAAGCTTCCCCCAAGCTTGAGTAATACTCTCTCCAAGGTGTGGCAAAAAATTAAATATAAAGCAACGGTTCTCATAAGCCTCTTTAGGAGTAAAATATTTAAGAAAGAAAACCTTCAAAAAAGTATCCCAATTATGTGTAATTTCTTCATCCAGGGACATATACAATTTTCGAGCATCACCAGTTAAGGACTGGTACAATAACTTGCATTTTACCTCCTCCTCAGAAATAGCCTTGAGCCTAATTAGCCCACATATATCCTCAATAGCCCGTATGTGATCACTTGCAGCCTTTGTTCCATCCCCTGCAAAATACTCATTTCTAACAGCTTTAACAAATTCAAGGGGAATAATATAACCATCATCATGAGGTGATTTTTCAACAACTTTAGGTTTAATAGCATAAGCACTCTCATATAAAGCAAGTTTCAGCGAAGCATCTCTCATAAAAGCCATAATAATAACATGATGCAACAACAAGTAAAATTCAGCTTTCAAGTTTCCTTACCAAACTTCTTACCAATAGCGCTACGCTCCCCGGCAACGGCGCCAGAAAAGTGTCTTGATGGCTCCCAAGTGCAGGAGATCAATTGTAGTACTTTTAGAATTAGAAAGGTTGTCGAACCCACGAGGAGCAGAAGGAACTGGTAAGTAGAATAGCAAAGGAATAATAAAAGCAACAGGTATTTTTGTGTTTTAATTGTGTAGTGCAAGTAAAGTAAAATGCGGAAAGTAAATTGCAGCAAGTAGTAGGTCTCAGTGAGAGACAAAGCCCAATCCTCTAATGCGCAAGAGGACAAGCTCAAGTGTGTGTTTGTGTCTTATATGTGGAAAACGTTCCCGAGGGCTGCATGGATTTAGCTGGCATAGTGATTCATTGCATAACATGTTTGTATATCTTGTCTAGTTTTAATCTTCTTCGGACGGAGCCCCAAATAGGAATTTATAAATAAATAAACTATCACCCCTTATGATGGATCACGTGGCCAATTAAATGACAGCACGAGAATTATTAAGACATGATGTCCCACCATAGCCTTATGCTCTAAGGTCCCCCATACAAGTACCCTCATAATGCAATTCAACGACTCTGTCTCAAGTTCCTGTCACCTAAAGACATCATCATGTCACTACACTACGGTGTTCTCCTATGAGCCCATGTAGGTGAAGTGTTGTACAGTCGACGTTCGTACAACACCATCATAGAATCACATAAAAGATAAATACTAGACCAAATAACAACTCATCTCATGTAACAAATCATTGCCAATTCATCCTATGCCCTCAGGAACATGCGGGAACTACTCACAACGTGCAAACATGATCATGTATGGTGACATATGTGGTACAACACAATCTGAAACAATGGATCCACCACCAAATAATGACAAGTACTCAATCCCAAACATGCAACGGAGTACAATAACACGTATCTAGGGTGTAGCAATGATCAAACTATGAGGGGAACGGAGTGGATCACGGTGATGGTGATGGTGGAGATGCAGGTGCTGGTGAGGATGGTGATGGAGATGCCTCCTCCCACGCCAAGGAGGAGATGGGGATGATTTCCCCCTTCTCCGGAGCTCCGGGGCAGCAGGATCTGTCTCCCCAGCGGAGAGTTTTGAGAGTTTTGCCGCCCTGGCGGCTCCGTCTCGTCTCGGGAAAATTAGGGTGTTGGTTTTCGGGGAAGACGGAGTCGTCAGCAAAAAGACCTCAGGGAGGAGGTGTTGTGGTCCCATTTGGGGGCCCCACACGCGGCCAGGGAATCTGTCCGCGTGGGCTATCCCCTTTTGGGCCTCCTGGCCCTCCTCCTTTGTGTCTTGTGCCCACGGCCTTTCTCCCGAAGAAAAACTGACAGGGTTTCTTTCCTTTCGCAATTTGGATACATGTAGCTCCTCAAACATCAAAAACATGAAACCAGGTGTTTTCTGACACCCAGAAATTAAATACCAAAAATAGGGACTTTGTAGGAAAGTCCCATAAAATCATCTAAAACATGCAAAACAATGACATAATATTGATAAAACATCCCAATAATGCCTATATGGAGGGTATAAATGATGATATAAAATGCACGTATCACACACTCAAAGAGTAATTCGCATTAGAGGGTTAGTGAAACAATAAAAAATTCATGGGTTCTGCATGGGCACAATCGCTATTGATACATTTAAACATTATCTACATCCACTAATGTTTCGTGAAGCAAAGAAATCCACTTGACATTGTAAAAGAGAAAATGCAAGAAAAATGGCAGAATCTGCCAAAACCAGAACGGTTTGTAAAGACGAATTTTTTTGGGGCACTTACGTTGCTCAGATCGAAAAATTTAAAGAACAAAAAACCTTCGAAATTAGTTGAGCAATAAGCACAAAAAATTTCAGATCATTCTGATATTTTTGGATTTTATACGTTTTTTACGGTGGACAGAAGGAATCCGTTTCCTGCGCAGAAATCCAAAACCAACTCCAACTTTCGTGAGAAACTTTACTTGACACAACTAAAACATGAAAATAAAGATACAAAGGAGTTTCTAAAGTAGTATACAACCCCTGGACTCAGAGAAAACAGAGAAAAACAAAGAAAAAAAATCATGGGTTATCTCCCATGAAGTGCTTTTTTTTAACGCCTTTTAGCTTGGCCCAGAGAAGTGGAATCAAGTGTTTTCAAGTGAAGAAGATGTTCACATAAGAAATATGAATTAAGAAAAAGAGAGCACCAAGAAGCAATTATAAAAAAAGTCTAATCCACTTCCTATGCATAGGAATCTTGTAAAGAAATAAATCAAAGAAGCTCAAACTAGACATTATGGGAAGGTAGCACAAGAGCAATTTCAAAACTTTCAGCAAAAAGAGAGGTCTTTTAGTAACATGAAAATTCCTACAACCATATTTTCCTATCTCTTAATAATTTCCGGTAGCATCATGAACAAACTCAAAAACATAATTATCACATAAAGCATGTTTGTCATGGTCTAAAAGCACACAATTCATATCAAGCTCCAAAACAGTGGGATCAAAATTTAAAATCAGCTCCTCCTTTTTCCCACTATTAGCAATATCAAAACGAGATGATTGATCACTCATAAAAGTTATGGGACACATTATAGCAATCCTACTTTCAGTATCCTTATAATTTATAACATCAATTAACATAGGACCATCATCAAGAGCATTGTCATATATATTTTCTAAAGAAACTTCCTCATTATCATGCATATCAATAGTTGGAATAAATAGAGGATCATCATAGGATTTATCGAAGTAGAATGGATTATCATAAATAACAGTAGCAATATTGATGCACTTTGTTGGGAACCCCGAGAGGAGGGTGTGATGAGCACAGCGGTAGGAGTTTTCCCCTTAGTTAAGAACCAGGGTTATCTATTCAGTAGGAGAAAGAGGACCTTCGGAAGGTTGATGCCACTGACGGTGCTGCTGGCGCTTCACCGGTGTCAGCAACAACGTGGAACCTGCACACAACACAACCAAAATACTTTGCCCCAACGGTACAGTGAGGTTGTCAATCTCACTGGTCTTGCTGAAAACAAAGATTAGACGTATAGTGTGGAAAACAGTGTATGCTTGCAGTAAGTAAAGAGAGCAGGAAATTGTTGTGGTTTGTTTAACAGTGTGGAAAATGGACCGGGGTTCATAGTTTCGCTAGTGGTGTCTCTCCATAAAAGATAGCATGTTGGGTGAACAAATTACAGCTGGGCAATTGACAAATAGAGATTGCACCGTAGTGCACAATATGACATGAAAATTACTATGATATTTAGTGCGGGCATTACAACAAGATACATAGACTGACATCCATCTGCATCTATGACTAATAATCCACCCTCAGGTTATCATCCGAACCCCCTTAGGTATTAAGTTGCAAGCAACAGATAGCTGCATTAAACAAAGTGTGTAATGTAAGCAATGATTATGCACGCGGGCACTCTCACCGTTGTTTTCTCCCTAATGGCAATAGCGCATCCCCCCTTCATGTTTCTGTCACTCGAGCAAGGTGGTGAGAAGGCATGAACCCACTATCGAGCTTAAATACTCCCTCTTGGAGTCACTAGCAACTACTTGGCCAGAGTAACCACTAGCAACGGAAAGCATGCAAGATCACAAAAAGCATATCCAAATAAAGACTATAATCAACTTGGCATAAGTTCAATATTCATCGGATCCCAGAAAACACAGCATATAGAATTACATAAGATCAATCTCGATCATGATAGGCAGCTCACGAGATCTAAACATGGAGGCATATGAGGAGAAGACAACCATCTAGCTACAACTACGAACCCGTAGTCCAAGGATGAACTAGTCACGCATCAGTCCGGAGGCAGGCATGGTGATGGAGAGGCCTCCGGTGATGATCTCCTCTCCGGCAGGGTGCCGGAAACAGCTTCAGAACCCCCTGGTCTAGGGTTGAGAGTGACGGCGGCTGCGGAACTTTTCGGGGGATTTTTTATCAAGTCCTTAGGGTTTTCCATCCGGGAGGATTAAATAGGCGAAAGGGCAAAGGCGATGGAGCTCCAGGGGCCCCACACCCATAGGTGGCGCGGCCAGGGGGACCCGCGCCACCCTATGGTGTGCCCCCTGTTGCCCGTCTTCGAATCCTCTTCGGTGTTCTAGATGCTTCCGAGGAAAATAGGAACTTCGGGCTTTGTGGGGTCCAATTCTAAGAATGTTTGCAGAACAACTTTTCTGAAACCAAAAACAGCAAAAAACAGGGAACTCGCACTTGGCATCTTGTTAATAGGTTAGTCCCGTAAAACGTATAAAAATGCTATAAATAAGGGAGAAAACAAGTAGCAATTGGCAAAATATGATCATGGAGCATCAGAAATTATAGATACGCTGGAGACGTATCAAATATCATCATCACAAGTTTCATTCATAGTAGTACCAATGTCACAAGTATAACAAGTATCAATTTCATCAAAAAGGGATATTTCAAAAGAATCAATAGGATCATCACAATTATGAGTTAAAGAGTTACTCTCATTGGGAGGTAGACATGGGTAGTTATTCCATTGTTCCTATGCTGGATCATCACTCTTCTCCTCATTTTCATCCAATGAGCTTCCAAATTTAGCAATTTCTTCTTCCATAGGCTCCTGCAAGGCATTACTCTCCTCCTTTGGGGTAGAGCATCCATTAAGATATTTAATTATGTAGTAATTACAATCCTTGTAATTATCAAAGCAATATTCAAGTATATCATAACTCTCATATTTATAAGGTGCATCATCAATATTTTCAAGCAAATAAGCAATCTAGAATGCACCCTTCCAAGCAATAAATTCCTCAATTTTTTCCACATCATCAAATTCATAATTTCCCTTAACATAAGAAGATATGGTAACATCATCATTATACTCACATTGAAAAGGGAGGTGTTTATACCTCCTATAGCAATAAAATTTATCAAAGCAATAAGTAACATTATAAGTAGAGCACAAGTTTGTAGCATAGTCATACAATTTATTAATTTACTCCCATAAGTGTATCCCTTTTTGTGACAAGCGGTGTTCCTTATAATATTTTTTGTTGTTCATCCATGAACCCACCTTGCCAATAAGATCTAGTTTCAAAGACATCAAACATTGCTAGCTAGCACGATAAAGCAAGTAATAATAAAAACAATAACAAAGTAAAAAAAATGATTGGAGGTGAGAGACTCCCCTTCCAGAAATTCTCTTCCTCCCCGACAACAGCGCCAGAAATTAGCTTGATGCGCGTGTAACACACGTTTGTTGGGAGACCCCAAGAGGAAGGTATGAAGAGCATAGTAGCAAGTTTCCCTCGGAAAGAAACCAAGGTTGAATCGACCAGTAGGAGGAAGGAGTAACTTCAAAAGGTTGATGCAGCTAAGATGGCAGGGTGCACTACCGGTTCAGCAGCAACGTGGAACCTACACAACACAATCAATTCACTTTGCCCCAACGAAGCAGTGAGGTTGTCAATCTTACCGGTTTTGTTGATAACAAAGAGGTTAAATGTATGGTGTGGAAAACAGTATGAGAACAGTATGAAAACAGTAGCAGCAGTGTGAAAAGAATGGAAACAGTGTGTGAACAATGGAAACAGTGTGTGTATTGTTAGTATGAGAAAATGGACCGGGGTCCACAGTTCACTAGAGGTGTCTCTCTGATGACCCACAAGTATAAAGGATCGCAACAGTCTTCGAGGGAAGTAAAACTCAAATTTTATTGATTCGACACAAGGGGAGCCAAAGAATATTTGTGAGCCTTAACAAGTGAGTTGTCAATTCACCTGCACCTGAAAGTACTTTTGTTCGCAGTGGTTTATCAGTAGTAACAGTTTTATAGTGACACCAATAGTGAAATAATAGCAGCAGTGGATTGAAAACAGAAGCAGCAGTAGTATTTGAAGTAAACAATGGATTAAATACTATAGGCATAGGGATGGATGAACGGGCGTTGCATGGATAAGAAAGTTCAGGGGCATTGCATATAAATAAGATAAAGCATCCAAACACTAAGTAACCATAGGCATGTGTTCCGTAAATAGTCGTAAGTTCTCGCAATGAGAACTTGCACAACATCTTTTGTCCTACCAGCCCGTTTTCAGCGGGGCCTCAAGGGAACTACTGGTAGTTAAGGTGTTCCTTTTAATAGAACACCGAAGCAAAGCATTAACACTCCGTGAACACACGTGATCCTCACATCGCAGCCACCCCCTCGGGTTGTCCCAATTTCTGTCACTTCGGTGCCTCGGGTTTCGGACAACGATATGTGTAAACAACTTGCAGGTATGATCAAGAAACAATAATTATCATCGTGATTAAATAACATGTTCAGCTCTGAGATCATGGCACTCGGGCCCAAAGTGGCAAGCATTAAGCAAAACAAGTTGCAACAATGTCAATAGCACTAATAGAGGACACTAGGCACTATGCCTTAACAATCACGACATTATTACATGAACGATCTCATCCAATCCCTACCATCCCCTTCAGCCTACAGCGGGGAAATTACTCACACATGGATGGGGAAACATGGATGGTCGATGGAGAGGCGTTGGTGATGACGATGGCGATGATCTCCTCCACTTCCCCGTCTCGACAGGGTGCCAGAACAGGAACTTCTGATCCCCGAATCGAGGTTCGAGATGGCGGCGGTGCTCTGTTGTGTTTTTGTGGAATATGACGAACCCCCTCGGGTTTTAGGGTTGGAGGCTACTTGTAGTCGAAAGGGGAGTCTGAGGGGGGCTCTGGGGGTCCACACCCTATGCTGGCGCGACCAGGGGGACCCGCGCCAGGGGGTGTGGCCACCTTGTGGCTCCTCTCCTGCCCCCCCTTGTGGTTCCCATGGTCTTCCGGGGTGAAAACATCAATGGGCTCTTTTCTGGGCATTTTCCCGAAAGTTGATTTTTCTGCACAAAAACAAGACACCAAGGTAATTTTGCTGAAAACAGCGTTAGTCCGTGTTAGTTGTATCCAAACACACAAGTTTAGAGGAAAACAATAAGAAAAGTGTTCGGAAAAGGAGATACGTTTTCGACGTATCACTCTCGAAAAAAGATAGCTAACATGCGTGGTGAACAAATTACAGCTGGGCAATTGACATATAAAGAACATGCATGACATAAAGATTACTATGAGATTCATGCGGGCATTACAACAAAATACATAGATCTTCATCCAACTGCATCTATGACTAATAATCCACCCTTCGAATATCATCTGAACAAACGTTGGGTATTAAGTTGCAAGCAACGTATAATCGCAGTAAGCAAAGTGTGTAATGTAAACAAAGTAAACATCGTTGTTTTCTCCCTAATGGCAACAACACATCCTCCATCCGTCACGTTTCTGTCACTCGAGCACAGATCCTAAGGAGGCATGAACCCACTATCGAGCATAAATACTCCCTATTGGAGTCACTAGCATCTACTTGGCCAGAGCATCTACTAACAACAGAGAGCATGCAAGATCATAAATAACAAACACATGATAGATTGATAATCAACAGACATAGCATTCAATAATCATCGGATCCCAGCAAACACAACATGTAGCATTACAAATAGGTGAGCTCGATCATGTGAGGCAGCTCACGAGATCTAAACATGAGGCATAAGGTGGAGAGTACAACCATCTAGCTACTGCTATGGACCCGTAGTCTAGGGATGAACAACGCACACATCACTCCGAAGGTGGGTGTGATGGTGTAGACCCTTCCGGTGATGAATTCCCATGCCGATAGGGTGCCGGGGAGAGCTCTAGAACCCTCCCGATCTCGGGTTGACGATGACGGCGGCATCGGCTGTTTCTCGGGAAAAAGTGGTATAACTTTAGGGTAGATGTATCGGGGGGAATAAATAGACGAAAGGGCGATGTCGGTGGATGCCTGAGGGGACCACACCGCCCCTAGGCGCGTCCAGGGGCGCGCCGCCCTATGGTGTGCCACCTGTGGCCCCCTCCGGGCCTCTTCGGGACTACGTGGAACCTTTGGGAATTCTAAGACTTCCGGGCTTCGAATTTTCCAATTCCGAGAATATTTCCAGGACAACTTTTCTGAAACTAAAAACAGACGAAAACAGGGAACTGGCTCTCTGCCATCTTGTCAATAGGTTAGTCCCAGGAAATCGATAAAAATGACATAAAGTGTAAGTAAAACATGTAGCATATGACATGAAAACAACATGGAACATCAGAAATTATAGATACGTTTATGACGTATCACCTGCTACGGGAGCCCACGTGGAAGCGAACGCAAGGAAAGACTTGCTCGAGGAGTTAGGAAAGGTTAATACAGACTCAAAGTTGACACCTATTCATGCACGGACCCCGGGACCCGGCTACCTATATAAAGGACGGGAGGGGGTCACGGCAAACCTACCAACCCTAAATTCATAGCTACGCCAGATCCAATCTATGCGGCACCCCTGTAATCTATCTTCAACTCATCGAATAAGAATAATCAGGCGGGCAGTAACCTATCTAGCCGAGTAGTCCACCAGCGCCTTATCCCATACGAAACCCCAGGTACCTCACCATGGGGATTGTTGAGGTATCATCCTCTTTATTGGCGCCGTCTATGGGAATTTGGGGCACTGGATTCGAGACTTCTTTAGCATAACCTTCATCAAGCTACGACTCGTCGATATGGGCGGACTCGGTTCGCTTCGGATCCATCGACTTCACCAAGCACTCACCGGCATCATGCCCAGTGTTCAACTCCATCAACAAAAGCATCTATCTCAAGTTTGGTGACCTAAACTTACGCGCGGGTCGCAAGGGAATACTACGCCTATAGGACTCCCCTCGGCCTCATCGAGTAGAGTTGGTCACGACAATTTTTTTGCCACCGCCACTCGAGGGGGAAAACTTTGGGTACCCCTACGTCGCCGATCCCTACCTCCACTTCATTGCGATGGTTTGACGGTCATCGTCCTCCACCTCAGATAGCGAGAGGTATGAGGAGGAGCTAACTGATCCAAGAAAAGCAGCAGACGCTGCTGATGACAGAACGGCTGAGGAGGGAGAGCAGATCAGCGAAGATCCACCAAAATACCCGCCACCCGAGGATAAAGACCTAAACGGCAACAACGACAGACTCAACGAGCCTGCCCGATCCATTGATTTCGTATCCGCGGCCAAAAACATGAAAAACAAAGGGAGCCGCCCTCTAGTGCACGTATCAGCCAACACCATGGAGCTGGTCATGACCCTGGTTGAACATGCCCTTCCTCTCCCAAAGGACGCCAACACAAAAGAGTGGTTAGATTCTTGCAACACATTAAGCAGGCAAAGGAAGAAACTAAACATGATACACAAAGAGCTAGATAGTGCGATGTCGGATATATGCCAATTAGGGGTATATCCGGCATTGGACGAAGGCTGTATTACCAGGGTGGCCCACAGGAAATGGAACCGAGTCCATTGGGCGGCCCAGTAAGCTGACGTGCAGGAAGCCGGATTCTAGAAGAACTCAGACCACATCCCAACGTGGTACGACTTGGAGGAGAATCCGAATTCCTTACTTTCCGAGTTAGATATTTTCCGTAGTCTTCTAGGTTTCCCGTGTAAGCCCTAGTCCGGCTATCTATATAAAGCCGAACGGGAGCAAGGAACAACACAAGATCACAAGTCAGCTACAATCCAACTCGCCGGGAAGTTCATCCTCGTCGAGTTAGCGAAACTATACTCACAATTATACTATGCATACTTCAGACTTCAGCCCTCATTTTAGTGAGATTGCAGGAGTAGGAACACCGCCTAGTTGCGACATACCAAACCCGGGTAAAACCCGTGTTCTCGTTTCCAGTTCTTCCACGTACCCACGCGGTTCTACCAGTACGCCTATGGCACCCCCGTCCATGATCCTTACTACGATGTCTCGATAGTTGGCGCCCACCATGGGGCCAGCGGTGTCGGGAGTTATGTTCCGAGTGGGAATACTCGACGGAATCAGCAACACAATCACTGTCGGAAGCATGGAATTCGACGGAAACGTCGGACGCTTCCTCGACAATGGATCGTATATGGTGGCACAAAATCATCTGGTAAGTGCCTGCGTTTTACCGATTGGATCTACTAATGTTTTTATCGGTTTAACAGCAGAAGCAACATGATTCCGTGGTGGAAGTAATTTTATCCCACCCTCCCTATGCCCAATAGATGAAGGCTTCAATGTCGGATTCTTCTCAGATTTTCCCTATTCATACATAAGGGCAGATCAAGATTCCATGGCTACATATCGCCAAAACACATCTCGATTTACCGCCTCCTCGGAGATGCCTGCAGCTAGATCCCATTTTATTGGTATGGTGAAGTCTGAGATCGGCGAGAACACGGAAGATGAAAATCCCATGGAAAAGACAGAAAATCATGATCCCACAGAAAAGGTGGATGACCCGAAATTTGTTGATCAAGCAACAAACTCAGAAGCTGAGTCTGTATTAGCGGCCATAGAGGCAAAGCTAGACTCGGAAACCAGATCTGCAGATACAAATTCCGAAGATGAAGACGAAGACGCTTTCGAAAGAAAGGTCAAATCCATGAAGGGGAGCTTCCATGAAGTACTGATGGCAAAACCGACTGGAAATTTAGATGCCGAGGAATATGAGTACCCCAAAACACCTCCGCCAGAACAAGAGGAAGAGGAAGGCAAAGTTAGTCCGACCTATCCTGACATCAAAGAATTGACGGAAGATGAACCTAACAAAAAGCCTCCATCTTCGAAGAAGAAAAAGAAGTCCTCTAAGAAGATGCTATCTAAACTACAGAAGAAAAAGGTTGAAAAATTCGCACACATTGCCGACCAAAACCTGGAAGTTGGAGGAGGAGTGGTATAAAACCTGCGGAGAAGAAAAAGGTTGAAATTCCTGTTACTCAAATGTCGGAATAGGAGGAGATTGATTTGATTCAAACCCCTGTTGCACGAAACGAGCCCCCGGCAGTGCTGTAAGCCAGGAACAAGCAATAATGCGGTAGCAGCAACATCTGTTCCTAACTCGGGAAAATATCCTCAAAACCTAGGCTGACATTAAAATGCAGCAGGAAGAAATAGAGGAATACGAAAGAAGGAATTGATCTGGAATTAAACCTATGCGGTTACCGAGAATTTCAAAGCCGGATGAACTGCCAGCAAGAAAGAGGTTTGAAAACCCATCTTGGCAAAGGCATGTTAACAACACTAATGGTAAGGACGAACGCATCTACAAAACTACAGCCGAAAACGCAGAAGCCGCGTTCGCCATCCTTAATGACGATATGTAGTCCAATGACGAAAAGCTGCAGGGAGTGTATGCTTTCTTAGGAAAAGCATTACAACAACAACATCAAGGACAAACACGTTCATGCAAGCTACATGATGATCCAGTCTTATGCAAAACTGCCACGTGCACACATGGAGCACCAGACCCTGGCGAACCCGAAGATTCAGGCGATTCTAAGGAAAAGAAGGGAGATCCTAAGAAGGACAGGAAAATCCCGGATAACAAGGATGGAGCGTCCAGAATAGGATCCCATCTGCCGAAAGGCGGAAATAATACAAAACCCCATGACAACAAGGAATGGGAGGAGCAAAACCAGAAAGACGGAAAAGTAATGCCGCCTCCGAGATACCCGGCTGACAAATCTAGAAGATACGACAATCCTCACAGGCGTGAGAGATCCCGAACCCCTCCAAGGAACAAAGAAAGGCCAAGGAGTAGAACTCCACATTACTCCAAAGGACGGGACACCGGAAGAAATAGGGATGATCCCAGAAGAGCACACTCCCGCAACAATGGACCAGAACAGAGCAGATCCCCTTCTGTCCATTCAGCTGGAAGGTATTCCGCGCACGTCGATAAGGCGGAAAGAGACGATTTATACTTCGGACTAAAGTGTTTGACAGACAGGATCTAGCTTTGCCAAAGTCGGTCAACCTTACCAAAAGTATACCGGAAGTACAAACCCAGATACATGGCTTTCAGATTACTATATTGCCATCCAAATCAACAAAGGGACATATCTAGAAGTTGTGAAGTTTCTCCCCCTAATGTTGTTGGATGGAGCCAGAGATTGGATCAACGGACTTCCATCAAGAATAGCAAACAGCTGGGAAGATATGGCTAGAGTATTTTCTCAACACTTTTGGGGTACGTATAAACGCCCTAAGAGCATTAACCAACTGAACCGTTGCATACAATATGAAGATGAGTTGTATGTCGACTTTATCTCAAGATGGACTGCAATGAAGAACAGTTGCTCTGGAGTAAGTGATGTACAAGAAATGCATGATTTCATCAATGGCCGTGAAACTCGGCCTCTTACCGTTTATGGTTGGTTCAAAAGAGCACAAAGATCTTGGATCTATGCTTACCACCACGAATGAGCACGCAGCGCCTGAAGATGACATCGGGGCGAGAGGCGGAAACATTAATGCTTTGTTTCAAGCCAAAAAGGCGTCTCGTTCTGAAAAGAATGCTACTCCAGAAGCACGGCCAAAACCCAAAGAAGTAAATATAGACTTTGGAAAGGATAATGGCACCAGATGGAACGGAAAAAACACAGAACCTATCACCTACTCTAAAGAAGAGTGGGAAAAGATTAAGTCGGAAAACTGTGTCCACCATTCACAATTCGGGAAGCCTACCTACACAAATGCGCAGTGTTGGCTTAATAAGGACATGAAAGGCAATGCGGGATCCAGGAATAAAGGAAAGAATTCCAAAAGGAAATTCAACAAGCAAAATTCGAAAGCTAAAAAAGACAAAAGCGAGGCTGACACTGATGAAAAAATCCAGGAGCAGCAACGCAAAGGAGAACCTAAATTCCGGAGAGTTGAAGGAGAATGTAACCTAACTTTCCTGACAACTCCTTCAGCGAAATAGGCAAAACGCACACTTCAAGAAATCAATGCGGTTGTACCTCCAACCCCAGAGTACTTGAAGTATTTGAATACGCCAATTGCCTGGGATCAGTCTGATCATCCCGGTAATATCCCAGAACCCAGAATGCATGCTTTGGTCGTAAGTCCTATTGTTCAAAACACTAGGCTCAAAAGAGTGCTGATGGATGGAGGATCTAGTATCAATATCATGTACTTAAGTACACTGAAGCAGTTACACCTCTCCGAGACCCAGCTCAAACATAGCAATGTATGTTTTCACGACATTGTTCCTGGTAGACAAGCACATTCCCTAGGAGAAATTTCCCTAGAAGTAACCTTTGGAAAGAGAGAACACTTCCGCCAGGAGATGATCTCATTCGAGGTGGTGTCATTCGAAAGTGTGTATCACGCAATACTCGGACGTCCGGCTTTCACCAAATTCATGGCAAGGTCATGCTATATCTACAACAAGCTGAAGATGCCAGGGACAAAAGGAGGAGTAATCACCATATCAGGAGATTTCAAATTGGTGAACGAGCTGGAGAAAGGAAACGCCCTTTGCGTCGAACAGGTGATTAGGAAGGAAGAGCTGAAGGAGTTGGCTAAACAAGTATTGACGGCAGAAATGCCGGCATGAAAAGAAAGCCAAAAGCCGGTAGATAGTTTCAAAGACTTGGAGAATACAAAGGAGATCATCCTGGACCCCAAATATCCGACAAAGTTCGTTATAGTGGCAACAGGAATAACTGACAAATAGGAAAGCGCGCTCAACAATTTCCTACGTGAGAACTGGGACATTATTTCCTGGTGGCATGCTGATATGCCAGGTGTTCCCAGGGAGCTTGCTAAGCACCAACTGAAGGTTATTCTAGGATCAAAACCCGTCAAACAAGGTCTCTGTCGTTTCGATGGAAGAAGGCGATAGGCTACTGGCAAGGAAATTGTCCGGCTTTTAGCAGCTGACTTTATCCAGGAAGTTATACATACTGATTGGTCTGCGAACCCAGTATTATTCCCAAATAAGAATAGTATTATTCTTAGGATGTGTATAAATTACACCGGTTTGAACAAATTGTGCCCAAAAGATAGGTTCACCTTACCGTGAATCGATCAAATAATAGATGCCACTGCTAGCTTTGATCTTTTATGCTTTTGGACGCTTATTCCGGGTATCATTAAATACGCATGAAAGAAGAAGACCAAATAAAAACCTCTTTCATAACACCCTATGGAACATACTATTACATAACCATGCCTTTTGGCCTGAAGAACGCCCGTGCAACATAACAGCGTTGCATGCAAAGATGCTTGCATAGTCAAATTGGCAAAAACGTCCATGTTTACGTGGATGATATTGGTGTCGTTTCCAAGGAAAAGCATACGCTCCTTGAAGATCTACGAGAAACCTTCGACAATCTCCGCACTTACAAAATGAAGTTGAATCCATGAAAGTGCGTATTCGGGGTTCCTTTAGGGAAGCTTCTGAATTTTATCGTTTCTCACGGAGGAATAGAGGTAAACCCGGAAAAGATCAAAGCAATCTTAAAAATCAAAAGGCCTACATGTATAAAATATGTCCAAAGACCGACGGAATCCGCAACCGCCGTAAGCAGGTTCATAAGCCAGCTTGGCGACAAAGCTCTGCCATTATACAAATTGTTGAAGAAATCCGACAAATTTGAATGGACAAAAGAGGCGGACCAAGCATTAACCCCGTTGAAAGAAACTTTGATGAAAGCTTCGATTTTGGCATCCCCAAAAGACCAAGAACCCATGTTACTGTATCTTACAACAACTAACATGGTTATTAGCACAATGATAATTGTGGAAAGACGAAAACACGAGCAAAGTATTCCAGATCAGCATCCGGTGTATTATGTCAGCGAGGTATTTTCTGAGTCAAAACAAAGGTATCCACATTATCAAAAGCTGGCATATGGCGTATTTTTCGCATCTCGAAAACTTCGCTATTATTTCCAAGGACATTCCATAATAGTGGTAAGCAAAGCACAACTAGGGGATATCATAAACAATGCGGACGCAACAGGCAGAGCGGCCGAGTGGGGCATTGAACTTGCTGCATTCGACATTAAGTACCAACCCTGTACGGCAATCAAATCCTAGGTGTTGGCAGATTTCATGGCTGATTGGACAGAAGTAATAGAAAACACACCAATGCCGGAGTCAGAATATTGGATCATGCATTTTGATGGATCCAAAATGATAGAAGGTGCTGGCGCTGGTGTGGTGCTCAAATCTCCAAAAGGTGACACAATGGAGTATGTATTGCAAATACACTTAACGCCAGCAACAATGTGGCAGAATACGAAGCATTGCTTCATGGCTTGCATATTGCAAAAGAAATAGGTGTCAAACGCATACTTTGCTATGGTGACTCGGACTTAGTACAACATCAGCTAAACCAGACATGGTATGCCAAAAGCCCCATAATGGCCGAATATCAGAGAATAGACGACGAGTTCGCCATTTTCTTCCTAGGATTTCAGGTACATCACGTCAAAAGTGAAGAAAACTGGAACGCGGATGCTCTAGCCCGCATGGGCTCGGAAAGGGTAAAAACTCTGCCATTGGTGTATTTGTCCAGCATTTGTACGAACCATCAATAAAAGGCGGAGATGTTGACTAACCCCTAGTTTCCGAGTCAATAGAAGTTTTGCTCGTTAACCCGGATTGGACAATTCCATACTTAAACTTCTTAGTTGATCAGAAGTTCCTTGATGGAGCAGGCGAAGTCTTGCAAAGGCAGATAAAACACTGATGCAAAGGATACACGGTAATCAATGGTTGCCTTATAAATGCAGTACTATCGGAATTTTTTAGCGGTGTATTTTGACAGAAGAAGGACGAGAAATTCTGCAAGAAATTCATGCCGGAGATTGCGGACATCATGCTCAATCAAAAAGCATAGTTAAAAAAGCATTTTGTGCTGGTTTTTTCTGGCTTACAGCCAAGACATATGCGGAGCACATAGTGAACACATGTGCCGGATGCCAGTATTACGCCAAGCAGACAAATATGTCGGGTCAAGCATTCAAGACTATGCCCATAACATGGTCGTTTGCACTATCGGGGCCAGATATGTGCTACGTCATAAACGTATCCTTAATTTATGATGTTCCATGTTGTTTCCCACATGTTTTCCTTACACTTTATGTCATTTTTATCGATTTCCCGGGACTAACCTATTGACAAGATGCCACAGAGCCATTTCTTGTTTTCTACCGTTTTTAGTTAAGAAAAGTTGGTCTGGAAGTATTCTCGGAATTGGACGATAAGAAAGCCAGAAGTCTTAGAAGTCCCGGAAGCATCCAGAAGTCCCGAAGAGCCCCGGAGGGGCGCCACAAGGTGGCCACACCATAGGGTGGCGCCACCCCCTGGCCGCGCCACCAGGTGGTGTGGACCCCCTGGCCACCCCCCCCCCGACATCGCCCTTTCGCCTATATATACTCCTCGATGCATAAACCCTAGAATAATCGACCTTTTCCACAAAATATATCCGTAGCTCCGCCGCCGCCGCCGACAAGTTTCAGGGGATAAATCTCTGTTCTGGCACCCTGCAGGGACGGGGAAGTGCCCCCGGAACCATCTCCATTAACTCCACCACCATCTCCATCGCCGTTGTTGTCTCCTATGATGAGGAGGGAGTAATTCTCCCCCGAGGCTGAGGGCTCTACCGGTAGCTATGTGGTTCATCTCTCTCCCATGGTGTGATCTATATGTGATCATGAGCTTTGTAATCTATTTGAATTCGTAGATGTTACTCTTCATCTTTTGCTACTCAAGTGCTTTATTAATATGAACTTTGGAGTCACCTTGTCCTGCGGTGTGAAGGTGACAGTGTGCACATCGTGTGTGTCTCCTCTATGAATTGTGGTGTTTGTCTAGTACCTTCTCGGGCGCTCATAGTGACAGCGTGGGGTTAACTAGACATGGGATTGCCTACTTTAAGGAATGCTTTTTGCAGGAGTACGCAATGGTTAGTGTTCGTTATCCAACCGGAGAGGGTTAAGAGTAGCATAGTGAAGAGAAGATATCTAGTTATTCAATTATGTGATCATTGTTGAGAGTGTTCTCTAGTGAAAGTAGGATCCTTAGGCCTTATTTCCAAGCATTGAAACACCGTTTTCTGCCTGTTCTGCTACATTTTTGCTTGCTGCCATTTTTATTTCAGATTGCTATTATCACTTATTATCATCCATATTACTTGCATTTTACTCTCTCTTCGCTGAACTAGTGCACCTATATACCTGACATGTATATTTGGTGTGTTGGGGACACAAGAGACTTCTTGTATCTTGATTGCAGGGTTGCTTGAGAGGGATATCTTTGACCTCTACCTCCCTGAGTTCGATAAACCTTGGGTGATCCACTTAAGGGAAACTTTCTGCTGTTCTACAAACCTCTGCACTTGAAGGCCCAACACTGTCAACAAGAATAGAAGCGTGCGTAGACATCAAGCTCTTTCCTGGCGCCATTGTCGGGGAGGTAAGGTAAAAGGTTCTCACATCCTCGGGTGTGAGTGCTCGAAGTTATTTCCTTTAGATTCTGCAATTATATATTTTTATTTCTTGTTTTTATTTTCACTAGTTAGGCTTATTTTTACTTGTTACTTGTTTTTATCTTTATGCTTAAATGGAAAACAACAAAAATATGAGAGATCTTTATAATATTTATCTTGAGTTAGGACATGAAGTGTTTGAAGAGAAAATTAAAAAACCTATGGAGCTTTATTTGCATGCTAGTAGCAATGTTATTAGTATGAATTATTTGAACACCATTATTGCTAATGCTATGGAAAGTTCTAAGCTTGGGGAAGCTAGTTTTGATGAATATGATATTTTTAGTCCTCCAAGTTTTGAGGAGGAAATTTTCTTTGATGATACCTTGCCTCCAATATATGATGATTATAATGATCGTGGTATTCTAGTTCCACCTGTTTACAATGATGCATATGGTATTTTCAGTCCACCTACTATTGAGGAAAAAAATAATTATGATTACAATATGCCTCCTATATTTAATGATTATGGTGATGAGAATAATAATGATAGCTGTTTTGTTGAATTTCCTCCCACTACTATTAATAAGAATGACTATGCTTATGTGGAGAGTATTATTATTTTATGCATGTGGCTCATGATAAGAATGTTTTATGTGATAGTTATATTGTTAATTTTATTCATGACGCTACTGAAAGTTATTATGAGAGAGGGAAACATGGTTTTATGCATCTCAACAATATTAAGTTTCCCCTCTTTATGCTGAAATTTTTGAAGTTGCGCTTATTTTGCCTTCCTATACTAGTCACTTTGTGCTTCGTTGACTTGTTTTTCTACAAGATACTTTTTCATAGGAAGTGTGTTAGACTTAAATGTGTTTTATATTTGCTTCTTGATGCTCTCTTATTGCGCTTCAACTCTTATTCTTATGTGAGCATCTTTTAAAAATCATTGTGCCTAGCTGAAAGGCGTTAAAGAAAAGCGCTACCGGGAGACAACCCGTTTTATTTCCCTGTTTTCAACCTGTTTTCCTTTGTTTTCTTTGCACCTGGGTGTTGTCTATTTTCTTAGCAACCCCGTTGTATCTTTTCTTTTGTGTTTTGTTGAGCCAAGTAAAGCCTCTAGTGGAAAGTTGAGGCTATATTTCGGATTTCTGCGCAGGAAACAGATTTCTGCTGTCCACTGTTTATTCCGTATAAAATCACAAAAAATTCAAAATTACCTGAGTTTTTTGTGCGTAATCGTGGGCTGTATACGCAAATTTTCTTAATTTACCACTTTTTATTTGAACAACAAAAGATTTTTGAAAAAAAAACATCTTTACCTGCTGTCATGTTTTGACAGATTTCTGCCAATAATTGCATTTGCATCTTAATCTCTTTCTTTTGGTGTTCTTTTGAGAAAAAGAGTTTTAAAATAAGTTGTGACAGTAGATAATGTTTTTATGAGTGTTAGGCTTGTGTTGAAAATGAACCATGTGAATTTATTATTTCGATTGCACTAACATTGCTAATGAAGATTGTGAGAAGTTTGGTGTGAAGTAAGTTTTTCAAGGGTCAAGAGAAGAGGATGATATTATGTGACCAGGAATAGTGAAAATCCTAAGCTTGGGGATGCCCCGGTGGTACATCCCAGAAAATTCCAATAAGACTCAAGCGTCTAAGCTTGGGGATGCCCAAGGCATCCCCTTCTTCATCGACAAATTATCAGGTCACTTCTAGGGAAACTATATTTTTATTCGGTCACATCTTATGTGTTTTACTTGGAGCGTCTTTTATTTTTGCTTTTAGATTATTTACTTTTCTTTGCTGTAGTTAATGGTTGGTTATTATCATACTTGTGTGGGAGAGAGACACACTCCGTTTTCATTGCTTAGAACACTCTAGTTTTCATTCTTATTGTTCTGTGAGTGTTCACTTTTTGCTAGTACTGCGTTTAGCCTTTGTTATCATGCATCTCTTATTCAGAGATGTTAGTTTTAGTAGTGTTATGTGAGTACTCGCATGTTTTATGTATCATGTAGAGTATTTTTGTTAAAACATATCTTGTATGGTGTTTGTTGGGAAAAGAAAGTGCTGCTTAAAGTAGAATTTATAACAGTGCAAGTAGAAGCTCGTATAGACTGTTGCTAGAACTTTTTCATGCCAAGCTAAATGTTATTTTAGTTTTGAAGCCTTGTGATGTTGAGTATCATGGGTAGCCTCAAATAGCTGAGGGTGTTTAATATGTCATTGAAAGATTCATGAGCTGTTCTTATCATAAGGAAGCATAAATTTATGGTATTCTCTTTCGAATGTTTTATTTGGTTGACTTGGCACATGCTCACACCATGTTTATGACTATGAACCGGTCACGAATAGCCTCCATGACCACTTAGTTTTTGAACTATGATACCTCTTATGCTTTAATTAATGATGTTTATGTCTCTATGCATGATTATGGCTCTTATGCTCTCTTGATTTGTCGCTCCCAGTCTTTTGCTAGCCTCCACCTGTACTGAGTATGAGCTCTACTCGTGCATCCAACTCCCTTAAACCAAAGTTTTTCCCATTGTGTCCACCATACCTACCTACATGTGGTATTTAACTGCCACTCCAAGTAAATTTCTCATGTGTTACCTTTAAAACCTTCAAAATTACTCCTCCTTTATGTTCATGTTTTTGCTCATGAGGACGTCAATAGAGAATCTTTATCTCACTTGTTGATTGGATTTCACACTCTGGACTAGTGGCTTCATCCGCTTATCCAAATGATAGAAGAGCTGGCAGCGGGGTGCCTAGCCCCAAATTAATGCAAACAAATTCTCTTCACTATTTTTGCCCCTGATTTACCAGTCAAAGCATAATTGTGTAAAGAAAATAGAAAGAGGGATGACCTTCTACCCAGATGCGTCCTTCACATGGGAGCCGCTCTTGTGAATCCAGTTGGCTTGTGACGTACTGTATTTTCTGTTTACCATTCGTTGACATTAGCATACATGTCCCAAAATATAGGCACTCACTGTCAAACTTCTCTGTTTAATAAAATAAAAAACTCTAGCACATGAGTGATACCTGCTTCCCTCCGCGAAGGGGCTTTATTTTACTTTTATGTCGAGTCTCCATCTTCTAACTTTATGCACAATTGAGAGAGCATTTTTGCCATTCTGAGTTATGTGTGCATTGTCCCATAAACATCAATAATTACTTCATGATGTGATATTATTTGTTCTTAAATTTTTTGCTCTAGTATTCCTGATGAACTTTGAAGGTGTACTGGCATTTGTGTTTTGCCCCACTCTTAAGGACTAACGAAATATCACTTTGCCATGCTTTCTCTATACCTGAAACAAACGTTTATCTTTCTTTGCATTATTATTTGTGATCCTTTATTTGAGATACTCTTCATGATGAAAAGTGATTGCTTTGCTTTATTATTAAATTTGTATCTATCATGTTTGTGTTTGAATTTCTATGATCTCAGCTTGCATATGCCTTTAAATTTTTATGATCAAGCTTATGTTAGTAGCATGTCACCTCACAAATTATTGTTTTATCGTTTACCTACTCGAGGACGAGTAGCAACTAATCTTGGGGATGCTTGATACGTCATAAACGTATCCTTAATTTCTGATGTTCCATGTTGTTTCCCACTTGTTTTCCTTACACTTTATGTCATTATATCGATTTCCCAGGACTAACCTATTGACAAGATGCCACAAAGCCAGTTCCAGTTTTCTGTTGTTTTTAGTTTCAGAAAAGTTATTCTGGACTTATTCTTGGAATTGGACGATTCGAAAGCCAGAAGTCTAAGAAGTCACGGAAGCATCCAGAAGTCCCGAAGAGCCCCGGAGGGGGGCCACAGGGTGGCCACACCATAGGGTGGCGCCACCACCCCCTGGCCGCGCCACCAGGTGGTGTGGGCCCCCTGGCCACCCTCAGGCATCACCCTTTCTCCTATATATACTCCCCGATGCATAAACCCTAGAAGAATCGGCCTTTTCCACAAAATACATCTATAGCTCCGCCGCCGCCGCCGACAAGTTTCGGGGGACAAATCTCTATTCTGGCACCCTGCCGGGACGGGGAAGTGCCCCCGGAACCATCTCCATCGACTCCACCGCCATCTCCATCGCCGTTGCTGTCTCCTATGATGTGGAGGGAGTAGTTCTCCCCCGAGGCTGAGGGCTCTACCGGTAGCCGTGTGGTTCATCTCTCTCTCCCATGGTGTGATCTATATGTGATCATGAGTTTAGTAATCTATTTGAATTCGTAGATGTTACTCTTCATCTTTTGCTACTCAAGTGATTTATTAATATGAACTTTGGATTCACCTTGTCCCGCGGTGTGAAGGTGACAGTGTGCACATCGTGTGTGTCTCCTCTATGAATTGTGGTGTTTGTCTAGTACCTTCTAGGGCGCTCATAGTGACATCATGGGGTTAACTAGACATGGGAATGCCTACTTTAAGGAATGCTTTTTGTAGGCCTACGCAATGATTAGTGTTCGTTATCCAACCGGAGAGGGTTAAGAGTAGCATAGTGAAGATAAGATATCTAGTGCAAGTAGGATCCCTAGGCCTTATTTCCAAGCATTGAAACACCATTTTCCGCATGTTCTGCTACATGTTTTCTTGCTGCCATTTTTATTTCAGATTTCTATTATCACTTATTATCATCCATATTACTTACATTTTACTCTCTCTTCGCCGAACTAGTGCACCTATATACCTGACAAGTATACTGGGTGTGTTGGGGACACAAGAGACTTCTTGTATCCTGATTGTAGGGTTGCTTGAGAGGGATATCTTTGACCTCTACCTCCCTGAGTTCAATAAACCTTGGGTGATCCACTTAAGGGAAACTTGTTGTTGTTCTACAAACCTCTACACTTGGAGGCCCAATACTTTCTACAAGAATAGAAGCATGCGTAGACATCAATATGACGGGGCCATTCAAAACTGCAAGAGGCAGACTTACGCATCTACTCGTTACAATGGATAAGTATACCAAGTGGGTGGAGGCAAAACCCATCAAAAAAACTTGACGGTGTGACCGCCAGGAATTTCGTCATTGACATAGTAATGCGATATGGCGTTCCACATAGTATAATCACAGATAACAGGACAAATTTCTCAATTGGAGAGTTGGCAAAATATTGCCGACAAACGGGAATTCGCTTAGATCTTGCATCTGCGGCACACCCGCAATCCAATGGCCAGGTTGAACAAATGAATAGTTCAATCCTGCAAGGAATATGCCCAAGACTCGAAACTCCTCTTCACGGAGCAACTGGAGCATGGGTAGAAGAATTGCCTTCCGTGCTTTGGAGTATTCGAATGACGCCAAATAGATCAACATGGAAAACACCTTTTTTCTTGGTCTATGGTGCAGAAGCAGTGCTTCCTACGGATATGATCCATGATAGCCCAAGAGTGCAGACATACGATGACTCGGATGCCGAAATTGCGCGTGAGGATGTCGTCGTTCTTTTAGAAGAAGAACGAGAACTTCTGTTGCAAATATCCGCCATTTATCAGCAAGGACTACGACGATATCATAGTCGGAAAATCAAACACCGATCTTTTAAATAAGGTGATTTTGTGCTAAGACTGGTACATGATAGAAAGCACAAGTTAGCCCCAATCTGGGAAGGACCATTTTCCATTAGCAAGGCTATGAAAAATGGATCATATTACCTTCTAGATATTCGAGGCACGGAAGATGACCCGAAAAATCCGAATCGCAAGAGGAAAAGAAGCATACATGTAGAACTAGGAGAGACAAATAGGCCCTGGAGCATCTAGCATTTACGTCCTTCTACACTTAGTTCAATTCTATGTAAACATCATTGAGATCATGAAATAAAGTTGTCGGAAATTCATGAATTTTGTTTTGTTTTGTATTTTCTGTTCAAAGCATGTTTCCGTCTTTATCTATTTCCCAATGATCTTTCAATTTGCTTCAATGTTAACCCGAATTTTGCCTACATGCTCGGAGTTATAAAACTGAACGTTTTTTTGCCTAAGGATGCTTCGGAACCACAGATTGTGTATGTGTGCCTGGAGTTCATACTTTTATATTCCTTATTATTCCTAAGTATTATCTGATTGTTTGTTGTGTTGGGTCACTTGATTTAGTAAGTAAAAGTGCCAAAGTATAATCCATGATTCTGAGTTTTGACCGATTGGTTCCTTAACCCGGTAACTTGGCGTGAAGATTGCATACTTTTGGAACCACTTTAACACTAAGGAAAGTTAAAACATACAAACCAGAGAACTTAGAAGAAAGGGAATTAAAACTCTGAAAAACTTGCAAAGCTTAGTTTCACTGCAAAGGATAAAAAGCTTGTTCATACAAAAGATAGAATGCATTACAATTGAGTTTTACGCTGTAAGAATAGTAATGCACCCTATTTGGCTAATGGCTTCGAAGGATCAGTCGGCATCCACAAACTCCTCGTCTTCGTCCTCGTCGCTATCACTCGGATTCTCTGGAGTTGCTGGAATTTCTTCCTCCGGGTAGAACGTCGAGGTAGAGACCATCCGAGCTATCTTGGAGGCATGGCCCTTGACAAACTCGAATATTTACGCCCTTTGCGCCTCGATGTATCCTTCCAGAACACCGGTGGCGATGCGCCAAGACTTGGCGGTGGTGTAATGCATTCTCATCAGCCCTAGGGCCATGCGTACACCACCGCGGGCGGCAGACTGGAGCTAGGATTCACGTTGGTTTGCCACCTCCACAATAGCCTCCGGGAGCCTGCTGGCTTCCGAGAATTCACCAGCTTTGTCCGGAATGCACTTATTAATAAGCAACATTCCGGCATTCTTCAGCTCGGTGATGAATGTCCCGAAAGCCCGGATGCGTTCAATCCAAGTAATCAGAGAATTCTCCTGTGTTAACGAAAATCAGAAGAGATTACACAAAACAGAGGGAAGAAAAAGAATGCATTATGCTAAGTGAAAGAAAACTTGGTAAAAGTTCAGAAACTTACGAAGGATCGTGTCCATCTCAGCACCTTCCTCAAGGCGTTGATGAAGGGCAGTCTCCAGGTCTTGGATGGTCCTCCGGGCTTTCTCGACTTTTGAGGAAGCCCGAGACTCGGACAAACCTAGGGCCAGCTGGCTCTCCTCTAGGTCCTTCTGAAGCTTTACAGTCATTTTGTAAAGCTCAGAGTTCTCCTTGCGGAGGTTCTCGGTGTTGCCGACATCCTCAGTAATTTGCTTGGCCTTGGCCAAAGAGGTATGAAGACAAAGAGGCGGAGGATTAAAAACTCGGAAAAGTCCTTAGGGAAAAATCCAAAAGTTCGGAATCAAAAGCAAGGAAAGTAAAAGTATGCTTACCAGCAGTCTCGTTCAGCTGCTTCTGAATCTCGCACATTTACGAGTCCTTCTCGTTCAAAATACTAAGAGGAGATTTGACCTCTTGGTTTTTGATGGTCAGCTTCTCGAAAACTTCCATGTTTATGTTTTCGGCAGTTTCCTGAAAAGCATACAGAGGAAAAGATTTGTTAGACAAAAGAAGGAAGGAAAAAAAGAAAAGTATTAACACAAAAAATTATGCTTTTGTCTGAATACTTGGGGGCTAGAGATAATACTTGGTTCATCTTTTTCAAAACGCCTAGCGTTTTGGTGAATTCCTTAGCGTATTCCGAGTAGGTAATCCTCATATGGTGGATTTTGTCTTGGAGAACCTCCCAAGGTGAAGACGTAATTATTCCAAACAAGCAATCCGCCTTTTTTCCAGGGCCGAATCAAGGGGGATCGGGCGAAATACTTTTTTGCCCACGGATGAATGTATCCGGGATCATCAAAGCGGGCCTCTTGTTTTACCTTGAACTTCGCATCAAAATTCAGAATTGGCTCAACTTCTGGAAGCATTGAAGGTCCGCCTTTGTCAAGTTCCGCCCTTTCCCGCGCATCCGTGTCCAAGGCATTGGGCTGGCTGGTCTGCAGGGGATAGTTGAATTCTTCCCGAGCAGCCAAATTTTCTTCACCAGCTGCCACTTGAGTGTCCGGGGCGGCTGTAGGGGATGGCTTAGGCCCCCTAAGGGCAACAGCCTTATGCTTCTTCCTACCCTTTCCCTTTGAAGGGACAGGAGCAAGGCTAAAAAAGAGAAAAGAACCGAGATCAAAAATCCGAGAAAGAAGGAATGCAAGAAAAGGAATACGAAAGTAGAAATTCTGAATCTTACCTAGAGGTGGCAACGAAAATTCCGTCAAGATCGATCACTTCTTGGCTCGAAGAGATCTTCTCGCGCTTCCGCCCTCCGGCTGATTGGAAGCGGGCTTTGAGCTCCGCTAGCTCAGCATCGGTGGCAAGCTGATCTTCTGAGAGATCAAGAAGCTGTAAAAAAATAAACCTAGATTAGTAAAAACATCCGAGAAAGACAAAAGTTTGAGAAAACTTCCCAAAAGGCATAAATTGAAAGCATACCTTCGGAGCGGGGCTTTGCACGTTATACATTTGTAGACTTTCCTCGTACAGATCACGACTAGCTACAAGTTGGTTGATGCGCTTCTTAAATTCCTTCTTTGACAAAGTGGACTTTATAACCCTCATTGTATCCTCGGGGCCCGAGTATTCACAAAGAAGCCGGCCGCCATGGTAAGCAAGAGGTTGGATCTTCCTTCCGAGCCAGCAAAGGACCGTGTCCATGCCGGTCAGAGGAGGAGAGGAAAAAATGAGCTTTGTGATTTGTCTTTTTATTCTCATCAGTTCTAGAGGCAGAACCTGGACCGCGTCCAACGCCCAATTATCTTTGGGCGTGGCAGCGGAATTGACGAAAGGTGGAAGTCCCATATCCTTTCCAGGATAGGAAATGTCCAAGTGGTAGAAGAAAGAGCCCATACAAAACTTAATGGAGTCGGAAGTTTTTATTTCCGGAAACCACTCCTTCCTAAACCTACGAAGGTTGAAGGAGATGGTCCCACAAGTCGGAAGAACACTATCGGTGGTGTTGCGTTTCACATTGAAACAATATTGAAAGAAATCTAGGTGGGGTTCTATCCCTAGGTACCCCTCAAAAAGAGCCTGGAACTCGGCTATGTATAGAATGGAGTTGGGTGGCAAGTTGTGAGGTTGGACACCATAATGGTTGAGGACTTGGAGGAAAGACACGGAAGGTGGAAAACCCATACCTCGATTGATATGGGAGGCCAAAACAACCCGTTCTCCGTCTTTCGGAGAAGGCTCGGAGTAGTCTTCGTCCATCCGCCATTTGTCTTTGGCGATGAACCCGTCTTTTTCCATTGCGTTGAGGAGAGCCGCTGCCATGTTGCAGTGACTCCAATTTTCGGCATCGCCCTCCTATTTGTCTTAGCCTTTGGTGGTGAAGGTAGCCGCCGCGTTGTCGCCGTCACGGAAGGAAGTTTCCCCGTCCTCAGTTTCGGGGAAGGGAGGAGGAGGAAGGGTAGCGGACGGCGGCGGCATGGTTCCGGCGGCGGGGTTGAGATCCCGGCCCACCGGTGCGCTCTCGGGAACCTCCGGCGCGGTTGTGGAAGAGCTTGGATGAGTTGCGGGGGTAGAGAGGACGATGTTCTCTATGGTGGAGTCGGCGCTGACCTCGGACGCTTGGGCAGGGGTTCTGGTAGACATTTTTGGGCTGCGCAGCCGTGCGATTGAGCAAACACCACCGATGGTAGGACTCCGGTGAGGTTCGTGACTCGGTTTCGTTCTCTGTTTTCCTTCCGCTCGAACCTGGGGAGTGGTTCTGCGCTCTGGGAGCTCGAGGAGGAGGATGGTGCGGAAGGAGAACCGGAGGCCCCGAGGCAGCTATTTATAGCCAACTTTATGTTGATATTAGTTCCAACGGCTCTTTTAGCCATTGGATGATTGACGCGTGTATCACCGGGAAACCCGGGAAACTAGGGGACGAGGTGATAATTACTATCTCCTTGTTTCTCGCGCAAGAATCTGTCAGAGGTACGGTTTGAGTCTTTTGACTGAACCCAGACGTTTGTGACATGAGCATGATTTCACCGCTTGTGTCACTATTTCCTTCTCCGTGAAGACTCGTGGAAGAAATGTCGGCTTTCGGTAAATCTGAGTTTGGCATTAAAGATTTTTGTTGAAAGAAGAATCAAGACAAAATGCAGACATTTGTGAAGAGAATACAAATCCACGAGGGAAGGTGAAATGAAGTCTTAATCCTTCTTGGGGGCAAATGTCGGATATATGCCAATTAGGGGTATATCTGGCATTGGCCGAAGGCTATATTACCAGGGTGGCCCATAGGCAATGGAACAGAGTACATTGGGCGCCCTAGTAAGCTTACGCGCAGGAAGCCGGATTCTAGAAGAACCCAGACCACGGCCCAACATGGTACGACTTGGAGGAGAAGCAGGATTCCTTACTTTCCAAGTTAGATACTTTCCGTAGTCTTCTAGGTTTCCCCTATAAGCCCTGGTCTGGCTATCTATATAAAGCCGGATGGGAGCAAGGAACAACACAAGATCACAAGTTAGCTAGAAGCCAACCCGCCGGGAAGTTCATCCTCGACGAGTTAGCCAAACCATACTCACAATTGTACTTTGTATAGTTCATGCTTCAGCCTTGGTTTTGGTGAGATTGCAGGAGTACAAACGCCGCCTAGTTGCAACATACCGAACCTGGGTAAAACCCGTGCTCTCGTTTCCAGTTCTTCCATGTCCCCCGCGGTTGTACCAGTAGGCTTATGGCACCCCCGTCCATGATCCTTACTATGATGTCTCGACATGCGCACCCCGTGGGAACGGACGCAGCCAAGGCCTCAGGCAGTGGGATGCGGAAACCACCTGCGCCTAAACGACGGTCCCGAACAGCGGGTATGACAACTGACGCCATGAGGGGAACTTGAAGGGTGCTAGACCTTGAGCAAAACCCGAGGGAACCTAACCCACCGGAGAAGATATTACAGAAGACGCCTCAGAAAAGGCTCCTACTGGTGCAAACGTACCTGATGTCGATAAAGCCAATGCTAGGTGGCCCCCGTAGAGAGATTCGTGAAGAGATGATGCAAGGCCTCAACATCGCAAGTGCAGAGTTAGGATAGAAATCCACTCCATGAGCAGAGGCAATGCCTACAGATCCTGAAAAAGCAAAAGCCAGGAAAGCCCGCATACGCTATAAGGAGGACCCGAAGGACATGCAAAGTAAACTCACGCAAAATATGGTCGCAGGTAATATGTCTCAAACGTATCTATAACTTCAGATGTTCCATCTTGTTTTCATGCCATATGCGACATGTTTCCTATACACTTTATGTCATTTTTATGGATTTCCTGGGACTAACCTATTAACAAGATGCCACAAAGCCAGTTCCTGTTTTCTGTTGTTTTTGGTTTAAGAAAAGTTGTTGTGGAAATATTCTCGGAATTGGACGAAACAAAATCCCGCGGTCTTAGAAATCTGTCACGTACGCGGAGTCTGGAGGGGAACCGGAGAGGGGCCTCAGGGGCCCCACAACATAGGGAGGCGTGCCTCCCGTGGCCACGCCACCAGGTGGTGTGGCCCCCTGGCTACCCACCGACGTTGCCCTCTCGCCTATTTAAGCTCCTCCTCGGGTTAACTCTAAATACCCGAGACTTTTTCACAAAAAGTTCCGCAGCCGCCATCATCGTCAACCCTAGTTCGGGAGGGTTCTGAAGCTCCCCCCGACACCCTGCCGGGAGGGGGAATCATCATCCGAGGGCTCTTCATCACCATGCCTGCCTCCGGAGTGATGCGTGAGTAGTTCATCCTTGGACTACGGGTCCATAGCGGTAGCTAGATGGTTGTCTTCTCCTCTTTATGCCTCATGTTTAGATCTTGTGAGCTGCCTAACATGGTCAAGATCATCTTATTGTAATGCTACATGTTGTGTTTGCTGGGATCCGATGAATATTGAATGCTATGCCCCATGATCTTGCATGCTCTCCGTTACTAGTAGATGCTTTGGCCAAGTTGCTGCTTGTAACTCCAAGAGGGGGTATTTATGCTCGATAGTGGGTTCATGCCTCCCTTTCACTCACGCTTGAGTGACAAAAGCGTAACGAGTGGGGGATGTGTTGTTGCCATTAGGGAGAAAACAACGATGTTTACATTACACACTTTACTTAAGGCAATAATTTGTTGTTTGCAAGTTAATACCCGATGTTTGATTGGATGACACTCCGAGGGTGGATTATTAGTCATAGATGCAGTTAGATAAGAGTCTATGAATTATGTTGTAATGCCTGCAGGGATCACATAGTAATCATTATGTCATGCATATGCACTACGGTGCAGCCTTTATATCTGCCAATTCCCCGGCTGTAATTTGTTTACCCAACATGTTATCTATCTTTTATGGAGGTACACCACCAGTGAACCGTGGACCCCAGTCAATTTCTTTACACTGATAATACAACCACTGCGACCACTATTTTCCCTACTGCAATTACTATTTTCCTCTCATTCATTGCCATCACTATTCTCTTTCATTTACTGCAAACAAGTACTATTTTCCACACTATACGTATAATCCTTTGATTTCAGCAAAACCAGTGAGATTGACAACCTCACTGCTTCGTTGGGGCAAAGTAATTTGACTGTGTTGTGTAGATTCCACGTTGTTGCCGAACCGGTAGTGCGCCCTGCCAACATCAGCTGTCTTCAACCTTCAGAAGTGATTTATTTCTCCTACTGGTTGATTCAACCTTGGTTTCTTTCTAAGGGAAACTTCCTGTTGTGCTCTTCATACCTTCTTGTTGGGGTTTCCCAATGAGTGCAACTCCTGCACCATCAAACATTTTTTTGGCGCCGTTGCCGGGGAGGAAGAGGATTTCTGCAAGGGGAGTCTGTCACCTCCAATTATTATTTTTTACTTTGTTATTGTTTTGCTTTTTTTACTTGCTTCATCATGCTTGCTATCAACGATTGATTTCTTTGAAACTAGATCTTATTGGAAAGGTGGGTTCACGGAAGAACAACAAAAATATTATAAGGAACACCGCTTGTCACAAAAACTGATACACTTATGGGAACAAATTAATAAATTGAATAACAATGCTAAAAACGTGTGCTCTACTTATAATATCACTTATTGCTTTGATAAATATTGTTACTGTAGGAGGTATAAACACCTCCCTTTTCAATGTGAGTATAATGATAATGTAACCATATCCTCTTATGCTAAGGGAAATTATGACTTTTATGATGTGGAACAAATTGAAGAATTTATTGCTTGGAAGGGTGCATTCGAAATTGCTTATTTGCTTGAAAATATTGATGATGCACCTTACAAATATGAGATTTATGATATATTTGAATTTTACTTTGATAATTACAAGGAAGAAAATGGCTATATTCTTAAATATGTTTATAGATTCTCTCCACCAAAGGAAGAGACTAATGCCTTGCAGGAGCCTATGGAAGAAGAAATCGCTGAATCTGCAAGCTCATTGGATGAAAAAGAGGAGGAGAGTGATGATCAAGAGGAGGAAGAATGGAGTAGCTACCCATGTCTACCTCCCAATGAGAGTAACTCTTTAACTCATACCTTATTTGATTTCCCTCCATGATTAATAAAGGAGGATGAGTGTTATATTGATAATTGTGATGATCCTATTGATTCCTTTGAAATATCCCTTTTTGATGAAATTGATACTTGCTATACTAGTGACCTTGATACTAATATGAATAAAACTTTTGAGAATGACATTGCTACTATTATTTATGATAATCCATGCTACTTTGATAAATCCTATGATAATCCTCTATTTATTATAACTATTGATATGCATGATAATGAGGAAGTTTGTTTAGAAAATTTATATGACAATGCTCTAGATGATGGTCCTATGTTACTTGATGTCATAAATTATAATGCTACTGAAAATAGGATTGCTATAATGTGTCACATACCTTTTAAGAGTAACCAATCATCTTGTTTTTCTATTGCTAAAAGTGACAAAGAAGAGGTCTTTATTTTTAATTTTGACCCCACTATTTTTGAGCTTGATATGAATTGTGTGCTTTTAGACCATGACAAACATGCTTTATGTGATAATTATGTTGTTGAGTTTGTTCATGATGCTACTGAAAATTACTATGAGAGAGGAAACTATGGTTGTGGGAATTTTCATGTTGCTAAAACACCTCTCTTTTTGTTGAAAGTTTTGAAATTGCTCTTGTTCTACCTTCCCATGATTTCTAGTTTGAGCTTCTTTAATTTATTTCTTTACAAGATTCCTATGCATAGGAAGTGGGTTAGACTTAAATTTGTTTTATACTTGATTCTAGATGCTTTATTTTGCTTAATTCATATTTCTGTCGCACCCGGACTTCTAGAGGATACTCACAGCCCGCTAAACAGTAGATAATTGGCTTACGGGGCTTACCGGCACCCGCATCTCAATATGAGTAGGCCAACACGTAAACGTGTGACAACCAACCTCTACTATTCATCGTCTGCGTAAACCATCCCATAGAAATCCGACTACTTCCATTGACCTACTTCATAACATTCACACATGGTACGTCAACGACATTTGAACAAGTGATATCACAACAAATCTCTAAGACACAAGGAAATAGAAATAAGTGGCAAATAGCTCTCACTAGAGCAGAGATAGCAAATACAATCATCCAGAGGACACATGTACCAACAAGTCATCATTACATCACAGCGGAAGCATCCAAAGTGTCTGAGTACAGACAAGATCCAAATAGGCCTAAGAGGCCGGAAACGAAAAGACGGAGCCCATCCACGATGTCTCGGATCCTGCCCGGGTCCGCTATCTACTCGTCAGCACCCTCGTCATACTCCACGTAGTAGCCACCATGGGGATCCTCGGAAACGTAGTCTGCAGAACACGCAGCCCCAAAGGGGTCAGTACAGACGAGTACTGGCAAGCAAGACGCACAAGATACCAAAGTGTACCCGGCAACACCAAGTACAGATGCTTTGGGTTCAACGAAAGATAGGTGATACAAAAGTGCGGCAGCGGGCTGCCTAACCAACTACAGAGACACGCTACAACATCCGGTTAACAGAAGGGGATAAGATAGCGTATCGTAACCAACTACCACTATCCTCAAACAAACCCATCCTGGATCTCGCCCCTTATCCAAAGAAGCAATCCGAGGATAACCCACACAGTTGGATTAGTGAAGGTTCAAGTTATTGTGTCAATAAGCCTATTACTAGTCAAATTATTATTAATTAGGTGTAAGTTGTCTAATCCTTGTTAGCCAGCCCTATCACCAAGTCATCCATAACCGCGGGCAACATGGCTTCTCGAGAAGATTTAACCCTGGAGGGGTGCACCAATTTGGCCGTACACGTAAGAATATCCCGCCAGACGGGGGATCAACCCACCAAGCGAGGTACTCAACACAACCCAACTCTTCTTCGCATCAAGCCCAAAGAACCACGTGCTGTGCGTGCGCGGCGAATCGAGCCCCCACGAAGAAAAGGGGGACCCTCATAGCACTGGAAGACCATGCCGCCCTAAATGCCGACTACAAAAGTTCCACCCTGGCGCCAAGGGTTCGTATCTGCATATGCGTGCATGAAATGGAAAACTCGAACTAAGTGTGGCGATTTGGACGAGATACGAATCGAATCAGAGTTGCGGGGGGCGCCCATACACGCTTGCCACATGCGGTTAGCACGCTCAACATGGATCCAGAGGACAAGAACTTTTCCTGAGTTCGACACTAGCAGGCCTCAAAACCATACCCGGCCTCCTGCCGGTGCCTTATCATCAAATTAGCATTACCTCATACATTAACAGGTTGTTGTTTAAACATCGAGCCCCCAGAACATAATAAATATGGTAAAAGAAATAACGGACATCAGACTCGAGCATAAACAACCCTAAGCATGCTAGTAAGACACGGCAACAAGCAACAGGGTTATAGGTGTGGAGGATAGGCTATATCAGGGTTACAGGATAACATGTGATAGGATCGGAACACAAGCAACGAATCTTAAGGCTAGCAGATTAGACAACGGAAAGTATCGGTATCCAGTGTGGAAAGGACACAATGGTTCATGTGAGTGAATATTTGCCTGCAAACTCAGTAGCCTGGTACTGGGCTAACTCCTCTGAAGTAGTGTCGTAAACCTCGTCTGTCTCAACGTCGTCGTCTATTCGAGAAGAAGCAAACAAACAACGCAGAGAGACAAATAATCAATAACATGGCATAATGCACAAACATGGTATGATGCATGGCAATTTAATTGATGCATCAAGGATAAGCTAGTGGACATGGTAAACATATTTAAATGGGCCCATATGCAGTTTGGGTTGCATATAGAAAAGCCCATGAATTAAGGTTGAATTAAATGATCTACAAATAACCATCATGTGAAAGTTGATTAGAATGATGCATGGATGAGGAAAACAATAAGAAAACAACAATAGCTTCAATTTGAAATGTGGTTTACCAAGTTGGAATTTTTATTTATTAAGTTATGAAATTTGGCTTCTTAAGTGAGTTACACAAACACTCATTGTTTTCACCCATTTTAAATTTTCAAAAAAGATAACAAAAGTCATATTTGGAAAGAACACAAAATTTTAGATGGAATACATATTTCATTTGTTGAAAATGGATTTAAAATGAGCAAGTTATTAATTTGACAATTTTAAATGCATTAATTAAGAAACAGTTGTTTTCAGCAATTTAATTTACTTAAAACAGAACACAAAGTTGATATTTTCAAAGTACATGAAAAATTGAATTGAAAACATATTTTATATGTGCCATTTGAATTAAATTTGAATTAGTTATGAATTTGACCAAATTTGAGAGAGTTGTGTGAATTTGAAATTTTGAAACCATTTGAAAGATTCAAAACAGTATGCAAATGGTTTAAACATGTGGAGAATTTAATTTGGTATAGAAAACATATTTTATTTGTTGAATTTGGAATTTTTATGCCCAAGTTATGAATTTTGCAAAATTAAATGAATTAAATAAGGATTCAAATATTTCATCAATTTAAAATATTCAAAACAGTAAACAAAGTTTATATTTGGATGTAGAATTTAAAATGGAGTGGTTTTCATGTTGAAAGTTTTGCAATTTGAGTTTCCTAGCAAAAGTTATTAAATTACAAAGTTTAGGCATTTTTATGGTTTATTAAAATAACCAGGGACTTAGGAAGAATTTACAGGGACTTGTGTGAAAATTCGGAGGGACTGGTTGTGAAGATCTTTTCAGATCTGGATCTGTAAAAAAGAAAAAAAAAGTTTGTTAAACCGCGCGGGGGGGGGGGGGAGTCGATCCCGCGATCTCCTGGATGCGACACAGGGGTGCTACCATATGGGCTGATGTGCGGTTGGTGATGGATGTGGTTCGCGTTGGGTTTTGAGGTAAGGCTCCCGGCTACTGTGAAACTGAACAAAATTCAGTTAACGAACGCTGAGGAAAACGATCGACGACAACGACGGACGGCGACCTGTTCGCCGCGGCTGCTGCCGCGCGCGCGGGCGCGCCGCGCTGGGCGCGTGCTGGCCCGCGGAGCAGAGGGGAGAGGGAGAGGGCGGACAGGGGGTGGCTCACCGTGGGCCTGTCGATCGGGAGCTTGGCGACAGAGAAAAGGAGAGGCGGTCGGAACAGACGGCGGCGACGAGCTCGACGGCGCGCGCGGTGGAGGCGTCCTCCGGCCTCGCTCCCTTCGGCAAAAGGGGAGAGGGAACCCTCCCGGTTCCGTTCCCGGGGAGAGGGAGCTTCGACGGCCACCACAGCGATGGCGAGTGGAGCTTCAAGTTTTGGCCATGGTTGAGTTACAGAAGATACTGAAAAATCTTCAGAAGAAAAAGGAGAAGGAAGGAAGAAGGGAATGGCGGCGGCTTGAGGAGGAGGAAGGGAGAGACTAGGGTTTGGAGGCTCGGGGGGGTAGAAATATGTAACATCCCAAGTATGAAAACCTACCATTTAGAATGTTTGATTTCTTGTTATTTAAGTTTTGCATCATGTCATCATATTGTTTCCATGTTGTTTGCTTTTGTTTCTAAATTGTTGCATTTGTTTTCCACTGTTTTCACAACTCAAATTCAAACCTTACTCAAACAATGTTTTCATACTTGTTCTGTTACAACTTTTGGAATAAAAATAACAAGTGAAAACAACCAAATTGTTCCATTTTATGCCATGTTGATCACCCCTTAAATTGTTGGTTTTAATAATGGTTATTGATATTAACAATTTCACTCAAATTTGGTTCAAATTTCAAAGGGCATTCAAACCTTTAAAATTTTGAAAATAAAAATTATCAACTGGTTGTTTTTGAACTAAGGAGCTTCTCCAAATTTTTTTCAAATAACAAAGTTCAATTAAAACCTCCATTTGTTTCCATTAAAATAGAAATGCTCAAACTATTAAATTGTTCTCTTTAAATTATTCGTTTAATATCAACTTCACTTAAACACCATCCAATTACCAAACATCAACTAAATTGAAGTATTGGAAAACAAAGTTGGTATTATGGTGTTGTTACAAAAACAAAACTCTACAAAATTTCCCTAAATTTTCCCTAGCACAAAACCTCTCTTTTTCTCCCTATTCCTTTTCAGCAAAAAAAAAAAATAAGAAAGGAGAGATGGGGAGGCAGGCCAGCCCACAAGGGCAGCCCACCTACAACCCGAACAGCCCACTCACCCCTTCTCCCTCGTACGGACACGGACAGAGGGGAGATGTCGCTGTCATCTCCCTCCCCCCATGGTCCCCTCAACCACTCCCCCTCCCCTATATCTCCCCCCTCAGGACCCCAAACCGTGACCTAACCCTAGCCGCCTTCACTCCTTCCCCCTCCTAGCGCCGCCCCTCTCTCTCACTTCCTCTGGTTCTTTCTCTTTGAACCCGAAGAGGAGCTGCAGCCACCTTTACCGCCGGAGTTCATCCTCCGATCGCCGTCGCCTCCGGCACCCTCCGGCCGCGCCGAGGGCACCCCTGCGAAGAGGTTATACTCCTCTTCCCATTCCCCTACTATCCCCTCCCGTTCCCTTCCTGTTTACGTCGTGAGCTTCCACGCCATCGAGGCCTATCTGTGCTTGTTTCTGTCAGGGAAGCACCTCTGTAGGTGTCTTTGCAGGTTCAGTTCGCGCCGCGAATTAGGTTCAAAACCAACCTCGACCCGTATCCATCAAACCAGCCGCAGTGGCCTGCTGGCAGCGTTCCTTGCGCGCGAGCCAGAGATCCCGAGATCGAGTCCCAGCTCCCCCCCCACCTTTTTTTCGTTTTAATTCAGTAACAGCGCGAGTCCACAGCTTAAGCTCCCACCCGCACCCTTCTGTTACCAAACTCAGCGCACAGCCCATTGGTTTGGTTCCCTGTGCTAGCAACCAGAGGTGAGGGGATCGAATCCCCCCTCCCTCAATTTACCAACCTTTTATTCCTCCATGTTTTTGGTCACAGAAACTTCCAGGATTCACAACTAGGCCCTTGCACATTAAATCTAGCCCCTGCAAATATTTTTCCTAAGTCCCTAATTGGAATAAAATGGCAGAATAATACCAAATTTTGTAAATTGCCTAAATAATTCATTTTAGTTCCAAATCCAACATTTTTGATATGTTTTCAATACCAAATTAAATGTTCTACCCAAATATAAAATTTGTTTACTGTTTTGAATATTTTAAATTGGTGCAAAATTTGAAAACTTGTCAAATTCACTTAAATTTGCAAAATTCATAACTTGCTCATAAAAATTCCAAATTTCACAAACCAAATATGTTTTCCAATCAATTTTTCATGTACTTTTCAAATATAAATTTTGTTTGCTGTTTTGAATAATTTAAATTGCTGAAAACAATTGTTTCTTGTTTATTGCATTTAAAATTGCCAAAATAATAACTTGCTCATTTTAAATCCAATTTCCACAAATGAAATATGTTTTCCATGCAAAATTAAACCCTCTTTCCAAATATAAAATTTGTTTCATGCTTTGAATAATTAAAATTGCCTAAACCATTTAATTCTTGTTTAATGCAATTAAAAATTGTTTATTATTGTTTAATTCATAATTAAATAATCCAAAGTCCAATTTCAATATGTGAAACATGTAATCCAACTAAAATTTGATAACCTTTTCAAATATCAACTTTGTTATTTGTTTTGAACACTTTAACTTGTTGAAAACAACAATTACTTGTGTGACATCAATAAGGAACCAAAATTCCTAACATAACAAATAAAAATCCCACACTTGTTTTACTCCTTTTCCAATTGCATCTAACTTGTTTACTCCTTGTTATCATCATGCATTGCATCATGTTTAACCACTTACACTTGTTAATCAAATGTAGATAATTGCTTCCACCTTAACCATTTGCATCCATATGCAATTCACATTGCATATGGGTCCAATTAAATTGTGTTATCTTGTCAAGTAGTTTATTCTGATGCATCTATTAACCTGACATGCATCATCCCATTGTTTGTGCACTATGCCATGTTATTGATTGTTTATCTTTCTGCATTGTCTGTTTGCTTCTTCCCGGATATACGACGACGTTGAGACCGACGATACTTACGACACCCCGTCTAAGGAGTTAGCTCAGTACCAGGCTACTGGGTTTTGCAGGCAAGTTATCACTCACATGAACCACTGTGTTCCTTTCAACATTGATTACCGATACTTTCCGTTGTTCTTTTCTGCTAGCCTTAGTAGTAGTTGTTTCTGTTACGAACCCATCACATGTATCCTCTAACCCTGATATTGCCTCACCTCCATACCTATAACCATTGTTTGAGCCCGTGTCTTACTAGCATGCTTAGGTTGCTTTTGCTCGAGTCTGTTACCCGTTACTTTCTGTTACTATTTCCATTACGTTGTGGGGGCTCGATGTTTAATCAATCAATCATGCTAATGTTACTATTAATAATAAATTTGATGATAAGGCACCGGCAGGAGGCCCATGAGAGGTTTTGAAGCCTGCTAGTGTCGACCCTAATAGGAAAAGGGTCTTGTCTACTGATCCATGATGAGCGCACTACCCGCATTTGGGAAGCGAGTATGGGCGCCCCCCTCAACTTGACCTGATTCGCATCTCGTCCAAATCGCCTCATTTAGTTCGTGTGTTCTATTTGCCGCATGCATGTTTTTGCGAGCCCAGGCCAGGGTGGAACTTTTGTAGTCGGCATATAGGGGGACACGTTCTTAGAGTGCTATGAGGGTCCATTTTCTTCTGGGCTCGATTAGCCGTGCGCCCAAGGTTCTTTGGGCTTGATGCGAAGAATGGTTGGTTGTGTTGAGTGCCCCGCTTGGTGGGGTGATCTCCCATCTGGCGGGCCATTCATGAGTGTACGGCCAAATTGGTGCAACCCTGCAGGGATAATCTTCTCGAGAAGCCGTGTTTTCCGCGGTTATGGATTACTTGGTGAAAGTACTGGCTAACAAGTACTCAGGACAACTTAAACATAATGATCAAACATGTTTCACCCAATGATTAACAACTTGACTAGTAATAGGCTTATTGACACAATAATTTGAACCATCATTATTACAACTGTGTGAGTTATCCTCGGATTGCTTCTTTGGATAAGGGGCGAGATCCAGGATGGGTTTGTTTGAAGTTATCTTTCAATTGGTTACAATCCTCGATCTTATCCCCTTTCTGTTAGTTGGAAGTTGTAGCTCTCTGTAGTTGGTTAGCGCAGCCAGTTGCAGCATCTTTTATATCCCCTTTCTTCCGTTGAACCCAAGGCATCTGTGCTTGGTGTTGACGGGTTACACTTTGGTGAACTGTGAGTCTTGCTTGCCAGTACGTTTATGTACTGACCCCTTTGGGGCTGTGGTTTACGCAGACGACGTTTCCGAGGATCTACATGGTGGCAACTACGTGGAGTATGACGAGACTGCTGACGAGTAGATAGCGGACCCGGGCAGGATCCGAGACTTCGTGGATGGGCTCCGTCTGTTTGCTTCCGGCCTCTTAGGCCTATTTGGTTCTTGTCTGTACTCAGACATGTTGAATGCTTCCGCTGTATTGTAATGATGTATTGTTGGGGCATGTGCCCTCTGAATGATTGTATTTGCTATCTCTGCTCTAATGAGAGCCATTTGCAACTTATTTCAATCTTTTGTGTCGTAGAGATCTGTTGTGATATCACTTGTTAAACGCCGTTGACGTACCATGTGTGTATGGTTTGAAGTACGTCGACGGAAGTGCCTTTGATCTCTAGTGGATAGTTTACATCGACGATGGAATAGCAGGGCTTGTGTTGTCGCGCATAAGCGCAGGCCTACCAGGAAGCTGGGACGTGGGAGCAGTTATGCCCCATAATCCAAGCATCTGCTATCCAGTTCGTACGGTGAGTATCCACTAGAAATCAGGGTGCGACAAATGGTATCAGAGCCTGTCTGCCTGTAGGATCCCTTTTTACTGGTCGCAGTTGAGTCTAGAAACTATTTTGTAGCTATATAGGAAAATGAAACGTGAGAGTAGGAATTCTGTTCTTTTTCTTCTTTTCCCCACCCTCCCTCCCTTTTCTGGTAAGGAAGTGCAACGTTGTTTTCCCTTCTCACCTAAACTTTCAAGTTAGGATTTCACGTATTCTGGTTTCTCTAGGATGGTTATATCTACTAGACCATAGGAATGGAGGTGGTTGTGACATGATTTATCATGTTGCCTACTCACGATTGAGAACGGTGGCAAATAGGCCCCGGAAGCAGATCCTCTATTCCTTAAGCAGTAGATATTGATCCTCTAGAAGCCCGGATGGGTTTTTCCATAGTACCTCAGGAGTTTTGTTCTCGTTTTCCCCGATGTTGATATCCTGTTCTTCTCAACATCCTTTTCGTTCGTTGAAATCTTGTTGTTGTTTTCCATTTCAGTTCTTCTACCGGCGTCTAATCAAAACTTCCTCGTAAACTCTTGTCCAGCTAAGGTGCTATTTGATACCGGAGCATCACATTCCTTTGTGTCAACAATCTTTTCCACAACATAAAACCCAATTCTGCTTCCACTAAGCAATCAAAACTCTGTTCACTCCCCGGGATCTCAAATGTTGACTTCCAAGATAAGTAAGAACAATCCAATTCTAATGGGAGGCCACATATTCCTCGCTTCTCTCATGTTGCTGATTCTGACATTGATCTCATTCTTCGTGTTGGATTGATGTCAATAACTCTGTTCCACCCTTATTACAGATAGTCTATTCTCCAAATGAATCAAGTTCTATCCAGCTATACACCCTTGGTGCAAAATCTCTCCCCTTTACTTGAAAATGTTCCGGTGGTTTCCAAATTCCCTGACGTCTACCCAAGAAGTTTCCGGACCTTCTCTTTTCTCAGTAGGAATCTCGGGGCGCGATTCCTTCAAGGGGGGGCGTTTTGTAACATCCCAAGTATGAAAACCTACCATTTAGAATGTTTGATTTCTTGTTATTTAAGTTTTGCATCATGTCATCATATTGTTTCCATGTTGTTTGCTTTTGTTTCTAAATTGTTGCATTTGTTTTCCACTGTTTTCACAACTCAAATTCAAACCTTACTCAAACAATGTTTTCATACTTGTTCTGTTACAACTTTTGGAATAAAAATAACAAGTGAAAACAACCAAATTGTTCCATTTTATGCCATGTTGATCACCCCTTAAATTGTTGGTTTTAATAATGGTTATTGATATTAACAATTTCACTCAAATTTGGTTCAAATTTCAAAGGGCATTCAAACCTTTAAAATTTTGAAAATAAAAATTATCAACTGGTTGTTTTTGAACTAAGGAGCTTCTCCAAATTTTTTTCAAATAACAAAGTTCAATTAAAACCTCCATTTGTTTCCATTAAAATAGAAATGCTCAAACTATTAAATTGTTCTCTTTAAATTATTCGTTTAATATCAACTTCACTTAAACACCATCCAATTACCAAACATCAACTAAATTGAAGTATTGGAAAACAAAGTTGGTATTATGGTGTTGTTACAAAAACAAAACTCTACAAAATTTCCCTAAATTTTCCCTAGCACAAAACCTCTCTTTTTCTCCCTATTCCTTTTCAGCAAAAAAAAAAAATAAGAAAGGAGAGATGGGGAGGCAGGCCAGCCCACAAGGGCAGCCCACCTACAACCCGAACAGCCCACTCACCCCTTCTCCCTCGTACGGACACGGACAGAGGGGAGATGTCGCTGTCATCTCCCTCCCCCCATGGTCCCCTCAACCACTCCCCCTCCCCTATATCTCCCCCCTCAGGACCCCAAACCGTGACCTAACCCTAGCCGCCTTCACTCCTTCCCCCTCCTAGCGCCGCCCCTCTCTCTCACTTCCTCTGGTTCTTTCTCTTTGAACCCGAAGAGGAGCTGCAGCCACCTTTACCGCCGGAGTTCATCCTCCGATCGCCGTCGCCTCCGGCACCCTCCGGCCGCGCCGAGGGCACCCCTGCGAAGAGGTTATACTCCTCTTCCCATTCCCCTACTATCCCCTCCCGTTCCCTTCCTGTTTACGTCGTGAGCTTCCACGCCATCGAGGCCTATCTGTGCTTGTTTCTGTCAGGGAAGCACCTCTGTAGGTGTCTTTGCAGGTTCAGTTCGCGCCGCGAATTAGGTTCAAAACCAACCTCGACCCGTATCCATCAAACCAGCCGCAGTGGCCTGCTGGCAGCGTTCCTTGCGCGCGAGCCAGAGATCCCGAGATCGAGTCCCAGCTCCCCCCCCACCTTTTTTTCGTTTTAATTCAGTAACAGCGCGAGTCCACAGCTTAAGCTCCCACCCGCACCCTTCTGTTACCAAACTCAGCGCACAGCCCATTGGTTTGGTTCCCTGTGCTAGCAACCAGAGGTGAGGGGATCGAATCCCCCCTCCCTCAATTTACCAACCTTTTATTCCTCCATGTTTTTGGTCACAGAAACTTCCAGGATTCACAACTAGGCCCTTGCACATTAAATCTAGCCCCTGCAAATATTTTTCCTAAGTCCCTAATTGGAATAAAATGGCAGAATAATACCAAATTTTGTAAATTGCCTAAATAATTCATTTTAGTTCCAAATCCAACATTTTTGATATGTTTTCAATACCAAATTAAATGTTCTACCCAAATATAAAATTTGTTTACTGTTTTGAATATTTTAAATTGGTGCAAAATTTGAAAACTTGTCAAATTCACTTAAATTTGCAAAATTCATAACTTGCTCATAAAAATTCCAAATTTCACAAACCAAATATGTTTTCCAATCAATTTTTCATGTACTTTTCAAATATAAATTTTGTTTGCTGTTTTGAATAATTTAAATTGCTGAAAACAATTGTTTCTTGTTTATTGCATTTAAAATTGCCAAAATAATAACTTGCTCATTTTAAATCCAATTTCCACAAATGAAATATGTTTTCCATGCAAAATTAAACCCTCTTTCCAAATATAAAATTTGTTTCATGCTTTGAATAATTAAAATTGCCTAAACCATTTAATTCTTGTTTAATGCAATTAAAAATTGTTTATTATTGTTTAATTCATAATTAAATAATCCAAAGTCCAATTTCAATATGTGAAACATGTAATCCAACTAAAATTTGATAACCTTTTCAAATATCAACTTTGTTATTTGTTTTGAACACTTTAACTTGTTGAAAACAACAATTACTTGTGTGACATCAATAAGGAACCAAAATTCCTAACATAACAAATAAAAATCCCACACTTGTTTTACTCCTTTTCCAATTGCATCTAACTTGTTTACTCCTTGTTATCATCATGCATTGCATCATGTTTAACCACTTACACTTGTTAATCAAATGTAGATAATTGCTTCCACCTTAACCATTTGCATCCATATGCAATTCACATTGCATATGGGTCCAATTAAATTGTGTTATCTTGTCAAGTAGTTTATTCTGATGCATCTATTAACCTGACATGCATCATCCCATTGTTTGTGCACTATGCCATGTTATTGATTGTTTATCTTTCTGCATTGTCTGTTTGCTTCTTCCCGGATATACGACGACGTTGAGACCGACGATACTTACGACACCCCGTCTAAGGAGTTAGCTCAGTACCAGGCTACTGGGTTTTGCAGGCAAGTTATCACTCACATGAACCACTGTGTTCCTTTCAACATTGATTACCGATACTTTCCGTTGTTCTTTTCTGCTAGCCTTAGTAGTAGTTGTTTCTGTTACGAACCCATCACATGTATCCTCTAACCCTGATATTGCCTCACCTCCATACCTATAACCATTGTTTGAGCCCGTGTCTTACTAGCATGCTTAGGTTGCTTTTGCTCGAGTCTGTTACCCGTTACTTTCTGTTACTATTTCCATTACGTTGTGGGGGCTCGATGTTTAATCAATCAATCATGCTAATGTTACTATTAATAATAAATTTGATGATAAGGCACCGGCAGGAGGCCCATGAGAGGTTTTGAAGCCTGCTAGTGTCGACCCTAATAGGAAAAGGGTCTTGTCTACTGATCCATGATGAGCGCACTACCCGCATTTGGGAAGCGAGTATGGGCGCCCCCCTCAACTTGACCTGATTCGCATCTCGTCCAAATCGCCTCATTTAGTTCGTGTGTTCTATTTGCCGCATGCATGTTTTTGCGAGCCCAGGCCAGGGTGGAACTTTTGTAGTCGGCATATAGGGGGACACGTTCTTAGAGTGCTATGAGGGTCCATTTTCTTCTGGGCTCGATTAGCCGTGCGCCCAAGGTTCTTTGGGCTTGATGCGAAGAATGGTTGGTTGTGTTGAGTGCCCCGCTTGGTGGGGTGATCTCCCATCTGGCGGGCCATTCATGAGTGTACGGCCAAATTGGTGCAACCCTGCAGGGATAATCTTCTCGAGAAGCCGTGTTTTCCGCGGTTATGGATTACTTGGTGAAAGTACTGGCTAACAAGTACTCAGGACAACTTAAACATAATGATCAAACATGTTTCACCCAATGATTAACAACTTGACTAGTAATAGGCTTATTGACACAATAATTTGAACCATCATTATTACAACTGTGTGAGTTATCCTCGGATTGCTTCTTTGGATAAGGGGCGAGATCCAGGATGGGTTTGTTTGAAGTTATCTTTCAATTGGTTACAATCCTCGATCTTATCCCCTTTCTGTTAGTTGGAAGTTGTAGCTCTCTGTAGTTGGTTAGCGCAGCCAGTTGCAGCATCTTTTATATCCCCTTTCTTCCGTTGAACCCAAGGCATCTGTGCTTGGTGTTGACGGGTTACACTTTGGTGAACTGTGAGTCTTGCTTGCCAGTACGTTTATGTACTGACCCCTTTGGGGCTGTGGTTTACGCAGACGACGTTTCCGAGGATCTACATGGTGGCAACTACGTGGAGTATGACGAGACTGCTGACGAGTAGATAGCGGACCCGGGCAGGATCCGAGACTTCGTGGATGGGCTCCGTCTGTTTGCTTCCGGCCTCTTAGGCCTATTTGGTTCTTGTCTGTACTCAGACATGTTGAATGCTTCCGCTGTATTGTAATGATGTATTGTTGGGGCATGTGCCCTCTGAATGATTGTATTTGCTATCTCTGCTCTAATGAGAGCCATTTGCAACTTATTTCAATCTTTTGTGTCGTAGAGATCTGTTGTGATATCACTTGTTAAACGCCGTTGACGTACCATGTGTGTATGGTTTGAAGTACGTCGACGGAAGTGCCTTTGATCTCTAGTGGATAGTTTACATCGACGATGGAATAGCAGGGCTTGTGTTGTCGCGCATAAGCGCAGGCCTACCAGGAAGCTGGGACGTGGGAGCAGTTATGCCCCATAATCCAAGCATCTGCTATCCAGTTCGTACGGTGAGTATCCACTAGAAATCAGGGTGCGACAAAATAGGAGGGAAGAGGTGACAGGTGAGCTGCTCGGTGGGGGAGGTCGCTCCTCCTCTGTCTCCGTACAGAGGAGGAAGACGACAAGGAGGTGGGGCGCCTGGGCCTCGTGGGAGGTGTGGTGGGCTCAGCCCAATTGGGCTGGCCTGCCCTCCCCCTCTTCTTTTTTTTGTTTTTTGTTTTTTTGCTGAAAGGAAAAGAAAGAAAAAAGGAGAGAAAAAGAAGGGGTTTTTGGGGATGAAAATTTTTGGTGAGAATTTTTATTAGTTATTTATTACAAAAGCCCAGTTGTGCAACTTTTTGTTTTCCAAAATTTTAAATTTTTAATGCTGTTTGAAATTCAAATGGATTTGAGTGAAATTTGCAATAATTGAATTATTGAAACTTAAGCAAGTTAAAAGTTTGGAATTTCAAGTTTATTGGAAACAATTGAATGTTTTGATTTGAAAGTTTCATTTGAAAAATTGTAACAGAACAAGTATGAAACAAGGATTTGAGTTTTTATTTGAAAATCAAATGGAAAACAATTGAAACAAATGCAAAACTCATGATGGAATGATGCAAACTTAATTTAAACAAAAAGCAAACATTCTAGGGTGTTTTTCATACTTGGGATGTTACAAAACGCCCCCCCTTGAAGGAATCGCGCCCCGAGATTCCTACTGAGAAGAGAAAAGGTCCGGATACTTCTTGCGAAGATCCTCTTCGGTCTCCCATGTTGCCTCTTTATCGGAATGATGGGACCACTGCAGTTTGAAGAACTTAGTGCTCTTGTTGCGAGTTTTGCGCTCGGTCTCATCGAGAATGCGAACAGGATGCTCTTCATAAGAGAGGTCTTCTTGCAGATCAATAGAATCATGATCAACTGCACGACCTGGATCTTTGAAGCACTTCTTGAGCTGTGACACGTGAAACACATCGTGCACTTTGGATAGCTTTTCTGGAAGTTCAAGACGATAGGCATTTTCTGCACGCCTTGAGAGAATGTTGAAGGGACCAATATATCTTGGTGCAAGCTTTCCTTTGACACCAAAACGATGAGTGCCTCTGAGGGGAGTTACACGGAGATATGCTTTGTCTCCAGCTGCATAGACCATGTCCCTGTGCTTGCTGTCATAGTAGCTTTTCTGACGAGACTGAGCAATCTTCAGATTGTCACGAATGATGCGAACTTTCTCTTCGGCCTCGTTAACAATGTCAGGGCCTAAGAGTGAACGTTCACCAGCTCCAGACCAATTGATTGACTCCTGCATCTGCGGCCATACAGAGCCTCAAATGGTGCCATGCCTAGGCTTGCCTGGAAGCTGTTGTTGTAGGAGAATTCAGCATATGGAAGACATTCCTCCCATTTCATGCCAAAAGAGAGACCACATGCTCTGAGCATATCCTCGAGAATCTGATTGACTCTTTCGACTTGCCCTTGAGACTGAGGATGGTAGGTTGTGCTGAACAGAAGCTTGGTGCCCAATGCTTCTTGAAAGCTTTTCCAGAAATGAGAAGTGAAGATGCTTCCACGGTCTGAGCTTATTTCCAATGGAACACCATGAAGAGGAACAATCTTTGCTGTGTAGAGCTCTGCTAACTGACTAGCTGAGATTGTCTCTTTGACAGGAAAGAAGTGAGCTACTTTAGTGAGTCGATCAATGACAACGAAGATTGCATCGTTGCCCCTCTTGGACTTTGGGAAACCAGTGACGAAGTCCATTTCAATCATGTCCCACTTCCACTCAGGGATTTTCAGAGGTTGGAGAAGACCGGCTGTTTTCTGATGAACTGCCTTAACACGTTGACAAACGTCGCATTCAGAAACGTATTGAGCAATTTCACGTTTCATGCTAGGCCACCAATACGGTGTCTTGAGATCCTGGTACATCTTTGTACTTCCAGGGTGTATGGAGAGAGGAGTTTCATGAGCCTCCTTGAGAATGACATCTTTGAGACTTTGAATTTGAGGAACTGCAATGCGTCCTTCGAAGAACACAGTTCCCTTGTCATCCATTGAGAAGCACTCAAATTTCTCATTGCCTGCCTTGATGTGCTCTACAATCTTCTTGATTTCAGTATCACGAAGTTGTTTAGAACGAATCTTGTCCTCGAGAGTTGGAGTGGCTGTCAAGTTTGCAAGATAGCCTTGAGGAACAAGACCAAGGTTGAGCTTCTGGAATTCTTCATGAAGAGGAGGTTGGCTTTCCATGATCATGAGATTATTGCAATACGACTTGCGACTGAGACCATCGGCCATAACATTAGCCTTGCCTGGAGTGTAAGAAATGGTAAGATCAAAGTCTTTGATCTTTTCAATCTATATCCTCTGTCTGAGGTTTAGATCTGGTTGAGTGAAGATGTACTTCAGACTTTTATGATCAGAAAAGATTTCAGTGCGATTACCCAACAAGTATTGTCTCCATTTCTTGAGGGCAAACACAACTGCTGCAAGTTCAAGGTCATGAGTGGGATAATTGAGCTCATGTGTGTTCAACTGACGTGAAGCATAAGCCACAACTTGACGTTCTTGCATAAGAACTGCACCTAGACCTTGGAGAGAAGCATCACAGAATATTTGGAAAGGTTTGGTAGGATCTGGGCCAACCAGAACTGGTGTAGAAGTGAGTTTAGTCTTCGGGAGATTGAAACTTTCATAACATCGTGGAGACCAAACGAACTTCTTGTCCTTCTTTGTGAGGTCAGTGAGAGGTTTGGCAATCTTGGAGAAGTTTTGGACGAAACGACGGCAATAATTAGCCAAGCCAAGAAAACTTCTTACTTCTTCACCGTCTTTGGAGGTTTCCAATCAACAATTGCTTTAACCTTTTCTGGATCAATGGCTATGCCCATGGAAGAGATGACATGACCAAGGTAAGCAACTTCTGAAATCCAGAACTCACATTTGGAGAATTTGGCATAGAGACGATGCTCGCGAAGCTTCATGAGAGTGAGACGAAGATGTTCTTCATGCTCTTCCTCGGATTTTGAGTAGACAAGAATGTCATCAAGATATACCACAACGAACTTGTCAAGGTATTCATGGAAGACAGAATTCATGAGTCGAGAGAAGGTCGCCGGTGCATTGGTGAGACCAAAGGACATTACGGTGAATTCATATAGACCGTAGCGAGTGGTGAAGGCTGTCTTTGGAATATCCTCTTTTCTGATCTTTATTTGATGGTAACCCATTCTCAAGTCCAACTTGGAGAATATTGAGGCTCCAGCAAGTTGATCAAAAAGATCATCGATACGAGGAATTGGATACTTGTTTTTGATGGTTTTCTCATTAAGAGGACGATAGTCAACAACGAGTCTCTTTGTGTGATCCTTCTTCGCAACGAACAGAGTTGGGCAACCCCAAGCCGAGGAACTAGGTTGAATGTAACCTTTTTCCATGTACATATCAATTTGTTCCTTCAACAACTTCAGCTCGGGAGTTCCTATCTTGTAGGGATGCTTAGAGATTGGAGCAGTACCTGGTTCAAGTTCAATCATGTCGCACCCTGGGTTTCTAGAGGATACTCCTCGCACGAACTGGAAGTCAGGTGCTTGGATTATGGGGCATAACTGCTCCCACGTCCCAGCTTCCTGGTAGGCCTGCGCTTATGCGCGACAACACAAGCCCTGCTTCCACCGTCGAGGTAAACTATCCGCTAGGAACCTAAGGCACTACTGTCGACGTACTTCATAATCAAACACGCACGGTACGTCAACAGTTTGGTACGAATGATAGCACAGAATGTCTCTAAGACACAAAAGAATGAAATAAGTGCAACTGGCCTTCACTAAGGCAGAAAATATCGAATACAGTCATCCAGAGGACACATGTCCCAACATATCATCCATTACAACAGCGGAAGCAATCAAATGGTCTGAGTACAGACAAATCCATGGCTTAAGAAGCCAGAGAAAATAAAGAAAAGCGAAGCCCATCCACGTAGGTCTGGATCCTGCCCTGGTCCAGCTAGCTACTCGTCTGCAGCGTCGTCGAACTCCACAAAGTAGCCATCCTGGGAAGCATCGTAGTCGTAGTCGTACTCTGCGTAAACCACAGCCCCAACGGGGTCAGTACATCCAAGTACTGGCAAGCAAGACTCACAGTTCATCAAGGAGTTACCCGTCAACACAAGCTTTGATGCTTGGGATCAACGGAAGAAAGGGGTGATATAAAAGTTGCTGCTGGCTGCTCTAAACAACTACAGAATATAACTACAAGTTCCGGCTAACAGAAAAGATAAGATCGAGGATTGTAACCAACTGAAAGATAACTTCAACCAAACCCATCCTGGATCTCGCCCCTTATCCAAAGAAGCAATCCGAGGATAACTCACACAGTTGTGATAAGGTGAATCAAGTTATTGTGTGAATAACCTATTACTAGTCAGGTTATTAATCATTGGGTGAAACATGATTGATCATTAAGTTGAAGTTGTCCTGAGTACTTGTTAGCCAGTACTAAAAATTCAAATTCAAATTCAAATAATTCAAATGCAATTTGAAATAATTCATAACTAATTCATACTGTTTTCAAATAATACAAATAAAATATGTTTTTCACACCATTTTGAATGCTCTATTCAAATATAAATTTTGTTTTCTGGTTTGAACAATTTAACTTGCCTAAACTATTTAAATCTTGTTTAATTCAATTAAAAATTGTTTAAAATTGTTTAATTCATAACTAATTAATCCAAAGTCCAATTTCAAATTGTGAAACATGTAATCCAACTAAAATTTGATAAACTTTTCAAATATAAAATTTGTAAATTGTTTTGCACACTTTAACTTGATGATAACAACATTTACTTGTGTGCCATGTTTAAGTAACAAAATTCCAAATTTGATAAATGCCTTTCTAAATTGTTAACTATCATTCCAATTGCCTTTAATTTTGTTATCTTATTGTTCCTCATCATGCATGCATCATACTAATTCAACTACACCTAATGCTTAGTGATAGAACAATTAATCCAACTCCAAGCATGGGCTTCCATATGCACCCCTTTGCATATGGAATCCATTTAAATTTGTGTTTCATGTCAAGCAAGTTATTTTGGTGCATCTATTAAACATGACATGCATCATCCAATGTTTGTGCACCTATGCCATGTATTGATTGCCCGTCTTCCTTCGTTGTTGTTTTGCTTCTTCTCGGTTAGACGACGACGTTGGTACCGACGAGCCTTACGACACCACTACTCAGGACCTAGCCCAGTACGAGGCTGAGCTGCCAGGCAAGTTATCACTCACATGAATCATCGAGTTCCTTTCCACACTTGTTGTCGATACTATCTTTTTGTGTACTATTGCTAGCCATATGTATCGTTGCTTGTTCTCCGAACCCATCACATGATACCTTGAGCCATGATATTGCCACCACCTCCATACCCACAGCCATTGCTTGTGCCTTAGTATTATCTAGCATGCTTAGGGTTGCTTTTACTCGAGTCTGTTGTCGGTTACTACTGTTACTATCTTATTATTTTGTACCGGGGCTCGATGTTAATCAATCAATCCTGTCAATTGCTAATGGTAATAATAATTTGATGATAAGGCACCGGCAGGAGGCCCATGAGTGGTTTTGGAGCCTGCTAGTGTCGACCCTAATAGGAAAAAGGGTCTTGTCTACTGATCCATGATGAGCGCACTACCCGCATTTGGGAAGCGAGTATGGGCGCCCCCCTCAACTTGACCTGATTCGCATCTCGTCCAAATCGCCTCATTTAGTTCGTGTTTTCCATTTGCCGCATGCATGTTTTTGCGAGCCCAGCGCAGGGTGGAACTTTCGTAGTCGGCATATAGGGGGACACGGTCTTAGAGTGCTATGATGGTCCATTTTCTTCTGGGCTTGATTAGTCGTGCGCCCAAGGTTCTTTGGGCTTGATGCGAGGAATGGTTGGTTGTGTTGAGTGCCCCGCTTGGTGGGAGGCATCCCATCTGGCGGGATATTCATGAGTGTACGGCCAAATTGGTGCAACCCTGCAGGGATAATCTTCTCGAGAAGCCGTGTTTTCCGCGGTTATGGATTACTTGGTGAAAGTACTGGCTAACAAGTACTCAGGACAACTTCAACTTAATGATCAATCATGTTTCACCCAATGATTAATAACCTGACTAGTAATAGGTTATTCACACAATAACTTGATTCACCTTATCACAACTGTGTGAGTTATCCTCGGATTGCTTCTTTGGATAAGGGGCGAGATCCAGGATGGGTTTGGTTGAAGTTATCTTTCAGTTGGTTACAATCCTCGATCTTATCTTTTCTGTTAGCCGGAACTTGTAGTTATATTCTGTAGTTGTTTAGAGCAGCCAGCAGCAACTTTTATATCACCCCTTTCTTCCGTTGATCCCAAGCATCAAAGCTTGTGTTGACGGGTAACTCCTTGATGAACTGTGAGTCTTGCTTGCCAGTACTTGGATGTACTGACCCCGTTGGGGCTGTGGTTTACGCAGAGTACGACTACGACTACGATGCTTCCCAGGATGGCTACTTTGTGGAGTTCGACGACGCTGCAGACGAGTAGCTAGCTGGACCAGGGCAGGATCCAGACCTACGTGGATGGGCTTCGCTTTTCTTTATTTTCTCCGGCTTCTTAAGCCATGGATTTGTCTGTACTCAGACCATTTGATTGCTTCCGCTGTTGTAATGGATGATATGTTGGGACATGTGTCCTCTGGATGACTGTATTCGATATTTTCTGCCTTAGTGAAGGTCAGTTGCACTTATTTCATTCTTTTGTGTCTTAGAGACATTCTGTGCTATCATTCGTACCAAACTGTTGACGTACCGTGCGTGTTTGATTATGAAGTACGTCGACAGTAGTGCCTTTAGGTTCCTAGCGGATAGTTTACTTCGACGGTGGAAGCAGGGCTTGTGTTGTCGCGCATAAGCGCAGGCCTACCAGGAAGCTGGGACGTGGGAGCATGTATGCCCCATAATCCAAGCACCTGACTTCCAGTTCGTGCGGAGAGTATCCTCTAGAAACCCAGGGTGCGACAAATCACGAACTCAACAGCTCTGTCCGGAGGCATTCCTGGCAACTCTTCTGGAAAGACGTCAGGGAAGTCGCAAACCACCGGAACATTTTCAAGTGAAGGTAGAGGTTTTGCATCGAGGGTGCATATCTGAATGGAACTTGATTCATTTGGAGAATAGATTATCTGGCCAGAAGGGTGGGACAGAGTTATTGACTTCTGAGCATAGTCAATTCTTGCTTTATTGGCCTTCAACCAATCCATACCAAGAATGACATCAATGTCAGAATTGCCAAGCAGTATGAGAGAAGCAAGGAATATGTGGCCTCCAATTAGAATTTGATTTTTGTGACTGATCTTGGACGTTTGCATAGTTGCTCCAGGGGAGTTGACCACTAGCGGGGAACCCAAACCAACAAAAGGGAGTTTAATTGCTGTCGCAAAGATCTTTGACACGAAAGAATGTGATGCTCCGGTATCAAACAACACTTTAGCTGGATTAGAGTTTACGGGGAAAGTACCGAGAACGACGTCAGGAGCTTCCTCATCTTTGTCGATCTTGACATGATTCACCCTTGTGGTCCTCCCGATAGGCCTGTTGTTGGAGTTGAAGGCCTTAGGCGGGGGAGCGCGCACCATTGCCTGGTTTGTGTTAGGACGAGGTGGTGGTGGAGGTAGCTGCCTCTGCGTGCACTTGTCGGCGTAGTGCCCCGTCTGCTTGCACTTGTAGCATGTGACGACACGAGGGGGCCCTGGCCTTGGCTGCCCCATCGAAGCCCTTTTATCATGCATCTGAGCAGGGTTGGGTGGGCGGGGAGCGAAGCCTGGAGAAGTTTGGGCATATGGAGCCCGAGTGACAGCACCATTTGGTACCCAGATGCGGCGCTTCTGCGGAGGGGTGGTCATGTTGGAGGAGGAACCACCCTCACGAGAGTGCTTGCGAGACTCCTCGAACGCCTTGCGCCCATTTTCTTCATTGAGCGCGGTGTTAACGAGATCCTCGAAGCTGTTGGCCTTGATATTGGTGAGGGCATACTTGAGTTACGGGTTAAAACCTCTGCGGAACCTTGCCATCTTCTTAGCTTCAGTGGACACCTCATCTCCAGCGTACCGAGCGAGGCGATTGAACTCACTCTGATACCCGATGACGTCCAGCTTGCCCTGCTTGAGTGAGAAAAACTCTTCACGCATCCTTTCCATGAGACCATCTGGAATGTGGTGCTTCAGGAAGGCCTCCTTGAAACAATCCCACGTGACTGGCATCCCAGTTCTCATGGCCTGGAAGTGTTCCCACCAAGTAGCTGCCTGACCCTTCAGCAGATAGGAGGCATACTTGACCTTGTCTTCTTCAGCTACGTGTGCAATCTCCAGAGCCTTGGCTATCTCACGGATCCAGTCATCAGCGTCCAGAGGCTCGCGTGTGGCCACGAAAGCTCTTGGGCCCAGACTGAGAAACTCCTTGATGCTGACCCGTGGAGCTGTCTGGTTGATGTGCTGATTAGCCTGAAACTGGGCCATCTGCGTCATGACTTGGGTCATCTGAGTCAACAGCTCCGCGATTGGCGGTGGCTCAGGCGTGTTTTTCCTTGTTGGCGGCATCCTGAATGGAAATGCATTTTAGCACAACAATAGAAAAGGATAGACTTGGAAACCGAAAGAGAGATTATTTCGACGCATGAATAGACAACCACAAGGTTCACCATCACATGTTCAAATACATGAGAATATCCAATACACCATAAATGGTTCGAATTCCAAAGGATAACTAAACATAGCTAAGAATGGATACATCGGTACTCCCATGCTCATCACGCAGGACGGCGGCTAGGAGTACGGCGAGAGGTACGGTGAGGAGGACGCCCACGAAAGTAGGTGGAACGACGATCCACGTAGATCTGACGTGGTCTGAGACCGACTCTAGGCGTGGTGAAGTACATAGCGTCGACTCCCTGTGCTCCAAAGCGTGGAATCCCAGTGTAACCAGCACCAAGGTTAAGGAGTGGACCTCTGATCGGCTCGTAACCTCCAGCATCTGGCAGACGACACCCAACTGGCTGATCGAAACGTGCAAAGCGCTCGTCTCCAACAAAGTCTGTGGTGTAAGTCGCCAGACGAGTCAAAGCAAGGTAAAGCTGCTCTATGACTGAAGCCAACTCCTGAGATAGTGTGCGGGCAACTGCGTCACTGTGTCTCACAAACTGAGCGGTGGTGTGCAGCCTGGAGTTATCATGCTCGTAAACATCCAAGTTGTCGTAGAGAGTGAAGTGAGCTCCCTCCGAAGTGATGTAACCACGGGGGATGTGGCGATAGATGGAATCGTCAAATCCCCAGTAGTCAGCACGAAGGACGGTGAGGCTCACATAAGCTGCCTGCTGCACAGCCATATCCACTGTGGAACCCACTGCCTCGTAGCGGTGGACTACGCTCATGCCATCATCTGACAGAATGTAGACGATAGCCTGGTAGTAGGTCTGGTCAAACTCTCGCAGCTGCTCGTAGACCTGGTACTCTGGTGCCCAACGGAACCCCTGAAAAGTGACCATGTCTCTCAGCATCTCCGGATAACCGGCAGTGCTCTCGCAACGAGTCATACGAACCACCTGCGGGTAGAACCTGAGATCCATCTGCAGATGACCGGGGAAGTTTTGATTAGACGCCGGTAGAAGAACTGAAGTGTCAAGCAACAACAAGGTTTCAACGGACGAAAAGGATGTTGAGAAGAACAGGATATCGAAGCAACATTTGGGAAACACAAGACCAAACACTCCTGAGGTACTACGGAAAACCCATCCGGGCTTCTAAAGGATCAATATCTACTGCTTAAGGCATAGAGGATCTGCTTCCGGGGCTTATGTGCCTCCGTTCTCAATCGTGAGTAGGCAACATGATAAATCATGTCACAACCACCTCCATTCCTATGGTCTAGTATATATAACCATCCTAGAGAAACCAGGATACGTGAAATCCTAACTTGAAAGTTTAGATGAGAAGAGAAAACAACGTTGCACTTCCTTACCAGAAAAGGGAGGGTGGGTGGGGAAAGAAATAAAAGAACAGAATTCCTACTCTCACGTTTCATTTTTCCTATATAACTACAAAATAGTTTCTAGACTCAACTGCGACCAGTAAAAGGGATCCTACAGGCAGACAGGCTCTGATACCATTTGTCGCACCCGGACTTTTAGAGGATACTCACAGCCCGCTAAACAATAGATAAATGGCTTACGGGGCCTACCTGCACCCGCATCTCAATATGAGTAGGCAAACACGTAAACGTGTGACAACCATCCTCTACTATTCATCGTCTGTGAAAACATCCAATAGAAATCCGAATACTTCCATTGACGTACTTCATAACATACACACATGGTACGTCAACGACATTTGAACAAGCGATATCACAACAAATCTCTAAGACACAAAGAAATAGAAATAAGTGGCAAAAGCTCTCACTAGAGCAGAGATAGCAAATACAGTCATGCAGAGGACACATGTCCCAACAAGTCATCATTACATCACAGCGGAAGCATCCAAAGTGTCTGAGTACAGACAAGATCCAAATAGGCCTAAGAGGCTGGAAACGAAAGAACGGAGCCCATCCACGAGTCTCGGATCCTGCCCGGGTCCGCTATCTACTCGTCAGCAGCCTCGTCATACTCCACGTAGTAGCCACCATGGGGATCCTCGGAAACGTAGTCTGCAGAACACGCAGCCCCAAAGGGGTCAGTACAGACGAGTACTGGCAAGCAAGACGCACAAGATACCAAAGTGTACCCGGCAACACCAAGTACAGATGCTTTGGGTTCAACGGAAGATAGGTGATACAAAAGTGCGGCAGCGGGCTGCCTAACCAACTAGAGAGACACGCTACAACATCCGGTTAACAGAAGGGGATAAGATAGCGTATCGTAACCAACTACCACTATCCTCAAACAAACCCATCCTGGATCTCGCCCCTTATCCAAAGAAGCAATCCGAGGATAACCCACACAGTTGGATTAGTGAAGGTTCAAGTTATTGGGTCAATAAGCCTATTACTTGTCAAATTATTATTGATTAGGTGTAAGTTGTCTAATCCTTGTTAGCCAGCCCTATCACCAAGTCATCCATAACCGCGGACAACACGGCTTCTCGAGAAGATTTAACCCTACAGGGGTGCACCAATTTGGCCGTACACGTAAGAATATCCCGCCAGACGGGGGATCAACCCACCAAGCGAGGTACTCAACACAACCCAACTCTTCTTCGCATCAAGCCCAAAGAACCACGTGATGTGCGTGCGCGGCGAATCGAGCCCCCACGAAGAAAAGGGGGACCCTCATAGCACTGGAAGACCACGCCGCCCTAAATGCCGACTACAAAAGTTCCACCCTGGCGCCAAGGGTTCGTACCTGCATATGCGTGCATCAAATGGAAAACCCGAACTAAGTGTGGCGATTTGGACGAGATGCGAATCGAATCAGAGTTGCGGGGGGCGCCCATACACGCTTCCCACATGCGGTTAGCGCGCTCAACATGGATCCAGAGGACAAGAGCTTTTCCTGAGTTCGACACTAGCAGGCCTCAAAACCATACCCGGCCTCCTACCGGTGCCTTATCATCAAATTAGCATTACCTCATACATTAACAGGTTGTTGTTTAAACATCGAGCCCCCAGAACATAATAAATATGGTAAAAGAAATAACGGACATCAGACTCGAGCATATGCAACCCTAAGCATGCTAGTAAGACACGGCAACAAGCAACAGGGTTATAGGTGTGGAGGATAGGCTATATCAGGGTTACAGGATAACATGTGATAGGATCGGAACACAAGTAACGAATCTTAAGGCTAGCAGATTAGACAACGGAAAGTATCGGTATCCAGTGTGGAAAGGACACAATGGTTCATGTGAGTGAATACTTGCCTGCAAACTCAGTAGCCTGGTACTGGGCTAACTCTTCTGAAGTAGTGTCGTAAACCTCGTCTGTCTCAACGTCTTCGTCTATTGGAGAAGAAGCAAACAAACAACGCAGAGAGACAAACAATCAATAACATGGCATAATGCACAAACATGGGATGATGCATGGAAATTTAATTGATGCATCAAGGATAAGCTAGTGGACATGGTAAACATATTTAAATGGGCCCATATGCAGTTTGGGTTGCATATAGAAAAGCCCATGAATTAAGGTTGAATTAAATGATCTACAAATAACCATCATGTGAAAGTTGATTAGAATGATGCATGGATGAGGAAAACAATAAGAAAACAACAATAGCTTCAATTTGAAATGTGGTATACCAAGTTGGAATTTTTATTTATTAAGTTATGAAATTTGGCTTCTTAAGTGAGTTACACAAACACTCATTGTTTTCACCCATTTTAAATGTTCAAAAAAGATAACAAAAGTCATATTTGGAAAGAACACCAAATTTTAGATGGAATACATATTTCATTTGTTGAAAATGGATTTAAAATGAGCAAGTTATTAATTTGACAATTTTAAATGCATTAATTAAGAAACAGTTGTTTTCAGCAATTTAATTTACTTAAAACAGAACACAAAGTTGATATTTGCAAAGTACATTAAAAATTGAATGGAAAACATATTTTATATGTGCCATTTGAATTAAATTTGAATTAGTTATGAATTTGACCAAATTTGAGAGAGTTGTGTGAATTTGAAATTTTGAAACCATTTGAAAGGTTCAAAACAGTATGCAAATTGTTTAAACATGTGGAGAATTTAATTTGGTATAGAAAACATATTTTATTTGTTGAATTTGGAATTTTTATGCCCAAGTTATGAATTTTGCAAAATTAAATGAATTAAACAAGGATTCAAATATTTCATCAATTTAAAATATTCAAAACAGTAAACAAATTTTATATTTGGGTAGATAATTTAAAATGGAGTGGTTTTCATGTTGAAAGTTTTGCAATTTGAGTTTCCTAGCAAAAGTTATTAAATTACAAAGTTTAGGCATTTTTACGGTTTATTAAAATAACCAGGGACTTAGGAAGAATTTACAGGGACTTGTGTGAAAATTCGGAGGGACTGGTTGTGAAGATCTTTTCAGATATGGATCTGTAAAAAAGAAATAAAAAAAGTGTGTTAAACCGCGGGGGGGGGGGGGGGGGGGGGGGAGTCGATCCCGCGATCTCCTGGATGCGGCACAGGGGTGCTACCATCTGGGCTGATGTGCGGTTGGTGATGGATGTGGTTCGCATTGGGTTTTGAGGTAAGGCTCCCGGCTACTGTCGAAACTGAACAAAATTCAGTTAACGAACACCGAGAAAAACGATCGACGACAACGACGGACGGCGACCTTTTCGCCGCGGCTGCTGCCGCGCGCGCGGGCGCGCCGCGCTGGGCGCGTGCTGGCCCGCGGAGCAGAGGGGAGAGGGAGAGGGCGGACAGGGGGTGGCTCACCGTGGGCCTGTCGATCGGGAGCTTGGCGACAGAGAAAAGGAGAGGCGGTCGGAACAGACGGCGGCGACGAGCTCGACGGCGCGCGCGGTGGAGGCGTCCTCCGGCCTCGCTCCCTTCGGCAAAAGGGGAGAGGGAACCCTCCCGGTTCCGTTCCCGGGGAGAGGGAGCCTCGACGGCCACCACAGCGACGGCGAGTGGAGCTTCAAGTTTCATCCATGGTTGAGTTACAGAAGATACAGAAAAAGCTTCAGAAGAAAAAGGAGAAGGAAGGAAGAAGGGGATGGCGGCGGCTTGAGGAGGAGGAAGGGAGAGACTAGGGTTTGGAGCCTCGGGGGGGGGGGGTAGAAATAGGAGGGAAGAGGTGGCAGGTGGGTTTTTCGGTGGGGGGGTCGCTCCTCCTCTATCTCCGTACAGAGGAGGAAGACGACAAGGAGGTGGGGCGCCTGGGCCTCGTGGGAGGTGTGGTGGGCTCAGCCCAATTGGGCTGGCCTGCCCTCCCCCTCTTCTTTTTTTTGTTTTTATTTATTTATTTTTTTGCTGAAAGGAAAAGAAAGGAAAAAGGAGAGAAAAAGAAGGGGTTTCTGGGGATGAAAAATTTTGGTGAGAATTTTTATTAGTTATTTATTACAAAAGCCCAGTTGTGCAACTTTTTGTTTTCCAAAATTTTAAATTTTTAATGTTGATTGAAATTCAAATGGATTTGAGTGAAATTTGCAATAACTGAATTATTGAAACTTAAGCAAGTTAAAAGTTTGGAATTTCAAGTTTATTGGAAACAATTGAATGTTTTGATTTGAAAGTTTCATTTGAAAAAATTGTAACAGAACAAGTATGAAACAAGGATTTGAATTTTTGTTGGAAAATCAAATGGAAAACAATTGAAACAAATGCAAAACTCATGATGGAATGATGCAAACTTAATTTAAACAAAAAGCAAACATTCTAGGGTGTTTTTCATACTTGGTATGTTACAATTTCTTATGTGAGTTTCTTGCTTTTTGTGCCTAGCCGAAAGGCGCTAAAGAAAAGCACTTCTTGGGAGATAACTCGTGTTTTTATTTTTGCAATATTTTCTTCTGCTTTCTTTGAGTGAAGATGTTGTTTACTTCTGTAGCAACTCCTTTGTATCTTTATTTTCTCGCATTTGTTGTGCCAAGTAAAGTCTCTAGTGAAAGTTGAAGTTAGATTTGGATTTCTGCGCAGGAAACAGATTTCTGTTATCCACTGTTGAATTCGTATAAAATCGCAGAAATATCAAAATGACCTGAAATTTTTGTGCTTGATCCTCGGCTATTTCCAAAACTTTTTATAGATTTATGTTTTTTGATTTGAGCAACATAAGTGCCCCGAAAAAGTTCGTGTTTATAGATTATTCTGATTTTGATATATTCTGCCTTTTTACTTGCATTCTCTCCTTTACTATGTTGAGTGGATTTATTTGCTCCACAAAACATCAGTGGTTGTAGATAACTTTTTCAAAGTATTAATAATGCTTGTGTCCAAGCAGAACATTTGGGTTTTTTATTGTGCACTAACCCTCTAATGAGAGTTACTTTGAGTTTGGTGTGAAGGAAGTTTTCAAGGGTCAAGAGAAGAGGGTGATATAATGTGATCAAGAAGAGTGAAAAGATAAAGATTGGGGATGACCCCTTGGTTCATCCCATCAAACTCCAAGAAGACTCAAGCTTGTAAGCTTGGGGATGCCCAATGCATCCCCTTCTTCATCAGCAACTTATCAGGTCACTTCTAGTGAAACTATATTTGTATTCGGTCACATCATATGCACTTCTTGGAGCGTTTGTTTTGTTTTTCTTTTCTTTTCTTTTGTTTTCCTTTCTGCAATAAACATAGTTGGAACCCAGCATTCTTGTGTGGGAGAGAGACACGCTCCTCTTTTTAATATGAGTACTCGTTTTCTAGCATGCTCGTATTCTTAGTTTTCTTCTAACTGCTGCAAATCCTTTTAGCTCCTGTTATTTCATGCATCTCTTATTCAGAGTTGTTAGTTCTAGTAGAGTAGTAGTACTCTCTTGTTTCATTACTATATATCTTGGAGAGTTTTTGTTTAGTATAAAATGATTGGTGTTGGAAAGCAGTAGTACAATTTTCGTGCTTATAATGGTGCGAAAAAGAAGCTCGTATAGACTGTGGCTACACTTTTTCATGTCATGTTGGATGTTGCATGACTTGTCTAAAAAATCTAAGAGTGCTTAATGTGCCATTGAAAGAATCATAAGTTCTTTTTATCACATTGAAGTATAATTTTGTGGTATTCTCCTTCGAATGCTTTATTTTGTTGACTTGGCGCATGCTTACACCATGTTTATGACTATGAACCAGTCACTTATAGCCTCTATGATCATTTAGCGTTTGACTTGTAATACCATTTATGCTTTGATTAATAATGTTTTTTGTCGCTATGCATGATTATGGCCATTATTGCTCTCTTAATTTGTCGCTCCCAGTCTTTTGCTAGCCTCCACCTATACTGAGTATGGGCTCTACTCGTGCATCCAACTCCCAAAAACCAAAGTTTGCCAAATGTGTCCACCATACCTACCTACATGTGGTATTAACCGCCACTCCGAGTAAATTTTTCATGTTCTACCTTTAAAAACTTTCAAAATTATTCCTATTTTGTGCCCCTGTTTTAGCTCATGAGGACGTGAATAGAGAATCTTTATCTCACTTGTTGATTGGACTTTACACACCTCGACTAGTGGCACATCCGCTTATCCAAATTGATAGAAGAACTGGCAGAGGGGTGCCCAGCCGCAAAATTGGTTACTATAAATTCTCTTCACTATTTTTGCCCTGATTTATCCGTCAAAGTATAATTGTGTAAACAAAAGAGAAGAGGGATGACCTTCTACCCCAATTGCGTCCTTCAATTGGAGCCGCTATTGTGAAGTCTAGTTGGCTTGTGACGTACTGTATTTTATGTTTACCATTCGTTGACATAAGCATACACCTCTCTAAAAAATGTTTTCAATACCTCTGTTTACTAAAATAAAAATCACTAGCACATGAGTTAATCCCTTCTTCCTCTGCGAAGGACCTTTCTTTTACTTTTATGTTGAGTATCCATGTTCGAACTTTATGCACAGTTAAGAGAGCATAGTCGCCATTCTGAATTTAATGTGCATCAGTCCCAAAGATTATTATTGATTGATTCATGATGTGTTATTACTTGCTCTCAAATTATTTATTCTAGTAATCCACTTGAACTTTGAAGATGTCCTGGCATTTATGTTTTTCCCCACTCTTAAGGACAAGCGAAATATCACTTTGCTATGTTTTCTTTATGCTCGAAACAAACGTATAACGTTCAAGTGCATTATTATTCATGATCTTTTATTTGTGTTACTTTTCATGATGCAAAGTGATTCCTAAGTTTCATTGTTAGAATTATATCTACCATGCCTGTGTTTAAAGTACTATTATCTTAGCTTCACATATGATTTTACAATTTAGATGATCAAGTTTATGTTGGTAGCATGTCACCTTAGAAATTATTTGTTTTTATCGTTTTACCTACTCGAGGACGAGTAGATACTAAGGCTGGGGATGCTTCATACGTCTCAAACTTAGTTGGAAACTATCATTTTCATGTGGGAGAGAGACACGCTCCATTTTCATTGCTTAGAACACTCTAGTTTTCGTTCTTATTGTTCTGTGAGTGTTCACCTTTTGGTAGTACTTCGTTTAGCCCTTGTTTTCCACTTATATTTCGTTCAGAGCTTGTTAGTTTTCTTCAGTTATATATGGTTAGCTCTCTGGTCTTCGATGAATATTATCTATGAGAGTCGTTTCAAACAAGTTAATTGGTGTTGGAGAGGAGTAAAGTATTTCATGCTTATAATGGTGCAAATAGAAGCTTGTTTAGACTGTGTCTAGACCGTTTCATGTCATGTTAGATGGTATTTCAATTCTATGCTTAGTAGTTGTTCTTGTAGCATGACTTGTCTAAATTAGCTGAGAGTGCTTAATGTGCCATTGAAAGAATCATCAGTTGTTTTTATCACATTGAAGCATGAATTTGTGGTGTTCTCCTTCGAATGCTTTATTTGGTTGACTTGGCGCATGCTTACACCATGTTTATTACTACAAAACATTCACTTATAGCCTCTATGATCATTTATTTTTTGACTTGTAATACCCTTTATGCTTTGATTAACAATGTTTTTGTCGCTATGCATGATTATGGCCATTATTGCTCTCTTGATCTTTCGCTCCCAGTCTTTTGCTATCCTCCACACGTACTGAGTATGAGCTCTACTCGTGCATCAAACTCCCAAAAACTAAAGTTTGCCAAATGTGTCCACCATACCTACCTACATGTGGTATTTAACCACCACTTCAAATAAATTTCTCATGTGCTACCTATAAAACTTTCAAAATTATTCATGTTTTGTGCCCCTGTTTTAGCTCATGAGGACATGAATACAAAATATTTATCTCACTTGTTTATTGGAATTTACACACCTGGACTAGTGGGTTCATCCGCTTATCGAAATGATAGAAGAGCTGGCAGCGGGGTGCCCAGCCCCAAAATTGGTTACTATTAAATTCTCTTCACTACTTTTGCCCCTAATTTATACGTCAAAGCATAATTGTGTAAACAAAAGAGAAAGAGGGATGACCTTCTATACCAGATGCTTCCTTCAATGGGATCCGCTCTTGTGAAGTCTAGTTCGCTTGTGACGTACTGTATTTTCTGTTTACCATTCGTTGACATAAGCATACACCTCTCTAAAAAAATGTTTTCAATACCCTTGTTTAATAAAATAAAAGCTCTAGCACATGAGTTAGTCCCTGCTTCCCTTTGCGAAGGGCCTTTCTTTTACTTTTATATTAAGTCTCCATCCTGTAAGTTTATGCATGGTTGAGAGAGCTTAGTTGCCATTCTGAGTTTAATGTGCATTGGTCCTAGAAACTATTATCAATTGATTCATGATGTGTCATTACTTTCTCTCAAATTATTTCTTCTAGCCATCCTCTTAAACTTTTAAGGTTTCCTGGCATTTATGTATTTCCCCACTCTAAAGGACAAGCAAAATATCACTTTGATATGTTCTCTTTATGATCAAAACAAACGTATAACTTTCAAGTGCATTATTATTCATGATCTTTTATTTGTGTTACTTTTCATGATGCAAAGTGATTGCTAAGTTTCATTGTTAGAGTTACATCTATCATGCATGTGCTTAAGGTACTATGATCTCATCTTTACATATTCTTTTACAATTATGATGATTAAGTTTGTGTTGGTAGCATGTCACCTCAAAAAATTATTTAGTTATCACTTACCTACTCGAGGACGAGCAGGAGTAAAGCTTGGGAATGCTTGATACGTCTCAAACGTATCTATAATTTTTGATGCTCCATGCTTGTTTTCTATGCAATACATTTATGTTTTCACATGTTTTCCTTTGTTTTTCGGATGTTTTCATGCACTAACCTATTGACAAGATGCCACAGAGTCAGTTCCTGTTTTCTGTTGTTTTTAGTTTCAGAAAAGTTGTTCCGGAAATATTCTCGGAATTGGATGATTCAAAGCCCAGAAGTCATAGAATTCCCGTAGGATCCACAGAGTCCAAAATAGACCAAGAGAGGGGAAGAGGGGTGCCCACACCATGGGTGGGCGCGGGTCCCCGATGCATAAACCCTAAATATATCGGCCCCCTTCCACGAAAAGTTCCGTAGCTCCGCCGCCGCAGCCGACAAGTTTTGGGGGACAGAAATCTCTGTTCCGGTGCCCTGTCGGGACGGGGAAGTGCCCTCAGAGCCATCTCCATCGACTCCATTGCCATATTCATCGCCGATGCTGTCTCCTGTGAGGAGGAGGGAGTAGTTCTCCCCCGGGGCTGAGGGCTCTACCGGTAGCTATTTGTTTCATCTCTCTCCCATGGTGTGATCTTTATGTGATCATGAGCTTTGTAATCTAGTTGAATAAGTAGATGTTACTCTTCATATGTCATAATACTCAAGTGGTTTTGTTATGAGATCTCCGTAGACACTTTTATCACGGTGTAAAGGTGACAGTGTGTGTACCGTGTGGTTTAGCATGATATCTATATTTCGTGTTGGATGACCCTATAAAATTGTGGTGTTTGTTTGGAACCATCTAGGTCTGATGGTGGTAGCGTGAGGATTACCTAGATGGGGAAATGCAAACTCTAATGAGTTCTATTATAGCCCTACGCAATGATTGGTGTTTGTTATCCGCCCGGAGAGTGGTTCGGAGTAGCATAGTGAAGAGATGATATTTATGCATTCAATTATGTTATCATTGTTGAGAGTGTCCAATAGTGAAAGTAGAATCCCTAGGCCTTGTTTCTAAGCATTAAAACACCATTTACAATCAGTTGTGCTACATGTTTGCTTGCTGCCATTTTTATTTCAGATTGCTATTATCACTTATAACCATCCATATTACTTGTATTTCACCATCTCTTCACCGAACTAGTGCACCTATACAATTGACAATTGTACTAGGTGTGTTGGGGACACAAGAGACTTCTTGTATCATAATTTCTTGAGAGGGATACCTTTGACCTATATCTCCTTGAGTTCGATAAACCTTGGGTGATCCACTTAAGGGAAACTTGCTGCTGTTCTAGAAACCTATGCATTGGAGGCCCAACACTGTCTACAAGAATAGAAGCGTGCGTAGACATCAAGCTCTTTACTGGTGCTGTTGCTGAGGAGTTAAGGTAAAAGATACTCACATCATCTGTGAGTGCTTGAAGTTATTTCCTTTAGATTCTGCAATTATATCTTTCTGTTTCTTGTTTTATTTTCACTAGTTAGGCTTAATGGAAAACAACAAAAATATGAGAGAGCTTTATAATCTTTATCTTGAGTTATGACATGAAGTGTTTGAAGAGAAAATCAAAAACCTATGGAGCTTTATTTGCACGCTAGTAGCAATGTTATTAGTATGAATTCTTCACAGTTATTGCTAATGCTATGGAAAAGTCTAGGCTTGGGGAAGCTAGTTTTTATGAAAATGATCTTTTTAGTCCCCCAAGCACTAAGGAACAAATTTACTTTGATGATACTTTTCCTCCAATATATGATGACTATAATGATTTTGGTATTCTAGTTCCACCTACTATTGAGGATAAATTTTATTATTGTTATACTATTCCTCCAATTTATGATGATTGCAAAGATGATTATGATATTTTCAGTCCACCTAATATTGAGGAGAAAATTAATTATGACTATAATATGCCTCCTATATTTGAGTATTATGGTGATGAGAATAATAACGATAACTATTTTGTTGAATTTGCTCATACTACTATTAATGAGAATGCCTATGCTTATGTGGAGAGTATTAATTCTTTTATGCATGTGGCTCATGATAAGAATGTTTTATGTGATAGTTATATTGTTAATTTTATTCATGATTCTACTGAGAGTTTTATGAAAGATGGAAACATGGTTTTATGTATCTCAACAATATCAAGTTTTCCCTCTTTATGTTGAAAATTTTGAAGTTGGACTTGTTTTGCTTTCCTATGCTTGTTACTTTGTGCTTTATTGACTTGTTCTTCTACAAGAGTCTTTTTCATAGGAAGTGGGTTAGACTTAAATTTGTTTTACATTTGCTTCTTGATGCTCGCTTTTGCTTCAATTCATATTTCTCATGTGAGCATCTTCACAAATTATCATGCCTAGCTAAAAGGCTTTAAAGAAAAGCATTTATTGGGAGATAACCCATGTTTTTATTTTTGCCTTGTTTTTATCTGTTTTTTTTTGGGTTAAGATGGTGTATACTTCTTTATCAACTCCTTTGTATCTTTACTTTCATGTATTAGTTGTGCCAAGTAAAGTTTCTAGCGAAAGTTGGTGTTGGTTTTGGATTTCTGCGCAGGAAATAGATTTCTGTTGTCCACTGTAAAAAATCGCATAATTCATAGAAAAATCAAAATCACCTGAAATGTTTTGTGTTTATTCCTTGGCTAATTCCGGATTTTTTTGTTCTTTACGTTTTTCGATTGAGCAACGTAAATACCACGAAAAAATTCGTCTTTACAGACTTTTCTGTTTTTGACAGATTCTGCTTTTTTACTTGCATTCTCTCTTTTACTATGTCAAGTGGATTTATTTACTTCACAAAACATTAGTGGTTGTAGCTAATGTTTAAAATTATCAATAATGCTTGTATCCATGCAGAACATGTGAATTTTTGATTGCGCACTAACCCTCTAATGCGAATTACATTGAGTGTGGTGTGAAGGAAGTTTTCAAGGTTCAAGAGCAGAGGGTGATATAATGTGATCAAGAAGAGTGCAAGGACAAGGCTTGGGGATGCCCCCGTGGTTCATCCCATAAAATTCTAAGAAGACTCAAGCGTCTAAGCTTGGGGATGCCCAAGGCATCCCCTTCTTCATGAACAATTTATCAGGTCACTTCTAGTGAAACTATATTTTTATTCGGTCACATCATGTGCACTTTACTTTGAGCGCCTGTTTGTTTTTTTCTTTTTTTCTTACCGCAACAAACTTAGTTGGAACCTATCATTCTTGTGTGGAAGAGAGACACGCTCCATTTTCATTGCTTAGAACACTCTAGTTTTCATTCTTATTGTTGTGTGAGTGTTCACCTTTTGCTAGTACTGCGTTTAGCCCTTGCTTTCCACTCGTATTTTTTTCAGAGCTTGTTAGTTTGCTTTAGTTATATATGTTTAGATTTCTGATTTTTTATGAATATTATCTATGAGAGTTGTTTCAAACAAGTTAATTGGTGTTGGAGAAGAGTAAAATATTTCATGCTTATAATGGTGCAAATAGAAGCTTGTTTATATTGTGGCTAGACTTTTTCATGTCATGTTAGATTTTATTTTAATTCTATGCTTAGTAGTTTTTCTTGTAGCATGACATGTCTCAAATAGCCGAGAGTGCTTAATGTGCCATTGAAAGAATCATGAGTTGTTTTTATCACATTGAAACATGAATTTGTGGTGTTCTCCTTCGAATGTTTTATTTGCTTGACTTGGCGCATGCTTACACTATGTTTATGACTACAAACCAGTCACTTATAGCCTCTATGATCATTTATTTTTTGACTTGTAATACCCTTTATGCTTTGATTAATAATGTTTTTGTTGCTATGCATGATTATGGCCATTATTGCTCTCTTGATTTGTCGCTCCTAGTCTTTTGCTAGCCTCCACCTGTACTGACTATGAACTCTACTCGTGCATCCAACCCAAAAACCAAAGTTTGCCAAATGTGTCCACCATACCTACCTACATGTGGTATTTAACCGATACTCCAAGTAAATTTCTCATGTTCTACCTTTAAAACTTTGAAAATTATTCCTGCTTTGTGCCCCTGTTTTAGCTCATGAGGAGGTGAATAGATAATCTTTATCTCACTTGTTGATTGGACTTTACACACCTGGACTAGTGGCTTCATCCGCTTATCCAAATGATAGAAGAGCTGGCACCGGGGTGCCCATCCCCAAAATTGGTTACTACTAAACTCTCTTCACTATTTCTGCCCCTGATTTATCAGTCAAAGTAAAATTGTGTAAACAAAAGAGAAAGAGGGATGACCTTCTATACCAGATGCGTCCTATTGAACTTGTGACGTACTGTATTTTCTTTTTACCATTCGTGGACATAAGCATACACCTCTCTAAAAATGTTTTCAATGCCTCTGTTTAATAAAATAAAAATCTCTAGCACATGAGTTAATCCCTCCTTCCCTCTGCAAAGGACCTTTCTTTTAGTTTTATGTTAAGTATCCATCTTCTAAATTTATACACAGTTGAGAGAGCGTAGTTTCCATTCTGAGTTTAATGTGCATTGGTCCCATAAACTATTATTAATTGATTCATGACGTGTTATTACTTGCTCTCAAATTATTTGTTCTAGTCATCCTTTTGAAATTTGAAGGTTTCCTGGCATTTATGTTTTGCCCCACTCTTAAGGACAAGCAAAATATCACTTTGATATGTTCTCTTTATGCTCGAAACAAACGTATAACTTTCAAGTGCATTATTATTCATGATCTTTTATTTGTGTTACTTTTCATGATGCAAAGTGATTGCTAAATTTGATTACTAGAATTACATATATCATGTCTGTGATTACTATGATCTTAGCTTTACATATGCTTTTACAATTATGATGATCAAGTTTATGTTGGTAGCATGCCAACTCAAAAATTATTTTGTTATCACTTACCTACTCGAGGACAAGCAGGAGTTAAACTTGGGGATGATTGATACGTCTCAAACGTATCTATAATTTTTGATGCTCCATTCTTGTTTTCTATGCAAAACCTTTATGTTTTCACATCTTTTCCTTCGTTTTCTGGACGTTTTCTTGGACTAGCCTATTGACAAGATGCCACAGAGCAAGTTCCTGTTTTTTGCTGTTTTTAGTTTCAGAAAAGTTATTCTGGAAATATTCTCAGAATTGGACGATTCGAAGCCCAGAAGTCTTAGAATTCCCGCAGGATCCACGGAGTCCAAAAGAGACCCGGAGAGGGGCAGATGGGTGCCCACACCATGGGTGGGCGCGGGTCCCCCGGCCGCGCCCAGGGGTGGTGTGCCCCCTGGCTGCCCACCGCCATCGCCCTTTCGCCTATTTATTCCCCCGATGCATAAACCCTAAATATATCGGCCCCCTTCCACAAAAAGTTCCGTAGCTCCGCCGCCGCCGTCAAGTTTCGGGGGACATAAATCTCTGTTCCGGCGCCCTGCCGGGACGGGAAGTTCCCCTGGAGCCATCTCCATCGACTCCACTGCCATCTTTATCGCCTTTGTTATCTCCTATGATGAGGAGGTAGTAGTTCTCCCCCGAGGGCCGAGGGATCTACTGGTAGCTATGTGTTTCATCTCTCTCTCTCTCTCTCACACGGTGTGATCTTTATGTGATCATGAGCTTTGTAATCTAGTTGAATAAGTAGATGTAACTCTTCATCTATCATGTTACTCAAGTGATTTTGTTATGAGATCTCCGTAGACACTTTGATCACTGTGTAAAGGTGACAGTTTGCACCGTGTGGTTTAGCATGATATTTATATTTTGTGTTGGATGACCTTATGAAATTGTGGTGTTTGTTTGGAACCATCTAGGTCTCATGGTGATAGCGTGAGGGTTACCTAGATGGGGGGAATGCGAACTCTAAGGAGTGCTCTTATAGCCCTACACAATGATTGGTGTCGAATCCGCTGTTCGGCAATTCCCTCAGGTGACCCTATCGGGTTTCGAGTAGGAGAAGCCATGAGCGCTGGTGGCGATCATCGGCTAAACAGGGGGCAAGATTTACCCAGGTTCAGGGCCCTCGTAGAGGTAAAACCCTTACTCCTGCTTCTGTCGATCTGTATTACTCGAGTAGATCGGTTACAATGATGGTGGCTCAAATCGAGAGTATGATCTCGAGCTCAAGGCTTTGGGATTGCGGTGTTGCTTGGTCCTCTACCGGTGGCTCTCCTGGCCTTATATAGGTGGCCAGGTCTCGAACCCTACCCGGAGAGGACTCGAACTCTAACCCTACGTCGGTTACAGGTTTCCTAACTTAGCCCGCAAGATATTGTAGGTGGGCTTCGCGTGGGCCTTTCGGTGCTCCAAGGACTCCTCCTCTTGGGCCTTAACCTTGGGCCGGATATGGGGGTGTCCTTTCCTGCAGGGTCTAATACCCATTTCGTCGTCACTAGCCCCGAGCGTTTGCTCGATTGGGATTTTCCAGTCGAGCAGACGGTCAAACTTTTTTGCTTCTATCACCCTTGGATAACCAGTATCGGTGGTTTCTTGTTTTTGGAGGGCGTGTACCCTGTGTGAAGAACTTTGTACGCGAACATTGAGTAGTGAAAAGTGCCTGTTTGTATGGCTGTTTTTCGCAGAAGGATATGGCGCAGTAGCTTGGCTCTCCCGAAAGTTCAGGGCCAATTAATTGCGACTAGGGCAAAAACAGTTCTGGCCTACACAGATTCGAGACCTCCGACTCGAACCTGACGAGCTGATCGTTGCGACTGGGCCGTAGTGGTCTTACCGAGTCGAACTTAACCTATGGGGGTACGCGGCGCGTCCGCTAGGATTTTTCTTCGTGTTGTTGACACGGTATCATACCGGAGGACGCAGCTTGAGTGCGATTCGAGGCCCTCAAGAGAGATCCTTCAGGTCTTATCTTCATATTCGAAAGAATATGGCATCCGGATGTACCTAGTCGGCTGAACAATCCAGGTTTATGATGTGCAAACATCGTGTGAATGAGTGGCAAGATCTGCCTACTCGCGTAGTTTTGGGTTTGTAGTTTCTTGTCTATACGAAAGAGTTTTCGTGTTAGGAGTTTTACGCCCATACGAAAGAATTTCCGTGTGTAGGGTATTTTTTCCTGTGAGATTTCACTTCATGATTTGTCCATACGAAGTTATTTTTCGTGTTAGGACTTTTATTCGAAGGATTTTTGTTCATGCAAAGTTATTTTCGCGTTTGAACTTTTCTTTCGAAAGATTTTTCAGCTTGATGATGCACCCTATGACGTCATGGCGCACTTTTATCCTCCCGATGGGACGTGACGGAGTGAGAGCAGAGGAGCTGGCCCACTTTGTCAGCTTTTTGACCGGAAACGAGGCGTCGTTTCCGGTTTTTACGCGAACTGCGCAGTAAATGCCCACGATCCTCCGTTAAGATCGTGGCAGGAAACAGCATCCACCGCCTCCTCGTTTCGTCTTCGCACGTGGTGGCAGCGATGGACGCCACGTGGCGCATCGAGTGGCCAGGATCGAGTAGCCCCGTGTATAAATATGGGTCTTGGTGGAGCGGTGAAACTTTCCCAGCCTTCGTCTTCCAGTTCATCTTCTTCCTCGCGCTCGTCTTCCTTTTCCCCTCAAGATCGTGCTTAGTAGTGATAGCGGGAGGCAAGAAACGTGGCGCTGTCGTTTCGGCGTCAGGAGAAGTTTCGGCACAACCTGCACCGCGCTCGGGCGACTGGCGTTCGCCCAACACCACGGCGAAAAGCATCAAGGAGATGCAGCGGGAGGGGCTGCTGCCAGCGGAGTCCAAGAAGCGGGTGCGCCTCAGCAAGAAGGAGGAGGTACCCAACCCGCACGCGAACGAACGTGTGGTCTTCGCGGACCACGTGTCGCGCGGCCTTTCTCTACCCCTCCATCCATTCCTCGTGGCATTGTTGTATGTTTATGGCATACAGCTCCACGATCTTCCTCCGAATGCAGTGCAGCACATATCGTGTTTCATTGTATTCTGCGAATGCTTTTTGGGCATTCGCCCACATTGGGGCCTCTGGAAGGCCCTCTTCAAAGTCCCGATCTTCCGCGAGAAGTCGCGGGTGGAATCTGAACTTGGCGAGCCACTTCGCACGGGTGGCTTCGGGATTCAAGCAAAATCGGAGAATGGCTACTTCAGCATGTACTTCATCGACTCCGCCCAGGGTTGGAGAAAAAAGTGGTTTTACGTCATCGACAACAGCTCGGGTGGGATCGAGGAATTCCACCCGTTCGCTGTCTTGAAGAGGCGGAAATCCTGGGCGCACAAATTGTTGGCTGAAGAAACCCATGTCGTCACGCCACTACTCGCAAGGGTGGCAGCCCTCTGTGATCAAGCTGCTGGAGTCGTGCTCAACGGGCTACACCTGGCGGGTATCTTTCTCAAGCGCAGAATCCAACCTCTGCAGCAGAGACCCTCCACGATGTGGGAATACCAAGGCTCTGAGGATCCCAGTCGTGTGAGCCGTGAAGAGATCTCGAACGTCGAGTTTGAGAAAAAGATTGCGGCCATCACCAGCTTGAAGGTGGGAGAAAAATTCCCCGACTGCACGGTCGCAGCCTTTGATGCATCAAGGCCTCCACCATCCGAAGTGAGTTTGCCTTTCTTTTCTCTTTATTCCTTCTTGTTCTAAATTTTGGTCGACTGAATTTCTCCTGTCTTCTTCTGTAGAGCTTATCCATGGCCACCTGCTACCCTCCCGTATCTGGGGCAGAGGCCTCGGAGTTGTTGGCGAGTAACCTGGACGGCCCAGCCGATACCAGTGTTGCCAACGCTTCTTCGAGTTCCGACCAAGATTCTTCGGATGACGCAGGGGACTCGGATGGCGGTCATCGTAAACGCCGTCGAGTGGAAGGTGACGAGGCCACCTCTAAGGACAACTCCTTAGAGGAATCGCCCGGGAAGGAGCCCATCAACGCGACTCCACTGCGTACGTGCGCCCCTTCCTCCTCATTCCCAGTTATCCAAACCGTCTGGAATGCGGATATGCTGGATGAGGAGGACGACAAGGATGAGTAAGTTTCTTTCCCTGTTCTTTAGTCGAACGTTTTCCTTTGGCGCCTCGTTGACGCTTTGTCTTTATCGCAGCCTGCAAGCTATCAGCCCTCGCAGGTACGCCTCTTCCCTTCCTCCCGAAAGGAGGAATAAAATGAGAGCTGCAGGCGAAACTCCTACCGCCGGCACGGTCCAAAATTCTCCGAATGTCGCTCCTGACGCGACGACTCCAAAGGCTCCAAAAGAAGTGTCGGGCAGCTCGACGGATCCCCTCTCACTCGCCCAAGGCCAGGTAGACTTCGCTGCCTGTTTTTTAATGTTCTACCGTCTTTGGATTTGTTATCGGGTGCACGTCAGTGCTCCCGATGGGAGTAGCCCCCGAGGCTGTAGTCGATCGCATGCGATCGGCTACACGCTCAGAGATAGACATTTTCTTCTTCTTCTTTTTATCGGGTGCACGGCAGTGCTCCCGATGGGAGTAGCCCCCGAGGCTATACTCGAATGTTTGCAATCGAGTATAGGATCAAATTTTGCTCTTCTGACTCTTCTATTTTCATGTTCCTTGCAGTCGCTTATTGACTCCCTTGCGGCGATTGGTCGCCGTGTTGTTCTTGCTGAGTCTGAATGCGGGTTCCTTCGAGCGGACCGCAGTCGACTCACCACTGAGAACAAGCTTCTTCGAGGTAAGTTTACCATCTTTTCTTGTATTCGTTTTCCACCAATTCTACGACTCTGATGATCGTTGTTGTGCAGCTCAACTTGAATTTTTGAAGACCGAGAAGGAGAATGCCTCCGCTCAGGCAACAGCTCTAAAGGCAGAACTGGCGACTGCCCGACGGGAGCTCGAGTCTTCCCGCATGTTATCTGCCGATTACGAGGGAAAACTTGCGGCTGCCCAGGATGCTCTGAAGAGCTTGGAGGATGCTGGCGCCAAGGCGGATGCCAATCTCGTTAATTTTCTTCGCCCTCTTGCTGAGCGCTTCGCGGGTAAGTTGTACTTATCTACAATCTGCTTTTTGTCTTGGTGGATCCTTTGGACTAACACCCCCCTTTTTTTTCTTAGGTCTCCTGGGTGTCTCCCTGGAGCTTGCTGGGGTTCCTCGAGTGGACGCATTGACAGATTCTTACGCCCAGCTTAGGAGACATGCTGCAGGGGTTTGCGCCTTGATTGGTGATGTCGTTCGGGTGCTGACGCAACTGCACGGCCGCCTTCTCGTCAACACCGTGTCTCCACCCGCGTTGGGCGATATGCTGAAGGTTTTCTCGGAGGGCAATCTCCTTGAAGCTTATGCGGTTGCCCAGTCAGAATCTGGGGCGAAGACCGCCATCCAGTTCGCGCTGGCGCATGGAGTCACTGGCTTGGAGGAGGCCTACTCGGAGCTTCCCGTCGATCCTGTTACGGGCAAAAAGGTAGGGCTTCGTTGTTTTGGCGATGCCGCCGGAGTCCTTGCTCGGAAGTTATCCGAGTTATTTGCCCGTGCTAAGGGAGGGACCACTGCCGCGAGTGGTAGCACCACTGTAGCTTCTTAGGTTATTTATGTTGTACTTCGCAGCTTCGATTGTAATGAACCCTGGGATGTGCTCCCGTATTTTCAATAGTTGAATCGAGATGTTTTGCTGAAATGCTTCCTGTGATTGTGTGTGTGCTCCCGATGGGAGTAGCCCCCGAGCACCTGTCGAATAGGTGGTTAATATATCTCGAGTAGGGCATCTTACTCCTTAATCTTCCTTGTATTTTTCAGGTGACCGGGGTGGCTGCAGAGCCTTCGGGTGGACCTGCTACTCCAGCCGATCCTCTTGTTGCCGATGTTGGGACCTTGGCGGGTCTCCGTGATCGTGTAGCTGATGGTGAACGCAAGTTAAAGGCGTTGCGTGGGGTAGCCGATGTGGCTAAATCCGAACAAAAGCTGGCGACTGAACGTGAGCAATTTGTGATGGATGAATTGGCGTCTGTCGCCAATGATTTGCTCTGTAAGTAGTTCAGCCCCCAAGTCTTTCTAATCTTGTGCTCTTCTTTTGATCATGTACCCTTGTTTTTCAGTTGTTCGACCAGATTACAGGAATGAGAAACAGTGGGTAGAGAACCACATCTATCAAGAAACTAGTAGCTCAAGGACTCACGCGAATAATTTTTGGTCTGATCGTAGTCGAGGGTTTGTGCTTGCCACCTTGAAGTTCAGAGTCAATCAGGCGAAGATACTCGTGAGTTCTTTTCACGAGGTTTTGACTGCAATGAACGCTGCTTTTTATCCGCTGCAAAGGGGTCCAAAAGATTGGAGCCATCTACTCAGGGTGTTCGGACGAGAAGGAGAGATTCGCGAGTGTGTTCGCAATCATATGACTTGCGGCTCGGTGGTGGCTCTCTCTTTTGTCCGTTTATGGCATCCTGAGGTGAATTTCAACTCCATAGCTAGACTTCCTGATGGTCCAATCGACGATATGTCTCCTCATTATAGGGTTGTTCGACCTGCGGCAGAGGAGATCATTCGATTGACCTCGGATGAGGTAGATCGGGTTTTGGCGGCTGAGAATACTCATCGCCATGTATAAGTGTAGGATGTGTATATCATGTTTCATTGTGTAGTTTGTAAAAACTGTTGTAAGGTGTGTAACCTTGTATATATAAATTTTCCTGTGATGCTGAATTTAGGTGTAGCCCCCATGTGTTTTTGGGGTGTATACCTGTAACTTTTAGCATGTAAGGATGAATAATCTTCGGGTATGTATGGTTGAGAAACCATGTTTTTTATTGTGATGACTGAGAAGTCATGTATTCAAGCTACAGGAGTGGCTAATATAGCCTTATTGCTGTGAGAAAATAGATCTAGGGATAAAATTTGTGGAGGTGTGCGATATTCCAAGGATTTGAATAGATGCCTCTAGTCGCCGGATTCTTCAGTCTATACGCTCCGCCTGGGATAACTTCGTGTATTATGAAGGGTCCTTCCCATGGTGGCTCGAGCTTGTGTCCTTCCTTCTGCTTGAGCCGTAACACCAAATCTCCTACCACGAATGCTCAATGTCGTATACGGCGACTGTGATAGTTTCGCAATGATTGTTGATATACTGCTGATCTTGCGAGTGCAATATCGCGCATTTCATCTAGTGCGTCCATATCTTCCGCGAGTGCCCTGTTAGAGGTTTCTTCGCTGTAGGCGACAACTCGTGGGGCTTTGAACCTGACGTCCTCGGGAAGGACTGCTTCTGCCCCGTATACCATGAAAAATGGTGTGTAGTTGGTGGATCGGTTTGGAGTTGTGCGGAGGCTCCATAGCACGGAGGGTAGCTCTTCGGCCCAATGTCCTGCTGCTGGGTGTAGACGATCGAGTAGGCGCTTCTTGATGCCAGCTGAAACTAAGCCGTTGGATCTTTCGACTTGTCCGTTCGTTTGCGGATGTGCAACTGAGACAAATTTGAAGTTGATTCCCTTTTCTTCGCAGAACTGCCGTGTTTCCTTGGCTGTGAAATTAGTACCATTGTCTGTAATGATTTCATGTGGCACTCCAAATCTGCATACAATGGAGTCGAGGAATTTGACGGCGCATTGAGCGCTAGCCGAGGTTACTGGCATGGCTTCAATCCATTTGGTAAATTTGTCGACTGCGACCAGCAAGTGTGTATATCCACCCGACGTGGACTTGCGTAGCGGTCCTACCATATCTAGCCCCCATTGTGCAAAGGGCCATGCGATGGGTATCATATGCAGTTCCGTAGCGGGTGCGTGCGGTTTTGGTGCGAATCGCTGGCAAGCGTTACACCGGTCGACTAGCTCCTTTGCGTCTCTGGCTGTTGTAAGCCAGTAGAATCCCGCTCAGAAACATTTTCCCATGATTGTTTTCCAGCTCGCGTGATGTCCACAGTCTCCTTGGTGGATGTCTTGGAGTAGTTCCTTGCCGTCTTCGGGTGCTATACATGCTGGAGTATACCCGAGATGCTTTGCTTATATAATTCTCCGTTGATCACCCGAAAAGATTTACTGCGCCTGATTATCTGTCGAGCCTCGCGAAGATCTGCTGGGAGCTGTTTGGCGGACAAGTAGTCGAGGTACTTCTGTGTCCAAACAGGCTCGACCAGAAATACTTGTCGCGAAATATTATGAATAAGCTCGATGATGGCAACTTGCGGGCTAACCTCTGTTTCCGGTGCTGCAGGTGCCCCGACAACTTTCTTGACTTTGACTGATCGCTTAGTTATGCGCTCGAAATATATACCTGGCGGTACGAGTGTATTTGTGGAACCCATGTTGGCCAGCCTGTCTGCTTCTTCGTTACTGGATCTCGCGATGTGCTTGAGCTCGCATCCTTTGAAACTTCCCTCGAGTAGGTTGTACATGTCACGGTAGGCAACCATGTTTTCGGCGATAGCGTCACATTCTTTCATTGTCTGTTGCACGATGAGGTTTGAGTCGTCGTAGATCATTAGTCGGGTGGCCCCACACGCGACTGCCATCTTCATCCCATGCAACAGGGCCTCATATTCTGCGTCATTGTTTGATGCCGGATCGTCGGGTGGAAAGTCCAATCTTAGGACATGCTGCAGCTTGTCTCCCCTAGGTAATAGTAGAACGATTCCGGCTCCTGCTCGTTCGTTTCTTTTGGACCCGTCAAAGTACATTATCCAGTTGCTCGTGTACTCGGGCGGTCCTGGTGTTTGTAGCTCTGTCCACTCGCTTAAGAATTCCACGAGTACCTGGGATTTTACTGCATTGTGTCCTGTATAGGTGATATCCCAAGCGCCCAGCTCGATGCTCCATTTTGCTATTCTTCCGGATGCCATAGGGTTGTTCATGATTGTACCGAGTGATGCATCATTAACCACTGTGATGGCGTGTTCCTGGAAGTAGTGCTTGAGTTTTCGAGCTGTAAGAACGACTCCATAAGCAAGCTTCTGGTAGTGAGGATATCGTTGTTTGCATGGCGAAAGCACTTCGCTTATGTAATAGATCGGTCGTTGGACTCCATATGCCTTGCCCTCCTCAGGTCGTTCGACTACAATTGATGTGCTGATGACCTGGTTAGTTGCGGCTAGGTATAGGTAAAGTGGCTCCCTCTCTTGCGGTGTTGCAAGGATGTGTCTGCTTTGCAACGATCGTTTCAAATCTGCGAACGCTTGTTTAGCTTCTGGGGTCCACTCGAATTTGTCCGTCTTCTTCAGCAGCTTGTAAAAAGGCAGTGCTTGCTCTCCCAATCGCGCGATGAACCTGCTTAAGGCGGCTAGTCGCCCCACGAGCTGCTGGACCCCGCGTAGATTGGTTGGCTCCTTCATCGTCAAAATTGCTTGTATTTTCTCTGGGTTGGCTTTGATGCCTCTGGCGGATACCAGGTACCCGAGAAGTTTTCCCGCTGGGACGCCGAAAACACATTTTGTTGGATTAAGCTTGATCCTGTATGCGTTGAGGGCGTCGAATGTTTCTCTGATGTCTTCGAGGAGTGTGTCCTCTACTCGGGTCTTGATGACGATGTCGTCAACGTATACTTGTACGTTCTTGTCAATGAGCTTGGCGAGGCATAAGGATGGCAATTTTAACCGTGGGTACGGGTATTCGCGGGTATTCGACCCATATGGGTAGGGTATGGGTACACTTTTATACCCATGGGTAGTATCCGTACCCTACCCGTCAAGTCATGGGTAGGTCATGGGTATGATGTTCTACCCGTGGGTATATCCATACCCTACCCATTTATACTGACATGTGGGCCACTTTGTCCATATGTAGCCCAACAAGAAGCAGCCCACAAGGCCATAAATCCAGGGTTAAGGCGATGAGAAGTGTCGGTCAAAGCATCCTCGTAATCCCATCGTCCCCCAAATCTTCCCGAACTGCAATCACTACTTAATCCTCTCATATTCCAAATACTCAAATTACGGAGATAAATTCCCAGCGATGAGGCATACAATTGATTGAACTGATATTGTTTCAAATGCGCGATCAATAAATATAATAACTTGTGTCCCCATTGGGTATCCAATGGGCACGGGTATCCGCCGGGTATGGGTATGGGTAGAGTTTCATACCCATAGGTACGGGTATGGGTAGAGTTTTCTACCCGTTGACTATACGGGTATGGGTATGGTATTGCTCTACCCGCCCCATACCCTACCCATTGCCATCCTTAGCGAGGCATTTTTGCATGCAGCGCTGATATGTTGCGCCTGCGTTCTTGAGCTCGAAGGGCATTGTCGTGTAGCAGTATACACCGTGTGGAGTGATGAATGTTGTCTTTTCTTCGTCTTCCTTCTTCATCCGGATCTGATTATATCCCGAATAAGCGTCCAGGAAGGATAGGCGCTGACAGCCTGCCGTAGAGTCCACGATCTGGTCGATTCGCGGGAGGGGAAAGTTATCCTTAGGGCAGTGTTTGTTCAATGACGTGTAGTCAATGCACACTCGAAGGATGTCAGTGTTCTTTTTAGGGACCAGCACCGGGTTTGCTAACCAGGTGGATATCTTGATCTCCCTGATGAATTTTGCAGCTAGCAGTCTATTCACTTCTTCTCCAAGCGCTTTCTGCTTGGGTTCTGAGAACCGTCGAGTGGTCTGCTTGATGGGTTTAGCATCTTTGAAGACTTCGAGTGAGTGCTCGGCGAACTCCCTGGGTATTCCTGGCATATCTGAGGGCTGCCAGGCAAAAATTTCCCAGTACTCACGGAGGAGCTCGACGAGAGCGCTTTCCTATGCTTGCGAGAGGGTAGTTGAGACCATCGCTGTCTTCGCAGAATCTGTCGGGTGCACCTGATGTTTTCGGGTGTCGCTGTTGGCGCTGAACTCCAATTCGGGCGCGTTTTTCTTCGTGAGGGGCATCACGGAGTGATCCGTGGTTTTTGCCAACTCTTGCAATTCTTCTTGCATCCCGAAAGACTTTGCGATCTCGTTGAACTCAATATCGCACTTGTTGGATTTCTGAAAATCTCCGTCGATGGTGATAACACCGTATTCTTCGGGTAACTTGAGCTTCAGGTACGCGTAATGCGGTACTGCCATGAATCTGGCGAACGCTGTTTGACCAAGAATGGCGTGGTACTGTGAGGGCCAGTCGACGAATTCGAAGTCAAGGAATTCTCTTCTGTAGTTGCTTTTATTGCCCAACACAACTTCTAGGTTAATTATTCCGAGTGGACGGATTGCCTTCCCCGAAACTATCCCGTGGAAGGATGTTTCTGATTCCGCAAGGCCATCCAGGTTCTTGTTCATCCAACGGAGTGTGTCCGCGTAGATAATGTTGATACCGCTGCCTCCGTCCATGAATACGCGGGCCAGATCGTAGTTGCCAATTTGTGCTTGGATTACGAGGGCGGCGTGTCCTGGTCTATAGACTCGTGGTGGGTGGTCTTTCATTGAGAATGTGATCGGTTGATCCGCCATCTTCAAGTATTCGGGCTTTGTTGGCGGAGTCTGCACGGCCATGCATAACTGCCTCGTGTTAGTCTTTTGAGCTCTGCGGGATGGACATACCTTCTGGATCATTGCCAGTTGCCCTGCCGGTTTCGGATACGCATTGGCTCCGGAGTTTTGTGCATGTGGTGCTGGCAGTGCAGCCAATGACATGTTTGGATTTGCTGGTGGAGGTAGGGGTTGTGGCGGCTGGAATCCTTGGTGGCCTCCTCCTGGAAGTGGTGGGTAATTTGGAATAGCCGCTGATCTGTTTTTCTTCGAGAAAGCCTCGTGAATGTCATGGAACTTCCGACAATCCTTGAGGAGGTGCGTCGCCTTGGTTTTGCCCGTACGCTTATCTATAAACAGATGTAGCGAGCATTATGCATCAAGGTCTTCCTCGGGACTTTTTTCTTCAACCTTTGGTTTCCATTCGCGACTTCCACGTCGTCCAGTATCGTGGCTTCGCGTGAATTCCGCTGCTACCATTTCCTCTCGATCTTCGTGATCGTAGTATTTCCTTCTCTTTCTTCGGCCATGGCGATCTTCATCGGGTGCGGGTGATGACGCTCTCTCATTGCGCACTGCGTCTTCTCCGTTAGCCCATTTGTCGGCTATGTTCATCAGCTCCCCAATAGTTTTGGGTGCGGCTCTGCCTAGCTCTTCTCTGAAAGCAGTTCGTCGGGCGACCTTTGCAAAGGCTTCAACCGCTACTTCTTCCGAAATGTTTCCTGCGGTGTTCCTGAGTGTGGTCCATCGCTGGATATACTCGCGGGTGGACTCGCCGCTTTTCTGCTTGCATGCTCGCAGTTCTTCAATGGTGGCTGGTCTCTTGTAGGTCGATTGGAAGTTTTTGCAGAAGTCGCGGTGCAGGTCGTCCCACGATGCGTAACAGGACCTTGGCCTCGCTTCTAACCAGCTACGGGCCGCGCCAATGAGATGTAGATTGAGGTATTGCATAGCCGTGTTCTTGTTCCCACGTTGGCATTTTACTGCCGTGAGGTAATCGTTTAGCCACGAAGAGGGCTCGAGTGAGCCGTCGTACTTCGTTACTTCCGTGCTGAGCTTGAATCTTTTGGGCAGGGGTGCTTCTCGGATGCTACGGGCGAAGCAGAGTGCACCGCAGGTTTCGTCATCTGAAGAGCCGGATGAAGAGCGTTCGCGATATCGCGCTGCTCTTGCCCTGTCCACCTTATTTTGTGCGAGATCCGATCGCGCGTCGTATCCTGACTTGTCGCGGTCAGTGTCCTTCCTTGGCTCATTGCTTCGTTTTCGCGAGCGGCTGCTGTGATGTCGCGAGCTTTTGTCTCTCGGGCTGTCCTTGCTGCTGCTTCGACTGTCGCCACGGCGTCGAGCCTCTTTTCCTCGACCACGGCGTGGTGATTTGTCTCTTCTTGGCGAAGGGCTCCTATGTTTGCGAGACGCCTCTTTTTCTTTCTCCTTCTCCTTCTCTTTCTCCAGCTGCTCCGCGGCCTTCTTGCGGTCATAGGAGGCGAGCCTTGCGGCAGCCAGTCCTAGCCCTTTGCGCACTTGTTTATACTGCTCTGCCCGAGGGTCGCTTTCTGTCGGCTGGTTCATTTGCATTTAAGTTGCTGCGGCCAGGACCGCGGCAGCAGGAGTTTGCGGGTAGACGTTCCCGTCATCATCAACTCGCATGAGGGAGGGCGTGACCGACCTGCTGGTCCCGCCCAAGGACTCGATATCCCTGGATGTTGATGCGTATCCCTTCCTTGCGGGTCGGGTACCGACCGAGGGTGCTAGGGACAGCTCAGCTCGTCGTTGACTTGATTCATCCGCCGCTCTTCTTCGACGGGCCAGATCTATCCGAGCATCCTTGATGGTTGCGGCTGCTCTCACAAGATGATAATGGTAGGCGACTATATCCTCGTGTGGTGAATCTGCTGCGGGTGGCTTGCTCGTTCGCATAGCCTTCTTGGCGCGATCCCAAGCTTCCCGCGAGACGCCGATTATGGCGCGTTCTGCTGCGCTATGTTCTGTCTCCGGGGGTTGCTCTGATCCTGCCATGCAGACTTGTGCCAGTCGTGGCTCGTGCGTCCTAGGCGTAGATTGGAAAGCTCTTTGTACTTGTGAAGGTTCCTCTGTCGAGAGGGTATGGTAGTCGTTGGCGTTGAGGCGGACGGACTCGCCACTTTTCTCCAGACGAAGGCGCGAGTCGACGGCTCCTGATTCAGACCCTGATTCTTCCGGGAAGTGGAAGATTCCATCCCTGTCGGTCACGAACTTCAGGCCCCCGAACGTCAAGGTGACGCTCTTTTCCAGATCGTCGAATACCGGGCGAGATTCCGGCGAGTGAGGGGTGACCACGACAGATCCGATCCGTATAGGATTGTACGGATCCACATTCGAAGGTTTCCAACGAGAATTTGTTGTCGATGAAGCCGAAGACACCGGTGATCCAGCGCCCGCCGTTCCCACAGACGGCGCCAATTGTCGAATCCGCTGTTCGGCAATTCCCTCAGGTGACCCTATCAGGTTTCGAGTAGGAGAACCCATGAGCGCTCGTGGCGATCGTCGGCTAAAGGGGGGGCAAGATTTACCCAGGTTCGGGGCCCTCGTAGAGGTAAAACCCTTACTCCTGCTTCTGTCGATCTGTATTACTCGAGTAGATCGGTTACAATGATGGTGGCTCAAATCGAGAGTATGATCTCGAGCTCAAGGCTTTGGGATTGCGGTGTTGCTTGGTCCTCTACCGGTGGCTCTCCTGGCCTTATATAGGTGGCCAGGTCTCGAACCCTACCCGGAGAGGACTCGAACTCTAACCCTACGTCGGTTACAGGTTTCCTAACTTAGCCCGCAAGATATTGTAGGTGGGCTTCGCGTGGGCCTTTCGGTGCTCCAGGGACTCCTCCTCTTGGGCCTTAACCTCGGGCCGGAGATGGGGGTGTCCTTTCCTGCAGGGTCTAATACCCATTCCTTCGTCAATTGGTGTTTGCTATCCAACCGGAGAGTGGTTCGGAGTAGCATAGTGAAGAGATGATATTTATGCATTCAATTATGTTATCATTGTTGAGAGTGTCCACTAGTGAAAGTAGGATCACTAGGCCTTGTTTCTAAGCATTAAAACACCATTTACAATCAGTTATGCTACATGTTTTCTTTCTGCCATTTTTATTTCAGATTGCTATTATCACTTATAACCATGCATATTACTTGTATTTCACTATATCTTCACTGAACTAGTGCACCTATACAACTAAAAATTGTATTAGGTGTGTTGGGGACACAAGATACTTCTTGTATCAGAATTGCAGGGTTGCTTGAGAGGGATACCTTTGACCTCTACCTCCCTGAGTTCGATAAACCTTGGGTGATCCACTTAAGGGAAACTTTTTGCTGTTCTACAAACCTCTGCACTTGGAGGCCCAGCACTGTCTACAAGAATAGAATCGTGCGTAGACATCACCCACCCGCGCACTCATACCACCCTATGTTTTTTACGAGGAGATTGACCAACCCTTCATTAAACGCAAGGTAGTAGCTATATAAATAGCTAACACCAAGGGCTCAGAGGACAACGCCACAGAGCAGTCAGATGACGAAGCAGAACCCACACCTATGGACATACCAGAGCAAGTTACCAAGTTGAAACTACCTTGATGCAGCCGTTAAACAATTACATGACACAGAAGGAGCTCCCTGAGGACCAGGCAGATGCACGTCGAGTGATGCGGAGAGCAAAAGCATTCACCATCCATGATGGGCAACTCCACAAGCGTAGCATCTCAGATATACTACATAGGTGCGTAAACCCGTAAGAAGGAAGAGAGATACTACTTGGCATCCATCAAGGAACTTGCAAGAACCATATAGGAAGCTAAAATCTAGTTCGCAAAGCATTTAGAGCAGGGTTTTATTGGCCAACAACAGAACTCGACACCAAAGCCATGATACAGTAGTGCGAGGCATGTCAGATGTTCGCAACAAGACCCAATGGGGACTCAACATGGTTGGGCCACTTTGCTGATCGTCAAACGGAGGATACACCAGGTTACTGGTGACAGCCGACAAATTCACTAAGTGGACCAAAGACATGCATGTCACATCACAAGATGGAGAGTGCGCGATAAAATTCATAAGGTCGATCGTGCATAGATTTGGAGTCCCACACGGTATCATCACGGACAACGAAACCAACTTCACAGTAGCAGAGTTCCAAGATTATTGCAAGGAGATGGGAATAACCGTCAGCTACACATCAGTGGCATATCCGCAAATAAACGGGCAGGTGGAGCGATCGAACGGTTAATCACTACTAGACTCGACAAACTATTGCTAACACCACTCAAACGAGCCGCTGGAGCATGGGAAGAAGAGCTACCTTCAGCACTTTGGAGAACCACACCAACCATATCGACGAAGTGCACACCATTCTTTATGATGTATGGAGCAGATGAAGTGTTGCCAGCAGAAGTACGGTAAAACGCTCCCCGGGTAGCTGCCTACAGGGAAGATGACTCAGTTAGGGCACTTGAAGATGCACTCGACTTGGTAGACAAGGCTCGGGACACAACACTCGCGCTTACATATGTATACCAGCAGGGCTTACGCAACTAGCACGCTCGTCGAGTTCGTAGCAAAATCTTCAATGTTGGGGATATGCTGTTGCGGCTGAAGCAAGGAAGCCACGACAAGCTGACATCTCCATGGGAAGGACCTTAAGTGATAGGATAAGTACTCGGAAACAATGCATACAAGTGATGCATGTCAAATGCATAGATGAATTTTGCATATTTTCACATGGTTTTCTATTACATATTATATCATATAAGGGTACAATTCAATGTTTTATAGTATTTTGGGGTTAAATTACAAAGTCCCCCAACTTTTATGGAATTAACCCTGCCTGTCAGAAACCCCGTTTTCTATATTTTTGACGTTTCAGGGCGCAAACTTCCGCGAAATCACCTGAAAATCTGCGGGGGTCATTTTCTTGGAAGGAGAAGACTTGCGGGCGAAGGATCCACGAGAATTGGGCAAGGAGGCCCAAAAGAGAACCCTCCACGTGGCCAGATTCCTTGGCCGCGTGAGAGGCCCCCTTTTGGCCCCTGTGGCCCCAATTCCTTCCATCTTCGACATACCGACTCCGTCTTGACCTAAATCCGACTATAAAAAGGGTCCCCCGTACCCTTACGGAGGAGAGCGCCGCCGAAACACCAAAACAGAGACCAGAAGTTCCAGATTGGAGGGAGAAAACTCCGGCGGGGCGCCGCCGGTGTGATCTCCTACCCCTCCAACATCATCTCCATCGACATCCCCATGAAGAGGGAGTAGTCCACCCCAGGGCTATAAGTTTGTAGAAGTAGCACTTGTATCTCTCTCTCTATGTGCTTCACTAATTAGATCCGTATGAGCTGCCTCACATGATTACGGGCACCGTTGTAATTCCTATGTGGTGGATCTTTTCTATGAGTTATTGAATCTGAGATTGCAATTGTTTCTCTCGAGTTATTTGAGTAGATGTATCTTATGTACCCCGTTCTTATTTGCTAGCTTTGATCAATCTAGTTCTTGAGAGCGTGTGTGGGGTGATGGGTGCATTAGTTGGAGTAACGGGGGGGTGGCTAGTGATGTGAAAGTGACAGAAGTTCAGCGATCCACTTAGGTTTTGGTAAACCTTTCTTAGTTACCTCACTAGGGATAAAAAGGAGTACCTTGTTACCGGGGATTTGAAGTGACACTAATCAATCTCCATGACTAGATCTAGAAAGTTCTTACTTTAACTTCATGTCACATTGCTTAAAGCTATACTCTGGTTTTTCCTTAATTATCGAGGTGTTATGATTTATTTCGCATCTTGGTGGAGTATAAGAGGGATCAATATGACCGTAGAGATCTCTATGCTAGGACGTGATGCCCATATGAAAGTACTCAATGTTAAACATGTTATTGTAATCTCACATGTAATTCTTTATGTCCACCGTCTACTACTTTATTTGAGAGAATGCAAGTGTGAAACCATGAACCCCGGTCCTATTTTAAATATAAGAAAACACTCTAGTTACTTTGCTGCAATTTACTTTACTTGCATCTCCAATTTGAATTTACATTATCTCCATCACCACTTGCATCACAAAAATACAAAAACAATCCATTGCATATTTATTTTCTCATTTGCATTTAGTAGTAGATTTAATTATTGCACATTTACTTTCAGTTTTGCATTGCAATTTAGAAGTCTCACACCTTGTGCTTGACAACCACTTGGTGAGGTTGAGGGCACAAAATTTTCTACTTATTTGCAGGATCCTGGAGGAAGCTTGGAAGACAACTGCTGAAATACTGGCTCCCCAAGAGTTCGATATAAACCCTCGAGTCGCCTCGTGGGGAAGAAGGCTTGCCACTAGCTACACACTCTGCACTTGGAGTCTCAACCTAGCCATCAAGCGTTTTTCTGGCGCCGTTGCCGGGGAGCCATAGGTGAAGGAGTTGTCCAAGGGAGCTCACAAGAAGTCTTCATCACCAACAAGGTGTGCAAACACCTAAGCTTGGGGAGGTTGCACCTACGTGAGTACCGTCGTTTCTATCTCCGCCTTCTTTCAAGTAGATTGTTTTGTTTCTTGTCTTGTTTTTGTTTTTGTTTTGTTTTTGTTCTTGTTTTTGTTTTGTCTTGCATATTTTATTTTAGTTTGCATTTTAGTTTTGCATTTAGTTATCTAGTTTATTTTAGTATTTCGAATTTGCCTAGTTACTTTACTTTTCAGTTTTGCATAAAAATTAAAAACTACATAAAAACTGTTAAAATGGGTGATAGAACTAAATTAAGTGACTACACAAATACACCCAATGACCAATTCATTGCTAGGCCAATTAGTACACCTGAAATACAAGCTGAAAGCTTTGAAGTAGGTCCTAGTTTATTGAATTTAATTACTAGAGAGCAATTTGGTGGTAGTGCTATGGAGGATGCCTCTATGCATCTTCATGATTTCATGGAAATATGTGATATGCAAAAATTTAAAAATGTGGAAAGTAGTGTTTTAAAACTGAAATTATTTCCCTTTTCACTTAGAGGAAATGCTAAAGAATGGTTACTTTCACTACCTACAACTAGTATAAAGTCTTGGGATGATTTAAAATAAGCTTTCGTTAAGAAATATTATCCTCCCGTTAAAATTTTGCAAAATAGGAATAATATCCTCTCATTTAGGCAAAATGATAATGAACATGTAGCCATGGCATGAAATAGAATTAAATTAATGATTAGAACATGCCCATCACATGGAGTAAATGAATGGACCATACTACACTCTTTTTATAATGGTCTAAACTACATGTCTAGAAATATACTTGATTCTGCTGCTCGAGGTGCCTTTATGAGTAAAACTATAGGAGAGGCTAAGAGCATATTAGAAAGCATATTGCAAAATTATAGTCAATGGAATACTGAAAGAGCACCCAATCCCACTAAGAAAATAAACTCAATTGAAGAAACCAATGATTTGTCTTCTAAAATGGACACTATTTTTGCTTTTATTGATAAACAAAATATGGAGAATGTGCCTTTGCAGGAGCTAGTTTGTAGTAATTCTGAAAGTGTGGATGTTAATTTTGTTAGGAATTATGGTAGCAATGGTTTTGGTAATGCTTACAATTCATATAGTAAACCTCCTTATGTGCCAAATAAACCTTTTGTTCCATATCCTAATGCTAATGAAAATAAGTGGAAGCCTTCTAGTGAAATTTCTGAATCTAATAAATTGCTTATGAAACAAGTTGCTAGTCACAATGCTAAGATACATGAGTTAAATAAGTCTATTGCATCCATTAGTAGTGATATTAAAGGATTGCAACTTCAATCTTCGAATTTGGATAAAGCATTGTCAAAATTAGCTGATAATCAAGCAACTCTATTAAGCATGTCAGCAGGAAAGCCACAAGCACAACCTAGTGTAGGAATGAATTCTATTACTATTGCTGCTCCTATTATTGAAAATATTGATCATATTTCTGAGAATACAAGTGAGCATGTCCCTACTAGCTTAGAAGAAACTTTTAATGAAATAGTGAAGTACCTTGAATATTTACTTCCATATATGTCTTATCTTGCTAGCAAAGATGAAATTAGTACTCATGAATCAAGCATGCTAGCTAAATTAGAGCGTAAAGTAGAGGAAATTATGATGCTTACTGAAATTAAGGATCCATTGCTTGATTTATAAAAAAGTAGCTTGCAAGAACTTATTGCTACTCTACAAAAATTTGCTAGTGATCCCACTATAAATGTTAATCAACCTGGCTTTGGATCTTGTATTGCTAATCATGTCTTGCAAGAAAAAATTGCTAGGTACAAGAATGAGGCCATGATACCTCCTAAGCTTGGGGATGCATGGATCCCCAAGGTGCTAGTTTCAATTGGAAAAGAAATTCACCATGCTATGTTAGATCTAGGTTCTAGTGTATCGGTACTCTCTAAAGAATTATATGAATTGTTAGAACAAGAAAATTTAGAAAAGTGCTCAAGTGAATTTGTCCTTGCTGATAAATCTACTAAACATGCTGTAGGACAAGTAAAAGATGTTATGATTGAATTGCACATGACGTTCGTACCCGTTGATTTCATTATTATGGATATGGGGGATAAATCCCCTAGTCCTATTATTTTGGGTAGACCTTTTCTTCGTACTACATGTGCAATCATAGACTCCAAGGAAGGGAATGTCAAGTTTCAGTTCCCTCACAAGAAAAGCATGGAGCACTTCCCAAGGAAGAGGGGCGCGCTGAAGAACAAGCTCCCTCATGAGCTTTATCCCTCTTGATTATCAAGTAAGTAAAGCCTAGCTATATGGCTATAAAGAAAGCGCTTTACGGGAGGCAACCCGGTTGTTTTTGTTTGGATTTTCCTAGTGTCCTCTTGCTGTATCAAGAGATTAGTTTTTTTGTTTTTATTCTGGAGTTTTCAATAAAGAGTCAAGTCAAACCCATTTGGACTTATAAGTTGCTATCCTAGTGCATGAAATTTCTGTTTCAGCACGAGTCTGCTCACCGTATGATTTTACGTTTTTTATTGGTATGTCGGATTGAGCTATTGTTTTAGTATGTTCTGCAACTTTTCGTCCTCTATAAGCAAAAAAAATTGGCTTAATTGTTTCAAGAGTCTAGCGTAGGGAAAAAAGTTCGTTTTGCTGCTGCTGCTTTTCTGGACAGATTCTGCCTTCTTTTGTTTTATGCACTCTTTGGGCTTGGGAATCGAATTTCCATGATTCTTTTAAACAAGAGAGTGAACATACAACATAATAAACCTTATTGTCTATCTACTGGAGCATTTGATTTGGAATTTTGCACAGCAAGCATGTGATTTGTTTGTCCTTGCTAATCTCACCCCACAGACAAAGAATGGGAGAAACATGTTTTGTGAAGTTTTTTCACAGGGAATAGAGGAGCTGCGCCTCAAGACATCCAAGAATGGTGAAAGCCATAAGCTTAGGGATGTGATGAAAACCCCACTGGAGCAACACTCTTTTGGTTAGCACACGTCTACTTTCTGTTTTTCTAAGCAAAGCATTTATCGTAGAGACTTGAAGCGTCTAGTTTTTGTTTTTATTTTTGTTTTGATAAGACCACCACCATTATTTTATATGAGATTTAGCTACTGGAGTTTGGGGTTGGAATGTATTGGATGCTAGTATTATGACTTGGAATAGGGATGCCATGGTTGATTTGAAGAGCTACATATGTTTGCATGATTTATAGGCTTTTTATGTGTAGAAATTTGCAATAATGTTGTCTTGAGCTATCTCTTATTCATGTCCTTGATGTTAATTGCTGGTTTATTTAGTTTGTCATGAAATGAGTAGTTCTATGTACATATGCATGCATAGTAGCTGGTCAACTATCTCCCTCTTGCTAGCAAAAAATTTAAAATTTCCAACAAGTAAAAACTTGTTTCCAACACTCCTTAGCCAAGTATTTCCAGTGAGTCCACCATATCTTCCCATTAGATTCATTGCTATTCCGAGTATGTTCACCATTTGTGTTATTTATGTTCTAAATTAAGATATTCACTTTATTAATTGTCATGGGTTGAACTTGGGATAGGACTCTCACGAACTTTTGAAGGCACACTTTACTTTTTATGCATCTAATAAACATGACCCAATAATGGGATCCACAAGTTTTGCGTCTGACAAGTGTGTGGTTGGGAGCTAGCTATAAACGTGTATCACCGGAAAGCTTTCAACATTGCACAAAAAAAATTACATTTGGTTGATATCATGTACTTTTGTTTTTGGACTCCTGCCATGCCGAAATGAAATAGAGGAATAGTAAGTTTTGATGAGTAAGTATCTATATGACTAGAGAAACGCATTGGGCCGCTAATCCAAGCCATGCTTTATCATGGTGGAAATTTACTTACAGCTTGAGTGACTCTACAACACATCCTATAATAAAATAAGAAGCTATGCATAATAGTGAATGAAAATAAAAAGGATGATGAGTCTACTCCGTTTGTTCATCTTGTCATTGTAACATGGGCTTGTTTCCATGTCATGGGGCAAGAGGTACCTCTTTGCGGTTCTCTATGATGTCATTAATACTTATTATGATTGTACAAAGCTTATTAGGAATCTTAAGTTGAGTAATCATGGAGTAGGTTTTCACACTCACGGGGCATGAGGCTTTCAACCACCTTGTCATTCTCATTACTTCAATACTCACAATTTTAAGATTCTAGTGATAAAGGGGCAATGAGAGTCCTAGATCAATGGATACCACATTTCAATTAGTAATTTTAGTTGAATAATTTAGAGGCTAAATAAGACTTGATCATGTTTTACCTCTACTCAATTTTCTCCAAAGTGTCCACCATATTTTCTATTCTCCATTATGCTATTCTTTGACCAATATAGGATTTTATTTTTCATTTTGTGTATGCATTTGGTCCATAGTGCTTTTATTTCATTATACACTTTGTGAACTTTCATGAAGCATCTTTGCTTGCATATTTGATATTTCTTACAACATGAATTGTATATTGCTACTGATTTCTAGTATTAATCATTTGATTATATGTAGCATGAATAATCCTCCTTGATATCCCATGATTGTTTCAATATGCAAAACCCATCTTAGTTTTATCACCTTCATACTCGAGGACGAGCATGGGTTAACCTTGGGGATGTTGATGCATGTAAAATGCATAGATGAATTTTGCATATTTTCACATGGTTTTCTATTACATATTGCATCATATAAGGGTATAATTCAATGTTTTATAGTATTTTGGGGTTAAATTACAAAGTCCCCCAACTTTTATGGAATTAACCCTGCCTGTCAGAAACCCCGTTTTCTATATTTTTGACGTTTCAGGGGGCAAACTTCCGCGAAATCACCTGAAAATCTACGGGGGTCATTTTCTTGGAAGGAGAAGACTTGCGGGCGAAGGATACACAAGAATTGGGCAAGGAGGCCCAAAAGAGGACCCTCCACGCGGCCAGATTCCTTGGCCACGTGAGAGGCCCCCTTTTGGCCCCCTGTGACCCCAATTCCTTCCATCTTCGACTTACCGACTCCGTCTTGACCTAAAACCGACTATAAAAAGGGTCCCCCGTACCCTTACGGAGGAGAGCGCCGCCGAAACACCGAAACAGAGACCAGAAGTTCCAGATTGGAGACGGAAAACTCCGGCGGGGCGCCGCCGGTGTGATCTCATACCCCTCCAACGTCATCTCCATCGACATCTCCATGAAGAGGGAGTAGTCCACCCCAGGGCTATGGGTTTGTGGAAGTAGCACTTGTATCCCTCTCTCTCTATGTGATTCACTAATTAGATCCGTATGAGCTGCCTCACATGATTACGGGCACCGTTGTAATTCCTATGTGGTGGATCTTTTCTATGAGTTATTGAATCTGAGATTGCAATTGTTTCTCTCGAGTTATTTGAGTAGATGTATCTTATGTACCCCGTTCTTATTTTCTAGCTTTGATCAATCTAGTTCTTGAGAGCGTGTGTGGGGTGATGGGTGCATTAGCTGGAGTAACGGGGGGTGGCTAGTGCTGTGAAAGTGACAGAAGTTCAGCGATCCACTTAGGTTTTGGTAAACCTTTCTTAGTTACCTCACTAGGGATAAAAAGGAGTACCTTGTTACCGGGGATTTGAAGTGACACTAATCAATCTCCATGACTAGATCTAGCAAGTTCTTACTTCAACTTCATGTCACATTGCTTAAAGCTATACTCTGGTTTTTCCTTAATTATCGAGGTGTTATGATTTATTTCGCATCTTGGTGGAGTATAAGAGGGATCAATATGACCGTAGAGATCTCTATGCTAGGACGTGATGCCCATATGAAAGTACTCAATGTTAAACATGTTATTGTAATCTCACATGTAATTCTTTATGTCCACCGTCTACTACTTTATTTGAGAGAATGCAAGTGTGAAGCCATGAACCCCGGTCCTATTTTAAATATAAGAAAACACTCTAGGTTACTTTGCTGCAATTTACTTTACTTGCATCTCCAATTTGAATTTACATTATCTCCATCACCACTTGCATCACAAAAATACAAAAACAATCCATTGCATATTTATTTTCTCATTTGCATTTAGTAGTAGATTTAATTATTGCACATTTACTTTCAGTTTTGCATTGCAATTTAGAAGTCTCACACCTTGTGCTTGACAACCACTTGGTGAGGTTGAGGGCACAAAATTCTCTACTTATTTGCAGGATCCTGGAGGAAGCTTGGAAGACAACTGCTGAAATACTGGCTCCCCAAGAGTTCGATATAAACCCTCGAGTCACCCTCGTGGGGAAGAAGGCTTGCCACTAGCTACACACTCTGCACTTGGAGTCTCAACCTAGCCATCAACAAGCTCAAGGACAAAAAGACAGGGAACTTCTACAAGAATCTATGGAACGTCTCACAGCTGCGTCGTTTTTATGCCTAGTTTTTCTCACATCAAGTACAATTATAATAAGGCTACTCTAGCCACCTTTGTATTCTGCATGAACAAATCTAGAAAAATTACCCCTCCACTGTGAGACCTTTTCTTCCGTCTGATTTATAGTTTACCGCACAAAAAACAACTGCAAATCAACTACAACCCCACTTGAGTGTAAGATAAGCCGCGGTCGCACCCGAAGCACTCGGGGTCTGTGCATCAAACAATTTAAATAGAAAAGGGGTAACTCCCAGCCGCGGTCTCACTCGAAGCACTCGGGGGCTGCACGGTAAACAGTTTAGACAAAAAAAAAAGGGTAACTCCCAGCTGCGATCGCACTCAAATTACTCTACGGCTGCGCAGCAAACAGTTTAAACAAAAAAGGGGTAACTCCCAGCCGCGGTCGCACTCGAAACACTCAGGGCATGTGCAACAAACAGTTTAAACAGAAAAGGGGTAACCTCAGCTGCGGTCGCACCCGAAGCACTCAGGGGCTACGCAGCAAACATTTTGAATAGAAAACGGGTAACTTCCAGTTGCGATCGCATTCGAAGCACTCGAGGGCTGCGCATCAAACAGTTTAAACAGAAATGGGGTATCCCCAGCCATGGTCGCAATCGAAGCACTCGGGGGGCTGCACAACAAACAATTTAAATAGAAAAGGGGCAACTTCCAGCCGCGGTCGCACACAAAGCACTCTGGGTCTACGCATGAAACATTTTGAGTAGAAAAGAGGTAAGTCCCAGCCGCGGTCGCACATGAAACACTCGGGGGTTGCGCAACAAACAATTTAAACAGAAAAGGGGTAGCTCCCAGCTGTGGTCGCACTCGAAGCACTTGGGGGCTATGTAGCAAACTGTTTAAACAAAAAAAGGGGTAACTCACAGCCGCGGTCGCACTCGAAGCACTCGGGGGCGGCGCATCAAACAATTTAAACTGAAAAGAGGTAGCTTCTAGACCCACCCGCACTCGAAGCACTTGGGGGCTGCGCATCGGAAAGTTCAAACAGAAGTAACTCCTAGTCGTAATTGCATTTGAGATACTCAAAGGCTGCTTAGCAAAAAGTTCAAACGGAAACACAGGATCAACCTACGAACAAGATACTCAAAGTCCGTACTGTAATATCTTAGACATAAATGGACGGGTAAATCAAGAATAAAGCATCTGAAGACGCGCGACGGAAACTCACGCCCAAAAACATTCACTTGGATGCTAAAGCACCGGTATCGGAAGAAACTACAAAAATACATTCATATACAAGACAAGTAATCACATAGTCATTTACAACAGAGAAATCCCTAAAACTCAGGGATCGAGCCACTCGCGAGTTGTACATCCGTCTCCTCCTCTACTAAACGCATGAGTGCAACTCCAGCGTGAGCTGCTTCTTCATATCGGGAGCTCATATTGACATGCCGACGACCCGGAGGAGCAAGAGGATCTCTAGCAATCTTACTTACACTCATATGTGGTTAATGAGTTTTTGTAAATGCCAGCGCAACCTTCGCACCACCGACTAGTTGACGGTGAACTAGCGCCTTGGCATGGTCGTAATTACTGAACTTCCGCATAAAATTTAAGAGTCCATTTGGCAACTTGTTGACTGAAAACAGAGCACCATATATTGCAGAAAGTAGCATGGCAGGACCCAATCACCCCACCCACTTGCTGAGCTCGAGTCCGCATCGTCAAAAGCACTCGAGACTTGCTGACATCATCCCAAAACGAGGAAGAACTGTAGGCAGCAAGTTTTTGGCGTTCTTCCTCAATATATCCGAGTTATTCAGCAGAGTTCTCCCAAATACCTACATAAGTACAGTCACTCGAATCAAATGGGTATCCTGAGTCGAGCCAAGATAGACAATGTAACCTACAACTTACAAGTCAGACTGTGGCCATGGTAGTTAGTTCAGCCAGAAGAAAATCTTCACGATCCCTAGCAGCTTGCTCCTTGGACCTAGAGACTTTGAGTTGTGCCTTAGCACCCTTGAGGTACTCTTCTTTTCTCAAAAGTTTGGTGCACAGGAACTGCACTAAATCTTCTGTAGATTTCACTTGAGAATAGCGAGTAATAGGAAGATTTGAAGAAGAATTAGGTACTCGCGTTTGAGCACTACTACCCGCCCGAGTTAACAAATCGGTAGCTTCGGGTACCTACATAAAGGGGAAGAAGATTGTCAAGACTCGATATACCAATCTATTTGAGTGCTTGGAAGTATTTTACTACCTCACACTCGGGGGCTACTCCCATCACGAGAAAATTTTGCTAGAAATATACAATAACACGGAAGGAACCGAAGAAATCCCATTCATCACCAGGAAAGTGGGGTCATTACAAGCAAATGGCGGATTTTCTGCACTAAGGCACCGCTCCTATAGAAACTACGATACAAAAAGAAACTAATTTTTTACAGCTGATTTGAGAGCATCTTCAGCAGCCTGAGCAGCTTTCGCCCGAGCCTCGAGCATGTCTAGGAGTTGCTAGGCTAATATGATGGAGTAGTCAGTGAAAGGGTCAAGGTCTACCTCTTGCCCGCTCGAGTCCTTGGGTGGTCCACTCAGCACCGCTTCAAAGTCCCCTTCGATGTCGTGTGCCCGCGCAAGAGTGAGAACTATTTCGGCTCCCGAGAGAGTTTGCTCCGAATGAAATTAGCTAAGATGTTTGTGTTATAAAACACGCCTATCCGAGCATCCAGAGTGGGGGGCGTCGGGTGTCCAGGAAACAGGAACTCCTGGAAGGAAACGAGCATGCTTCGGAGCTTGGCGAGTGCCTCTTTTGCCTTACATGCTTTCTCTTCAGAAGAAGTGATAGCATCTAGGAGTGGACCTTCTCTAAGACGAGCAATGACCTCGGGAGGACTTCGCAAAGTGTCTGTGCACAGCAAGAAATTTCACTATCAGAATACATAAGTATTGAAGGAAGGAAAACAAGAAGAGAGAGAAATTTCCATACTTGTCAAGGAACCAGTCATGGTTTGGAGTGAAGGAACCAGGGCCTCCTCCAAATCGGCAAACTGATTGAGAACCTCCTTCTCTCTTTGCTGGGCGTCACTCACCTTCTAAGTGGCTACTTCATACTCCTTTTTGGCAGCGATGACTTCCCCGCGAAGAATCGTCATCTTCTCCTCGAGTTCCTTCAACTCGAGTAAGCGCGGTTTTCTTCTTAGAAGAAGTTGTGAACAGGGGTTCTAGAGCGAGGAGAAATGTTAGTAATACAGACTAAACAATTCAGATGTAGCAAAGTGTTAGAAACCTTGGAGAAATGGATACCTTTGGCCTTTTTGAAGTTGGAACGAGCAGTGTATATCTCCCTCCCAATATTGAGGAATCGAGCACTCAAGTCTTTCATGCTAATCATGGAAGGCTAGGAAAGAAGAGGGATAAAAAGTTGAGTCAATATAAAAGATATAAGTTTGAGTCTACGCTCGACTGCAAGCAGCCAAACAAAGACTCGGGGGCTACTCCCACCGGAACCGCTGATCGCGTAGCCAACAAAACAAGCAGAAAAATTCAAGCATAAAGGAAACTCGCGTGTTTGCTAACCTGTAATTCGGGAGCAAACGTGTTCACGTCATTTAGATCAATGTACCATCCTCCTGGGCCGGAGGATGCAGGTCAACTCGGGTCAACCACGGGAACGCCCGAGTCCTTGGGTGTCGCCTTTTCTTTTACGCTTGGAGAGGGAGCTGAAGCAGGGGCCGTGTGAACCTTAGAGGAAGCTCTTGAGCCAGTCTCTCTTGGAGGAGAAGTCAGAGCCTTGGGTGGATCACGAAAGAAGAAATAATTGGATCAGAACTGTGACTCGAAGACAAGGAAAAGCAGAAACAAAGATAAAAAGTTACCCGCTCAAGGAGGTTCCCAACGAGGCTTCTTGGCGGCGGGTGGCTACGAAGGCGTCGCTGTGTCTGTGTGTTGGTGACCAGTTGGAGGCCTAGAGGCTAGTGGCATGGCAGGAATTGGGTTCCTCAAATCTTCGCCTCGAGTAGCACTCGAAGAGCCGGAGTCCTTCTAGGTGGCTTCTATGTGGTTGCGATCCACTCGAGTACGTTTTGGAGGTGCCCTCGACTCATCAGCAGTTTCCTCAGCGTCCTCACTCACGTCCTTGAAATCCCGCGAAGAGCGAGCAGTAGTGGTGGAAGGGATCGAGTCAAGATCCACCACAGTTAGGCCCTCCATAAACCCGAGAGTGCCTGCCTTGGGTGGATTGCTTGGAGAGATACCTTGGTTTTGGAAAAAATAAGCATCAAACTTAGAAGAAGAGACGAGGAATTTACTTGAACAGAAAAACCGAGAAAGCTAGAGCAGAGTGGAAAAGAAACACGAACTTACCAAAGTCAACTCAGTTGCGGCCATAAAAGGAGGAATGGCTGGGACCAGGTTGATGGGTTTTGCTTCTTTGGTCCGAGTAATGCCACGAAGACAGGTAGAGTTCTTTACTCGAGAGTTCCTCCTTGCGCAGCCGATTGGAGTCATCTGCACCCGAGTAAGCCCACATGGGCTCAGCTCTGACCTTAAGAGGTTGCACCCGTCGCTTCCAAAAGACCCCAGCGAGGTGAATCCCAGTGAGGCCACGAGTCTTCAAAATGGCAATCTGAGACATCAAGTCTTTAGTCTGTTCCATCTCTTCTTATGTCGGCTGATTCCTCCAAGAACTTCGCTGAACGACTCGGCTCTCCAGATTGACCAAGGGCTTTCCATCGGAGTTGGGAGAGTCCTTGACATAGAACCATCGGGTCCTCCAGCTGGTGACTGACTCGACGAAATTTAACTTAAAATATCCCGCTTTCGGGTTGAGCTGGATGTTGCAGACTCCGACTTCGTGAGGATGATCCCTGCTCGGCTGGGCCTTGACGATAGAGAGATGCTTGAACAAAGCCCAGTGGGGTGCTATACCGAGATAGCACTCGCACAACAGGAAGAAACACGCGATGTGTTGCATCGAGTTGGGCGGCACGTCGTGCAGTGGCACGCCGTACGCATATAGAAGAGCAAGCAGAAAGGGATGCAGGGGGTTGGAGACGCCCCTGGCAACGCGATCCGTGAAGGCCACTCGCTCGTCAGCCGCCGGAGTTGGGCGGTTCTCCTTTTTCGAGTGCCGCCATGACGCCGGCTTGAGAAGACCCTCACACTCGAGGGAGGGGAGGATCTTGGCGACCAAAAGAAAAAAAAAACATGGTCAAGAGGCAACAACCATGGGCGTTGTAGAATCAATGAGAGGCTTGACAGTTATATACACATATGCATCCACCAGCAGTGCTGAGCAAAGTTGGGATCGGCTTATTCTAACATGTCTTTCGGAGTCCCGTAAGTCTATTCTCTATTGGAGAGTCCATTACTACTATTCGAGAATCTTGATCTTTATGGTGAATAAAAGTGGGGAGCAGAACTGCACAAGCACCGAAACCAGCAAAATCTTAGGCTGGTGCCAACGCAGGCGGTAGCGCGGGCGTTACCGCCCCGCGCGGGGCGAGAGGGAGGCGAGAGCGCAACGGCGGGCGGTGGATCCACCGCCCGGCGGTAGCGGGCGTGTCGAAGTTCTGACTCCACAAATCCCTCAGGTGACCCTATCGGGTTTCGACTAGGAGAAGTCATGAGCGCTGGTGAAATCGTCGGCTTGACAGGGGGGCGAGATTTACCCAGGTTCGGGGCCCTCGAAGAGGTAAAACCCTTACTCCTTCCTTCTGCTGATCTGTATTGGATGGTTAGATCGGTTACAGGTTGCTCGAATCGAGAGTAGATCTCAAGTTCCGAGGCTTTTTGGTCGTGCGGTATTACTTGGTCCCCTCCTTGGGGGCTCTCCTGGCCTTATATAGATGGCCAGGTCTCGAGTTCTACCCGGAGAGGACTCAAACCCTAGTCGGGTCGGTTACAAATTCCCTAACTTAACCCGCAAGTTGATGCGGGTGGGCTTCACATGGGCCTTCTAGAGTATTCCAAGGGCGCTTCCTTTTGGGCCTTGACCAGAAGGCCTGAGAGGGGGCGTCCTTACTCGCAGGGTCCAGGATCCATGCCTTCGTCAGTAGCCCCCGAGCGCGTGCTTGACTGGGGCTTTTCCAGTCGAGTAGGCGGTCATACTCTTCTTATTTTTATGGAAGATTGCCCTGACAGTCATTGTTTTTCAAAAGGGTGTGTTCCCTGTTTCATGGGTCATCATGCTCGAGTATCGAGCAATATAAGCGCCTGTTTTACGGCTTTTTTCGCAGAAGGATGTGGCACAGTAGCTTGGCTCTCCCGAGAGATCGGGGCCAATTAATTGCGACTAGGGCAAAAACATTCCTGGCCTACTCAGATTCGAGACCTCCGACTCGAACCCGATAAGGTGATTGTTGCGACTGGGCCGTTGTGGACTTACCGAATCGAACTTAACCTATGGGGGTACCCGGCGCGTCCGCTAGGATTTTTCTTCGTGTTGTTGACACGGAATTATACCGGAGGACGCAGCTTTCGAGTGCGATTCCAGGCCCAAAAGAGAGATCTTTTCGGGTCTTACCTTCATATTCGAAGAATACAGCATCCGGATGTGCCTAGTCGGCTGAACAATCCAGGTTCTTATGATGTAAGATTACCATGTGTAGGAGAGGTAGGTTTTTCCTACCCGATTGAATTGTATGAGCTCCATACGAAAGAAATTTCGTGTTGGAAGAAAAACTAAGCCCATATGAAAGAGCTTTCATGTTCGGGATGCTGTGCCCATACGAAAGAGTTTTCGTGTATAGGGTATTTTCCTCTCTGTTCGAAGAGGTCTTGCTTTATGAACTGTTCATAGAAAAGTTGCTTTTATCCGAAGGAATTGATATTCATACGAAGATAATTTCGCGTTTGAACTTCCAGTCGAAAATATTTTGGTCTTGAATGACGAATGCCATGACGTCATGGCGCACTCCTCTTCTCCCGATGGGACGTGACGGAGTGGCAGCAGATGGTGGCCCACCTTGTCAGCTTTTTGACCGGGAAACGAGACGCCGTTCCCGGTTTTTACGCGAGACGCGCAGTAAATGCGCACGATCTTCTGTTAAGATCGTGGCACGAAACAGCGCTGGGCCGCTGCTTCGTTTCATCCTCACGCGTGGCGGCTGCGATAGGCGCCACGTAGCGCATCGTACGGCTGAGATCGCTTCGCCCCGTGTATAAATACGGGTGTTAGCGCTGCGGTAAAACTTTCCCAGCTCTCTGTCTTCATCTTCTTCCTCGCGCCCATCTTCGTCTTCCCCGCGCTCGAGCTCTCGCTGCAAACAATGGCTGGCGGAAAGAGACGCGGTGCTGCCGGTTCTGCATCCGGTGAACCTTCCGCGCAACCCGCGCCCCGCGCCGGCGACTGGCGTTCTCCCAACACCACCGCAAAAAGCATCAAGGAGATGCAGCGGGAGGGGTTGCTGCCGGCGGAGACGGAGAAGCGAGTCCGCCTCGGGAAAAAGGAAGAGGTACCCAATCCTCAATCGAACGAGCGCGTGGTCTTTGTGGACCATGTGACTCGAGGCCTTTTTTTTCCCCTTCATCCCTTCTTCCTCGGGTTGCTGTGTGTCTATGGCATACAGCTTCACGATCTCCCCCCCGAACGCGGTGCAGCACATCACGTGCTTCATCGTGTTCTGCGAATGCTATCTCGGCATTCGCCCGCACTGGGCGTTGTGGAAGGCGCTCATCAAGGTCCGGATCTTCCGCGAGAAATCGCGGGTGGAATCCGAGATTGGCGAACCGCTTCGCACCGGCGGCTTCGGGATCCAAGCTCGACAAGAAGGCAGCTACTTCAACATGCATTTCGTCGACTCCGCCCAAAGCTGGCGGAAAAGGTGGTTCTACGTCATCGACAACAGCTCGGGTGGGATTGTAGAGTTCCACCCGTTCGCTGTTTTGACCAGGCGAAAGTCTTGGGGGCACAAGATGTCAGCCGAAGAGACCCAGACTGTTGCGCCTTTACTCGCGAGAGTAGCTGCTCTTCGGGATCAGACCGCAGGAGTTGTGCTCAACGGGATGCATCTGGCGAGCATCTTTTTGAAGCGCAGGATCCAGCCACTCCAACAAAGGCCCTCCGCCATGTGGGAGTATCAGGGCTCAGGGGATCCCAGTCGGGTAAGCCGCGAGGAACTTTCGAATGTAGAATTCGAGAAGAAAATAACGGGTATCACCCGACTGAAGGTGGGAGAGAAATTCCCCGATTGCTCTGTTGAAGCCTTCGCCGCCTCAAATCCTCCCCCAGCCGAGGTTAGTTTCTTTCTCTTTTTTCGTCTTTGTGTTGTTCCTTCTTCTCATTCAGAGTCCTAGTCGATAAGATTTTCCTTGTCTTCTTCTTGCATTTGCAGAGCCTAGCCATGGCAGACTGCTACCCGCCAACCACGGGGGAAGCCGCCTCAGAGCAAGTGTCGAGTCATCAAGACGGCGCGATTGACACCAGCGTCGCCAATGCCTCTTCGAGTTCAGAGCACGATTCTTCGGATGACGTTGCGGACTCGAATGGCGCTCCGACGAAACGTCGTCGGGTAGATGAGGACGAAGCTACTTCCAAGGATAAATCCTTGGAAGCATCGCCCAGTCGAGCTCCTATCCATGCGACTCCACTTCGCTCCATTGCTCCTTCGCCTTCGTTTCCAGCGATGACGCCCGCTTGGAACGCGGACTTGCTGGATGACGACGAGGATGACGAGTAAGTGCTTCTTCCTTAATCTTGGTCGAACATTTTCTGTGCTCCAATATCGATTATTTCTATCTTTCGGTGCAGTCTGCAAACGATCAGTCCTCGCAGGTACGCCGCTGCCGTTCCTCCCGAGAAGAGGAACAAGGCCAAGGATGCGGGTGAAACTCCCACCGCGGGCACCGTCCAAAACTCCCCCAGAGCAGCCCCCGAAGCCGCGACGATGGTACGTGAAGCTCCCAGCTTTGCCGCCAGGGCTTCTGCTTCTAAGGAAGTGACGGATAGCTCTGCGGATCCGCTGTCTCGCGCCTCCGGCCAGGTAAACTTCGTCTTCCGTCTTCAAACCATAATTTATTTTTATCGGGTGCACGACAGTGCTCCCGATGGGAGTAGCCCCCGAGGCTGTAGCCGATTGTAAATAATCGGGTACAGACTCTATTTTAATCCCTTTTTAACTCTTTTGTCTTCGTACTTTTACAGTCGCTTATTGATTCTCTTGCGGCGATCGGTCGCCGCGTCGTTCTCGCCGAGTCGGATTGCGAGTCGCTTCGAGCGGACCGTAGCCGACTTCAGACTGAAAACGTTCTTCTCAAGGGTGAGCTTTATTGTTTCCCTGTCTTCCGCACTCCGTTCATTCTTGAGTTTTTGACAAGCATCTCTTTGCAGCTCGACTTGAATTTGCAGAATCCGAAAAGGTCAAACTATCTGAGCAGGTAACTGCTCGGGAGGCTGACCTGACGGCCATTCGACAAGAGCTAGAGGCTTCCCGCATGCAGTCAGAAGATTTTGGTCAACAGCTTGCAGATGCGTGGAAGTCCTTGAAGGAGTTAGAGAAAGCTGGCAGTAAGGCCGACAGCGACATTGTCGAGTTCCTCCGTCCCCTTGCTGAGCGCTTCGCGGGTAAGTGTGCCGGGATTTTGCGACTTTGATTCCTCATTTCGCTGTACTTTGCTAAGTATCCTTTCCTTCCTTCGCAGGTCTTCTGGATGTTCCTCTAGAAATCCCTGGGCTCCAGCGGGTGGATGTGGTAACCGACACACTTGCCCAGCTCAAAAGGCACGCTGATGGAGTTCTCTCCATGATCAATGATGCCACTCAAGTGCTGGGGCAACTGCACGGTCGCCTCCTCGCCAACGCCACTCCTGCACCCGCGCTAGATGATCTGTTGAAGGTCTTCTCAGAAGGAAAACTTCTGGATGCCTTCGCAGTCGCACAGGCGGAATCTGGTGCGAAGACTGCGATACAATTCGCTTTGGCGCATGGAGTCGAAGGTTTGGAGGAGGCGTACACAGCTCTTCCGGTTGACCCCTCCACGGGCAAAAAGGTACGACTCTCTCGTTTTAGCGAGCAAGCCGCTATTCTTGCTCGGAAGCTGTCTGAGATTTTTGCTCGGCGGGGAGGGGCGACTGCTGCCAGCGGGAGCACCAATGTAGCTTCGTAGATTTTTTCCTTTTTCTTCTCCTTGAATGTAATGAACCTTGGGATGTATTCCCGTACCTTTGTTGTCTTTAATCGAAGAATTCATCTTGCAATTCGTTCCCTTTGTTTGTGCCTTGTCTCCCGATGGGAGTAGCCCCCGAGCGTTTGTCGAATAGGCGATTAGAATTGACTCGAGTAGGGCATCTTACTTCTTTCGTTTTATGCTTCCAGGCTACTGGGTTTGTCGCAGAAACGTCGAGTGGATGTGGTACTCCAGTAAATCCACTTGTTGCCGCTGTTGGCACTTTTGCGGGCCTTCGTGATAAGGTCCAGGAGGGTGAGCGCAAGCTGAAAGCTATGCGCGGGATAGCCGATGTGGCGAAGTCCAAGCAGAAATTGGCAGCTGAACGCGAACAATTCCTGATGGATGAGCTGGCTGTAGTCGCGAGGGACTTGCTTTGTAAGTAGTGCAGCCCCCGTGTCTTTTTCTTCCTTGTTTCCTCATCTGACTGAGTGTGTTTTTGTCTTCAGTCGTTAATCCGGATGACAGGGAAGAAAAGCAGTGGGTAGAGAATCACATCCTTCAAGGGGCTAGTAGCTCCAAACCTCATGCGAACAATTTTTGGTCTGATCGCAGTCGGGGTTTTGTGATGGCCACCTTGAAATTTCGAATCCGCCAGGCGAGAATTCTCGTGAGTTCATTTCACGAGGTCTTGGTTGCGATGAAAGCTGCATTTTATCCACTTGAAAAAGGTCCCGAAGACTGGGGTTATCTTCTCAGTTTGTTTGGACGTGAGGGAGAAGTTCACGCGTGTGTGCGCAATCAGATGACGTGCGGCGCGATTGTGGCTCTCTCTTTTGTCCGCATATGGCATCCTGAGATAGATGTTAACTCCGTTGCTCGGCGTCCAGATTATGCAATCGAGGATATCTCGCCGTACTATGATGCTGTACGTCCTGCGGTGGAGAAGATTATCCGAATGACCTCTGAAGAGGTGGATAGAATCTTGGCGACTGAGAATGCTCAGCACTTTGACTGATTGTCGGATGTAAATATCCTGTAATCTGTTTATAATTTGTAAAAAATTGTTGTAAGGTGTATAACCTTGTATTTGATGTTGTTTCTTTGTGATGCATAGTTGTAAGGTAGCCCCCGTTTGTTTTAGGGGGTGTATACCTGTAACTTGTAGCATGTAAAGAATGAAAAGCTTCGAGTGAATACGATGAAGGAATCGCGTCTTTATTGCAATGACTGAGAAGCCATGTATTCGAACTACAGGACTGGCTAGTATAGCCTTATTTTTGTTGTGATAACAAATAAACCTAAGGATAAAATTTGCGGAGGTGTGCGATGTTCCACGGGTTGGAGTAAACCCCTCCGGTCGCTGGATTCTTTAGCCTGTAGGCTCCGCCTGGGATGACTTCATGTATGATGAAGGGTCCTTCCCAGGGTGGCTCGAGCTTGTGTCCTTCCTTCTGTTTGAGCCGCAGCACCAGATCCCCAACCGCGAATGCTCTGTGGCGTATGCGGCGACTGTGATAGTTGCGCAAGGATTGCTGATACACCGCGGATCTTGCGAGTGCGATGTCGCGCATTTCGTCGAGTGCATCCATATCTTCTGCGAGCGCCTTGTTGGAAGTTTCTTCACTGTAGGCTACAACTCGTGGGGCGCTGAATCGAACGTCCTCGGGAAGGACTGCTTCTGCCCCGTATACCATGAAGAATGGCGTGTACTTCGTTGATCGATTAGGAGTTGTGCGCAGGCTCCAAAGTACGGAGGGTAACTCTTCCGCCCAATGTCCCGCGGCGGGGTGTAGACGATCGAGTAGTCGCTTCTTGATGCCCATCGAAACTAAGCCATTGGATCTTTCGACTTGTCCGTTCGTTTGCGGGTGAGCGACTGAGGCGAATTTGAAATTGATGCCTTTTTCCTCGCAGAATTGTTGTGTCTCCTTTGCTGTGAAGTTTGTACCGTTATCTGTAATGATGTCGTGTGGCACCCCAAATCGACATACAATGGAGTCGAGAAACTTGACGGCACATTGGGCGCTTGCTGAGGTCACTGGCATAGCCTCAATCCATTTGGTGAACTTGTCGACCGCGACCAGCAAGTGTGTGTATCCACCTGGCGTGGACTTGCGTAATGGCCCAACCATATCTAGCCCCCATTGTGCAAAGGGCCAGGCTATTGGTATCATGTGTAGTTCCGTAGCAGGGGCGTGTGGCCTTGGTGCGAATCGCTGGCAAGCGTCGCATCGTTCGACCAGGCTATTTGCATCGTTGGCTGCTGTTAGCCAGTAAAATCCTGCTCGGAAAGCTTTTCCCATTATTGTTTTCTAGCTAGCATGATGTCCGCAGTCTCCTTGGTGTATGTCCTGGAGCGATTCCTTGCCGTCCTCGGGTGCGATACAACGCTGGAGTATTCCCGAGATACTTTGCTTGTATAATTCTCCGTTGACTACTCGAAAGGATTTGCTACGCCTAATTATCTGTCGAGCCTCACGTGGGTCGGCCGGGAGCTGTCTGTGGAGCAGGTAGTCGAGATATTTCTGCGTCCAGAATGGCTCGACCATGAAAACCTGTCGTGATATATTGTGAATAAGCTCGATAAGCGCGACCTGCGGGCTGACCTCTGTTTCTGGCGCTGCTGCAGCTTTCTTCACTTTGACTGATCGCTTGATCATCCGTTCGAAGTATATTCCTGGCGGTATAGGTGTATTGGTGGAACGCATGTTTGCCAGTCTATCTGCTTCTTCGTTGCTAGATCTTGCAATGTGTTTCAGCTCGCAGCCTTTAAAGCTTCCTTCGAGTAGGTTGTACATGTCACGATATGCGACCATGTTTTCAGCGATGGCGTCGCATTCTTTCATCGTCTGCTGCACGATGAGATTGGAATCACCGTAGATCATTAATCGGGTAGCTCCACAGGCGATTGCCATCTTCATCCCGTGCAACAGGGCTTCATATTCTGCGTCGTTGTTTGAGGCTGGATCGTCTGGTGGAAAATCCAGTCGCAAGACGTATTGTAGCTTGTCTCCCCGAGGCGAGATAAGGACGATTCCAGCTCCTGCTCCTTCATTTCTCTGGGATCCTTCGAAGTACATTATCCAATTGCTCGTGTACTCGGGTGGTCCGGGCGTTTGTAGCTCTGTCCATTCGCTGAGGAATTCCACGAGTACTTGAGATTTGACTGCTTTTCGCTCTGTATAGGTGATGTCCCAGACGCCCAGCTCGATGCTCCATTTTGCTATTCTTCCGGATGCCATAGGGTTGTTCATGATTGTCCCGAGTGACGCATCATTAACCACTGTGATGGTATGTTCCTGGAAATAATGTTTGAGCTTTCGGGCTGTGAGAACGACTCCATACGCCAGCTTCTGATAATGAGGGTATCGTTGCTTGCATGGCGAGAGCACTTCGCTGATGTAATATACTGGTCGTTGGACTCCGTATGCTTTGCCTTCTTCAGGTCGTTCGACCACGATTGCTGTGCTGATGACCTGGTTTGTAGCGGCTAGGTATAATAGGAGCGGCTCCCTTTCTTGCGGTGTTGCAAGGACGCGCCTGCTTTGCAGCGATCGCTTCATGTCTGCGAACGCTTGTTTGGCTTCGGGTGTCCACTCGAATTTGTCCGTCTTCTTTAGTAATTTGTAGAAGGGTAACGCTTGCTCCCCCAATCGTGCGATGAACCTGCTTAGGGCGGCTAGTCGTCCTGCGAGCTGCTGGACTCCGCGTAGATTGGTGGGCTCCTTCATAGTCAGGATGGCTTGTATTTTTTCCGGGTTGGCTTCAATGCCTCTAGCGGATACCAGGTACCCGAGTAGTTTTCCTGCAGGGACGCCGAAAACGCATTTGGTCGGGTTGAGTTTGATCCGATATGCATTAAGGGCGTCGAACATTTCTCTGATGTCCTCGAGGAGTGTGTCTTCTACTCGAGTTTTAATGACGATGTCGTCGACATACACTTGTACGTTTTTGCCAATGAGATTGGCGAGGCATCTTTGCATGCAGCGCTGATATGTTGCGCCTGCGTTCTTCAGCCCGAAGGGCATTGTCGTGTAGCAGTAGACACCGTGGGGTGTGATGAATGCCGTCTTCTCTTCGTCTTCCTTTTTCATTCGGATCTGATTGTATCCCGAATAGGCATCCAGGAAGGAGAGGCGTTGGCAGCCTGCCGTAGAGTCCACGATCTGGTCGATTCGTGGGAGAGGAAAATTGTCCTTGGGGCAGTGCTTATTCAACGATGTGTAGTCGATGCACACCCGAAGGATGTCCGTGTTCTTCTTGGGGACCAGCACCGGGTTTGCCAACCAGGTGGATATCTTGATCTCCCTAATAAAGTTGGCGGCTAGCAGTCTGTTTATTTCTTCTCCAAGCGCCTTCTGCTTGGGTTCTGAGAATCGTCGAGTCGTCTGTTTGATGGGTTTGGCGTTAGGAAAGACTTCGAGTGAGTGCTCGGCAAACTCCCTGGGTATTCCTGGCATATCTGAGGGCTGCCAGGCAAAAATTTCCCAGTACTCACGGAGGAAGTTGACGAGCGCGCTTTCCTATGCTGGCGAGAGGATTGTGGAAACCATCGCGGTCTTGGCGGAATCCGTCGGGTGCACTTGGTGCTTGCGGGTGTCGCTGTTGGCGCTGAATTCCAGTTCAGGCGCGTTTTTCTTCGTGAGGGGCATGACGGAGTGGTCCGTGGTTTTTGCCAGCTCTTGAAGTTCTTCTTGCATCCCGAAAGATTTCGCGATCTCATTGAATTCTATGTCACATTTGTCTGACTTCTTGAAGTCTCCGTCGATGGTGATCACACCGTATTCGCCGGGTAGCTTGAGTTTCAAGTACGCGTAATGTGGTACTGCCATGAATCTGGCGAACGCTGTTCGGCCAAGGATGGCGTGGTACTGTGAGGGCCAGTCGACGACTTCGAAGTCCAGGAATTCCCTTCTGTAATTGCTTGGAGAGCCCAATACAACTTCTAAGTTGATTGTTCCGAGTGGACGGATTGCCTTGCCCGGAACTATCCCGTGGAAGGATGTTTCTGATTCCGCTAGGCCGTCCAGGTTCTTGTTCATTCGACGGAGTGTATCCGCGTAGATGATGTTGATTCCACTGCCGCCGTCCATGAACACGCGGGCCAGGTCATAATTTCCGATTTGAGCCTGGATGACGAGGGCGGCGTGTCCTGGTCGATAAACTTGTGGTGGATGGTCTTGTTTCGAGAACGTGATGGGCTGATCTGCCATCTTCAGGTACTCGGTCTTTGTTGGCGGTGTCTGCACTGCCATGCATAGTTTCCTCGTGTTAGTCTTTTGAGCTCTGCGAGAGGGGCATACCTTCTGTATCATCGCGAGTTGTCCTGCCGGGTTCGGGTATGCATTGGCTCCATTGTTTTGTGGTGGTGGCGCAGGTAGTGCGGCTAGCGCCATGTTTGGATTTGCTGGTGGAGGTGGTGGTGGAGGCGGCTGGAATTGTTGTCCCCCTCCTGGCAGCGGCGGGTAGTTTTGAGTGGATGCGAATCTTTTCCTCGCGAGAGCATCCGAGATGTCAAGAAACTTTCGACAATCCTTGAGAAGGTGTGTTGCCTTAGTTTTGCCCGTGCGCTTATCTGTAAACAGGTGTAGCGAGCAGTATGCATCAAGATCCTCCTCGGGGGACTTCTCTTCTGCCTTTGGTTTCCACTCGCGACTTCCGTGGAGACCAGAGTCGCGGTTTCGCGTGAATTCTGCCGCCACTAATTCCTCCTTGTCCTCGTGGTCGTAGTATTTCCTTCTCTTCCTTCGCCCATGACGGTCTTCTTCGTGCGTGGGCGACGATGCTCTTTCATTGCGTACCGCATCTTCTCCGTTAGCCCATTTTTCGGCTATGATCATTAGCTCCCCAATGGTTTTGGGCGCAGCTCTTCCTAGCTCTTCTCGAAACGCGGTTCTTCTCGCTCCTTTGGCGAAGGCCTCAATCGCCACTTCTTCTGAGATGGTTCCTGCGGTGTTCCTGAGTGTGGTCCACCGCTGGATATATTCTCGTGTGGATTCGCCACTCTTCTGTTTGCACGCTCGTAGTTCTTCGATTGTGGCTGGCCTCTTGTACGTTGACTGGAAATTTTTGCAGAAATCGTGGTGCAGGTCGTCCCACGATGCGTAGCAAGATTTAGGTCTTCTTTCCAGCCAACTGCGGGCCGCGCCTGTAAGATGCAAATTGAGGTATTGCATGGCTGTGTTCTTGTTCCCACGTTGGCATTTTACTGCCGTGAGGTAATCGCTTAACCACTGGGAGGGCTCGAGCGAGCCGTCGTATTTAGTCACCTCCGTGCTGAGCTTGAACCTCTTGGGTAGAGGTGCTTCTCGGATGCTGCGAGCGAAACAGAGCGCTCCACAGGTTTCGTCGTCTGAGGACCTGGATGAGGAGCGTTCGCGATACCGTGAAGCTCTCGCCCTATCCACCTTCTTTTGGGCGAGATCTGATCGCGCGTCGTATTCGGACCGGTCGCGGTCGTTGTCTTTCCTTGGTTCTTTGCTTCGCTTTCTTGAGCGGCTGCTGTGGCGCCGCGAGCTTTTGTCTTTCGGGTTGTCGTCGCTGCTGCTTCGACTGTCGTCGCGACGGCGGGCTTCTTTTCCTCGACCACGCCGTGGCGATTTGTCTTTCCTCGGGGATGAACTTCTGTGTCTGCGGGGCGTTTCTTTATCCTTGTTTTTCTCCTGTCGCTCCTTCTCCAATTCTTCTTCGGTCTTCTTGCGATCGTGGGAAGCGAGCCTTGCGGCCGCCAATCCTAGTCCTTTGCGAATTTGTTTGTACTGTTCCACCCGAGGGTCGCTGTCCGTCGGTTGGTTCATCTGCATGTAGGTTGCTGCGGCTAGGATCGCGGCAGCTGGGGTTTGCGGATAGACATTGCCGTCATCGTCGACCCTCATGAAGGAAGACGTGGTCGACCTGTCGGTCGCAGTCACGGATTCGTGGCCCCTTGACGATGTCGCGTGTCCTTTCCTCGCGGGTCGGGTACCGAATGAGGGTGCAAGGGACTGTTCGACTCGACGCAGGCTCGATTCATCCGCCGCTCTTCTGCGACGGGCTAGATCCGCCCGGGCTTCTTTGATGTTTGAGGCCGCTCTTACTAGGTGGTAGTGGTAGGCGGTTAGGTCTTCTTGTGAGGCTCCTGCCGCGGGCGGCTGGCTCCGCCGCATGGCCTCCTTGGCCCTCTTCCAGGCCTCCCGCGAAACGCCGATTATATCGCGCTCGGTTGCGCTGTATTCGGTTTCCGAGGGTAGTTCCGATCCTGCCATGCAGACTTGGGCCAGTCGTGGCGCGAGTGGCCTAGGCGCAGATCGGAAGGCTTCCCGTACCCGAGATGGTTCCTCTGTCGAGAGGGCGTGGTAGTCGACTGTGTTGAAGCGGATGGACTCGCCACTTTTCTCCATAGGGAAGCGCGAGTTGACGGCTCCAGATTCAGGTTCAGATTCATCCGAGAAGTGGAGGATTCCGTCTCTGTTCGCCATGAAGTTGAAGCTTCCGAACGTCAGGGTGACGCTCTTCTCCAGATCCTCGAACACCGGGCGTGATTCCGGCGAGTGAGGCGTGACTATGACGGATCCGATCCGTACGGGATTGTTCGGAGCCGTAGTCGATGGTTTCCAACGGGAGTTGGATGTCGATGAAGCCGAAGATGCCGGTGATCCAGCGCCCGCGCTCCCCACGGTCGGTGCCAATTGTCGAAGTTCTGACTCCACAAATCCCTCAGGTGACCCTATCGGGTTTCGACTAGGAGAAGTCATGAGCGCTGGTGAAATCGTCGGCTTGACAGGGGGGCGAGATTTACCCAGGTTCGGGGCCCTCGAAGAGGTAAAACCCTTACTCCTGCCTTCTGCTGATCTGTATTGGATGGTTAGATCGGTTACAGGTTGCTCGAATCGAGAGTAGATCTCAAGTTCCGAGGCTTTTTGGTCGTGCGGTATTACTTGGTCCCCTCCTTGGGGGCTCTCCTGGCCTTATATAGATGGACAGGTCTCGAGTTCTACCCGGAGAGGACTCAAACCCTAGTCGGGTCGGTTACAAATTCCCTAACTTAACCCGCAAGTTGATGCGGGTGGGCTTCACATGGGCCTTCTAGAGTATTCCAAGGGCGCTTCCTTTTGGGCCTTGACCAGAAGGCCTGAGAGGGGGCGTCCTTACTCGCAGGGTCCAGGATCCATGCCTTCGTCAGGGCGGTACCGCCCGCCTGTCGCCCGCGTTGGAGGCGAGAGTGAGGCGAGAGCGGGGCGAGAGTGCACTGGCAGAGAGGCGAGGGGGAGGCGAGAGTGGAGGAGAGAGAAGTGAGAGTGGCACTACAGCCCCGTGCACTCGCACCGTGGGGCGAGAGTGTGCTGAGAGTGGGGTGAGAGTGAGGGTAAAACCTAACGTGGCCGCAGAACAGCATAAGGGGTATTATACCCGCACAAACATTGATGAACCTCATTATTTGTACAATTCAGAACGACTGCTTCCTCAGATTTGTGAAAATTTAAGTGCTTTATGATGTGTATTGACACACAATGCAGAAAGATGTGACAAAGGGCCAGACACAGGCCTTAGGGCGTCTCCAATGTTTAGTTTCAATTGAGGCCATAAGTTGGGACCCACAGCATATGTTATAGCACACTAAAAAGCTCACAATGTTTAAGATCCAACTGGACCTTAAGGTGGAGCCCACATAGGAGATCCTTTAACCAATTGCCAAATACAAACAGTATAAAGTAGGTGAAAGAAACATTACTTTGCTTTATTAAATTTCTTATGGCAAGGCCATAGTGGTATAGGTGGGTCTTAAGAATTTAACCTTAAGGTCTAGTCCCACAATATATAAGGGTGAGTCTTAAGACCACATTTTGGCTTAAGTCCTCTCCTTATTTCTACATTGGAGATGCCCTTACTGCTTGTGGGGTTTGGTAACTGATCGCCACTCTTCAAGATTTGAGAGTGCTAACAGAGCTTACCTAACTGATCGCCACTCTTCGAAGTGCTACTAACCATGGATAAAAGTTACAGTAGAATGTACTACACCCTAGGAAACGATAAATCTTGTAGAGCCACTGTTCCTGTTTTTAGCGCATTAATATGGGCTGTAGTGGGCCGGTACACGTGATAAACCAATTCATATTCCAGCCCGGAAATAGGTAACACAAGTCCCCTGTACCCTTGTACTGGGCCAAGTCCGCAATCGCAAGGATTAACAGCAGAAACAAATCTGACGGACCACGTCAAAGAAAAAAGAAAAATCTGACGGACCATTTTACGTTTTGGGATAGGCTACCGTTCAGCCCCTCTTTTTTGAGGGAACCATTCAAGCCCTCTTTGGTACGACTATCTCACTGAAATTCGTTAAGAGCAGCTAGCAAATCTCAAAAAAAAAAAAAAAAAAAAAAAAAAAAAAACAGCTAGCCGTGTGTCATGCATAGTTATCGTTAAAGCTCACTCATATAATAAGGTAGACTATTAATTTCCACATCTATTTCTATCTCTCTTCTCGTGTTAATTTCATTTGCTTAGAATCTCGTGTACAAGTGACATCTTACGTGAGGCCACTCTCGCTGCTTTTTCTTGCCTCCTCCTCCATATAGACAAAAATGCCATGTGGACGGGCTGTAACCGATAGTGGATAAAATGAACAAGGGGGCATATGCTCCCTCCTATTTAAAATATGCAGTATTTCATGTTTTAAAAAATGAAAAAAAAATCTGAAACAAATCAGATGCATAGGTAATACAAACCCGGGTATACATGAGTTTCATGATGAATTCATATTTACTTTACCTCAGCAAAAAAAGAGATTTTTTTTGCTATATAGTAGTATATATGTGTCAGATTTTTATCTTTTTTCACACGGGCCAAACGAAAAGTCCTTTCTTCAAGAAATTTTCTACTCTTACATATTAGCTATAGAGGTACGCGTGTGATTTTTTCGGAATCTTTGAACATTTGGAAGGTGCTTGACCCCGACAGGATCACCTACACCCAGGCTCAACGGAGTATTTTCTGGCTGTAACCCCACTATTATACTTGCTCTTACTTAACATGTTGCTCTCTCCTTCAGTTATTTTGTCCAATCCAAAATATGCTTAGTACTTTTTAAACTAGTTCAAAACTATGATACTTATTAAGATTAGAGATAGTACACATTTTCTTGATATTATTTTGAAAAAAGTTTCACCCAAACAGTTCGTTTAGAGCAACATTGATTTGTTTTAATAGAAAAATATGGACGAGGCCAAAGGAACATGCTATCAAATTTAAATTTTCTTATTCATCGCCGATATATGAAAAGTTTTTAATGAGTTAGGAAACTTTTGCAGCTAAAACCATTTTCTATATTGAAACTTTTCCCATACGGGACATGTTTATGTGTCAGCACAAATTTTGAAGTTGGAGCATATTATTTGATATACATCAACAATAGCCATATATGACCAACATATTTCTATTACTCTATATAGCACATTTCATAAAATAGTGTTTGATTACAGGAACATGATTAATACATGAAAAAATATTAAAAAGTTATATTTTTTAGAAACATCTATAATAAGATTTGATATATCTATATACAAACATAATTACATATTACTTGCAAACTGAGAATCATAAAATAGTTGGGGTTATAAAAGTGATTCGAGCCTTTGTTCAGTAATTACACTCGCTAAAAAACGGAAACACAAGAACAATAATGATAGCATACGCAATAAAAATACATGAAATTCCCTTCAAATATCTCATATAGCTAGAAGGAATACGATGAAGGAAACTACGATCTCGGGGGCACCAAACCTGCCTAAATTTGTTGGACTAACCTTGTAGGTTTTGTAGAGCTACATGAGGACAACCCACCCGATAGTGAGAACCCAATACTATAATGAGGTATTAGAAACCTGAATATAACTTTCGAAAACAGGGTTACAGATGTTGTGTGTGCAGTTAACATCCGTTGGGAACCCCGAGATAAAAGGGTGTTGCGGCATAGCTACAAGTTTCCTGAGTTTATGGTACCAAGGTTATTGAATCAGGAAGATTTCAAGATCTTCAACAAGGTTTGTTGTGGACCTACACAAAACACACAATCCTCCTTTGCCCCAATATTTCAGGAAGGTTGTCAACCTTTCCGTCTTACTAAAAATAAAGGGTTAAACAAACTAGCAATATTAGAAAGCAAGTAACGAGGTTGTGATCAGTGTAAACGAATGGACCGGTGGTCATAGTTTCACTAGTGATATCTTGGTATAAATATAGCAATGTAATCATGTTGGGTAGCAAACTACCGCTGGAATATTGACATAATTGGAATAGTAATAATATGATAAAAAAAGAATGTTCGTGGCAATAGTCATGTAGGCAATAGCCCGTTTACCATCATGCATGTATAACTAATACTATAGTTTGAGAGCACTTGCCTGTCTAAGATAATAAGTTGAAAACAACAGAGTATTGTCTTAAGCATAGTACATAATGTAAGCAACACCTATAACCAATAAGGAGACATAAAGACAGTTGTTTTACCCTTAGTAACAACATCGCATCCTCGTCCTTAGACGCTTCTATCACTCGTGTCCAGCCATAGAGGAGGCATGCACCCACTATCGAGCATATACTCACTCTTGGATATTCATACAATCATTTGGTCGGAGTAACCACATAAATTGGAGAGCGTGCAAGAACATATATAAAGCTAAAACAAGATAAGAATAAAATCACATAAGAAACATGAATAACCTAAATATAATTTCACAATTCATAGGATCCCAGTAAACACAACATGTAGCAATTACATAAGATCGATCTTGATCATGTTAGCCAGCTCACAAGATCTTGACATGGTACCATAGGGACAAGAGACAACCATCTAGTACCTCTATGGACTCGTAGTATAAGAGTGAACTACTCACACATCACCTTGGAGGCAATCATGGCGATGAAGACGCCTCTGTTATGATTCCCCCTCTGGCAGTGTGCCGGAAAACATTCGAAAACCCCGGAATTAGGGTTATTATATATGAAAGTGGCTTTGTTGGTGTTTCATGAAAAAATTCTAAGTCCCTGAGATTTTAGTCTAGGGGGGTACTTATAGGCGAAAGGGTGGCTAGAGGGGGCAGGTGGCTAACACCGAGGGGTCTCTGCGGCCACGTGAGTCCCCCCAGGTCACCGCCCCCGTCTCATTTCTGAACTCATCATTCCTCTCATGCCAAAACTTCGTCGTGATTTTTTCGCATAATTATTTGACGGGTTTTTCCTATACAACTTTTCTAAAAGCAAAGGCAGGCAAAAAAAATAGGAACTAGCACTGGACATCTTTACTATTAAATGGTAGTTGAACGTAGATTGATACATCAAAGGCGGTCGATCCCTTGCTCAATCGCCCCTCGCTCTGTTGTCGGCCGCGCATAGCCTATTCCCATTACCGCCTGGCCTGGGCTACAAAGAAAACTACCCCAAACAAAGTTGATGCCCCTCGTCTCTTCTATTGGTCTCTCTCATGGTGATTCCCAATGAGGGCCACCTAGAATGTTCTCCTACCCCGCCCCCGCTCGTCCCTACTTCCAGGACTGCACCTCCCTCCCAAAGAACCCATGCGGCCGCCACCAAGAACGTGCCTCGATCACTTGACGATGCTCTTATTGTGGATACCATATCGGAGCATCCTCCACCAAGATCATGCCTCTAACACTTGGATCTTCTCTAATCATGGATCCTAGAGCAAGCGGATCACCTCCTCCCTCTTGACTAAGCCAGTGGTGGCGGGTGCTCGTGCTTCCGCCCTTCGACGATGTTACATATGTATCCAATTGTTTGATGTATGCCCAAGAGACAATAAAATACATCAGTTTCATAATTAATGTATTATGTTTTTATGCTATAACTGCTATGATCACTAAATATGAGATAAAGAGGAAAACCCATACGCACGCGTAGAAACATAAACACACCGTTATAACCCTTTGTCATGTCTAACACAAACTTTTTAATATTAGATGACCATGTTTTCCTAGTCATGGATATTTATTATATCGATATTAATGTCATCACAATGTTGTTTCAACATTGTGGGTGGGTAGACCTAAGTAGTTGAGTTACTACGATATTATTTTTGCTAAATAGTATCATCACATAATGGTTGTTTTGTTTGCTTCCTTATACCATGAGAATATTCAGTGATGTTTACCGTAAAGATCATTTTGGTATAGTCAAGTATCACACCGTAAATTGTGTGATCAAAAAGGCTAACACTGGGTGGTAACGAAAGTATTCATTCATTGTGATAATTCAAGATTGGGAATTACTCCTTTAGTTAATAGAGAGATGCATCCAGGATCCACTCAGTGAAATAGTATGGGTAAATAAGTCTGCGCAGGTATGGAGATGACACTAGTCATGGGTATACTATGACTCGGTAACGAGTAAAATGAATCATACCGGATATCGGGAATAACATGATAAGGTGATTAAAGAGTTTAATCATGGTCTTATCATTTATCTCGTCCCGAGGTATTGATTGGTATCTAATGCGCGCGTAACACACGTTCGTTGGGAGATCCCAAGAGGAAGGTATGAAGAGCACAGTAGCAAGTTTCCCTCAGAAAGAAACCAAGGTTGAATCGACCAGTAGGAGAAAGAAATCACTTCCGAAGGTTGATGCAGCTGATGTGGCAGGGTGCACTACCGGTTCAGAAGCAACGTGGAATCTACACAACACAATAAAATTACTTTGCCCCAACAAAGCAGTGAGGTTTTCAGTCTCACCGGTTTTGGTGAAAACAAAGAGGTTAAACGTATTGTGTGGAAAACAGTACTTATTTGCAGTAGATGAAAAGAGAACAGCGACGACATTAGGAAAACAGTAGGAACAGAATGAAAATAGTGGTTGCAGTGGTTGTATTATCAGTGTAAAGGAAATGGACTGGGTCCACAGTTCACTAGTAGTGTCTCTCCAAAACAGATAGATAGCATGTTGGGTAAACAAATTACAGCTGGGCAATTGACAGATATAAAGGTTGCACCGTAGTGCATATGCATGACATGATGATTACTATGTGATTCATGCGGGCATTTCAACAAGATACATAGACCGTTATCAACTACATCTATGACTAATAATCCACCCTCAGAATATCATCCGAGCAAACCTTGGGTCTTAAGTTGCAAGCAACAGATAATTGTAGTAAGAAAAGTGCGTAATGTAAACAATGTAAACATCATTGTTTTCTCCCTAATGGCAACGACACATCCCCCACCCGTTTACGTTTCTACCACTCGAGCGTGAGTGAAAGGGAGGCATGAACCCACTATCGAGCATAAATACTCCCTCTTGGAGTTACAAGCATCTACTTGGCCAAAGCATCTACTAATAACGGAGATCATGCAAGATCATAAATAACATACACATGAAAGAATATGATAGATTGATAATCATTGGAGATAGTATTCAATATTCATCGGATCCCAACAAACACAATATGTAGCATTACAATAAGATGATCTTGATCATGTTAGGCAGCTCACAAGATCTAAACATGAGGCATAAAGAGAAGACAACAACCATCTAGCTACTGCAATGGACCCGTAGAACAAGGATGAACTACTCACCCATCACTCCGGAGGCAGGCATGGTGATGTAGAGCCCTCCGGTCATGATTCCCCCTCCCGACAGGGTGCCAGGGAGAGCTCTAGAACCCTCCCGAACTAGGGTTGACGATGACGGCGGATGCAGATGTTTTTGGTGGAAAATGCTCGGGTCATTAGGGTTAACCTCCCGAGAGGTATAAATAGGCGAGAGGGAAACGTCGGTGGGCGGCCAGGGGGGTCACACCACCCCCAGGCGTGGCCAGAGGTGGGGGGGCGCCGCCCTATGGTGTGGGCCCCTGTGGGCCCCCTCCAGACTCCGTGTGCGCGAGAGATTTATAAGACTTCCGGGCTTTGAATCGTCCAATTCCGAGAATATTTCCAAAACAACTTTTCTGAAACTAAAAACAGCAGAAAACAGGAACTGGCTCTGTGGCATCTTGTCAATAGGTTAGTCCCAGAAAATTGATAAAAATGGCATAAAGTGTAAAGGAAACATGTAGCATATAGTATCAAAACAACATGGAACATCAGAAATTATGGATACATTTATGACGTATCAACATACCCAAGCTTAGTTCCTACTCGTCCTCGAGTAGGTAAACGATAAAAAAATCTGAGGTGACATGCTACCAACATAACTTGATCATCTAAAAGTAAAATCATATGTACGCTGAGATCATAGTACTTTAAACACAGTCATGATAGATGTAATTTTAACAATGAAACTTAGCAATTACTTTACAACATGAAAAGTAACAAAAATAAAAGATCATGAATAATAATGCACTTCAAAGTTATACGTTTGTTTCGAGCATAAAGAAAACATATCAAAGTGATATTTTGCTTGTCCTTAAGAGTGGGGCAAAAAAAATGCCAGGACACCTTCAAAGTTCAAGTGGATGACTAGAACAAATAATTTGAGAGCAAGTAATAACACATCATGAATAAATTAATAATAGTCTTTGGGACCAATGCACACTTAACTCGGAATGGAAACTACACTCTCTCAACTGTCCATAAAGTTAGAAGATGGAGACTCAACATAAAAGTAAAAGAAAGGTCCTTCGCAGAGGGAAGCGGGGATCAACTCATGTGCTAGAGATTTTTATTTTATTAAACAGAGGTATTGAAAACATTTTTAGAGAGGTGTATGCTTATGTCAACGAATGGTAAACAGAAAATACAGTACGTCACAAGCCAACTAGACTTCACAAGACCGTCTACCATTGAAGGACGCAACTGGGGTCAGAAGGTCATCCCTCTTTCTCTTTTGTTTACACAATTATACTCTGACTGATAAATCATGGGCAAAAATAGTGAAGAGAATTTAATAGTAACAAATTTGGGGGTTGGGCACCCCGCTGCCAGCTCTTCTATCATTTGGATAAGCGGATGAAGCCACTAGTCCAGGTGTGTAAAGTCCAATAAACAAGTGAGATAAAGATTCTCTATTTACGTCCTCATGAGCTAAAACAGGGACACAAAACTTGAGTAATTTTGAAAGTTTTAAAGGTAGCACATGAGAAATTTACTTGGAGTTTGGGTTTAAATACCACATGTAGGTAGTTATGGTGGACACATTTGGAAAACTTTGGTTTTTAGGAGTTGGATGCACGAGTAGAGCTCATACTCAGTATAGGTGGAGGCTAGCAAAAGACTGGGAGCGACAAATCAAGAGAGCAATAATGGCCATAATCATGCATAGCGACAAAAATATTATTAATCAAAGCATAAAGGGTATTACTAGTCAAAAACTAAATGATCATAGAGGCTATAAGTGACTAGTTTTTAGTCATAAACATGGTGTAAGCATGCTCCAAGTCAACAAATAAAGCATTCGAAGGAGAACACCACAAATTCATGCTTCAATATGATAAAAAGAAACCATGATTCTTTGAATGCCACATTAAACACTCTCATCTATTTGAGACAAGTCGTTATACAATAACAAATACTAAGCATAGAATTAAAATAACGTCTAGCATGACATGAAAAAGTCTAGCCACAGTCTATACAAGCTTCTAATTGCACCGTTATAAGCACGAAAATTGTACTACTGCTTTCCAACACCAAACATTTTATACTAAACAAAAACTCTCCAAGAGATATAACAATGAAACAAGAGAGTACTAACATAACTCTACTAGAACTAACAACTCTGAATAAGATATGCATTAAAAATAGAAGCTAAAATAATTTGCAGCAACTAGAAGAAAAACTAAGAATACGAGCATGGAAGAAAACGAGTATTCATATGAAAAAGTGGAGCGTGTATCTCTCCCACACAAAGAATGCTGGGTTTCAAACATATTTATTGCAGCAAGGAAAAAAACAAAACAAAAAAACAAACAGACGCTCCAAGTAAAATGCATTTGATGTGGCCTTGCACTCTTCTTTATCACAGTATACCATCCTCTTCTCTTGACCCTTGAAAACTTTCTTCACACCACACTCAAAGTAATTTGCAATAGAGGTTTAGTGCACAATAAAAAATTCACGTTTTCTGCATGGAAACAAGCATTATTAATACTTTTAAACATTAGCTATAGCCACTGCTGTTTCGTGGAGTAAAGAAATCCACTCGACATAGTAAAAGAGAGAATGCAAGTAAAAAAGGCAGAATTTGTCAAAACTAGAACAGTCTGTAAAGAAGAATATTTTCGGGGAACTTTCATTGCTAAGATCAAAAACATAATGATAGAAAAAGTTTTGGAATTATCTGAGGAAGAAGCACAAAAATTTGCAAGTCATTTTGATCTTTCTGTGAATTATACGAATTTTTACGGTGGACAACAGAAATTTGTTTCATGCGCAGAAATCTAAAACAACCTCAACTTTCACTAGAGACTTTACTTGGCACAACAAATGCGAGAAAATAAATATATAAAGGACTTTCCACATAATTATACAACACCTTGACTTAAAGAAAATAGTGCAAACAAAGAAAAAATAAAACCATGGGTTATCTCCCAAGAAGTGGTTTTCTTTAACACCTTTTAGATAGGCATAGAAAGAGAGAAGATGCTCACATAAGAAATATGCATTAAGAAAAGGAGAGAATAAAGAAGAAATTATAAAAAAAAATTAAATCTAACCCACTTCCTACGCATAGGAATCTTGTAAAGAAATAAATTAAAGAAGCTCAAACTAGAAATCATGGGAAGGTAGAACAAGAGCAATTTCAAAACTTTCAACAAAGGGAGGTGTTTTAGTAACATGAAAAATTCCTACAACCATATTTTCCTCTCTCATAATAATTTTTGGTAGAATAATGAACAAACTCAACAACATAATTATCACATAAAGCATGTTTGTCATGGTCTAAAAGCACACAATTCATATCAAGCTCAAAAATAGTGGGATCAAAATTTAAAATCAGCTCCTCTTTTTTCCCATTTCTAGCAATATCAAAACGAGATGGTTGATCACTCGTAGATGGTACGGGACACATTACAGGAGTCCTATTTTTAGTAGAATTGTAATTTATAACATCAAGTAACGTATGACCATCATCTATAGCATTATCATAAAAAAAATTCTAAACAAACTTCCTCATTATCATGCATATCAATAGTTTGAATAAATAGAGGATTATCATAGGATTTATCAAAGTAGCATGGATTATCATAAATAACAGTAGCAATATCATTCTCACATGTTTCATTCATAGTAGTATCAAGGTCACAACTATAGCAAGTATCAGTTTCATCAAAAAGGGATATTTCAAAAGAATCAATAGGATAATCACAATTACCAATATAACACTCATCCTCCTTTGGTAAGCATGGAGGGAAATCAAATAAGGTATGATTTAAAGAGTTACTCTCATTGGGAGGTATACATGGGTAGCTACCCCATTCTTCCTCCTCTTGATCATCACTCTCCTCCTCTTTTTCATCCAATGAGCTTCGAGATTCAGCAATTTCTTCTTCCATAGGTTCCTGCAAGGCATTATTCTCTCCCTTTGGGGGAGAGAATCTTTAAGATATTTAATTGTCGGGGGGTTACCCCCGAGTAGGGTAAAGGCAAGTGCTAAGGGCAAGATCAGAAGAGAATGTTTGGCCGAGTAGCCGGCTACCCGGTACTTGCTACCCGGTCGACTGCTACTCGGTCCTACACATAGATGGCCAGAAGGGCGAATCAAGAAAGTTATGTTCCTCCGAGTAGAAGAGTTGGCCCGAGTAGAAATGGCGGGATCCTACTCGGGCCAGAAGTCAAAGGAGCCGTTCTGACACAGGATCCCGCGTATCCCGGGTCCGTACTTTGGCACTATTCACGGCACTGTTCATCTGAGGACGGCGTGCCTGACAGCGACAGTGTGTCAGCAGGGCGTCGCAGGATAGGGGGGACCTACTCTGTGTTCATGGTAGTGATAACAGATCGGTTACTCGGTTTTGCCCAACGACTTTCCGCACCGGACAAACTTAGAAGCCAAAGCTGTCAGCGGGAGCTCGGAACAAGGACGGTGTGCACACTATGTTGACATCTGTTTGTATTTGGCTGTATCCGGCTGGGCACCGAGTATATAAGGTGCCCTGCCCCCTCCTGCGCGAGGGATCCAAGACTTGGTTCAGATTCTTGACCTAGTTCATCACGTAGAGAGAAGAATGGCTACTCGGTAGCAAGAACATTTGTACTGTGGCTACTCAGAGAGACTCGAATATAAAGAGAGAAAGGTAGGAGTAGGGGTTTTACCTCCACACGAGGGCCCTGAACCTAGGTAGATCTTGTTGTTTGCAGTGCTTGTTTCATACTTCACGCGGCTACTCGTCGCGTGATCCCTCCCCGAGCGCCTCCAGCGTCCTTCGTCCCCACAACTTTAGCCATCCTATGGCATCTGCCGTGACACCACCACGACAGTTGGCGCCCACCGTGGGGCCACCAGCGGCGCTGGCTGGAGTTTCCGTTCGGACGGGATCAATTTCCGCTACCGGAGAGCGCGTGGTCTGTGGCCTCGTCCACAGATTCGGCTCCTTCGACTTCGTCACCAACAACGCCGGTGATTTCGGTGGCAGGGCCATGCCGGAGGGCGGCTCGGTGCTTTCTTTCGGTGCGCACCTCGTCTACATCGCCACCGTCATCGACCGCGAGTACCCCGAGCTGGTGCACGTCGCGGAGGATCCCCCCGCCGTCATCGCTGCACGCGGGAGGCCTATGGGCCGCTCTATGGACGTCACGGAGGTGATGGTGGCTGGCCTAGCTGCGGACGCCGGAAAGGGCGCGGCTGCCGCCGCGGTCGTCGTCGAGGATCTCGCTGGCTCGAGTGCTGGCGGGAAGACGCACAAGCCCTACGAGAAGGAGTGCAACCTTCCCCTTTCCACTACTCTGACAATCCCTACGTCAGCTGCGCGGACGGGAATGCCGCCTCCCACTGACCTCGAGCTCCTGACCATGAAGGTGCAGCTCGACCGGCAGCGCCAGGAGCTTCTCGCTGAGCAGGCGGAGTTGGAGAAGATTAGGCTAGAGCTTAGCCTAGATCAGATTGAGTACAACAAGGCTCACGGTTTCACACCGGTTGTTAGGAGAGCTAGCAAAGTAGGTGCTACGCGTCGCAACCTAGGCGCCGAGATGGCAACGGTTGTAGAGGCTCCCAGTCAGTCCGCCACCGCAAACACCTCCACTAGACCCAGATACAGCACACCCGCCAAAACACTTAGAGCTGCTGAGGCCGTAGCTGCCGAGTTGCCGCATCTAGCTGGCGACGCGCGCGTTAGGCAGAAGGAGAGGCTAAACGAGTTGGTGCTAGAGGCTGCTAGGCAGAATGAGGAGTTCCGGAAAGCCAACCCGGGTGCTGGAGCTTCTCAGGTGGTGCACTCGCACGTGGCTAGATCTAACGATCAGGCTTCATCACCGCATCCTAGCCGTGAGAGAAGCCGGAGTGGGCATTCCGGCAAGGATAGGCAGATGCAGGTGTACGACCCGGCTGTCGCCGCGAAACAGCTCGTTGTGCCGCGATAGTCCGGTCAAAACACAACACTGCAGGAGCAGGCTTTCAAGCCCATAAAGCTCAAAGCCAGGCCCGAGATGGAGAGCGCCCAGGCCCTTCTCAGCATCCAGTTGCTCAGCCTACTCGGCAGAGGCAGCAGCCGCGTGCGGTGGCGCCAGCCGCCAACCCGGTGGAGCAGCCTGCAGCTGTGCAGGTGGACAGATATGATGATGGCTATTCGGCCATGGGATTGGCTGGCTATGACATCCTGGATCGTGTGGGCGAGCGCGTGCTGGCGCCTGGAGATGCAAGGCATCAGTTGGACCGGATCAGTCTATCTGCACGGCTCGAGAACACGGGGCCTCCTGGCCCTGAGTGCTTTGGCCCGCGCATCATGAACGAGCCTTCCGTGAAGAACTTCCAGCTCGCAAGGGGCACCAAGAGCTACAATGGTAGCACCAAGCCGGAAGATTGGCTCAATGACTATGTCACCGCGGTTCATATCGCGAACGGCAACCGGAGATGGGCAGTGCGGTACGTTCCGCAGATGCTAGAGGGTCCAGCTCGCACTTGGCTCAACAACTTGCCCAAGAACAGCATCAATTGCTGGCTGGACTTCTCGGAGGCCTTCATCAGCAATTTCACCAGCACTTACAAGAGGCCGAATAGGCCACAACAGCTATCCGTTGCAGGCAGCGGGAAGACGAGACGGACCGCGAGTACCTTACTCGGTGGAGCACATTGCGGAACACCTGTGAAGGTGTGAATGAAGCCCAGGCCATCACTTGGTTTGCGCAGGGTTGCAGACATGGCAGTATGCTGTGGCAAAGGTTGCAGAGGGAGATGCCAAACACTCTGGCGGAGACCATCAAGATTGCGGATCAGTACGCACTCGGTGACCCTACTCAGCCCCTGATGGATTCCTCCGAGCCGAGAAGAAACTTCAACAGCAACAAACGCAACGAGTTCCGCAACAAGCGCAGGGGTGACCGAATAGATACTCGGTACGACCCTGAGGAAGTGAATGCAGTGACTGTCGGAACTGGGGGTAGCCAAAGGCAAAAACCTGCTGGAGCCCAGTATGGGCAGAACCAGAACCAGGGCCAAGGCAACAAGAAGCCATACCGCGCTCCTCAGTCAGGTAGCCCATGCAGTTTCCATACTCAGCACCCCTCGAGGCCTGCTAACCATACTACCCGACAATGCGAGTGGTGGGATCTGATCAGGAATGAAGGCTTGCCTCCTCCTCCTCTGCCAGCTGCAAACGCCAATGTGCAGCCTGCTCGCGCACCCGCAGCTCGGCCTCCAGTGTTTCCGAGAAGAGAAAACGTGAACCAAGTGGCTTTAGGAGCCAACCGTCACTTCAACAATGAGGGCTACCGCAACAACAACAACAATCACAACCGCAGCAACAACAGAGGCAACAACAACTATCAGGGCAACAACAACGGCAACAATGAGGGTGGAGGCCGCAACCGGTACCAAGAACACCACGAGATCTACATGATCTTCACTTCTGAGCCCGTCGACAAGCAATCACAGCACAGGCGTGCCATGGAGGTCAATGCTGTGATCCCTGCTGTTCCTCACTATATGCATTGGTGCAACCAAGAGATCAAGTGGTCCCGAGTAGATCATCCCAAGGTGATGCCCAACCCGGGTAGCTACGCCTTGGTGCTGGATCCAACCTTCCTGGGTCCTGAGAAGAATGTGAGGTTCAGCAAGGTACTGATCGACAACGGCAGCAGCATCAACATTGTGTACAGAGACACACTCGAGAAGCTTGGGATGGCCGAGAACATGCTGTTACCTAGCAAGACCACTTTCCATGGCATCGTGCCGGGAGTCTCGTGCAACCCGATTGGCCGAGTGTGGATAGATGTGCTATTCGGCACCAGGGAGAACTGCCGCACAGAGAGCCTGCAGTTCGAGGTGGTTGATCACCAGAGCCCCTACCATGCCCTACTCGGCAGGCCTGCTCTAAGCAAGTTCATGGCCTCTACCCACACTGCGTATCTGAAGATGAAGATCCCTGGTCCCAATGGCGTTATTACCATCTCTGGTGATTACAAGAAGTCCATGGAGTGTGGCTCTGCTGGCTCTCAGTTGGCGGAGTCCATGGTGATTGCTGCCGAGAAGAAAAAGATGTACGAGGTGGTGGCTATGGCGCAATCCGCGCAAGCTGGTGCGCAGGGCGTGCCGAGTACCCAGCACGGGACCGCGTTCCAGGCATATCAAGAGACAAAGAAGGTCCAGGTCGACCCTGAGTTCCCCGACCGTGTAGCCATCATTGGCTCCGGGTTGGCGGAGAAATAGGAAAGCGAGCTCATCCACTTCCTCCGTGAGAATCGGGACGTGTTCGCCTGGTCCAATGAAGATTTACCAGGAGTCCCGAGGGAGTTGGTTGAGCACTCTTTACATGTGCGTCCTGACGCCAAACCAGTGAAGCAGGCTATGCGCCGTTTCGGAGATGAGAGAAGGAAGGCCATTGGTGACCAGATCACCAAGCTGCTGATAAGCAATTTCATCATGGAGGTGCTGCATCCGGATTGGCTAGCCAACCCGGTCATGGTCGAGAAGAAGAAGGAAGACCCCAAGGCTGCTACTGCATGGTGCATGTGTGTCGACTACACCGACTTGAACAAAGCATGCCCCAAGGATCCTTTTCCGCTACCTCGCATCAATCAGGTGATCGATTCTACTGCTGGTTGTGAACTGATGTCTTTCATAGATGCCTACTCTGGTTTTCACCAGATAGCTCTCAATCCTGCTGATCAAATAAAGACTGCCTTCATTACCCCGTACGGGGCTTATTGCTATCGTGTCATGTGTTTCGGGTTGCGAAATACGGGTGCCACTTATCAGCGGTGCATGCAAAAATGCTTGCACAACCAGCTCGGTAAGAATGTGCAAGTGTACGTAGATGACATTGTCATCAAAACGAATAAAACACAAACTCTGCTTGCCGATCTTGAGGAAACCTTCACTAACTTGCGCAAGTATAAAATGAAGCTGAACCCGAGTAAATGCACCTTTGGCGTCCCGGCTGGCAAGCTACTCGGCTTCCTGGTGTCTAGTCGGGGCATTGAAGCCAATCCTTCAAAGATAAAAGCTATCGAGAGCATGTCTTTGCCGAGATCCCTGAAGGATGTGCAGAAGTTCACTGGTTGTTTGGCATCTCTGAGTCGTTTCCTGGGCCGAATGGGCGAGAAGGCCTTGCCTCTGTACCAGTTGATGAAGAAAAGTGACAAGTTCGTCTGGACTCCGCAAGCGGACGTGGCATTCAAAGAGCTGAAGGCAATGCTGGGTAGCGCTCCCATCTTGGCTAGTCCGCTACCCAAGGAGCCAATGCTGCTGTACATTGCTGCTACCAACCGAGTGGTCAGTGTGGTGATTGTGGTGGAACGAGAAGAAGAAGGCAAAAGTGTGCAGCGCCCAGTATACTACCTCTGTGAAGTGCTGTCCAGCTCCAAGCAGAACTACCCGCATTACCAGAAGATGACCTACGGCGTGTACCTGGGCGCCAAGAAGCTGAAGCATTATTTCCAAGAGCATCCTATCACTGTTGTGAGCTCTGCTCCCATCTCGGATATCATGGGCAACAAGGAGGCGAGTGGCAGAGTAGCCAAGTGGGCGATCGAGCTGGCCGCGTATGCTCCCGCGTATGCGAGAAGAGAAGCCATCAAATCTCAAATCCTGGCAGAATTTCTGGTGGACTGGGCGGAGGTGCAGTATGAACCTCCTGCTCCAGTTTCCAATTACTGGAAAATGCACTTTGATGGCTCGAAGGTGAAGGAAGGCCTCGGTGCTGGCGTAGTGCTTACGTCACCCAAGCGAGATCAACTCAAGTACGTGCTGCAGATCCATTTCAAGGCGTCCAACAATGTTGCAGAGTACGAGGCCGTAGTGCACGGCTTGCGAGTAGCCAAGGAGGTTGGCGTGCAGCGCATTATATGCTATGGCGATTCAGATCTGGTGGTGCAGCAAGTCTCTGGCACTTGGGATGCTCTGGATGCCAACATGGCATCATACCGCTTCCTGGTACAGTCTATGACTGGATTCTTCGAAGGCTGCGAGTTCCAGCATATTCACCGAGCAGAGAATGAAGCAGCAGACGAGCTATCCAAGTTGGGGTCTTCTCGGCAATCTATCCCGGCGGGAATTGCCTTGGAGCATTTGAGGAAGCCGTCCATCAAACCATCCCCCAACTCAGAGTCTATATTTGTTCCTTCTCTGCCAAGTGAAGAATCCGTTCCCATGGAGATTGACTGGGAGAATGCAACGGAGAACCCGGGGACTGCCGCTCTCTACTCGGGGACTGCCACTCCCTACCCGGGGACTGTCACTCCTTACCCGGGGACTGCCACTCCATACTCGGGGACTGCCACTCCCTACTCGGGGACTGTCACTCCTTACTCGGGGACTGCTGTCCTCAGCCCGGGGACTGTCGCGTTCATTGAGGAGGTTCTTGCCAATCGTTCAGGGCTTCAGAGAAGTGCTCCCAACCCTAAAGAGCAGCCAGAGGTGCCTATCCCGATGGAAGTGGACGAACCAGTGTTTTCTACACGAGAGACACCGAGTTGGGCCATGCCCATATTATCCTTTCTAAAGGACGGCACTCTGCCAGAAGATGAGGTGATCGCAAGGCAGATTCAGAGAAGATCCAAGGTCTACACCATATTCAGAGATGTGCTGCACAAGAGAAGTGCCAGCGGTGTGCTGCAACGTTGTGTGGATCCAGAAGAAGGAGAAGAAATTCTGGTGGAGATACACCAAGGAGAATGCGGGCACCACGCCTCTTCTCGGGCATTGGTCAAGAAGGCTTTTCGGCATGGCTTCTACTGGCTCACAGCTCTGCAGCAAGGTGAAGACATCGTGAGGAAGTGCAACGGCTGCCAGATGTTCGTGAGTAAGATCCACATGCCTGCTTCCGAGTTGAAAACCATTCCCATTACTTGGCCATTTGCTGTTTGGTGCTTGGATATGGTCGGCCCCTTCAAGCCGGCTAGAGGCAACATGACTCACATCTTGGTCATGGTGGACAAATTCACCAAGTGGATAGAAGTGAAGCCTATTCGGAAGTGTGATGGAGCCACAGCTGTGCGATTCCTGAAAGATGTGATTCTGAGATACGGCTACCCACACAGCATCATCACAGATAACGGTACAAATTTTGCTGAAGGAGCAATGGTGCGGTTCTGCAGAGATAAGCACATCCGACTAGATGTCGCATCCGTTGCGCATCCCGCCTCCAATGGGCAAGTGGAAAGAGCAAACGACATGGTGCTAGCAGGCATAAAGCCAAGGCTGATTGAGCCGTTGCTGAAAACACCTGGGTGTTGGCTAGACGAGTTGCCAGCGGTGTTGTGGAGTCTAAGGACTACCCCTAACCGGTCAACCGGCTACACGCCATTCTTCTTGGTATACGGGGCTAAGGCCGTGTTGCCAATAGACCTAGAGCATGACTCCCCCCGAGCAACCCTCTACACTGAGGTGGAGGCGAGAGAAGCTCGAGAAGATGACGTTGACCTGCTCGAAGAAGCAAGAGAGCTTACTCTGTCACGTTCAGCTATCTACCAGCAAAACCTGCGGCGTTATCATAGCCGAAAGGTGAACCCAAGGGTTTTCCGAGAAGGAGACATGGTCCTTAGGCTTGTGCAACGCACAGCCGGGATGCACAAGTTGTCTTCTCCATGGGAAGGGCCTTTCATTGTGAGCAAAGCGCTGCACAATGATGCCTATTATCTCGTGGACGTGCGTCCATCACAGGAGAACATGGCAGATAAAGCTGGAGAGGAATCTAAGCGCCCCTAGAATGTAGCCCTACTTCATCGCTTTCATTCGTGAGCAAAGATGTGTATGTATTCTCTTATCCGAGTTAAAATTCTACTCTGCAATCTGAAATTGAGCTCGGGGACTACCCTCGTCCAAAATTACTCTGTGTGTTTCTACCCGGCTTCACTTTTGTCCACTCGGTTGCTCTGCTTAAAATTTCATGAGTACATTTAGTATTGTGTTTAAACCTACATGCCAACTCTTCGACTCTGCTGCTGTCCGAAACCCGGCTTCATGGCAAGCAAGAGAACAAGCAAAAGGTCAATGAGCACAAGAAAAATTACTAAGGAAAGAAAAAGTGCAGGAACCGAGTAGGGAGTCTTTTACTATTGTTTTTTGTTAACTCCTTTTCGGCTAAGTGGTGGGCTGCGTTACTATGAGTGTTTCTAAGTGGCTAAGTATTTGCAACTCCAACTTTGAATTCTTGTGACTCGAATACCAAAAAAGCAACGAGTTGCGGGTAAGAGCTGAGATAAAAAGGAAGAGCGAATAAGAAATGCAACTCGGGGACTTGCATGATAATGCAACCCGGCATCGAGCCAAGGCTGCTCAAATTGACTAAGTTAAAAATATCGAACGTGAATAAAACTGAGTAGCAAGCGACAAACATAATTGTTTCGATACATCTGCACCCGGCATCCCGGGGATCTGATAAAAGTTTTAAGGACAAAGTTGCAGGAGGTAGTCAGGTGGAAGTAGCAGCATCCTCGATGTTGGCCTTGGCGACATCAGCTTCGGTGTTGGTCCTGGCGGCATCAGTTTCGGAGGTGGCCTTGGCAGTGTCACCTTCCGAGTTGGTGGCGTCAGTCTTCGCCGCATCAGCTTCTGGGTTGGTGGCAGCCTGATCAGAGGTGGCCGTGGCCACCGAGATGAGGTCCGTCACCGAGGTGGAGGCAGCAGTTTGGGTGCGGAGTAGCGCCGTGTCGTCGAGGGCAGCACCTGATGAAGTGCCGAATTCGAGCGCCGCGGTGTCGATAGTCATCTTCTCGCTCTCGGCCTCATCTTCGCTATCCGCGACGACCACGGCCTTCCCCTTCCCGGTCTTCTCGTTAGCACTGTTGAAGCAGCTCAGGCCTTCGGACTCAGTGGCTTCCTCGTCGTCATCTTCATCCTCGTCGTCACCCTCGCCCTCCACATCCGTGTCGGGCTCGGTGACGCCTTCGATGTAGCCCGCGGTATCCACGTAGGATGCGATCTCGTACGCAACCAACTGGCGGCGAGCCACGCAGTCGGTATCCTTCTCCCACCTCGAATCCTGGCGCATCTCGAGGATGAGGTTGAGATCAAGATTGTCGTACCAGCTGCAGACGAAGAGGAGCAGCATATCAGCGCCTGCCCGAGCTCCGGATGCTCGCCACTTCTTCAGCTCGTCCTTAATGCCATTCAGCTTCTCGGCAAGTCCGCGGATGGTTGCTGGCGCAGAGTCTCGAGGCCAGAACAGGTCATGGAGTTTGAAGGCAGTGCGCACCAGATCGGCGCCCACGCCCCTTAGACGCTGGAGCTGCCCCTGCATGTTTGTGAAGCAGTCTTCAATCGAAGCTTTAGTATCCATGGGCTGGCCCTTCTCGGTGCGAGCTGCTTGGGCCTTTGAAAGAGCAGGTTTGCAGGCCGAGCAAAGGTCGGGGAAGATTTCTGAAAAAGCTATCAAAAAGATTAGAAACAGAGACAGAGAAGAGAAGCGAATCAGGCAGCAGAGAAGCAAAAGGAACAGCGAAGCGCAGGGAAGCGGGTACTTACTGTTCAGCTCACAAAGTAGCGACTGCAGCGTCTTCTCCCATGACTCCTCGTCGGCAACGTGCCTTTCTTCCACCCTCCGGAACTGGGCCAGCTGGAGCATGAGATCCGAGTTGCTCTTCCTCAGCGTATCGCACTCCAGCTCAAGAGCCCTTTTCTCGGTCTTGGCAGCTGCTTCAAGCTTCTTCTTCTCGGCTGCTATCTTGTTCTTCTCGGCAGCTATGTCAACGGCTTTTTGGAGAGCGGTTCGCAGCTGGAGTTGGAGAGGTTCCAACTCGGTGGTGTATTCTTTCTTCAGCTCTACAGCCTGGCTCGCCAATTGCTGCTGCACCTCGGCGGGTTTGAGGCAGTCGAGATGCTCCTCGACAAATTTCTTATGGTCTTCTGTGAAGAGCAAAACACGGTCAGCAGAGTAGCAAAGATGGGAGGAAGGAAAACAAGCTGAGAAAAACACCAACTCACCTTCCAGCCTTTTGGTCGTAGTTTGACTGCTCTCAATAAAAGCGCGGCAGTTCGCATGCTCCTCTGCCAAGTTCTTAAACTTGCCTGCAGAAAGGAATCGATTAGAGCAGAAAGAAAAAGCGGGCGTAAACACAAAACGCAGGAACCGCGTAGCTAAAAGCTTACTTTCGATCTCGGAAATCTGGAAGGTGCGATCCATGACCTCCTTTTCCGTCGCTTCATCAGTCTTGCGTTCCATTTCGAGGGCCTCAAGGCGCCTTCTAGCGATGCTGTGGTTCCAGAGCAGTCGCCGGTACAAGTTTGTTCTCTTCAAGAGGCTATTCTGAGAAGCAGAAAGAAAACGAATCAGACACAAATCGCGAAGATTCAACCCGAGAAGACGGCAACTCGGTTGAGTATCCGTCTACTCGGCCAGAATCTCGGGGACTGGGTGATGGATAAGAAGAAGGAGAAGAGTAGAAGAGAATAAAAATGCAACTCGAATTGGGTGAGCGAAACTTACTGCATAAGTTTGTTCGATATCCTCTGCGGCCTTGCGGTGGACGAACAGCTTGGCGGCAAGCGTGCTGGTCTTGGACGAGATGGTCATGGGATTGTAGCCCATGTCCGCCTTGTTCCAGTCAATGCGCATATGGTCCAAATCGCCCAGAGCCAAGCCGTGCCAGGTTTTGTTGCCAAGGATGTCGCTGTTCCATTCGGCGTCGATGAAGCCTACCCGGTCAATCATCTCCTCGAGCCCCCTGGACGTCACCTCGGCCTCCTGGACCTCGCGCGAGAAGATTGAGAGGGATCTGTCCTTATTCCTGGCTGGCGCCTTGGAGTCCACAGCCGTGGCTTGTTTGCCTTTCCTGATAGCAAGTTTCTTCTCGGCCGCGGTTAGCGGGATGCTGTGGTGTTTGCTCATTTTCACCAAGTAAGGCGGGTAGGTAGGCGGATCTGGCAAACTTGGTCCTGCGGCTGCGTCAACGGCTGCGCCGGAATCGCCAATGGTGAGCTGCCCGGCCTTGGCGACAGTTCTTGCAATTGGTTGGGGTGGCGGCATCGCGGCAGAGCCCTGCGCAGCACCACGAGGAGGATTCTTGCGGACGTTGGCGTCAGGCTGGGCAGATTGCTTCTCAGAGGCCTTCTTCTCGACGGCCTTCTTCTCGACGGTCTTCTTCTCGGTGTCTTTATTCTCGGGGGCCTTCTTCTCCACAGCCTCCTTCTTGGCTGGAGGGCTCGCTGTAATCTTGGTCTTCTTCACCGGCGGGGAGCTCGGTGCGGTGGATGAAGTGTCCTGCTGGGTAGGCGGCACCAAGGGCTCGCTACCCGGCGCAGCATCCGGCTGCGCGTGGCTCTGCAGGTCCTGCTCCATCTCGTTAACTATCTCAACCCGCTGCTCGGCAGCGGGACCTTGCTGTGATTCTTCTTGTCTCTCTACACGCGGCTGGGCCGCGGGGTCAGTTTGGTCAGCAGCCCCTGTTGCTGGATGCTCTTGGTTCTCCTCCTGCCGCTCAAGGGCGGCCTGGTCGTGCTGCTCGGGGTCTTGTTCTGAGTTCTCCCCGGCTGTGGCAGCTGGGGGAGAAAGTGGTCTCTCGTCATAAGCAGTGTCCTGCGCTTCTCGTTCTGCGCGGGACTGCTGCTCCTGCTCGGCGTCGTGGGCATCGGTATCCATGTGCTGGACGTCGTCCTCGTTTTCCCCTTTCACAGGAGAGGGCGCACGCGCCCTGTCCCGCGCCGCGATCTCATCCTCGTCAGAAAGCTCGATTCGCGCATCTACATCGATGGCGGATCTCTTCTTGGACTTGGACTTGATGGGTGCGGCAGCAGCATTAGCGTCCAAGGGGGCGCTGAAGAGAAGAAGGAAGTTTATAAGAAGAGCGTGAGAGACCAAAGAAATCAAGAAGTAGTAACAGAGCAAGGAATTCAGAAAAAGCAGCAGCAGAGATGCGCAACTTAAAAGAGAGTCACATACCCTGCACGGGAAGGGGGTAGCCGTCTCCCCCGCTTGACTTTCTTCACAGCTTGCTTGGGCTTCTTGCTGGGGGGCTCTTGAGCACCGCTACCCGCCCTCTTGCGAGTAGCGGGAGCAGCAACCGCGAGCGGATCGGTGTCAAGGGCCTCCTCATCCTCGTCCTCGCCCTCCTCTTCAGCACCAGTGTCAACGTCGGCATCTTCTGTAAAGTTGAGAAGAAGAAAACAGTTAAGAAACAGGAGGAAGTTGGGTTGCGCTACTCGCAACCATGAAGGTGAGCTCAATCACCTTCGTCGTCGTCCTCGGACCAGTCCCGAACAGACGCGTCCACATGATGCTTCTCCGTCTGAACGGCATGAGAGATATTGAGCTTGTCCGCGGCGTCGTAGGAGACCTCATCATCCTCCTTTCGGTCTTCTTCCCAATTAGCCTCGAAGAGCTCCTGGCTTTCAGCGATCTGGCGAGCAAGGACCTGGAAAATAGGCAAGCACCACAAATCAGTCGAGTAGCATAACGGCATCATACGCAGCAGGGCGTGCAGACATAAAGCACACAAAGCCTAAACAAAACTGCTAAGTGTGCTACTCGGCAGGGCGTGCAAACACAAAGCACATGAAGCCTAGGCAAAACTGCTGAGCGTGCTACTCGGCAGGGCGTGCAAACACAAAGCACATGAAGCCTAGGCAAAACTGCTAAGTGTACTACTCGGCAGGGGCGTGCAAACACAAAGCGCATGAGGCTTAAGCAAAACTGCAAAGTGCCCTACTCGGCGCAGAGTGCGGATACTAGGCACAGCAAGCTAAGAAGGCTATCTACTCAGAATTTGTATACAGGAAACAGGGTAAGGAGTACTAACCCGCTTGATTGGTTTTGTGCGGCTGAACGGCACGAAGCCGTACTGCCAGTTGTCCTTGAGGCCGGTGGTCATGATAGAGCGCACCCAGACGGCAACGTCCGCGTTGCTAAGCCCGAACGTGGTCGTCCGAGTGCAATCTCGGTTGCCGCCCATGTAGCACATGAGGTGCGCGCGGCGTTGCAGCGGGAGCATCCGCTTGGAGATCCAGCAGGCGATGGGGTCATCGTCCTTGAGCCCCTTCTCTTTCAGCTTGGCGAGGCGCTCGTCCATCTGCTTGAGGTCGGTGTCGAGGGGCGGCTTGGTCCTCCAGTTCTGCCCGGTGGGAGCGGTGTTGGTCCACCGGGGCAGATTGATCTGATCCACCACGGCAGCTCCCTTCTCGACGGGGATGTTCTTCGCGTAAAGGAAGGTTCTGTGCCACTTGCGGACAGAGTCCAAACCTTTGATCTGCGGGTGGTTGGTCCCGCCGCGCTGCACCATCATGGCGCTGCCGGTCTCCGTCACCCCGCGGCTGCTCTCCGCGCCATCTTTCCTGGCCTTGCTTTGCTTCCTAAAGAAGAAGTATCGGGACCAGGTCGTCGAAGTGGGCCGTACGCCCAAGAATGCCTCGCATACCACGGCGTGGTATGAGAGCTTGACGATGGCGTTTGGCGGGAGGTGGTGCGGCTGAAGACCATAGTGATTAAGAAAGGCGCGGAAGAAATCGGAAACTGGGAGCCCGAATCCTCGCGCGAAGTGCGCGAGGAAGACGACATGCTCGCCCTCCTGCGGAGTAGGGACGAGCTCGCTGCCAGGATGTCGGCAGCGAACACCGGGAGGAACTCGCCGGGTGTTCACCAGCCATTGGCATTCCTCCGCAGTAACCTCAGATCCGGCCCAGCCGGCGCGGGCATCGTCATCATGAGCCATCGACTTGGAGAGAAGATTTGATGAGGAATCGAAGGAGTTGGGTGGAGAAACTCGCGGCGGCGCGATGAGATGCGCGGCGGCGAGGTGCTCTACGACGGCGGAGAAACGAGGAGGCGAGGGGAAAGTGAGAGCAGAAGAGGAAGAAGGAGTTACCGAGGGGGTATTTATACCGCCCCTCGGGTTGCCGTTATGAGTTGAGGTAGTGGGATCGATCGTGGCCAAGATCGTGCGGCATGGGGAGTGTGGGCCGGTTAGAAACGCACACAGCGCGGAACGCGCGCGTAACGGCCGCATTTGATCCCACGACGCGATCGTGGGCAATTACTGTGTTTGATGAGACATAACGGGCTAGTGGGCCCAGGCCGTAAAAACTGGGCGCGTGGCCTGTCAGACCCCGGGCACCGAGGCGTCGGAGTCGTGGCTGTGTGACACGTGCCCAGTTGCAGTGCGAAAAGCCGGATTGTGCTCTGCCATGCAGATACTCTAATTGGAAGTTTCACCAAGTCATCCTACTCGGCTACAGAGAAGAGAAGTGGTTCTATTCGGAAGAGAAGAAACTCAAGACAATATCAAGGGCTACTCGGAGGTTTTGCTCGGCATCCTAAGGTTCAAAGGCCATACTGTCAAGGTTAGTTTTAAGCTGGCAGAGCCCAGTGAACAAGTTCGCAGGACTCTACCAGCTTCGGGGACTGCTGTCGGGGGGTTACCCCCGAGTAGGATAAAGGCAAGTGCTAAGGGAAAGATCAGAAGAGAATGTTTGGCCGAGTAGCCGGCTACCCGGTACTTGCTACCCGATCGACTGCTACTCGGTCCTACACATAGATGGCCAGAAGGGCGAATCAAGAAAGTTATGTTCCTCCGAGTAGAAGAGTTGGCCCGAGTAGAAATGGCGGGATCCTACTCGGGCCAGAAGTCAAAGGAGCCGTTCTGACACAGGATCCCGCGTATCCCGGGTCTGTACTTTGGCACTGTTCACGGCACTGTTCATCTGAGGACGGCGTGCCTGACAGCGACAGTGTGTCAGCAGGGCGTCGCAGGATAGGGGGGACCTACTCTGTGTTCATGGCAGTGATAACAGATCGGTTACTTGGTTTTGCCCAACGACTTTCCGCACCGGACATACTTAGAAGCCAAAGCTGTCAGCGGGAGCTCGGAAGAAGGACGGTGTGCACACTATGTCGACATCTGTTTGTATTTGGCTGTATCTGGCTGGGCACCGAGTATATAAGGTGCCCTCCCCCTCCCGCGCGAGGGATCCAAGACTTGGTTCAGATTCTTGACCTAGTTCATCACGTAGAGAGAAGAGTGGCTACTCGGTAGCAAGAACATTTGTACTGTGGCTACTCGGAGAGACTCGAATATAAAGATAGAAAGGCATGAGTAGGGGTTTTACCTCCACACGAGGGCCCTGAACCTGGGTAGATCTTGTTGTTTGCAGTGCTTGTTTCATACTTCACGCGGCTACTCGTCGCGTGATCCCTCCCCGAGCGCCTCCAGCGTCCTTCGTCCCCACAACTTTAGCCATCCTATGGCATCTGCCGTGACACCACCACGACATTAATTATGTAGTAATTACAATCCCTGTAATTATTAAAGAAATATTCAAGTATAGCATAAATCTCGTATTTATAAGGTGCATAATCAATACTTTCAAGCAAATAGGCAATTTCGAATGCACCCTTCCAAGCAATAAATTTCTCAATTTGTTCCGCATTACAAAAGTCATAATTTCCCCTAACATAAGAAGATATGGTAACATTATCATTATACTCACATTGAAAAGGAGGTGCTAATACCTCCTACAACATCAAGATTTATCAAAGCAATAAGTAACATTATAAGTAGAGCACAAGTTTTTAGCATAGTTATGCAATTTATAATTTTCTCGCATAAGTGCATCCCTTTCCGTGACAAGCGGTGTTCCTTATAATATTTTTTTGTTCAGCCGTAAACACACCTTGCCAATAAGATCTAGTTTCAAAGACATCAAACATTGCTAGAAAGCATGATAAAGCAAGTAAAAAAGCAAAACAATAACAAAGTAAAGAGATTGGAGGTGAGAGACTCCCCTTGCAGAAAATCCTCTTCCTCCCCGGCAACGGCGCCAGAAAATAATTTGATGCACGTGTAACGCACGTTCGTTGGGAGACCCCAAGAGGAAGGTATGAAGAGCACAGTAGCAAGTTTCTCTCAGAAAGTAACCAAGGTTGAATCGACTAGTAGGAGAAAGAAATCACTTCCAAAGGTTGATGCAGCTGATGTGGCAGGGCGCACTACTGGTTCAGAAGCAACGTGGAATCTACACAACACAATCAAATCACTTTTTCCCAACGAAGCAGTGAGGTTGTCAATCTCACCGGTTTTGTTACTAGGCATTGCATGTTTGGAATTGAGGTGGAGAGATCCCAACACATGGAAGAGAGAGGGAGAGAGATTAGAGTTAGGTCTAATCGAGAGAGATAGTCATCATCTCCCAATTAGAAAAACCCCCCAAACCAATTAGAGGGCCTCTAATCATAAGCTCTAATTCAATTAGAGATGTTCTAATTAGACCCTCTAGTCCAATTATAGAGGTTCTGATTAGAGGGTCTCTAATTAGATCTCTAATACCGAGAGAGAGAAAATTGCCCGAACGCCAATTGTCTGTCTATAAAGAGAGAGGGGGTGGGGATTATATAGTAAGACAAGGGAGGGCACCTACCTTGGGGGGAGGCTGGTTTCCCTCCGTTCCCTTTGGCCGCACAAATATCCCTAGGAGATTTTGGATTTGACTCCTAGATGGAGTTCAATACGCCTCCTCTTTTTCCCTTTCTTTTTATTTTTTCCACTTCCCAGGGAAAGCTAGCGCATATTGTGAGACCATGGGTCCGACCTGGCAGCCCCTAAAATTAGGGTTTGCCCACATAAGGAAATTTGCACCCCTCCGGCATTGCTTCCCTATATGGAAAGTCCTCCCGAACTCTTCCCGGACCACCTGACCCCTATGGATAAAATCACCGACCTTATCTAACAATGTCAGAAACATATTTCCGACATCCCGGGATATCTCATATACTCTGTTATATCTCATATAGCATTCTGCCCACACCGGCATTATTTATCTCTTATGGTAACTTTCCTGAAATGACTCCGATTGACACCGGACTTGTTTTTGCGATATCATAATGACATCTACCATTACCTATTGATGTTAGGAAAATATTTCCAAGATTCCGAGACATCCCATGTCCTTCGTAATCTATCTTGAATATTAATCCTATCACGTTGGAATTACCCGAATGATACCCTACTCTCCTCGGGACCAACCAATGCAAACAACAGACTTTGACGCCTTAAGTGTGTGAGCCCTACAGGTTCGATAACTAGTATAAATAATTAGAAAACATATTTACAAATCAATAATGAACATCGGGAGTGTGGACGTCCATATTGATTCCTGGAAGTTATAAGAAAGAAAATTGTTGAACTTATTGGTTGTTAAGTAAGTTCCTATTACTTCGCGATACTGATACGCCATAAACGTATCCATAATTTCTAATATTCCATGTTGTTTTCATACTATATGCTACATGTTTCCTTTACACTTTATCCTATTTTTATCGATTTTCTAGGACTAACCTCTTGACAAGATGCCTAGAGCCAGTTCCTGTTTTGTGTTGTTTTTAGTTTTAGAAAAGTTGTTCTGGAAATATTCTCACAATTGGATGATTCAAAGCCCGGAAGTCTTAGAAATCTGTGGCGCACATAGAGTCCGGAGGGGGGCCACTGGGGCCCCACACCATAGGGAGACACCCCCTCTGGCTACGCCTCGGGGTTGTGTGGGCCCCTTGGCTTCCCACCGATGTTTCCCTCTCGCCTATTTATACCTCTCGGGAGGTTAACCTAAGGACCCGAGCCTTTTCAACCAAAAACGTCCGCAACCGCCGTCATCGTCAACCCTAGTTCGGAAGGGTTTTGGAGCTCTCCCAGGCACCCTACCGGGAGGGGGAATCATAGCCGGAGGGCTCTACATCACCATGCCTGCCTCCGGAGTGAGACGTGAGTAGTTCATCCTTGGACTACGGGTCCATAGAAGTAGCTAGATGGTTATTCTCTCCTTTTTATGCCTCATGTTTAGATCTTGTGAGCTGCCTAACATGATCAAGATCATCTTATTGTAATGCTACATGTTGTGTTTCTTGGGATCTAATGAATATTCAATGCTATGTCCAATGATTATCATTCTATCATGTTCTTTCATGTGTATGTTATTTATGATCTTGCATGCTCTCCGTTGCTAGTAGATGCTCTGGCCAATTAGATGCTTGTAACTTCAAGAGGGAGTATTTATGCTCGATAGTGGGTTCATGCCTCCCTTTCACTCACGCTCGAGTGACAAAAACATAAACGGGTGGGGATGTGTTGTTGCCATTAGGGAGAAAACAACGATGTTTACATTGTTTACATTACACACTTTGCTTACCCCAATTATCTGTTGCTTGCAACTTAATACCCAAGGTTTGCTAGGATGACATTCTGAGGGTGGATTATTAGTCATAGATGCAGTTGGATAACGGTTTATGTATCTTGTTGTAATGCCTGCATGAATCACATAGTAATCATCATGTCATGTATATGCACTACGGTGTAGCCTTTATATCTGTCAATTGCCCAGCTGTAATTTGTTTACCCAACATGCTATCTATCTATTTTGGAGAGACACCGCTAGTGAATTGTGGACCCCGGTCCATTTCCTTTACACTGATAATACAACCACTGCGGCCACTGTTTTCATACTGTTCCTACTGTTTTACTACTGCCATTAAAGTTCTCTTTTCATCTACAACTTACCCTTCAGTGGTATTAGAGCCGGATCTATGTGTAGATGATTTGTACGGGTATAACACCTAGATGTATGTGGGCGTTGATGATCATGTTATTGCCTCCTTGAGTATTTTATGATCTTAGTGGCATAGTAGGATGAAGCTGCCCTAGACAAACTTTACGTGTACTTTGTATGCGAGACCTGTCTCACTTGTGGCTGAGGGGGCGTCTATTTCTCATACTATAGTTAAGATCTAATCTATGAAGGGTTGTTAAAAATATGTTTATCAACGTTGTGGTTCATATTTGTAGGTATGAACGGTTCTATCCTCGAAATACCTAAGCCACGTAAAATATGCAAAAATAAATTAGAGACGTCTAACTTGTTTTTGCAGGGCATGTCATGTGATATGGTCAATGTTACAAATTTGATGTATGAGATGATTTCTTTTGTAAATTATTGACATACCGGCAGTAGCCATATGGTTGTCTTATTATTTATGGCATGCGTGTTGTATATCATATCCATGTGACATGTCGTAATTTTGATGGAGAATCAAGATGGAGGTGCCATGGACCTTGGTGTCACTCCGATGGAATGATGGAGATCATACCATGATGCACAAGATGGAGATCAAGTACAAGAAGGACCATATCATATCACATTATCCATGCATGTGATGTTAATCCTTTTTATGCATCTTATTTTGCTTAGATCGTGACGGTAGCCTTATAAGATGATCCCCTCACTTAATATCAATATAATAATGTGTTCTTCCTTAGTATGCACCGTTAATAAAGTTCGTCGTTTCGAGACACCATGTGATGATCGGGTGTGACAGACTCAACGTTCGTATACAACGGGTGTTGACGAGCCTAGCATGTACAGACATGGCCTCGGAACACACGAAATACTACAGTTCTACTTGGCGAGCCTAGAATGTACAGACATGGCCTCGGAACACGTAACCTAAAGGTAAAGCATGAGTCATATGGACGATATGATGAACATGTCGATGTTCGCCTTTGCAGCTACATCATCTCACCTGATGATCGGTTTTGGTGTAGTGAATTTGGTTTGTGTAATTACTAAAATGACTAGATGGATGTTGTTTTTGAGTGTGAATTCACGTAGTAATTTTTAATTAACTTGAATTTATTTTATCATGAACAACTAATCAAAGTGAATTTGCATAAATTGTAGTATTCGTTGGCATCCACAAACTACCTTACACTTAGATTGTTAATTGAGATATAACTGTTATGATCTGGTAAAACCATTTAAGATTGGTACCGTATTAGTGAAATTTAAAATAAAGTCCTATTGTAGATTTTCGGTATAACCTACCTACCTCCATATGATTAATGATTGATTGATCTAGAGAGCAAATAATTTCTACTTAGAATCCAGTGTCATGCTTGCTTCCATAATACTTTATCTTCAAAAGAATGTTTTGTTGATCAAGGTGATTTAGGAACTTAAAAGAATTGTTTTCAGAAACAATCAAGTGAAAGATATATTGATATCTAGAAACTTATCTGTAGCAACATAACTGAGTATAATTTAGCGTGACAATGTATGCTTATATTATTTGAATATATACAATGATTGAAGATGCTAGGCGTTTGAATCTTCCAAGAAGCTGGGCACTAATATTATCCTCTAAATTCCTTCCTTCGAGCTATAGTAGCTTCATCACAAAATTGTTATGATGGCATGGATTAAAAGTATGGGTAAAATTGTTTACCTTACTTGAGTATTGCTAAGAGTGGAATCTGGAAGAATGCTATTAATATGACGATATTAGTAGAACAATCAAACTCAAAGTATGACTCAATGGGTGATAGTATATGACTAACACGCCAAGGAAAATGTGCTAGTACGACTAGCATTGTTTGATGTTGAATGATTCTTCTGTAAAGAAAAGGGAATATTGAAAATAGAATTACAAAAAGGTATATGGCAGCAAAGAAGATAACTGGAAAGGTCCAGCTCAGGAGTATATGCTTGATATACAAGTTATGGATGTTTTACTAGTTAACAAAGTATTTTTGGATATTTTGATACCAGATTGGTTGGTATGAGTTGTCATACAAAGCAACGCAATGCAAGAAAAACAAGGGCCTAAAAGGAACTAGTAGTAGATGTGGGATCGATCATGACAAGAACATAAATAAAGTGTTATTGTGTTCACTGTCGTATCAAACCAAATATTCAAGTTTTATGTTAAGAACTTAATAAGTTGTTATTTTGTTCCGGTCTTTTGTGAGAACAAATAAGATTGTTCAAAACTATGACCATATTCCATAATTGGTGGATGAGTTAATATAATTAGTGTTGGTAAAGTAAACATCTAGAAGACTAAATGCTAAACGTTGCAAGACGTAAAAGAATTTCACTTAAATTGTGACACCACCATTTTAGTTCATATCAGACAGGAAAACATGAAGGAACTCCATGTTGATGGACTTTAGGAGTCATTTTGTTTTGAATAAATTGACGCTTGTGAGGCCTCTTCCAAAAGATGACTAAAATTCCGTTCATAGGCCGAAGTAGAATGAACGACTAATTTAGTGGAGATTATACATATTGATGTATATAGTCCATTATCTGTCGTGTGTGGTGGATTAATTTTTCCTTCATAAAATTTCGTCGATGATTTGAGTAGATATATGAGAATATCTATTTAAAGAGAACGGAGTTTTGATATTTTTGAATTGGTTCAAACTACTGTTAGTATGAAGTAAAAAACATCATAACAAGATAATCAAGTGTTTAGGATTGGATCATAAAGGATAAAGTTTGAGTTACAAGTTTAGCAAAACATCTGAGGGGTTGCAGAATTGTTCTAGAATTTATCCTTCTTGAATACCCCACATAAGTATGGAGTGTTCGAGAGACAAAATCAAACCTTGTTGGACATGGTAAGATAAATATAAATGCCATTATAATTTTGTAGTTTATACATTAGAGAGAACCACTTTTATACTGAAAAGAGCGCCATCATGATCCACTGAAATTGAAACCATATAAGTTATGGCTTGGTAGTGACCCGAATTGTCTTTTTCTTAAATTTTGGTATGCATAGCATGTGTAAAATGTTTACAACCAAAATAGGATACGTATATGTTTATAAGGTTATCCCAACGAATCCACTGGGTATTTCTCCTATCACCAAATCAAAGACAAATGTTGTTTGTTAGAAAGGGTTGATTTCTTGAGAAAGTAATTCTTGCGAAACAAGTGAGTGGGAGGACAGCAAACTCGACGAGATTAGAGAATCTTCGTTATCATGTCAAGAGTAGCGCAACAGTGGAAGTTGTTCTAGGGTTTCCTATTTTGACTAAGTAAAAGACACTACATGTGTTGTAGATACTTCGAATGAGTTTACGAACTGAACCACAAAAGTCCTAAAACTTTATACTTAGACCAACTTGTGGTTTGAGAGTGAAGTGTTGTTTTGACAACAAAGGACCTGGAACTTATAAAGGAAGAAAATCATTAGCCCTGACTTCGTAAAAATGGCTATGAGTCATTATATCAGCGATAGTATCCCTGTATGAATATCAAGTATGTGACTTGGTAGTCCTTTCGATAGGCATGATGCCTAACGATAACCAACGGGTCTATATAGCAACAAAGACATGGATATTTACATCCTTTGAAAGTTGTGCTTGTCGAAAAGATGTTTTAGACGAAGTTCAAAGAGTTGACTACTACAAGATTTTGATCTTCTGTACTGATGCATTAGTCTTTGTGGATAGTTCTAGCAAAAATTACATATTATGATATGGCAGTTTAATAACAGAACTAACTCTCCTCTCTAGGAAGTTTGATCAAAGATGTGTACTTGACATAGTCTGAGAGTTTTGTAAGATTCAAAAGGATGTCGGACAAGTATGCAAACTTCAATGGTTGAAGTGAGCATAACGAAGTTGGAATCTTTACTTTAATGAAGTTATCAAAACGGTTTGATTCCATCATGAACGGTAAATATGCTTGTAGAGTTACAAAAAATTAAGTGGGAGCGCTAAGACATATTTCTAATGCTTTATGTAGATGACATATGGTTGATTGGAAAATATGTATTTTAAATTAACACGGTTAAGATTTTCATATTGATGAAAGGCTTAGGAGAAATTGGGCATCGATATCTATAAGAGATTGATTGAAGCGCCTGATATGGTTGAACCAAAATTACATAGATGAAGTATTGAAGTAAGTCACTATCAAAATAACAAGAAGGGGTTCTTGCCACATGGAAAAGAATTGAGCAATATTCAAGTGTTTTGACACATGATGAGCATAATTGAAATTGAGATTTCTAAGTCATGTGTTCCATGCTATGTACACAACCAGATGAGTCCTATGATATAGAATGTTATAGCAGGATAATTCATACGATGATTAGACAACGGTGGGAGAGATCCTTATTCCATTTTTTAGAAATGCTAAGGATATGTTTTCCTATGTAGTAATGACAAAATATTCGTTGTAATATGTTACACTAATATTTTTGTCATGTATTCAAATAATTTTATCTTAATTAAAATATGTGATGAAGGGTGGCACAATAGGCTCGAAGAAAGTTTCAAGCTGGATTTGAATGAGTTTCAAAATTAAAATATTGTGACTGATACTACAACAAAGGCTAAGTATATCGTTGTATTGACAACAAATAATAGGATAATTTTGTGTCAAGGAGTTCTTTATGGAGCTTGGTGTATTTCCAAGAATGCTGACACTATGAAGCTACATTTCACAATGTTAGTAACATTTGTTTAAGCTGAGGAATTAAGGTCTCACCGGTTGACCAAATATATACAAAGCCATCTCATTAGACAATGGGTGATGCGTGTAGACGCATACACATGCAAATACAATAGGACCTGAACATGTCAGATCTTTTGATGAAGTTTACCACATGCGAAGCATGGTAGTAACACTGAAATGCCATATGTGTCAAGTGATTACAGACTAGATTTTTGACTCTAGTGCAAGTAGGAGACTGAAGGGAATATGCCCGAGAGGCAATAATAAAGTGGTTATTATCTTATTCCTTGTTTATGATAAATTTTTATGTCTCATGCTAGAATTGTATTAACCGGAAACGTTGATACATGTGTGTTTAATAAACAAACAATGGTTCCTAGTAATGCCTCTCGTTTAACTAGCTCGTTGATTAACCGATGATCAAGGTTTCCTGATCATGAACATTGGATGTTGTTAATAACGGGGTCATGTCATTAGGAGAATTATGTGATGAACATAGACCCAAACTAGGTATAACAATATGATCAAGTCATTTATTTTATATTATTATATATTGCATTCGAAGTAACTCTAATCCTTAGACCATGAGTTCATGTCACTCACTAACACCGGAAGAGTACTTTGATGTCATCAAACGTCACACCGTAACAGGGTGACTATAAAGGTGTCGTTGGGTATTTGGAAAGTATTAGTTGAGGCTCATGAATCAAGAGTGAGATTTTCCATCCAAATGACGGAGAGATATACTCTGCGCCCTCTCGGTGATATCACATCGACCTTGCTTGCTAGCACGTGACTAGGTCACAAGGATGTCATATCACAGAACGAGTAAAAGAATACTTGTCGGTAACGAGATTGAACTAGGTATGGTTGATACCAATGATCGGATCTTGGAAAAGTAAAATATCGCGAGACAAAGGGAATTCGTTACGAGGTTTATGGTTCACACGATTACTAGATTCATCGTTGAATGTGTAGAAGTCATTACGGATCTCCAGGTCCCGCTGTTGACTATTGATGGCAGAGGTGTCTCGATCATGTCTACATTATTCACGATTCGTAGGGTGACACACTTAAGGTTTGATGACGCGATTCAGTGAATACGGAATATCGGAGAAAATTTTGGACAACACCGAAATTGTTTCGGGAAATATTGAAATAGTCACCGGAATTGTTTTGAGGAATATTGAAATAGTTCAAGGTGGTATATGTTAATGTTCGATTAACAAATAGTTCAAGGGTGTAAGTGTTAATGTTTATTAATAGGATTAACAAATATTAAAATAAAGAAATGAAATTGTTTTATTTATTTATTAAAGAAAACCCTTGGAATTTTGAGTGGGAATTGATGAGAGAATGAATGGGTTGAGTGGAGACTCCACCCACATGATGAGGGGAGAGGTGGAGGCACAAAAATTTCGTGGCTGCCTCCCCCTCCTATATAAAGAGAGTTTGGACCTCCCTCTCCCCACACAGCTTGGTGTCATCTCCACCTCCCTCTTCCCGCTGCTCCATCTCATGTTGATGCGCTTGGCGAAGCCCTGAACGAAGTTTTCTCCACCACACCACGTCGTCGTGCTGCTGCTGTTTCGAGGGATCCTCTACTTCCGCTGCCCCGCTGGATCGAGGGAACGGAGGTCGTCATCAAGCTATACGTGTGACCGAGTGTGGAAGCGCTGCCAGATTGCAGCTCTCTTTTTCGCGATCTTGAGATTGATGTGAGTTCGAATACATCAACAACGAGATTCGATATCGTAACGCTTTGTGTCTTCGAGGGTATGTTCTCCTTAAGACTTTCTCTATGCCCGTTTCTTACATCTCCTAGATTAGATCTTGGCCCTTCGGGTATCTCTCGCATAGGATTTTTTTTTCTATGCAACGTACCCTTCAAAATTTATAGGAGTTTTTGTGGTACTAACAACAAGTAAATAAAAACAAATGAGAATAATTGCATCAAGTGTCCCAATCCTTTTTAGCACAAAGGGAAAACTGGTGGTGTTACTTATGATGATTAAAATGTTCCCCACGACACACAGGAATATTGTCAAGTTAATTTCATCACATTCTGTTGATTAACATTATTTTGATAAGTGTTGTGTGGGTGAACCTATTCTAATGTACCATCCTTACCTTGACAAATACACACTTGGGATTACATTCCTTGCAAGCATATCCCAACTACAATAAAGTATTTAAGATAAATCTAACTGCGGTCATAAACTCTAGGATTTTACACTCCCTCGTGAGACATCATGCAAATTGGGGTTTAGCTTTCTTTCACTCCGGCAACCCTAACATAAGAAAACTATAAACACAATGGATATTCCTAGACCCATAAAAGTATAGTACCATGTAGTCCACGTTCACATGATACCACTAGAAGAATAACGTCACAACTTAAATATATAAATCATTAATTATTACTCAACAAAACATGATTGTTGGTGTCGTGGTGATGTAGAGACAAATGCCATGGGATAGATTAAGGTTGGGGCCGATGGAAACTATGGGTATCCGGGGAGGGATTGCACGCCTAGATGGCGCACTCATTACACTGCAAACACAACAATGTACCCAGGTTCGGGGCCCTCGTGTGGAGGTAACACCCCTACTCCAGCCTCTCTTTCTATATTAGTGGTAACCGAGTACAAGTGTTCCTCAAGCTCAAGGAGCTAGAGGAAGAAGAAGCTCTACTGCTTTCTCTCTAAACAAACTATCAACAATTCTCCTCTCATGTGTCAACCCTCACGCAGGAGGTGTGTGGCCACCTTATATACTGGTGGCCACCAACCAGTCATACAGGATTAGGTGACTACACACTGTGTCGTAGCGCACGCTCGCGTAATCTCGCTGACAGACGCCGAAAGTCTTCTCCGCCGTGGTCGCTTCCATGTCCTGTCCCCCTTGTCAGAGACAGGACGTGGCCTTTCCCATACCTTGCACTGTACCAGCGTACGTATACGTATCATCACGCCTAGTACGTTGAACCGCATGCGCGTACTCTCCCTTAATCTGCGGGATTCCAACTGCTCCGTTGACCTCCCTCCGAGATAGAGAATATCTTTGTCTACCCGGATTCACCAAGTGCTACTCGGTCAACCCGGAGAAGACACATTTCTTCACTTGGATCCTTGTTCTTCTTACCGAGATAGACCCCTCTAGCTACCATCCAACTCGGTAGCCACCCATCTCGGATAAAGGTATCTCGATACATAGTACCCCAGACACCATTTGATACCAACCTTGCCCCTACTCGGGGGGTACCCCCCGACATTAGTCCCCGAAGCTGGTATGGGCCAGCGAACTTGGACGTTGGGCCGTGCCAGCTTAAACCAGCAACCTTCAGAATACCCGACCGAGATGCACCCATCTCGGTCAAGTTCCATCTCGAACTCGGATTCAATCCGCAACTTCCATTATAAATTTACCACCAAGATCCGAGATGGTCGCGCTGAATTGGATTTTACTGAGATCCCAGCACTTACACGTTTTTCCACCAGTTTTGCCGCGCGAGGCAGAGACGCCTCGTTATCTTCGCGTGGAAGACACGCCACATGGCGCAGAGCCGCTGCCCACGTCGCCTCGATTCCCGCGCGGCGCAGTGCACGCGCCACACCCACGCCCCTTCCTATACCCTTGTCCCACGCGTCGTCACGTCCGTTACATCACACTTAAGTGCCCACGAGGGAAAACGTGGGATTTATTGCACCGGTTACGCGCGGTGAATCCCCTACGTGCGTTTCTCCGGGCGCAGTAAACCGCACGGTTCCACTTCTTTCGCCACAATTGATCCAGGGTAGTTAATGCCTCACGGGGGTATAAATACCCGCGCGTACCTTTCTATCTCTCTTCCTTCGCCATTTGCCCATGTCTCCTCTCCTTCTTCCTCGAGCGCACCCGCAGAGCACCGCAGTTCCGCCGCACGCCGCCGAGCGCCACCGTACTTCCGAGGACTCCGCCGCGCTCCCGCCCGACGCCGCGCACCGGAACGCAGCCTCTCCCAAGATCTTCAACAAGCACAGCAAATCTCCACTTCACCGCGCCGCCATGTTTCTTATTCTTCCCCATGTCGTTCATCTTTAAGATTTCCGCCGCAGCAACCGCGCCACGGCGTTTATATTTCGCGTCGTCGCCGCGCTACTCCGCCCTCTGCGACACGAGCCCCTCCTCGCGCCCGTAGGCATCTCGGAGGCGCCGAGATCTACAAGCACCAAGATGGAGCTTGACATAGTGGAGGAGATCGAGCTTGAAGGCCCCGCGTCCACACGTGGAGCATGGGAAGGATCGGAAGTGGATGCCAACGACATCCAGTGGATGTTGGTTACGTGCCGCATCCTGGTAGGAGTGATCGACCGGGCTCCAGGCGCCGAGATCGAGCCCCAATCGCAAGCTGGCGAGTACGTGGTCTTCATGAGCCACTTCAAGCGCGGGTTTGGTCTCCCCATCTCCGATTTTATGAATAGATTCCTTCGCCATTTCGGCTTGCAGCCTCACCATCTTTGTCGTGGGATAATCACGGCAGTTGTTACCAGGGGTAACTGATCTCGGGGCAAGTCGACACAGGCGTTCGGGAGAGGGTTTAGCTCAAAGGAAGACATGATACAACTTGATATGACAGCCGGCAATCGAAGTCGCCGGATCTCTATTCTCGATACAATAACACGATTAGGGTTTACACTGGATACTCGATACCACTCGATATTGCTAAGGCTCTCGAATCTCTAGATCTCTGTGTCAATCTATACCCGAGGGTCGGTTTATATAGTACCCGTACCCCCCTAACTTACTTTACAAGGCACACCCGGGTCCTACCCATACACGGCGTGTTAACCCTAACTTTCCTTTACAACACCCATAATCCGGGTCACTAGGCCCACGAGCTTGGGCCTCCACAAACATCTTTATCCCTAGCTGTATCCTGCTCACTGTCTCTGGGCCGGATTATTCCTCGGATCTTGGCATACCGGGTTAGCATCCCCCCATCAGTAGTCCCCAGAATAGCCTGGGCTTCACGAATCTCCTTGAAGCGCTTGCTATTCCTGAAAAGATATCAACCACACGGGCACATGGAAACCGGGTTAAGATGTTTCAACATCCAGCTAGGCCTTGCTCCTTGGTGGCCATGCGATAATTCAGGCTTTTCCCTCCAAACACCTTGGCTTAAACTTCTGGATCCAAATCATAGTAGCAACGCCAAGATCCTATGCTTGACAGCTAATCCCATCATCGCGGGACGAATCCCCTTCTTTCTTTATCCGTATGCTTTACTCAATACTGGGCGCATATCTCGCAGGATCTTTAAATAAATAGCCGTTTTATTCCCACAATTTCCGGCCTCCACTCACCGAGCCGGGCTTATCCAGTCGCACTATAAAAAAGCTCCTTAGGGATGACTCGAACCCTAACGGCTCATTTCCCCCACTCCATTCCTTTCTCCTCTTGAGCTCCCTTTCTTCCTGAGCGCCACCACGGACCTTCCACGCACGTCACCGGAACCCATTGCCCGAAGGCTGCGCTCCGCCACCGGTCGCTCCGCGCCGCCGCCAAGATCCGCCGGCAAATTCTCATCCGGCCCAGCAAGAACCGCGAAAGGACACCAGGCCTGCGCCATCTGCCTCCGCAAGGCCTCCCTCGGATCTCCTCCGGTAAGCCTTTGGCGTTCATCAACTTTCCCTCGCAACCTCTGATTCTTTTCCTCAGATTAGATCCAGATCCGTCCGCCTCAGATTTCTTGGCTGGACCGGATTAGGCTACCCATAGTCTCTTTTAGTTCGCACAAAGGATAAAGCGCATGCTCCAACCAACTCGCCTACTGCCCACAATCATCACCTTCGCCACGAATTTGAAAATAAAACTTCCAATCTAGGCTCGTACTGCCCAAGATTTCCGCCCCTGCATCGGTCACTCGGCTGGACTGCTTCTTTTTAATCCCCTTTATTCACATTTGGCGCTTAAGCCACTTCCCATCGTTTTCAAAAAGCTTCTTTACCATTTAGACCCCATAAATTTCTCCATAATACGCAATACCCGGAACTTCCGAGCTTGATTCTACGAGCTAACACCCGGATCTCCCGCCGTACCTCAATACCATCCGGCTAATACCTGACTGTTTCATAACTTCCACGTCTTAATCTTTTTCTTATTTGATACCTTGCATGTCAACCACATGGCTCCCAAGAAACAGATGAAAACCCCAACCAAGACTAAAGCCACCAACACCATTTCTGCCAACTGGGGGCGGTCGATGGTCACGAAGGCCAAGTTGGAGGAACTAGTGGAGCTGGGAGTTCTCCCTCCTCAGGAGGAGATCCAATGGAGGGTGCCGGGTAAGGAGACCCGGCCCACCCCTACAAAAGACGAGGTAATCTGCTTTGTGGAACATGTGACCCGGGGTTTTCGCCCACCCGGTCATCCTTTTTTCCGTGACATTCTTAGTCACTATCGCCTTCGCGTCTTCGACATCGGGCCCAATTCCGTGCTAAATATCACCCACTTTATTGTCCTTTCTGAATCCTATTTATGCACTCCACCAAACCTAGCTCTTTTTATCGAGCTTTATCAATGCAAACCATGCCGCGAAAGCGGTGATGGGGCGCTTCTCACTTGCGGCGGGGTTTCGATCCAGCGCCGCAAGAACTCCCCGATGCCATCCCTCACCCTTAATTCTCATGTCAAACACTGGCAGATTTCTTATTTCTACTGCCAGGATACTTCCCCATCCGGCCAAAAGAAACTGTCGGGTTATTCTGATGGCCTTCTTGATATCTCTGATAAATTTAGTGCCTTTGCCCCTGACTCAGATAGGGAGGCAATCCAACCTTTGCTATACAAACTCGCCACTCTTAGAGCCCAGGGCCTCATTGGGCTCAACCTAGTGAAGACCTGGGTCGACTTCAGAATTCAACCCAACTCCATCCGCACAAAGCTGATGTGCGAGTATTCTGGGGAGCCTTCTGATCCACTACGATACTCTGACAACATCTTCGCAGTCGGCGACACTCTCAAGACCATCAAGGGTTTTCTTATGGAGAAGCTCGAGGTAATCCGGAACATATCCGGGTTAGAGCCCTTCACACTTGAAAACCCGGCCCCCCAGGTAAAACCCGACTCTGACGCCTTTACTTTCGCTCTTTCCACTTGATGCAACTGCTAACCCGTACTTTAACGCCTTTCAGGATGATGACGACTTTTGGAACACCAATACCCCCCCTAGCTCCGAAGGTCAAGAGGAGCAAGAAGCCGTTCACTCAGACGAAGGTACTCTCTGAGTTTTACTTGACTCGTTTGAACTCACCGCAACCCCTTTATTTCCAACCGTAACCTTGATGACATTCAGAACAAGAAGATGACGAGGAAGAAGATTCGGACGGCAAGGTAGAATCTGCCAGTGATGAGGAAGAACCGGAGCCGGCAACCAAAGCCGGATCTAAAAGAAAAGCTCAAGGAGCCACCTCCAAGGTTTCATCCCCCTTCACACATTCACTTTATATTACCGTAATGATATTCTTGAACCTTTCTTGACGTTATTCCACTGGTCAATCTTGAAGGGGTCGCCCACGCCTAAGCGCAGGTCGACTCGAAATCACCCGGGCAACGACGCCCTTAACCCGGGTTCTTCACCACTCCCCACTCGGCAAGCTGGTACTTGCTCTATCTTTTCTTGGTTAGCACGGTTTCCTCAAAGCGTTCTCGCATAATATTTAACTTGACATTTTCCAGCCTCCCCCGAGTCTGACGATGGATTTCCTTGTGACTTTGCGGTGAATGCCGGGTAAAAATCCCCTTCCAGATACTTTCCGGTACTTCGCTATCTTTTCCTGACTGCATATTTAGCTGCTTCGTGATAACATCTACAGGGCCACGGTCGCTGTCAGCGATCAAGAGGATTCGGAAGATAAGGGCCCGGGTAAGGGGAACCCAGCTGATAAAACTGCAAACGCGTCTGGCGATGAAGAACAGACATCGCCGACTAAACCGGATCAGCAGGAAGCCGCATATCCAATTGCTTCTCATGCCAGCAAGAGAAAAACCACCGCCTTAGGTGCAGAAGGAGCATCGGATTCCAACGTGCAAATGACCCGGGTTCCACCTCCTTCCAAGAAGAAAACCTCTTCTAGGAAATTCCAAGGACCCGAGTCTTCTGACACAAACAAAGATACTTTCGAACAATTGATGGACAAGCTTCTCACCATGAAGGCTTCGGAGAGCGAGACTTTAGAGCGCATGGCTGCAGAGCACCAGGTAAGAGCGCTTGTTATCTTATATTCCCTACCTAGTCCCCAAGTTCCGAGTATAACTTGCAAAAGTTATGCTTGGTACTTCTCACCATATTTTTCTTGCTATAACACTCATCTGGTTCTTGCGCCCTTTTACACTTACAGGCACATGTAACTCGGTCTGATGAAACCTTGCTGAAGACTGAACGGCTCCTTCTTGCCAAGATAAAACGCCGAGAAATCCTTGAGGATAATATGAAAACTTTGAAGAAGGATGTCTCCAAATACAAGGAGAAGTGCCTCGCCGCTCAGGCCGATTTGAAGAAGTTATCGGATCAAGTCTCCGATACTTATCAGATTTTACTTAGTAAGTGTTTGCCTGCCGGCTAAGTTTTTACCTGCCGACTAATTTTTGCCTGCCGACTAATTTCATACCCGGCTGCTACTGATACGTTCTTGCTTCTGTTTCCACTATAGGCGCGAACCTTGCAGCTCCAGAGGAAGATGCTATTGTCAAGGTTAGGACCCTGAAGAGTGTGCTCCGGACTTTCTTTGCCGGCACCAAATTTATATTGAATGCCATTAATTGGCCCACGGAAGCCTATCCGGGTGAAGAGAACCTTGTCCAAGCCTGCTCCACTGTACCCGGATGGATTGAACTCTGGAAGCGTTCGTCCTGCCGTACTGGTATAGTGCGGGCTTTGACCTTGGCTAAAGCTTACTTTCCGAAGCTTGACCCGGCGAAGATAATCTCCGGGTTTCCTGAGTTCAAGGCGGATGGCGCCAAATTTACACCTAAGGATTTCAAGGCCATTCAGTCGGCAGTGCGCCCTTCTGCCACCACTCTAGCTGATAGCTTGAACCTTAATACGCTAATGGCTGCGTATGACGCTGATGACAAGATTATCACAGAGGAAGCACCCCCGCCCCTTGACCTCTTGGAGAAATGGGCTGATTACTCAGCTAAGAAGAAGGAGGCAACCTCGAAGAGGGAGGCCGACTTAAAATCAGGGCCGTCCGCCTCTACACCGTCCGTCCTTCCTCCTATCCGCCCTGGCGCGGTGAGTCCGGGTGGCTCTGCCAAAAAAGCTAAGAAGCAGGTCCAGGAGCAAGACCCGGAAGATCGCGCTCAGGAGGCCGAGTAGAGTAAGGATGTCATAATATCTTAGTCACATGGGACCTTTTTGTTTGAGTTACTTTATTCTGTTAATGGTGCGCCTGTGCACTTCTGATACCGATGCAAAAGCTTGTAATATACTTCTATTTGGTGATATATTTCCGCGGCTTTCCCAGCCTTTTGATAATCGTACTTTTTGCTGTTCTTCTGAACTTGTTCTTGATACCCATCTCTTTTTTTAGCTCCCTTCATAAGACTCGTTTTCTTTTCGAGACCAGGGGCTTTGATAAGTGAAATTCTCTTGAAGTTCCCAAGACTCGGGTGATAGGGCCGTTTTGAACCTTGGTATCAAAGTGGTTTGTTTCTGTTACGAAGTCCCCAGTCCCCATGATCCAAAGGACGAGTCATGAGGGTGTGGCCTTTCTCAGAGGACAAATCATTCCCTACCAAGGCAAAACCCTAAAACCATCTCATGCAAATACTGAAGTTATGCTTGATAATCACTGAGTTTCCGGCTTATCAGCCTTGTACTCTGCATAAACTTGTGGTTTAGATGACCCTTTTGACTATCTTATACTATAAGCCGGCTTTCGCGTGGATACCATGTTGTTACATCCATACGAGAACAGTGTCAGGCAAGTCCCATTGGGCTCCATGGCTGATTGAAATCGTAAGCGAACGAATCATGCCACTTTAGTGCGAGTCACATCAAGCTTAAGTAAGATAAGTCAAGAAAAATTGGCTTCTTTGCCCAGTCATAAGATTGCAGCCGTGCTCGTTTGCGAGGAATCGGCCCTTATAACTTATAGCTATCTATGCCGGGTCATTTGGGTTAGTGGTTGGTTACCTGAGCAACCAACCCCCAAGACCTACATGCAATCGATGCTTTTGATGATACTGAATTATCGATGTCGCATTGATACTACTTACTTGTGATAAAGGCGAAAAGACACAGGACTTGATAACCATCTCTTTATTGATACCAGAAATTTTGGGTCAGCAGGCCGCCTCATTAAAAACCTTCCAGTCCCCGTAGGTACCCTGGGTAGGAAAAGAGCGCGTCTGAAACCTGCCGCCCGTTACATTACTCAGTTCTTTGTAAGCACTGGTCCTGATCCGGCTTGACCAATGCACATCCTCCATAAGTTGGACTTTTTCCTGATGAGTACCGGGTTTGCCAGCCAACCCGGGTGGGGTGTCTCCATGACTTTGCTGGTTGTGGGCAGCCGTGTAACTTCTTCTTTTACAGCAGACTGCTTGGGAGAGTCAACTTCGATTAAGGCCACCAATTTAGCATCTTGCGTTACCTTGGACTTTGCTTTTTCGCCTTCAGTACTCGGCCTTTTTGATGTGGCTATATCCTCCGGGTCTGCTTGAGATCAGTAGTGCTTGAGCTCTTCTTTTCTACAGGCCTGCTCGGCCATTGCTGCGTCTCCTTCGTCACATTCAGCTGCTATATCTCGATTTCCATGTATGGTAATGGTCTTCTTGGGACCCGGGATTTTTAGTTGTAGATATACATAACACGGCCTAGCCATGAATTTGGCATAAGCCGGCCTTCCGAACAGCGCGTGATAGGGGCTGCGTAATTTCACCACCTCAAAGGTGAGCCACTCAATTCGATAGGTATCCTTTGATTCTCCGAAAGCTACCTCTAGTGCGATTTTTCCCTCGGGGCATGCCGAATGACCCGGCACTATTCCATGAAAAACTGTTGAGCTTTTTTGCAGTTGAGATTCCTTGAGACCCATGCGTAGGAAGGTTTCCCAATACAGTATATTGATGCTGCTTCCACCATCCATTAAAACCTTCTTTAGCTCGTACCCATTAACTTGCGGTGCGACTACTAGTGCCAAGACTCCTGGGTGTTCCACTCTTTCCGGGTGATCCCTTCTGCTCCATGTTACCTCCTGTTCTAACCATCTCAAGTATCTCGGGACGGCTAACGAAACTGAGTTGACCGCTTGCTTCAGTATCTTTTTGTCCTTGTTAGATCCTCCTGTGGTATGCACATGATATTGACCCAATTGTTTGGGGTTAGCCTGGAAGCCTCCAGCTCCCCCTTGGTTGTTGCCCTGGTTTCCAGCTGCCGGGTTTCCGGCTGGGGGTGGTCCATTGCCAGGGTTTCCACCCGGACCTGGCCCTCCTCCTCGACCTGTACCTCGCATAGCCCTGTTTACTTCTTCGTTTTTCCATCTTTGCAAGTCGGCGCACTGCTCCAAGGAGTGGTTAGCCGGCCTGCCGTTCCTGCTGTGTTTTGGGCACGCCATTCTGAAGATGTCCCAACTATTACTCGGCCGGGGCGGCCCTTGGTAGTTTCCTCCATTGTGATTCCCAGTATTGAAATTTCCCTCTGCTCTGGGTCTTGAAGACCCGGCTTCTGTATTGGCGACAAACTCGGAGCCTCCTTCGAAGGGACGCTTGTTCTGACTACTTCCATTGTTTCCTGACGCTGTTCCGTTGCCGGTTCTTCCGTTACCGCTTGTGTTTGCTTTTGTCTTCTTGTCACCAGCTTCTTCTTCTGTGGTATCTGTCGCAGCGTGTTTGTTGCACGCATCCATCAATTCTCCCATTGTGACTTCTGACGCATTTCGACTGGACTTCATGCGAGTTAACTTTTGCACTAAAGGTATATACTTGCATGTTTTTGCCATGGCTTGTAGCGCATCCTTGGGCTGGATGTCTGTGGATGAGTGAAGTATCTCCATAACCCGGCGCACCCAACTGCGCGCCGATTCTCCCTTCTTTTGGACGCATCGCTCCAGATCATCAATGGTGAATAATTTCCTGCAGGTTCCGTGAAAGTGCTTGATAAACGCGGTCTTCAATTCCTCCCAAGACTTGATCGATCCCTCTGGTAGATTGGTGAACCACAATTTTGCTGCTCCTTCAGACATCATCAGATACATGAATTTGGCTTGGAGGTTCTCGGACGCATTGCGAATTGACATTGCCATCTCGTAACTGCTTAGCCACGTTTCGGGATCCATGGTTGGCTCATAATTCACTACTTTCCCTGGCTCTTTAAACTTTTCCGGGTAAGGTTCAGCTCTAATATTGTCCGAGAGACACTTGGGCCCCGCAAGAATGATTGAAGCCGGCCTTGCCCTGGAAACGTGTGATGCCGCGGGGGGCGCGTCTGGGCGCTGTGCTGCGGGAGGCCCATGCGCTGCAGACCCGGCCGCGGCCCTCCGAGCCCTAGAACTGTCCACGACGGCCTGTGCTGCTGATACTGCCTGAGCGCGGGGAGGAGGCGGCATTTGCTGCTGCTCTTCCCTCCGCCGCGCCGAACTTGTTTGTAAATTCCCTTGCTGCTGGCTGACATATGGCGTCCCGTGCATTCCGCTTCTGTGATCCGGGTAATTGGCTTGCTGTGCCACCGCAGTGTGCAACAGCTCGATGGCTTGCCGGGTCTTCTCTGCATGGGGCGACTCTCCCACAGGTATTTGATTCAATGCGAGTGTCGCTGCATATACGTTGTCCATAGGATTGTTGTAGTGGCCGGCTGGCGTGCGGAATCGTGATGGTGGCGGCGGCAGTAAATCGTTGCCGGTTGTCACTCTAGTTTGCGGTGGGGGTAACCCGGTCCGCTCATTCGCCGGATGTGTCGCTGCTGTTGTCTGTTGGGGTGCGGTTCCCTGATTCACCACTGGTATCGGTTGGTCCTGAGGCGTGATGAACAAATTAGCCGGATTAATAACCCCGCCCGTTGCTGGCAACCTGGTGTGGTGCCTTTGATGTATCCTGGACGTTTCCTCTCGAAGCCGGGTTTCCAACGCGTCTAGCTCGCGCCGCCGGGTGGCCATCCCCTGTCTATCTGCTTCTACTCGCCTTCTTTGCTGTTCCAATGCACGACGAGCCACGTCCAGATCTCTAACACGCTCTGCTGCGTTTTCCGGGGTGATAACGGTGGCGAGGACTGTAGGATCCAAGATCAAATTATTATCGAACAGGGCCGGGTGACGCGGATTCGAGGGTCCCGCCCCGGGTGTCCGATTGGCTTGAAACCCGAACATATTGGCGTGTTGCTCCTCATCTGCCGCGCGACTGGTGACCGATGCTGACTCTCCATCGACCCGGGTCAAGACCGGGTCTCCGTTAACCGCGCCCTGTTGCTGGGCCACTGCCCCGACTGGTGCCGCGGCTGTGTTTCCTTGGTTAGCCGCGGGGGCTGCATAGACTGCAACTCGGCGCGCGATATCCGGTGTAAATTCAGGCTGTTCCTCTTCACCGTTCTCCTCATACCGGTTTTCCAGTAGATCCAGGATGGACCCGGTGTCATCTTCTCCTTGGGCCCGGTCGTGTGGGGTCCATGCCGGCTCCTCCGGCTGTTCCCACTCCGCGATGGGTTCTTCTGCTGGATATGTCGTTCCCGTCGATTCTTCATCATCTGATCGGGTAGACGTGGCTTTTCCTGGCATAGAATCAGATCCAACGTTGTCAGGGACCGAATTGGAAGCACATACCATACCGATGAAGACGTTGATCCGGCCGATTGTTATGACGGATCCGGTTTCGAGGTGATCCGACTCCGGCCCCCAGCCGGAATCGTCCACCACCTTTTCTCCTTCGTGGTCGATGTAGATCTCGCCAATGACAAGATTCTCCATGCCCTTCCGAGCTTCTCCCGTGATGTAGACACCTTTGGACGCAGGCCCCACGGTGGGCGCCAACTGTCGTGGGATAATCACGGCAGTTGTTACCAGGGGTAACTGATCTCGGGGCAAGTCGACACAGGCGTTCGGGAGAGGGTTTAGCTCAAAGGAAGACATGATACAACTTGATATGACAGCCGGCAATCGAAGTCGCCGGATCTCTATTCTCGATACAATAACACGATTAGGGTTTACACTGGATACTCGATACCACTCGATATTGCTAAGGCTCTCGAATCTCTAGATCTCTGTGTCAATCTATACCCGAGGGTCGGTTTATATAGTACCCGTACCCCCCTAACTTACTTTACAAGGCACACCCGGGTCCTACCCATACACGGCGTGTTAACCCTAACTTTCCTTTACAACACCCATAATCCGGGTCACTAGGCCCACGAGCTTGGGCCTCCACAAACATCTTTATCCCTAGCTGTATCCTGCTCACTGTCTCTGGGCCGGATTATTCCTCGGATCTTGGCATACCGGGTTAGCATCCCCCCATCAATCTTCCTGCCAACGCGATTACAATTCTCTCCTCCTTCGTTTCCTTCTCGGAGGCCTATCTCGGCCTCCTCCCCACCGTAGATATCTGGGCCAGGTACTTCCACTTCCGCAAATAGGTCCTTCCAAACACCCTCAATCGAAATGCCCCAAAACGCATGACCCAGTGCGGTACTGCGATGATTGTCCCTCGGAATGGAACCAAGTTCCCCCGAGTTCAGGGCCTTGAGTCCTGCCGCAAGTGGCAACGGGGATTTTTCTATGTGAAGAATCCCCCCAAATAAGATCTCCTCATGCTTCCTGCTTTCCATATCGAGCCACCCACCGAGATGGTGAACTGGCAGTACAATCCGAAGAAAACCGTCCCCGAGGTGAACCGAGTCCACAGCCGACTTGAGCAGCTCGTCAAGAAGGGGCTCCGAGGTGACGACCTACTCGCCACTTGGGTTAGCCGCCGGGTTCTGCCACTCCAACGCAGAGCTTATAAAATGTGCTTCATGGGAAAAACCCTAGATCAGACGCGCACCACCACCTTCCAGCTCAGCAAGAAGAAAGTGGTCACCTGGATCAAATCCATCGCCAAGACCAGCCTCACAGAAGGTTGTTGGGAATGGGGACTTGAGCCCTATAGCAGAGAAAAATTGGCACCCCAAGTAAGTATTTGCTATCCAACCGTGTTACTTTCATCTCGGTATTTTCTAAGATCATTCAACTCTAAGATGTATGCTTTGTGTTTCGCATGTGTTACCGACTTACCTTCATCTCGGTTCTATCCGAGATCACTCGTCTTGAAACTTATGCTTTGTGTTTCTCATGTGTAGCTCTTTGAGCTCGAGAAAGAAGAAGACCACGAGACCCCCTCAGACAATTGGGCAGAGGACCGTGCTGAGGACAACGCCAAGGAGTTCGACAACCAGGATAATCTCCCTATCCCGGACACCTATCTTGTCACCCAAGCTGGTAAGCACCGAGTTCCATCCACAATCCGAGATTGGTCCGAGGACGACAAAGGTGACAGTGATGATGATTGCATTCTATTAGAGATACCCGATCCCTTCTCGGTCTTATTCGTGTATCCTCTTCCCTCGCTCTTAGTTGATACGGGAGAATAGGTGGTCGATGCAAGGCCCGTGGCCATGGCCGCCCCCGTGGAAGTGAAGAAGAGGGCCAGAAGCGGCGCAGTCGATCCCCCGCCTAAGAGACAGAAGAAATCCGGGAACAAGGAAGCCGGGAACAAGGGGACCAAGGTTACGGCGAGCCGCTGAAAAAACAAGTGGGCCATGTCAGACGGGTAAGTCCATTCCGAGATGCTTTGTATTTGCATTTTTCTTACTATTTTGCCTCTTTCGTCTGAGATGACTCATTTTCCTTTGATTTTTTTCTTCTCTCCCTTCTTCTCTCGTAGTGATCCGATCGACATTGAGATCTCCGAGATGCCAAAGTTCACTATGACCCTGAAGCGCTCTGCCTCAGGGAGATCAAGCAGTAGGACTACCGTGATCGTGCTTCCAGATGTTGGCGGCTACATAGACCTCGACATAGAGGACACATAAGCCCATGACACGGATATCCCCGAGATGCAAATCCCGGAGATGGAGGACCAGGATCTTGGTGCCGGCGACATGGATACCGAGATGGAAACTGATGAGGCTTCGGAACGCCCGGAGTCAGCAACCGAGCAGCAGCAAGATCAAGAAGCACCAGCGCAGCAACAGGAGCCAGCAGAGCAACATGTTCGACCAGCAGTAGCAACAACAACACCGCCAACACCACCGAGAGCAACAACACCGCCTGTCACACCTTCTGCCACCCCGGATGCAACAGCAGCACCAGCAGCAACAACAGCACCAACAGCAGCAACAACCACAGGCCCAGCAGCAACCGCATCAGCACCAACAGCAACACCAATTCCCCTAGCAGCAGCAGCACCGACACCACAGGAAGGCCCAACAGGAAGTCATGCCCGCACTCGGCAGCGACCCGCAGTCCGATATGCGCCCTCGCAGGGCACCGGGTTTGGATAGGGCAGCTCACGGAAAAGCACCGGGGGACTTGTGAAACTGCCCATAGTCCCTCGTTCGAAGAAACACGAGGTACAACAGAAGAAGTCCGGGCTGGGGAAAATAAACCCGACACTTTGGCGATCATCTCGGACACCCACATCGTGCAGCACCAAGGACTTGGGATGCTTCAGCAGGATTTGGAGGCGACCTTGGACCGCGTCAACTACATTGATCCGGATTATACCGGGAAGAGGCTGGGCCCGCTGGACCACCACCCAAAGATTGGAACCGGGCCGATGTTGGTCCAATATCGATGGCGGTTGCGGTCTCTAGCAGCACGCTGGCGCACAATATGTTCTGTTTGCGCAGTGCCCGCTGAAGATGCTGAGCTCACTTCTCGGGTAAGCAACATCTTCTCTTTTTGGTTTTTCCTAGATTGCAAATTGTGAATCCAAGATCAACACCTATATCCAGTCCTCGAGATTTGGGCCGAGTAGGAAATACTCGACCGAGTTGAAGTTTACTCGGGTCGAATCTTCCAACTAACTATTTCTTTGTTTATTCTCAGATTTTCACTAGACATGTGCCAAGCTGTACCAGAAGCTTCTCTGGGCCCACCGGGATACCACCGAGCTCAACGTCAACCTCCAGAGGGAATTGAGAGGCAAAGGTAATTTTTACCACCCTAAGATATTGTGTATGCTTTCCTATTCATCATTTTTCTAACTTGGGCTATGTTTTCTCTTTCATAGCTATCTTGGAGAAGCAGCTGACAAAGTCCATTACCAAGATCTCTTCTCTGGAAAGCAAGTGCCTCATTCTCTATCTTGCGTTTTATGTTTACGCTTTTGCCTTCTCGCTGGCTAACTCTGCTGTTTGATGCAGATGATCATCAGATTTTTGCCGAGAAGCACTATGACTGCACCGTGCTGGCTGAATCTGCATAGAGCAAAATCTTGTCCCTGGAGAATAAGCCTTTTTCCTTCTTCTGTACTTTGTTTCCATGTTCCCGTCATCTTGCTAATCAGACTGTTCTTTGTACAGCTGAACACAAACTTTTTGTTGAAAAACATCAAGATTGCCTCACAATGGCCAAGACGCGGATGCAACTCAACGATTGCGAGGCCAGGTTCAAGGATGAGCTCCAAACCGAGTAGGCCGAGGTTACTCGGCTGAAGCTGGCACTGGCCGCGATGCAGAGGCAAAAGGAGGAGACTGAGAAGGCCAAGTCCCAGCTGGAGAAGAATACTGCTGCCGAGAAGGCCCGCAAGGATGTGGAGATTAAGAACCTCAAGGACAGGAACACCGAGCTCGAATCCTTGGCGAGTGCCTCCCACACCCTGTTGGACAAGTGCCACTTGGACGCCGATAGGTGGCATTCCAGGCTCAATGCACTCAACCTGGAACTGCAAAGTAAGGCTCACACTTTCTCTGTTTTCTTCAAACTGCCAACTTGATACACCAAGCTGATTCCAGTTTAACTCGGAAAGCCCATCTCACAGGAGTGCCCTACAGGCTGTTGAGAAAGCCAAGAAGAGAAGGGAAGAGGCTGGGTTTAATGTCATGGAGACCGTCACCACTGAAGATCTCATCGAGGGCATCAAAGGCTGAGTTATGCCCCTCCGTTCTAAGGGAGCCAGCCTCGTTTCCAGTGCACTCCGGCTCTACAAGATCTTCTAGCCGGAAAATGAGTTCCCCAAGACAATCGACGAGCTGGCCAAGAACCTCGACCAAGTCAAGGCTCATCTCAAGGAGTGGTGCGCTTCTTCAGCTCGAGCTGGCGCAGACGAGACGATGCATTTCGTCCTCTCTGGGTACGATAAAATCGACCTCAATGCTTTCAAGACCATGCGGACCAAGTCCAAATGGTCCACAGAAGCGGCTTGCATCCGGGCTCGCAAGGAAACAGCATACCGGTTGGCCTCCTACGCCGACACCAAGGAGTATGTGGATGGTCCCCCCGAGCCCGACACCGAGAGCGAGGACGAAGACGAGGAGGTTGATGATGCGGCCGATGACGTCGACGACAAAGTTTAGGAGGATGATGACTCTGAGGATGTTGATGAGGAGATCGAGGCCGAGAATGATTCGGTTGCTACCACTCCAACTACGAAGGTCATCACCACCGAGATGGTCATCTCCCAGCCCGCTCCCGAGCTGAGTACCCCAGAGCCTTCAACCGAGATGGTCGCAACCGAGCTCGCCACCGAGATAGTTGTCTCTGCGCCTGCCACTGAGACGGTTGTCTCCGCGCCTGCCACCGAGACGGTCACCTCCGAGCCTGCTTCCGAGTCCAGCAACCCGGAAGAGACCACCACGGACTCCACTCCCTTGGTTGCGGCCTAAATTTCTATCAAACACTTTTAAATTTGTCAGATCCCCGGTATGCCGGGTGCAGTTGTAAGAAATATACTTTATGTTTGCCACTCTGTTTTATTTAAGTTTGTGCAAGACTGGCTGAATGCCGGATTGCTTTAATTCGAGTCCCCTATTTCGTTTTCTTATCCACTCGGCTTTTTTCTTCTCAGCTCTTGCGTGCCACTTGTGGCTTTTTGACAGTCGAGTCACGAGATTCCGAAAACCAAGTTTATAATATTCACAACTCTGAGATAGGAAATAAAAATGCCCAACACTTAGCCTGAAAACAGAAGAAAAAACCATTTATGTCGGTTGACTAACTCTTTCTTTCCTTAGTAGTTTTTCATGTGATCATTGACCCTTGACTTGTCATGAAGTCGGGTTTCAGACAGCAGCGAAGTCAAAGAGTTGGCCCTTAGGTTTAAGCACACTACTATACTTACGCATGAAATTCCGAGATGATTAACCGACATACCAAAGTAATTAAGTAAGAACATAGAACAAGTTAGGCATAGGCAGTCCCCGAGTTCCTTCTCGGGGTGCTGACATAGATTCAACTCAGTGAGGAGATACATACAATGCATTTTCAGGAATGAAAACGACGGACTAGAGCTACATTCCAGGGTCGCTTAGTTTCCTCTCCAGATTTGTCCATCATGTTCTTCTGTTTTTCCTGTGCATCAATGATATAGTATGCATCATTGTGCAGAGCGTTGCTCACAATGAACGGCCCTTCCCAAGGAGGGGAAAGATTGTGCATCTCGGTTGTGCGTTGTACCAGCCTAAGCACTAAATCTCCTTCTCGGAATACCCTTGGGATTATCTTCCGGCTATGATAGCGTCTCAGATTCTGTTGATACACAGCTAATCTCGACAGAGTTAACTCTCTTGCTTCTTCTAGCAAATCAACATCATCTTCTCGGGTTTCTCTTGCCTCTGCCTCTGTATAGAGGGTCACTCTCGGTGAGTCGTGCTCAAGGTCAGTGGGCAATATGGCCTCTGCTCCATATACCAGGAAGAATGGTGTGTATCCGGCAGATCGGTTAGGGGTGGTCCTTAGACTCCACAACATCGCTGGCAACTCATCTAGCCAACAATCCGGGGTTCGCTGTAATGGCTCAATTAGCCTAGGCTTTATTCTGGTTAGGACCATGCCATTAGCTCTTTCAACTTGCCCATTTGATTCCGGATGCGACTGACGCAATGTCTAGCCGGATCCTCTTCTCCTTACAGAACCGAGCAAAGGCTCCCTCGGCAAAATTTGTTCCATTACCCGAGATGATCCCATGCGGGTAGCCATATCTCAGGATAATATCCTTCAAAAAGTTCACAGTTGTGTGCCCATCACATTTCCGGATTGGCTTCGCCTCAATCCACTTGGTAAATTTATCAACCATGACCAGAATGTGAGTCATGTTGCCCCGAGCTGGCTTCAAGGGCCCCACCATGTCCAAGCACCATACTGCAAATGGCCAAGTGATAGGAATAGTTTTCAGCTCGGAAGCTGACATATGTATCTTGGTTGCGTATCTCTAGCACCCATTGCACTTTCTTACTAGACCTTCTGCCTGCTGCAAGGCAGTGAGCCAAAAGAATCCATGCCGGAAAGCTTTCTTGACTAGAGCCCGAGATGAGGCGTGGTGCCCATATTCCCCCTGATGTATCTCTCGGAGAATCTCTTCTCCCTCTTCTGGATCAACACAGCGCAGGAGCACACCTGTGGTAATTCTCTTGTACAGTTCTTTGTTGATGATGGTGTAGCCTTTGGATCTTCTCTGTATCTGTCTGGCCGAGATCTCATCACTCGGTAAAGTACCATCCGCCAAATAAGGCATTATGGGTTGAGCCCAACTCAGTATCGCCCGAGTAGGAAACATGGGCTCATCAACCTCCATTGGATCAGCCGACATGACTTGCTCCGAGATAGGAACGAGTACCCGAGTCCTCTGGTTCTGAGATACAATCCCCGAGATGAGGGAGGCAGTCCCCGAGTCCTCCTTCACACTCCCCTCATCAATCTCCATGGGAGCAGCTTCTGATTCTGGCCTAGCCGAGATAAATATTGAATCCGACTCGGGTGAAGGCTTGATGGACGGCTTCCTGGGATGCTTTAATGCAATTCCCGCCGGGATGGATTGCCGAGATGAACCCAACTTGGACAGAGCATCCGCATCATTGTTTTCAGCTCGGTGAATATGGTGGAACTCACATCCATCAAATAATCCTGACATGTTCTTGACAAGGAACCGATAAGAAGCCTATTGGCATCCAACGCGTCCCAAGTCCCCGAGGCCCGCTGAACCACTAAATCTGAGTCACCATAGCATATTATTCGGCGGATACCGATCTCCTTGGCCACTTTTAGTCCATGGACTAAGGCCTCATACTCGGCCACATTGTTGGACGCTGCAAAATGGATCTGCAGGACATAGTGGAGTTGATCATGCTTGGGTGAGGTGAGCACAACACTGACAATGAGACCTTCTTTAACCTTTGAGCCATCGAAATGCATTCGCCAATAATTTGTTTTCGACAGCGGAGGCTCATATTGCATCTCGGCCCAATCAACAAAGAAATCCGCCAAGGCTTGAGATTTGATGGCTTCTCTCCACGCGTACATCGGGGTGTAAGCAGCTAGCGCAATTGCCCATTTGGCTACTCGGCCACTTGCATCCTTGTTGCCCATAATCTCCGAGATGGCGGCAGTACTCACCACTGTAATTGGATGCTCTTGGAAATAGTGCTTGAGCTTCTTGGCAGCCATGTAGACTCCATATGTCATCTTCTGGTAGTGAGGAAGTTTTGCTTCGAGTTGGAGATCACCTCACTGAGATAATACACCGGCCTCTGCACCGACTTGCCCTCCTCTTCTCGCTCCACTACCACCACCACACTAACAACTGGGTTGGTAGCTGCAATATAGAGCAACATGCGCTCCTTAGGCAGAGGAGACACTAGAACTGGAGTTGTACCCAGCATGGTCTTGAGATCTCGGAAAGCCACATCGGCTTGTGGTGTCCAGAAAAATTTGTCACTTTTCTTCATGAGCTGGTATAGAGGTAAAGCCTTCTCGCCCATTCTCCCAATGAATCGACTAAGGGAAGCCAAGCACCCAGTGAATCTCTGCACATCCTTCAACATCTCGGAAGAGACATGCTCTCAATTGCTTTTATATTGGAGGGGTTGGCCTCGATACCTCGGCTGGACACGAGGAAACCGAGTAACTTTCCTGTCAGGACACCAAAGGTGCACTTGGCCGGGTTCAGCTTCATTCGACACTTTCGCAAGTTCGAGAATGTTTCTCGGATATCTTCTAGGAGTGTGTGTTTCTCCTTGGTCTTGATAACTATGTCATCCACATACACCTGCACATTTTTACAGATTTGCTCATGCAAGCATTTCTGCATGCATCTCTGGTATGTGGCCCCATCATTTCTCAACCCGAAACACATGACACGATAGCAATAATCCTCGTACGGGGTAATAAAGGCAGTCTTTAGTTGATCAGCCGGGTTCAGGGGAATCTGGTGAAAACCAGAATATGCATCTATGAAAGACAACATCTCACACCCGGCTGTGGAATCGATCACCTGATCTATCCGAGGCAACGGGAATGGATCTTTTGGATATGCCTTGTTTAGGTCGGTGTAGTCCACACACATGCGCCACACCACAAAGACCATAGGATCATTCTTCTTCTTCTCGACCATGACCGGATTGGCCAGCCAGTTCGGGTGCAGTACCTCCATGATGAATCCGCTTTCTAGCAGCCTTGTGATCTCGTCACCAATGGCTTTCCTCCTTTCAGCAGCAAAATGACGCAGGGCTTGTTTCACCGGCTTGGCATCCGGTCTCACATGCATAGAGTGCTCAAACAACTCCCTCGGGACACCCGACAGGTCCTGATTGGACCATGCAAAGACATCCCCATTCTCACGGAGGAAGTGGACGAGCTCGCTTTCCTATTTCTCCTCCAGCCCGGCACCAATGATGGCAACACGCTCTGAGAACTCGGGGTCAATCTGCACCTTTTTGGTCTCCTGAGAGGCCTAGAAGGTGGCACTGTGTGAAGAGTTGGGCATCCCGGGCATGCCGAGTTGAGTTGCCTGAGCCGTGGCCACTACCTCGTGTCTCTTCTTCTTCTCGGCCACAATGACTATCGACTCGTCCAACCGAGATCCAGCTGATGCGCACTCTAGAGAGCACCTGTAATCACCCGAGATGGTGATGATGACATTGGGACCGGGAAGTTTCATCTTCAAATAGGCCGCATGAGTGGAGTCCATGAACTTGGACAGAGCTGGTCTGCCGAGAAGAGCATGATAAGGTCTTTGAAGATCCACCACCTCGAACTGCAAGAATTCAGTTTGGTAGTTCTCCCGGGTGCCAAAGAGCACATCAATCCAAATCTTGCCCACATGGGCACAAGATATTCCCGGCACAATGCCGTGGAAGGTAGTTCGGCTCTGCTACAACATGTTCTCGGTGATACCGAGCTTCTCCATTGCATCTCAGTACAGACTGTTGATGTTGCTGCCGTTGTTGATCAGCACCTTGGTGAACTTCACGTTGATCTTGGGACCAATGAAGGTTGGGTCCAATACCAGGGCATAACTACCCGGGTTAGGCATGATCTTGAGATGATCCGCCGGAGACCAAACGATCTCCTGCTCGCACCAGTACATGTACTCGGGCACTGCCGGTACCAATGCATTAACCTCCTTTGCACGCCTGCGCAAGCTCTGCTTGTCATCCGGCTCGGTGGTGAACACCATGTAACTCTGGTGGTGTTCCTGGTAATCATTTCGGGCTCTGCCGCCACCATTGTTGTTGTTTTTGTTGCGGTTCTTGTTGTTGTAGTAGTAGTTGTTGTTGGCTCCCCGAGCCACTTGGTTCACGTTCTTGGGCCTCCTCTGATTCTCTGCGGGCCTTGGAGCTGCTGCTCGGATGGGCTGAATGTTTGAACCCGGAGCTGGAAGAGGCGGAGGCGGAGGCAATTGGCCGAAACCCTCGCTCTTAATCTGATCCCACCAGCTGCACTGTCTAGAGGTATGGTTTGCCGGATTACTCGGATGCCGAGTGTAATAGCTGCACGGCCCATCCCTCATCATTTCAAAGGTAAACCTTTGTGGTGCAACTCCGGACTTCTTGGGGTCCGTCCATTGTTTCTTGTAGTTCTGGTTCTAGTTCTTCCCATACTGGGGCCCAACATTCTTTTGCCTCTAGCTGCTTCCCGCATCAGGTTGATCCGGATCCACTGCAGCTACATGGTTTGAGCCATAGCGGACATCCGGTCTGTCATCTCGCCTCTTGTTCCGGTAGTCCGAACGGTCATTCTGCCTGGAACCATCATTGTCGTGGTGCCTCCTACTCGGCTCAACCGATTCGAGTAAAGGTTGTGTCGGATCTCCGAGTGCGTACACGTCGGCGATCTTGATGGTCTCGGACAATGTAACCGGCATATCTCTCTGCAGCTTCTGCCAAAGCATACTGCCATGTAGGCATCCTTGTGCAAACCAAGCAATGGCCTGCGACTCGTTCACACCTTCACAGGCGTTCCTCAGTGTGCTCCACCGAGTAAGATACTCTCGGTCAGTCTCCTCCTATGTTTGCTTGCACGCAGAGAGCTGTTGTGGACGGTTTGGCCTCTTGTAGGTGTTGGTGAAGTTGTTATGAAAGACTCCGAGAAGTCAAGCCAGCAATTAATGTTGTCTCTCGGCAAGTTGTTCAGCCAGATCCGAGTTGGGCCCTCCAACATTTGTGGCACATATCTCACCGCCCACCGGCGGTTACCACCAGTAATGTGCACGGTAGTGACGTAATCACTCAACCAATCTTCCGGCTTGGTGCTGCTGTCATAGTTCTTTGTCCGTCTAGCCAGCTGGAACTTGGACACAGCCGTCTTATTCATGATCCTGGGACCGAAATAGAGTGGTCCCGGAGGGCCTTGCTCCTCCATCTCCTATGATAGGTAGATCCTGTCAAGCTTGTACTTTTCATCACTCGGCTGCAGCACTCGGGCACCCAATCGAGCTCCAACACCTCCGGCATCAGCATAGCGATCATTTCTCTGGTACCCGACTTGCTCTATTGTCGAGTAGCCATCATTGTATCGGTCTTGATGTCCAGCACCGGGTTGGTGCTGAATCGGGTTGGCTGTAGGGGCATTTCCCCGTGGCTGAATGACAGGTGCGGCATCGGGTTGAGGCTGAACCGGGTTGGCTGCCGGGTGCCAAGATGGACCATCTCGGTTGCGTCCTTGTCCTCCTTGCTGAACTCGGTCAGCATCATGGTCACCTTGAGCAACCTGTTCTTGCCCGGCTGCCGCTGTACAACTAACTGTTTTCTAGCGGCAGCCGAGTCATACACTTGGATTTGCTTGTTTTTCCCGGAGTTCACACTCCGAGATCTTCCACCACCGAGATGAGGGGAGGAGGCCTGGCCTCCAGATCTCCCCTCCTGCGACTGAACGACATGAGATGCTCCGGCTCCCGGATTCGCCTTCTGGAAAGCCTCATTTTGCCTGCCAGCCTAAAAAACAAGCTCATTAAGCCGGTCCTGTTGCGTAGCACAAGCTTCACCGATTAGATTTGGCAACTCGGCAGCAACTGCCTCTGCCTCCCTAAGGTTCTTACCAGGAGAACTATATTTGGGCCTACCAGCAGAATTAACACTAGTAGATTTACTAGCAGCTGCACCATCTCGGCACCGAGATCGCGACCTCGGTTCCGCACAACACCTAACCGACTAGGATCTTTCCCAACAGGAGTAAGACCATGAGCTCTATTGTAATCATTCATGTCGAGATCAAACTCTTTCCTGGTTTTAGACATCTCCTTGGCCTCGAGCGGAATGGCCTGGCACCGCTCCTCGAGTTGTTGCCGCACCACCGCCGGATCGCATCCACGGTGACCGGCACGCTCAGCTTCTTAATGACGTCGGTGAAGGGAGCCGACCTTGGATTCGGTGTAGCGGGAGCCTTGTAACCCGGTTGGTTCTCAGGTTTCTCGAATGGCTTGTGATCCGGCCGAGCTGACTTGCCAGCAGCATCAACGACATTGGTCGCACTCTTCTCGGCTGCAAGAGCCGGACCGATCATCATCAGCTCCACGCTGCCCACGGGGCGATCGATACGCTGATCGCGGACGGCGAGAACGGCAGGAGGATCTGCAACAACGAGCACCACCTCAGGGTACTCGCGGATGACCGTGGTGGCCGCGTACACCAAATGCGCGCCGAAGCCGATGATAGAGCCGCCTGCGGGCACGGGTCTGCCGACGAAATCACCGGCGTTGTCGGTGACGAAGTCGAGGGAGCCGAATCTATGGACAAGGCCACAGACCACGCGCTCGCCCGAACGAGGAAGAGGTCCCGTCCGGATAGAAACCCCAGCCAGCACCGCTGCTGGCCCCACGGTGGGCGCCAACTGTCGTGGTGATGTAGAGACAGATGCCATGGGATGGCTTAAGGTTGGGGCCGATGGACACTGTGAGTATCCGGGGAGGGATCGCACGTCTAGATGGCGTGCTCACTACATTGCAAACACAACAATCTACCCAGGTTCGGGGCCCTCGTGTGGAGGTAATACCCCTACTCCTGCCTCTCTCTCTATATCAGTGGTAACCGAGTACAAGTTTACCTCAAGCTCATGGAGCTAGAGGAAGAAGAAGCTCTACTGCTTTCTCTCTAAACAAACTAGCAGCAATTCTCCTCTCATGTGTCGACCCTCACGCAGGAGGTGTGTGGCCATCTTATATACTGGTGGCCAGCAACCAGTCGTACAGGATTAGGTGACTACACACTGTGTCGTAGCGCACGCTCGTGTAATCTCGCTGACAAATGCCGAAAGTCTTCTCCGTCGTGGCCGCTGCCATGTCCTGTCCCCCATGTCAGAGACAGGATGTGGCCTCGCCCATACCCTGCACTGTACCAGCGTACGTATACGCATCATCACGCCTAGTAAGTTGAACCGCACACGCGTACTCTCCCTTAATATACGGGATTCCAACTGCTCCGTTGACCTCCCTCCGAGATAGTGAATATCTTTGTCTACCTGGATTCACAAAGTGCTACTCGGTCAACCCGGAGAAGACACATTTCTTTACTTGGCTCCTTGTTCTTCTTACTGAGATAGACCCCTCTCGGTACCATCCAACTCGGTAGCCACCCATCTCGGATAAAGGTATCTCGGTAAACAGTATTTCGGTACACAGTACCCCAGACACCATTTGATACCAACCTTGCCCCTTCTCGGGGGTAGCCCCCCGACAACTGGCAACATGACTTTTCCCATGTCCTCAAGAACTAAACGAACTACTCACAAGACATCAAATGGATCATGATCATAGGTGATTTATGAATAAATAACGATATAGAGATAACAAGAATTTGGTGATAAAAATCAGTAGAATTGAACGACAACAGGGTAATCAACTTCTGTAGAGAGATCCAACGAATATCACAAGTTACAATCCTAGATGTTACAACAGAGTGAGATTGGATGAAGGGGGTGATGGTCCTGATGGTTGAGATTACGTTGATGATGACCCGAACGATGCCCGGCGTGAGGACAATGATGAGGTGATGATTTCCCCCTATGGGAGGGAATTTCCCGGCATACTCTGCCTGCCGAAGAGATTTCTTCTCTTTGTCTCGTTTCTGCCCCGAGATGGTGCCGGAAAAATTATGTGAAGTGTCCCCAAATCTTTTAGGTTAATTGGTAGTAGTAGGCCAAAGGAGAGCCCCAGATGGGCCACAAAGTGGCTAGGCGGGTATAGGGCGCAGCGATGGGTGGGCCCGCGACCCTAGGTCGCTTGCCCTCCTGGCAGCCCTCCTCTGTGATATTTTTGTAATCACCCAGTGATTTCTCCTTAAACCGACTTTGTGAATTTTTTCATGATTTTTGGAGTCCGATAAGTGGGGTATCCCGACGGTGTTTTTTCCTGTTGTTTCGTGAATATGATAAATAAATCCCTAAAACCGTAAATGATTCAAAATAAGATAAAAAATAACATAAGTATTTCATCCTAATATGAAATATATAAATGAATAAGAACAAATTATAATATAAAATAGTGATCAAAATGTACGTATCAAGCCGCAATGCCAAGCCTACGTGCACACATGCAAGTTGCGCCCCATATGTGGGCGCCATGAAAAGGGTTAGACAGTGATTTATTTTAAACCATGTTCATTTTATTTTAATTTGTAAACTGGGGTCAAAATTGCCAAATTTCACCCTAAACTTGCATTGTATGGCTAACGACGAAAACAGAGCTTTCCTCCAATCGCTAGGGCGCACATGTGGTAGAAATAACTCATAATGCCACACATACTGAAATCAAAACATGTCCCGTTTTCGCGAGAGACAGGCTGGCAACGTTGCTTTGCTACATAGCGAAAATCCGAAAAACGCCTCTCGGGTCGTCTCCCTCGGGCGACCCCGGAGGCTCTCCAAACCCTAGCCCACCAACCCTCCTCCCCTGCGTACCGGCGGCCGCTGCCGTCGCCGGCCGGCGGCGGTGGCGGCACCCCACTAGCATCGGCCGATGGGGATGGTTGGGCGACCCGGCGACGGCGTTGGGAGAGGACGGCGGCGGCGAGTCGGTGGTGGAGGCGCCCCTGGCCAAGACTCCGGGCGGCTCGTCCCCTGCTAGGCGGGAGGCGGCGGTGCGTGGTCGGCCAGCGGTAGGGCGACCGGCGGCGGCGGATGCGGATGGCATCCGATCTGGCCTGTTTTGGGCTTGACCCAGGATGGGCCGACGGTGGAGTTGGGCCTCTAGGCCGATCTGGCCTGCGGCTCAGATGCGGGCCGGTGAGGCGCAACCGGGGGGCTACGTGCACCCTCCTCTTGCACCCGTCGCTGCTGGGAGCCGTTTCGCAGCGTCGGGGCTGCGAGATATCGGAATAAAGGAGGTGGTCCTTGTGTTTCACATTCTGCGAAGATGAAGATCCTGATGCATGTTCTCTTTGATCAAGCCGGGGTGTCGACCGAAAGGCTCCGCCGGCGTACTCCCATGGGCTACGCCTGGAGATTGCTGGATCGGTGGAATTCGGTCGCAATGCTCAGTCATCGAAGGCGAGATTGGAGGACTAGCAACGGTGACCCGAGTCTTTGCATCGATGGGGATCTGGCTTGGAGGCACAAGATTCGTGGTAGCCGTATGTAAGAGGGGGCGACAACATGCGTGAAGTCCAAAGCCCTACCTTTCAGGGTGAAAACCCAAGGTCTGGCCTTAATTGGTTGTGCCTGGCACCGGTCTTATTGGAGCCGTTGTTTTGAGAGCGAGGATTATCTTCAGGGTGAAAACCCAAGGTCTGGCCTTAATTGGTTGTGCCTGGCACCGTTCTTCTTGGAGACGCCGCTTTCGAAGAGATGGACATCAGCTGTTGTTTAGGTGGTGGTTGTGCGGATACCGCGAGGACTGTAACTCTGTAGCGGGACTTTTCTTTTTATTTCTTCTTTTTATTGTCTTTCGGCTGTGTGCATCCATTGCGTTGTTGCAGAGGCCGGGTGTATTTTGTATCTTTGTGATATTAATATACTTCCCTTTATCAAAAAAAAAAACATAGCGAAAATCCATTCACAACCCTACCAGAGTAAATTTACTTGATGGCCAGGTCGATGAAACTAACATAGGCTGAGGGCATCTCCAGTCGTTCGACCCCCCCAGGTTTCAGATCGGCGCTTTTTAGCGATAGCGCCGGCCCGCACCAAAACCTGGGGGGGGGGCGATTTCACCAGCCGTTCGGCGTCCCAGAAAATAAAGCACCGATATCATTCGAAAAGTTTCTTCCCGCCCCCAAAAAACAGAGCCCTAGTTCGGCGATCGGCAGCCATAGTTTCGGGCGATCATATTACAAAAAACGCCACAGGTGGGCGATCAAATATAGTTCAGATCGAATCACACAGATGGGCGCGCGCGGCGGTGGCAGACGTAGGCGATCAGACAGACGCGTCGGCCGGCGTCGGAGCAAGCGGCGAGCTCGGCGCAGCATCCAGGTCGATGACGGCATCGGAGCGGACAGCGGGCTCGCCATTCTCCAGGTCGACGACGGGCTGGGCATCCTTGTCGACGGCGGCATCCTCCTGGGCGGCGGGCGGGCTTGTCGGCGCGGTGGTGTAGCTGGCGCCGCCAGACGATGTCGGGGCCGGGGGCGCGCTGATGTCGGTCAGGATGAGGTTGCACTGCGCCAGGAACCAAGCTCTCACCTCGGGGGTCATCGCGGCCGGGTCGCCGCCCGTGAGGAAGGCGAGGTCGTTGTTCCTCTTCTTCGCGGCGGTGCCAGTCCGGAGGAGGTCGATCTTGACCTACGAGTTGGCCATGAGCGCCGCCCATCGCTGTTTGGAGACCTCCTCCCTCTTGCCGGCCTGGACCTGAGCGTCGGCGATGCAGGTCTCGATGGATGCCTGGAGTTTTGCCGCTGCAGGCGCGCCGTCCCTAGCCAGCTTGGCTTTCTTGTGGCCCATCGGCGGACGCCCTTCGGATGCGCACGCAGCCACCGCGTCGGGGACGTACTCCTTGCCCTTGCCGATCGAGCGACGCACCTCCGCCCACTTCTCGCAATCCTCGATGAGAACAAACACGTGGAGGAACTTGAAGTCGGTTCCCTCGTCGTTCTTGTACGCCTCGAGCATGCGGACGATCTCCATCTCGCGGTTGGCGCCGCTCTGCGGCCTCGCCGAGATCTCCTCCTGGATGCCGTGCCACTTGTTGCACGACGCCTGGATGTTGGCCCAATGGTTCGCCATGGCTTTCTGGCCGCGGTCGAGGACGCATGGGGCGTAGTAGGGATCGATCATGCGGCGCTCGTCGTAGGCCGTCTTCACCCGCTTCCAGTAGTTGTCGGCGTGCTGGTTCGCGCCGATGATCGGGTCCAAGCTGACCGTCTTCCACGCCTCGGCGAGGAGCGAGTCCTCCCTGTTCAGCCACTTGATGCGAGGCTCGGCGGGCGGCACGGGCACCTTGGGCTCCTTGCGGGGGCGGCCAGGGCCACGGCGCTTCCGTCATTCGCCGGCCGGATCTGTACTCTCTGGCACCACGGGCGTCTCGTCCACGTCGTCGTCTTCGCCCTGCTCCTCCGTCGCCTGCGTGCCGGAGCCGCCTTCGCCGTAGTCGCCACCGACCTGCGTGAAGAACTCGCCGCTGGCATCGAGGAAGCCCGGGCTCGCCGCCGCCGCCATCGAGCCGGACGCGATGATCTCCTCCATGTAGCTGTCCTGGGGCTGCAGCCCGGCGAGAATCGCGCGGCGGTGGGATGGGGAAGCTGCGTAGCCCGGCGCGTTGCCATACATCATCGGCGGGTGGTAGGGGAAGGTGAGGTTGGGGTTGAAGCCTCCCAGCGAATCACCTTCGACGAACCATGCTGGCGGCGGGTGCGGCGACATGCGGGGCGACGGTGACGGCGACTGCTTCCAGCCGGCGAAACGTGGGCCGAAAGGGCCCTTCTTCTTGGCGAGAGGCGCCGCGGCCGGCGTAGGTGGCTCGTCTGGGACCTCCTCCTCCTCCTCCAGCTCGTCTTCCTCGGCGGCTGCCTGCTCCTCCGCTTGCAGCTGCGCCATGAGCTGCCTCTGCCGCTGCGCCGCCTCCCTACCCCGGCGCTTGATGTTGGCTGTCTCCAGCCGCGACCTCTCGGCGATCCACTCCTTGTTCGACATGCCGGGTGGTCGCTCCTTCGGTGCTCTTGGCTTGCGGGGTTTCTTGGCCGGTTCGGAGGCCGCGGGAATGGAGACGGCGGCGGCGCGGGGTCCTGTAAATCGAGCGGGAGCCATGGCGCGTAGATCTCGGGTGCGGGGGGGAAATGGCGGGAATGAACCGGGGGGAGAGGTACATGTGGGGGAAAGTGGAGGGAAGCGCCGAAAAAAGAGAGGGAAATCGTCTTCCCTCGCCGACTAGCGTGGCCCACGCGAGCATTTTGCCCCCCCAGGCCGAACCCAGCGCGCTGGGTTTGGCCTGGGTTCGGCGGCGCCAAACGGCGCGAAAAACGGCGGAAAGCGGCGCTAAATCGATTCCTGGGGGGCGACTGGTGCGAAACGGCGCGAAACGGCGCCAAAAACGCCGCTTGGGGGGGCTCTGGGGGGGCGGCTGGAGATGCCCTGAAGACGTACTTTCCTATGGGAAAACAAAGGCAGAAGAGAATCGATTCTCGTCTCTTTTTCCACCTTCATCTTCTCCCTTCACCCCAAAAAAGCAAGGACACGTTTCAACTTTGAGCTCCACGGCTACCCATCACGACGCACCTCTCCCTCTCGCCGATTTGTAGGGTTGTGTGAGAGAGAAGCCAAGGAAAAGAACACGGGCAAGACAGGGAGAGGTGTTTTGTACAGCATTAATAAATACACAACAACAAAGATCATGCAAGGAAAGATACTCGGGCTTTTCCTTTCCTTTTTCTTTTTGTCCGTCCAACGCCAGCTCGTGACACTGGCCAGTGCACTGCAGCGCGATAAAATGCTGGGAGTTTGACAGTGGGCTAAGGTTCTGATTCGGTTCCGAGCTCGCCTCGCCTTGGCTTTCTTCCCACCATGTGCTGCAAACCAGGTTAAGTTACTGTCATTTTCGTCGCAGATCCTCGCTAATCTATACGGGCTATGGTCGGTCGGTGCCTAGAGCAACCAAATTTTCTCCCTGCTGCTTTTCTGCTTCTTTCGCTTTCTTAAATAAAGCCAGTAATAATGAGATGAGATTACCTTTCGCCTTAAAATTATACCCCCGATTAACCTCTTTAGTGCAAAGCGTATCAGATGCATGCAGGCTAATGGTAGTACGATAGCAGTACTCCCTCTGCTGCGTGCACGCCGTCCTGGTGATCAACGCTCTGCTGAACTTGCACAGTAGCATCGACAAAAAACCCCAACTGTTGTGCATTTGCGCCGCACTGCATCGCTGCTGGGAGGAAATGGGGCGCACAGCACGGGAGCCTCGTGCGGTGCTGACTCTTCTACAGCGATCCTCCGCCAATGCGCCAAGCTAGCTGACGGCAGAAGGATCGGAACAGGATATTTCGGCTACTGTCATCAGTTATCCGCTTAATCAGCAGCGGAATCGCAGAAGAACGAGGTCGAGCAGAAGCAAATTAGTTCAAAAGGGAAGGATTGCGTTTATGTTTCCTCGTCATTATCTGCAAAAGCCGGCGCAAGCGGGGAACGAGAATCGAACCCCAGATCGTCGTTTCATTAGTTAGGCGGGTGCCAATGCACCGCCCACTATTCACGGGCTATAGCCCCGCCACGTCACCTTCTCTCACCACTATCACGCCACTCTCACGGGCACGGTGCCAGTGCACGGGCTATAGCCCGGGCTGTAAGATTCTCTCTCTGCCACATCAGCTTTTCTCTCTCCTCCACGTCAACACATATTTTTGAGACGAAAACATTACAAATAATGCAAGGAAATAATTTTATTGAACTAAAATTGTTACCGATTACATACTAATTAATAAAATTACATAATAAATTGTAAAAATTACATAAAAATTAAAAAAATCTATCATCGTGCTCGTCGTCGTCGTCGTCATCCTCCAGCAGCCCTAGGTCTTTTTCCACTATCTGTAGGGCCTTGTCATGTTTGCGCTTTTCAGCTTCGGTCATGCCGGCGGTTGAGCGGTCTTGCAATTTGTTATATTGCTTCAGTAGCTTAGACCTCAATAAAACTTGATACATTTTCGCCATTCCGAAGCCTGCACTTGATCCCTCGCTGGACGCTTCCTTCTCCTTCTTCTTTCCCTTGCGAAACGCGGCCTTGGCCTTATCGCGGCCAGGAGGACGCGGCTCCTCCTCCGTCGCGTCGCTAGAGCTGTACTCACCTCCGACCCCCAGACGGGTTCTCTTGGAACTGGAGTCAGTCCCACTACCAGGACCATGCTGTGCTCTCCACTTCGCTTCCTTGCGAACAGCTTCCCACCACTTGAAGCGTTTGAAAGGCTGAGTCACTCTAGGGTCATTTGCGTACCTCGTCAGTGCCGCTTCCATGACCATTGCATCGTCTGCTCCACTCTGACGTATCGCTTCTTCTTGGATGTGGTATCCATTGAACAAGGACACCTCACGGTTGTAGACGTTCCAGTGATCCTTCAGTTGCTTCGCGGTCCTATGGCGGGCAGGATCGGCGGTAGAGTTGAACGTCTTCGCTATTCCACCCCAAAAACTTTCGCCGGTCTTGCTATTGCCACGGCGAGAGTCCTTGGAGTTGAAAATCCAAGCATTCACCTGCAACGCAATAGATATTGTCTTAGTGAAAAATCCAAACAAAAACCAACTCCGAAATAAACATGTCACGGGTAAGAAAATTACCAGTTTTTCCTCGTCCGCACTTTTCCACTCGACCCTCTTTGGACGCTTTGGTACCATTGTTTCCGCGGCATCGGACCCGTCGCTTGGAGCACTGCCTTCTGGAGCAGACGATGGAGGTGGTTGCTGATACGGAGGAGGTGGTTGCTGATACGGTGGAGGTGGAGCGTATGAACCGTATGGATATGGAGGTGGAGCGTAAGAACCATATCCCGTAGGAGGGTACGGAGGAAGTGGACTCCCGCTACCTGTAGGTGGAGGTGGAGGTGGTGGTGCGTAATCATACGGAGGATGCTGGTATGAACCATATCCCGTAGGAAGCGGACCATATGGCCCCGGAGGTGGTGTGTTGGAGGGGTACAACACTCGGGGATACGGCGAAGAACCGGTATCCGACCGACGATGTGTGGGAGAGACATCTTCTATGTGAGTAGGTTGTGACCCGTCGGACTGCAAGAGATCCGTGAACGAGGTGTTATCTGGAGTCCAACCCGACATGGCGGAGATGGTATGAGAGAAGAGAGAAAAAGAGGAGGGAAATGGTGTGAAGAGAAGGGATGGATATGGGGGGGGGGTATTTATAGGATTGGAGATGGAAATTTGGGTCCAAATTTTTTTTTTTTTTTTTTACAGCCAGCCACGCTCCCCCCGAACGGCTAGCTGACGTGGACCAATGGGGGGGCGCCACGTCAGCTAGCCGTTGCCCCCCCAACGGCTAACTGCTACCGCCCCTCCCTACCGCCCCCCCCCCCCCCCGCCAGCGCGCCGCCCCACCCTCTCGCCCCACCCCCTCGCTACCGCCCCGCCAACCCGGGCGGTAGGCCGGGCGACACGGGCTACAGCCCGGGCGGCAGCGCCATCGCCCGCCGCCGCCTACCGCCCGCCCCTGCCGCCTCCTCTCGCCCCGCCACCGGGCGGTAGCGCCCCTACCGCCCCGCGCTACCGCCCCGGTTGGCACCAGCCTTATCACGTACTGGTTAATTTCGTCCTTTTCCATGATTGCAGATTGTTCCATGTTCTTCGCTTCTTCTTTAGGACAGGTATAAATGAACCGATTAAATCGACGGCCATAATCTGGAAAAAAAAAAGAGTGTAACTAACTTGCGATCGCCATCAGAACAGTTCCGCACGCAAGTCATGCTCAGGCAGGCGTTGCTCCAACCGCAAGGCTGCTGACCGACGTGGTCTTCTTCCTTTTCCTTTCGAATCTGTTCTCTGTTCCCTGCCGTGGTTAAGCGAAAACGATGTGCTAGGAGCTGGCCCAAGGAGGAAGAAGTATCGCGCCACGAACTGACAGGAAACGGATGGTCGGAGTTTCGAGGCTGAATTACGGAGCGTGGCAGTACAGTACAAATTCGTCGATGACCAATCAAGTAGTGGATGGATCGGCTTAATTATGTAGTGCTAGCACCGGAGCAGCGGGCAGGCAGGCAGGCGGAGGCGGGAGACACGCACGTGAGGGCGGCCTGCATCATTGGAGATGCGGTCAGAGGGGCGCAGCCGAGATGGATGGAGGGAGCACTCGCTCGCAGCGTCTGCCTGCTGCTATTGCGGGTATGGATAGCGCATCCACGCGACCATGCGTGATGCATGCATGCCTAGCTAGCGACCCAGGCAATCCTCATGTCCGATGCGTGCTCATCATCAACCCGCTCAACAACTACTGCTAGTCACCCTATACTCCCGTGGAGCATTGGAGTTGGAGAGAGGCGCACATCTTTCAATGGATATCTATTCTCTTTCTTTCTCTTGCAAAAGGCTGCAAATTAACATGATTAATCTCTAGATAGCAATGATCCTGCATGCACGCTCTTCGGCATCCCTCCGCCCATCTGGCCAGACGCGACAATGCTTGGATTTGTACACAAACTGGCGTCACAGGGACTTGAGATTCGGAAAGTATCCTGCTGTTTAACTAATTGGAAAAAAAAAGTTCTAAAAAAATCTTTAAAAAATGGTTCTTCTCAATGATGAACGTGTAAAATTTCACATAGAAATATTCAAAACTAAAATATGCATTTTTACTCTACTCAGATATGCACATTTGTTATTTTTATGTAGCTCAAAATACAAGTTATTTCGAATTGACAAAATCCATGCTTGTGTGGGATATGTTATTAAGATTAATTGAGATTTTCTTCAATTTTGTTAAACCTATAAATTGTTTTTTGAATTTTTTAAAACACCAGGATCACTGCTGTCCGGGAGCAAGAAATCTCCACTCCTTGGGATTTTGTCTTAGGCTGGTGCCAACCGGGGCGGTAAGGCCGGGCGGTAGGGCTCTTACCGCCCGGTGGCGGGCGAGAGGGGGCGAGACGGGGGGCGGGAGGGGGCCGACGGGCGGTGGCGGTGGCGCCCGCCGACAGGGCCGTAGCGCCCGGCTTCCCGCCCGCGTTGGCGGGGCGGTAGCAGCGGCCCGGGGCGAGAGGGCGGGGCGGTAGGGCGAGAGTGTGGGGCGGGGCGCTGGCGGGGCGGGGCGGTAGGGCGGGGCGGTAGCGCCTAGCCGTTGGGGGGGGCAACGGCTAGCTGACGTGGCGCCCCCCCCCCCATTGGTCCACGTCAGCTAGCCGTTGGGGGTTACCGTTGCTGTCAAAAAAATCTGAAAAAAAATTCGAAAATTTTGAAATTTTCAGCTGATCTCTCCTATAAATACCCCCTCATATGCTGCACTCATTCCACACCAACTTCATCCTCTCTAGTCTTCATTTCCACCCTCTCGACGCCATGTCTTCGTCAAGCAGCGATTCGAGCGAGGGACTGGAGGGTGAGATGATGGCCGCAATGCAGGCGGCAATGGAGGCCGAGTACGAGGCGGCGCTCCAAGCGGTGCCAAGACCGCCGCGGCGCCGTCGACAGTTCATCAGGCGTGATCGTGTTGGCGCCGCCGAGCGGCTCTACGACGACTACTTCGCCCCCAACTGCACTTATCCTCCGAGTTTCTTCCGGCGAAGGTATCGGATGAGACGATCCCTTTTTCTACGCATTGTGGATATATTGGGTGAATACTCTCCGTATTTCACCCAAAGAATTGATGCTCTGAACCGTACGGGTTTTACTCCGCTACAAAAGTGTACTACGGCGTTGCGTCTGTTAGCTTATGGATCCGGTGCTGATACGATAGATGAGTGGCTTAAGTTAGCTAGACAAACTTCGTCAGACTGTCTAGATAACTTCTGTGAGGGCATCATCGACTGTTACGGGGAAGAGTTTTGCCGTCGACCTAACGTCGCGGATACTCAGCGTCTGTTAGCGAAAGCCGAGGAGCGCGGCTTTCCGGGAATGCTAGGGAGCATAGATTGCATGCATTGGCAGTGGAGGAACTGCCCAGTTGCGCATGCCGGTCAGTTCACAAGGGGAGACATCAAACACCCTACCATAATCTTAGAAGCCGTTGCGTCGTATGATCGTTGGATCTGGCATGCTTTTTTTGGAGTCGCCGGGTCCAACAACGACATCAACGTGCTTAATCAGTCGCCATTGTTCACGGATGTGCTTAGAGGAGAAGCACCCACAGTGAACTTCACGGTGAATGGACACCAGTACAACTGGGGTTACTACCTTGCCGACGGCATCTACCCCTCCTGGCCGGTGTTCATGAAGGGTGTTACTCTTCCACAAAGTGACAAGCAACGTGTCTTCACTGCTGCTCAATCGTGTTGGCGCAAAGATGTGGAGTGTGCATTTGGAGTGTTGAAGTCTAGGTTCAACATTTTAGCAGTTCCCGGACGCTCCTACTCCATGCGCACTCTTGGGTTGATCGTGCGTGCATGTGTCATTCTGCACAACATGATCATCGACGATGAGCGTGGTACCAATTTGGAGAACAGCTATGAGACAGTTGCGAGCAACGTCGGCCCTCCAATACATACCAATGCACCACCAAGCCTAGCAGCAAGGATTCAGATGGACAACGAAATGGAGGACTCGCCGATGTATACACAGCTCCAGCAGGATTTGATTGAGCATGTGTGGGCTCATCAAAACTAGATTATGTAATTTTCTCATTTTTTATGTAATTTTTATTTATTATTATGTAATCGGTACAATTTTAGTTGAATAAAATAATTTCTTCTATTATTTGCAACGTTTTTAATCTTCAAAATATGTGTTGACGTGGAGGAGAGAGAAAAGCTGATGTGGCAGAGAGAGAAACTTATAGCCCGGGCTATAGCCCGTGCACTGGCACCGTGCCCGTGAGAGTGGCGTGAGAGTGGTGAAAAACGGTGACGTGGCGGGGCTATAGCCCGTGAATAGTGGGAGATGCATTGGTACCAGCCTTATAAATGAGAAATCTCAGGAGGGCCCTACGAAGGCCAATGAGCAGGACCTTGAATATGCACAGTTGCCCAAATGTTTGGATGTGGTGTTGGTATATCCCCTTTTAAATTTTTGAGCATTCCCATTTGTTTTAGGGAGCTGTTTGGTTATGGTGTTGGTACATCCCTTTTAAGTCTCTCAGCTTTCCTGTTTATTTTACGCATCTGCAAATCGTAACTGAAAATTTATTGAAGGTCAAGGTTAAGTAGTTGTTGAACTAGGAAACTTTCTTACGATGGTTGTTCTTATCAACTCGATCGTGCAACACTTTCACTAATATTTACTATTAATACATTGTGGACAAATCTGATGATAGAAGTATTTACATACAACAAAACCACCTACCTCACGTACAGTGAATTGGCCGAATTGGCGTACGATGGCTTGATGGAAGGTGATGTTAGATGATAGAGGTGTGATCGGTTGTTGTGCTCCGTAGTAACAAAATCGTACATGACTCTTTTATAGAGAGAAACATGGGCTTTATTGATCACATTATTAAAAGGTCATTACAAACAATTTCACAGATACATTTCGGAGCAACCCCACACCACACAAAACGCACAAAAGATTCACTAAACTTAGCAACTATGAGAAGCAACATTTAAAACCGTGATTAACATGACAGAAGGAGCATCACATGAAGAATTCTGCCAGCTCATGAATCACAAGTCCACGTAGAGATCGATCTTGTAACCCAGATATCTCTCTCTGCACAACCGATAGGCAATTAGAGGTGACAATAACATTAGAGAAACCCTAGTTTTCTGCAAGAACGATAGCATGACGCGTCGCTAGCACGTTTGCGATCAATTGCATCACATACTCCCCACATTGCTCGCTGCAAGCAGCTAAGCACATACCGTTGTGGTCTCGGATCACGATTCCCATCCCCATCTGAAGAGTAAAAGTAAAGATTATTGCATCAACATTGATTAAGACTGTATGTACCCTCCGGCGGCGGTGACCATGGGAGAATAGAAGAACTAGCCTCCCACCCGTGAAGTGGTTCGGGTTGGCAGAGATGCAAGACAATCATTTGAATATATATACTAGAGCTTTCTCTGCTATATATCTCGCTTGCATAACCGGTACACCCTCTCGAATCTTGTTTCTAACATCCCAAATATGCCACATCATCGCAATCATTACCACCAATGCAATTACCTTTTTCTTTCAAAATGAGAGTTTAGCCCTGCATCGAAACAATGCACACAACTGTTTTATATTAAAGCTGCAAAAAGTATCAAGTATGAATTAGATTACAAATCAAGGACCCATCAATGTGAACACAAAGATCAACCACTCAAAAAATGACAGCTCTAGGCATCTAACCACTCAACATTTAGCCATCCAAAACCCTGCTGAAGATAGCGTGAACAACCGCCATCGGTTGAGCACATCCGATATCCAAAAGTCCTCACTGGTTCGAATGGAGAAGAAGGAACCACCATGTGGATCCAGTAGACCGCCTTCTTGACAACATGCAAATAATGAATACTAGAGGTTGGGGGCGCCTCCTAGCCGGTCTTCTGCGTCCCCAATTAACGCCCCATTTACAACATAGACCTTCAGATTCCGTAGGTGCGGCAACGAAAATTTATGATAGCAAATACAAGATTACAAATCAGACATGAGTATGCGTATGACAGTGTACCAGATTAACACATATATAGAGTAAAGTGATATGTAGGGTACCATAGATTTGTCTTAAACGAAATACAGTACCATAGAAGTAGCATTGTTTTGGCCTAAGAGAAATACAATACCACAACTTGGCATTATCCTTGCCTAGTTTAATTAGACAAAAGTTTTCGTAAACTCGTCAAATACTAAAGGCAGTGTCCTGAGCATATATTACATATCACCGAGTGACATAATTTACAAGCAAAGGGAAAGCAGGGATGTCAGAGAGTGCACGTTCGAACTGTCCTTCCGACCAGTAGTGTTTCCACAAAGAAGAACAAGAATGAATAAAAAGGTAAGTTAATCAAAATCAACAAAGTAAGGGACACACATAAAAAATGAGAAATAGGTTTCAGTTATTAATATTAATAATCGTTTACAAAGACTTTCACCAAGAACTCGTACCATGGCAAGCAGCAACATGTTGATTCGCGAGTCAGATAAACTACCCTAACATGCGAAATACATGGAAACGACATACATTTGGAATTAAATGACTTCCACTTTGCCTACGAGGTCCACATGACTCATGAAAGAGCCAATCTTACCATTTTTTTAAAGAGGATTGTTAAGAGTGACAGGGGCAATATCTCCACAAAGATCCTTGTCGCTGAGAAAGAAATGCAAAATCAATCTATGGCGAAAAATGAATCAAACATAAATAACCAACTGCAAACAGCCAAATGCTCCGAATATGAATTGAAAGAAAAACAATAAATTGTATGTTTACTCAATAGCTATCCAGAGGTAATAATATAGAGTGAAGGTAAAAATAAGATGAGATAGACACAAGTGCCATCCTTAATACGTTGCAATTTTTTAGGAAGGTTTATAGAGAGTGAAAGTGAGTGAAAATAAATAACACGGTTATAGAGTAGTAGGATAACATGTTTAAGCTGTTAGTGTAAACTTCTAAGAACAATGAAGGTATCACAGTAGCCATGTATAAATATAGAAGCGTTGGTGGTGTCACTACAGGGTAAATATGAGAGATTAAGCGTTGGAGGCGGACGTCTCGTCTGGCGCCACCGCGTGCTGAGGACGAGTCGCCTAGGATGGCAAAAGTGGGGCGGAGGAGGAGGCGTGCCTGCATGGGATACCTAATGAAAAGGCCTCCTTCCACGCATTTTTTCCCCTCTAGCATCCAGCATGTTACGTGGCCCAATCAAAATGAAAAGGAGACTGATGACCTTGACCTTCCTTCCGCGTGGAAGCCAGCGACAAAAATTCCCCCGTCCGCCACGTGGATAGGGCGAGAGGGCTCGCAAGTCCTTCGCTATTGCTTGTCTTCGATTGTCCTTCTTATTAAAAACCACATCATTACGACAATTCCAAAATTCCCAAAGAAAAGCCGACACATGTACACGGATACGTGGGTTCGTTTTCCTATCTATTCTATTTAGCCAATTTCCAAACATATTGGTCACGCTTATTGGAGGAAAAATATTATAAGTGAAGTGAATTAATCACTAAATATTTTGGGAAAATGGACATGATATAAAAAGTGATCAACAGACCCATAACACGCACGTTTTACACATGTCAATCTTATCTTAAGCAGATTATCCTTTGTTAATACAACTTTGCAATTATGAAACCACGAAATATTTTAATTTTTAAAGGTATTTTCAGTTTCCACAAATACTTACTCAAGAATATCATATTCCATTAACCAGGTCCGCATACGAAGACTTAACTGGAAACACTTCATCGGTTTTCAAGCTCCACTTAAAAAAGTATGGTTCATTTGATAACGAGACTCACATTAGTCTTTCTATCATACGAAGTCAATGTGTTTTCCTATCACCTATGATAGGTCTTGGAAACTGAATATTAAGTGGAGTGTTTGAAAGGGTACGGTTGTGATAGCGCTTCTTCACCTAGCCACACATGCTCGCAAAACCGAACCTGCATGCCGTTGCCCAAGTTAAACAAACCACGCGAAAAGAAATCATGTTTAAGTCCCATGATGCCGTTTCAAAACGGAGAGCCCGTCGGTTTCACTGGTACTTGGGACAACATTTTATCCCCTAAATACTTATTAGAGAGAATCTCATGTCATGCCCCTTCTTCATGCAGAAATTTGGACAACCTATTTATTTAACTTATTTAGTTGGTTGTAATTTTTGAAAATCTAACTATCTCAAATTGTAAATGGTTTTCTCTCTGTTCCAAATTGTAAGATGTTTTGGATATTTGAATGTGGACTGAATCTATACTGAAATGAGTGTTCTGTACATGTGATTCATAAAAAGTTAGACACATGTTATAATTCTAAATGGAGGGAGTACTAATAAAGCCTACAATTCCACTTTTGAAATTCAAGTGTGACCTTAGTGAAAGTTTTGTGTAGGTCTTAGTTTGTATGATACACATGGAACGGATTGGATTTTGGAATGGTTTGATGTTAATATTAACGCTTGGAAATTTCACCGAGATTTAGGAGAAAAAACGGACAACCTATGCTTTTATGAGTAGAAATCATTAGGGGCACTTGGGACAAATTTGATTGAACTTATTTTTTTTGCTAGCTTGCTCAATCAATCATGTTGATTCTTTTTTAAGTATATTTGGCACAAACACTTAGAAACGTCTGATGCTGATCTTAACACATAGAAACGTCACCGAGATTTAAGTAAAAACAATTGTGAATAGTAAATCATTAGGGGCACTTCTGCATAAATTTAGTTCCTTTTTTAGCTTCGAAAAAGAATACAATTGAAGATGTGGCTTTCCCTCCAAGCACATATATGGATATGGAGCACTCTTTTCTACCCTAAAAAAGAATAGCCAGAGATGGAAAGAAGAGAGAAATATTGGTCAGTAATTGTGAAGCCCCATTTTTTTGACTGAACATGACACCAAAGGCCTCTGCCCTCCCTCTCTATCTATCGAATGGATGGAAGCGCGGAGATTTTTTTGTTTTTTGTGAGGAAGGAGTTCGTTTTTAAATGTTTTTACCGGTTCTAATATTGCATGCTTTACTTTTATTATTAAATGAATGTGGACTCTCGTTATTTTTAGGGTTGGCCCAATCAATTATGTTTTCATTTTTAAGTAGATTTGGTACCATGTTCGTTCTGTGAGTGAGCAAATACATAACATCTATTAATTCGTACCCTAAAAATTATTACTCCAAATATTGTTTAAGCAAAATGAAGAATGTTCAACGGAGACAAAGCAAGGCTTCAAGGCCCACAAATCCTGATTGTGAAAGATCTAGTACAGTACTACTGCGATACCCACGAGTGCATTAGTATGATAAAATATTTCAGAGGTAAGAAAATGGTTAATTAGAAGGGGAAAGAATCCAACACCACTTGCTATATTATGATTGTAGTCTTGCAAAATCTCCCGGCACTGGCAGAAGCAGAATGATAAGCAGCCATGGACGCCACGGGCCTCGCGTGCTGACAAAACCACACTTATAAGCCACGGACAACACGCCGCCTCATCAGCCTTTCCCACCACTAAAGACGCAGCCCAACCCGAGGGCAGAGCAGAGCGAGGGAGATTGATTGATGTCTTCCACGTCGGTTCCGCCGCCACTGGAGCGGAGGGTGCCGGTGGTGGTGCCGATGGTGCCGCGGCTGGCGGAGGAGGGAAGAGGGGGTGGCGACGCCGCGCGCGGAAGCGGAAGCGGAGGCGTGGCGGGGATATCGCCGAGCATACTCATCATCGCCGTCATCGTGGTCGTGATGCTTCTGGCGTCAATCTCCATACACTATTTCATCCGTAGCCTCTGCCGCCACTCCTCCTCGGGATCCTCCGCGCCGGCGCTCCCGCTTGTGGCAGTCCGCAGCTCCGCGGTGGCGCCGGCGGCGGCGGCGTCCGTGGCCGACCGGGGGAAGGAAGCGGCCGTCGAGAGGGAGCGGCTCATCGAGCGGCTGTCGCTCTTCACGCTGGCGTCGTCGCTCGCCGCGCTGCCCAGGTCCTCCAGGGACTGCGCCGTGTGCCAGTGCGTGTTCGGCGGCGAGGACGAGCTCCGCCTCCTCCCGGCGTGCCGCCACGGCTGGACTGAGTGGGGCTATGGTTCCCAACGCATGGGAGTGGACTAACGTGCCCACTGGGCAACCTGCGCCCCTCTTTATATAGCGTATGGTAATGGGCTTCACAACACTTGTGGCCCATTCCCTCTGTGAGTCCGACTCACAAAACCAGTCCATTTCCGGTTCGGGTCCAACCCGACCAATACTTGCTCCCGCTCTTAAGTGTGCGACTCTGCAGGCTCATGGCGACTTGGACACGATTGGAGTCCAACTCCCAATCGATCAATCGGTAGCGGTTCCTAGCAGAACGTGCCGACTCCCAAGTCCCATTGAGTCATGACGACATACCTTTCAATGTGATATTCATCTTAGTCCCTTTTGCCTCACAATATACCTTGTCGAGCTATAGGCGATTTATCGTCATCCCTTAAATAGCTCAACTCTCTTCTCGATTTGTGACATGTGATTCATCTGACTAACTCTTAGTCAACCGACACAGTTAACACTTAACTGAGTCGCGCATGGCCATGCTTCCTGAATCATATCACTCGAGAGGGCCCAGAGAATATCTCTCCATTCGGAGGGGCAAAATCCCATCTTGATTATCCACATCACGCAGCTTGCTTCTCATTCGACCCGAACTCTGCCTTTATAGTTGCCTTGTCACAGAACAACGTTTGACAGAACCTAAGTCGGTGATCCACAACTCGGATTATGCGATAACCTCAGGTCTAAGGATTACATTGATTGAGACATGCAAATGACGACTTGCTCGTTGCATCTCAATGTGGGTCAGTCCGACTTGCTAAACTCTTTAGCCAAGTCCGTGAACGTTGGAATGGCATCACAATGTCCATGACAAGTGGAACCGTGTCATCAGCCAACACTCACATTAGTCTAGGGTGTGTGTCCAGCACAACCTAAATGACCAAGGACAATCTAGTATGAACAACATGAATATATAGTTCCACAATCGAATCACATATTCAATGACATATATCAGATGTTCAAAACAAGGACAACTTAATAACTTTATGAATACAATGGGAATTACATCATACATGATTGCCTCTAGGGCATATTCCCAACATGTACGATCCGTTGTCGAGGAAGCGCCCAACGTCGTTGTCGAATTCCAGGCTTCCGACAGTTATGGTACTGGCGATTCCGCCGAGTATCCCCGATCGAAACATAACACCTGACGTCGTTGGCCCCACGGTGGGCGCCAACTGTCGAGACATCATAGTAAGGATCATAGACGGGGTGCCATGAGCCTACGGGTAGAGACGTGGGGGGACGTGGTAGTACGACAATCAATAACACCAAATTTACCCAGGTTCGGTACGACACAACTAGGCGACGTTCTCACTCCTGCAATCTCACTAAATCAGGGCTGAAGTCTGAAGCATACAAAGTACAATGTGAGTAGGGTTTCGCTAACTCGACGAGGATTAACTTCTCGGCGAGTTGGCTTCTAGCTAATTGTTTGTATCTTTCGTCTCCCCCGTCCGACTTTATGTAGATAGCCGGGTTAGGGCTTACAAAAAGGAAACCTAGAAGATTACGGAAAGTATCTAACTTGGAAAGTAAGGAATCCGTCTTCTCCTCCAAGCCGCACCACTTCGGGCCGTGGTCTGGATTCTTCTAGAATCCGGCTTCCTGCGCATCAACTTACTGGGCCGCCTAATAGACTGTAATCCATTACCAACATGCCACCTGGTAATCCGGCTCTTTAGAACAATACCGGATATACCCCTAATGGGTATATATCCGGCAGACGGTGTGCATGTGAGAATAGAAGAAGTAGCCTCCCGCCCGTGGAGTGGTTCCGAAGATTTGCAGAGATGCAAAACAATCATTTGAATATATACTAGAGCTTCCTACGCTATAGATCGTGCATGCATAAGCGATACACCCTCTCAAATCTTGTTTCTAGCATCCCAAATACGCCCCATCATCAGAAACATTACCTCCAATGCAATTACCTATTAATTTGAACTTATTCAGTTGGTTGAAATTTTTGAAAATCTGACTAATTGTCAATGGTGATCTCTCGGTTCCAAATTAAAAGATATTTTGGATATTTGAATGTGGACTAAATATATACTGAAATGAGTGTTCTATATACATGCAATTCATAAATAATTATGTGTTATAATTCGGGCGGAGTACTAATAAAGCCTACAATTCCACTTTTGAAATGCAAGTGTGACCTTAGTGAAATATTGGTGCAGGTTTTAGTTTGTAGGATGCACATGAAACAGGGGTTCGATGTTAATATTAACGTTTGGAAATTTCACCGACATTTAGGAGAAAAATCGGACAACTTATGCTTTTATGAATAGAAATCATTAGGGACACTTAAGTATGAATTTGATTGAACTTTTTTGCTGGTAGCTTGCCCAACCAATTATGTTGATTCTTTTTTAAAGTAGATTTGGTACTAACACTTAGAAATGTTTGATGCTGATCTTAACACTTAGAAACGTCATCGAGAATTAAGTGAAAAATCCGAGCACCTATGAATAAGAAACCATTAGGGACACTTTTATATGAATTTAATTAACTTTTTTTTTTTGCAGTTGGCCCAATCAATTATGTTTTCATTTTTAAATAGATTTTGGTACCATGTTCATTCTGTTACCGTAACCCCAACGGAGTGAGCAAATACATAACATCCATTAGTTCCTGCCCTACAAATGACTCCAAATTTTCTTTAAGCAAAATGAAGAATGTTCAACAGGGGCAAAACAAGGCTTCCAGGCCCACAAATCCTGATTGTGGAAGATCTAGTAGTACTACTGCGATACCCACGAGTGCATTAGTATGATAAAATATTTCAGAGGTAAGAAAATGGTTAATTAGAAGGGGAAAGAATCCAACACCACTTGGCTATATTATGATTGTAGGAGAAAATTGCACATAACACCAAGTTTTGATGACAAAGTTGCAGAGAACACAGAAACAAAACAGGTTTTGCGGCTAGCACCAGTTTTTTGTCTAATGAGTTGCAACTAGCCCAAAATATTGATTTAGGGGCTTAACAATATCTTAGATATGGGTCCATGACCATTGTTGCGTATCCCTCCCGTAGAACTGTAGAATAACACAATTATCGATATATTTTAAATGCTATTTTGATGTTTTGCGTCTATTTTACTTACTTGTAAACTTATATATGTAGAATAAATTGCAAACAAAAAAACCTATGTAGAGTACCTTTGTACCGTATATAGACTGATAGTTTTCTTAAGCAACCCAATCACGTGGTACTATTTTGTATAATGGCCATAGCTCTTTTAAGACTGATAATTCTCAGGATCTCAAAGTACGTCAGTCAACTTCTGTGACTTTTCTCGGAAATTTTTGAAATTTCAAAATATTGATATCAAAAACAAAAATTTATAGTATATATACACAGAGAATTGTTCACATCACTAACCCAATTTATATAGGTCTATTTTTATGCTTAAATATTTTGTATATGTGCGGTATCTGTTACTGCTTTAAAAAGGAATAATTGTGGTATTCTACAGATTTATAAAATGGATACAGTATAGTGGTCATGTGCCCACATGTCAAATATATGTCCTTAAATCATTTTTTTGGACTAATTAAGCCCTTGATTCAACTTTTTGGGCTGGTTGCAACTCATTAGACGAAAACCTGGTGCTAGCTGCAAAACATGTTTTGTTTCTGTGTTCTGTGCAACTTTGGCACCAAAGTTTGGTGTTCCATGCAATTTTCTCTGATTGTAGTCTTGCAAAATCTCCCGGCAGTGGCAGTAGCAGAATGATAAGCAGCCATGGACGCCACGGGCCTCGCGTGCTGACAAAACCACACTTATAAGCCACGGACAACACGCCGCCTCATCAGCCTTTCCCACCACTAAAGACGCAGCCCAACCCGAGGGGAGAGCAGAGCGAGGGAGATTGAGTGATTGATGTCTTCCACGTCGGTTCCGCCGCCGCCGGAGCGGAGGGTGCCAGTGGTGGTGCCGATGGTGCCGCGGCTGGCGGAGGAGGGAGGAGGGAGCGGGGACGCCGCGCGCGGAAGCGGAAGCGGAAGCGGAACCGGAGGCGTGGCGGGGATATCGCCGAGCATCCTCATCATCGCCGTCATCGTGGTCGTGATGCTTCTGGCGTCAATCTCCATACACTATTTCATCCGTAGCCTCTGCCGCCACTCCTCCTCCTCCTCGGGACCCTCCGCGCCGGCGCTCCCGCTCGTGGCAGTCCGCAGCTCCGCGGTGGCGCCGGCGGCGGCGGCGTCTCTGGCCGACCGGGGCAAGGAAGCGGCCGCCGAGAGGGAGCGGCTCATCGAGCGGCTGCCGCTCTTCACGCTGGCGTCGTCGCTCGCCGCGCTGCCCCGGTCCTCCAGGGACTGCGCCGTGTGCCAGTGCGTGTTCGGCGGCGAGGACGAGCTGCGCCTCCTCCCGGCGTGCCGCCACGCCTTCCACGCGCGCTGCGTCGACCCATGGCTCCGCGCGAACCCCTCGTGCCCGCTCTGCCGCGCCTCCATCGCGCTCCCGCACCCGCCACTCCCCGAGCTCCTGCGCGTCGAGCTCGGCAGCGTGAGCAGCCGCCGCTCCACCACTTCCTCCTCCGCGACCGTCGCCGCCGCGCCGCCAGACGGAGCCGCCGCTGTGCGCGCCTACCCGCTGCCGAGCCACCCCAACTCCGCCACGGAGTACCTCGTCGAGGAGGACCTGCAGGTCGTTCTCAAGCCACCCTGTGCCACCAACCCGGCGCCGCCCACGGCGCGAATCACCGGCGAGCCGAGCCAGCAGCTGGCGACCGCGGCGGAGCGCGGGCTGCAGCAGCAGCAGCATCCGTCGTCGTCCGTGACGCCGACGGCGTCGTTCAGGTCAGTGGGCCGGTCCAGCAGCAGGTGGAGCAACAGGTGGAGCAGCCGCTGGAGTAGCGGGCGCTGGAGCAGCCGGTACGACGCCGGGAGCGTGACCGCGGCCGCTACGGCGGAGTGGTGGTGGGACATGGACGGCGGGGTCGCGCCGGCCGTGTCGCGGCGGGGCGAGGCCGAGGATGGCAGCGCGTTCTACGGGTTCGTCCGGTGGCTGACGGGGGCATACTAGTAAATACGAACGCAGGCGCCCGTCCAACGGCCGCCTCCGACGCCGGAGTCTTCACCGGCCGGCGAGGGCAGTGTGATGTAATCCCTCAAATGCCCTCTCCTCCTCCCTTGCATCGAATTCTGATGCTCTGCTCGGCTCTGCTTTTGTGCATCTCTCCCTCACTCTCTCTGTGGATTTTTGGGGTGGCGTACGCGGTTCGAAAACCGGTTCCGAACGGGAGAATGTCGGCGGGAAGACTGAGGAATTCGGGGACTTTGAGGCGAAACTCCCCTTGCATGTGGTGAAATGAAATTAGAATTCACATTTTTCCAACGCTTTCGATTCAAGAAGAGATACTCCTACTACTACTGCATGTTGATTTGAGCTGTAGCACTACTCAGTTTGTAATTTCGTTTTTGTCGAGTATTCAAGAGCAGCTCTTGAAGAGAGAGGGAGTGTGTTTCTTTGCTCTGTCTCGTGTGTGTGTGTGTGTGTGTGTGTGTGTGAGATACAGCGTGAGATTGTGTGTAGTAGCATGGCGGGAGGACATTGGTATACTTTGAGGCAGGACAGGCAAAGCATTTGTTGTGTGTCGAGCGCACATGGGTGTTCGGATATGGACGCGGATTCCTGGTCCAGGGGCACGCAGCATCAGATCAAAAACTCGCTTCTACTCGGAAAAAGGGCCTGCCTGTCTCATTTGGACAAGTAATAATACTCCTCCATATACATACCATTACCAGCAACCAAACACGATCTGTCATTTCCCCCCTCGTCTTCTCTCTCCTCTAGAGTTTGAGAGTCGCCTTTGTCTTCCTTCCGGGTCGGGCCGACGCCTCCCCCGCCGGCGCTGCTGGTAGGAGATGGCTGAGGTTAGGCGCCGGTGTAGTTAGGGTTAGTAGATGTAGGGTCTTTCCCGTTGTGGAGTTTTGGAGTGGAGCGGCAGGTTCCATCGGCCGGATCTGGCGCGCGCTTGCTTGGGTATTCATCGCTGCTCAGTCATGGCAAAGGCTGTGGCAAGCGGTGGAGCTGAGGCGGGAGATCTCCAAGTATAAGGCCGTCCTCCCTGTTTCCTTTTGCTTGTTTGACCTGCTGTCTTGGCGCGGCGGCGGGCAGAGGTGGTGCGTCTCCTGGACCAGGCTTCTATGGAGGAAGTTGGATTGGGAGGTTACCGCTACAGGCGTTCCAAATAAGCGCCCCCATCTTCGGATTCGAGGTACCTGCTCTGTTTCTCTGTTCTTGGCCGGCCGTGGTGGCGTCGAAGGAGGGAGAAGGGGGTTGGGTGCTGTTGGTTCTCGAAGATGTTCCTGGGAGGCATGCAGTGGGGCTTCGATCTGTTTGGATCGAGTTCTGCGGGATGCCATGGAAGCGTTTGATCGAGCGGAAGTTCATCAGCTTCCTGTGCCGCGTTGCACTGAAGCTTTTCATGGTGAAGGGAACCGATCCGCGCGGGGAAGGCTTCTTCTTCCTCGGTTGTTCTTCCTCCAAGTGAGGATCTTGCTCGGCCCTGGCCTGGGAATCATCATCTGCTCTGCCCCAAGTGGCTTGCTCCCCGGTGGCGGTGAAGATGCCCAGACTTGCAGGTCTTCGTTGTCAAGCAGCAGAGGAGTGGACCAAGGACTTGATTGCGTTTTCCCCACGTCTTTTAGGGTCTGCTTTGTTATTTCTGAGGCCCTTGTTGTAATTACCCCTGTTGGGGGTCTCCTTGTAATGTTGTACCTGCTGCATTAATACTAGCTTCCAGGCCCTTCGGGGCTCCTTCTGTTAAAAAAAAAAAACATATACATACCATTACCATCTACAGTACTACGCAGCATGTGTGCTTTGCCACTACTACGGTACTATTTCGAAGCACAATGCTAGCTAGTTTTAGACGATCTTTTTTGTTAAACCCGTTTAGGGCATCTTCAGCCGTCCCCCTAGGGGATTTTTTTCGCGACGGAAGCGGCGAATAGCGCCGCTTCTTCACCACTCGGCCCCCCAGAGGCCCAAATAGCTCCGTTTCGGCGCTAAATAACGCCGCGGCACCCAGGCCGAACCCATTTCGAAGCACAATGCTAGCTAGTTTTAGACGATCTTTTTTGTTAAACCCGTTTAGGGCATCTTCAGCCGTCCCCCCAGGGGATTTTTTTCGCGACGGAAGCGGCGAATAGCGCCGCTTCTTCACCACTCGGCCCCCCAGAGGCCCAAATAGCTCCGTTTCGGCGCTAAATAGCGCCGCGGCACCCAGGCCAAACCCACCCCGCTGGGTTCGGCCTGGGGGGCGAAACTGCGCAGCCGCGCGCGTGGGCCAGCTCGGTCAGCAACGCGACGGGAAAGCGCGGGAACAGAACCGTCCGTGATCGTCTTCTCGGCTACCGCGCGGTCAAAGGCTGCCGGCGTTTATGGCGTGGCGGCCGCCCAGTGCATGCGCCCCGTCCAAAGGCTGCCGGCGTAATGGCGTGGCGGGCGGCAGCGAGGGGACGCGCGCGCGCAGTAAATGCCCGGTCGCTCGCCGCGCTATAAAACCCCCCGGCCGCGCGGCGCGCCCCACCATTCTTCACACCGGCGAGCTCTGTAGTCCCATCTTCCTCTCGACGCCCTCCTCCTCCCCTCTCTCCACGAAGATGTCGGACGGAGCTGCGGCGAACGGCTTCCCGCGCCACAACCTGCGCCGGAGCGAGGCGATGGCGTTGTACCGCGCGGGCTATCCTTGCCCGCCGGACACGCGCCTTCCTAGCTCCGCCGCGGGGGCGAGCCGCTGGACCCTCAGCGCCGGCGGGGTCCCCGTCCCTCCCCTTCCCTCCTCCGACGCCGAGTTCCGCCGCGCCATCCGCGAGATGCGCGACGGAATGGCAAACCCCCAGAACTACCCGCTCACCGGCGTGGACGAGTTATGGTGGGGGCGGCTCACGACACGCCGCGACCGGGAGCTGGACTCCGAGAACGACAACGGCCCTGTCGACGGGCGTTTCAACGCCCACGGGCGGCGCCGCTGGTGGAGCGCCCCTGGCAGGACCCTCGAGGAGGTCCTCGAGCACATCAACGCCGGCAACCAGCCGCGCCTGGAGATGCCGCCGCCGCAGGCCGCCCAGCCGTGGGTGGCACGGCGGACCGGCGCGTCTTCCTCGTCCGCGACCTCGAGTTCCTCCGCCGGCCACTCTGTCTCCACCTCCCCCCCTTTCTCAGCGCCGGAGCGCCTGCCCGCAGGCGCAGCGGCGGCGCGCTCCGCATCGGCGAGCCACGCTTCGAACGCGTGGTTCGCCCGAAGACGGAGAACGCCGGCGACGAGGACGAGGACGAGTGGCCCGACCAAAAGGTCGCGGAGCAGCTGTCGCTGGACACGCTGCAGCCACTCGACGTCGACACCGCCGCTCGGTGGAGCCTGCGGGACAGCACCGAGGCGGAGCTCGAACTTTAGCGCCTGCTGGCTGAAGCCGAGCAGCGCAAGGCGGCGCGCGAGCGTGAGGCCGCCGCCAACGCGGCCCGCCTCCGCGTCCCTCCCCCGCCGCCGCAGAAGGAGACCGAGTACGTCATCCTCGACCCGGACTCCGACGACGAGACCGCGATCCAGCAAGCCCTCGAGGCGAGCAGGTGGGATTGCGGCGGCGGCGACGAGGGACAGGGGGGAGCAAGCGCCCCGGCGACGCCCCCAGCGACGACGACGACGACGGCGGCGACTACAGCCAGGCGATCGCCGCCAGCCTCGGCCTTAAATAGTTTGTTTTAGTTTAAATTTTTCGTTCTAGCTTTAAATTTGCGCCGAATATGTACGCAGTTTCCAAATTTCAATAAAATTCGACTAGTTTTGCAATTGCGTTTGTTTTGGGCCGATTCTTGGGCTCGGGACGCGACTGGGAAACGCGCACCCCCCCCCCAGGTTCCAGAATAGCGCCGTTTAGCGCCGCGGCGGCCCCAAAACGGCGGCGTTTTGGGCCCTGGGGGGCGCAACGACTGGAAATGCCCTTAGCCCAGTGATCACATCAGCATGCATAAAGCCGAGTGATGGCTAGCGCGCTCTGGAGAAAACATTGCTTTGACTGTACCCCTGCACACTGACTTGACCTGCCCGTCTTTCTTCCTCCCCTCCTCTTCTCATGCACATCAGCATTGTGTACTGCTGCATGCCTGCCTAGCGAACTGAAGACAAGCGTGGTTTATTGTGCATAGGCTTGTTCTTCTTTTTTTGCAGCACTTCCTTGGCCTTCCATGGTTCTTCTTTTCCTCCACTCCTTGGCTTCTTGCCTTTAGATCGACGTGGGGAGAGGGTTACTTCTAGCTAGTACTACTAGCAGAGTACTGTTTTTGAACTCGATGATCTGATTTCGTGAGCTGTTGGTTGCGGTCTATGCGAGGCCGCTTTGACTTGGCTGTGTCTCATCTCAGGGGGGGCAAGCAAAAGCGAAAGCGGGCCGGCCTGTGATTATGGACGCAGCAGCATGCAACTTCCTTTCTACTTTTTTTTCTCGTTTTCCTTTTCTCCTACTGAGGCGGGCACAGTAAGTAGGTACGTAGCTGCTGCTGCTGCTAGTAGCTCTTTTCATCAGCGATGTTTGTTTGTTTGGTCAAGTCAAATATATTTGCGTCGATTGATTGACTCCACGCGCAGGGGCAGGGGGCGCCTACGTGTACGTACGGTGCCGTTCGGTTCTCGCTTGCCCAGGTTGGTACGTCCATCTTTTATGGGCCGGCAGGCAGGTGACCAACGTGATGTACGTTGCGCTTCAGAAAGAAAAAGACCCAGCTGTGTGCTGCTTTTGCTAGCCAGTACGTCCTGCCTCCAGGATCGGTGTGTGCAGAAATGTGGGGATGGCGTGAACTGAAACAGAGCCGCCATAGGGTGAATTATAAAAAGCTTTGGGGTTCAGATAATTTAAGTTGGAACTTAAGCGGCAAATCAACTGCAGTTGCTGTCTCCCCGCAAAACTAAATGAAAAATGTAGTGCGACCTGTTTCTGGAATTCAGCGGGATCGTTAACTGGAGACCAAAATGAAATGATTTTTTTTTCTTCTCCACACGCGGGGTGGTGTAAAATACGAAGTTGCAAACACAGTCAAGCAAACAAACGAAATCCCCGCACACGCGTTCGTTGCCGCAAAGAGACGGCGCGTCATGCATTAGCGCACACATTTATGACCCCACTTGCACCCCGTCACACGTATGCACCGCGATCACTCACTCGTGCCGGTTGAATAAAATCATGGAGCGGTACGTACGTCATGGAGCTGGATCGACTAGCAGTCGTAGTCCATCCAAAGTCATAGTGTCATCGAGTTGGACTTGAGCTAGTGATCGGAAACTGCATGCATGCTTGGCCTGCCCCAAGGTAATTGTATCCAGGGTTAATCTTGCTCGATCGGTGGACGTCGACTGCCGGTACGGAGGCTAACCTAACCCCACTAGTTTAGTGGTAATTATCGATATAACCTCTAGCTGGCTGGTGAATATCCTACACGAGCGTTCGTGCGCGCTCTGCTGCCGAGAAACAAGTACCAGTACCACGATTGGCCTTTGATGAATGGAAACGCAAGCGCGCGTCGCATGGTACCTTCCGGCGTGGGAACACGCATATGGAATTATGGATAAGGCATTGACGGCAAGTCGCGACGGTCCACCGGCCCGCTGCCACCTCAGCTAAGACCCGTGAGCGCACTAAGGCTGATGCCAATGCATCACTCGTTATACCCTCGCCACGTCAGATTTTATCCTCACTCTTACCACACTCTCACCACACTCTCATCCCACGGTGCCAGTATACGACTGTAGCCTCGCTCTCGCCTCGCTCTCGCCCCACGGTGTCAATGCACTCTCGTCCGCCTATCGCCTTCCTCTCGCCTCCCATGCGGGCGGCAGCGGGGTGGTAGCGGGCGCTACCGCCGGGCGGTGGATCCATCCCCGCCGCTGCCGTCTCGCCTGCCTCCCGCCCCGCTATCGCCCCGGCCTAGGCGATATCGCCACCTCTAACGCCTGCAGCCTAATCTGACTAAGGACCAACTCACCTCACATGGTGTAACGTTACATAAGTTACTAATGTAACACGCATGTGCGTGTAAATTTTCCAGCTTGCTTAATTAACTGATTTGCTATATATCGGCTATCGGTAGCTTGATCAGTTCAAGGACGAAAAAGCCTCGGTAGTCGGTACGCAGCTAAGCTACCGTTTCTCCCTCTCCGCGCGTGTGTGTATCTTCTCTACACGATCCGTGCCAGTCTGGATAGACCACAGGAATAGTGCCGGTATTGTACGTACTAGACTGCTAGTGTATCATTTGATACGTTTACAGTATACCTCTGTAGCAGTGCTTGGCGTATTGGCTCGGATTAATCTCGGCTCGATCGTCCTCCAACCAACCACAGCCTTATATATAGTATAAGCTACGCACATAAACGATGCATATGCACTGTCAGACGTAAGTTCAAAACCAATTAAATGCAGTTACTGTCGCTGTGCAAACAAACTGTACCTGTTGTGGAATTCGGGTGGGAAGAACCGCGACTTCTTTTCCCCGCACGCACGGAAGCGGTAGCAAAATCAAACCCCTCCGGCACACGCGTTCGTCGCTGCAAAGGAACGGTGCGTACGTCATGCATTAGGCACCCATAATAGGTACGGCCACTTGCATCCTGTCACACGTACGCATTGGCGTCACTCGTTCGATTTTCATTAGCGATCTGTTCCATTTCATCGTGACAAACGTGCCATTGTATCGTTGGCAAAAATGAATTCTGCTACGTGTACACGTTCCGGGTGAATAAATTCGCCCGACCGGTACGTATGCAGCGGGGCTACCGGTCGTCCTCCATCCGAGGTCGGTCGTGTCATCCAGTGGTAGCAAGTGTTCGGAAACTGCATGCATGCTTGGTTCCCAAGTTAATTATGGGCAGGTTAATCAATCTGGCTCGACGTCGACCGGCGATATATACCAGGATCAGGCTAACCTAGCCCCATTAGTTTAGCGTCATATTATTAACCTCGCTTAATTAATCCTATCCCACGTGACCATTCGTCCGTGCTGCCGATCGAGAAGGAAGTACTCTACTACGGAGTAGATGGAAACGCGAAAGCGCGCGCGACCTCCGGCCTGCGCATGCAGTCGTCTTCCGGCTTGGCACGGGCACACACATATGCATCACGCATTGACGACAAGCCGCATTGGTCCATCTATGTGTTGCCATGACCAGCGAACGTAACCGTCTGGCTGTTGACTAAGTACGCGCATGTGTGTAAAATCTTCTTGCTAATTTCTGTTTTTGAACACGAAATCTTCTTGCCAATTCACTAAAAGGCGTACGCCATGGCTAGCTACGCTCCAAAAAAGAAGCTAGGATCGTTTCCTCCATCGATTGGTACCGTTTCTGCCTGTCTCTCTCTCTCTGCGTGCCTGTGTATCTTCTGTACACGATCCGTGCCCATCTAGATAAGCTATGGGAATAGTGACGATGTTGTAAGTATTATGATACTGCACCGACAAGCGCTGTACCAATTCTTGGCGTGTCGACTGGAAGCCGAAATAGTACGCAGTCAGTGGCAGTTACATCTACAGCACACCACCATAGGCAGATCACAGGTATCACGGATCTGCATGCATGCATCCATGGTATGGTACCGTCGCTATCATTCAAGATAAGGTAATTCAATCCTAGTACCAACAGGGGGCGTTTTTAGGAATGGTTCTGAATTGTGCTATTGAGGCCGAATCTGATTCTACTGAAGTAATATCATTCTGCTCAGGTGATGAACAACTTTGGACAGATGCTACTGCCATATATTCAGACTGTTTTGATACAATTGTTTCCATTGGTAACGTTGTTTTCAATCATTGTAAGAGGGATTGCAATAAGGTAGCTCATGTTCTAGGAAGAGAAGGGTTTAGTAAAAAGATGAATTGTAATTGGGTCGATGAGCCCCCTAGTTTCATTAGGCAATACCTCCTAGATGATGTAACATTGGTGTAAACTCTCAGCGGCAAGTTCGCACTATTTTCCTTACCAGGGTACCTGAGGAGACTGGAATGTTTTAACGAGGTGGCTTGTTTGCTTTATTTTATATAAGTTGGTTTAAATTTCAAAAAAAGGAATGGTTCTGAATTATGGACGCGCGGTCTCCATGGAGACGGCCCAACTAAGGTAGACATCCTCACCCCCATAGGCTGAAAGTTTACGTGGGCTAGACTACCATGTAAATAAAGTGAACTACACCCCAACAAGTAACTCGATATCTTACCTGTAACCTCCTTATTCTCAAAAAACAAAAAAATCTTAACCCCCTACCAACCCATTGGGCCCGGGGATTTCCTATTGTACGCTTAGTGAGTTCGTTATTAAGGTTTGAAATATTTTGATTCAATCTATTACTCAGATCAGAGTAGTATTTGTAATGGCTTGTTAAATAAATTGGAGATAAGTTTTTTTAATGATTTATCAAATTTTAAAACTTTTTACAAGTTATTTAATAAAGCTAAAATCCATAAAGTGACAGGCACTTATAAATTTCGAAATTCATATAACGGATGGATGTTTTCCCAATTGATTATATTTTATTATAAATTTAATATGATAAATTAATCATATTAATCAAATAAAATAGTTGAAATAATTGAAATTTCAATATTTCGTAAAATTCAATGGGAGTGGAATAAAAAAAACACATCAAAAAAATTGATTGGAGAAAGAAAGACTTAATAAAGATTATAAGATACTGAGGAAACAAAATTTTCTTAGTCAAATTACTCATGATTAATTTTGGGAGGATTAAAATTATCGTGACAATAAAATCTTTGTGAGACAAAGATTTAAGCAATGTTATAATACGATTGTCAAAATATCTTGGTGTGATGTATAAAGCGTGAAACAAAATAATTCTCAACCCATTTTGTAAAGACTGGAGCATAATCATTAATTAACTTATAGTTGTTTTAATAAAAGTTCCAACTAATCAATCTTGCACAAGTTTTATGCATAATTGATTAAGGTTTTTGCCTGAAATCAATATGATTATTGGTAGTAAATTTACACTTTGACTCTAGGTGTTTAACACGTTGGATTGAGAAGAGAAGTGTCTTCTCCTGATAGCGAGATGGAAATTATATTAAGTTAAGATTAAGAATCTTTGGAGTTAATCTTAGAATTAAAGAGGTAAGACGAAATGTTTCCAGGTCATTAAATTATCCAGAAATTTATGCATGGGCGAACCTGATATTATGAAATGTCACATAAGAAATTTGATGCAATATTCAGTTTGTGATATAATCATAAAAATTCCAAGATAATGATCACAAAATGCAAAACAAAAAAAAACATAATAGTAAAGCTCATAAATGACATTGAAAAAAGGTCAAAGATATCCAGGAAATAGGAGTGTTCATGTAACTACAAGATTTCATCCTCGGAGTAGTTGAAGTGTATTAAACCACGTATATGAATGTTTCACAAAGAAAAACATAAATGAATATATAATATTCAAAAACTAGTCTTGATTAAAAAAAATATCAGGGACGAATAAAGGATGATGCTAAGTTGAAAACTTATCGTATGAATTACTTGTGGTATTATTTGATTATAGTAGAAAAAGTAATTGCTAAGAGTAATTAATTTTAGATTATCATAGTAATATGAAATATTATATTATGAGTGTTAAGTCAGCCGTATTGATGAAACAAGAAGTTATTCTTTTTCATTATATAAATCAAAGAGAATTAAAAATTAGTGTGAGCTGGATATGATCTTTTAATTCGCCTAAGCCTAATTGAAATAAGAATATTTCGAAAATATATTTAAAAGCCTTTTCAATAAAATTTCAGAAAATAGATTGTTAAATTCAGAATTTATGAGATAGATTAAGGAATTAAATGAACATAGCTATGATGAGTGTGCTAAGTGTGATTCTTGAAATAAATTTCGAATTGCAAAAATCATGAGACAAAGGAATTCGTTTCAAAAGTAAGCATGGCGTGACCTATGCCTAATTGAAAGAAGAATACTTCATAATAAGGATTTAAAAGTGTTTTCAATAAAATTTCAGAAAATATCTTATTAAATTCAGAATTTATGAGATAGATTAAGGAGTTAAATAAACATGACCATGATGAGGGTGCTAAGTGTGATTCTGAAAAAAATTGAATTGCAAAAATCATGAGACAAAGGAATTCGTTTCAAAAGTAAGCATGTCGTGATATTATGCAATAAACACGACTTTGATATTCATTGGTGAGCAAATAAGAGGGATACACGTGTGATCCTTGACAAGGGAATCTTAGCGACATCCTTGGAACTAGACCTAGTTGTGAGGATTTGCTATTGTTCAGAATCTAATGCGACTATATTGATCTTTCGCTGCCGGTGAGTTGTGGTACTAGATTTTTGCATAAATGGGCATGCGTTGTTATCTCCATAGTGATTTTGGTGGTTAAGTAGGGGATTTTTTTTAAATTCTGCAACGCATACGAGTAACCTAATCCCGTGTCGACTGAATGCAACGCGTCAGATTGTACAATTTCCGAACTAGTTTCCACGCTCGCTCCCTCAACCCACCCAACTCCAACGAGATCACACCAAGTCTCCCCGATCTCCATCAGCAGAGGAACACGATCTCACTTCACCGGGAACATTGATCACAAACGGCTTAGGGAAACACCGGCCAATCGTCAACCAAGTCGCGAAACATTCCGTCTTCACACATGTGAGAGGATAGGTGGACCCATAATAGTTAACGAGAGATGGTGAACATGATTAGTTCTCACTTAGTATAATTTCGCTCATTTTATACTAAGTTAGTACACATTTTATACTAAGTGAGCGACACTTTTTATGGATCGGAGAGAGTAGGAGAATATATGGCACAACCCACCTAAACCACACACCTTGAAAGGCCCGTAGTGGGAATGCGGGGATTCCAGACTTGCGAGTCGTTTTCTTTCGTGGCGGAGCGCGTGTAACCGGCTGAAGCAACACACGGCTCGTAAATGTTTCCTACGGATTCACCCTACGGGCTGACGTGCAAGTGGTGGCTGGTGGGAATTTGTTGTGGTTCCGTGATTCCAGGGTCTGACTTGCTCCACCTTCTCGCCACGTTAGCCCGTAAGCAGAATTCTGCAAATATCAGCCCGTAGATGTAGCATTACTCGGCTGATAATAAGGATTCTCTTTTGTTTTTCTGAGAAATATGTGGAAGTATCGACCTTTTTTTATTTGTTTGAAAGAAAATATCTGTAACATCCCAAGTATGAAAAATAGCCATTAGAATGTTTTCTCCCTGTTATTTTATGTTTTGTATCATGACATCATGTTCATTGCATTTGTTTTGCTTTGTTTTCCAACTGTTTTCCTTTGTTTTCTTTTGTTTTCTATTTGAATTTTAAATCAAATTTCAAACCTTTTGTTTCATACTTGTGATGTTACAATTTCCAAAATGATATTTCAAATCAAAACAATCATTTGTTTCCATTAAAGTTGTGATTCCAAAACTATTGTTTTGTTTCTATCAAAAATTCATCTAATACCAAACCATTTTCAAATTCAATTATATTTCCAAAACAGCAACCTTTTGAAAATTATGAAAATGGCAGAACACTTCCATCATTTGTTTCCATTAAACCATGAGGTTCAAACTATTTAAAATTATGGCTTTTAATAATTCACTTAATTCAAATGTTATTCAAATTCAATCAAATTTCAAACAGCAACCATTGGAAAGTTATGGAAATTGCAAATCACTCCAATCATTTTGTATCAAATAAACATGAATTTTAAACAAGCTTTTGAATTGCTTAAGTTCAAATAATCACTTAATTCAAATATTCAATTAAATTAATTATCTTTCCAAACAACAACATAAATCAAAAATCTTGAAAACAAAGGATTGCAATGTTGCTGTTGCAATATTCAATCTATAAAATTTATTCTTAAATTTTCTACCCCAAAACTATCTTCTTTTTCTTCCTAATTCTATTCAGCAAAAAAAAACAATCAGCAAAAAAAAATATAAAAAAAACAGAGAGAGAGAGAGGGGCAGGCCAGCCAGGCCCAGCCCAACTCCCCCTCAGGCCCATACCCCTTCGAGGTCATCTTCCACCTTCGTACGGCTCGATCAGAAGTTGTACACGTCGACAGAGAGGTGCAGCGAACGGTGCAGCACCTCCCCCTCCTCCTTTTAACCCCTAGGGTTCCTCCCTTCCCCTCTAACCCTACCCTCTCCCTCCTTCTCCCTCTCCCCGCCTCCATTCCCTCTTTCTTCCACCTCCCTCCCTGCATCTCTGTTTCTCTGTATCTCACCGATCCCCACTGAACCACACCGAACACCTCCTCCTTTCTCCGGTGATCGCCGCCGGGAGGGCCCCCCTCCGGCCAGGGTAGGCGCGGGAATGGGTTCCCCTCGCCTCCCTCGTCATCCTCCACCCCTCGGCGCGGACGGGGAGGGACCGAGTCGCCGCCGCCATCCTCAACATGTCGCCGGCCAACCATCTGCTCCGCCCCGACCTGCTCCTCCTTCAGAGAGGTGAGCCACCTCGTTTCCCCTCCGTCCCCTTTCTCTCTGCACGGGCCGAGCACACCCAGCACCGAAGCCACGCACGCAGCAGCAACCGCGCGCGGCCACCGCGAGTCACAGCCGCAGCGGCGAGTCGCTGCCGCCGGCTGCCTGCCTCCGTCGGGTTTCAGTAACGAATCTGCAAAACAAATTCAGTTAACGCCAGTTCTACACCTTAACCCCCCCCCCCCCCGATGCCCCTTTCTGTCACCAATCGAGCAGCCACCGCAGTGAGTAGCTGCCCTGGCGCGCACAGCAGAGGGGGTGGGTTCGATTCCCACCCCGTGCAAAATCTCTTTTTTTCGCTTCTATTTTTCCTGGCCCAGCACAACCTTATATTCGCAAACCAGTCCTTGCTATTAACTTCTAGGGCCCTGTAAACTATTTTTCTAAGTCCCTGTATATTAATTTAATGGCAGATTACCACCTAAGCTATACAAATGCATAAATAAATCATTTTAACTCCAATTTCAATATTTTTAATATGTATTTTTTACCAAATTGAATTCTCTACCCAAATATAAAATTTGTTTACTGTTTTGAATATTTTAAATTGGTGAAATATTCGAAAACTTGTTTAATTCATTTAATTTTGCAAAATTCATAACTTGGGCATAAAAATTCCAAATTCAACAAACTAAATATGTTTTCCATCCCATTTTTCATGTACTTTCCAAATATCAACTTTGTTTGCTGTTTTGAATAATTTAAATCGCTGAAAACAACTGTTTCTTGTTTAATGCATTTAAAATTGCTAAATTAACAACTTGCTCATTTTAAATCCATTTTCAACAAATAAAATATGTTTTCCATGCTAAATTAAACCACCTTTCCAAATATAAATTTGTTCATTGTTTTGAATAATTAAAATTGCTTAAATAATTTAAACCGTGTTTAAATCATTTAAAATTGTCAAATTCATAACTTGCTCAAATTAAATTATTTTTGAAACTATAAAATATGTTTTCAAACCATAAAAGTATAAAACTTTCAAATATGAATTTGCTTAGATGTTTTGAACAAATAAAAATTCAAATAAATTCATACTTGAATTTAATTCATTTAAATCTTGTTTAACTTGTTTAATTCATAATAATTCATCTTAATTCTTTTTTCAATAATTGAAACATGTAATCCACCTAAAATTTTGTGTACTTTCCAAATATGAATTTTGTTACTTGTTTTGAACAATTTAAGTGGGTGAAAACAACAAATGCTTGTGTAACACCTTAAGAAACCAAAATTTCATAACCTAATAAATAAAATTCCAAACTTGGTAAACCTTATTTCAAATTGTTTCTATTGTTGTTATTTTTCTGTTTTCCTCATCCATAAATCATACTAAACCACTTTCACCTGTTGATTAGTTGTAAAACAATTATTCCAACCTTAATTCATGGGATTTCCATATGCAATCCCAAATTGCATGTGGGTCCATTTAATTATGTTATGTTACCATGTCAACTAGTTTATTTTTGATGCATCAATTAAATGGTCATGCATCATCCCATGTTTGTGCATTATGCCATGTTATTGATTGTTTATCTCTCTGCGTTGTTTGTTTGCTTCTTCTCGGATAAACGACGACGTTGAGACCGACGATACTTACGACACCCCTTCTGAGGATCTAGCTCAGTACCAGGCTGCTGGGTTTGCAGGCAAGTATTCACTCACATGAACCATTGTGTTCCTTTCAACATTGGATACCGATACTTTCCGTTGTCTATTCTGCTAGCCTTTTGAATCGTTGCTTCTGTCCCGATCCTATCACATGTTATCATGTAACCCTGATATAGCCTCACCTCCACACCTATAACCCCTTTGCTTGTTGCCCGTGTCTTACTAGCATGCTTAGGGTTGTTTTGCTCGAGTCTATTACCCGTTACTTTCTGTTACTATATTTCTATTATGATCTGGGGCTCGGTGTTTAAACAATCAACCTGTTAATTCTGAGGTAATAATAATTTGCTGATAAGGCACCGGCAGGAGGCCCGGCGTGGTTTTGAGGCCTGCTAGTGTCGACCCTAATTAGGAAAAGGGTCTTGTCTACTGATCCATGATGAGCGCACTAACCGCATGTGGGAAGCGTGTATGGGCGCCCCCCTCAATTTGATTCGATTCGCATCTCGTCCAAATTGCCACACTTAGTTCGGGCTTTCCATTTGATGCATGCATGTGCAGGTGCGAACCCTTGGCGCTAGGGTGGAACTTTTGTAGTCGGCATTTAGGGCGGGGTGGTCTTAGAGTGCTATGAGGGTCCCCTTCTCTTCGTGGGGCTCGATTAGCCGCGCACGCACAACATGTGGTTCTTTGGGCTTGATGCGAAGAAGAGTTGAGTTGTGTTGAGTGCCCCGCTTGGTGGGAAAGGCCTTCCCATCTGGCGGGTTATTCTTACGTGTACGGCCAAATTGGTGCACCCCTGCAGGGTTAAATCTTCTCGAGAAGCCGTGTTTTCCGCGGTTATGGTTGACTTGGTGAAAGTACTGGCTAACAAGTACTGAGAACAACTTACACCTAACTAATGATAACTTGACTAGTAATAGTCTTATTGACACAACAACCTGATCCATCATTAATCCAACTGTGTGAGTTATTCTCGGATTGCTTCTTTGGATAAGGGGCGAGATCCAGGATGGGTTTGTTTGGTGGTTAGTTGTTAGTTGGTTCCGATACGCTATCTTATCCCCTTTCTGTTAGCCGGAAGTGGTAGTATGTTTCTGTAGTTGGTTAGAGCAGCCAGCGGCCGCATCTTTTGTATCACCCTTTCTTCCGTTGAACCCAAAGCATCTGTGCTTGGTGTTGAAGGGTTACACTTTGGTGAATTGTGAGTCTTGCTTGCCAGTACGTTTATGTACTGACCCCTTTGGGGCTGTGGTTTCCGCAGACTACGTTTCCGAGGATCCCCATGGTGGCTACTACGTGGAGTATGACGAGACTGCTGACGAGTAGATAGCGGACCCGGGCAGGATCCGAGACTTCGTGGATGGGCTCCGTCTTTTCGTTTCCGGCCTCTTAGGCCTATTTGGATCTTGTCTGTACTCAGACACTTTGGATGCTTCCGCTGTGTTGTAATGATGAATTGTTGGGACATGTGTCCTCTGGATGATTGTATTTGCTATCTCTGCTCTAGTGAGAGCTATTTGCAACTTATTTCAATCTTTTGTGTCTTAGAGATCTGTTGTGATATCCCTTGTTCAAATGCCGTTGACGTACCATGTGTGTATGTTATGAAGTACGTCAATGGAAGTATCTGGATTTCTATGGGATGGTTTGCGCAGACGATGAATAGTAGAGAATGGTTGTCACACGTTCACGTGTTGGCCTACTCATATTGAGATGCGGGTGCCGCTATGCCCCGTAAGCCATTTATCTACTGTTTAACGGATTGTGAGTATCCCCTAGAAGTCCGGGTGCGACAAATGGTATCAGAGCCTGTCTGCCTGTAGGATCCCTTTTACTGGTCGCAGTTGAGTCTAGAAACTAATTTGTAGCTATATAGGAAAAATGAAACGTGAGAGTAGGAATTCTGTTCTTTTTCTTCTTTCCCCACCCACCCTCCCTTTTCTGGTAAGGAAGTGCAACGTTGTTTCCCCTTCTCATCTAAACTTTCAAGTTAGGTTTTCACGTATCCTGGTTTCTCTAGGATAGTTATATCTACTAGACCATAGGAATGGAGGTGGTTGTGACATGATTTATCATGTTGCCTACTCACGATTGAGAACGGAGGCGTGTAAGCCCCAGAAGCAGATCCTCTATTCCTTAAGCAGTAGATATTGATCCTTTAGAAGCCCGGATGGGTTTTTCCGTAGTACCTCAGAAGTGTTTTGTTCTCGTTTTCCCGATGTTGCTTCGATATCCTGTTCTTCTCAACATCCTTTTCGTCCGTTGAAACCTTGTTGTTGATTTCAACTTCAGTTCTGCTACCGGCGTCTAATCAATAACGCTGTTCCACCCTTCTGGCCAGATAGTCTATTCTCCAAATGAATCAAGTTCTATTCAGCTATACACCCTCAATGCAAAACCTCTACCCCTACTTGAAAATGTTCCGGTGGTTTGCGAATTCCCTGACGTCTTTCCAGAAGAGTTGCCAGGAATGCCTATCGTCTTGAACTTCCAGAAAAACTATCCAAGGTGCACGTTGTGTTTCACGTGTAACAGCTCAAGAGGATCTAAGCAAGAAGTATCCGAACCTTTTCTTTTCTCAGTAGGAATCTCGGGGCGCGATTCCTTCAAGGGGGGCGTTTTGTAACATCCCAAGTATGAAAAATAGCCATTAGAATGTTTGCTCCCTGTTATTTTATGTTTTGCATCATGACATCATGTTCATTGCATTTGTTTTGCTTTGTTTTCCAACTGTTTTCCTCTGTTTTCCTTTGTTTTCCTTTGTTTTCTATTTGAATTTCAAATCAAATTTCAAACCTTTTGTTTCATACTTGTGATGTTACAATTTCCAAAATGATATTTCAAATCAAAACAATCATTTGTTTCCATTAAAGTTGTGATTCCAAAACTATTGTTTTGTTTCTATCAAAAATTCATCTAATACCAAACCATTTTCAAATTTAATTATATTTCCAAAACAGCAACCTTTTGAAAATTATGAAAATGGCAGAACACTTCCATCATTTGTTTCCATTAAACCATGAGGTTCAAACTATTTAAAATTATGGCTTTTAATAATTCACTTAATTCAAATGTTATTCAAATTCAATCAAATTTCAAACAACAACCATTGGAAAGTTATGGAAATTGCAAATCACTCCAATCATTTTGTATCAAATAAACATGAATTTTAAACAAGCTTTTGAATTGCTTAAGTTCAAATAATCACTTAATTCAAATATTCAATTAAATTAATTATCTTTCCAAACAGCAACATAAATCAAAAATCTTGAAAACAAAGGATTGCAATGTTGCTGTTGCAATATTCAATCTATAAAATTTATTCTTAAATTTTCTACCCTAAAACTATCTTCTTTTTCTTCCTAATTCTATTCAGAAAAAAAAACAATCAGCAAAAAAAATATATAAAAAAACAGAGAGAGAGAGAGGGGCAGGCCAGCCAGGCCCAGCCCAACTCCCCCTCAGGCCCATACCCCTTCGAGGTCATCTTCCACCTTCGTACGGCTCGATCAGAAGCTGTACACGTCGACAGAGAGGTGCAGGGAACGGTGCAGCACCTCCCCCTCCTCCTTTTAACCCCTAGGGTTCCTCCCTTCCCCTCTAACCCTACCCTCTCCCTCCTTCTCCCTCTCCCCGCCTCCATTCCTTCTTTCTTCCACCTTCCTCCCTGCATCTCTGTTTCTCTGTATCTCACCGATCCCCACTGAACCACACCGAACACCTCCTCCTTTCTCCGGTGATCGCCGTCGGGAGGGCCCCCCTCCGGCCAGGGTAGGCGCGGGAATGGGTTCCCCTCGCCTCCCTCGTCATCCTCCACCCCTCGGCGCGGACGGGGAGGGACCGAGTCGCCGCCGCCATCCTCAACATGTCGCCGGCCAACCATCTGCTCCGCCCCGACCTGCTCCGCCTTCAGAGAGGTGAGCCACCTCGTTTCCCCTCCGTCCCCTTTCTCTCTGCACGGGCCGAGCACACCCATCACCCAAGCCACGCACGCAGCAGCAACCGCGCGCGGCCACAGCGAGTCGCTGCCGCCGGCTGCCTGCGACCGTCGGGTTTCAGTAACGAATCTGCAAAACAAATTCAGTTAACGCCAGTTCTACACCTTAACCCCCCCCCCCCCCGATGCCCCTTTCTGTCACCAATCGAGCAGCCACCGCAGTGGCTAGCTGCCCTGGCGCGCACAGCACAGGGGGTGGGTTCGATTCCCACCCCGTGCAAAATCCCTTTTTTTCCCTTCTGTTTTTCCTGGCCCAGCACAACCTTATATTCGCAAACCAGTCCCTTCTATTAACTTCTAGGCCCCTGTAAACTATTTTTCTAAGTCCCTGTATATTAATTTAATGGCAGATTACCACCTAAACTATAAAAATGCATAAATAAATCATTTTAACTCCAATTTCAACATTTTTAATATGTATTTTGTACCAAATTGAATTCTCTACCAAAATATAAAATTTGTTTACTGTTTTGAATATTTTAAATTGGTGAAATATTCGAAAACTTGTTTCATTCATTTAATTTTGCAAAATTCATAACTTGGGCATAAAAATTCCAAATTCAACAAACTAAATATGTTTTCCATCCCATTTTTCATGTACTTTCCAAATATCAACTTTTTTTTTGCTGTTTTGAATAATTTAAATTGCTGAAAACAACTGTTTCTTGTTTAATGCATTTAAAATTGCCAAATTAATAACTTGCTCATTTTTTAAATCCATTTTCAACAAATAAAATATGTTTTCCATGCTAAATTAAACCACCTTTCCAAATATAAAATTTGTTCAATGTTTTGAATAATTAAAATTGCTTAAATAATTTAAACCGTGTTTAAATCATTTAAAATTGTCAAATTCATAACTTGCTCAAATTAAATTATTTTTGAAACTATAAAATATGTTTTCAAACCATAAAAGTATAAACCTTTCAAATATGAATTTGCTTAGATGTTTTGAACAAATAAAAATTCAAATAAATTCATACTTGAATTTAATTCATTTAAATCTTGTTTAACTTGTTTAATTCATAAATAATTCATCTTAATTCCTTTTTCAATAATTGAAACATGTAATCCACCTAAAATTTTGTGTACTTTCCAAATATGAATTTTGTTACTTGTTTTGAACAATTTAAGTGGGTGAAAACAACAAATGCTTGTGTAACACCTTAAGAAACCAAAATTTCATAACCTAATAAATAAAATTCCAAACTTGGTAAACCTTATTTCAAATTGTTTCTATTGTTGTTATTTTTCTGTTTTCCTCATCCATACATCATACTAAACCACTTTCACCTGTTGATTAGTTGTAAAACAATTATTCCAACCTTAATTCATGGGCTTTCCATATGCAATCCAAAATTGCATGTGGGTCCATTTAATTATGTTATGTTACCATGTCAACTAGTTTATTTTGGATGCATCAATTAAATGGTCATGCATCATCCCATGTTTGTGCATTATGCCATGTTGTTGATTGTTTATCTCTCTGCGTTGTTTGTTTGCTTCTTCTCGGATAAACGACGACGTTGAGACCGACGATACTTACGACACCCCTTCTGAGGATCTAGCTCAGTACCAGGCTGCTGGGTTTGCAGGCAAGTATTCACTCACATGAACCATTGTGTTCCTTTCAACATTGGATACCGATACTTTCCGTTGTCTATTCTGCTAGCCTTTTGAATCGTTGCTTCTGTCCCGATCCTATCACATGTTATCCTGTAACCCTGATATAGCCTCACCTCCACACCTATAACCCCTTTGCTTGTTGCCCGTGTCTTACTAGCATGCTTAGGGTTGTTTTGCTCGAGTCTGTTACCCGTTACTTTCTGTTACTATATTTTTATTATGCTCTGGGGCTCGATGTTTAAACAATCAACCTGTTAATTCTGAGGTAATAATAATTTACTGATAAGGCACCGGCAGGAGGCCCGGCGTGGTTTTGAGGCCTGCTAGTGTCGACCCTAATTAGGAAAAGGGTCTTGTCTACTGATCCATGATGAGCGCACTAACCGCATGTGGGAAGCGTGTATGGGCGCCCCCCTCAATTTGATTCGATTCGCATCTCGTCCAAATTGCCACACTTAGTTCGGGCTTTCCATTTGATGCATGCATGTGCAGGTGCGAACCCTTGGCGCCAGGGTGGAACTTTTGTAGTCGGCATTTAGGGCGGCGTGGTCTTAGAGTGCTATGAGGGTCCCCTTTTCTTCGTGGGGCTCGATTAGCCGCGCACGCACAACATGTGGTTCTTTGGGCTTGATGCGAAGAAGAGTTGAGTTGTGTTGAGTGCCCCGCTTGGTGGGAAAGGCCTTCCCATCTGGCGGGTTATTCTTACGTGTACGGCCAAATTGGTGCACCCCTGCAGGGTTAAATCTTCTCGAGAAGCCGTGTTTTCCGCGGTTATGGTTGGCTTGGTGAAAGTACTGGCTAACAAGTACTGAGAACAACTTACACCTAACTAATGATAACTTGACTAGTAATAGTCTTATTGACACAACAACCTGATCCATCATTAATCCAACTGTGTGAGTTATCCTCGGATTGCTTCTTTGGATAAGGGGCGAGATCCAGGATGGGTTTGTTTGGTGGTTAGTTGTTAGTTGGTTCCGATACACTATCTTATCCCCTTTCTGTTAGCCGGAAGTGGTAGTATGTTTCTGTAGTTGGTTAGAGCAGCCAGCGGCCGCATCTTTTGTATCACCCTTTCTTCCGTTGAACCCAAAGCATCTGTGCTTGGTGTTGACGGGTTACACTTTGGTGAATTGTGAGTCTTGCTTGCCAGTACGTTTATGTACTGACCCCTTTGGGGCTATGGTTTCCGCAGACTACGTTTCCGAGGATCCCCATGGTGGCTACTACGTGGAGTATGACGAGACTGCTGACGAGTAGATAGCGGACCCGGGCAGCATCCGAGACTTCGTGGATGGGCTCCGTCTTTTCGTTTCCGGCCTCTTGGGCCTATTTGGATCTTGTCTGTACTCAGACACTTTGGATGCTTCCGCTGTGTTGTAATGATGAATTGTTGGGACGTGTGTCCTCTGGATGATTGTATTTGCTATCTCTGCTCTAGTGAGAGCTATTTGCAACTTATTTCAATCTTCTGTGTCCTAGAGATCTGTTGTGATATCCCTTGTTCAAATGCCGTTGACGTACCATGTGTGTATGTTATGAAGTACGTCAATGGAAGTATCTGGATTTCTATGGGATGGTTTGCGCAGACGATGAATAGTAGAGAATGGTTGTCACACGTTCACGTGTTGGCCTACTCATATTGAGATGCGGGTGCCGGTATGCCCCGTAAGCCATTTATCTACTGTTTAACGGACTGTGAGTATCCCCTAGAAGTCCGGGTGCGACAGTATCGCAGGCCCATCTGATAGCATCGTGTTTCATTCTAGACGGACGGTGCCTTGTATGATGGCCATGTTCTGGCCCGCGCGCACTATATATCGCTTATTGCGAGTCTTATTAGAACTCGCCCGTGTTTTGTCCAGTAAGCGGGCCGGCCCATTTATCGTTCGTGTTAGCAAGAAATGAAATGAAAATAAGGGAGCAGCGCGAGAGCCAGCATTCGAACCTGAGGTTTGCGCATAAGGAACAGAAGGGCCGGGCCACCGGGCTACCATGTCTTTAATGTACAACTAGAGATTTTAACCTTTTTATTGTATCAGTTTTTCTGTTTTCAGTTTTCTTCCCTTTTTCTTTTCTGTTTCAGTTTTTTGTTTTATTCTTTCTTTTTCTGTTTTATTTTTATTTTTTCGAAAATATTCGGGTTTTTTTTGTTGTTCACCGAAAATTTTGTTTTGCTATTTTTTATTAATGTTTTTTTCGGTGCACTAAAATTTTTGGTTCACTATTATTTTCGGTTCACCAATTTTTTTTGGTTCACTTTTAATTTTCGTTCATAGAAAATTTTGGTTTCACTATTGTTTTCGATTTTTTTTTTCAAATTCGAAATTTGTTCGGCTAAAAACTGTTCAGAAGAAAAAAATTCGGATTAAAAATTATTCAAATTTGAGAATTGTTCATATGTAATTTTTTGTTCATTTTTGGAATTGTTCAAACTTAAATTTTGTTCACAATTGAAAAAATATTCGTTTAAAAAAAATATACACTTTTAGAAACTGTTCAAAATTTGAAATATACTAAATCTGAACACTTTTTATATTTGCACATTTAAGAAATTTATTTCTGAAACAATTTTCAAAAATAAGAAAAGATAAGCCAAAATGTGAAAAAAAAAACATGGGAGAAAAAAAACGTGTACCAAAATATGGCTTCCCTGGTCGCGCAATGGGCTTAGGCTCATTTAACCGAGCCCGAGCGAGCCTCGCTTCGCTGGCTCACGAACGTGAGCGAGGCGAGCGTTACAGCTCGCTACAAGCGACGATTAGGAGGTCCCGTTCTGGCCTGACCTAGTAATCGGTTGGACGACAACCCAATAAGAAACTGCCCAGCCCGTTAAACTTTCGCGGAACCATCTGGAACAGACAACGTCTTCCTCCGGCGAAAGGAAAGCAGATAAGAGACATCCCCCATCTCCTCCGCGCTGAACGAAGACGCCGAGCAAAACCCTCCTCCTCTGCTAGAACCTTCCCCGCCCCTCCACTAGCCTCCTCCTCCTCCTCCTATGGCTCCCTCCCTCCTCGCCGCTGCCGCCTCGCCCTTCCTCCTCCACGGCGCTGCCGTCACCAGAAGCAGCACTAGCTGGCCGGTCGCTGCCGCCGCCCCCGGCCGCCGCGCCGCATCCGCTCTCCGTGTGCGCGCCTCCATCAAGTGCGACCCTTCCAAGGTGACCTCCGCCGCGCTGCTGACGTAGACGCGTCCGCTCAGCTAATTATTCAACATGGTTGTTGGGGTAGGGTTCGTAGTTCAGAGGTCTGACGCTCTTTGTGTCTGTGCTGTGTTTTCGTTTGTCAGGTGGAGCCGCAATCCGACCGGGTGCTCGTCCGTCTCGAGCAGATCCCAGAGGTCTCTCCACTGCCAGCCAGTGTCTTTTGGTTTGCTAATTTTGCTTTGTTTATTTGTTCCCATTGGTAACTTGCTGGTCGGTACTAGTGTTTATATCCCACTTCCAAAGCTTCCAAGGTTCTGGTCGAACGAATGGCTTCAGTGAGCCATATATTTTTCTGCATCGGTAGCTATATACTTCACATGTTTGTAGTGTTTCCCCACTTCTAAATTTTTTCAGATCAGTTAAAACTTGTTTCCTCACTTCTAATTTTTTCCAGTTCAGTTAAAACTGGAACTTGAATGGTATATGCTTATAGGGTACTTTATAAAAAAATCCATAACCTTGTGGCACTATGAAGATTATAACTTAAAACCCAGGTAAAGCACATTGTTGATTGGGGATATGTCCGCGAAGAGCTCGCGCTAGTTAATTCAATATGTTATAAAATTCATGTATAGACGTTATACGAATATGGCCATGTGAGGCTTTCTTCCCTTGTGATCGGAAGAAATGATAATGGGGTGTCTTGCAATGCCTGTCCTTACATGTGTTAGTTTGACATGCTGCGGGTTCCATTTCTTAGATAATAACACTCAATTATGTATCACTTCTGTTCTTGTGATATAATGTGATCGATATCCTGATGTTATTACTAAAGTTTCTAGGAGAACCATTCTTTTTTTATCTGGCTGATTTTTCTAAAGAAACTGCCTGAACATGCAGAAATCTGCTGGAGGAGTCCTGCTACCAAAATCTGCTGTTAAGTTTGAGAGATATTTGATGGGCGAGGTAATTTCTAATCACTATAATAAGACTTTGTGTAGTAAATTTATCAGGCCATAGTCTCACAATCTTTCATTCTTCTGCTAGATTTTGTCGGTTGGTGCTGACGTTAGTGAAGTTGAAACTGGAAAGAAGGTGAGCACGTTATTTGTTTTTTTTCCTGAAGGACCCCCTTTTCATGCATGTCCAAACTTTTCATGAACAAAGAGCACCTAATGCTTGTGTGTGAAGCAAGTGTGTACTTTAAAGTACCATTCTATATGTTTGCATATTGTTCCTTGTGCTGGTATTGTATCTATATAATCTGCCTGCAGCACTTTTTCTTTTGGATTCCAGAGGGATTTCATTGAAAATTGGGACTTAGGACGTTAGAGTTGTATAAAAGTTTTTTGGTTGTTTATGATCTGTATTTACTAGGGCAAGTCGTACATGTGGCACAATTTACCTTTAAGAAAATGCACTGTGTCTAGATTCTGCCCTTTTGGTAAGCTAATTATTTCCCACCTTTAGTGGCCTAAGACAAGCTAAGTAGAACTATAAATATTCCTTAATATCTGAAAAATGCACTTGTGCTAACCTTCAGTGTGTGACCACCAAGCCATGGCACAATATATTTTATCTTCGACACCTTATAACATGAAACATAGCTGCCTGTTACTGAATTTCCTTTATGCTCAAGGCTACCTGAAAGTGGGGATAATTTATAATTTGCCACACTTTCCTCAAATCCTTTATAATTTGCCACATTGACCACCACCTGTCAGTGACACATGCTGTGGCAAATTATAAAAGTGAAAAGAAAAGTGTGGCCAATAATAAAATCCCCCGAAATGGCCACCATATACCGTGTAACTGAAATTTCTTTTATGCTTAAGACTAGTTTCCTTTTATTTAATTAGTGGTGGTGTATAGATATTGTTGTAGTAACAACCAGCATATTCAAGGTTTTTCTATGTATAGGGAAAGATGTGTTGAGCCTTTTTGAAAAGAAACCAGCATGTATTGTCACTCTAGCCACCTTAAATACTGCCGGATTTCTTCAAATGTCTATCTTTTTTTAGCAATTTCATGTTAAAGCCTATTCCAGTTTGTGGATATACTGTCCCACAATTTTTCTGTGCCATCTGCTTAGATGATATGAACATGATCTGCTGCATAAATCCGATACCACCTTTGCTTGATTACTGAAATTTCTTCCTGTTAGTTCCTTATCTATTTCATGTTATACTGTTGCAATGCTTCGACGAATAACTTGCTTTATTCTTCGCTGAATCTCGATGGTTAACGTGGTCGTTCCATCCACTCCCTCCGTCTTTCTTGGATTTGTCAAAATATGGATGTACCAATACACTAAAATGCGTCTAGATACATCTATATTTTGACAAATCCACGACAATTGATTCGAGACGGAGGGAGTATATCTTTCTATAATGTCCAGCATTTGGGATTTTCTAACCTTGTTCTGCTTGTTATTGTTGCAGGTTCTCTTCTCAGACATAAATGCTTATGAGGTAATGTAGTGGCTCTTCTGCACCTGAAACCTTTTTTCGTGGTTTTGCCATGGCAACAATTCCTCCTGATTGTTGATATGTGACTGTTCATGGTGTTGATGCATTCCTACAGGTTGACCTGGGTACAGAAGAGAAGCACTGCTTCTGCCGGGAGTCGGATCTGTTAGCCGTTGTCGCATGAGCCCATTCCTAAATTTTAGTGTCATGCGCATGTGCTCCAAATATCGTGTCTGAGGCCGCCAAGCTATGGCTATCTCCGAGTTTGTTATCTGTCTTTTGATGACCATGTGTCGAGCGACTTGATGAGTTTTAGTTACAGGTGTTTAGTTTTTGCCATAAGGGCGCTTTGGTTTAAATTTATTCACACCCTGGTTCATCTTTTTCTGTGTAATGTCACACTGGAATCCGACTTAAATTGGATAGATATTGGGTGTGGATGATCGGTGAGACGAGCTGGTTTATTTTGCCATGGGAGACCCATATGGCATGTCTGCACATGAACTTCTTTTTTCCTAACTAGCTAGCTAGCTTAATCTGGAAACTGGCTCATGGCCTCATGGGTACCTTGACTTGTGTAGCTTGGTAGCTAGACCAGGAAGTTCGGAGGCATCATCTGCACATGCCCGAGTGCAGAACAGATGTGCTCTCGATCTCATCTGCCACAACGATGGAATGTTTGGTTGCTTCAGTCATTGGCTAGCTTCGGTCATAAGATCCAATATATCCAAGTCAAATAACGCTGTAGAAGTACCCTGCAAATGGCTTGGCAGGCAGGACTCGGATGAGAAATACTTCTTGAGAAAATCTTCAGGGTTTGTGTCCTGTTTTGAATGCGTGAATTTCATGTGAATTCCTGATTTTTACCCTGGGAACTTGCAATAATGAAATTCTCGGCCCGCATATGTAATGCCGTTTTTTTGCGGGGGAAAAGACGATATTAAAGCAACAACCTTACAAGGAGACCTAGAAAACTAAGAATAATACAAAAACGTCCTTCAGATCCCGATGACGTCGGCGACCAGGACGAGATGGTGGTGCGCCGCTGCCGTTGCTCCTCTTCACGCTTAATTCCGGAAGCAGCCTCTCCACAACTGGGAAGCCACTCATCTTCGGTTCCAAAGAACCATCACCCTAAAACGTCGAAGGCGTCGCCACGACCAACATCATCATCTTCAACCTCCTAACGGTCGCCGTCGACGTAGCCTGCAAGGAACTTACAGAATTTGAGCAACTCCTGTACACACCCCGGAGACTTCACCGTCGGTGTTGGAGTCCACACCAGCGAAGCGGGAAGAAGACCGGGGACAAAATCCCGCTGCTTGACCGCCTCCGTCGCCTCGCCGGTCAAGCCCAGGGCACATACCACCTCCACAACCTCCTTGGCGAAGCCACCAGAACGGGGAAAGGAGGGAGAGGCCTTATTCCAAAACACCACCGCCTTTTCGATGCCGACCCCGAAACCAAAACCCTAGCACCTAATGGACCCTATCTACACGCACGGAAGAGATCCTTATTCCCCCTCCCCCTCACGATGCCAAGACGGCGACCGGAGGCGGAGGGGAGCGGCGGATTCCACTGGCGAACCTGGATTTTATTTTTTGAGTGTTACCTGGAAAGTTAACTGTGGGCCTCCTTATCCCCTCCTGGCAACAGCCATATTTAGGAGATCTTGTAAATGCCGTTGTTTGCAACGGCTAACTCAGCATCCTATGGACAACGCCTAGAACCGCGCGAGACGAACGGGTCGAGCCTTAACTCAGTGCAAGACGTGGCTTTGCGGGATCAACTAGAGAAGCATGCTGCGTGTACCTTCTTTGGGATGCACATAATGCAAAGGGTTTGTTACATCGGGATGGCAAGTCTGTGTCGAATCCGGGCACATGCCCAACCAACGGAGCCACCGGTTTAGGACACGTCCTACGCTTACCCCGGGCGCGGAATCCGTCGGCGCGCATGTAACCATTTTGACTCCACGGAATAGTTTAATTAACGACACTCTCCACTATAAACAGTCGATGCAGAGGCAGTGCACATGTTCTCTGATTGATTTGATGAACTGGCCTGCCATCGATCTAGCCGGGGAATTCTACCGAGGTTGCACGCAGCTGTCGATTTTGTATGCCTTCACTTGCGGATCTTGAGCGTACATAGGTCAAATGGTTAGATGATTTGAGTAGTTGAATTGGTTTCAACCAAGGAGGTCGGTGAGCACAAAGGTGAATATAGTTTTGCAGGGCTAATTAAGAAGCATGAGTAAGAGTAAAGTGGTCAATGGTGGGCACGGCAAATGCATATCCGGCAAAGATCAAGCTAATACAACAGTGTTTCGTCCATCTAATTAACCGGCAGCCTGGTTTGTTACTAAGCGCGTCTCCAACTGGAATGGGCTAATTTGATGGGAATGGCGTTCTGTCCCCCGAGCTCACATGCTCATGGCTAAAAAAAAAAAAAATTATATAGAAAAAGCAATATTTTAAAAAAAATCTGAAAAAATGGTGATAAAAATATAAAATACGTGTAAATTTTCGCGATGAAATGACATGATTGCTGCTCTGCGCAAAAAAAAATAGTGCTCTACAAAAGTATTTTCGAAATCACTGATTTGTTTTTTTTTGTACGGAGCATTATAAGCTCTGTTCAAAATATCGGCCGATATTCCGATAAATCGGGAGATTATCGCTTATCGGTGTCTAGCCGATAAGAGGCCGATATTCCGATAAATCGGACGATTGGCCGATAAATTCCCGATAAGCGATATTTTGAACATTGATTATAAGTATCATTTTACAACAAATTTTGGCACATATGTATAGTACTTATATATCACTAATTTGTTTCAGAATTGTTTGGAAGGGTTTACTTTTTTATGCCAGGAACATGTGAGCTCGGGATCCATATTTTCAATTATGAAATCCATGCAAGTCATGCACATAGATCATACTAAAATTATTCGAAATCACAAATAAATCGTTTAAATCGACATACATCGGTAAATTTTAGCACGATCGTCCAAAGGCTTGATTTGAACTAACAAAACTCAATCCTTTGGATGAACTGACACTGGACGATTGTTTCCGGTCCAGTAAGTAGCTGATCTACGGATTGGTCCTCCATCGGTCCTCCATCGCCTTAGGTGATCTATAGTTCATTTGTGACCACTTATTTATCATCTTTATGTTATTTGCTACTTTCGACTTTTTTTGGTTGTGTGCATCATTATTATAAATGCTTAAATCTTTTGAGTAATAAAGCGTCCTTTATCGAAAGAAGCTAACGTGAAATAACTCGACTGGGGCATCAAATCACGGAGATATGTATATTTTCTACAACAAAGAGACATAGAAATATCAAGAAAATGTACTATTACAATTGATCTTGTTTTATCAAACCGCAAGCTTTATTAATTCAAAGGTGGCTGAAGTGCTCGATTGGGGTGCATCAGAATAATCATAAAGATATGATGCAGCACATCCCATCCCACCAAGCCGAACACCCAGTGGACCCATGACAAGATCTCGAGCAAAGGAGATACATGATAAGGTGAACTCACTCATCTCCCGCTATGCTTTCGATCACTTGGTGAATGGTGCGCTACCTCATGGAACTACCCTATGTGTGCTCATGTTCGACCCCACAATGGAGCCCCAAGATGGTGGCCAAGGAGCTCAAGAACGTGCCCAAGAAGCTAGCAAGGAAGGTCAAGAAGAGGGCACCGAGGAAGAAGAAGAAGAGAAGAGGAAGGAAGAGGAAGTGTAGGAAAACAGGCCTGCACCCCGGCCTAGGATGGCCTTCCTACGTGACCCCAGGCCGCCCCCCTACCCGAGCCTGCCGGCCTCCCACCCGGCCTAGGTTGGCCTACGTTTGTCCCAGGCCGGCCACTCAGCCGAAGCGCCCGGCCAGCCGACTCCAAGTCGGCTTTCCTGTCAGCTCGCAAAAGGAGGGGAAAACCCCATTTTCACCCCCACCTACCCCTAGGCTATAAAAGGCTATCCCCTAGACCAGATCTATATTAGAGGTGAATTTAGTCTTTTGAGCTTTGCTCTTGTATTCCTCTTGTGAGGCTACTGATATGGTTTGTACCTAGAACCGTATCAAGGCTACTCATATGATGTGTATCTAGGATCGTATCAAGGCTACATCGGGTTTCCTATCCTTTCCCCTTGGAATTCAGTTAGGGACTTTACAATCTTCCTCAACTAACTCTTGAGGTTCTATTGGCGTGGTGGACCGTCCACGGGTGTTGAAGCGGTTGCCGAAAAGGAGAGTTCGGTTGGATTGATTGTCCCGTAGGCGGCCGTTGCGGCTTAGTTGACGGGAGATCAAGTTCTTCAGTTCTTTCTAGTTATCTTCCCCCATCGATCGCCCTCGTTTTCCCCTTCGTGTTCTTCGTGTTTTTGGTCGATTCGTGAAGATCGGTCCACCCAAGAGGTTAACTCCTCCATCATCTGGTATCAGGAGCTAGATTGACACGAATTCGACCCCCACAATCCCTCTTTCCACCAAAATTTTCTTTCCCAAACCCTAAATTCAAAAATTTCACCAAAAATAGCCTCAAAAGGGATTTCGATCGATCTGTTAATTTGTTGAGTTTTTCGTGGATTCGATCAGTGTATTTGTTTCTTAAGACCATTCCCCACCTTTCTATTCAGCCACTTTTCTCAAATTTGTCCAAAAAAATTCTTTCATTTGAAGGAATTTCGAAATTGGGCAAATATTTCAGAAAAATCCTGCTATTCGATTCTTGGACAGATTTTTGAACGTGTTTTTCTATGTCGTTATTGGTCCGATTTGAGTGATTCAAGTTTCCATGCGAAGCCCACAACATCATCTACGCAACTACATAAATGGATCGACACAACATCGACAACCCCCGGCCGCAAGTCCGTGATCATCCATCAAAGAGGTATAACTTGTTTCCGCTTGAACTAACCCATTCTTCGTGTACCTTGCCCATTTGGACTAGCTATTTTATATTGCTTGGCATTGCACTAGTGGCACCAAGAGTGCCTCTTTTGCACTTGTGAGAGTGTAGTTCGGTTAGGCTTGGCATTTGTATCCCCATATGGCAAAAAGTGAAAAGAGAAAAGCAGAAAAAGAATGATGCCAAGTGCTATCCCTTGTAGGAACGTGTAGCTTCTCGCTACAAAAGAGAAGAGAGTGACCGGTTGCCACGGTGCGAATCTTGTTGCCTCTTATAGTTTGCGATTTGAGCTAGTGTTCTCCTTGTGTTGGTGTGGCATTGAGCTTAGTCTTCGATAGGAACATTTCGTCTCCGCTCGTCCTTTGGCCGCACTAACCCCATTAATCACTTGTGTGTGTGTGTGTTCCATTTTTGTTTTCCTCTACTAGGATTTGGTTCTTTTGCTAACATTTCATTTCGGTTCTTCTCTATGTTTTACAACAAACTTTTCTTCGGATTTGTTGATTTTGCCTTGCCACTTTTCTCACCCATTTAAAATCCACATAAAGCGTGTGTGTATTGTCGTTTGCGGTTTTCATTCGATCTTTTTGGACTCACTTTTGACATACCGTCCTACACCTAGGCTCGTACACTAGCCTCAATACGACCAAAAAAGGTAATGATGATGCAAGAGCGCACTCGTTGGGAAACCGCAAGAGAAAGGTTGTGAAGAGTGCAGCGGCAAGTTTTCCCCCAGAAAGAAACGAATGTTGAATCGACCAGTAGGAGAAAGAGAACACTTCCGAAGATTGATGCAGCCGATGTGGCAGGGCGCACTACCGGTTCAGAAGCAACGTGGAACCTACACAAAACAATCAAATAACTTGCCCCAACGAAGCAGTGAGGTTGTCAATCTCACCGGTTTTGCTGAAAACAAAAAGGTTAAACGTATGGTGTGGAAAATAGCAGGAAAATAATATAAAAACAGTAGTAGAAGTGTGAAAACAGTGATGAAAGTGGTTGTATTATCAGTATGAGGAAAATGAACCGGGGTCCATAGTTCACTAGTGGTGTCTCTCCATAAAAGATAGATAGCATGTGTGGTAAACAAATTACAGCAGAGCAATTGACAGAAATAAAGGTTGCACCATAGTGCATATGCATGACATGATGATTACTATGTGATTCATGCGGGCATTACAACAAAATACATAGAACGTTATCCAACCGAATCTATGACTAATAATCCACCCTCAGAATGTCATCCGAGCAAACCTTGGATATTAAGTTGCAAGCAACAGATAATCGCATTAAGCAAAGTGTGTAATGTAAACAATGTAAACATCGTTGTTTTCTCCCTAGTGGCAACAACACACCCCCCACCCATTACATTTCTGTCACTCGAGTGTGAGTAAAAGGGAGGCATGAACCCACTATCGAGCATAAATACTCCCTCTTGGAGTTACTAGCATCTACTTGGCTAGAGCATCTATTAATAATGGAGAGCATGCAAGAGCATAAATAACATACACATGAATAAAACATGATAGATTGATAATCACGAGACATAGCATTCAATATTCATCGGATCTTATCAAACACAACATGTAGCATTACAATAAGATGTTCTTGACCATGTAGGGAAGCTCACAAGATCTAAACATGAGGCATAAATAGGAGATAACAGCCATATAGCTACTGCTATGGACCCGTAGTCCAAGGATGAACTACTCACGCATTATTTCGGAGGCGGGCATGGTGGTGTAGAGCCCTCAGGTGATGAATTCCCTTCCCGGCAGGGTGCCGGGAAGAGCTCCAAAACCCTCCCTAACTAGGGTTGACGATGACGGCGTGTGCGGATGTTTTTGGTGGAAAAGGCTCAGGTATCTAGGGTTAACCCGAGGAGGAGAATATATAGGCGCGAGGGAAACGTCGGTGGGCGACCAGGGGTCCCACACCACCCCTGGGCGCGGCCAAGGGGGCACGCCGCCCTATGGTGTGGGGCCCTTTTGGCCCCCCTCCGGTCCCCTTCGGACTCCGTGCACGCGACAGATTTCTAAGACCTCGGGGCTTCGAATCGTCCAATTCCGAGAATATTTCCAGAACAACTTTTCTGAAACTAAAAACAACAGAAAACAGGAACTGGCTCTGTGGCATCTTGTCAATAGGTTAGTCCCAGAAAATCGATAAAAATGGCATAAAGTGTATAGGAAACATGTAGAATATAGTATGAAAACAACATGGAACATCAGATATTATGGATACGTTTATAACGTATCAGGTAACGTTGGGTAAATGAGACATCTATTCTTCATATCACACTTGTGTGTTTTTTATATGGCTAGGGAAGGCGTATTCTCAAGTCCGAGCTCGGAAGATAAAGGAAACCCATTCTCCAACAACAAATACCGCAAATTCGTGAGCCACAACGACCATTCCCAAATCCGCCAACTTGTGAATGCCGGCTTGGAGCGTTATGAACGTCGAATACAAGCGCAAGCGGCTCGTTTGAATGATCACATGGCGCATATTAATGCTAACTTGGCCAACATTGCCAACAACCGTCGATCATCATTGTCATCAAGGTCTCGGAATTCAAGCCAGCAACCTTGATCTCATCACCAAGCTCGCCGACATGCTCGTTATCACCACATGGAAGATGGTAGCTTTTCAAACCAAGAACCACCGCCATATTCACAAGCCCCTCGACGAAATTGGTATGATGATACCATCACCACCTCCTCGACACCGACAATGCCGTGGTGACACTCTTCAACATCACCCTCTATGACCGGATCTCCACCACCATCATCACCCACCTCCGCCAAGCTACGCTAACGACTATGGCCTACATGACTTCGTGGATGGTGCTCGGCCGCATCAAAGGACTACAAGGAACAATGCGCGTCACCACCAAAATGACCGCCAAGAGCTCGACATTCCCCAACAATGCAACCGTGACAATGATGCTCGTGCTTGCCGCCAGTCATGCCTTCACCAACATCACCACAATGACCATTGGCGCCATCCTCCCCATCATGATCGCCAACGCCAAGCCAATAAGGATGACCCACATGATCCTTCACCACCTCTATCTTATGAAGAACAACATGTCGACAATGATTTGCGTGCCATTTTCCTCAATGTACCTACGTTCAATGGCCAGAATTGTCATCATTCCTATGAAGGGTGGGAGACCCCTTCTCATCACCTCCAAACATGGGCTACCTCGTCTTGCCCCACCATCGACAAGGATCAAGGACAACCTCACTATGGATATCATGATCCTACTGCTTGCGTGCCATTTTCCTCAATGTACCTACGTTCAATGGCCAGAATTGTCATCATTCCTATGAAGGGTGGGAGACCCCTTCTCATCACCTCCAAACATGGGCTACCTCGTCTTGCCCCACCATCGACAAGGATCAAGGACAACCTCACCATGGATATCATGATCCTACTGCTTCATCAAGGCACGAGGCGAGATGCACTTCATCCACACAATCACATCAACATCAAGAATGCGTAGTTATCCCTCTAGTGCTACAAGATCGACACCACCATGAGAGTGAATATAAAACTCCAACAATCTATGATGATGTCCCACCAATCTATGATGAAGTCCAACAAGTCGGTGATGAAGAATTCGGTTCATATGACCTTGCGGAAGATGTCTATCTCTTTCCAACACTTCCAAGGACACATCATCGTCACCATTCTTAACAAGAACACGAAGATCATGAATATCTTGTTCATCGTCATAAACCAATTGAAGATGATATATTGCATGGATTACACTACCACCTCACAACTATGACCGAGCCTTCTTCGACGCGAGCGTTGGCACTACAACCTCCTCCAAGCAATGCAACAATTTCGACAAAATACAACACCTCAAGTGCCAAGACTTTGGAGCCATCTAATGTTCTCCCATGGGATTCTAGTGAGATGAGTTCTAAGGGAGTGATCTACCTAAAAGGGAGTGAGAGCCGTAAGCCAACAATGAATGGAAAAATTGTGAGTGTTCCAAAAGGCATCGCCTTACTTGCCACCAAAAGAGAGATGCGAGAGTTAAGAGATGACCCATATATACTTCACTTTCCCTCGTATGCAAAGGAGAATCACGTGAAACTAACGCCATAACAAGTTTTCCTCCGTCTTTGTTGCCCTTATTGCAGGAATTTGAGGATGTGTTCCCCGACAAGCTACCACTGGGTCTACCTCCGCTATGAGACATAGAACTCCGCATTGACCTCATTCTGAGTGCACCAATCCCAAGACACGATACTTCCCACACCAACCCCGAGATCGAGAAGCAATTCCATGAACTCCTCGATAAAGGTTTCTTTCAAAACTCCCTTAGCCCTTGTGCCGTTCCGGTCATCCTTGTCCCCAAACAAGATGATACAACGTGTATGTCCATGGATTGTCGCCCTATCAATGCTATCACCATTAGATATAGTCATCCCATCCCTAGACTCGATGATATGCTTGATGAATTAAGCGGTGCTACTATCTTTTCCAAAATTGACCTTAAAAATGGATATCACCAAATTCGCATGAGCATAGGTGATGAATGGAAAACAACATTCAAAACTAAACTTGGTTTGTATAAATGGCTTGTGATTCCCTTTGGTCTTTCGAATGCTCCTTCAACTTTCATGCGTCTTATGAATGATGTTTTGCACCCCTTCATTGGAAAATTTGTCGTGGTTTATTTTGACGACATCCTTATCTATAGCAAATCTTTGGAGAGTCATTTTGAGCATATTTCTCAAGTCTTGTTGTCCCTTTGCAACGCAAAACTTTTTGCAAATCTTTCTAAATGTAATTTTTGCATCAACAAGCTTGTTTTATTGGGTTTTGTGATTTCCTCCAATGGAATCGAAGTTGATGAGAAGAAAGTAGAGGCAATTAGAAATTGGCCTAACCCTACTTCCGTGGGTGAGATAAGACGTTTTCATGGTCTTGCCGGTTTCTATCGCCGTTTTGTGAAGGATTTTCAAACATTGCTTGCCCTTTAAATGAGCTTAAAAATAAAAATGTACCGTTTGTTTGGGGCAATGCTCAACAAAAAGCTTTCGATACCCTCAAGAAATGTTTTGACCGAAGCACCTTTGCTTGTTTTGCCTGATTTTGAGAAAACGTTTGAGATCGAATGTGATGCTAGTGGAATAGGCATTGGTGGCGTTCTTATGCAAAATGGACGTCCTGTTGCTTATCATAGTGAGAAATTAGATGGTTCTAGACTCAATTACCCAATTTATGACAAGGAACTATTTGCTTCGGTTAGAGTCTTGGAAGTTTGGCAACACTATCTTTTGCCTAAAGAATTTGTTATTCATTCCGATCATGAATCATTGAAATATTTAAAAATCCAAGCCAACTTGAACAAAAGACATGCTAAATGGGTGGAATTCATTGAATCTTTTACTTATGTCATCAAGTATAAGAAAGGTAAAGAGAATTTTGTACCGGATGCTTTGTCTAGAAAAGAGTGTCTTCTTACCCGCCTTGAAATCAATGTGATTGGTTTGGATGAAATCAAAGACTTATACTCTTTCGATGTTTTCTTTGGACCCATTTTCGAGAAATGCTTGCCCAATCGAGGTTTTGATGACTACTATCTCCACAAAGATTTCTTGTTTAAAGCTAACAAGTTGTGTATTTCGGAGTCCTCTCTTCGTTTGTTGTTATTGAAGGAATCACATGAAGGAGCCCTCATGGGACACTTTGGAAGGGACAAGACCTACGCCATGCTCTTCAACAACTACTATTGGCCTAAGATGAGGCATCATGTGGAAAGACTCGTCAAGCGATGTCCTACATGTCTCCGATCTAAGTCTACTTCCAATCCTCATGGTCTTTACTTACCATTTCCTACACCACACGCACCTTGGAGTGACATTAGCATGGACTTTGTGTTAGGACTACCACGCACTAAAACAAACATGGACTCAATCTTTGTCGTTGTTGATCGTTTCTCTAAGATGGCACATTTCATTCCTTGCAATAGAACGGACGATGCTTCACATGTCGCAAATTTGTTTGTCAGGGAAATTGTGCGTCTACATGGTGGGCCCAAGTCAATTGTGTCGGATCGAGATGTCAAGTTCACATCCTACTTTTGGAAGACATTGATGGCCAAGATCGTCGTCAAGCTACTATTCTCCACAGCCTACCACCCACAAACGGATGGCCAGACCGAAGTGGTGAATCGAACGCTCTCTTCACTCCTGCGGGCATTGATCAAGCCTAACCTCACGAATTGGGAGTAATGCATTCCCCATGCCGAGTTCGCCTACAATCGAGTACCTTACCAAGATACGAAGAGAAGCCCCTTCAAGATCATCTACGGCTTCAACCCAAACACCGCTATCGACATCCTACCATTGCCTCTACGTGAGCAATTCAACATGGACATCGACAAGCGCACCGAATACATCAAGAAGCTCCATGAGTCCACATGAGCTACACTTGAGAAGCATTCCGGGCACCAAGAATCCATGATGAACAAGAACAAGAATCCCATGGTGTTCCAAGAAGGTGACCTCGTTTGTCTACACTTACGCAAAGACTGCTTCCCACAAGAGCGCAACTCCAAGCTCAAGCCACGAGGTGACGGGCCTTTCAAGATCATCAAGAGTGTCAACAAAAACACCTACAAGATCGACTTACCACCCTCCGAGTACATTGTACATGATTCATTCAATGTCAAAGATCTCTCTCCCTTCCATGGATATCCAAGTGATGAGGAAGACCACGAGTCAAGGCCGAGTCTTTTTAGGGGGGGGGGGGGATGATGCAGCACACCCCATTCCACCAAGCCCAACACCCATTGGACCCATGACAAGATATCGAGCAAAGGTGATGCGTTATAAAGTGAACTCACTCCTCTCAAGTTATGCTTTCAATGACTTGGTGAATGGTGCGCTACCTCATAGAACTACCCTATGCCTACTCAGGTTTGACCCCACAATGGATCTCCAAGACGGTAGTCAAGGAGCTCAAGAACATGTACAAGAAGCTAGCAATGAAGGTCAATAAGAGGGCACCGAGGAAGAATAAGAGAAGAAGGAGGAAGAGGGAGTGCAGGAAAACCGACCTGCACCCCGGCCAGGCCAGCCTCCAGGACGTCACCCCAACAGAGTCGGCCGACCTTCCTCCATGACCCCAGGTCGCGCCCCTACTTGAGCCCTCCGGCCTCTTACCCGGCCTAGGCCGGCTTTCCGGCGTCCCAGGGGGGCCACTTAGTCGAAGCGCCCGACCTTTGCCCCGGCCAGGCCGGCCTCCAGGCTTGGCTTTCCTGCCATCTCGCAAAAGAAGTGGGAAAACCCCATTTTCACCCCCACCTACCCTCTAGGCTATAAAAGGCTACCCCTTGGACCAGATCTAGATTAGAGATGAATTTAGACTTTTGAGCTTTGCTCTTGTACCGCTCTTGTGAGTCTGCTCCTATGGTTTGTACCTAGGACCGTATCAAGACTACTCTTATGATGTGTATCTAGGATCGTATCAAGATTACATCGGGTTTCCTATCCTTTCCCCTTGGGACTCAGTTAGGGACTTTCCAATCTTCCTCAACCAACACTTGAGGTTCTATTGGCATAGTGGACCGGCCACGGGTGTTGAAGCGGTTGCCGAAAAGGTGAGTTCGGTTGGATTGATTGTCCCGTAGGCGGCCGTTGCGGCTTAGTTGATGGGAGATCGAGTTCTTCAGTTCTTGCTAGTTATCTTCCCCCATCGATCCCCCTCGTTTTCCCCTTCGTGTTTTTCGTGTTCTTCGTTTGTTCTTCATGTTCTTGGTCAATTCGTGAAGATCGGGCCACCCGAGAGGTTAACCCCTCCATCAAGATATGTATAAACAATATTAATATTAAGAAGATATCAATTATATCGGTCCTCCACAAAAACTAGTATTAATAGCTAGTCAATACACTAAAAATGCACACAACAAAAAACCAAAAAAAAGGGCAGTGAAAAAAAAACAAAGACAACCACCAAGACATATCATTGTTTTCCACCCGGAGAAAGTCCGAGCAACCTCTAGTTAATGCCATTAACTTTCAGGCGCCTGATGAACCTACACGACGGTGGAGCGACCACCTCGACCCACCGGGAGGCTTTGTGTTGAGGAAGGAGCCAAGGAAGCTTGATTGCATTGGGACATAGGGAATCAGATCAAGGAAGAGCCCACTCTACGACCTCGGCAAGCCGGCCTCCAGGCCGGCTTTCCTGCCATTTCTCAAAAGGAGGGGAAAACCCCATTTTTCACCCCCACCTACCCTCTAGGCTATAAAAGGCTGCCCCTTGGACCAGATCTAGATTAGAGATGAATTTAGACTTTTGAGCTTTGCTCTTGTACCTCTCTTGTGAGTCTACTCCTATGGTTTGTACCTAGGACCGTATCAAGACTACTCTTATGATGTGTATCTATGAACGTATCAAGATTACATCAGGTTTCCTATCCTTTTCCCTTGGGATTCAGTTAGGGACTTTTCAATCTTCCTCAACTAACACTTGAGGTTCTATTGGCATAGTGGACCGGCCACGGGTGTTGAAGCGGTTGCCGAAAAGGCGAGTTCAGTTGGATTGATTGTCCCGTAGGCGGCCGTTGCGGCTTAGTTGACGGGAGATCGAGTTCTTCAGTTCTTGCTAGTTATCTTCCCCCATCGATCCCCCTCGTTTTTCCCTTCGTGTTTTTCGTGTTCTTCGTTTGTTCTTCGTGTTCTTGGTCGATTCGTGAAGATCGGGCCACCCGATAGGTTAACCCCTCCATCAAGATATGTATAGACAATATTAATATTAAGAAGATATCAATTATATCTGGCCTCTGCAAAAACTAGTATTAATAGCTAGTAAATACACTAAAAATGCACACAGCAAAAAACCAAAAAAAAGGGGACAGAGAAAAAAACCAAGACAACCACCAGGACATATCATTGTTTCCACCCGGAGAAAGTCCGAGCAACCTCTAGTTAATTCCATTAACTTTCAGGCGCCTGATGAACCTACACGACGGTGGAGCGACCACCTCGACCCACCGGGCGGCTTTGTGTTGAGGAAGGAGCCAAGGAAGCTTGATTGCATTGGGACATAGGGAACCAGATCAAGGAAGAGCACACTCTACGACCTCGACAGGCCGGCCTCTAGGCGGGCTTTCCTGCCATCTCGCAAAAGGAGGGGAAAACCCTATTTTTCACCCCCACCTACCCTCTAGGCTATAAAAGGATACTCCTGGACCTGATCTAGATTAGAGATGAATTTAGACTTTTGAGCTTTGCTCTTGTACCTCTCTTGTGAGTCTACTCCTATGGGTTGTACCTAGGACCGTATCAAGACTACTCTTATGATGCGTATCTAGGATCGTATCAAGATTACATCGGGTTTCCTATCCTTTCCCCTTGGGATTCAGTTAGGGACTTTCCAATCTTCCTCAACTAACACTTGAGGTTCTATTGGCATAATGGACCGGCCACGGGTGTTGAAGCGGTTGCCGAAAAGGTGAGTTCAGTTGGATTGATTGTCCCGTAGGCGGCCGTTGCGGCTTAGTTCACGGGAGATCGAGTTCTTCAGTTCTTGCTAGTTATCTTCCCCCATCGATCCCCCTCGTTTCCACCTTCGTGTTTTTCGTGTTCTTCGTTCGTTCTTCGTGTTCTTGGTCGATTCTTGAAGATCGGGCCACCCGCGAGGTTAACCCCTCCATCAAGATATGTATAGACAATATTAATATTAAGAATATATCAATTATATCTGGCCTCCGCAAAAACTAGTATTAATAGCTAGTCAATACACTAAAAATGCACACAACAAAAAACCAAAAAAAAGGGGAGAGAGAAAAAAAACCAAGACAACCACCAAGACATATCATTGTTTTCCACCCGGAGAAAGTCCGAGCAACCTCTAGTTAATGCCATTAACTTTGAGGCGCCTGATGAACCTACACGACGGTGGAGCGACCACCTCGACCCACCGGCGGCTTTGTGTTGAGGAAGGAGCCAAGGAAGCTTGATTGCATTGGGACATAGGGAATCAGATCAAGGAAGAGCACACCCTGCGACCGTCGACAGGCCGGCCTCCAGGCCGGCTTTCCTGCCATCTCGCAAAAGGAGGGGATAACCCCATTTTTCTCCCCCACCTACCCTCTAGGCTATAAAAGGCTACCCCTTGAACCAGATCTAGATTAGAGATGAATTTAGACTTTTGAGGTTTGCTCTTGTACCGCTCTTGTGAGTCTACTCCTAAGGTTTGTACCTAGGACCGTATCAAGACTACTCTATGTGTATCTAGGATCGTATCAGGATTACATCGGTTTTCCTATCCTTTCCCCTTGGGATTCAGTTAGGGACTTTATAATCTTTCTCAACTAACACTTGAGGTTCTATTGGCATAGTGGACCGGCCACGGGAGTTGAAGCAGTTGCCGAAAAGGTGAGTTCAGTTGGATCGATTGTCCCGTAGGCGGCCGTTGCGGCTTAGTTAACGGGAGATCCAGTTCTTTAGTTCTTACTAGTTATCTTCCCCCATCGACCCCCCTCGTTTTCCCCTTCGTGTTTTTCGTGTTCTTCGTTCGTTCTTTGTGTTCTTGGTCGATTTCTGAAGATCGGGCCACCCGAGAGGTTAACCCCTCCATCAAGATAGTATAGAAAATATTAATATTAAGAAGATATCAATTATATCTGGCCTCCGCAAAAACTAGTATTAATAGCTAGTCAATACACTAAAAATGCACACACAAAAAAACAAAAAAAAGGAGAGAGAGAAAAAAACCAAGACAACCACCAAGACATATCATTGTTTTCCACCCGGAGAAAGTCTGAGCAACCTCTAGTTAATGCCATTAACTTTGAGGCGCTTGATGAACCTACACGACGGTGGAGCGACCACCTCGATCCACCGGGCGGCTTTGTGTTGAGGAAGGAGCCAAGGAAGCTTGATTGCATTGGGACATAGGGAATCAGATTAAGGAAGAGCACACCCTGCGACCCTTCTTTTCTCTAGAAAAGGACCTTAAACTCTTGTGAGGGGACGAATACTACATTAGCAATATAGAGATTTGAATATGTGTTTAAGTAACATGGTAACAACTAACAAAGTAACAAGTGAGTTATAAGTTTATAACACAATACAAAAACAGTGCAAGTACCATTTGCAGAACAGAGTATTACAGCAACGGGAGCTGCACCGGCCGGCATGCGTGGTGCAGCCTGCGGGCACGTGTGGCCTGCACGGGTAATGAAGCTAGGCGCACAGGCAGGCGCAGGATCCGAACAATCGCACGACTCTCCACGCAAATCTCACTGGCTACACCTGTCCATTTCACTGACCTAAGAGGTACGATTCTTCTCCTATTATAGCTACTGTACTGTCGACTACACATTGCTCGTCCTCAGTCTCCATCTATATAGCCGCGCACCATCCTTGGTTGCGGGTGCGGCGTCGCGAATCATTTTCCTTTGACACCTGCACAGTCTGCACATTATATATAGTACAGCCAAGTGGCTGACCGCCGGCGTCTTCAGTTCTTCGCCGTCGATCTCGCCTAGCTATAGCTAGGAAAGCACCTGCGCCGTGTTGCTTGCTCTGCTGTTCAGGTAGCGGCAAACCGACGAGAAGAGCACGCCGCCGGATCGAGCGGAGAGACGAAGGGAGCTAGCTAGAAGAGGGCCAAGAGATCGATCGAATACATAGGAGCTTCGTCGCCCGATGCATTCGGCGGGCCCTTCCTCCCGCTTCTTGGCGCTGGCGGCCGTGGTGGTGGTGGTGCTGGCGTCGTCGGCAGCGTGCTGCCGCGCGCAGCTTGCGAGCGACTTCTACTCCGGCAAGTGCGGCAACACGAGCGTGGAGGCCGTCATCCAGAGCACCGTGAAGGCTCGCCTCGCGAGGGAGAATTCCATGGTCGCCGGCCTCCTCCACATGATCTTCCACGACTGCTTCGTCAATGTAAGCGGATTAACCACATATATATATATATATTCTCACATTCGATCTATTCGACCTAGTTTAGTTGCTCACTCGACTCCATCATATGTTGACCAGGGGTGTGACGCGTCGATAATGCTGGACGGGCCCGGCACGGAGAAGACGGCAGTTCAGAACAACGGCATCTTCGGTTTCGACCTCATCGACGACATCAAGTCTGAGCTCGAGGCAGCGTGCCCCGGCGTCGTCTCCTGCGCCGACATCCTCGTTGCGGCAACCAGAGACGCTGTCGGCATGGTAAGCAACTACTCGCTCTCATTCTATGTATCACCATGTGCATGATTTTCTCGCTGCTTCGTTTGCACTTGCTTTGATGGCGATCAATCGATGCCAAAACAAAAATTTATTGGCAACAAGAATCTAGATGTAGTCAGGGATAGCCTATCACGCGTTACAGTTTTACTGATCGATGGAGTCTTCCATCTTCCATGAATCGTTCGTTGTTCCCATTTGGAGAATGCAAGGCAAACTGAAATTTGTATGTGTGTAACGGCCGGCTTGTTATGTATGCAGTCTGGAGGGCCGAGCTATGCGGTGGACATGGGCAGGAGGGACGGCATGACCTCGGTGTCGTGGATGTGCAGTGACCTGCCTTCGCCGCACGTCGACATCCAGACGGCGGCCACAATGTTCGCCAAGAAGGGCCTCAGCATCCCCGAGATGGCCACTCTCATGGGTAATTAACTTACTTAGCCTCCTTTGACTTAGTGCTAGAACAGAGAGCGTATTCAATCAATGTGCTTCGATCGACACATGGAATAATTTCACGTATTTCACTGCTGGTGCACATAAAAAATCAGTTTATAGTACTTCTAACTGCTTTGAGGAATCTGTTGATCGAGATCTGATGCACACAGGTGTCACACGCACACACAAACACCCATGTCAAAATTTCAACTGCTGTAAGAAAGAAATCGTATACTACTACTAATAGTATCTACTAGCTAGGAGTAGTAGAACAGCTTTAAAGTTGACAAAAAAAAAAATCTTACGTACGTAGATGCATGCATGTGCAGGCGCGCACACGGTGGGGGTGACGCACTGCTCGCTGGTCGAGGACAGGCTGTACAACTTCAACGGCACCGGCGAGGCGGACCCGTCCATGGACAAGGCCTACGTGTGGGTGCTGAGGAAGTACGCCTGCCCCAAGGGGCAGACCTCCGACAACGCCGTCTGCCTCGACGACCCCAAGAGCGCCTCCACCTTCGACACCAGCTACTACAACATGATATCCAAGCACCGCGGCGCCCTCGCCATCGACCAGGCCCTCGGCGACGACCCGTCCACCGCCTCCATGGTCAAGTTCTTGTCCAGCACCGAGAACTTCTTCCCCAAGTTCATCCAGGCGATCAACAAGCTCGCCGCCGTCGGCGTCTTGACCGGCACCGACGGAGAGATCCGAGCCAACTGCCGGGCCACAAACTGAGCTAAACCACTTTCTTGCCAGAAAGATCATACTAGAAGAAGAGATGGAGAATATAGATGGCCATGCATGCGACGCCCAACTGAGACCCCCATCCACTTTTTTTTCCCGCATTTTTGTCGCATGATTCGGCTATAGTCAGTCAATCTTTGTAGCATTTTTGTTGTCATTCTTTTGTACGTGGCTGGTATAAAAATAAGCATTCCATGATGTTAGACAAATAATGTACCGTATACGTATGGGTATGGTGTAGTACACCAACCCATACGGATACAACCGTGTACGCCACGGTGGGGGCTTTTCCCACCCTATATCAACACGCAACCGAGCCTCGAGAGAGGCATCGTTCCCTGCAAACCCTACCGAGCACTTCTCACATGGTATCAGAGCACCCTCTGCCATGACCTAGCCGCCGGAACGAAAAACCAATCTACAAGCCAAAAAAACCAAAACCTAGCTCTCCTCCTCGCCATGGCATCTTCCTCAAGCTCTGCCACGGCCGGACTGGGGTCACCCCCGTCCCAAAAACTCACGCCGGACAACTTCCTCTTCTGGAAGGCGCTCGTGCTTCCGACCCTGCGCGGTGCGCGGGTCATGGGCTTGCTCGACGGCACCGATGCCGCGCCAGCCGAAACTATGGAGGTGGAGGATACCAATGATCCCAAGAAGAAGATGACCGTTGAGAATCCGGCATACCTTGCCTGGGTCGAACGGGACCAGCTCGTGGTGAGTTACCTCGTGAACTCGCTGTCCCCCGACGTGCTCGCTCATGTCCTCGGACTAGCCACGGCCGCTGAAATCCGGGCTGCGATCTCGGACATGTTTGCCTCGCAATCCAGATCGCGGGTGCAACACCTCCGGACCGCCCTCAATACAACCAAGAAACAAGACATGACGACGGCGCAGTTCTTTACGAAGATGAAGGGCTTCAGATCGGAGCTCGCTGCCGCCGGGAAGCCGATTGATGATGATGAACTCGTCGGCTATATCCTCAATGGATTAGATGCTTCATACAACTCCTTGGTGTCATCTGTGAACGCCAATCCGGGTACTACCCTCTCCGATCTGTTCGGACTGCTTAACTCACATGATATGAGGCAGCAGATGCTGTCTTCCACGGGTCAAGATCGTGATTTCATGAGCTCTGCAAACGCGGCTCGTCGTGGCCGTGGAGACTATCGCGGTGGCAACCGCGGAGATTACCGTGGACGCTCGCCTGATCACCGCGATCAGGACTACAGAAGACAAGATGGAGGCCGCGATCACCGTGGTGATGGTCGTGATCACCGCGGTGACTATGATCACCGTGAGCGCCGTGGTGGTGATCACGATCACCGCGACCGGCGCCAGGAGCCTCCTCGACGCGATTACGAGCAGAATCGTCGTGACTACGACGACAGACGCGACACCAGGCGTGATGATGGGCCACGTCGCACTGACGGTGGCGGACGGCGCGATGGAGGAGGTCAAGACCGGCGCCGCACCTGGCGCAAACGTGCTCCCACACCATACGAGGACATCACCTGTCAAATTTGCAAGATCCACGGGCACTCCGCGGGCAATTGTTGGTGGCGTCACCGTGATGATTCTGATGATGAAAGTGGTGACCGTGACAACAAGAAGAATGCCAATGCAGCGTCATATGGTGTCGATACCAATTGGTACTCTGACACGGGTGCGACGCATCACATCACCGGAGAACTGAATAAACTCACCACATGTGACAAGTATCATGGGCACGACTGCGTCCACACTGCAAACGGTAACGGTATGAAAATAAGTCATATAGGCAACTCAACTTTGCATACTCCTAATGATTCCTTGCATCTCAAAAATATCCTGCATGTTCCTAGTGCTTCCATGAATCTTCTTTCAGTTCATAAATTGACACTTGATAACAACGTGTTTATTGAATTCCACCCATATTTCTTTTTGATTAAGGACCAGGCCACAAGGAGAACTCTGTTTAAAGGACCCTGCCGTGATGGACTTTATCCACTAGTGCCCACTTCCACAGGATTTTCCAAGCAAGCTTTTGTTTCAATAAAGCCATCTTCATCCACATGGCATCGTCGACTAGGACATCCTTCATCTTTCATTGTTCAGCAAGTTCTTAGAAAGAATAATATATCTTATACTCCAGAAATAAGCCCTTACATTTGTGATCCTTGCCAGTTAGCCAAAAGCCATCAATTACCTTACCCTGTTTCAACTAGTGTTTCTAATGCTCCTTTGGAACAGATATTTTCTGATGTATGGGGTCCTGCTCCTATGTCTGTTGGCAAGCATGCATATTATGTAAGTTTTATAGATGATTTCAGCAAATTTACATGGATATATTTGCTTAAGAATAGATCTGAAGTTTATCAAGTTTTTCTCAACTTTCAAGCTCTTATTGAGCGAAAGTTTGGTAGAAAAATCATAACAATGCAAACTGATTGGGGTCGTGAATATGAAAAGTTGAATAGCTTCTTTCAAACCATTGGCATTACTCATCATGTTTCATGCCCACATGCTCATCAACAAAATGGCTCAGCAGAAAGAAAACATCGTCATATTGTAGAAGTTGGACTTTCTTTACTTGCTAATGCATCTATGCCACTTAAATTCTGGGATGAGGCATTCCTCACAGCCACTTTTTTGATCAATTTACTTCCTAGCAAGGTTATCAATTTTGACACCCCTGTTGAACGCCTTCTTCACACAAAACCCAACTATGATTCCCTTCGTATTTTTGGCTGTGCTTGTTGGCCAAATCTTCGTCCTTACAATAAACGAAAATTATCTTTTCGTTCCACTCAATGTGTGTTTCTTGGGTATAGTCCACGTCATAAGGGTGTCAAATGTCTAGATCCCAAAACTGGCCGTGTCTACATATCAAGGGATGTAGTTTTTGATGAGCATGTGTTTCCTTTTGCCTCTCTCCACCCCAATGCTGGTTCTCGCCTTCGCAATGATATTCTCCTTCTTCCATCAAATTCCACCCAAAACAATCAAGGAGATGCAAATGTTGATGCCTTTATGTCTTTACCTATCATACCTGTGGTTGCTACTAATGATCCTACGCCTACAGATGTTATTACTGCAGATAATGATAACATTGCAGATCATGAAGATGCCGAAAATTTGAGCTCAATCGGGTCTGAAACGGATGAAATATGTGCTTCCGAAAATTCAGAAGAAGACGAAATAGCTGATTCGCCTGCTGTCTCGGATCAGGCGCCTCCTGATCCCGAGACTGATCCCCTGCACGATTCGCCTGGCGCGCGGGATCCCGAGGTCTCGCCCTCCGCGCGGTCGCCTGCCCCGCGCCAACGAGTGCGCGCCACGTCACCGACAAACCCCGCGCACGCGCGGGCTCCCGCCAGCCGGTCCCCTGGGCCACGCGCCTCGTCCCCGACATGCGGCGCTCCGTCCCGCTCCCGGGCCCCTGGCCCCGACACTTCTGTCGCCTCCCGTGCGACCGGCGAACCCGCCAGCGACATCTGTCCGCCCCGCGCTGGCTCAGACACGGCATGCCCCCAGGCGCAGACCGGATCTTCTGTGGCCAATGATGACCCTGCTGCAGACTGCGCTGCGGGATCCTCTGCTCCGCCCGATCCTGCAGTTTCACCTGTGCAACCTCCACGCACTCGATTACAAAAAGGTATAAAACATCCAAAAAAGTTTACAGATGGTACACTAACATATAATGTCAAGGATCGCAAGATTCGCTATGGATTGCTTGCAGCTACAGGTGAACCCACATCTCTCTCTCAGGCACTTGATGATCCAAATTGGAGAGCTGCTATGCAAGAAGAATATGATGCATTGCTTCACAATAACACATGGCACCTAGTTCCTCCCAGCTCTCGCAGAAATATTATTGATTGCAAATGGGTTTATCGTATCAAGAAACGTGCAGATGGCTCTATTGACAGATACAAAGCTCGCCTCGTTGCAAAAGGTTTTAAACAACGATATGGTATTGACTATGAAGATACCTTTAGCCCTGTTGTTAAAGCAGCTACTATTCGTACTGTTCTCTCCATTTCTGTTTCCAGGGGCTGGAGTTTACGGCAGCTAGATGTCAAGAACGCGTTTTTACATGGTGTTCTGGCAGAGGAGGTTTATATGAAACAACCACCTGGTTTTGCGCACCCTGGTACTCCTGATTATGTTTGCAGATTGGATAAAGCACTCTATGGCCTGAAACAAGCACCTAGAGCCTGGTTTGCACGTCTGAGTTCCAAACTGCATGATCTTGGTTTTACACCATCCAAGGCTGATACTTCACTCTTTCTTTATAATCAGTCAGGTATCACAGTCTATGTTCTGGTTTATGTTGATGATATCATAGTCACCAGTTCCTCTGATCAAGCTATTTCTGCATTGCTTCGAGATTTAAATGATAATTTTGCAATCAAAGATCTTGGTCCCTTACATTTCTTCTTGGGTATTGAAGTGAAACATCTCTCTCATGGTTTACTCCTTACACAAGAAAAATATGCTACTGAACTTCTTGATAAAGCTGGTATGCGTGGATGCAAGGGGTTTTCTATTCCTCTCTCTTATGATGATAAGCTGTCTCTTGTGGAGGGTACGCCTCTAGGTCCTGAGGACAGCACACAATATCGCAGCATTGTTGGGGCCCTACAATATCTCACATTAACAAGGCCAGATCTGTCTTTTTCTGTCAACAAAGTTTGTCAGTTTCTGCATGCACCTACTACTTCTCACTGGACTGATGTTAAGAGAATTCTTCGTTATGTCAATCATACTATCAAACTTGGTCTCACATTCACTGCATCATCATCTACTCTTCTTAGTGCCTTTTCTGATGCAGATTGTGCAGGGTGTATTGATGATCGCAGGTCCACTGGTGGTTTTGCTATCTTTGTTGGACCAAACCTTGTTTCATGGAGTGCCAGAAAACAAGCCACTGTTTCTAGGTCCAGTACAGAAGCTGAGTATAAAGCCCTTGCTAATGCCACTGCTGAGTTGATTTGGGTTGAGGCCCTTCTTGGAGAACTTGGTGTCAAACTGAAAGATAGACCATGCTTATGGTGTGATAACTTAGGTGCTACCTATCTGTCTGCTAATCCTATCTTTCATGCTCGTACCAAACATATTGAAATTGATTTCCATTTTGTTCGAGAGAGAGTAGCTGAAAAGAAACTAGATATTAGATTTATCTCTAGCAAAGATCAGGTTGCTGATGGTTTTACTAAAGCTCTCCCTGTAAAAGGTTTAGATGAGTTCAAGCGTAATCTCAACCTGTCCACAGGTTAAGATTAAGGGGGAGTGTTAGACAAATAATGTACCGTATACGTATGGGTATGGTGTAGTACATCAACCCATACGGATACAACCGTGTACGCCACGGTGGGGGCTTTTCCCACCCTATATCAACACGCAACCGAGCCTCGAGAGAGGCATCGTTCCCTGCAAACCCTACCGAGCACTTCTCACACATGATATGCACTAGTACTGTAGGATTCTTTTAGCAAAGGAAAATGAAATGAGAAAAAGATTACACCCCTGTGTCAAGAACTAGCGAGAGGGACTTGATGGGTGATTAGCAACGGGCGAGTGCCTCTGGTGTGTCGCAACTCTCTTGAGAGTCAATATTTTTCGATACAGTGCTTACCTCTACTGTCGTGAAAAGCTTAATTAAGTGTACTAGTAAATCTAGCCAGATTAGTCAATGAGCATCTTGAGAAGTCTGTAACTAACTGGAGTAGCTAGGAAGCACACAGAATATATGAGCAGGGTGCATCCCCCAGAGAGCTTTGATTCTGCTTTCCCCGAGATGCTAGACCTTCATTCATCAAGCGCATCATGCATGCAAGGAATCTTGGCTCATACATAAGCTATTTTCTTATCACGCGCATCTTGTCCAAGCTAGCTAGCTAATTAATCGCCTTGAACCACTGCGCGCCGCCGTCCAACTCAAGCTACCCCAAAGTAGATCGATACGCTGTTTTTATACATACGATCTTCAAAATAATCCTATCAGTATAATACAATGAAATGTAATCATGTTGGGTATAAGAAAACTCAAAAGGTAACATTCCCTAGGACAGATACACGTACAAGATCGAATAGTAGCGTCCAGAATGGTCAACACATGGCTAGCTAGGCCAAGCAGCCCAAGCTTCAGCTCACCGAGAACGCCAACAAGTCGGTATTCTAATTTAGTTTTTTTTTGTGTGTGCATTTGTATCCATGTTAATTTTCAACAAGTTGTGGAAGGTAGTGTGGTTGGCATGGTTAGTACCGTTCGGTTCATCCCATGTGGCCATGCATATGTTGAAGTAGCGGGATTTGACTTGCAATTAGTACCGTTCGGTCTTGGGGGACCGCCGGCCGGGTCGCGTGATGCCGCATATCCAGCCGCGCCCCCAATAGCCGTCCGGATCGGCGTCCGACGAAGTCCTTTGGGGCCTCGTCCGGACGGGAAGTCGCCAGCGTGGGGCGCGGCTGCCCAGTCGCAGTCCCCAAATCAAAACCCTCAAACCATTTTTCTCCAAGTTTTTAAATTGTTCAAATACAAAAATAAATGAAGTCTTACGTAATTATGTTTTTGGACCATAATTTGAATGTTTGGCATTACAAAACCATACGAATTCATCGCCGGCGCGCTCGGCGTTTGTCAATCGATGTTAACAACGTCGTTGGAGCCGAGGAAGCCGGGGTCGGGAGTGTAGCTGGGGAACTCGTCGCCGGCGCGCTCGGTCTCGGCGCACTGGGTGTCGCCGGCTGGCTCGGCCTCGACGCCCTGGGTGTCGCCGGCTGGCTCGTCGCCCTGGGTCTCGCCGGCGCGCTCGGCGCCCTGGGTGTCGCCTGGCGTCTCGTTGCTGCCGCCGCTCGAGTTCGCTTCGTGCCGCTCCATGCGCGCCGAGGATGCCGCCCCGTTGGTCGCCGTGGTCGTCGTGGACGCCGGACCGAGGCCCATCTCGGCGAAGATCTGAGCACGCATCGCCTCACACGCCGCCCTCGTCTGCGGATCAAGGTTCGATGTGTCCGTTGTGAGAATCATGAAATCCCCTTGCCTTTTCTTGGACGCCGCCTTGCCGGCCTCGATCTCGATCTTCTTGTCCTTCTTTTTGGAGAACTTCGCCCACTTGGCCTCGGTTGCGGCACGTCTCTCCGCCGAGTTCTTTGTGACGTTCTCCATGACCTTGCCGATTGCGGCGTGCACTCGCTCCGAGCTCGCCACCGCCGCCGCCGCCTCCTTTGCCTTCTTGTTTCCGACGGGTCTTTCCGCGTTGAGCGCCACCTCCTCAATTTGAGCATCGCCGGGCTTCTTGTTGAGTCGGAGCCTATGCCTCTTCCACTTCTCATTCTTTTGCAACTTGTTGAAGCAATGGATAAGCACAAAGTCCTTGCCGTCGTTGATAGCCTTGTACAAGGTGAAGGCATCAATGAGCTAGCAACACAAGAAGCCAAGATTAGGAGATGCATGAATGTTGTGATGCATGAACGAGCATAGGAGAAGATGATACACGCGAACTTACTAGGTCCTTGATAGTCTTGCCACTCTCCGGCCTCGCCACGATGTTCTTAAAGGCTCCTTGGAACTTGTTCACCGACTTTTGGATTGTTGCCCATCTATGAGCTAACGCACTTTGGTTGCGATCCATCACGTATTGGACATATGACACTTGGTACTTGCGCTCATCAAACTCCGAGAGGATCCGCTTCCAATACGAATCGCTTGTTTGGTTGGCACCCGTGATCACGTCTTGGGTAATGCCGGCCCATGAGTCTATCAAGCACTCGTCCTCTTTCACCGTCCAAGCTATGCCGCGGCTTTCACACTTCCTCTTCTTCTTCCCATCCGCGTCCTCATCGGCGTTGTCCACGGGAAGATCCTCGTCCTCATCGGCGTTGTCCACGGGAATATCCTCGTCGACAACGGCGCCAGAGGGTGCCTGGGTGTCGAAGGAGGCCTGGGGACCGGCGTCGAACAGGTTGTGGGCGCCGTCGTCAAACAGCAGTGTGCGCCCGGACTGGGCCAGCCCGGCCGCTGCGCCGTCCCGGCGCATCCCCGGGGACACCTCGTAGGCCTCGTTCAGGTTGAGCCCCGTCCCGGCGGCGCGCCGAACGTGTGCAGTGCGTTCGGGTCGAAGCCGCCGTAGTTGCGCAGGTAGCCGAACGCGTAGCCGGCATAGCCTCCGGGCTCGTTGAAGTTGGGGCTAGGGCAGAGCCTCGAGTGCGAACGCGGCGTGCTCACGACGTCCGCGCGGAACGGCGACGCCGACGCCGACGAGCTCGACGCACCTCCCGGGCTGCCTCCCCCGGCGTTGTTGACCAGCAGTTCCAGGCTCGCCACCGCGGTCCGGGCCTCCGACCTCTCGCGACGAAGAGGGCGCGCCGTCGTGGAGGAGTCGCGCCGCAGTTGGTCGGCCTCCCACTCGGCGTCGGTCATTCCTTCCGGCAGTTCCTTCGGGGGGCGCGGCTGCAGCACACGGCGCTTGATGCCGAGCGTGCCGTCCTTCGCGTTCTTTGGCGGTGGTCTCGGCGGCCCTTTCGTAGGCATGGCACCGGAGGCGGGAGAGGAGGCGGGAAGGGGCGGGAAAGATGGGCGGCGGTGGGGGTAAATGGCAGCGCATGGGATGGAAAGGGTTTTTGGTGGACTTCTGTGTCGCTGGCAAGACGGGCCCGCGGCGCGGAATGACTCGTTCGGCTCCCCCACGGGAGCCCCTGGGAGGCGGGGTTGGGCTGGGTTTGCCGGACGTGAACAAGGGGGCGTCCGGACGGGAAGGCCCAATGGGGGCCGCGACTGGGCGCGCTCGGGGCCCGTCCGGACGGGAAGGGGCCGTGGGGGCGCGTTTGGGGGGCACGACTGGAGATGCTCTCAAACTGGCTATAAGGCAACCATGAAAACATTCGTTTGGTTGCTCGTACCCATTTTAGACACTTTGTATCCGTGGGTCCACTGGCGGAACCAGGATTAGAGATTAAGGGGAGCCCAACATGGTAATATTGTATTAGGGGGGCAAATAAGGTATTTTTCACTTAAAAATTTGTCTAAACCAGGTTTTTATACTAAGAAAAAATTGCTTTTCCAAGCCATAGGGGGGCCAAGGCCCCTGCAGGTCCCCCTGGTTCCGCCACTGCGTGGGTCTCAGCCCATTTTAGACACTTTGTATCCGTGGGTCTCAGCCATGTTCAGAGCATCTCCACCGGAACCCATTAAATATGTGCCCGACACCCCTCAATTGAACCTCTTTGGGGGATGACCGGACCTGTGTCCGCCATTTTGATGGGCGTATTCCGCAGCGGCACCCTCCAAACAACACCCTCTATAATTTCAGTGATAAACACAAACACCTCATGGGCGCCATGGTGAGTACCGGAGCGGCATCCACATGCCATGTCTCAGTCTGACTCCCTGGCCGAAAGTAGTGGTCTTAGTTGCAGGCATGCACGATAGTCAGCTCGCATGCACGATAGCTCATGGTTGGAAATTTCCAACGGATATTTAAAACTCAACTAGAGAGCTTCCTAGTGAAAATTTCCAAACAAAGACATTGATACATCTAAATCATTTCAGTTTTTCTTTTTCTGCTCGCATGCACGATAGCTCATGGTAGCACACAAGTGGTCTTGTCAAAATTACTCCCTAGCCTGCAGCTCTACTGCCGTCTCGTCCCATATATCACCGACTTTTTCTATCAAGCCAGCAGAGAAAGAGAAAAGGAAGCCAGAGGATGTGCGAGAGGAGAAGACTGCTATTTGCTTGTGGGCCAACCACGCATGCAAATGTGACCGGACTGTGTCCGGCGCCCCCGCAAGGCCCCACGATATTGGCGGGTGGGCTAGGGGACCCGGACAATAATTTAGCGGGTGGACATGTTTGGGGTGTGCCCCTGCGAGGAATTTTTGTGTCTGGACCCCCAATGGCCTTTGGGGGCCGTTTGGAGGGTGCCGGTGGAGATTCTCTCAGCATGTTTGGTTGACAACAATCTTCTATGCAAGACCAATTTCTCTGGAACCGAATTGCAGTCTCTAAACTGTTTGGTTGCCCGGATTAAGCGTTTAGGCATAATCCGCTTTGTTTGGTTGCCGACAATCTGAAAGTTCTACTTACGTTGCATCCGAAGTGGTGAGTTTACCTGACATACGATCATACAGAACTACATAAACCCTAGTCAAGTGAAGCACAAATACACGATCACGACAAACATGAAGTATTTCACTCCGCCACACCCGATCTGGCCTGCATCTTTCGCCTTACCGCTTGTGATTGCTTCAGTTTTACTGCTCTCGGGCAGTAGAGGCGTCTCTTCTAGCAAGGACTTCGAGTAAGCTTCTTTCGCCTCTTCTAGAGTCTCGAACCTTTGCAGCATTGGTTGGGGAATTTGTCAGGCCAAGAAGTGTATATTCCCGGAACCCTGCCTCTGAAGACCACATACCACTACAACATGGTAGAACAAGATTAGAACATGCAGTACTAGCAACAAAGAAGCACAAGGTGGAAATGCAACATAAGTAAAGCATGCATTGATCATCATCTTCCTATGCACTATTAGCAGCACAAGTGCGAGCTGCCTAAACAGTCTGGTATCAACCCATCACATTAAAACAGACTTTAATACTACCACCGCAAGTTCGTCATGTGAGGGGTTAGTAAATATACCACCTCAAGTACCCAAAATATATAGATGATGGTGTGTAAACACACCTTCGTTGGGAGACCCCAAGAGAAAGGTATGAAGAGTACAACAGCGAGCTTTTCCTCAGAAAGAAACCAAGGTTTAATCGGATCAGTAGGAGAAAGAAATCACTTCTGAAGGCTGATGACAACTGATGTTGGCAGAGCGCACTACCAGAATCAGTAGCAACGTGGAATCTGCACAAAACACAACCAAGATACTTTTCCCCAACGAAACAGTGAGGTTGTCAATCTCACCGGTTTTGCTAACATAAAGGATTAGACGTACATTATAGAAAATGATGTATGATTGCAGTGAATGAAAGTAAAACAGTGTTTGCAGTAAAAAAGAACAATGCTTGCAGTAGGTTGTATTATTAGTGTAAAAGAATGGACCGGGGTCCACAGTTCACTAGTGGTGTCTCTCCAAAATAGATAGATAACATGTTGGGTAAACAAATTACAGCTGGGCAATTGGCAGAGATAGAGGCTGCACCATAGTGCATATGCAAGACACGATGATTACTATGAGATTTATTTGGGTATTACAACATGATACATAGACCGTAATCCAACTGCATCTATGACTAATAATCCAGCCCCAGAATGTAATCCAAGCAGAATTTGGGTATTAAGTTAAAGCAACATATTATTGCATTAAGTAAAGTGCGTAATGTACACAATAGAATTATCCTTAGACAAAGCATTTTTGTTTTCTCCCTTGTGGCAACAGGACATCCACAATCTTAGAAGTTATTGTCACTCTCCCAGATAACTGGAGGCATGAACCCACTATCGAGCATAAATACTCCCTCTTGGAGTTACAAGCATCAACTTGGCCAGAGCATCTACTTGTAAAAGAGAGCATGCAAGAGCATAATTAACATAAACATGATAGATCGATAATCAACTTGACATAGCATTAATTATTTATCGGATCCTAGCAAACACAACATATAGCATTACAATGAGATGATCTTGATCATGTTAGGCAGCTCACAAAATCTAAACATGATGGCACAAATGGAGGAGAAGCAAACCATCTAGCTACTGCTATGGACCCGTAGTCCAAGGATGAACTACTCACGCATCTCTCCGGAGGCAGGCATGGTGATGAAGAGCCCTCCGGTGATGATTTCCCCTCTCGGCAGGGTGCCAAGGAGAGCTTCAGAACCCTCCCGAACTAGGGTTGACGATGACGGCGACTGCATAAATTTTCGTGGATGGAGGCTCGGTATTTAGGGTTTTCCCGAGAAGGGGCTTATATAGGAAAAAGGGCGATGTCGGTGGGTGGCTAGGGGGCCCACACCACCTGGTGGCGCGGCCATGGGGGTTCCACGCCACCCTATGGTGTGGCAGCTCCCCCTGCCCCCTCTCGGTCTCCTCTTGATTTCGGGTATGTGATAGAGAAATAGGACCCTGGGATTTTGTTTTGTCCAATTCGTACAATATTTCTAGAACAAGTTTTCTGAAACCAAAAACAACAGAAAACATGAGTTGGTGATGTGGCATCTTGTTAATAGGTTAGTCCCAGGAAATCCATAAAAATGATATAAAGTGTATAGAAAACATGTAGCAAATGTCATAATATTAATCATAGAACATCAGAAATTATAGATGCGTTGGAGACGTATCAACAGACCATAAGAAGTTTTGTTGCCCTAACTATCCAAAATATACATCATATCATCGTGATCGTCATCTTCATCAAGCATGCTTGCACCACCACCACCCCTAGAAGGTTGAGCACTACTACATCATATCATCGTGATCGTCATCTTTATCAAGCATGATTGCACCACCGCCACCCCTAGAAGGTTGAGCACTACTGATAGTAGTGCTTGGTCAGGAAGGTATGGAGCCAGAGCCTCTTATGGTCCTCGGCCATGGCAACAAAGCCCTCACCTTGGGTCTTGTTGTCAATGAGGTGGCTAAGAGCTACCATCTTGGTGGCATCATTGAATCCCTTGGTGATCATCACGGATTCATAGAGGCCTGGCTGCATGCCCACATGCATGCTTTCCCTAATGGCATATGCCACCTCCCTCACTGCCTCAGTCATGCTGGTGAAGACAATGACCTCCTCATCCACCAACGCGCCTATCTTCCTCTTCTTCGGCCCCGCCTTCTCCTCGGTTGGCTTCTGTGCACCCTCCTCACCCTTGTCAGCATCGACATTGAAGTCCTTGAACTCCTAGGTGTCACCTTCAGCACCAGGGGTACCGAGAGGCTCGCTGGATCCCATGGCATGCCTTCTAGTTGCAAGACCGAAAGAGAATATGGTCGACATATGGTTGTAGTTGGCGATGGGCTTGTTCAGGAAATCAACGTCCTTGGGGCGATCCTATGGTAGGGAAAACAGTTGGACACTTAGAAAGTTACACAGTGAGGGTTCATAGACAGTTAGACGGTACCATAATGTGTCCTTTGTAGTGGGTATCCTCCAATATGATAGTCTGAGTCTCGTCGTGCCATTGTGCACCACTAAGGTTTTTCATTTTGGAAACCTTGATCCATCTAACTCTCCACTTCCTCAGGTGGTTATAGACCTAAGTTGAGGTGATTTCTTGGCCAGTGAACTGAAAAAACAACTTGGCAATGGTGCTCAGATGCACCTCCTTGAAACCTTTCTCAGTTCTGACCCTAGAGGCGATAAGCTTGCACATTTTGTTCAGCATGAAGGTGTAAAAAACGGAGGCCACTTCATCATCATCCCCATCTTGCTCTTCTTCTCCTTGGAAGGAGGCGCAAGCAGCGGAGGAGGCTCCACCAGCTGAGAAAGAAGTGAAGGCACTTCTTCACAGTCTGGCTCCTATGTCTCCGGCACTTCAAACACCTGAGAGTCCGGGAAACAAGAGAGAACGAGCTGGCTATCGCTCTCCAGGGCCTAGCTAAACTCATCAGCGGATCTCCTACAGCGATCACGAACAACACAAATGCATGACTACAATCAGTACACAACGAACCACAAGAATATCATCATCGGAAAGATTATGAAGTATCTACAGCATGACAAGAGGTCATCGTGAAGCAAGACATGGATTAACGGCATAATACGTGTTCATTGTGAAGCTAAAGCTGTATCTACGACATCATACGCACACATAAGCACAAATCTAAGCAAATCTAGGCACAGATCTAAGCTACAAGGCCCTAGGGTTCATGTGTGCTTACCGTCATCATGGAGGAGTTGGCAGCAGATCTGCGCGCGGTCAGATTACTCAAGAAGATCGTCGTCGCTCGTCTGATACGTCTCAAACGTATATATAATATTTTATGCTCCATGCTTGTTTTCTATCAATTTCCACATGTTTTATTTACACTTCATAGCATTTTTTATGCATTTTCTGGGACTAACCTATTTACAAGATGCCAGAGTGCCAGTTCCAGTTTTCAGCTATTTTCCTATTCCAGATAATTACTTAAGGAAATATTCTTGGAATCGGACGAAGACAAGTTTTGGGGGATAGAAAATTCTATTTCGGCACCCTGCCGGGACGGGGAATTGCCCCCAGAGCCATCTCCATCGACTCCACCGCCATCTTCATCGCCATTGCTGACTCCCATGACGAGGAGGAGTAGTTCTCCCCCCGAGGCCGAGGGCTCTACTGGTAGCTATGTGGTTTATCTCTCTCTCCCATGGTGTGATCTTTATGTGATCATGAGCTTCGTAATCTATTTGAATAAGTAGATGTTACTCTTCATCTATTATGCTACTCAAGTGGTTTTATTAATGTGACCTCCGGAGACACCTTTGTCCCACGGTGTGAAGGTGACAGTGTGCGCACCGTGTGTGGCTCTTAGGCTAAAGATAACAGGAATTCTTATCATGAGTTATTATTTGAGTTGGATGTCTCTATAAAATTGTGGTGTTTGTTAGTACTATCTTTGGATGCTCAAAGTGATAGAGTGGGGTGTCCCTAAATGTGGAGTGCGGCTTTAAGGGGTGCTTTTGTAGACCTGCGCAGTGAATTGGTATTCGTTATCCAACCGGAGAGTGGTTCAGAGTAGCATTGTCAAGAGAGGATATTTATGTATTCAATTCTGATATCATTGTTGAGAGTGTTCACTAGTGAAAGTATGATCCCTAGGTCTTGTTTCTAAGCATTGAAACACCGTTTAAAACTAGTTCTGCTACATGTTTGCTTGCTGCCATTTTTATTTCAGATTGCAATTCACTTATAATCATCCATATTACTTGTATTTCACTATCTCTTCGCCGAACTAGTGCACCTATATAACTGACAATTGTATTAGGTGTGTTGGGGACACAAGAGACTTCTTGATCTTAATTGCATGGTTGCTTGGGAGGGATATCTTTGACCTCTACCTCCCTGAGTTCGATAAACCTTGGGTGATCCACTTAAGGGAAACTTGTTGTTGTTCTACAAACTTTTGCACTTGGAGGCCATCACTGTCTACAAGAATAGAAGTGTGCGTAGACATCATCATCCTCGACCACCGCCAACCGGAGTGGAAGATGTCGCCGCTTACCTGGCTATCGTTGAGGATGATTCGTTCTCGAAGTAGAGCTCGAAGAGGGGCGAAATGGTGGCAGGAGTTGGGGTGGTGAGTGGAGAGGGGTGAAATAGAGGGGGGCGAACAAATGGGGCGGTGAGCGAAATTTCTCCCGCCACCATTTCGCGTGCGCGCGCGGCGACTTCTCCCGAGCTCGCACACCCTCGGTTTCGTGTTCCCCATTTTGCCTTGGGGGAGGGTGGCTCAGTGGAAACGGCCAAATCATCCATTCCTCTAGGGTCTGGCCCAGAGTGTTTTAAGATTCGTGCAGATGCAGGAACGCGGAACGGGTCAGGGAATCAAACGGCCAATTTTTCGGTCCAGCGGGCTGGTTGAGATATTGTGGGCATCCAAACACGCCCTCAGTTGCATGGCCACACGATGTACACATGCATGCATGCGAGCCAGATCATCGTGGCAGCGACCAGAGATAATGTGTACTAATGGTATACTGCTTGCACTTGATCGATAGTGTACCGATGATGTCATTCATTAGGTTAAACAGTCACTTAATAAGTACTCCCTCTGTTCTGGGTGTATAAGGTTCACTTAGACTATTTATAGTGGCGTGTGTGATGTTACGGTAACATAGCTAGTTACCACAAGCACTTCTCTCTTTATTAACTCATTGCCACATAAGCAAATTTGCATTGGACTGTGTGATGTTACTCCCCATTATGACCAGTCTTAGCAAAAATCTTGGACCAAGGTGCTAGTTGAGTGGGGATAAAACCTTGCATGCATTGGTGGAAAAGTGAACCGGCCACTAATTGAGATGGAACTAAATGCTAATGTGCCTACGACTACTCGAAGTGGGGGTATCATAGGTAGTATCATAGATGCCATGTTGGAAAAAAGCTGAGGTTATAGTGTAATTAATGATGAGAGATGTGATGGTGGTATCATAGGTAGATACCGTAACATAACGCAACCCAACACAAAATGAGTCTACAACATGATAAATACAACATTATATTATACTACAAATATGTTACTACCATTGTGTGAGTAGTAACATAGATTAGTATCATATGCAAGATACTAGTATATGATACTTCCCATTGTGACTAGTCTAAGAAGGTGGGGGTGTTTTGGGACAACATGGTTTTAGGATTATACCTTATACACCAGGACGGAGGGAGTATTTGTTTTAAATATATAAAATCTCGATTTCCAAACCACCTTGATCTTTCGGTTTACAAATAATATTCCACTTAGATAGACCGTATTTTCTTTTATGCTGATCACTTTGCCAAAAGAAACAAGATCGATAGAAATCTAACCTTTTTAATACCCCTTTAGGTATCTCGAAAAAGGATAGCATGAACATGGGTAAACTAGTAAGGACTTAAGTAATCAGTACAGGCCGATCCCCGTATGAGAGAAAATTTGCTTGCCAACATCCTAACTGTCGGATATATGCCAAATAGGGGTATGTCCGGCATTGGCCGAAGGCTGGATTACCAGGGTGGCCCGCAGGCAATGGAGCAAGGTCCATTGGGCGGCCCAATAAGCTGACGCGCAGGAATCCGGATTCTAGAAGAACCTAGAAAACGGACCACTACGTGGTACGTCTTGGAGGAGAAGTCGGATGCCTTACTTTCCAAGAATATGATTACTTTCCATAGTTTTCTAGGTTTCCTTCTTGAAATCCCTAGTTCGGCTATCTATATAAAGCTGAACGGGAGCAAGAGACAACAAGACAAGAGAGAACAGAGGTTCGAATAGCTCGGAGCCAACTCGCCGGGAAGTTCATCCTCGCTGAGTTAGCAAAACTATACTCAAAGTTGTACTTTGTATACTTCGGGCTTCAGCCCTGATTTAATGAGATTGCCGGAGTAGGAACGCCACCATAGTTGCGACCTACCGAACCTGGGTAAAATTGTGTCCTTGTTCCAGTATTTCCACGCTTCCACCCACAGTTCTAACAGTAGGCTAATGGCACCCCCGGCCATGATCCTGACCAAGAAAACTCGACAGTTGGCGCCCACCGTGAGGCCAGCGGCGTCGGGAGTCACGTTTCGAGCGGGGATACTTGGCGGAATCAGCAGCACGATGACTGTCGGAAGCCTGGAATTCGACGAAAACGTCGGATGCTTCCTCAACAATGGATCCTATATGCCGGCACAGAATCACCTGGTAAGTGTGCGTGTCCTTCCCATCGGATCTGCTAACTTTTTTATTGGATTGACGATAGAAGCAATGGGATTCCGTGGTGGAAGCAACTTTATCCCATCCGCCCTCTGGCCAATAGATGAAGGCTTCAATGTCGGATTCTGCTCAGATTTGCCCTATTCATACATAGGGGCAGATCAAGCCTCAATAGCTGCATATCACCAAAGCATGACTGGATTTGCCGCCTCTCAGGAGATGCCTACAGCTAGATCGCACTTTGTTAGCATGGCGTAGTCAGAGATCACCGAAAACACGGAAGATAAAAATTCCGTGGAAAAGGCAGAAAAAAATTGATCCCACAGAAAAGGTGGAAGATCTATGGATTAGCCGATCAGGAGACGAACTAGGAAGTTGGTCTTTACTAGCAGCCATAGAAGCAAAATTGGGCTCGGAAACCAGATCTGCAGACACAGACTCTAAAGATGAAAATGAAGATGCTTTCGAAAGAAAGGTCAAATCCATGCAAGGAAGCTTCCACAAAGTACTCATGGCAAAACCAACCGCAAAGGTGGATGTCGAGGAAGAGGAAGACCCTAAGACTCCTCCGCTAGCTAGAAAGGAGGAAGGAGATGAAGAAGGTGGAGAAAAAATCTCGTCTTACCCTGATGTTCAGGAGCTGACGGAAGATGAACCAGATAAGAAGCCTCCATCCTCCAAAAATAAGAAAAACTCTGCCAAAAAGTTGTTTACCAAGACCCGGAAGAAAAAGGTAACCAACCAAAACCTGGAAGTCGGAGGCAGGAGCTGGTGCAAAACTGGTGGAGAAGAAAAAGGCTGAAATCCCTATTCCCCAAATGTTGGAACAGGAGGAGGTCGATCTAATTCAAACCCCGGTCGCACTAAAAGAGGCACCGGAAGTGCTGGAAGCCAGGAGAGAATCAATAACGCGGCAACAACAACATATTTTATGGACTCAGGAAAATATCCTCAAAAGCCAAGCTGACATCAAATTACAGCAGGAAGAAATAGAGGAGTATGAGCGCCAAAACAGATCTGGAGTTAAACCCACGAGGTTGCCCGGAATTTCAAAACCGGAAGAACTGCCAGCAAGACATCTGTTTGAAAACCCGTCTTGGCAAAGGCATGTTAACAACACAAACGCTAAGGGCGAACGCATTTACAAAAGTGCAGCTGAAAACGCCAAAGCCACCTTCGCCATCCTTAACGATGATATGTACTCCAATGACGAAAAGCTACAGGGTGTGTATGCTTTCTTAGGAAAAGCATTACAACAGCAACAGCGAGGGAAATCACGTTCAGGCAAGCTACACGATGATTCAGCCTTGTGCAAAACTGCCACGTGCGCCGCTGGAGCACCTTACCCAGGCGAACACGTAGATTCAGGTGATTCGAAGGAAAAGAAGGGAGATCCTAAGAAGGACAATAAAATACTGGATAACAAGGATCCAGCGTCCAGGACAGGATCCCATCCGCCAAAAGGTGGAAATAACACAAAACCCAATACTGATAAAGAACGAGAAGAGAAAAACTGGAATGACGGAAAATCAATGCCGCCTCCGAAACACCCGTCCGATAAAGCCGGAATATATTACCATCCTCATAGGCGTGAGAGATCTCGAACCCCTCCAAGGAATAAAGAACGGGTAAGGAGTAGAACTCCGCCTCGTTCCAAAGGACGGGATGCTGGAAGAAATTGGGATGATCTCAGAAGAGCGTATTCACGCAACATTAGACCAGAGTGGAGCAGATCCCCCTCTGTTCATTCAGCTGGAATGTATTCTGCACACGCCGATAAGGCGGAAAGAGATGATTTGTATTTCGATCCAAAGTGCTTCACTGATAGGATCTGGAAAATCAGTCTACATTCTGGCTTTGAAAAAGTTGGGCCAACTTATCAAAAGTATACCGAAAGTACAAACCCGGATACGTGGCTCTCTGATTACTATACTGTCGTCCAAATCAACAAAGGGACTGACTTGGAAGCTATAAAATTTGTGCCCCTAATGTTGTTGGATGGATCTCGGGATTGGATTAATGGCCTTCCGTCAAGAACGGTGGACAACTCGTAGGATATGGCTAGAGTTTTTGCTCAGCACGTATGGGGTACATATAAACGCCCCAAGAGCATCATCCAGCTGAAACGTTGCGTCCAATATGAAGATGAGTCTTATGTCGACTTTATCTCAAGATGGACTGCAATGAAGAATAGTTGTTCCAGAGTAAGTGACGTACAAGCAATGCATGCTTTTGTTAATGGCCTAAAACCCGATCTCGTACCGTTCATAGTTGGTTCGAAAGAGCACAAAGACTTAGCTTCTATGCTCACAACTGCCAATCGGCATGCAACGACCAAAGACGATATTAGAGCAAGAGGAGGAAATATTGATGCATTGGTTCAAGCCAAAAAAGCCTCTCGTTCTGAAAAGAAAGTCACTCCATAAACGCAGCAAAAGCCCAAAAGAGTAAATGTAGCCATTGGAAAGGATAATACTAGCAGATGGAAAGGAAAAAAGCGCAGAAAGCAGAGAACATATCTTCTACTCTAAGGAAGAGTGGGAAAAAATAAAGGGAAATCCTACATTCACCATTCGCAATTTGGAAAGCCTACTCATACAAACTAGCAATGCCGTCTTAACAAACACATGAAAGACAGCGCTGGATCCGAGAACAAAGGAAAGAATTCTAAAAGGAAGTTTGATACGTCTCCAACGTATCTATAATTTCTGATGCTCCATGATCATATTTTGCCAATTGCTACTTGTTTTCTCCCTTATTTATAGGACTTTTATAAGTTTTCCGGGACTAACATATTAATAAGATGCCAAGTACCAGTTCCCTGTTTTATGATGTTTTTGGTTTCAGAAAAGTTGTTCTGCAAACATTCTCGGAATTGGACCCCGCAAAGCCCGAAGTTCCTATTTTCCCCGGAAGCATCCAGAACACCGAAGAGGAGTCGAAGAGGGGCAACAGGGGGGCCACACCATAGGGTGGTGTGGCCCCCCTTGGCCGCGCCACCTATAGGTGTGGGGCCCCTGGAGCTACACCGCCTTTGCCCTTTCGCCTATTTAAGCCCCCCCGGATGGAAAACCCTAAACACCTGATCAAAAATCCCCGAAAAGTTCCACAGCCGCCGTCACCGTCAACCCTAGATCAGGGGGGTTCTGAAGCTGTTTCCGGCACCCTGCCGGAGAGGAGATCATCACTGGAGACTTCTACATCACCATGCCTGCCTCCGGAGTGATGCGTGAGTAGTTCATCCTTGGACTACGGGTTCGTAGTTGTAGCTAGATGGTTGTCTTCTCCTCATATGCCTCCATGTTTAGATCTTGTGAGCTGCCTATCATGATCGAGATTGATCTTATGTAATTATATATGTTGTGTTTGCTAGGATCCGATGAATATTGACCTTATGCCAAGTTGATTATAGTCTTTATTTGCATATGCTATTTGTGATCTTGCATGCTTTCCGTTGCCAGTGGTTACTCTAGCCAAGTAGTTGCTAGTGACTCCAAGAGGGAGTATTTATGCTCGATAGTGGGTTCATGCCTCCTTTTCACCTTGCTCGAGTGACAGAAACGTGAAGGGGGAGGATGTGTTGTTGCCATTAGGAAGAAAACAACTGTGAGAGTGCCCGCGTGCATAATCATTGCTTACATTACACACTTTGTTTAATGCAATTATCTGTTGCTTGCAACTTAATACCTAAGGGGGTTCAGATGATAAATTGAGGGTGGATTATTAGTCATAGATGCAGATGAATGTGGGTCTATGTATCTTGTTGTAATGCCCGCACTAAATATCATAGTAATCTTCATGTCATATTGTGCACTACGGTGCAACCTCTATTTGTCAATTGCCCAGCTGTAATTTGTTCACCCATCATGCTATCTTTTATGGAGAGACACCACTAGTGAAACTATGAACCCCGGTCCATTTTCCACACTATTAAACAAACCACAACAACTTCCTGCTTTCTTTACTTACTGCAAGCATACACTGTCTTCCACACTATACGTCTAATCTTTTATTTCAGCAAGACCGGTGAGATTGACAACCTCACTATACCGTTGGGGCAAAGTATTTTGGTTGTGTTGTGTGCAGGTTCCACGTTGTTGATGACACCGGTGAAGCGCCAACACCACTGTCGGTGACATCAACCTTCCGAAGGTCCTCTTTCTACTACTGGATTGATAACCCTGGTTCTTAACTAAGGGGAAAACTCCTACCAATGTGCTCATCATACCCTCCTCTTGGGGTTCCTAACAAAGTGCATCAAGGATTTTTCTGGTGCTGTTGCCGGGGAAAAGGAAGTCTTCTGGCATGGGGAGTCTCTCATTCTCAACCTCTTTATTTTGTTTATTGTCTTGTTTTTATTTTTGTCTTGTTTTGCTTCTCGTTATCAAAAACACAAAAAAATTAGTTTACTTCATAGCTGTTATTTATTTGCTTGCTTTTATGTCTATTCTTGTTCCTGTCATTATGTCACCAGAAGAAACAATCTTTACTTTCAAACAAGGGAATGATGAGAACTTCAAAGAAGCTTGGTCTAGAGCTTTTGATTCCTATTGCAAAGTTGAACCTAAAGTGACTCTAAATTTGTCTTCGTAGCTTTTACTTTGGTCTTGTTCTTTGTTATAGATATGCTTTGGATACTCTGGTAGGAGGTGATTTCCTTAATTGTGATAAAGATCAAGCTTTCAATGCTATAAGAAAATTAATTGCAACCTACAGCTTACCCAGTAGTTCTGATAAAGCCTTTGCAGATAATTATGCTAGATTAAATACTCTTGAGTCACATATTTCTATCTTAAAAGAGGGATATAGCCAAATTCGTGAACATCTTGATCATGTCCCAAAAATTTTTGAGTCAACAAATATGATCCCTTTGGTTAAAGTTGTTATAAATGGTGAAACATTTCATGCTCGTTGTGATATCATGTCTGAATCTTGTCTTATGCCTAAGGAAATTTATGAATCTTTGAACCTTTGGGGGCTAGCTGATGGAGGAGAAGAAATTCCTCTCATTAATAACACCACTATATTTCCCATTGGGATAGCAGAGGGAGTGCTTACGAAACTCCTAGGAAAAACATTCTCCACTGATTATCTTGCTATTGAATGTGCAGAAGGAGGACAAATTACCCTTGGAAGATCTCTGTTGAATCTCTTAGGAGCAACTATTGATATGGGAAAAGGTAACATGAATTTCACACCCAAATCATGCTTGGACCATAAGTTCACTAAAAATAATAAGGGTAAGAAAGGTAAACATAATCCCCGTAACAATGTTGATGCTTCTTCACTTGAAAATACTTGAGTTTCCCTTTTATGCCTAGCTGAAAGGCGTTAAAGAAAAGCGCTACCGGGAGACAACCCGCTTTATTTCGCTGTTTTCAACCCGTTTTCTTTCGTTTTCTTTGGTGTGCTTTGCACATGGGTGTTATCTATTTCCTTAGAAACCCCTATGTATCTTTTCTTTTAAGTTTTTGTTGAGCCAAGCAAAGCCTCTAGTGGAAAGTTGAGCCTATATTTAGGATTTCTGCGCAGGAAACAGATTTGTGTTGTCCATTGTTAATTTTGTTAAAAATCACAGAAAATTCAAAATGACCTGAGGTTTTTTGTGCTTAATCCTGAGTTATATACGCAACTTTTCTTAAAATACCAATTTTTGATTTGAGCAACAGAAGATTTTTTTAAAAAAAATCGATCTTTACCCGTTGTTCTGTTTTGACAGATTTCTGTCATTTATCGCATTTGCATCTTAATCTCTTTCTTTTGGTGTTATTTTGAGAAAAATAGTTTTGAAATATGTTGTGAAAGTAGCTAATGTGTTTTTGAGTGTTAGACTTGTGTTTAAACTGAACCATGTGAATTTATTATTTTAATTGCACTAACATTGCTAATGAAGATTGTGAGAATTTTGATGTGAAGGAAGTTTTCAAGGGTCAAGAGAAGAGGATGATATGATGTGATCAAGAAGAGTGAAAAGCCTAAGCTTGGAGATTCCCCGGTGTTACATCCAAGAAAATTCCAAGAAGACTCAAGTGTCTAAGCTTGGGGATTCCCAAGGCATCCCCTTCTTCATCAACAAATTATCACGTCACTTCTAGTGAAACTATATTTTTATTCGGTCGCATCTTATGTGCTTTACTTGGAGCGTCTTTTATTTTTGTTTTCAGTTTGTTTTTTCTTTTTCTTTCAGTTTGTTTTTAATTTTTCAATAATCTTGGTTGGACCCCAGCATTCTTTTATTGGAGAGTGACACACTCCGCTTTTTCTTGAGAATACGGTGTATTCTTAATCTCTGACTAGCTGCTGCATTTATTTAGCTCCTGTTTTGCGTGCATATCTTATTAGAGATGTTAGTTTTAGTAGTGTTATGTGATTAATCTCATGTTTTCTTGCTGTATCATAAAGAGTATTTTTGTTAAAGCATGTTTTGTATGGTGCTTTTGGGGAGAAAGAAAACTGCTGCTTGAAGTAGAATTTATAACAGTACTAGTAGAAGCTTGTATAGACTGTGGCTAGGACTTTTTCATGCCATGCTAAATGTTATTTTAGTTTTAAATCCTTGTGGTTATTGAGTAGCATTATTAGCTTCAAATAGCTGAGAGTGTTTAATATGTATTGAAAGATTCATGAGTTGTTCTTGTCATAGTAAAGCATCAATATATGGTATTCTCTTTCGAATGTTTTATTTGGTTGACTTGGCGCATGCTCACACCATGTTTATGACTACAAACCAGTCATGAATAGCCTCCATGACCACTTACTTTTTGAACTTGTGATATTTCTTATGTTTTAATTAATGATGCTTATGTCGCTATGCAGGATTATGGCTCTTATGCTCTCTTAATTTGTCGCTCCCAGTATTTTGCTAGCCTCCACCTATACTGAGTATGAGCTCTACTCGTGCATCCAAACTCCCTTAAACCAAAGTTTTTCCCATTGTGTAAATCAAACCTACCTACATGTGGTATTTAACTGCCATTCCGAAGTAAATTGCTCATGTGTTACCTTTAAAACCTTAAAAACTACTCCTGCTTTATGTTCCTGTTTTTGCTCATGACGACGTAAATAGAGAATCTTTATCTCACTTGTTGATTGGATTTCACACCCTAGACTAGTGGCTTTATCCGCTTATCCAAATGATAGAAGAGCTGGCAGCGGGGTGCCCAGCCCCAAATTAATGCAAACAAATTATCTTCACTATTTTTGCCCCTAATTAACTAGTCAAAGCATAATTGTGTAAACAAAAGAGAAAGAGGATGACCTTCTACACCAGTTGCGTCCTTCACCATGGGAGCCACTCTTGTGAATCCAGTTGGCCTGTGACGTACTGTATTTTCTGTTTACCATTCATTGACATTAGCATACATCTCCCAAAATATAGACACTCAGTATCAAACTTTTAATACCTCTGTTTAATAAAATAAAAAGCTCTAGCACATGAGTGATCCCTGCTTCCCTCTGTGAAGGGCCTTTCTTTTACTTTTATGTTGAGTCTCCATCTTCTAACTTTATGCACAGTTGAGAGAGCATTTTTGCCATTCTGAGTTCTATGTGCATTTGTCCCATAAGCATCAATAATTACTTCATGATGTGATATTATTTGTTCTTAAATTATTTGTTCTAGTCTTCCTTGTGAACTTTGAAGGTGTCCTAGCATTAATGTTTTGCCCCACTCTTAAGGACTATTGAAATATCACTTTGCCATGCTTTCTCTATACCTGAAACAAACGTTTACCTTTCTTTGCATTATTATTCATGATCCTTTGTTTGAGTTACTCTTCGTGATGCAAAGTAATTGCTATGCTTTATTATTAAAGTTCTATTTATCATGTTTGTGTTTGAAGTTCTATGACCTCAACGTGCATATGATTTTACATTAGATTGATCAAGTTTATGTTAGTAGCATGTCACCTCAGAAATTATTGTGTTTTATCGTTTACGTACTCGAGGATGAGTAGGAACTAAGCTTGGGGATGCTTGATACGTCTCCAACGTATCTATAATTTCTGATGCTCCATGATCATATTTTGCCAATTGCTACTTGTTTTCTCCCTTATTTATAGCATTTTTTACGTTTTCTGGGACTAACCTATTAACAAGATGCCAAGTGTCAGTTCCTTGTTTTCTGGTGTTTTTGGTTTCAGAAAAGTTGTTCTGCAAACATTCTCGGAATTGGATCCCACAAAGCCTGAAGTTCCTATTTTCCCCGGAAGCATCCAGAACACCGAAGAGGAGTCGAAGAGGGGCAACAGGGGGGCCACACCATAGGGTGGCGTGGCCCCCTAGGCCGTGCCACCTATAGGTGTGGGGCCCCTGGAGCTCCACCGCCTTTGCCCTTTCGCCTATTTAAGCCCCCGGATGGAAAACCCTAAAGACCTGATCAAAAATCCCCGAAAAGTTCCGCAGCCACCGTCAACCCTAGATCAGGGGGTTTATGAAGCTGTTTCCGGCACCGTGCCAGAGAGGAGATCATCACCGGAGGCCTCTACATCACCATGCCTGCCTCCGGAGTGATGCGTGAGTAGTTCATCCTAGGACTACGGGTTCGTAGCGGTAGCTAGATGGTTGTCTTCTCCTCATATGCCTCCATGTTTAGATCTCGTGAGCTGTCTATCATGATCGAGATTGATCTTATGTAATTCTATATGTTGTGTTTGATGGGATCCGATGAATATTGACCTTATGACAAGTTGATTATAGTCTTTATTTGCATATGCTATTTGTGATCTTGCATGCTTTCCGTTGCTAGTGGTTCGTGTGCGTGCAGCGTGTCAGCACAGAGGAAGAAAATACGAGGGAGAAGGAGATGATCGGAGCGCACCTGCCACTGGTTGCTGTCGAGGTACAGGCACGGCAAGAACTTGCCGGCGACGGCGCGGGCTCCACGGGCAGCCACGGCCGGTGGCGCCTGCAGCGAACTTGGGGAGGACGGTCTCCTCGTTCCATTCCCGGGGACAGCGGTTCCTCGAGGTGGCCATGGCGGTGAGGGCGACGGGAGGCCGTGGCTCTGACGGTGGTGTTCGATTAGGTTCAGAGAAAGAGCTATCGGAGAGGAGGGGGATAGAGAGGACGGCGGCGATGGGAAGGAGGAACTAGGGTAGCTAGGTTAGCAGAGGGGGAAGGTGAGCTATATAGGAGGGAGTAGCTCCTGTACGGCAGCTCATCGGGCGGAGGGAGAGGCGATCGGGTGGCTCCGATGGGGTTCGTACAGAGATGACGTCGACTGGGGAAGAAGAAAGCGACAGCGCAGGGGGGTACTGGGCCATGTGGTTGGTGGGCTTAAGTGAAAAGATGGGCTGGGCTGGCTTTCTCCCTCTCTCTTTTCTATTTTCCTGTTTTCTGTTTTTATTTTTTTTTGCTGAAAACCAAATGGAAGAAAAAGGAGATATTTTAGGTTAGTAAAATTGTAGGAAAATTAGGTTAAGCTAATTTGATTAAAAGAAAACACTGCCAAGTTTTTGTTTTACAGAAGGTTTGAAAATAAATTGTTGTTTGGTATTTAAACCAATTTTTGAATGAATTTTCATATTAAGTCAACATTATGAAATAAAAGCATTTTGATAGGGTAGCCCCTATGAATTAAAAGATTAAAATTAGTTGATTGAAGTGATAATGTTTATAAATTGGTTATAACTCAACTTGTGTGCTGTTTGAAAGAATTTGATTTGAAATTGGAATATTTGGTTAATTAAAATAGAAACCACAATTTAATAGGGTGAACCCTATTATTAGTTGGGTTAGAATTATTGGAATGGTTTGATATTTGATAATTTCCAAATGAGGTGTTGATGAATTTGAGTTTGAGTTTGAAAACAATTTGGGAATTATTTAATTGAAATAGAAGCACCATTTTAGTAATTGATAACTATGAAATAATATGACAACAAAGGAGTTGTTTTTATTTGTTATTTTTATTCCAAAAGTTGTAACAGAGCAAGTATGAAAACAAAGCAGTTGAAATTGTTTGAGTTGCATTGTGAAAACAAGAATAACAGATGCAAAACAAAAGAAACAAATGCAACAATATGATGACATGATGCAGTACTTTAATTAAACAGGAAACAAACATTCTAAGGGGATGGTTTTCATACTTGGGATGTTACATGAAACTATGAACCCCGGTCCATTTTCCACACTGTTAAACAAGCCACAGCAATTTCCTGCTTTATTTACTTACTGCAAGCATACACTATTTTCCACACTATACGTCTAATCTTTGTTTTCAGCAATACCGGTGAGATTCACAAGCTCACTATACCGTTGGGGCAAAGTATTTTTGTTGTGTTGTGTGCAGGTTCCACGTTGTTGCTGACACCGGTGAAGCGCCAGCACCACCATCAGTGGCATCAACCTTCTGAAGGTACTCTTTCTCCTACTGGATTGATAACCCTGGTTCTTAACTAAGGGGAAAACTCCTACTGTTGTGCTCCTCATACCCTCCTGTTGGGGTTCCCAACAAAGTCCATCAAAGTTCAACAAGCAAAAGACGGAAGCTGATAAAGACGAAAGCGAGTCTGACACTGACGACAAAATCTAGGAGCAGCAATGGAAGGCAAACCTAATTCCCGAGAGTCGAAGGAGAATGCAATTTAACTTTCCATGCGACCCCGTCAGCCAAACAGGCAAAGCGAATATTGCGAGAAATCAACGTTCTCGTTTCACCAACTCTGAAGTACCTAAAGTATTCAAAGACACCAATTACTTGGGATCAGTCTGATCATCCCGGTAATATCCCAGAACCCGACACACATGCCTTAATAGTAAGCCCTGTTGTGCAAAACACTAGGCTAAAAAGGGTGTTGATGGATGAGGATCAAGAATCAATATAATGTACCTAAGTACTCTGAAAAAATTGCATCTATGAGAGACTTAGGTAAATCACAACAATGTACGTTTTCACGACATTGTTCCTAGCAGACAAGCACATTCCCTAGGAGAAATTTCCCTGGAAGTAACCTTCGGAAAGGCGGATCACTTCCGGTAGAAGATGATTTTGTTTTAGGTGGTGTCGTTCGAAAGTGTGTATCATGCAATACTCGGACGTCCGACTTTTGCCAAATTCATGGCTAGGTCGTGCTACATCTACAACAAGCTCAAGATGTCAGGGCCAAAAGGTGGAGTAATCACCATTGAAGGAAACTTCAAATTGGCAAATGAGCTAGAGCTGGGAAACGCCTTGTGCGACGAGCAGGTAATAGCAAAGGAGGGACTAAAAGAGCTGGCTAAAGAAGTATCGCCGACAGAAATGCCGGTAGGAAAAGAAAGCCGGAAGTCCGCTGAAAATTTCAAAGCATCCGAGAATAAAAATCATATTATCCTAGATCCCAAAGACTCAACGAAATACGTCGTTGTGGGAACAGGAATGACCGACAAATAGGAAAGCACGCTTATCAAGTTTCTCCGTGAGAACTGGGACATTTTCTTCTGGTGTCCAGCTGATATGCCAGGCGTACCCAGGGAACTTGTTGAGCACCAATTGAAGGTTATTGCAGGGTCAAAACCCGTCAAACAAGGTCTTTGTCATTTTGATGGAAGAAGGCATATACGTCATAAACGCATCCTTAATTTCTGATGTTCCATGTTGTTTTCTTATTGTTTCCCACATATTTGCTATACACTTTATGCCATTTTTATCGATTTTCCGGACTAACCTATTGACAAGATGCCACAGACCAGTTCGTTGTTTTTTTGCTGTTTTTAGTTTCAAAAAAGTTGTTTTGGAAATATTCTCAGAATTGGAAAATTTGAAGCCCGGAAGTCTTAGAATTCCCAAAGGTTCCACGGAGTCCCGAAGAGACCCGGAGGGGGGCCTCAGGGGGCCCAAACCATAGGGCGGCGCGCCCCCCTTGGCCGCGTCGGGGGGTGGTGTGGGCCCCCATGCCTCCACCGCATTTTCCCTTTCGCCTATTTAATCCCCCAAGAATAAACTCTAAATATATTCTACTTCGTCCCGAAAACACCCGAGGTCGCCGTCATCGTCATCTTGAGATCGGGAGGGTTCTGGAGCTCTCCCCGGCACCCTGCCGGGAGGGGAATTCATCACTTGAGGGGTCTACACCACCATGCCCTCCTCCGAAGTGATGCGTGAGTAGTTCATCCCTGCACTACGAGTCCATAGCAGTAACTAGATGGTTGTTCTCTCCAGTTTGTACCTCATGTTTAGATCTTGTGAGTTGTTGATACGTCGAAAACATATCTCCTTTTCCGAACACTTTTCTTATTGTTTTCCTCTAAACTTGTATGTTTTGAATACAACTAACACGGACTAACGTTGTTTTCAGCAGAATTACTTTGGTGTCTTGTTTTTGTGCAGAAAAACCAACTTTCGGGAAATTGCCCAGAAATGACCCCATTGGTGTTTTCACTCCGGAAGACCCCGGAAGCCAGAAGGGGGCCAGGAGGAGAGCCACAGGGTGGCCACACACCCCCTGGCGCCCCCCTTGGCTGCGCCAGCATAGGGTTTGGGCCACCCAGAGCCCCCTTCGGACTGCCCTTTCGACTACAAGTAGCCTCTAACCCAAAAACCCGAGGGGGTTCATCATATTCCACCGAAACACAACAGAGCGCCACCGCCATCCCGAACCTCGATTCGGGGATCAAAAGTTCATGTTCTGGCACCCTGCCGGTACGGGGAAGTGGAGGAGATCATCGCCATCTTCATCACCAACGCCTCTCCATCAACCATCCATGTGTGAGTAATTCCCCGATGTAGGCTGAAGGGGATGGTAGGGATTGGATGAGATCGTTCATGTAATAATGTCGTGATTGTTAGGACATAGTGCCTAGTATCCTCTATTAGTGCTATTGACATTGTTGCAACTTGTTAAGCTTAATGCTTGCCACTTTGGGCCCGAGTGCCATGATCTCAGATCTGAACATTTTATTGAATCACGATAATAATTATTGTTTCTTGATCATACCTACAAGTTGTTTACACACATTTTTTTCTGGAACCCGAGGCCCCGAAGTGACAGAAATTGGGACAACCGGAGAGGATGGTTGTGATGTGAGGATCACATGTGTTCACGTGGTGTTAATGCTTTGCTCCGGTGTTCTATTAAAAGGAACACCTTTATTACCAGTAGTTCCCTTGAGGCCCCGCTGAAAACAGGCTGGTAGGACAAAAGATGTTGTGCAAGTTCACATTGCGAGCACGTACGACTATTTACGGAACACATGCCTATGGTTACTTAGTGCTTGGATGCTTTATCATATTTATCTGCAATGCCCATGACTTGATCATTATTTGAACTATCTTATCCATGCAGCGCCCGTTCATCCATCCCTATGCCTACAGTATTTAATTATGTTGTTTACTTCAAACCCTACTGTTGCTGCTGTTTTCATTCCACTGCTGCTATTATTTCACTACTGCTGCTACTATAAAACTGTTACTACTGATAAACCACTGCGAACAAATGTACTTTTAGGTACAGGTGAATTGAAAACTCACTTGTTAAGGCTCACAAATATTCTTTGGCTCCCCTTGTGTCGAATCAATAAATTTGGGTTTTACTTCCCTCGAAGACTGTTGCGATCCCCTATACTTGTGGGTCATCAAGACTATTTTCTGGTGCCGTTGTCGGGGAGCATAGCTTTATTTGCGAGCTGACCGGAGAGTATTATTATCTACTGCCATCATTCATCATGGGTAAGACTCGTGATGGAAAGTTTCCTATATTACCATCCACTATAAGAAGAGGTACAACTCCGAACACCTCTGTTGCTCTTAATTCACCGTCTGTTATGAGTAACCTGCTTACACCACCACATGCTACACATGCTACTTCTGCTGAATCTGAAAATACTTCTGATACTTTTTATGATGCTTCTAATGTGCTTGACGAGAGTGGTTCTCTCGGTCCTTTCTTAGATGCTACTATTGCTAAAGCTAAAAATATTGCAAACACTAAAACTCCTGATAAAAATCATGTTACCCCTGTTGTTTCACCTAAGCTTATAGAGAACCTAGTGATGATTTAGATGATTCTTATATTGATCTTATTAATGAAATATATACTATGAAGGATAATGATGTTGTTATGAGTCTTATTGAAAGTCGTGCTGTTAAATATAAATTATCTCCTGATGTTAAGTTTGCCACTTCTCTTATTAATATTAGGGACAAGGATTATGATTTCTCTCTTGATTTATCTTATATATCTATTGTTGAGAAAGGACCTTTTTGCGGTACTGAAAATGAAAGTGCTATGAAACATATGAATGAGCTCTCCTCTCTGAGTAGTTTGTTCTCTGATGATCTTAAGAAACGTAGCTATTTTGTTACTAAAATATTCCCTTTCTTATTAAAAGATGAAGCTAAAACTTGGTTTAACAATTTGTCTCCTGAATCTATTGATAGTCCTATTGGTTTGGTTAATGTTTTCTTTCAAAAATATTTTCCTACTAGTGCTCAACATGCTGCTTTACAAAATATATTTAATTTCAAGCAATTGGAAGAAGAGAAATTGCATGTATCTTGGGCAAGGTTCTGTTCTTTAGTTAGGGCTACACCTGGGCATAAGCTAGAAGATAATAAACTTCTTGATATATTCTATAATGGACTAACTGTTGAATCTAGGACATACCTAGATAGTTGTGCTGGTTGTGTTTTCAGGCAAAGAACTCCAGAAGAATCTGAGGAATTAATGGATAAAATAAGCCAAAATCATGATGATTGGACTATGGTTGAGCTTGAGCCAACTCCTACTCCAGTATCAACATCAACACCAACACCAACACCCAAGAAGAGGAGAATGATTGAATTAAATGATGAAGTGATGAGAGAAGCCAAGAAATCTCTTAAAGAGAGGGGTATTAAATGTGAAGATGTGAAGAATCTTCCACCTATAGAAGAATTATGTAAGCCAATTCCTCACTCATCCACCATTGAGGTACACTCTCTCCAATATTTTGATAGTAGAGATATTCCCTATAATAAACCTCCTGATAAATGTTTAGATGAATTTGATAATTATGTTATCAAGCAAGATAATTTTAATATGAGAGGGCAAAACCACCTAATGGAAAACTCTAGAGCTATTGATAATTTGCATGGTATTATGGAAAGAACCTATAATGATGTTAAAATGCTTGTTAAATATTTTCAAATGGTTCAAACTCAAATTGATCAACTTGCTAAAGTGCAAAAAGATTTGCTAGTTAATGCTTCTAAAGAAAAACATGCTTATGAAATAAGAACTAGAAGTGGTATTGCTACACAAGATCCTTTATATCCTGAGGAACACCCTAAAAGAATTGAACAAGATTCTCAGCAAACTAATGATAATGTTATTCATACTAAGAAGAAAAAGAAGAAGAAACATAAAAATGTTGTAGAATCCTCTGAATCTGCTAAATATCCTAATAGTATATCTATCTCTGATGCTGAAACTGAAAGTGGTAATGAAAAGAATGATGCTTCTGATAAAGAAGAACCTATAGCTGAACCTGAAAAGAAAACTAAAACTGCAAAGTATACTAAGGAAGATTTCATTGTTAATAAACATGGTAATGAGAGAGAACCTTGGGTACAAAACCAATGCCTTTTCCTAATAAGAAACGCAAATCTAAGGAAGAAGAACATTATAACAAGTTTTGTGGATGGATGAAACCTTTGTTCTTGCAAATTCCTTTAACTCATGCTATTAAATTGCCTCCTTATGCAAAATATATAAAAGATATTGTCTCTAACAAAAGGAAGATTCCTAATGAGGAAATCTCCACTATGCTTTCTAATTTCTCTTTTAATGGCAAGGTTCCTAAGAATCTTGGAGATCCTGGTATACCTACTATTCCCTATTCTATTAAAAATAATTATGTTAGAACTGCTTTGTGTGATTTGGGAGCTGGAGTTAGTGTCATGCCTTTTACTCTCTATAAAAGACTCCTCCTAGAAAAATTGATACCAACCGATATTTCTTTGCAAATGGCTGAGAAGGCTACTGCTATTCCTGTGGGTATATGTGAAAATGTTCCTGTTCAAGTTGCTAATAATTGTCTGATATTAACTGACTTTGTTGTGTTAGAAATGCCCGAAGATGATAATATGTCTATTATTCTTGGAAGACCTTTTCTTAATACTGCAGGGGCTGTTATTGATTGCAATCAAGGAAAAGTTACTATTAATGTTAATGATAAAGAGCACACTTTTATTTTCCCAAGAAGATTGATAGAAAATATGGTCTTAGTTACATTGAAAATATTGAGACCATCAAGATTGGAGAATTTTATTGTCCTATTCCAAAGCCGCCCAAAGAATATGAAATTATTATGACTGGGACTATGTCTATCAAGGTTGAGGTAACATGAGTATTTAGTGAGAAACAAAGTTTTGTTTCATAGAAAATTATTTTGGTAGCAAGACTTGATCACCCTTGTTAACAAAATGATTTTAAATGAAGAGAGCAATGTTTTCACTATGTTTTCAACTTCCCCATTATGTTTTCACCATGTTTACTTCTGTTATTACATTGCTACTTGAGTACAATCATGTTTTCCACCATCCTTATGCATGTTTTCCTGATGTTTTCACCCGGAATACTGAGGTTATGCATGTTTTCACCATCCATACTTTTGTTTTCACCACTACCACCTTTGTTTTCCTTGGATATTATTTCATTAGAATGTCATAGAATCTCTGTAGTGCTGGTTTTGGTTTTGTTTTCCACGTTTTCACTTTTGTTTTCCCGGTTTTTATTAATTATTAAAATTCTGGAAATACCTCAAAAAAAGTTTCTCAAAAAATTCCAGAAAAATTATAATAAATTTTTACGTAAAAAATGAGGCAGAAAGCCACCTGGGAGACCCCAGGGGGACCCACCAGTCAGGCACACCCCAGGGTGGCGCGGCCAGCCCCTGGTGGCGCCAACACATGGTGCGGGGCCCCCGACCCTCCACTTACTCTCTCCACTGCCCAAATCTCCTCTCTCACCTACCAAACTGAAAGCATTTCCTGGATCCCGTGTTCTTGGTGTTCTTCCTCTGGATTTTTGATCTCCTTCTTCAGCCCATCATTTGTGCTGATTTTTGGTGTGTTTGATCTCTGGTATGTGACTCCTCCGATGATCCAAGTAGATTTTTTTAGTGAAGTATTTCTTGAGTATTTTGCCACAGTAGGTGGCAGCTTATGTGAGTTTGCATGCTTGATTTTAGTAGAAATAATGTAGTTTTGATGTATGTTTAGATCTCATATAAGTCCATATGGTAGTCTCCACTTTATAGTTGCTTGAAATTAATTTTTATGATGATTGTTGAAAAATTTCAAAGATGGAGCACAATGCTTATCAACTAAACCAGCAGGAGTTGGAGTTGCATGAGGTCATGCTCGTGCACCACGAAGAGAGGGTGTTTCCATCGATTTATCCGTGTCGGGAATTTATGGAAGTTACAGGAATTCTTCAGGATTTTAACACTCTAGTGCATAATGCAAGTTTGGACCGTTTCATTGAGGATGAGCCTATCCAATATGTGAAACTAACTATGTTTGTGGTGCAATATTTTCGTTTTAAATGGTCTCCAACTAATCCAATGTTCCATTATAAAATTTACAATAAAGCTGTGAGGCTGCCTTTTAGTGTTTTCTGTGCAGCTATCAAGGTACCCGAATGGGGGTCTTGGGGGAAAATAAGTGGGCAGCCCAAACCACTACTGGATTTATATGGAGATATTTTCCAAGGCATAAGCTTCATTGGGGAGAGTGGTAAAATTCGTGAAATTCAACTCCCTAACATTCGATACTTTGCCTACTTTATTTGTGTTAGCTAGAAAAACTGCCACCAAACTATCTGTCTATGATTTGGCGTTTATTGCAGGTGCTTTAAGATGTGATAGGTCTTATAACTTTGGCGCTTTGATTGCTTACCGTCTCTCAAATAACCGTGAGAAGGGCGGAGTTTGTGGAGGTCTTATTGCCCAGCGCTTGCTAGCTTTGCATGGTTTGGAGCCACACCCTCTAGACTTGCAATTTCCTATAGAGAGGCTTAATCTTGTTTCCATGGTTCAACATAAGTTTCTTTCTACCCATTCTCACTTACATAATTTATCTTTTGAATTAACTTTCTCCAAACGATCCGGGTGGAGAGTTGTTAAAACTGTTAGAGAAGTACTTTTGCCTGCACCTCTTTTGTTTAATCTTAATAACAGGCAAGGATGGGAGCTTTCTGAGAGTGACTGGATGCATATCTTGAGCATCACCCCCAGCAAGGGGAGGATGCCGACGAGGGGGACGATGGTGATTTCATCCAGCCCTATGACACCACGGGGATTCCATACCAGCACCCCGGCTATGACTATGCGCCCGCTGCATCCTCCTCCTCTTACGCGCCCGAGTATGACCACGAGAGGGATGACCCACCGCAGTGGGGATATTTTTCGTGCTTTGATTGATCTCCACTTAGGACAAAAGCCAATATCAGAGTCATTTATATATCATGTTCAGTCGGTTCTTTGTATATCCATGTTTTTCTTTGCTTTCGTTTGTTTTCGTTTCTCTTTGTTTCTTTCAATTGTTTTCGTTTCTTTCATTTCTCTTTGTTTTATTGTTTTGTTCTTGTTTTCCAAAACACAAAAGGACCAAAAATATTTATGTTGCTTCTCTTTTTTTGCCTCTTTAGTTTGTTTATTTGGTTTGCTTTATCTTTAAGTTGAAGTTTAATATTCAAAAATCCAAAAATATTTTGCTTTGTTTGCTTGTTCTCTTTCTGTTCTTGTTTTAATTGAAAAACCCAAAAATATTTGTTTTGTTGTTCTTTGGTTTTGTAAAGTTTGTTGCAGAGTTCAACATTCGTCCGTGACTCCACTGGAGCTTGGTTTTCATTATATATTATTCGGGCCACAAGTGAAGAGCAGTAATGACGATATACGACAATTCAAATTGTGGTGAGAGACTGTATGAATTCTATTTGCTTTCATTTTTGTACATATATCCATCTATGTGAGCATGCTTAGTTTGTTCGTATAAGATATATGTGATGTAATGGATGCTTAATAGTTCATGCTATCTCATGTTTTGTTCCAATTTATTAATGGTAAATGACATGTCATACAAATATTTGTTCGCATTGTTCTATTTGTAGAAGTGTATGATATTGTGGTAGCCTCCTCTGACTGTTTCATTTGAATCGACTTGGCACATGCTCACTCATGCTAAGACTGAAAACAAAAAGTCAATAAGCCTCGATGATTTATTTTGCCTCAGAGTTCTAGTACCAATTTTATGCCTCAGTTAATTTTACTTTCACATGATTATGATAGTTGTTGCTCTCTTAATTGTCGCTCCCTATCTATTTGCTAGCCTTTACCTGTACTGAGTATGAGCTCTACTCGTGCATCCAACTCCCAAAAACCAAAGTTTGCCAAATGTGTCCACCATACTTACATATTTGTGGTATTTAACCGCCACTCCAAGTAAATTGCTCATGTGCTACCTTTAAAACCTGCTAAAAATTATTCCTGTTTTGTGCCCCTATTTTAGCTCATGAGGACGTAAATTGAGAATCTTTATCTCACTTGTTGATTGGATTTCACACCCTGGACTAGGGGCTTCATCCGCTTATCCAAATGATAGAAGAGCTGGCAGCGGGGTACCTAGTCCCAAATTAATACACACAAATTCTCTTCACTCTTTTTGCCCCTCATTTATCAGTCAAAGCATAATTGTGTAAACAAAAGAGAAAGAGGGATGACCTTCTACCCATATGCGTCCTTCACATGGGAACCGCTCTTGTGAATCCAGTTGGCTTGTGACGTACTGTATTGTCTGTTTACCATTCGTTGGCATAAGCATCCACCTCCTTCAAAATGTTTTAAATACCTCTGTTTAATAAAATAAAAGGTTCTAGCACATGAGTGATCCATGCTTCCCTCTGTGAAGGGCCTTTCTTTTACTTTTATGTTGAGTCTCCGCCATATTCTTTGAGCACTTTCTTGAGAGCACAATGGTCATTCTTAGTGTGATGTGTTTGTCCCAAAGTACAGTTGATTGTGGTATAACTTTGATACTTGTATCTATGATATATTTACTTCTAGTCTTCCCTTAACTTCAGAGGTGCCCTGGCATTTATGTTTTGCCCCACACTTAAGGGCAAGCGAGAAACCACTTTATTAGATCCTATTATGAATACTCCAATCTTGCAAATAGTTATGCTTCATGTTGTTTATTATTAATATGTTCTTATCTCTTCATGGTTTGCATAACTATTAAGTGGCAGCATCTTGCATGTATCTTATCATGAGCATAATTAAGTATTTGATCATATAGTGAGTATGTTTACATCATATGAAACAAATGTGTTCGTAAAAGCCTTTTACCGCACTCAGTTGTCACTGAATTGTTTGAGGACAAGCAATAAGCTAAGCTTGGGGGAGTTGATACGTCGAAAATGTATCTCCTTTTCCGAACACTTTTCTTATTGTTTTCCTCTAAACTTGTGTGTTTTGAATAAAACTAACACAGACTAACGCTGTTTTCAGCCGAATTACTTTTGTGTCTTGTTCTTGTGTAGAAAAATCAACTTTTGGGAAATTGCCCAGAAAAGACCCCATTTGTGTTTTCACTCCGGAAGACCCCGGGAGCCAGAAGGGGGCCAGGAGGAGAGCCACAGGGTGGCCACACCCCCTGGCGCCCCCTTGGTCGCGCCAGCATAGGGTGTGGGCCACCCAGAGCCCCCCTCGGACTCCCCTTTCGACTACAAGTAGCCTCCAACCCTAAAACCCGAGGGGGTTCGTCATATTCCACAGAAATACAACAGAGCGCCGCCGCCATCCCGAACCTCGATTCGGGGATCAGAAGTTCCTGTTCTGGCACCCTGCCGGGACAGGGAAGTGGAGGATATCATCGCCATCGTCATCACCAACGCATCTCCATCGACCATCCATGTGTGAGTAATTCCCCACTGTAGGCTGAAGGGGATGGTAGGGATTGGACAAGATCGTTCATGTAATAATGTCGTGATTGTTAGGGCATAGTGCCTAGTATACTCTATTAGTGCTATTGACATTGTTGCAACTTGTTATGCTTAATGCTTGCCACTTTGGGCCCGAGTGCCATGATCTCAGATCTGAACATGTTATTGAATCACGATGATAATTATTGTTTCTTGATCATACCTACAAGTTTTATACACACATTGTTGTCCGGAACCCGAGGCCCAGAAGTGACAGAAATTGGGACAACCGGAGGGGATGGCTATGATGTGAGGATCCCGTGTGTTCACGGAGTGTTAATGCTTTGATCCGGTGTTCTATTAAAAGGAACACCTTAATTACCAGTAGTTCCCTTAAGGCCCCGCTGAAAATGGGCTGGTAGGGCAAAAGATGTTGTGCAAGTTCTCATTGCGAGCACATACGACTATTTACGGAACACATGCCTATGGTTACTTAGTGCTTGGATGCTTTATCATATTTATCTGCAATGCCCATGACTTGATCATTATTTGAACTATCTTATCCATGCAACGCCCGTTCATCCATCCCTATGCCTACAGTATTTAATTCACTTGTTTACTTCAAACCCTACTGCTGCTGCTGTTTTCATTCCACTGCTGCTATTATTTCACTACTACTGCTACTATAAAACTGTTACAACTGATAAACCACTATGAACAAAAGTACTTTCAGGTGCAGGTGAATTGACAGCTCACTTGTTAAGGCTCACAAATACTCTTTGGCTCCCCTTGTGTCGAATCAATAAATTTGGGTTTTACTTCCCTGGAAGACTGTTGTGATCCCCTATACTTGTGGGTCATCAGTTGCCTAACATGATCAAGATCATCTTTATGTAATGCTACATGTTGTGTTTGCTGGGATCTGATGAATGTTGAATGCTATGTCTTCTGATTATCAATCTATCATGTTATCTTCATGCATATGTTATTTATGATCTTGCATGCTCTCCGTTATTAGTTGACGCTCTAGCCAAGTAGATGCTAGTAACTCCAAGAGGGAGTATTTATGCTCGATAGTGGATTCATGCCTCCTTTGCATCTATGCTCGAGTGATAGAAATGTGACGGGTGGAGGATGTGATGTTGCCATTAGGGAGAAAACAACGGTGTTTACCTAGTTTACATTGTTTACATTACACACTTTTCTTACGGCGGTAATCTGTTGCAAGCAACTTAATACCCAACGTTTGTTCGGATGATATTCATAGGGTGGATTATTAGACATAGATGCAGTTCGATGACGGTCTATGTATTTTGTTGTAATGCCTGCATGAATCACATAGTAATCTTTATGTCTTGCATATGCACTACGGTGCAGCCTTCATTTCTGTCAATTGCACAGCTGTAATTTGTTCACCACACATGTTATTTATCTTTCATGGAGAGACACCACTAGTGAACTGTGGACCCCGGTCCATTTTCCTCATACTGATAAAACTCAAAATTTATTTCCTGCATAGAAATATGTTTCCTGCGCAGAACTCGAATTGTTTAACGGAATTTACAGTGGACAACAGAAATCTGTTTCCTGCGCAGAAATCTGAAATATAGGCTCAACTTTCCACTAGAGGCTTTACTTGGCTCAACAAAAACTCAAAAGAAAAGATACATCGGGGTTGCTAAGGAAATAGACAACACCCAGGTGCAAAGCACACCAAAGAAAATAAAGGAAAACTGAATGAAAACAGCAAAATAAAATGGGTTGTCTCCCGGTAGCGCTTTTCTTTAACGCCTTTCAGCTAGGCATAAAAAATCAACTCAAGTATTTTCAAGTGAAGCATTCAAATCAAGATTTGGCAATTCTTTAATAATGCATTGTATTTTATCTAAGTGGGTTTCAGAGGCTCCTCTCTTAGTACTTTTAGGCTTACTATTTTCATCAAATAAGTTCTCGGGAACAATCCAATCAAAATTCTTTTCTTGGGCTTTGTGCAGAGCTACTAATTTAAAGGGGATTGGTATTTTATCCTCGTTTTCATTATTAGATTAAGTTTTTTCTAGAGCACCAACAATTTCTACACATGAGCCAACAATATTAAAACGATAAAAAACTTTTGTAGCTTCTATAGCAACATCCCCAAATTCTTTAAGCATAGTTTCTAAAATGAAGTTTTTTTTTCTCAACATCTTCAATGTTATTCAAGTTGAGGAACATATGTTGCATTATTGGACGGAGGTTAACAAACCTAGCTTCTAGCATGTGAACTACAGAAGTTGCAGTAGTCTCGTAAGTGGGAGCAAGTTCTGCTATGGATTTTTCCTCAAAGTTATCATGCTTACTAACATGATCAAAGAATTCTTTAACAATGTCCTTTCCAAGTATAGAACCACTTCCAACCGGCAAATCTTTCAAGGTAAACTTAGGGAACATCATGATGAGGAATAAAAACATAGAGACAAAAATAACAACTATGAAGTAAACTAATTTTTTGTGTTTTTGATCTAGAGAAATAAAAACAAGACAAAAATAAAAATAAGAAAAAAAACAAAATAAAGAGATTGAGAGTGAGAGACTCCCCTTGCCAGAAGACTTCCTTCTCCCCGGCAACGGCGCCAGAAGAATCCTTGATGCACTTTGTTGGGAACCCCAAGAGGAGGGTGTGATGAGCACAGTGGTAGGAGTTTTCCCCTTAGTTAAGAACCAGGGTTATCAATCCAGTAGGAGAAAGAGAATCTTCGGAAGATTGATGCCACTGACGGTGGTGCTGGCGCTTCATCGGTGTCAGCAACAATGTGGAACCTGCACACAACACAACCAAAATACTTTGTCCCAACGGTACAGTGAGGTTGTCAATCTCTCCGGTCTTGCTGAAAACAAAGATTAGACGTATAGTGTGGAAAAATAGTGTATGCTTGCAGAAAGTAAAGAGAGCAGGAAATTGTTGTGGTTTGTTTAACAGTGTGGAAAATGGACCGGGGTTCATAGTTTCACTAGTGGTGTCTCTCCATAAAAGATAGCATCCTGGGTGAATAAATTACAGCTGGGCAATTGACAAATAGAGGTTGCACCGTAGTGCACAATATGACATGAAGATTACTATGCTATTTAGTGCGGGCATTACAACAAGATACATAGACCGACATCCATCTGCATCTATGACTAATAATCCACCCTCAGGTTATCATCCGAACCCCCTTAGGTATTAAGTTGCAAGCAGCAGATAATTGCATTAAACAAAGTTTGTAATGTAATCAATGATTATGGACGCGGGCACTCTCACTGATGTTTTCTCCCTAATGGCAACAACACATCCTCCCCCTTCACGTTTCTGTCACTCGAGCAAGGCAACAAGGAGGCATGAACCCACTATCGAGCATAAATACTCCCTCTTGGAGTCACTAGCAACTACTTGGCCAGAATAATCACTAGAAACGGAGAGCATGCAAGATCAAAAATAACATATGCAAATAAATACTATAATCAACTTGGCATAAGGTCAATATTCATCGGATCCCAGCAAACACAGCACAAAGAATTACATAATATCAATCTCGGTCATGATAGGCAGATCACGAGATCTAAACATGGAGGCATATGAGGAGAAGACAACCATCTAGCTACATCTACGAACCCGTAGTCCAAGGATGAACTTCGCACGCATCACTCTGGAGGCTGGCATGGTGATGTAGAAGCCTCCGGTGATGATCTCCTCTCCGGCAAGGTGCCGGAAACAGCTTCAGAACCCCCTGATCTGGGGTTGACGGTGACGGTGGCTGCGGAACTTTTTCGGAGATTTTGATCAGGTTCCTATGGTTTTCCATCCAGGGGGCTTAAATAGGCGAAAGGGCAAAGGCGGTGGAGTCCGGGGGGGCCCACACCCATAGCTGGCACGGCCAGGGGTCTGCGCTACCCTATGGTGTGCCCCCCTGCTGCCCCTCTTCGACTCCTCTTCGGTCTTATGGATGCTTTTGGGGAAAATAGGACTTCAGGGCTTCGAATTTTCCAATTCTGAGAATATTTCCAGAACAACTTTTCTGAAACTAAAAAACAACAGAAAACAGGGAACTGGCTATGTGGCATATTGTCAATAGGTTAGTCCAGAAAATCGATAAAAATGACATAAAGAAGGTTCCACCGAGTCCCAAAGAGACCTGGAGGGGGGGCTCAGGGGGCCCACACCATAGGGCGGCGTGCCCCCCTTGGCCGCTTCGGGGGGTGTTGTGGGCCCCCCGAGGCCTCCACCGCCTTTGCCCTTTCGCCTATTTAATCGCCCCGAGACGTAAATCCTAAATATATTCCACTTCATCGCGAAAAACATCCGAGGCCACCATCATCGTCATCCCGAGACCGGGAGGGTTCTGGAGCTCTCCCCGGCACCCTGTCGGGAAGGGAATTCATCACCGGAGGGGTCTACACCACCATGCCCTCCTCTGGAGTGATGCGTGAGTAGTTCATCTCTGGACTACGGGTCCATAGCAGTAGCTAGATGGTTGTTCTCTCCACTTTGTACCTCATGTTTAGATCTTGTGAGCTGCGTAACATGATCAAGATCTTGTTTATGTGATGCTACATCTTGTGTTTGCTAGGATCTGATGAATGTTGAATGCTACGTCTTCTGATTATGAATCTATCATGTTATCTTCATGCATATGTTATTTATGATCTTGCATGCTCTCCGTTATTAGTAGATGATCTGGCCAAGTAGATGCTAGTAACTCCAAGAGGGAGTATTTATGCTCGATAGTGGGTTCATGCCTCCTTTGCATCTATGCTCGAGTGACAGAAACGTGACAGGGGGAGGATGTGTTGTTGCCATTAGGGAGAAAACAACGGTGTTTACCTAGTTTACATTACACACTTTGCTTACGGCGATAATATTTTGCTAGCAACTTAATACCCAATGTTTGTTCGGATGATATTCGGAGGGTGGATTATTAGACATAGATGCAGTTGGATGACGGTCTATGTATTTTGTTGTAATGCCCACATGAATCACATAGTAATCTTTATGTCTTGCATATGCACTACGGTGCAGCCTTCATTTCTGTCAATTGCCCAACTATAATTTGTTCACCACACATGTTATTTATCTTTCACGGAGAGACACCACTAGTGAACTGTGGACCCCTGTCCATTTTCCTCATACTGATAAAAAACCTACTGCTTTCATATCGTTCCTATTGTTTTCCTACTGTTTTCCACACCATACATTTAACCTCTTTGTGTTCAGCAAAACCGGTGAGATTGACAACCTCACTGCTACATTGGGACAAAGTGATTTGATTGTGTTGTGTAGGTTCCACGTTGCTGCTGAACCGGTAGTGCGCCCTGCCACCTCAGCTGCATCAACCTTCAGAGATTGCTTGTCCTCCTCTGGTCAATTAAACCTTGGTTTCTTTTCTGAGGGAAAACTTGCTGCTACACTCTTCACAACCTTTATCTTGGGGTTTACCAACGAGGGCATTAAGGCCATCAAGGGGGGAGGCTATTGGCAAGGAAATCATTCGGCTTTTAGCAGCTGATTTTATCCGGAAGTCATACATAATGATTGGTCTGCAAAGCCAATATTAGTCCCGAAGAAGGATACTATTATTCTTAGGATGTGTGTAGATTATACTGGCCTGAACAAATTGTGCCCAAAAGATAGGTTCGCGTTACCATGAATCGATCAAATAAGAGATGCCACTGCTTGCTCTGAGCTTTTATGCTTTTTGGACGCTTATTCCGGATACCATCAAATACGCATGAAACAAGAAGACCAAATAAAAACCTCTTTCATAACACCCTATGAAACATATTACTACATAACCATGCCTTTTGGCATGAAGAAACCTGGAGCCACATACCAGCGTTGTATGCAAAGATGCTTGCATAAACAAATAGGTAAAAACTTTCATGTTTACGTGGACGATTGATACGTCATTAACGTATCCCTAATTTCTGATGCTCCATGATCATATTTTGACAATTGCTACATGTTTTCTCCATTCTTTATGTCATTTTTATATGTTTTCCGGACTAACCTATTAACAAGATGCCATAGAGCCAGTTCCCTGGTTTCTGCTGTTTTTTAGTTTCAGAAAAGTTGTTCTGGAAATATTCTCGGAATTGGAAAATTCGAAGCCCGGAAGTTCTATTTTCCCCGGAAGCATCCAGAAGACCGAAGAGGAGCCGGAAAGGGGCAGCATGGGGGCCACACCATAGGGTTCCCCCCCCCCGGCCACGCCAGCTAGGGGTGTGGGGCCCCTAGAGCGCCACCGCCTTCGCCCTTTCGCCTATTTAAGCCCCCCGGATGGAAAACCCTAGGCACCTGATCAAAATCCCCGAAAAAGTTCTGTGGCCGCCGTCACCGTCAACCCCAGATCAGAGGGGTTCTGAAGCTGTTTCCGGCACCCTGCCGGAGATGAGATCATCACCGGAGGCCTCTTCATCAACATGCCTGCCTCCGGAGTGATGCGTGAGTAGTTCATCCTTGGACTACGGGTTCGTAGCTGTAGCTAGATGGTTGTCTTCTCCTCATATGCCTCCATGTTTAGATCTCGTGATCTGCCTATCATGATCGAGATTGATCTTATGTAATTCTCTATGTTGTGTTTGCTGGGATCCGGTGAATATTGCCCTTATGCCAAGTTGATTATAGTCTTTATTTGCATGTGTTATTTGTGATCTTGCATGCTCTCTGTTGGTAGTGGTTATTCTGGCCAAGTATTTGTTAGTGACTACAAGAGGGAGTATTTATGCTCGATAGTGGGTTCATGCCTCCTTGTTTCCTTGCTCGGGTGACAGAAACATGAAGGGGGAGGATGTGATGTTGCCATTAGGGAGAAAATAGCGGTGAGAGTGCCTGCGTGCATAATCATTGCTTATATTACACACTTTGTTTAATGCAATTATCTGTTGCTTGCAACTCAATACCCGAGGGGGATCGGATGATAACCTGAGGGTGGATTATTAGTCATAGATGCACATGGATATCGGTCTATGTATCTTGTTGTAATGCTCGCACTTAATAACATAGTAATCTTCATGTCATATTGTGCACTACGGTGCAACCCTTATTTGTGAATTGCCCAGCTGTAATTTGTTTACCCAACATACTATCTTTTATGGAGAGACACCACTAGTGAAACTACGAACCCCGGTCCATTTTCCCACACTGTTAAACAAACCACAACAATTTCCTGCTTTCTTTACTTTCTGCAAGCATACACTGTTTTTCCACACTATACGTCTAACCTTTGTTTTCAGCAAGACCGGTGAGATTGACAACCTCACTGTACCGTTGGGGCAAAGTATTTTGATTGTGTTGTGTGCAGTTCCACGTTGTTGCTGACACCGGTGAAGCGCCAGCACCACTGTCAGTGGCATCAACCTTATGAAGATTCTCTTTCTCTTACTGGATTGATAACCCTGGTTCTTAACTAAGAGGAAAACTTCCTACCGCTGTGCTCATCACACCCTCCTCTTGGGGTATCCCAACGAGTGCAAGATCTGCACCATCAACGATATTGTCGTCGTTTCCAAGGAAAAGCATACGCTCCTTGAGGATCTACGAGAAACTTTCGATAATCTACGCACTTATAAAATGAGGTTAAATCCATTATAGTGTGTATTCGGGGTTCCCTCAGGAAAATTTCTGGGTTTTATCGTTTCTCACAGAGGAATTGAAGTAAACCCGGAAAAAATCAAAGCGATTCTGGACATCAAAAGACTTACGTATCTAAAAGACATCCAAAGATTGACGGGTTCTGCAGCCGTTGTAAGCAGGTGTATAAGCCGTCTTGGTGACAAAGCTCTACCATTATACAAACTATTGAAGAAATCCAGCAAGTTTGAATGGACAGAAGAAGCGGACAAAGCATTCGCCCAGCTAAAGGAAACTTTAATGAAACCTCCGATTTTGGCATCCGCAAAAGACAAAGAACCCATGTTACTGTATCTAATAGCAATAAACAGGGTTATTAGTGCAATGGTAATTGTGGAAAGGCGGAAAGACGAACAAAGTATTCCAGATCAACACCCGGTGTACTACGTCACTGGAGTATTTTCGGAGTCAAAACAAAGGTATCCACATTACCAAAAGTTGGCATATGGTGTATTTTTCGCATCTCAAGAACTATGTCATTATTTCCAAGGACATTCCATAACAGTGGTAAGTAAAGCACCACTAGGGGATATTATAAACAATGTGGATGCAACAGGAAGAGTAGCCAAATGGGGCATTGAGCTTGCTGCATTCGACATTAAGTACCAACCCCGGACAACAATTTAAATCCTAGGTGTTGGCAGACTTTATTGCTGATTGGACAGAAGCCATGGAAAACACACCAATGCTGGAGTCGAAATATTGGATCATGCATTTTGATGGATCCAAAATGAAAGAAGGCGCCGGTGCAGGTGTGGTGCTCAAATCTCCGAAAGGCGACAAAATGGAGTATGTATTACAAATTCACTTCAACGCCAGTAACAACTTGGCAGAATACGATACATTGCTTCACGACTTGCGCATTGCAAAAGAAGTAGGTGTCAAACGCATACTTTGTTGCGGAGACTAGGATCTAGTACACCACCAGCTTAACCATACATGGGTTGCCAAAAGCCCCATAATGGTGGAATATCGGAGAACTGTGGACGAGTTCGCCATTTACTTCCTAGGATTTGAGGTAAATCATGTCAAAAGGGAAGAAAACTGGAGCGCGGATGCTTTAGCCCGAATGGGCTCGGAAAGGGTGAAAACATTACCACCTGGTGTATTCGTACAACATTTGTACGAACCATCGATAAAAGGCGGAGATATTGTATATCCCCTAGTATCCGAGTCAATAGAGGTTCTGCTCGTTATCCTGGATTGGAAAATTCCGTACTTGAACTTCTTAGTTGATCATAAGTTCCCAGACGGAGCAGACGAAGTCTTGCAAAGGCAGATAAAACGACGATGCAAAGGATACACGGTAATTAACGGTTGCCTGTATAAACACAGTACTATCGGAATTTTTCAGCGATGTATTTCGCCAGAAGAAGGACGGCAAATCCTGCAAGAAATTCATGCCAGAGATTGCGGACATCATGCTCAATTAAAAAGTATAGTTAAGAAAGCATTCCGAGCAGGGTTTTTCTGGCTTTCAGCCAAGACAGATGCATGGCACATAGTAAACACATGTGCCGGATGTCAGTATTCCGCCAAGCAGACAAAAATGCCGGCCCAAGCACTCAAGACTATTCCCATAACATGGCCATTTGCGGTCTAGGGGCTAGATATGATAGGACCATTCAAAACTGAAGATGCGGACTTACGCATTTACTCGTTGCAGTAGATAAGTACACCAAGTGGATGGAAGCCAAACCCATCAGAAAACTTGATGGTGTGACTGCCAGAAATTTCATCATATACATAGTCATGAGATATGGCGTCCCACATAGTATAATCATGGATAACGAAACCAACTTTGCAATTGGAGAGCTGGCAAATTATTGCCGGCAAACGGGAATTCGCCTTGATCTTGCATATGTGGCACACCCACAATCCAATGGTCAGGTTGAATGTATGAATAGTTCAATCTTGCAAGGTATACGCCCAAGACTCGAAACTCCTCTTCATAGAGTAGCTGGAGCATGGGTAGAAGAACTACCTTCTGTGCTTTGGAGCATAAGAACAACACCGAGTAGATCAATGGGGCAAACGCCTTTTTTCCTGGTTTATGGTGTAGAAGCAGTGCTTCCAACGAACATGGTCCATGATAGACCTAGAATACAGGCGATGAGATGGATGTCGAAAGTGCACGACGGGATGTCGTCGATCTTTTAGAAAAGGAACGAGAGCTTGTGCTGCAAAGATCCGCAATTTATCAGCATGGTTTACATCGATATCATAGCCGAAATATCAAACATCGCTCTTTTAAGAAAGGTGATTTAGTGCTAAGGTTGGCACAAAAAAGAAACCACACGTTAGACCCAATCTGGGAGGGACCATTTTTCATTAGAAAAGCTATGAAAAATGGGTCATATTAACTTGTAGACATTCGGGATACTGAATATGACCCGAAGAATTCAAATCGCAAGAGGAAAAGAAGCATAGATGTAGAGCTAGGAGAGACAAACAGACCCTAGAGCATCAGCAGTTACGTACTTTCTATACCTAGTTCAATTCTATGTAAACATTATTGAGATCATGAAATAAAGTCTATCATAAAAACATGCAATTTGTTTTAATTCTTTACTGTTAAAAGCATGTTCCATCTTTTCTATCTCCGAGTGATCTTTCAATTGGCTTCAATGTTAACACGAATTTTGCATGTGTGCTCGGAGTTATAAATCTGAATGCTTTTAGCCTAAGAAGGCCACAGAACACCAGATTGTGCCTGCGTGTCTGGAGTTCATATTCTTAAATTCTTTCCTTTTTCCTAAGTATTATATGATTGTTTGTTTTGCTGGGTCACTTGATCTAGTAAGTAAAGTGCCAAAGTATGATCCATGATTCTGAGTTTCGACTGACTGGTTACTTAACCCGGTCACTCGACGTGAAGATTTCAAACTTTCGGAATCACTTAAACACTAAGGAAAGTCAAAGCATACAAACCAGAGAACTTAGAAGAAAGGAAGACGATTTTTTAAAAAAAAAAAACTTGCAAAGTTGTTAAACTGCAGAAGGATAATCTTATTTATACAAAATAAAGAATGCATTACATATGAGTGTTACATCATAAGAAATAAGTAATGCATTCTATCAGCTTCCACCATTGCAGGGCTTGGGCCTAGACGGCGTCGACAAAGCCGCACTACAACAAAATCATCACGTAGGGACGCTATACATGAGACGCGTTTCTTTTCGTCTCTAGTATGATTGAGTAGGTCAACATTGAGACGTTTCTTTAGACGTTCCACATAACGTCTCATAAAGAATATATATATAAGTTGTTCAAATAAATATTTCTCAATTTATTGGTACGTAGAGACGAATCTTATGACATTTTGAAATGCGTCTATACAATTATCATGTCGAACTAGTTAGTATTGAGTGAAAAGTATGTACAAATAGTGATATGCATGTGAAATAAATACCCAACGGAAGAAAAAGCATGGTAAATAAACGCTGACCAAGCTATCTTTCTAGCGAATTCTACGTGACCAGGGTTTTGGCTGACAAAATTTACACGTTTATATATTATTATTAGAACCTTCTGCTGTTATTCTCGAAAATATCATTTCCGTATCCCTATTGGACAAGATTATTTCCAGCCAAACGAACGAAACTTCGCTAAATTTCTCATGTGATATCTCTATTTTCGGTGCATATTAAACCTAGAAACTTTTCTCTTGACCAACATCTCTTCCATGCTACCGGATCTTAATTGAGAGCTGAGGACAAGCGACGAGATTCAGACGGAAAAATATTGCCGCTTAATTTTCATTAAGAGTATTTTGGGAAAATATTGCCGCTTTTTTTGTTTTGTTTCTGGCGCTAACTTTCAATAGTCTTTGCGCTAAAGATAAATATTCCCGGTTATTTCCGGACGAAAAAATCGTTAACAATATATAACGTCCTTCACTTTTCCCCTCGCCTCCATCTTCTCAAAGGGGTTCCGCCGCCTGCATCTCTCAAGCCGGCCGCTACCCCGGTTTCTTAATCTGCCCGTCAAAGATTGGATGCGCTGCTGTGTGACTACGCCCAGGTCTGTGCTTCCTCAGATCTATCCCGTTTACATGGAACTTTGCACTGTAAGTCAATCTATCGCCGGCCTATGAAGGCGGCGCCTCCGGTGCCGTTGCCGAGGATGGCAAAGAGGCAGGGGGCGATGCGGCCTGGGATGATGCGGTGGGTTTGCGCGTGCGATCCGGGGGGTGTACCATGGGGATTGGGTATGGATTTGCTCGATCGCATCTAAACAACATCATACCGAAATTGGAGTTCGTTGTTAGCCGATTGGAATTTCTATGTCAAGTGCATGCCTCAACCAAATATTATGTCTAATCTGAATGATAACCTGCATGTTGATATTAGTGTCTAATCTGAATGTAGAGATCTTGTTTATTTAGATACCACCACACCAAGACGTTTGGTTCAAACAGGGTCTGGATTGCTAGGAAGAACTTTGTCATATACGTTCTTAGTTGCGATTATTGCAGTTCAGACAGTAGCAGTATGCCATGAGGAAGTCCTTTTTCTATTTGATGGAGATGACTTTAAGTACTAGTGTGGTTTTTACTGATTATTCTGCTCCTGTCACACGAAGCCAGAGACTACTGTATTTTTGTACGATTATTAACAGGGTAGATAACAACGGAGCATCATAGAGCAAGTTAAATTGTTGTCTTGGCATCATTTCAGAACCAGTGAAATTGTCGTTTCAGATTTGCATTCTTTACATCTCAACGAAACAGACCCTAGTTATCAGCCTTCAAATCAATTTTCAGTACTGGATTTCAGAATATCTTTGCACATTCCGATTTTTTTTTTGTATTACGAAAATCTCCACAATGAACATTTTTACTGTTTATAGGAACTTATTTTCTTAGCAAAGGTGAACATACTACCTTACTGAATTACGAGTCATGATTACAATACATAAATGTTGGCTGATTTTGCCATTCTATAGGAAAATATTATGTCGAGTATATCTTGACGACCGAGAAAGATCAATTTTTTAGCACAGGATGTAGAAAATGTAGAGATCAATGAAGATGGTTTACAAGGTCGTCCAAAGATTTATAATATATTACTAGGAAGGTTTAATAAATAAGGTTACTAAGAACGTATATGCTACTGCAGGTGTGCATTTGAAATTGGTGCGATTATATTGTTTTCTACGTGTAATATTATTGATTTTGTATTTTCATTTGCAATTGCAGGAACAGTGTCATGAAAATTATAGCAAAGAGAGTTATGCCAATTCATCTTTAGGACGTTGGCGCATAATTGCTATGGTGTAAATGAATTTTCACTCAATCATCAGACCATATCAAATTTTCATTTGTTATATGTAGAGCTTTTATTATATGATCTTTGGTTGCAGAAAGCAAACAATGGAAACTTTACTGAAGCTGATGAAGGTTGTGATGTATCATCGTTTCCACATAAGCAACCTACTAACAAGGTGCATGCAACCAACCTATCTAAACCAACACGGATTTGTCGTTTCATACAAGTAATAGTGCCACTGTTTTCTTACATGTTGTATTTCTTGATGTTTCTGAAGTCTATTTGTTTTTGGCAAATCCAAGAAAAAAAATACAGTTGAAGGGATAGTCTTTGATGAGTCGAGACAAAATATATGTGGTTGGAGGAAACATGCTTGGAGATCAATACTATGGAGTTCTTATTAAATACTGAGATTTCAGATGAAAAATATATGTGGTTGGAGGAAACACGCTTTTGGTCATGTTATCGCTTGGCCGAAGTTCATTGTAAGTACATTTTCATATGTACAGACATTAATTTCCCTTCTCAGTTTTGATGCTTTCTTAATTTTTAATAAACTTGTGTTTTATAGGTCAAAAAGAAGAAATCTAGCTCAAACAAGACAAATAGCAACCTGGTATGTTACATTATTTTTCTTTTCCTTTTTAAGGGGAAGATTAGGGAAATGTTCGCATTCCGTTTAGGGCTGTTGCAGCTAGCTGGGCAGCCTGGTCGGTGGGGTTCTAGGTTTCTTACATTTGCCTCCAACATATTTTGGGACATTTCCTCATGCACCGTAAAAGATCAATATAGAATTGTTGTCAAAACAGATTTGACAAGTTGGGTTAAGAGTAGATAGCTGCCGTCATCTCAAAGGTTGAGCATGTAATACTGTAATAGTTAACCTGGCAACACAAGCGCGTAGAGCCTCCGATATGGATATGCACATAGGCAAAAAAAATGCATGTCATAGTCAAGGATAGTAGATCTTTGTCATGCTGGATTACTCTTATATCCATATTGTATATTTTATCAAATGAATCTGTCATCTGTCCCTCTACTTTATTGTTTCCGAGAATTTCTTACCCTTACTATGACTTCCTTTTCAGGTTAATTGTGGAGATAAACGACATTAAAATGACTGAAGATGGAGAGGATGATGCATTACTTTTTTCCTGGACAAAATTATAGAGGGATTTACTATCAGTTTGAAAAGACAATGGATGTTATACATAAATTTTTTTCTTATTTTCTTTTTGTTCATGGTCCTGGTCCTTCGCAGTGTACTTGCAAATTATTAATATACATTTTTATTCCGATTTTAATTAACTATTACCGCAATTCAGTCAGCTCTACAATTTCGAATGTTTGCTTCTTATAATGGTCAAGCCTTAAACGGTGCAAGAACTGAAATATATCTAAAATAATATTTTGTTTCCACCTAAATTTTTGAATGAAAGTGAACCGTAGTGGCATGTGTCTTGAGACGTTGTATCGAAAGGACAACTATAATTATGTATGTACATATCGTAATGAATACGTATGTACATAATGTGTATAAGAAGGATGCATGACCTGAATACAGAATACATATGAACTCATGTATACAACACTATACTACGTACATAAGAAAAACATCCTTAACCTTGTTGCGACGCCACTATGGTGTGTCTATATTCCTAGAGACGTTGCAAACGCGTATCTATTAAATCGTCTTTACATGTATAACCATGCTTTCAAGCGTCTTCCCGAAACGTCTTTACATATGTAGACATGCTTGGCAAGCGTCCTTATATCATTTGAGACGGTGCATAAGTAGACGTTTTAACGACGCTTTACGGAAGCGGCTTTACAAGCCTCTATTGATGAAATATCACGTCTCTAGCCTTTTAATTTAACGTCTCTACACGACTTATATGTTGTAGTCGCCATCGTCATCTCCTTTGTTGTCGCTCGGATTCTCCGGAGTAGAAGGGATAACTTATTCTGGGTAGAATGTAGCAGTGGAAACCATCTGAGCTATCTTGGAAGTGTGCCCCTTGATGGAATCGAAAATCTCCGCCCTTTGCGCCTCAGTATATCCCTGAGGAACGTTGGTGCGATGCGCCAGGATTTGTTGGTGGGGTAGTGCATTTTCAAAAGCCCTAAGGCCATGCGTACTCCATCACGGGCGGCATATTTAAGCCAGTTTTCGCGCTGATTGACAACTTCCACGATGGCTTCTGGCAGCTTGCTCGCATCCGAAAATTCGTCTTAATTATCCGGAAGGCACTTATTGATAAGTAGCATTTCGCATTCTTGATTTCGTTGACGAAAGCTACAAAAACTCGGATGCAGTCGATCCGAGAAGATAAGGGATCGCCTTGATCTGCAAAACACATAAGAGCAAGTGTAAGCAAGGAATTCAAATGCAAAGTATGCATTTGAGCAAATGAATGAGAAAACTGGTAAAATTTAAAAACTTACCAAGGATTCTGTCCATCTCGGCGACCTCCTCAAGCCGGAGATGAAGAGCAGCTTCCAGGTCCTGGAAGATCCTTTTGTATTTCTTGGCATGTGAAGAAAGCCGAGACTCGGACAAACCCAGGGCCAGCTGGATTTCTTCTAAATCCTTTTGCAGCTTCACGTTGATTTTGTGAAGCTCCAAGTTCTCGTTGCGAAGATTTTGGGCATTCCCGGCATCTGCAGCAAGTTGCCGAGTTTCAGCCAATAAGGCCGAAGGGAAAAGAAGGAAAAAAGGTTTTAATGCGAAAAATTACTTAAAGTAAAAGTTCGCAAGATCAAAACCAAAAAGCAAGGAATGTATGAGATATTTATCAGCATTTTCCTTAAACTGGTTTTGAAGCTCGGCAATTTCTGAGTCCCTCTCATTCATGATACCAAGGAGGGATTTCACCTCTTGTTTTTATGGTGAGTTTATCGAAAACTCCCACGTTGATGTGATCGGCTGTTTTCTGAAAGCATACAAATGAAAAGACTTGTTAGAAAGATAAGCATGGAAAGTTCAAAAGTATTAAAACGAAAAGAATGCTTCCGTCTTAATACTTGGGTCTAGATATATACCTGGCTCATCCTTTGCAGCCTAGTAAGCATCTCGGTGAACTCCTTGGAGTATTCCAAGAAGGAAATCCCCATATGGTGGATTCCGTCTTGAATAACCTGCCAAGGCGAGAAAGTGTAATTATTCCGCACAATTAAGACGCATTTTGGCCAAGGACGAATCAAGGGGGCTCGGGCAAATTGGTTTTTTTTCCCATGGATGCATAAAGATGTTTTCATCGAACCAAGCTTCCTGCTTTACCTTGAACTTCTCATAAAAAAAAGGAATCTCCTTGTTGGTTTGGATGAGGGAAGGCCCTACTTCTTTAAAAGTTGCTGACCTTTCCCACGCGTCCGGAGTGGGCGCATCAGGTTGGCTGGGTTGTCTTTGAGGAGGGAGGTCGAAGTCCTCCAAAGGGGCAGAATGGTCCCTGCCCCACCTGCTAATGGTGTGTCCGGGGCAGTAGCAGGGGAAGGTTTGGGTCCACGGCGAGCAACAACCTTTAGTTTCTTCCGGCCTTTTCCCTTCAAAGGGACAGGTGAAAGGCTGCAAAGAGGAAAAGCCGAGAAAAAAGATCAGAGAGGAAAAATGATACGTCATAAACGTATCCCTAATTTCTGATGCTCCATGATCATATTTTGACAATTGCTACATGTTTTCTCCCTTCTTTATGTCATTTTTATATGTTTTCCGGATTAACCTATTAACAAGATGCTACAGAGCCAGTTCCCTATTTTCTGTTGTTTTTTAGTTTCAGAAAAGTTATTCTAGAAATATTCTCGGAATTGGAAAATTCGAAGCCCGGAAGCCCTATTTTCCTCGGAAGCATCCAGAAGACCGAAGAGGAGTCGAAGAGGGGCAGCAGGGGGGGCACACCATAGGGTGGCGCCCCCCCCCCCGCCCGCGCCAACTTGGGGTGTGGGCCCCCTGGAGCGCCACTTCCTTCTCCCTTTCGCCTATTTAAGCCCCCGGATGGAAAAACCTAGACACCTGATCAAAATCCCCAAAAAAGTTCCGCAGCCGCTATCACCGTCAACCCCAGATCAGGGGGGTTCTGAAGCTGTTTCCGGCACCCTGCCGGAGAGGAGATCATCACCGGAGGCCTCTTTATCACCATGCCTGCCTCCAGAGTGATGCGTGAGTAGTTCATCCTTGGACTACGGGTTCGTAGCTGTAGCTAGATGGTTGTCTTCTCCTCATATGCCTTCATGTTTAGATCTCTTGAGCTTCCTATCATGATCGAGATTGATCTTATGTAATTCTATGTGCTGTGTTTGCTGGGATCCGATGAATATTGCCCTTATGCCAAGTTGATTATAGTCTTTATTTGCATGTGTTATTTGTGATCTTGCATGCTCTCCGTTGCTAGTGGTTATTCTGGCCAAGTAATTGTTAGTGACTCCAAGAGGGAGTATTTATGCTCGATAGTGGGTTCATGCCTCCTTGTTGTCTTGCTCGAGTGACAGAAACGTGAAGGGGGAGGATGTGTTGTTGCCATTAGGGAGAAAACAACGGTGAGAGTTCTCGCGTGCATAATCATTGCTTACATTACACACTTTGTTTAATGCAATTATCTGTTGCTTGCAACTTAATACCTGAGGGGGTTCGGATGATAACCTGAGGGTGGATTATTAGTCATAGATGCATATGGATGTCGGTCTATGTATCTTGTTGTAATGCCCGCACTAAATAACATAGTAATCTTCATGTCATATTGTGCACTACGGTGCAACCTTTATTTGTCAATTGCCCAGCTGTAATTTGTTCACCCAGCATGCTATCTTTTATGGAAAGACACCACTAGTGAAACTACGAACCCCGGTCCATTTTTCCACACTGTTAAACAAACCACAAAAATTTCCTGCTTTCTTTACTTTCTGCAAGCATACACTGTTTTTCCACACTATACGTCTAACCTTTGTTTTCAGCAAGACCGGTGAGATTGATAACCTCACTGTAAAGTTGGGGCAAAGTATTTTGATTGTGTTGTGTGTAGGTTCCACGTTGTTGCTGACACCGGTGAAGCGTCAGCACCACCGTCAGTGGCATCAACCTTCCGAAGATTCTCTTTCTCCTACTGGATTGATAACCCTGGTTCTTAACTAAGGGGAAAACTTCCTACCGCTGTGCTCATCACACCCTCCTCTTGGGGTATCCCAACGAGTGCAAGATCTGCACCATCAAGGACTTTTTCTGGCGCCGTTGTCGGGGAGAAGGAAGTCTTCTGGCAAGGGGAGTCTCTCACTCTCAATCTCTTTATTTTATTTATTGTCTTGTTTTTATTTTTGTCTTGTTGTGCTTCTCTTTATTGAAAACACAAAAAATTAGTTCTTATTCTAGTTGTTACTTTTGCTTTATCATGCTTACTATCAATGTTTGATGTCTTTGAAACTAGATCTTTTAGGAAAGATGGGTTCACGGATGAACAAAAAAATATTATAAGGAACGCCGCTTGTTACAAAAAGGGATACACTTATGGGAGAAAATTAATAAATTGCATGACTATGCTAAAAACTTGTGATATACTTATAATGTTACTTATTGCTTTGATAAATCTTGTTGCTGTAGGAGGTATAAACACCTCCCTTTTCAATGTGAGTATAATGATAATGTTACCATATCTTCTTATGTTAAGGGAAATTATGAAATTATATGATGTGGAACAAATTGAAGAATTTATTGCTTGGAAGGGTGCATTCGAAATTGCTTATTTACTTGAAAGTATTGATGATGCACCTTATAAATATGAGATTTATGCTATACTTGAATATTGCTTTGATAATTACAAGGGTTGTAATTACTACATAATGGAATATCTTAATAAATTCTCTCAACCTAAGGAAGAGACTAATGCCTTGCAGGAACCTATGAAAGAAGAATTTGCTAAATCTGGAAGCTCATTGGATGAAAAAGAGGAGGAGAGTGATGATCAAGAGGAGGAAGAATGGAGCTTCCCATGTCTACCTCCCAATGGTAGTAACTCTTTAACTCATACATTATTTGATGAAATTGATACTTTCTATACTTGTGACCTGGATACTACTATGAATGAAACTTGTGATAATGATATTGCTACTATTATGTGTGATAATCCATGCTACTTGGATAAATCTTATGATAATGCTCTTGATGATGGTCATCTGTTACTTGATGTTATAAATCATAATGCTACTGAAAATAGGATTGCTATAATGTTTCCTATACCTTTTAAGAGTGACCAATTATCTTGTTTTGCTATTGCTAAAAGTGCGAGAAAAGAAGAGCTGATTTTAAATTTTGATCCCACTATTTTGGAGCTTGATATGAATTGTATTCTTTTAGACCATTACAAACATGATTTATGTGATAATTATGTTGTTGACTTTGTTCATGATGTTACTGAAAATTATTATGAGAGAGGAAAATATGGTTGTAGGAATTTTAATGTTACTAAAACACCTCTTTTTTGTTGAAAGTTTTGAAGTTGTTATGGTTCTACCTTTCCATTATTTCTAGTTTGAGCTTCTTGAGTTTATTTCTTTACAAGATTTCTATTCATAGGAAGTGTGTTAGACTTAATTTTTTTTATACTTTCTTCTTGATTCTCTATTTTTCTTAATGAATATTTCTTATGTGAGCATCGTTTTCCCTTTTATGCCTAGCTGAAAGGCTTTAAAGAAAAGCGCTACCGGGAGACAACCCGTTTTATTTCTCTGTTTTCTTTCAGTTTTCCTTTGTTTTCTTTGGTGTGCTTGCACCTGGTGTTGTCTATTTCCTTAGAAACCCCGCTGTATCTTTTCTTTTGAGTTTTTCTTGAGCCAAGTAAAGCCACTAGTGGAAAGTTGAGCCTATATTTCGGATTTCTGCGCAGGAAATAGATTTCTGCTGTCCATTGTAAATTCAGTTAAAAATCACAAAAAAATCAAATTTACCTGATCTTTTTTTTTCTTAATCCTGAGTTATATATGCAACTTTTTCTAGAAGACCACTTTTTTATTTGAGCAACATAAGATTTAAAAAAAATCGATCTTTACCTGTTGTTCTGTTTTTGACAGATTTCTGCCATTTATCGCATTTGCATCTTAATCTCTTTCTTTTGGTGTTATTTTGAGAAAAAGAGTTTTTAAAGAAGTTGTGACAGTATCTAATGTGTTTTTAAGTTTTAGACTTGTGTTTAAACCGAACCATGTGAATTTATTATTTCAATTGCACTAACATTGCTAATGAAGATTGTGAGAATTTTGATGTGAAGGAAGTTTTCAAGGGTCAAGAGAAGAGGATGATATGATGTGATCAAGAAGAGTGAAAAGCCTAAGATTGGGGATGCCCCGGTGGTACATCCAAGCAAATTCCAAGAAGACTCAAGCATCTAACCTTGGGTATTCCCAAGGCATCCCCTTCTTCATCAACAAATTATCAGGTCACTTCTAGTGAAACTATATTTTTATTCGTTCGCATCTTATGTGCTTTACTTGGAGCATATTTTATTTTTGTTTTCAGTTTGATTTTTATTTTGCTTTCATATTGTTTTTAGTTTCATAGTAATCTTGGTTGGACCCCAGCATTCTTTTATTGGAGAGTGACACGCTCCGCTTTTTCTTGAGAATAGGTTGTATTCTTAGTCTCTGTTTATCTGCTGCATCCATTCAGCTCCTGTTTTGCATGCATCTCTTGTTAGAGCTGTTAGTTTTAGTAGTATTATTTGAGTACTCTCATGTTTGCTTGCTGTATCATAAATGGTATTTTTGTTAAAGCATGTTTTGTATGGTTCTTGTTGGGAGAAACCAAAGAAAACTGCTGCTTGAAGTAGAATTTATAACAGTACTAGTAGAAGCTTGTATAGACTGTGGCTAGGACTTTTTCATGCCTTGCTAAATGTTATTTTAGTTTTAAAGCCTTGTGGTTATTGAGTAGCATGATTAGCCTTAAATATTTTAGAGTGTTTAATATGTATTTAAAGATTCTTGAGTTGTTCTTGTCATAGTAAAGCATCAATATATGGTATTCTCTTTCAAATGTTTTATTTGGTTGACTTGGCGCATGCTCACACCATGTTTATGACTACAAACCAGTCACGAATAGCCTCAATTACCACTTAGTTTTTGAACTTGTGATACTACTTATGTTTTAATTAATGATGATTATGTCGCTATGCATGATTATGGCTCTTATGCTCTCTTGATTTGTCGCTCCCAGTCTTTTGCTAGCCTCCACCTGTACTGAGTATAAGCTCTACTCGTGAATCCAAACTCCCTTAAACCAAAGTTTTTTCCATTTTGTCCACCATACCTACCTACATGTGGTATTTAACTGCCATTCCAAAGTAAATTGCTCATGTGTTACCTTTAAAACCTTGAAAATTACTCCTGCTTTATGTTCCTGTTTTTGCTCATGAGGACATAAATAGAGAATCTTTATCTCACTTGTTGATTGGATTTACACCCTGGACTAGTGGCTTCATCCTCTTATCCAAATGATAGAAGAGCTGGCAGCGGGGTGCCCAGCCCCAAATTAATGCATACAAATTCTCTTCACTATTTTTGCCCCTGATTTATTAGCCAAAGCATAATTGTGTAAACAAAAGAGAAAGAGGGATGACCTTCTACACCAGTTGTGTCCTTCACCATGGGAGCCGCTCTTGTGAATCCAGTTGACTTGTGACGTACTGTATTTTCTGTTTACCATTCGTTGACATTAGCATACATCTCCCAAAATATAGAAATTCCTAAAAAAATGTCAAACTTTTAATACCTATGTTTAATAAAATAAAAGCTCTGGCACATGAGTGATCCCTGCTTCCCTCTGCGAAGGGCCTTTCTTTTACTTTTATGTTGAGTCTCCATCTTCTAACTTTATGCACAGTTGAGAGAGCATTTTTGCCATTCTGAGTTCTATGCGCATTTGTCCCATAAGAATCAATAATTACTTCATGATGTGTTATTATTTCTTCTTGAATTATTTGTTCTAGTCTTCCTCTTGAACTTTGAAGGTGTCTTGGCATTTATGTTTTGCCCCACTCTTAAGGACTATCGAAATATCACTTTGCCATGATTTCTCTATACATGAAAGAAACGTTTAACTTTCTTTGCATTATTATTCATGATCCTTTATTTGAGTTACTTTTCATGATGCAAAGTAATTTCTATGCTTTATTATTAAAGTTTTATTTATCATGCCTGTGTTTAAAGTCTTATGATCTCAACGTGCATATGCTTTTACATTAGATTGATCAAGTTTGTGTTAGTAGCATGTCACCTCAGAAATTATTGTTTTATCGTTTACCTACTCGAGGACGAGTAGGAACTAAGCTTGGGGATGCTTGATACGTCATAAACGTATCCCTAATTTCTGATGCTCCATGATCATATTTTGACAATTTCTACATGTTTTCTCCCTTCTTTATATCATTTTTATACGTTTTCCGGACTAACCTATTAACAAGATGCCACAGAGCCAGTTCCCTGTTTTCTGCTGTTTTTTTACTTTTAGAAAAGTTGTTCTGGAAATATTCTCGGAATTGGAAAATTCGAAGCCCGGAAGCCCTATTTTCCTCGGAAGCATCCAGAAGACCGAAGAGGAGCCGAAGAGGGGCAGCAGGGGGGCACACCATAGGGTGGCGCGCCCCCCCGGCCGCGCCAACTTGGGGTGTGGGCCCCCTGGAGCGCCACTTCCTTCTCCCTTTCGCCTATTTAAGCCCCCGGATGGAAAAACCTAGACACCTGATCAAAATCCCCAAAAAAGTTCCGCAGCCGCTATCACCGTCAACCCCAGATCAGGGGGGTTCTGAAGCTGTTTCCGGCACCCTGCCGGAGAGGAGATCATCACCGGAGGCCTCTTTATCACCATGCCTGCCTCCAGAGTGATGCGTGAGTAGTTCATCCTTGGACTACGGGTTCGTAGCTGTAGCTAGATGGTTGTCTTCTCCTCATATGCCTTCATGTTTAGATCTCTTGAGCTTCCTATCATGATCGAGATTGATCTTATGTAATTCTATGTGCTGTGTTTGCTGGGATCCGATGAATATTGCCCTTATGCCAAGTTGATTATAGTCTTTATTTGCATGTGTTATTTGTGATCTTGCATGCTCTCCGTTGCTAGTGGTTATTCTGGCCAAGTAATTGTTAGTGACTCCAAGAGGGAGTATTTATGCTCGATAGTGGGTTCATGCCTCCTTGTTGTCTTGCTCGAGTGACAGAAACATGAAGGGGGAGGATGTGTTGTTGCCATTAGGGAGAAAACAACGGTGAGAGTGCTCGCGTGCATAATCATTGCTTACATTACACACTTTGTTTAATGCAATTATCTGTTGCTTGCAACTTAATACCTGAGGGGGTTCGGATGATAACCTGAGGGTGGATTATTAGTCATAGATGCATATGGATGTCGGTCTATGTATCTTGTTGTAATGCCCGCACTAAATAACATAGTAATCTTCATGTCATATTGTGCACTACGGTGCAACCTTTATTTGTCAATTGCCCAGCTGTAATTTGTTCACCCAGCATGCTATCTTTTATGGAAAGACACCACTAGTGAAACTACGAACCCCGGTCCATTTTTCCACACTGTTAAACAAACCACAAAAATTTCCTGCTTTCTTTACTTTCTGCAAGCATACACTGTTTTTCCACACTATACGTCTAACCTTTGTTTTCAGAAGACCGGTGAGATTGACAACCTCACTGTACCGTTGGGGCAAAGTATTTTGATTGTGTTGTGTGAAGGTTCCACGTTGTTGCTGACACTGGTGAAACGCCAGCACCACCGTCAGTGGCATCAACCTTACGAAGATTCTCTTTCTCCTATTGGATTGATAACCCTGGTTCTTAACTAAGGGGAAAACTTCCTACCGCTGTGCTCATCACACCCTCCTCTTGGGGTATCCCAAGGAGTGCAAGATCTGCACCATCAAAAACCTTATGCAAGAAAAAGGGAAAGTATGCTAAATAATTCCAAGTTTTACCTGGAAGTGGCGACGGGTCAAGATCAATGACTTTGGTGGATGCAGAGATTTTCTTGCGCTTGCGTCCACCGGCCGCTGAAAAGCAGGCTTTTAGTTCCGCCTCCTCCTTGTCAGAAGCAAGTTGATCCTCGGTGAGAGTCTCAATCTTCCTAAAACATGGATAAGATTTAGTATACATTCTTGAACGACAAAGTATGAAACCCTTCCCGAAAGACAAAATAAAAAAAACATACTTGGGAGTAGGATTTTCGGTGTTAAACATTGGAAGGCTTTCCTCGAATTGATCACGAGTGGCCACCAACTCATTGACGCGTTTCTTTAAGTCCTTCCGGGAGATATCCTTCTTAGTAATCCGCATCGCATCATCCGGCCCCGTGTACTCACAGAGAAGGCGGCCGCCGTGGAAGGCGAGAGGCTGAATCCGCCTTCCGAGCCAGCAAAGGATAGTGTCCATGCCGGTAAGAGGCGGAGAAGAAACGACGAGTTTGGCGATCCGCCTTTTGATCTGCAGCAGGTCCGGAGGAAGCCTGGACTGCGTCCAAAGCCCAGTTGTCTCTAGGAGTGGCGGAAGAGTTTTCGAAAGGTGGAATTCCCATTTTCTTACCAGGAAACGGGGCGTCTGGGTGATAAAAGAAACAACCCGTCCAGAATTTGACGGATTCTGAAGTTCTGATTTGTGGGAACCATATTTCCCTAAATCTACGCAGGTTAAATGATATGGCCCCGCAAGTTGGAATAACACCATCTAAGGTTTTGCGCTTCACATTGAAGCAGTACTGAAAAAAGTCTAATCTAGAATCTATACCTAAGTACCCTTCAAACAAAGTCTGAAAGCCGGCAATGTAAAGAATAGAGTTAGGGGAAAGATTATGGGGTTGAACCCCATAATGCTGAAGAACCTCAATGAAGAAGGCGGATGGCGGAAATACCATGCCTCTCATAACGTGAGAGGCAAGGAAGACCCGTTCCTCGTCCTTGGGCTGTGGAATGTTGTCGTCCTCATCCACCCGCCATTTTTCTTGGGTGATGAAGCCATCTTTTTCTAGGCTCCTCATCAGAGCCAGTGCAGTGTTGCACTGACTCCGATTACCGGAGTCTTCGCCTTCTTCTTCCTCGCCTCCGGTGGTGGTGACGGCCACCGTGGTTTCGCTGGCACGTGCAGAAGTTTCCCTGTCTCTCAATTCAGAGACAGGAGGAGGCGGGGGAACAGAGGAGGGCGGCGGCATGGTTCCGGCCACGGAGCTGAGGTCTTCGTCCTCCGATGCGCCCGCCTAAACTTTCGGCGCGCTCGCGGAAGTGCTCGGGGGAGCTGTCGGAGCAGAGGGAGAGAGAATCTCCACCGCGGGCTCGGGGTCGATCGTGGTCTCGACCAGATGCGAAGGGCTTTCGGTTGCCATTGCTCGGTGGTGCAGCCGTGGAATAGAACTCCGACCACCGATGATTGGAACTCCGACGAGTTGCTTGCTCGTTCTATTGTCTCTCGGTGAGGGCTTGGTGAATCGAAGGGAAGCGGAAGAATGGCCGGAGGAGCCGAGGCGGGCTATTTATAGCCGTTTACGCCGAGATTCGTCCCAACGGCTAATTTAGCCATTGGCTGATTGACACATGTCACGCCGAAAAATCTGGGATACGAGGAGACGGGGTGATAATGTCTATCTCCTCATTTCTCGCGCAAGATCTGTCAGAGATATGGTTTCAGCCTTTTGACTGAAACCAAATGTTCGTGACATAAGCATGATTTTCTCGCTTACGTCACAGGTTCCTTCTCTGTGAAGATTCGTGGAAGAAACGACGAACTTTGGAAATACTATTTTGGCATTAGAAGTTTCAATGAAAGAAGATTCAAGACCAAAGCACTGACTTTTCTGAAAAGAATACAAATCAACAAAAGATGGCAAGATGAGGTCTTAATTCTCCTTGGGTCTACTGTCGGATATATGCCAAATAGGGGTATGTCCGGCATTGGCCTCAGGCTGGATTACCAGGGTGGCCCGCAGGCAATGGAGCAAGGTCCATTGGGCGGCCCAGTAAGATGACGCGCAGGAATCCGGATTCTAGAAGAACCCGGACCACGGCCCACTACATGGTACGACTTGGAGGAGAAGCTGGATGCCGTACTTTCGAAGAACATGATTACTTTCCGTAGTCTTCTAGGTTTCCTTCCTGAAAGCCCTAGTTCGGCTATCTATATAAAGCCGAACGGGAGCAAGAGACAACAAGACAAGAGAGAACAGAGGTTCGAATAGCTAGGAGCCAACTCGCCGGGAAGTTCATACTCGCCGAGTTAGCAAAACCATACTCACAGTTGTACTTTGTATACTTCAGTCTTGAACCCCGATTTAATGAGATTGCATGAGTAGGAAAACTGCCATAGTTGCGACGTATCGAACCTGGGTAAAATTGTGTCCTCGTTTCCAGTACTTCCACGCTTCCACCCACGGTTCTACCAGTTGGCTTATGGCACCCCCGGCCATGATACTGACTAAGAAGACTCAACGCCAAATTTTTCTTGAAATGAGTCTCAAGTGGATTCTATTCTTTTCTGAGAAGTTTTCTGTGATGAATGTGATTCTAACATGTAGTGAAAAATCCTAGGCCTCCTTTGATTCAAAGGGATTCTGAATATGTAGGGGAAAAAATCCTAGGCCTCCTAAATACCCAAGTACTTAGGCCTCATTTGATTGAAAGGGAAAAACCTAGGCCTCCTAAACATCCAAGTACTTAGGACTCCTTTGATTCAAAGGATTTCCTCAGGATTTCTATAGGATTCGATTCCTGTGAAATATTTTTTTCCTTTCGAACACGTTTGATTTTGGATTCTAAATGTAGTGAAAAATCCTCTAGGAGCTCTGTAGTTTGTTTTCCTAGAAAAAATAGCATGATCTCCAACTTCAGGTAAAAAAAATCATTTGGTGAGATCATGTGTCCGTAGGATTGGATTGGATTGGACGTGGCATTCTATTCCATAGTATTTCCTATTCCTTTGGTTTTCCTACCCTATGAATCAAAAGAGGCCTTAGATGGTAAAACCTCAGCCTCACACCCAAACACATTTTTATATTGATCTTTCATATCTTTTGCCCTCCCAAAACAAAAACAAAATCGCTTTTGTGGAAGTTTATTTTAAGCCCTCATAGTTGCTCGAAAATAGATAGAAATAGTTTCATATTGACCATCTTATCTAGATCATGCTCCATGAATAGAATAGTATCATCAGCATATTGTAGTATCGAAACTCCACCTTCGACAAGATGGGTTATGAGACCCCCTACCAGACCATCATCCTTTGCTCGTGCAATGAGAATAGCCAACATATTAGCCATAATATTAAAGATAATTGGTGATAGAGGATCACCTTGCCTAAGACCTTGTCTAATTTGAAAATAGTGCACAATATCGTTATTGACATGTATTCCTACCGACCCTAACTGAATAAATGTTTTGATAAGATAACACCACTGTTGGTGAAAACACTTCATACGCAACGTCTGCATCAAGAAGGGCCATTTTATCTTATCATAAGCTTTTTCGAAATCAGTCTTCAATAGTACCCCCATTCATTTTCTTCCATTTAAGTTCATGGATGGTCTCATGTAGAACAACAACCCCCTCAAGGATGTGTCTACCTCGCATAAAACTTGTTTGGGCGGGTTTGACTACTTTGTGAGCAATACTAGAAATTTGAATTGTACCAATATTTGTAAAAAATTAAAACTCACATCTAGTAGAAATATAGGTCTATATTGCTGAATCTGACTTGCATCTTCTTTCTTTGGCAATAAAGTGATCACTCTGGAATTTAGTATATAAAGTGACAATGATCCTTGTTGCAAATGTACATAGATATAAGGTCTTGATTGATTATATTACAAAAAAAAAAGTTATAAAATTCAGTTGGAATCTGTATACTCCATTTACGCTTCTCCTTCTGAGAATTCGGTTGTGAGGATTTCATTTCGTCACTTGAAAGTTGGGTCATGTTGGAAGTGTTTCCCGCATAAAGGCGAAAAATTATTTTGAGTCGGTGCTCCAAATAACTTCTTGTAATATTAAAAAATATAAGTCCTCAAGTTTTCATATCCCACTATAGTGCACTCCTCTTGTTCTAACTGAAATATCTTTTTCTTTCTATGTTTACCATTTGCAATAACATGGAAATATTTCATATTATTTCCACCTTTTTGAACATGCTTAAATTTGGACCTTTGTGCCCACTTTGATTCCTCTTCATGCCTAAGTTTTGATAAATTATCATTGGTGCATCAAGAGGACGAGTTCTTGCTTGAATATCTAAATTATCAATAATATCTAATAACCTATGTTTTTGTTTCTTATATATACCACTTTTATTACGTGCTCAACCACGTAGAAAATCTCTTAAGTGTCTCGACTTATTTTGCCAAATCTCAATTCAGCTATTTCCTCTTATGTGTGTCTACCACTCTCTTTTAACTAACTCATAAAAACCATCTTCCCGTAACCAGGACATTTCAAACGATAAAGATGCCACATTTCCAAGGAGAGCCTGTTTACTCGAGTTAATAAAAATAGGTGTATGATCTAAACCCGTCTATGTTAACGCTGGTACCGTTACCAATGGAAACTTTTATTCCCATTCCACACTCGCAAGCACCCGATAAAGTTCATCATATGTCGGAGTTTCTCTATGGAAGCCCCAAGTATACTGGCTCTCGGAAAGGAGAATTTCTTTTAGATTAACACTTTAAGGCCACCCTGAATTATAGTTATTATTACTTTTCTCATGGGGGCTCTAATTGTATTAAAATCACCTTCTACCATCGTAGGTAAAGTAGAATAACCACATATTCTTACTAATTCGGTCAAGAAAAGAGGTTTCTGTAACTCTTGAGTTGCCCCATATACCGCAATAAAATTCCACTTAAAGCCATCCTTCGATTTTAAATAAAATTTAACAGAAAAATCACCCGCATCCATGTTTTGGATGATAAGTGACTCCATGTTGACTCCCACAAGAATGCCACCCGACCTCCCTTGAGGTGGTAAGAAAAACCATGAAAACTCGCATCTTATCGCTAAAGAACGTAAAAAATTAGCAGTAAAACTTGAACGACCGGTCTTGAGCATAGCCACAATATCTAAATGAAGATCACGAATAGATTCTTGAACGCGCCAATGTTTAGCCGTATCTCGAAAACCTTCATTATTCCAGATAAACACTTTCATCTTTGTTTCTTTTTTTATTCTAGCACTCCTTCTAATGTTTGTTTTATCAAAAGTGACGGTCTTTTCCCCCTCTTAACAAATAGATCATTTTTCATGACATAGAGTGTCCATATGATCCTCCATGTCAACATGATATTCCTCCGTTAAATCTTCACAAAGACCTGACACTTTAGAAACAAGAAGGTTTGGTGGATCGTTAGGTTCATTACTCAAGTTATTTTTTTTAACATGGAAAATGACTAATCACTTGAAAATGCATTGTTCCTAATATATTTTTGGTTTAAGATGACACTCGATTTATAGGACTAATGTTACCTATGAAGTATCTACTCGGGTTTTACTCCTCAATTGTCGTGGTCAATGATGGTTGGAGGCCCCTCATTTTTTAATCTTGATCAAGTATCGGTGGTTCGACTCGCTAGCTTTTTGTTTACCTTTTGAGTAAATAGGAACACCGGATTATTAAGAGGGGTATACTTGTTGAGCTCGTTGGGATGGTATAAATGGACCTATACACCTCCTACTACCCGAAATCGCTTTTCCACGAGCGCGCGAGCGCTCGCGCGCTCGGGACGCGCGTGTCCGTCCCGTGGTCCCCCGTGGACCCGTTCTATTCCCTTTGAGCTTCCTTCGCCTCGCACAGGAACTCCCGGGAGCACGCCCGCTCCACCTCACGCTCGTAGTCGTGCACCAGCACGTCCGTCACCGCGCCCTCCTCCTTCCGAGCCCGCGCCAGCACCCCCGCCGTGAATATCGCAGCCATCCTCCCCGGCGACGAAGCCGTGTACCTTCAATTTCCGAAAACCGCATCGAGACATTCATCAGCCGGCTGCCTTCCGTTTCGGGCAGGAAATCTGACTCAAGAACAAAATTGGATCTTGGATGCGGATCAAGACGAAATTGCTCTTCAACGAGCGCCCTGGGGAGGTGGATCTACCGCGCCGTCAAGCCGCCGCCGCCGCCGCGGATCTGCGGGACGCCCGGCGGCCCGCCCGTGACGGCGCCGAGGGTGCGGCTCAGCGACGGCCGGCATCTCGCCTACGCCGAGTCCGGGGCGCGCAAGGAGGAGGCCCGATACAAGGTCGTCTTCTCCCACGGCTTCACCGGCTCGCGCCTCGACACCATCCGCGCGTCGCCGGTCAGTAATCACACGCGCTCCTCGGGTTCTCCGTTCCACCGCAACCTAGGACAGCGATTTCGGTTACGACTATTACCGGAGCAGAGGACCTTGAAGTGGATTGATTGGCGAATCGGGGGATCATCCACTGAAATGATACTACTACTACGTAGCTAAATTTGGATGTTGTGAGTGTTGTCTTCTGTTAGTCTTCGGGAATGCTTTCATGACTGTGCAATTTGGAGGCATATGTATATGCTTCGTGGATTGATTGCAGCACCGGATTTTCTTTTCATAGTACTAGTTGATTAGTTTTCAAGAGAACTGTATCCAACTTAACCACTCCTCACCAGCTCCATACTAAATTCAGAAGAGTAGTTGGTGTGATGGCCTACCTTTGCAGTGCCAACCACACTACAGGTTATTCAGTTGTTTTAGCTTCTGAAAAACGCCAGTGCCATTTTTATCTACTTGAGGTCCATGTCATCATATGCTGAACCTTTCCTCTGAATTTATTTCCTGATATGTCTGTGCTGGCCACTTCCTTTTCCTGCAAAGTTGCAACCTGACAATGAGTAGATTCTTGCCCGTTCAGTTTGTCTTGTGTCGGATACTAACTTTGGGCACAACTTGGATCCTCAGGAAGTGGCTGAAGAGCTAGGCGTGTACATGGTGGGTTTCGATCGTGCTGGGTACGGAGAGAGCGACCCAAACCCCAATCGATCCGTGAAGAGCGCCGCGCTTGACGTCGAGGAGCTCGCCGACGCGCTAGGATTGGGCCCGAAATTCTATGTGATTGGCATCTCCCTCGGCTGTCATGCCGTCTGGGGCGCCCTCAAGTACATCCCTGACAGGTAAGCAACTCGTGGTGCCAGTCATACCTTAAAAAGGCCGTGACAAACCAGCCAACCAAATTGCTAATGGATTTGTCTCAAGGATAGTGCTTGATAGAAGGGATTTGTCTGTGCTGCAGGATTGCTGGTGCTGCGATGATGGCGCCTGTGGTGAACCACTGGTGGCCGGGCTTCCCTGCTGATCTCGCTGCGGAGGTGTACAACAAGCAGGAGGTTGGCGACCAATGGGCACTGCGTGTGTCCCACCACGCTCCCGGCATCCTCCACTGGTGGATGGACCAGAGCTGGCTACCCACCTCCACGGTCGTGGCTGGCACCACCCCGCTCCCGAACAAACGCGACGCCGAGATCCGAGCCAAGCTGAAGGCAGACGGCACGTTCCAGCAGGTCGCTCGCTGTTCTAGCATTGCCACTGTAGAATTTGTAGGACCATGATGTAACCTATCAGATATACCTTCGAACTAGAGTTATTGTATTGCAGAGAAGTTTAATAAGTCCCATGACTATCAATCTTAGTTAGGAGTAAGACTTAACAGGGGAATTGTTCATGTGCAATGGAATCAAGTGTACTGGTTAACATGCCAATTGTTTCTGTTCTCCATGTGTTGATCTCACGACCTATCATACCCCATTATTTCAGGTGTATGCGACTGGCGGGGACGGGACCATGAGAGGAGCTGTGGCGGTCTTTGAAGAGATTAAACGGCGTGGTTTGAGCATATCCATAACAGGGGTCCCGAAAACCGTGGAGAACGACATCGGCATCATAGACAGGTCATTTGGATTTCAAACTGCAGTGGAGATTGCTCAGCACGCGCAGCACATGTGGAGGCAGTGAGTGCCATGAATGGCATCGGTCTTGTCAAACTTATGGGCAGGAGCACATGCCACATTGCTCTTCATTCCACCCTGAGCAGCCGAGATGTGGACTGCTGTTTGATCCCTGAGGTTTATTTCCATGTTGAAGGGAAGGGAGGACTGTTTGAGTTTGGCTATGAAAGGATAAAGCGGAAGGGACATGCTGTCATCGTGGTTGCTGAAGGTTCTGGTCAGGAATTGATTCCCCGGACTGATGAGCAGAAGCGAGAGCAGGATGAGTCGGGCAACATGTTGTTCCTTGATGTTGGCCCCTGGCTGAAATCTGAGCTGGGTAGATGGTGGAAGAGAGAACACCCCAGTGAGCTGTTCACTGTGAAGTATATTGATCCTACCTACATGATCCGCGCAGTCCCAGCAAATGCTACGGATAATTTGTATTTTACCCTGTTGGCGCATTCAGCGATCCATGGGATCATGGCTGGGTTCACTGCCTTCGTGCCTGGCCCGATAAATGGAAACTACAGCTACATACCTTTGGAGGATATTGTTGTGGCCAAGAACATGGTGAATGTTAATGACCACAAATGGGCATGGGTTAGATCAGTTACAGATCAGCCGGATTTCCTAAAACCCTAGACTAAGATCTCAAGTTCTGCGGTGTCACGAAGTTGTAAGCTGATCTGATAGTCTGCTTCTCTTGTTATTTATGTTCTTCAATAAGATATCAGCGAGCGTGTTCTCTGGTTTATCAGTCTCTCTGTATGTCTACATGTTGTTGTAACTTTTTTGTAAGTATGATCCTCATAAATACATTTGGTGACCACTCAAAAAAAAATACATTTGGTGCTATGAAGTTGTGTTGGGAGGATTGAGGAAAAAAAATATGATCTTAAAATTAGGATGAATTAAAATTACCAAACTAAAAACCTTTTAAAATGTTATCAATTAGGATGAATGAAAATTACCAACCTTAAAACATTTTTTTTAAAGAATGTTATCAACCTTGATGTACAGAAATTACCAATTGTCTAAACATTTTAGCAGGAATGTTTTATTGAATCAAAATGGGTTATAAATAAAAAGTAGAAAAATAATTTTATTTTTTTAGCAATGTTTTATCAACTTAGATGTAAGAATTTTACCAACCCGAAGACAACGATGTCGTTCTCAACTATTTTTGTATGATAATTACCAATGTAAAGAATAATTTTTAGCAGGATGCTGTTTTTTACCAAGAGTGTTCAATGACAACTTTTTTACCAACACCTTTTTGAAACCACCAAGAATGTTTTTACCACGCGCGATGAAGGAAAATTAGCAATTGTGTTGTATTTTAACTACCAACATAAATACAACACCAAAGATCTAATAAGAATGTTATCAACAGAGATGAATAGAAATTACCAACCCTTCAAAAACCTATATATAATTTTCCCAAGAATGTTATCAACGGAGATGAATTGAAATTACCAACTTTTTAAGAACCAATATATATTTTTATGTCCAAAGAAAGTTATCAGGGGCAATGAATGGAAATTACCAACCTTTTTTTACAAACTAATATATAGTATATTCCCAAGAATGTTACACTAAGAATGTTATCAACGGAGATGAATGGAAATTACCAACCATTCGAAAACTTATATATAATTTTCCCAAGAATGTTATCAACGGAGATGAATTGAAATTAACAACTTTTTAAGAACCAATATATATTTTTATTTCCCAATAAAGTTATCAAAGGCACTGAATGGAAATTACCAACCTTTTTTTTTAGAAAGCAATGTGTAGTCTATTCCCAAGAAATGTTATCAAGGGTGATGAATGAAAATTACCAACCTTTTAAAAACCTATATATAATTTCCCAACAATGTTATCAACGGAGATGAATGGAAATTACCAACCCTTTGAAAACCTATATATATTTCTTTGCAAACAAAGTAATCAAGGGAGATGAATGGAAATTACCAACCCTTTGAAAACATATTTATAACTCCCCCAAGAATGTTATCAATGGAGATGAATGGAAATTACCAATCTTTTTTAGAAACCAATATATATTTTTATTTCCCAAGAAATTCATAAGGGACAATGAATTAAAATTAACAACCTTTTTCAAAAGCCAGTATATAGTCTATTCCCAAGGATGTTATCAAGGGCGATGAATGCAAATTACCAACCCTTTGAGAACATATATATAATTTTCCCAAGAATGTTATCAAGGGAGATGAATGGAAACTACCAACCTTTTTAAGAACCATTATAAATTTTTATTTCCAAAGAAAGTTATCAAGGGACATGAATGCAAAATTACCAACTTTTTTTTAGAAACCAATGTTTAGTCTATTCCCAATAATGTTATCAAGGGTGTTGAATGAAAATTACCAACCCTTCAAACACTTATATATAATTTTTCCCAAGAATGTTATCAATGGAGATGAATGGAAATTACCAACCTTTAAGAACCAATATATATTAATATATCCAAAGAAAGTTATCAAGGGCAATGAATGGAAATTACCAACCCCTTTTTTTAGGAACCTATGTATAGTTTATTCCCAAGAATGTTATCAAGGGTGATGAATGAAAATTACCAACCCTTGAAAAACCTATATATAATTTCCCAAGAATGTTATCAACGGAGATGAATGGAAATTACCAACCCTTTAAAAATCTATATATATCTCTTTCAAAACAAAGTAATCAAGGGAGATGAGTGGAAACTACCAACTCTTTGAAAACATATTTTTATAACTCCCCCAAGAATGTTATCAATGGAGATGAATGAAAATTACCAACTTTTAAGAACCAATATATATTTTTATTTCCAAACAAAGTTATGAAGGGCAATGAATGGAAATTACCAACCTTTTTTTTTAGAAACCAATGTATAGTCTATTACCAAGAATGTTATCAAGGGTGATGAACGAAAATTACCAACCCTTTAAAAACATATATATAATTTCCCAAGAATGTTATCAAGGGAGATGAATGGAAATTACCAACCCTTTAAAAATCTATATATATCTCTTTCCAAACAAAGTAATCAAGGGAGATGAGTGGAAACTACCAACCCTTTGAAAACATATTTTTATAAATCCCCCAAGAATGTTATCAATGGAGATGAATGGAAATTACCAACTTTTAAAAACCAATATATATTTTTATTTCCAAACAAAGTTATGAAGGGCAATGAATGGAAATTACCAACATTTTTTTTAGAAACCAATGTATAGTCTATTCCCAAGAATGTTATCAAGGGTGATGAATTAAAATTACCAACCCTTAAAAAACCTATATATAATTTCCCAAGAATGTTATCAAGGGCGATGAATGGAAATTACCAACCCTTTGAAAACCTATATATAATTTTCCCAAGAATGTTATCAAGGGAGATGAATGGCAACTACCAACCTTTTAAGAACCAATATATATTTTTATTTCCCAAGAAAGTTATCAAGGGCGATGAGTGGAAATTACCCTCCTTTTTAGAAACCTATATATATTTTATTCCCAAGAATGTTATCAAGGGCGACCAATAAATTATATCTATACTTTCTCCCTAAAATCTTATCAAGGGTGATGATTGGAAATTACCAATCTATTTTTAGAATCCTATATATAGTTTTCCCAAGAATGTTATCAAGTGCGATGAATGGAAATTACCCATCTTTTTAAAAAACCTATATGTTTTTTCTCCCTAATAATGTTACCAAGGCTGCTGAATGGAAATTATCAAACTATTAGAAGCCTATTTTTTTTCTTAAGAAATGTTACCAAGGTGTGATGGATGAAAAATTACAAACCGGCGAGAAATAGTTGAAAATGTAAAGGGGTCATGTCTAGTAATTTCCATGTGTATGTAAGGGCATCTCCAGTCGCCCCCCCCCCCCCCCCGAGCCCCCCAAGGTGTCCTTTTTAGCGGCTGAAGCGGCGAATAGCGCTGTTTTCGCACCAGTCGTCCCCCCAGAAGCCCAAATAGCGCCGAAACGGCGCTAATTCGCGCCGCGGCACCCAGGCGAAACCCAGCCCGCTGGGTTCGGCTTGGGGGGTGAAACTGCGGTGCAGCCCACGCGGGCCAGCTCTGTCAGTGACGCGTCGAAAAAACGCGGGAACAGAAACCCACGTGATCATCTTCTCGGCTCCCGCGTCGGTCAAAGGCTTCCGGCGTTTATGGCGTGGCGGCGGCGCAGTGCATGCGCCCGTTCAAAGGCTGTCGGAGTAATGGCGTGGCGAGCGGCAGCGAGGGCACGCGGCGCAGTAAATACCCGGTAGGCTACGAAAAACCCCCGCCGCTCGCCGCCCTCCCCATTCTTCCACCTCGCTGTTCCCCCGTCCTTCCTCCCTCGGCGCTCTCCTCTCTCCCCGTGCTCTCTCCAGTCGCAGTAGATGGCCAACTACGACGATGCCGCCGCCGGCAACGGCTGGCGCCGACGCCACCTTCGCTGGAACAAAGCTTGGGCGCTGTACCGGAGATGAATGGAAATTACCAACCCTTCAAAAACTTATATATAATTTTCCCAAGAAATGTTATCAACGGAGATGAATGGAAATTACCAACTTTTTTTAGAACCAATATATATTTTTATTTCCCAAGAAAGTTATCAAGGGCAATGAATGGAAATTACCAACCTTTTTTAGAAACCAGTATATACTCCATTCCCAAGAATGTTATCAAGGGTGATGAATGAAAATTACCAACCCTTTAAAAACCTATATATAATTTTCCCAAGAATGTTATCAATGGAGATGAATGGAAATTACCAACCCTTTAAAAACCTATCAAGGATGTTATCAAGCGTGATGAATGAAAATTACCAATCTAAAAACCTTTCTTGAGAATGTTTATCAAGGGTGATGAATGAAAACTATGAAAGTAAAAACTTTCAAGAAATATTTATCAAGTGTCATGTATGAAAATCACCAACCTATAAACTTTATATGAATGTTATCAAGTGTGATGTATGAAAATAACCAACCTAAAAACCTTTAAAGAATGTTTGATCAAAGGTGATGAATGAAAACTACCAAACTAAAAAACATTTAACAATGTTATCAACTAAGATGTATGAAACTTACCAACCTAAAAATCTTTTAAGAATATTTATCAAGTTGAGGAATGAAAATTAGCAACCCAACAACTTTTTAAGAATGTTATCAATTGTGATGAATGGAAATCACCAACTTATAAAACATTTTAAGAATGTTATCAACTGGGATGTATGCAAATTTCCAACCTAAAAATCTATCAAGTGCGATGAATTAAAATTACCAACCTAAAAACCTTTTTAAGAATGTTATCAAGTCTGATGAATGAAAATCACCAACCTAAAAACCTTTTAATATTGTTATGAAGGGGGATTAATAAAAAAAATAGCAACCTAAAAACGTTCATCGCCAAGAACGGTAACCGTCTTTGGTTGTTTCTTATTGATTATCTCTCAAAACGATGCGCCCCCGACCCTCTACTCCCGTCATGAAACCTGTTGTTTTCTTTTGAAGACGTGTCAAAGGTTGGATCCCATCTACATTGTGTGTGTGTGTGGGGGGGGGGGGGGTTGGGAAGATGAATCTTCAGACAGTAGGAATGGGCCGGTGCCGTCGCAAGGACTCGCGCACTTATCAGAGACATCCAATAATTTACACAATAAAGTTTTTTTCTGCACAAGATGTTGGTAATTTTTCTACTAGATTTACAATATTTTTTTACACTAGTTGGAAGTGAAAAAAAATTATACTAGTTGGAAGTGGAATTTTTTCTACTAGTTTTTTTTTTCTGAAACGAGGCTTTAAACAAAATTGGAACGAGGCAAAAGCTTTGCCTTTTATATTGATATAGAAGGAGCAAACAGGAAGGACGAGGCGTAAAAAGAAAAAAGATACAACTATAGTCGACGAACATGTCACCCGAGCAACCATAGCCGTCGCTACCACTCCGGACGCAACCTCACGCAAGACGAAAACACGGAGCCGCTGCTCTGACATCCACGCTGGCCCCAGTGCCACGCCCCTAAACTAGCCGCCGACCATGCCGCCCTAGCAACCAAAGCCGACACTACAACGGCGGAGATAAACTCAACGCAACAAGAAACCCTGGAGCCGCCGCTCCGACAGTCACGCCGGCCCCAAGGCCGCGCATCCAAACTAGCCGACGATCAAGTTGCCTTAGCAACCAAAACCGACACTAAACACGGTGGAGGCAACCTCAACGCAAGTCATCCGGAGCCGCCGCTCCGACATTCACACCGGCCCCAGGACCGCGCACCGCCTAGACGACGATGAAGATGCCGCCACCAACCACCAACACCCCACGGCTCCCACAGGTCGGTGGAACGTCCAAGGCGAGGCCCCAAGAGGCAAGCGACGCAGGAGCGCCGCCCTCGCCCGATCCCGCAAGGGATCTAGGGTTTCCCCCGGAGAACCCGGCGCGGAGAAGCGAAAGCACCGCCTCGACGACGCCTTTATGAAGAACGCGGCGTCGGGAGGCGTCGCCGTCGTCGGCCCCGGTCGAGCACCGGTGCAGGGCTTTCGCCCGGCGTCGCAAACCCCGCGAACCGCCCACGGGGACCAGCCCGACCACCAACACGCCATGTCGCAGCACCCGCGGCACCTCCCGCCACGGCCAACGCCATGCCAACTGCGACCCAAGCGCAGATCCGGGGTCGCTGCACCGGCTTCCTCTTCCCCGACCCTCACCACCCGCAGCACCTCCCGCCAGAGTTGGGGGCCGGATGCCGTCGATCTCGCGCCCGGAACGCCGCACCACGCGGAGACACCGGTCGGAGAGGACGTCGCCTCGCGGCACCATGCCGACAAGAGCTCCAAAGACTCCACCTCCGGGCCAACGCAGCCTGCGTCCAGCGTCGGCTCGCACACCCAGCAGCAGCTCCGGAGGAGCGCCGCAACAGCCAACCGCCGAACGGGCCCGCCAAGCCCATCTGGGTGCGCAGCCTCTACCATACCGGAGTACAGCAACGGCGCCCCAGCCCCTGCAGCACCACCGGCGGACATGCACCGTCCGCAGACCTTCCGGCGGCCGCCGCCCGAGCCCGGCGGCCCGGCCTTCACCGCCCCGGCCGCCACCGCCCCGGGCCGGCCACCTCCAACCAGGCGCATCCCCGACGCCGCAGACCACCGCCCTCAGCAGCCCCCACCCGGCTTCTCCCTTGCTCCTCCATTACGGTGACGACGCCGCCAAGCCGTGTAGGTCGACGGAGCAGTGCCCGCCGCCATCCCCAGCCGTTGGAAGAAAAAAACCCGCCGCCGCCATCACGGGGGCGCACGCAGATGGGAACGAAACGGAGGAAGTGTATTTTTCTATTAGACGGTTGGAATTTTTACACTAGTTGGAAGCGCAAAAATTTATACTAGTTGGAAGTGGAATTTTTTTATATCTCCCACCCTTTTTTTCTTACCCTAAAAATTCACTAGCCCAAAAAGGGAATTAATATTGTAGGCCTTTTTTCTTAATGTATAACAACGATTACAAGAAAAATATTTTTTTCTCATCATAAAAGTGCAGACGAATAAAGGGAATAGGCTCCTAAAAAAATTAGTTTACAAAAATTGGCTCGTAATTGTTTGCGCGGGAACTGGGGTCGAACGAACGCGATCCGCGCAATAAAAAGGAAAAGCACGAAACGTACGTGCGCATGTCACGTAGCCAAAAAATAAACTTGTGCGATCGATCCAGCTCACATACACACCTCACGATGAGTTTTGGTAGTTCGACACAGCTCACGTACGTACAATATAAGGTGGGGCAGCTCTAGGCGAATAAAGGGAATAGACAACTTAAATAAGCAACGTACAAAATTTCCTGCGCGTTGCCGCCCCACCGGACACGTTCCTGCCTGTTGCTTTTTCATATAACAAAAAAGGCAAGTTGCACTATAGTATATTCTTTCCTTATATGGTATCGCGCGTGTGGTCCAAACCGACCGATCGACCGAAACGTTTCTGTCGCGCGCTCGCGCGATAGACCTGCCCCCTACTACCCTACCATGAAAAAGGTTGAAGAAAAACAATTTTGGAAAATCGGTTTATGGAGCCTTTTCTGGTCAGTTGAAATGTCGGCTAAAGCCGGCTGCGGCCGGCCTCAGGGTCGGTTCAACCCGGTTTGCGAGTCGTGTTACAGAGTGAGTTTCTGGTCTAACGGCCGGTCTAGCTCCGTCTCAACCGACATGCAAGCCGTTTGTCGCGGTCTGTGCACCGGTCTTACAGAAGGGGTTTTCGGCCTGGTGGCCGGTTGCAAACGACCACGGCCGGTCCCAGGGCAGGTCCAACCTCCATCGGTTTGTACGCCAGCAGTACAGAACGTGTTTCTGGTCTTTAGGCCAGTTGCAACCGACCTAGGCCGTTCCCAATGTCGGTCATACCAACTTGAAAATCGACCTCACCAGAAAATAGTTCCAACTGCCAGATTTTCTGTTGGCCTATAAATAGTTGTCTTCTTGTTCTTTTAGAAGGCTACCCTTGCTCAAAATATCTCATATCAGCTCATCACTCTCTCCTCCCTTTTTTAGCACACAAAAATCGTGAGATATTCCATTATCTCCATTGAAATTCAAATCCCTTTGAGGGAAACTAATAGGAGGTTTAGATCTACAATCCTACCAAGCCAAAAGTGAACCCCTTGAGTTAATCGAGTTTCTTGTTACTCTTGGGTTTGTCGGGAAACCTTAGGTGGCTAGGGTTGTTCACCTCAAGACTCCCAATAGTGGATTGAGCTCTTTATTCGTGCAAGAGGCTCAAGGAAAAGAAGGTGAGCCTCAGTGGCGTATGGGTTTCCTTCATGGTATCCCGCACCTCTCCAACATGACGTACTTCTCTCCGATGTGGTCGTGTCCACCATCTATATCCATCCGTTGAGCGGCACCATATGCACGACGAGGTTGTCGAGCTTGGAGTTCATCGTCGCGCTCTACTCACCCATCGTCGCTATGGCTATCGCGATTAGCGATTCGATCGCCGAGGGTTTCTTCCTAGGCGCCATATCAAAACACGAAAACGCGATCGAATAGAGAGATATGATTTACGGCTGCAATTTGAGAATCGCTACCAACCACAGACGGAATTATAGATCAAATGTAGCCGGGAAACAAAACAAAACTCTAGGATACCATACGTTACGCTCTTACTAGCAATCTAGTCTGAATTCTAGTACGTATTGTTACACGGGATTTGGGGGTGATGCTTTACAAGAGAATTTCAAACTAGAGTCTAATATGTTCGTCCTTCTTCTAAGCCGAAACCCTCTCTTTATACTTTGCTTCTTAGATAGTCGATGCCGCACTTGGAGGTGGGCTTGGGCCAGCTTCTCCCTTGGGTCTTGTATAGGGCTGGGCCATGACAATCAAGGCCATGCTCCAAGGTGGCAGTTACTGTCGTTGCACCATCCTTCTCTTCGTCATCGGTAGGAGATAAGTTTGAAGGCTACAGCGGGGACGAAAATAGACGACGAGCCAGTGAGGCGTGTCCTCGATATTTTTATGGTACAACTGAAATTTACATGATGTCTCATACAAATTAGGAGTACATAATACAAACACGTATGTGATTGTATCCAGATTAATAGTGATAACGTATGTACGTAGTAGGGGATTAGGAAGCACCTTTTAGATGCGTACTGTGGGTTAAGTGGCAACATCCGAAGAGGGGCCTCATGGCGGAGACTATGCGACCCAACCCCGTAGAATTTTCTCTCGGCGGCACGGAGGGAGAATACCCAAAAAGGACTTGTTTTGGGGAGCTCCTATTTATCGACCTGTGCGGGAGTGATTCGCTTCAGCCTGCAGGGCTTCCCCTCCTAGGTCGCATTCGAAGCGGCCCAATAATAGGTACTGCCTTTTCTTTTTCTTGATTTTTTGTTTTTATTTTCTATTTGTATAGTAAAAGAGTTAAAAGAAAAGTACAAATTCGCTACAAAACTAAAGCATTAACATATGTAAGAACTAAAGTAAAAAATTATGTTATTTGAACATTTTAAAATATAAACATTTATGTTATTTGAATGATATTTAAATATAAATATTTGTATTATTTTGAACGATTTTCAAAAAGAATATTTGCATTATTTGAATGATTTTTAAATATGAACATTTATATTATTTGAGCGATTTAAAAAATACGACTTTCAAATATGAACATTTATGTTATTTGAACCTTTTTTCAAGATATAAACATTTACGTTACTTGAAAAAAAAGTGCTCATACTTATCTTATTTTGAATCAAAATAGAAAATGAACAAGAAACAAGCTAAAAAAAGGAAAATAAGAAAGAAATAAATAAAAATAAAATAAAAAACAAACAGAAAAAACCAAGAGAAAAGGGAAAAGCCGAAAAGTTCTAGAACCTTCACAAAATTGGGTGGTGCAGCGAGCTAGGCCGGCCCAGCAAGGGCGCCCGGGAGCGAATGGCTCCCACATTACCCAACAAATAGGAAATCACCCCATTTGGTTATTTTTGACAATCAATAACACAATATATTTAAGATAGCAGATAATATGTGTGAGCTGATTACAACAATTATAAAATAAAGTTTAGAAAAAATTAGCAAATCTTCGAGATCATCAAACTCTTTCTTCTTTTGTGACACAATCTTGCACTTTTCTGAAGGCAGTCGTTAAACATAAAGACCAAACCACAAACCTATAAACACCAACGAGGGTTCTCCCATATTTTTTTTGATCCGTAATACCAAAGCTGCGAGCACGCAAGCAACCATTAAAGTAATCAAGACAATCCTCCTCCCGACAACCATGAGAAAAACCCAAAACCGATTCGGCGAAGCATGATCTAAAGGATCATACCTAGATAAACCGAATCTTCCAACACGACCATTGACATCGAGAAAGAGATCTCGCCGTCAGACAGCGGGCAAAAAATCACTTATTGCAGACGATTCCATCTCCATTAACGAAGAAGACGGCTAACAAAAAAAGCTAAACTAATCTATCAAAAACTCTCATAGACCAAGTTTCCCACCCCTCCTGACGCCAGCAAAGCCGCTATGGAGGAGGAAAAAGCGGTGGCGGCCGCTACTTTTTTTCTTCCTGGCGGTGGAGCGCACACCCCATTTGGTTGGTTGTGGCATTTTTTTTTTCCAGCGGACGTTGATTATGGTATTCATTATTCAATCTCTATAAGGGCATCCGCAATAGGTTGTATGATACACCGTATGATAGACTAGCCAACTCATCAACCAACAATGTAACATACAACTATTACAATGGTTTGTTGGAAAAGTTGTTGGTAAAGTAGTACATTCTAGCCAATCATATAGTTATTTTAGTGGGACCAAAGGAGAAAAGTATCTTGGCATGCGTGCTAGCTTGTTGGTTGCATATCATACAACCCATCTTCTCTCACCTCATTATTACTTGCCATGTAGGCATATTTCTGAGTTGGCATTGTTATCTTACGATGACATGGACACTATTGGAGATGCCCTAAGGGGCCTTGGGGCCGAATATTGAGGCCAAAATTTTGGCTTAGAGCCCGCTCCCCGAATTCGGACCCTTCGGGCTCTACATTGCGTGAAAACGTCGAACCGTTACCTTCCCTCGTCACTCCTTCTTGTCCGAGACCTAGCAGCGAGGCGGCGGCGCTGGACTCCTCTTCGCCGGCCCTACAGCCCTTCTCCTCCTCCTTCGGCGAGGTAACGGCGCCGCGGCCCCTACCGCTCCGAAGTAATCCACACCGATCCCTCCCCGTGGTCTCTCACTTCTGTCTTCTCTCTGCAGGTACGGGGCTCCACCGAGCAGAGGACAGGGGCGACCACCACCCGAGCCTCCGGCGACCGGCGCTGGTACGGCACCGCCGACCTCCCATCTTCCTATACTCTCTATCTGCTCGGTGTCTCTTCTCTCGGCGCCGCCGCCCACTACCCTCTCCTACCCTTTATCCTCCCACCGGAGCCTTTAACCCCTTGTTTGGATGTTGGAAATTTGCCTCGGAATCACTGATTTGGAATTGCCTAGCCAAATTCAGTCGTTTGGATGGTCACAGAATTGGGCCTTGGAAACTTTCAGCAAATTCCGAGTCCCGCATGTTGGCTTACCCTTTGGCCCGAAACAATTCCGAGCACGGAGCCTCGGAAACTCTCGGAAAAACTGCGAACCCCGAGCGTACCTCTTCGCTGGAAAGAAATAGACGGAGGCACGCCCGCGCGACCTGGTGAGTCCTCCCGACCTGGAGCAAGACGGCGGCGGTGCAGATTCCGGTGAGTTCCCCGGGGACTCTCCCTTCGCACGACCTCCGCCCCTTCTCTCCTTCCCATTCTCCGTCTTCAAGGGACCTCCCGTCGGCGCCGGTCCTCCCCTCCGCAACCCTAGATCGACAGCCGATTGGGGAGCGGCGGTGGCAGTGGGAAGGACGGCGGGAGGAGAATGAAAAACACTCCAGGGCTCCAGGCTATCGGGAAGGACGGCGACCGTCGGAAGGGCGGTTCTTCCCATGGCCATCCCCCATCCGGGCTGTTGCGGCCTTCTTTTCCCTGTTTACTTCGCGGTTGATTTAGTCCTAAATTCGAAATCTTATTTGGCTAATCTGTGGCCTGTTTGAATTGCAAATATTCCGCAGGATTCGTAATTATTGAGTGCAATTGGAGCCTTAGATGCACATTTTCTAGTCCTAGTTGATGTGTGCCTGTTGTGATTTAATTTTGTCATATATACACATGTTATGCAATGGTTTACTGTCTATTACAATTCTCTGAATCATTCATGTCGCAAATGATTTGTGCATTGTAGCCATTTCATAATGTCTCAACAAGAGTTTATATTGTCCAAACTCAAAAAAACATGAAATTCCATAGTATGTACTTCCAAACAGGAATTGGAATTGTGTGCTACTTTTCATTCCAATCTTAAATACTATGCACAACCAAACAAGAGATTTGGAATTGGAGTCTAATTCCTTTCCATCTTGGATTTGGAATTCTAAATCCAATTCAATTCCATGCAGTTTTTCCAACATCCAAACAGGGGGTAAGAAAATAGAGCAGCCACTACTGTTTTCTAGCCGAGGTCGTCGGAAGGGAAACGAGACGACCGGGCCTTCTGGATGGAGGCCGTCGTGCGGAAGGTGCAGCAGCGGGTGAGGAAGGCGCGGGAGGAGATGGAGCGGTGGGACGACCTCAACTCCTCCCTCCTCTCCCAGTTCTCCAATGCCGCCCTTATCATCTCCCGCCTTCCGGTACCTTGATTCTCCTCGGATCCTTCTTGGCATCCTTGCTCTTATCTATGTTCTACATTTCTACTGTAATTTTTTATGTAGTACGATACACAGTTAGGCGTCACACGTGATCAATTCCGAGCCCTATTAATGTTTGAGAAATCCAGTACTAATTGTTCTGCAGACTTAACTTTGGGTGGTTACGGTTACAGTAGCAAATATTATTAGTTCCAGTTTTGGAAATAATTGCAAATTTTAGAAACAGTGATCCCTGATGCTGCTGCTAAACTGCAAACAACGCAGAGGGTTGCTCAATGCTCATATTACTAATTATAGTGACTAGTAGCTGCGTTGTCATGTTGGATTCTCAATCTCAACCCTCTCGGGGAATTGAAACCTTACACTATGTCATGTGTTAACAAGGTACTTGGAGATGCTAAAAATTATGGTGTCCTGAGGTGTGTGCCCAATATCAGGGAGGACCTCTTGGGGAAGCAGATGGAGAGCCTGGAGCTCATCTTTGTTTCGATGAGGACGACGCTGTAAGCATTGTTCCAACCTGTTTTTGTTGTGGTGCGACTCTGGGGAAATTGTTTTGAGTTGGTACGGCTGACAAATGCTGCTGCGATTTTTCAGGGAGGAGCTCAGTGACATTGCCAAAGGTTTGAACAAGGCGCTGCGTAATACTAATCAGATGGTGAGGGGTGGATCGGCACTCACAGCAAAACAGTTGCAGCTACAAGTGGGTATTTTGCCAACTATTGCGGACTGCTTGGATGGATTACAAAGACTGTCTGACATGCACCAGGCTGAGTAAGAACCGAATGAAAATTCCTTAACTGAACGTGGTGTTTCTTTTGAACATTCTCAAATGTTTTAATTATGAACTACTCCCTCCGTTCCACAATATAAGATGTTTTAGACTTTTTCCACATACGCATACATATACATGTATCTAGAAACATTTTAGTATATATGTACACTCACTTTAGTGTGTAACTAGCCAACATGTGAAATAGCTAAAACATCTTATATTATGTAACGGAGGGAGTACTACCTCTGTTTTAGAATATAAGACGTTTTGGTTTGCTATTTTAGGATGTAGTAGTAGCTTAACCTACTTGACCACATTCATGATGGTTGAATTGAAGGTTATTGTGTTATTGTCGATATTTAATTTTCTTATCTGAACAGATTGCCAATAGGCCTACTTTCAAAGTGTTCTCCAGTCACCAACGCCTTCATTTGTAATAACATTTTGTTTTTACGGTCTTCATATGCTAAGATGTCATATATGCCTTCCTTTGAGACAATACATTGATATGCATCTTAGTTTTTTTTCCTCATAGCAGAAGCTAATTTTTACAGTCATCTGAAATTATCTGCGTTCTATTGCCAGGTATGCAGTAAAATCATCAATCATCTCTTTATTGACATGGAAGAGCAGGTAAGCGTGAATATTCTAACAACTACATTCTCTTATCAGCTCCTTAGATTTGTTCCTGTAATTTTGTATCTCTTAGCTTATCCAAGAATAATCAAATGAGTGAATTCCTTATTTGGCCCTGATTGAAGTTTGTCTTCCTTTTTTGGCCCTGTAAAAAAATTTCTTCCTTTCATGACGCACAAAGTTTGATTGGTTCCTTATTTGGCCCTTTAGTACTATTTAAGCACTAAGATGACACTTTTGCCCCTGCTGCAATATGTAGCGAAATGGTACTAATTTTTTTTATAATATACTAGTTGGTTATTTGAAAAAAAGTGATTGGTGAATATGTCCATCCTAAATTGAAATAGTGCATCGCTGAAAAGAAAGAGAACATAAGAAAAAAAGAAAAGGAACTTTTTTTCGCGCCCGTCCTAAACTGAAAAGCACGGACGGCTCGTTCGTGTAGGACTATGAGTAGTATTCGACTACAGTACCAGGTCCCTGTAATGGATAACCAAGTTTCAAAGTAACAGAAAGAACACGAGCGATACGCGATACGCGTGTGTGGCAATCCCTAATTCTCTGTTTGATCGATTGACTACCTACATACGTGAAGCTAGCTATAGCATGGATCAATGGATCGATTGGTGTGCTTGCTTGCTTTGCTAAATACTACGCGTGCGTTGCTGGAACTACGGGGAGCTTTTTTTTTGAAAGTAAAGTACTGAACTTATAACGAAACATTTTGGGCGGAATCGCCCATTACAACTTCCCTGGCACACACAGGCACCTCATATTCCCATGACTCATGGGTGTTCACACTGAAACTAATACCAGCTTGCGCCAGGCAATGAGCGACACCGTTAGCAGCTCCACTATTCATATATATTTTTTTAAATAACCAACTAGTATATCACAACTTTCAACTTTTTAAATGCCATTTCGTCACATATGGCAACAGGGGCAAAAATGTCATCTTATCTTAGTACTTAAATAGTGCTAGAAGGCTAAATAAGGAACCAATCGAACTTTGCATGTCATAAAAGGAAGAAAAAAATTTAGCAGGGCCAAAAAAGGAAGACAAACTTTAGTGAGGGCCAAATAAGGAATTCTCTCTAATCAAATCGTCTCTCTCTCTCTCTCTCTCTCTCTCTCTCTCTCTCTCTGCCTTCAAATTAGCAGCTGGCCATATATATCTCAGTCCTTACATTTTAATCTATATTCATTGTCTTTTGGTGCTCTTTCCTTTACAGTTCAAGTGACCTCGCTGCAATGCGTCAACTCATTGTAGACCAACCAAACATACCAAAAGAGGAAGGTGGGGAATGAAACAATAGAACTGAAAATATGGTTTTTAGTAATGGTTTCACTTGATAACATATCTGACAATGACACTCATCTTCTTCATTTTGCAGTGCAATCTATTTTCGACATTATATTTGCAGATGAAATTTGTTAAGTGCACTCTGTATCCTAACTATCGGGATCCGTATTGTCCAGACATGTTGAATCCATTGTATTTTGATCTACTTGCCTATCCAGACAAAGCAAGAAGGCGGCCACACCTTCAGGTTTAATGAGCTCAATTTCTGTAGCACCATGACGAAGCTGGAATTGATTTACAAAACCATCTAGCTTGTAAACCTGCAAGTAGGCCCCTAATGTGTTTCACCATATTGGAAAAAGTGGCTCTGTTGTGTCAAATGGTAAAAGTCGAAGTCTCCAAGCTGATATCCAACTGTTCATCCTTCCTGCTGCAACTTAAGGGTAGTCTGCTGAAAACGCCTCGGGGAAATAATTGACTAGGAGTTTGCTGGGAAACCTTTGTCCTTTTGTTCTCTCTATATGTAGGTAGCATGCCTACGTTTGTTTTGTTTCTTTCACACTTGGCAGATGTGCATGCTTCTCCTGTATCGAGCGCCTGTAAATTATCGAATATAAGTGGAAATTTGTGCTGGAGTTGAATGTTTCTCTTTCATCAAGTTGTTAAGTTTGTCCAAGGGGAAAAAAAGAACCTTACAAGCTGCCAGTTCAAAATCTTGCATATGATAGTTGGAGTCAGAGCATGATCTATGGAGGATTCATTCTTTATTCGTGAATGGAAATCTACGCATAAATGAGATGAATGCAAATCAACTGGGGAATACTAGTTTTCAGCTGAGCGAGCGGTGAGTCGATTTCTGACATGGAAAACAACAAGATGAGGGAGGAAGGCCCTCGAAGCCATCACTGCCCTCGCCACATGCCACCACCCTCGTGGCCGCCTCGCCTCCCTGCCATCTCAAATCGCGGCCTCTATCGGTCCGCCGCTGCCCCTAACCACCCTCTGACCTTCCCTTGCACCCCCTTCTTCCCCGGCTTTGGCACCACACCCGCACTTCCCCACTGGTTAGTCCATTGCTCGGCTCTAGCCTTGTCGGCGCCTTCTCTGCTGCAACTCCCAATAGTGCGGCGTTGCTGACATCAGCATGGGGCGGGCGAAGGGGAAGAGAGGGAGGACTTAGAGTTGGAGCCTCGTACGTGGCAAGGTCGAGATCGGCCGAGGGCTCGTTTGCTCGAAATAAAGCGATTTTGAAATGAACCCTACATTTGTGTGTTGAACGACCATTTTTTCTTGCAATGCTTCTTTAAAATTTCAGCCCTGATTCGGATTGTTGCCAAATTGGTCAGATTTCTGCACGATCATCGTTTGGTGGTCACATTCAATCTATAATACAGTACCTTCTTGTCACTGTCGCAAGACTTTGGCTCTTGTTCGAAAGGTATTCTTTTTGGATTTCGGATCTGAATCGACAAGCGGGGTTCATCACCGCCGTCCAGCTTTGAATTGGACGGCCCACATTTGTAGCGATCACATGTACACCGTAAGCGCACTTCTCCGTCGTGCGCCCGGTCTCCCATCCCCACCCAAATGTCCATCGGCAGCCCGTCGCCGTCGCCGACATCGCCGCCCTACTCCGGGCTCCTCGGCGCCCTCCACTGCAGCATAGCAGGAGGCAACACCTCCACCGCCGTCTCCCTCCTGCCCACCCTTTCTCGCGCCGGCCTGCGCCCGCCCTTCCCGCTCCTCTCCTCTCTCGCCCGCCTCCTCCTGCTACGCCGCGCTGCCCCATCGTTCCCCACACTGGCAGGCCGCCTGCTACTCTACATCCGCCTCGCCGGCCTCAAGCATCTCGTCGCTTCTTCCACCCCGCTCGCCAACCACCTCTTATCTCTGCATCTTCTCCTGGGCCGCCCACGCGACGCCCGTCGCCTGTTCGCTAGAATGCCCCGCCCCACCGTCTACTCGTACAACGCCATGCTCACAGGGTACGCCCACCTCGCCCTCGCGGCCCCGGCGGCGGAAATCTTCGCCGCCATGCCACACCGTGACCTCACCTCCTATAATGCTACTATGCTCGCGCTTGCAAATGGTGGCGAAATGTCGGAAGGCGTCGCACTGTACTCGGAGCTCAGGCGCACGTCTCCTTCCCTTGGGTATAGCCATGACACCTTCTCGGCGCTCCTGGTGGCGTGCGCTAGTCTCATGGACGGGGAGCTTGCCAGGCAGCTCCATGCCCATTTGTCTCTTCTCGGGTTCTTGTCTGACCTCAACATCGCCAGTGCCCTCATTGAAGTGTACAGAAAATGTGGTTGCATCTCTGATGCACATAGGCTGTTCGACGAGATGCCTGCAAAAGACTTGCGCATGTGGACATCAGTAGTTTGTGGATATGCGGAGGATGGTCAGCTGACTTCTGCTCGCCGGCTCTTTGACCAGATGCAAAAGAAGAGTATACTTTCATGGAATGCTCTCATGGAGGGATATGTTCGCCATGGGCAGGCAGTAGAAGCATTGAGTATTTTCCAGCATTTGATCAAAGATGGTTTTCATCCAGATCAGTTCACCTTCAGCAGTGCTTTCTCTGCTTGTGCAGCTATTGGTTCAATGGCACATGGTAAGCAGATCCACGGCAGGTTGCTACAAACTGGGTTTGATCCTAATGTAATTATTCTGAGCTCACTCATTGACATGTACTCAAAATGTGGCTATTTGGCTGGTGCTAGACAGATTTTCGATCTAACCGGTCAGGAGAGGAGGGATAGTGCGTTGTGGAATGCTATGTTATCTGCTCTATGTCATCATGGGCTTGGACAGGACGCAATAGGATTGGTTGTTCAGATGATTCGGGAGAAACGGAAGCCTGATGCTAACACATTTGTGCTAGTTTTGAAAGTTTGTTGCCGTTGCAGCCTAGTTTACGAAGGCATGGATTTCTTTGAGTTGATGACTAAGAGATACAGGATTGTTCCAGGAGAAGACCATTATTCATGTATGGTGGATTTGATCAGCCGCTCATCCTGTTCATGTGATGAAGTAATTGAGTGGATCAGTAGTTCACCATTTGGTTCTAGCAAACAAGCTTTGGAAACTTTGATTGGGAAATGTGCGATTGACGGGAACACAGAGTTGAGGAGTAAAGTAGAGGAGCACCTAGCTAAATTGCACTGTCCAAAATAAACGGACGTTTGCTTTGTTTTGTGAGGTTTTCTCCCTCGTCTCAGGCAGACAAGGACTTGTGATAAAAACTTTGGCACAGTGAAAGCCATTGTTCTCTTCGCAGGAGGCATTAACTGAGAGCAGAGACAAGTGCATCCCTGAACAAGTGCAATGTAGCCGTGAAGGAATTGGTGCTGAAGGGACCAGTGAACATGTGAATTGCCATTTCGGTTTGGCATACCAAGTAATAGTGAAGAAGCGATTTCATAAATATTTTCACGCAAACATCACTCTGTTATTTGACATGCCATTGGACACAAGAAGCAGGAGACTCAACATTAATTTTTTGACCAGCCTTCTTAAGATTGCTGCATTCACAATTTTGTATGTACAATATGTTCAGTTCTAGAAAATGCTGTACAGCTACTCACATTACAGCAAGAACATGTAACTGTGTCTGGTTATCAAAGCACCATGTAGTTCTATTCAAAGGATTACATGGCAGAAGAAATAAACATGGGCTATTGCAAATTTAGCAATAGTATTTGGTGCATAAATCTTATGTGTTGCCTCTGTACAAACCATAGTTTTAAATAGCCGGTCTATAGCCTATCTTGGGGCTAAATGAATTCATGTACAATTTCTGGCTATAGCCCCATTTTAAGGGTTGGGGCTATTTTCTATAGCCGGCTATTTAAAACATTGGTACAAACAGGTGTGACAAAGCCACTAAGTAAATAGGATTGTTGCTTTCCTCTTGTTACAAATGATACATACATTTCATAGATTCTCAGATATACAGTGGAACATTTTCGGACATAGAGCATATGGCATGTTTCTGCTGCAAAGTGCCATCATGTCTACTATGTACATCAAATATCTGAAAGAAGCAGACAAATATCCTTGGAAAGCACAATTTGGTATGTCTCAGACTGCACTATCTACTTGGATGTTGCAAATTGCACTATCTTCTTGGATGTTGCGAACTGCAACATGACAAAATCTTCAAGTCCGTAATGGTTAATGAAGCTATTCATAACGCTTGGCCCATACTGGTACGGAGTATACCAGAGTTCCCAGCACGAAGGAGAGCATGAAGGTCGCTGAGGCATAAACAAAGGCCCTACCGATCTGTCCGCTGCTTCTCATGGCATAGATTTCTGCAGCAAAAGTAGACACTGTGCTCAAGCAACCAAGGAAACCAAATTGAATGCCATTAAGAACAGCTGTCGATCTCTTTGTATTCACCTACAAAAATATCAAACCAATCAGAGAGAGGCAAGATGATTTACATAAACTGTACAAGAACATGTGCTTTAGCTACCATACCGCTTTTGCGGTCACCGCGAGCGACGCCATGATACCTGCAGCAAGAACATTGGCTGCAAGTGTCCCAATGGGCAGCCATTTGAGGGATCTCTGTTTCCCAATTCCCTGGCCGTTAAGCCTTGCCAAGTACCATCGTAACCATACGCCTGGAGGCGCGACCGTGCACCCCAACCAGAGTACAGCGCCGTCAGCAAGACTGCGCACCTTTATTATGGCCAACACGATGCTCAGAACCCACAAGAAAGAAAGCAGAACCATCATAACTGCTATAAGCACATAATGCTTAGTCCTAGTGTCCACCCTCAAGCGCTCCCAGTCACATTTGCTTCCTATTGAACTATTTTCCTTGATGCATTTCACAATCCAGCTTCGTAGGCGCTCACCTGTTTCGGCACCCAGCCTGATGGACTCATTGACGATGAACATTCCTGAGTAGGTTAGTGTTGTTAACCATCTAAATAATTATTTCAATTTTTATTCAGCCGTAACTAATTTTGGACTAATAGCACTTCATAGAAGATGATGATGAGGAGAGGTACCTAATACTATCCCAGCTATAGCATATACCCAATGGTCTTTGGAAGACATGCTAACCACTGCTTGGTTCCACCCACTAAAGGTGGTAAGGCTTCCCATGTATCCGGTTGTGATTCCCACAATCAGATGATCAGATAAGTACCGAATGTCAGTCTTGAAGATGATCCCAAACCAGGCCATCAGGAAGGATCCTAGCTGATGCACAATAGTCATTAAAATGTCTTATAGTATAGCGCACATCACTAGCTGTTCACCTAAAATATCCTTGTAGTTTTGTTACTTGAGCTGGTGCAAGAATGGCACATACCATGTTCGATGGAAGATCAAGGTATAATGGGCTTTGATTTGAGGTGAGTGCCAGGCAGCCTGGGCCAAACAGCTTCTGGAGCCCGTACCTTGTAAATACCTGATTTGAACATCCTAAACGTTATTATGCGAAAGGATGATAAGCAGTGATGCTTACAAAATAATGAACTACTTATTCCAGATTTTCCAACCTAAAAGCCCCCAAGTAGGAACTCCATGGACAAAAACGCTAAGTGTTTTGAACGCATGCATGGACTATGATAAAAATCAAACAAATGCCCCCTGAACTTTCCATGGTATATTTCTTGCTACATTTCTTCACACTAGCGCAGATTATTTAATAATTAATACTTAATACAAACAATAGCAGACCCGTGTTAGAGAGTTACCCCGAAAAATCCGAAGACAGCTAAATGGATCAGGTAAGAAGCATAATCAAGCCTCCGAGAAAGCGTGTACTGTTCAACCTGCAGGCAGGCACAAGCGTAGGCATGTTTGTGTTAGTATCTACTAGCAGAATGTAAAGCCTTTCAACAACACCGTACAGCATAATCATTCGATTGATAATCGCTCAACTCAAATTACAATTTTGTACCTTGGCTGATGAGCTCTCCTCCTTTGGCTCAACAGAAGATTCAGATGCTGGCACACCTTTGCCATGTGAGCTGTAGCCATGGATTCGATTATCCCGGGGAGGACCAACCTTGTGTTGATCCAAGGTATTTGTTGTATCTTCATTGGCATTATCTTCCACCGCTAGCACTCGGTCACCACTGTCAATGACCTGAGCCAATGCCGAGCTATCGGCGTCACCTAGCAATTGGTCTGCCGACTGAAGGGAATGCCTCATAGAGTTCAGGATCGAGTCGCCCATCTCGCGGGAGAGGCTGATGGATCCCCTTGAACTGCGCCTGCTACTTCTTCTACTCAGTAGTGAACTGGACATGGCAGCTGAAGGATGACCAGTGGAATCCATGGATTCAGTCCTTACATAGCCTAGACGATTTCCCTCGGAAACATGGCTCCTGGTTGAAGAGTCGTCCATCATCTTGGAAGCCCGTTTCTCCAGCTACAAGAGATGTAACAACCCTGCCACACAAAAAGAGAGCAATTTTTCAAAGTCAATTGCTACAGACCCACGCCATATAAAATCAGCAAGGATAGGAACCAGACAATGAGCAGGACAAAGATATATCTTTGGGGTATATTTGTAGTCTGCAGCTGGACCAAACACATCACAATCACGCACCTCGAAAAACCTTAGAAAGATAACATAGCTGGTTTATGAAGGTACAGAAATACAGTATATCTGATAAAACTTTTTCCCGGCACAAACACATATGGTACTGGACCAACTAGTGATCAATGATCATGCCAACTGAAAGCAAGAACGAGAGCCAAGACGAGAAGTCGAGAATAGCCAGTTAATGGGACCAAAATCCAAAATAAGAGCCGAATAGTGGAATCGCCATCAAAATTTGACAAAAGAGCTAGGCCAAACCAGAGAAACGATTAGTAGATACAGACAACATGTCCACAACGGCGACGGCACAATGTTTGGTGAAACATGTGGCGTTTGCTAATTAGGCTGCTACTGGATAAAAAAATGAAATTCCAGATGAAAAGCTAGTGAAAGGTGCTGGCCTTTTGGGCATAGATACTAAACTAATTGTAAACCAGTCTAATCCCCGACGCCTTTAAGTGCGGAAGCGCACTCGCAGGGTCAAGAAAGGTGGGAGATCGGCAGGAGGACCCAAGCCGCCTGCTTATACCCGCCGTCGCATGTCCGTTTTTCGCTTCTAAATTCATCTGAATGCGCGAATCGTGCCTCAGGATTTGACCGCCCGAGGGCAGGCTACGAGGATGGGTGAGAGTATAGAGGGAGGTGGGAAGATGAACCTGATTCTCGTTTGGAACTGAGAGCGGGCGGCGGCAGCCGGGTCGCGCGGAGAAGGCGGCGGAGGCGACGGTCGTGTCCGGCCGGCGGTGGGAGGAGCCGGCTCTCTGCTCCGCGCATCCCATTTTCTCTTTTTACAGAATCTACTTATTTATAGAAGGAAATGGGATCACGGGAAGACCAGCCTGTGGCTGTGGCTGAGATGGCATGAACGTCAACTCGTCAACTGGCTGCGACGGACGGTCCAGATCAGATCATCGAACAAACCGTTTAACTAACGCACCATTTCGGAGTGGAAGCGGGACCGATAACTGAAACCCTCGCCGCCCTCCTCCCGACCCACGGAACGGCGGGCCCGGCGATGGCGGCGCCGGCGGAGCCCGGCGGGATAGACGGCTACGTCGGCCTACGCGACCTAAGGGTTGAGCTGGACCTGGGTGCAGCACGAGGCGGCAGAGAAGGAGGTACAGGCGGGCGCGGCGGCGGAGGCTTCGCCGTCTGCTTCTGGCTCTACCTATCCGGCCCCGCCAGGCCTTCCTCCGTGATCCTTCACCAGGTTCGACTCGATTCAACACACCTGCTTGTTCCCAGGTTTTAGGCGGTCGTTAGGCGTTTCGTTGCTGTACAGATTCTGATTGTGTGGGTGCGTGCGAGGAGCGAATTCTGTCTTTTGGGGGGAGTTTATCTCTCTGCTCTGGTTCGATGCTGCTTGCGCTGTTAGAATGGTTGTGCTGTGGATGCTGCAATAGTAGGTGGTTAGTGCAGTTATATTGTGCTGCAGATTCATTGGTTGATCAGTGTGACTGATCGTGATGCTCATTTTTGCAGATAACCGCAGGGGATAACAACAAGATACCATTTCTCGCTTTAAGCGAAGGAAATAAGCTGCTTCTCTTCCCATTGCTGAAGCTGCATAAAGAAGCCCCTAGCTCTAGTTCCTGTCCATGGACCGATACGACCAGTATATCGGCTGTAAATGAATGCCCTCTTGAGAAGTGGATACACATTGGATGCGAGGTATGCTGCAGACATGAATGCTAACACGCTTTTTTGCGTCACTGTGTATCCTTAAATTGGTTGAGCCGAGAACTAGGCGCTGGCCTAGTGGTTAGTGCTCCGGGTGTGGAGCCGACCCGCCCGGGTTCGAGTCCCAGCTGCGGCATACTCGAAAAATCGAGTCCCAGCTGAGGCTTACACGAATAAACCGGGTGTCTCATCTACCTAACAACGTAGAGCCAAGGGAGGGATCCTTCCCCCATTGGACAACGTTTTTTTTTAATTGGTTGAGCCAGCAGAAGTATGCATTTAATGTTTTTCCATGCTTCTATGTTTCTCATGCACGTGTGTATATGCGGCACGTTGCCAGGCTCCAAATGGATATCTTCCTTTTATGTTGATAACAATTGCTGTATTTAAAATCTGATTTGTAAAAACTGTGCACCTGTGTCAGGTCACTGAAAATTTCATGCGCCTTCACATTGATGGTGATCTAGTTGCCGAGGCTCATCTTTGTTCGCTATCTAGCGAGCCAGACAATCGGGAGGATGCATACAAAATCTGCTTAGTTGGAAATGATGAGAATGTCGAAGGCTACGTCTACAATATCCAAGTGCTATCTATGCTAGGAACCATACACGAGCAATATGTAGAGGTGATGCAACTTAACTGATAGTTTGGCATTTTTTTTTTCCTGAAGGTCCAAACAAATAATATTTTCTTGCAGAATCCACCATATAAGTTATCTATTGACTACTCATGCTGCGATGGTATCGAGGAGGGCGATGACGGCACTTGGTGCATTGTTGGTGGGAAGGTAAACCGTATTCTTTCTCCTAACTACTCATCCTATTTCTATTTCAGCTATATTATTTGCTACAACGAAATTTTTTGCGTTTCTGTAAATTTTAATCTGTAAAAATGTGAAAGATAGCCTGAGAGCTGCAGAAAATAATGCTGAGCTATATTTGTTGATTCATTCTTTATCATAAATCATATAATAAGTCGAAATAACCCTGAAATTATATTTTAATTATTGAAATTGATTGTTTCAGCCTTCTTGTCGGAGGAACTTCATCATGGAAGTAGTACTAACGAACGCTTTTGGTGAACCTGTGAACAAGGATACACAGGTCCTTGATTTACCTTCTCTCCTTACAATTAGTAAATGTGCTAGTGTATTTGCATAACTTAAGAAAGTTATTCGTCTTCTAGATTGTTGCTTCACTTGTCTATGCTGACAATGGAGCAGTAGTCGAGAAATCAAGGGATGATGCAGAACCTCCCCTGCTGATTGCCTGCGAAGGAGTTGAATACCCAGCTAAAAGCAGGCCTCTTCCAATTCTCCGTGGGCGTGCACTATTTAAGCTCAAGATATCTCAGGTGTGATTCTCCATATGATGAATTGCTTTAGTACAAATATAGATTACGTCAATTTTTTATTGCTCTGTAGCAGCACTATAGTGGAGTAGAGGCCGTATCTGTAACACTGCAACAATTGTGATGCTGAAGCGGGCTGCCACACTAGCTATAGCGTGCCTTGTGTAATCCATGCATATGTACAAGACTGTTTTTGGTTTCTATCTTAAATGCTTTACAAAAGCTTTTTTTCTGGTACCCCCAGTTTTCCGGCAGCAATGAATACAAATAATATTGCTATTTATGCCATAGGCCTTTAATATTGAGTTCATGTCAGCATTTTTAAGTACTTCTGCAAAATTCACTTGAGTTAAAGGTGTAAAAAAAGTTTGGCAACTTGAATATGAAATATATATATCTGCCAAAAAGAACAGAAAAAGTCTGAAATTTCTATAGAAGCTGTTGTGTGGCCCAATATAGCCCTGGAGCTGCACATACTTGCAGTCGCAGCAGCAGGTGCTGTGTACAAGTGAAACACCATACTCTATCGCAGCTGTACTGTAGCATGATATCGGAAACACCAGTGTGTCAGTAAACAGTTACAATTTTATGCTATGTATTTATTGGTTGATTTTTGTCCATGACATTTGATCTGGTTGTTCCAGCTATCTTCTAAATGTGACAATAAGCTGTTTCGCATTTATTTCTCTACACTTCATGTGCAAAAATATCCTTTTCTGGAGGCATCTTCCAAACCAGTTCGCTGTATATCCCGAGGTCGCCCCAACCGTCCAATGGGTCTTGGAAAGCGGACAAGTTCTGCACCAGCTGATGAAATTCACTCAGTCAACAGCGGCCAAGGGTCTGGTCGTGATGGAAAAGTAAATGCTTGCTCACAGTCTAATGATCAAAGTTCAGTGGCGTGTTTGCATCCATCCAAGTTTCTCAAGGTAGAAGTTGATGGAACAGAGACCCACAAAATGGTATCCCAGGTAGTCAATCTGGTAGATTGCAATACTCCTGAAATTGTGCTTAATTTGCTTCGGGTTTTACAATTATTGGTCTGTTTGCAGATTAAGCAGGCCAGAAAGATGGTGGTGGATGCACCTAGTGCCACAAGAACTGACTCTACAGCATCAGACTCTGACAGCATCGACGGGAGAAGTTCTTGGAGTGGATCAGATAGGGACGAAGTTGAAACTTTTTCAGATGCTATGATCTTCAGATACTGTCTGGAAGGCACATATGAGCGGTCAACATTTCTTAAAGGTGCAGCTTCTTCTATCAATGTGGACGACTTAATAGCACTTGCAAATCAGGTCTCTTTGTATAGTGGATGCTCCCATCACAGGTAGTCTTATATCTTACGCTTTACAAGAATATTCCTCTCCCTCATCATTAACATTCATTTACACTTTTCTTTTGAAGAAACCAAATAATAATTTCAAAGCAATTGCTCGAAGAGGGTGCTGACACTTGGAGCATAATTTCAAAGAACAAGGAACGTGCTCTTTGGTCATCTGTGGTTCCTGAAATCATGGCAAAATTTATGGACATTTCCCATTCTGCAAATAGAGGTTTGTCAGAACAGGTAGATCCATTTGCTTCTGTATGAAATACCTATACCCCCTTTTTTGTAGAGAGGGATTAACTTATTAGGAGGGTTGGTTTGTCAATTTCGTGTGAGTCGGACATGAATAGATGTTTGATTCCCCACGTACATATAGGATCTGGAGGTTCTAAGAGGAATTGCCGGTTGTGGTGATGATCTTGGAAGGGACGAATTTGATAGGCTATGGTATTGGCTATACCCAGTGGCTGCTTCTCTATCGAAAGATAAAATCAACAACTTATGGTCTTGCACGGCACCTGTATGGATAGAGGGATTGATTACAACAGAAGAAGCCGAGAACGCGCTAAGAAGTTCCAGGGTACTGCTCAAGAAGCCGGGAACATTCATTCTCAGATTCCCTATCACTCGAAGCTGGCCGCATCCAGATGCTGGAAGCCTTGTTGTCACCTATGTTGGCTCTGATAACTCAATCCATCACAGACTTCTCTCCCAAGATTTCAGGTGCGCTCCGATCGGTAACATCATTTTGTGATACTTTATCTCATACTCTCATGTTAGTTGTGATGTTTCTGAAAGCCATTGTTTTGCTTACTGGATACAGTGATGCTAGGGCTGGAAGCCTACAAGATTTGCTGCTGCGGGAGCCTGAATTACTCCAATTAGGCAGGCAAGCACACTAAACTTTTTGCACCCAGCCCTTTCTGAACTGTTGAAGCTATCACTATTCTCATTCCAACTCAACTTGCGTGCAGGGTTGATCGCCTACCGACAGCCATGAGAAATTATTCCAGTGTGCTATGAGAGGCAATGCAATAAGGTGAAGTTATCTATTGTCAGAGAAGATGAATAGTTCGTGGCACGGAATGCTTCCCAAAGGCAGAACAAGAGCAGTTAGTCGGTTTCCTGATAGGTTTTTGCCCTGTACAAATTTGTAAATGTAGCGATTTAGCAGAAATAGATGATCCTGCTGTACAATTAGACATCGCGTAAGTCGATCTGGAAGGTTTGATTTGTTGTAGTTCATGTATACAAGCCGACAGTTCGGAATGCAGATTATTTTTGCAAGTTGTTGCTGGCATCCCATTCTCATGTAGACTTTGCTTTTCTTGATAAAATTCGTGGATGTGGCATGTGCTATGCAGGATATATCAAGAATAATGCTAAAAAGAGCTATCCATGTGCCATCCAAAAAGATAAATTTCACAAATGTTCATAATTTCCCTTGATTTTTTTAGCATGTGCTACATTTATCAAACTTTTTTATCTTGTTGCTGCAAACTAGAGATGGGCTGCACAGGCGACCAGTTGCAAGCCATTTTTCTAGTTTATCTGAAACTCTCCTAATTCAGCAGTTTTTTTTTTAAATCAAAACTTTATAAATATAAAGCAAGAAAGCTGCCTCATTAAAAACCTTCCAGTCCCCTTAGTACCCTGGTAAGGAAAAAAGTGCAACTTGCTGCCTGTCAAACGATAGTTACATCCTTAGCTATTACAACTCTGAGAGGATCCGGAGGTTCACCATGCCACTAACCCTAGGTAACCTCTCTCATTTTAGCTAAATGATGAGCAGCCAAGTTGGCCTCCCTAGGACAACGAGAGAACATTACACGAACAAAATTTCAACAAAGAAGCGCGCACTCCTCGTAGATGGCTGCTGCCGCACCCAACGAATTCCCTTCATTTTGCAGTGTATTGATGACCTCCGCACAATCAGACTCAACAAGTAGTTTGTTACACCCTATCTCGCATGCGAGGAGAAGGCCATCTCAGATCGCACATTCCTTAGCCGTGGCCGCGTCTTCCACGTAATCTAATGTCCCTCTTCCTGCTGCAATGCATGTACCGTAGTTGTCTCTTATAATCGCCCCCGTGCCTCCCGAACCAGACTAGATCGGAAGCAGCATCGACGTTAAGTTTTACAAACTCCTCCGGTGGCTTCCTCCAACCATGTCTCTCAATTGTTGCGGCTCCAACTTTTCTTGCTCTGCTGAAATTCAAGAACAGTCTGAGAATTGATTGCGCCGATCGAGAAGGGGTTTGTACTGTCTCCCCATGCGTTTTCTTCCTTCGTTCCCACCAAAGAAACCACACCGCCACTGCACGGAGATCGCAAATGCGGACCTCCGGGGCGGACGGTAATGCAGTCGCGTCCATTAGCAGTCGCGTCCATTAGCAGGGACTCGAGGATAGGGACTCCAATTAGCGTGATACGGGCATCTACTGGTTAGCACGGTAGGACAATAAACTACAATGTATAATGTCTAAGGCCTGCGAGCCACATATTTTGGCCGAGGCTTCTAAACGGGCCGGTTTGTATCCAGTTTGAGTCCAATTAGGTTAGGAGTCGGTTTGGTCCCGTCCAACCGTCTAGTGTTGGCCTCCTATATAAAGAGAGCCAAGGTTTAGGGATTAGACATGTTGAAAATTATGTAGAACATTTTGTTCAGGTTACCACCGTCCCTAGGGGATCGACATGTAGACAGCGTCTCGGGCGTTCATCGGTTATCTTTGCAAATAAAGGCATGAGTGTTCTTGGATCTGCCAAGGGTTATCGTGCGTGGCTAGGAGGCTCTTTGATCTGCCAAGAGTTGTCGAGCTTGGCATGAGGCGTGGTGTTCATTACATTGTTGCTCGCCTAAACCTATCAAGTTCTCTAGGTTACGTGTATTGCGCGTGGTTGGGAGAACAATTATCATTGGTGGTTTTTATGATGAAAGATCGGACAAACATCTATATCATGTGGTATCAGAGCGTCCGATTGATCACCGTGAGATTTTTCTAGTTCAAGATTGATTTGAAGGTTTGCAAAGATTGTCAGATTTATTTTGCTGGAAAGTGTTGGATTGCATAGAAAAAGGGCCACAAGTTGGCTCATTGTTGCATCTCGTCGAGCTGGTTCATTGGAGGCGTTCTTTTTTTTAACAGGGGTGGTCCCAGAGGGACCTAGAAGCTTTCATTGATGCTAGGAAAATTACAAGGAGGACCAAAATAAAGGAAAATTTTCATCAAGGTCCTAGAAATTTCACCGAGGACCCTAGACCTAAACCTAGAAACGCCATCGGGTCCAGCTCCGTCGCCGTTGCATCTGCAACGCTCGACACAGCCAAGAACTCTACCACCAGGGACGAGACCACTTGGGGTGGAACACCGCAACTGCGCCAAGACTTGAGGGCCTCCTTCATGTCACATCGGCCTGGAGGTATTGTCCACCTCGCATCGCCGGCCAGATCGAGCTGCAACTGACGAAAGGGGATGGAGGGGTCGTCCATCGACCATAAGAGATAGCGTCCAGCACGGAACCGCCATGATTTGCCTCCTGGGAGCAGCTTCCAATATCCCCTGCTGCAGAGCTACCGCCCAATCGGCGAGTAGCACAAAGCCGTCTTCTTTCTCGCCTCCATGGTGAGGAGCAGAGGACGAGGCTAAGCATCCACCGCGGCCGATAGTCCTACGATAAACGAGCTTATTAAGGGGGGTCACCGCCGCCGCCGATTCTTTCTCTGACTCCAACCACCGGAGTGCCCTAGCAAGGAGCGACCACCACGGAAGCAGCTCGAATACATCACTCGCTGAACCCCCGACGACATCTCGCCAAACTCCACAAAGGAAACACCTAGAAAGCAACATCACCTACAACTACTATATACAGGGGTGCACCGCACTCTTCCCTATCCCAACTCCGGCCGGTCGCGCCTCTGGAGCTGGTTCGAGATCGAGCCCATTGGAGGCGTTCTTGCTATTTGGATCTTCAGCAAATCCCGATTTAGAAAGGCGATGAGATTTGTTTCCGTGTACATCCGGGAGAAAAGAATAGCAAAAAAAAGGAATGTACTATCGTTTGGATGGCGGAAGGAAAGAAACGTGGAAGTAAAGAAAAAGGGTGTATTGGAAGGTTACGCAGGATGTTTCCGTTGGAGCGGGAGCCAAGCTATTAGCAACGATTAAAAAAAACACAAAAGAACAAAAGGACGGAAACATATCGGATTTCAGATGTTGGGGTCAGTCTGTTACGAGAGCTTTGTTCGGTTCGCTCTTGGTTTGTTACGTACGAGGCAAAAGAAAAGCGAAACGTTGTCTTTCCTCCGGAGGAAGACACGCGCGCGTCCTCTGGACCGCGCACCGTCCGATCGCCCCACTTCCTACGGTCGTCCTTCGTCCACGTCAACTCGCCGGTTGTCTGTTTGCTTACACACCCGTAAGTAGCAAATCGCTTGTTCCCATGCCCTAGCTCATTTCGCAACGGGCGTGCGTCTATCGCGGCGGCCAGGCGTCACGGAGGACCTCCACTGGTGTCATCCATCTCAGCGGCGGCGGCTCTCCTCCAGCCAATCTCCGGTCAGATCCGTATCACCCATACTCCCCGCACCTCCTTCCCTCGTTCCCCCTTGCTCTATCATCACAATAGCCACCTTCTCTGCATTCGGCAGGTGCGGAATCGGCCGATCCCGTTGGATTTATCGGAGCACCTCACCGGCATAGCGCCACCGGATTCTGCTGGTTAGTAGTCGTTCCCCCAACCCCCTCTCCCCCTTGATGCTTTTGTGTTCCCCAGTTGTTCACGGTGCAAATCCCTCTTTCCTGTCCTGATACTATTGCTTTGTCGTCAGGTAGGGGGTGTCGACGAATGATTTTTGTTTCACCAGTGAACGGGAGCCCTCCTGCGCAGCCATGGCGGTCAGTCCCCCCTGTTTCATTGCTTTCCCCTCTTCAGCGCTAGTGTTTTTGCTGTTGATTTTGAGCAATTTTTTTCTAGGGTTTTCAGATTGATTTCACTAATTTTGTTATGTCCATTGTAGCACTTTTAGCAAGGATTTAGGCTGCGATTATTTAGTGTGGTCTGTTCATGTACAATTTTTGTGTTGTACTATCATATGCTTTTTTTGTGCTCATATATTGTTCATCCTAAAATTCATACTTGTTTTGTACTGAACACCAATTCATGCTGGTTGTGATTTGTTTTTGGTAGTACATTGTTCCATGATGGTTGTGATTTGTGTTCTATGGGTAAATTATTTGCTATTTTAACTCTTTCAGTATGTTGGTATTCAGTTTTTTGTACTTTTTGCTATCTTATCTTAGTTATCTTTTCAGTTTTGTATATAGTTTTTCATCTGTCCTGCTACATAACGTTTTTCAGATGTATAAGTAGGGTTTGTTGCTACATTAGGAATTTTCAAATGCATAAGTATGTTTGTGTACACAGATTTGCTAAATATTGTAATATGTTGCGCAGGATCCATATTGGTGTTCAAAGGACCGTTTCGCTGCAAAGCGGTTGCATAAGTGTGCAAAAGAGTTTACACCCGAGAAAAGAGCTGTTATAGAGAAACATAGTGCTTTCAGGTCACTGCTCAACATTTCTTCATTCAATGTGCCAAATGAACTGATTGACTTCATTGCTGTCAATACAACTTGCGAGCCGCGTGAATTCAACTATAAGTACAAAAGGATAGTTTTCACGAAGGAGATGGTGAGCAAGGTTTTTGACATTTGCTCGGGGAACAAGCCAATGAAGCTTTTGACTAAGAGTATGCAGTCAGATCTCCGGGATTTTTACATAGGTGATTTGGTCAGACTCCCAATAGAAAATGCAGCAACCATTCTCAAGAAGCTTGATATTAGTGATGAGGATGCTATTATCAGGACATGGGACCTTCTGTGTTTTGCTACTTTCATTCACCCTAGGACCAACAATATGATGTGTCTGGAGTATTTGGCATCCATGGATGACCCGAAGAAGACGCACGAGTATGACTGGAATGAGCACATCCTGGAGTTAGTGATGCTTTATGTGAAGAAGATTCAGAAGAAGAACTTACATTGGTTGCTGATGTGCAAGATGTCGGTCAGGAGAAGGAAGATCAGTTGGAGCCAGAGGGGCTGAACAAAAATAAAAGGAAGAATAAGGCCCTTGAATTTTGGGTATCTGGCCCTCTTCCCTTTCTAGCTGTAAGTTCATATGTCCGTCTTTTTTTTCCTTTTTTGTGTTTTTTGTGTGTTGGTTGTAGCCTCACATGTATTGTTTTTTTTGCTGCTTTTGTGTCTATAGGTTGTTTACATGGACCATCTTGACATTCCAAAGAATGAGCACATAATGAATTACTCTTGCCCCAGAGCTTGTTTTGTCAGTACTGACGACTTCCATTTCTTAGTCAAAATTGATCTCGATGTTTTTATGCTCCGAAACAAGACCGTGTTTGGAAGGCGTCCTGTAAGTCACAGAAAACAGAAGTGTTCTATAACTTTTTGTTGATGTTTCGATTGTACGCGAAGTTGCAGCACTCAATTGTTTTTTTTGTATCTGTGTAGCATCTGCGCTTGTCGCAAACCGTTTATGGATTGGTTGACGTGGATAGTACAATAAATGAAGAAATCGAGGTTAACCCATCTGCGTCGTTGAATGATTGGCTTGTTTTCCCTAGCATGCAAGAGTTGGAGGCAATTTTTTTATTTACCTGATGCTGCTTTAGCCTATTTTTTTATGCCTTTATAGCATAAGACAGTTGCTTCATTAGTTTTACCTTTTTGCTAATTAATATAGTGTGAATCATGTTTTGGGGTTTTTAATGTACTTTGGTGCTATTATACATTTTTAGTTTTGCTCCATGAGTTATTAATTCATGATCTGTTATGATGTTCGCTACCATAGTTATCAATTCACGCTCTTGTATGCTTCAACCAACCATGTATATTACTGTAGATTTTTTATGTGATTTCAAACTTTGACCAAGTTGCTTAATACAGGTCCCAGGTCGGTTTAGAAATTTTCACAACAAGCACAAGGTCCTTTTTGCTTCTAATGTAGATGCTACATTTAAGTCTCTTGGGCCAGGGTTGAAGTCAATGCAATCCGCACACATGTCTTGCTTATTGAATGACATTGATGCTGCTCTGAGAGAAGAAGAAGAATGTCCCAGTGTTGTTTTTCCAACCCGTCCAGCATGTAAAGATGAGGGTAATTTGCCTGATACATATTTGGATGAAGAAAATGTTGACGTCCCTGAAGCAGCAACTGATGTCGGGGCAACAAAAGCAACCAACACGCAAGGAGGTGAAGCAAAAGAGGTACCAGACGCAATGGGAGTTGCTGAAGTGCACACCTTGACCAAAGAATGCAGCGGTATCAATAAAGATGTCCCTCAAGCAGCAATTGTCATCGATTCCTCTCGCATTGATGACATTGGCGACCATGAAGCCGTGAACAGCCCTGATAGATCAGTACCAGCTCCTCCTATGCCATCCCCTGCATGCCGTGGCATACCTTCAGGTTACTGGGATGATTGTCCAAAGTTCGATGTTTGGAGCCAAGATATCCCGACACAGAAATCTATCAATGAAGTGGAATGTGCAGAGAAGGGAACCACTGCAATTGGGTCGGAGAGTGTTGATAAGGGTGCAAATACATGTCTGCATTTTTTCCTTTTCCCCGATTTAATTATTGTACTTTTACCTTTTATGATATCACTTTTACCTCTTCTTGCCCATATAAAACACGCCTTCTTTTTGCTAATGTGTTTCTATAGGCTCTGATAAAGGCAAATGAATTGACGGAGCAGTTGATGTTGTAGTAGGGGGAGACCCTATTGTTGCTACAACGCCAGTTGTACATTACATGACAGGTTGTAAAATACTTGATGTAATTGTTTATGCTGATATAGTTTAGACTCTGTGCTACTGTAATGTTTTATTTTGCTCATTAAGTTCATAAAACATGCTTCAGTAGTTAAAATCACTTTATTGCTACTTTATTGATTTAGTTTTGCTAATATAAGGTATACTGCATGCTACAAATCATGGAATCACACCTTTTGTGCTACAATACTAATTCCATTGTGTTTTTTTTGTTGTATAGAGCAAGATTATAAGAATACCATGGAGGAAGCTGCCCCAAGCACCAGCTTAAAAACTTTTGAAAAGAAGACGAGGTACAAAAGGAAGAGGAAAGAGGAATCATCCCCTCCGACGGTGAAAAAGATGAAGGTCTCTCAAGATGCTATTGATGTTTATGACAAGTTTATCAAACATAGCAAGAATCTGAAGACTAACCGTCAGAAAAAGAAAAAAGCAATCCCGTGAGCATTCCACCCCCCCTTGAGTACATTTTCTCAATAAATGTTGTTATTTTCTTGCTAATTTCACTTACTCATGTAGCAATTTTTTCTCATTTACCATGTCTACATCAATAATTTTTTTGCACAGTGTGTTTTGTTGCTAATCATGACATTTTTATATTTAGTTTCTTTTTGTTGCAGGACTGTTTTCATCAGAATCAATCGTTTCCACTGTGAGTACAAGCCTTTCTTCCAGTCTCTGAAACAAAGAAACTACCTCGACTCTCAGGTCGTGGGTGTGTGGACTGAACTTGTTAACAAGACAACAAAAGCTGCCTATGAAAGGAACAAAAGTGTGTTAAATAAGTATGTTTTCAGCCCATATTTCACGGTGAGTATTGCAGAAACCTTTGTAGGATATTTGCTGTCCAACTTTGCAGTTTTTTTATTGTAGCATGTATTGATTGTTTCTTGAGATGTTTTTACGATCCTCACTGCTGTGTTTTTGCTCACCTTACAGATGAGGCTTCTTGTTGATCCGGAAGAGTTAGATCCATCAGAAGTACTAAGAGAGCTGAAGAGTCAGAATGTGGAATTCAAGATTTAAAAAAAAATGACCTGGTGAGTTGCACCACACCACTTGATAGTACATGTTTTGTTTCATGTTGCTTTTTTCTCATTAGCAATGTGAAATTTGTCTTGCAGCTCCACTTTCGTGTTGTCAAGTCGAGCCATTAGCTTTTATGCACTATCAATTTGCTGCATAACCAGAATATCATCTTCGATTCTATGAAGGACTCGAAGAATCAGAGCGTTTTGGATGAAACAGCAAATAACCTAGTTAGTTGCTAGAAACCTATTTCCTCACTCATGGAGTCTATTTTCTGACGTCTTCATGTTTTCTTTGTTATTTTTTGGTTCAATTTTTGTTTGCTAACTGCATCTTCATTCTTTTGCTATTATAGTTTAAGAACTTTAGAACAGTGGCGACAACTTCTCAATTGTGTATCAAGGACCTTTCAACATTCCCACTTGTCACCACTGACCATCCTCAACAGAAAACCATGTAAAAAACCTGTAACATTTTTTGTTGGGTGTTCATGTTATTTCAAGCATGTGTGATGCTGTATCATTTGTTTACTTTTTCTAACTCGCTTTTTTTGTGGATTTTTCTTGCTCCAGCTATGACTCTGGGTTCTTCACCATGCTGTTCGTCCAACACATCAACGCCAAGGTCATGCTGCCGTTTGCCAAGAAAGACATCCCGCATTTCCGCATGTGTGTTGCTGGAGAACTCGTAAAGAACCGGGATAACAATCAAGATGACCTCGAGGCAATTATGAAGGAGGAGTTGGAGGATTAGATAGGGATTTCGTGATGCACCTAGTTATTTTGTGTTTTCTAGCATGTAATGATGAAACATGCGTGTAAAACCAGTTTGGATGTTGCTACATCGACAAAAATTGTGTCTGAAGGATTAATGACGTTTCTTCATCCACTTGTGCGCATCAGTTTTGTTCATGGATGTCTCCATTTGTGTTTTGCTCTATAAGTTTTAGAGAAATGCTACAAAGAGAGTTTTTGGTTGTTGTTTTATCACTTCTATTTTTTCTACATAATTATAGATCAAAAGAATCTCAAAAATTGCTGCAGACTCATTATACTTTTTTGCTACAATAGACTACATAGATTGCTAACATAGATGTTAGGTTTTGCTTCATAGCTGACAATTCAGCGCTATCCAGGTTTTCATATATTTTTACTCAATGCTACCCAGGTTTGTTCATGTATCAAATAATAGTTTTTTCCCTGTGTAATAAGAATGAAGTTTATGCTTTTCCCTTTCTAGGTAATAAGAATTTTATGTGCTTCTGAAGGTCTAAAAAATTGCTCCAAATATAGTTTTTCTTGCTCAACAAGATTTAAACTCTTGCTCACACAGTTTTTTCTGTTTTCCTCGATGTTGAACACCTAACAAATAATTATTGCTTTCAAACAAATAAATAATTTTTACTTGCTTATGATCACCAATAAACTTGTACAAATAATAGAAATATACTTACATCCTGTTTTTTACACATAATATTACTATATTTTTTGGCTTTTCAAATGTATGTAGAAAATGAATGGCTATCTACAGCCTCAACTCTGCTCCAGCAGCTATTGTTGCCTCTTTGAACTTCCAAATCCTAAATTCTTCACAAACTTCAGTTGTAATATGTTCCTCTCCTTGACAGAAGGGACATTTCTTCTTCCTCTTTTTCCTTGGCGCTTTCGTCTTTTCTGTCTTTGGCTTTGGATCCTGAGTTTTCTTCTTCCTTTTTGCTCTCTCTTCGTCACGCTGCTCAACCAATGTCTTCCGTCGTTGCTCCTTCAAGGTTGGGCGACCTTTGGGCTTGACCCTTGCAGGGTTCTTCAGGTCGCTGTCGGTTTTGTTCCGATCAGGTTGTAAATTTTCACCATTTTCCTCAACAACCTGTTCAACATAGCAATATGATTTTCCGATTGCAGCAACTTTAATAGCATCCTCGTCAACCATGCTTGACACAACTGTGTAAGCTTCATCAGCAAAGCAAGCATCTGAAGCCAGGTTATTCATCTTTCTGCACAAGGCATTGTACTTCAATGTGTTGGTAGGAGGGATACCAAATCTTATGTTGTCTGTTCCGGGAGCAATACCAGGGGTTGCTGCTGCTGCAGACCATCTCCGGAGCAAGTATCTATCCAGAATCTGCTGCACATCGAGGTGAACCATTACCCTCACAATATGGGGGCATATAAGTCTGCACATCTCAAAGCTGTTGCAACCGCAAGTGAACATGCCATCTTCAATGACAACTTGAACCCGATATGTTTTCATATCAAGTACAATATTAGGAACAAGATCGAAACATAGCCCTTGAACTGCTGCCTGTCTTGGATAAAATTTTATCGATGCAGAAACAATTCTCTGGAACCTGACGAAAATTTCCCTTGTGTAGAATTTCTCTGCTTGCTCCTCCATGGGGTAACTACAAACATTTTTAATGTTTTCACCGGATGTCAAGATTTTGCTAATGTAAACTATATATAATGCTACAATAGAGAATTATCAAATCATTTGTTAAAATTTATGATAGATACATGGTTTTGCTACTGTATATATTATATTGTGCTACAATATGAAATATTTAATTCTACAATAGTTGTGAACCAGTTGCTACATGAGTCCTATCAGACACTTTTTTCGTGCTACACACTGAACATCAATCAATTTTTTTGTCTTCATAAAGTGTCTTACCTGCCCCAGAGCTTTGCTTTTGTTGCCTCCATCGTAAATCCTGAGTTTTCCTCACGGTCAAGCATCAAGACCTGACATAACTCATATTGTTGCACAAAATTCCACACCGAGTCACTTGGGCGGTTCAACGTCTTGAAATAAGAGTTGAGACCTTCCGACCTGCCTGTCGTGCTCGTAAATGGGAAAAAGTTGCTCCTAAAGAACACTGCTGCCCACCTCTTCCTGTTGGCCCACATGTTTTGCAAATGTGTATTGTCAGTCATTCCATAGAGTTGAATCATGTGCTGCCAACATGTCTCAACTTCATCCACGGTGTCTGTGCCATAGATGCACGAGTAGAAAGCATCAGCGAACGGATTGCCTTCCGCTAAGTGAGGACCTAGTTTCTTCCTAGCCAGGTGCAGGATGTGATAGAGACAGTTCCTGTGGATAGAGTTTGGAAATATATTAGAAAGTGTTGTTGCTATAGCTTGGTCCTGGTCTATCATAATGTTGTCAGGAGCAACGCCGTCAATTGCTATCATCCACTGCTTGAATACCCACTCAAAATCATCTATTGGTTCACCAGGGAGCAAAACACATCCAAGAACCACTATGTGGGTGTGGTTGTTGATTCCAACTATTGGAGCAAATGGAATATTGTACATGTTGGTGCAAAACATAGTGTCAAAGAACACACAATCTTTGTACTTTGGATACAAAGCTCTTGTCCTTCCGTCCACCCAAAACAGTGCTCTAACTGATTTGTCTGCATCCACTAGTGAAGCATTGAAAAATCTCGGGTTCTCGGCTACTCGTTGCGCGAAGTAGTCTAGAGTCATGCTCATGTCACGCAAGGTAACTTCATTCCGGAGCATTGTTCTTATGTTGGATACATCCCTCTTTATATACCCAAGACACCTCGGATCACCTCCATGCACACCCCCAAGGCAACCCATGATTTGGGAAGTGGTAATGTTCTGGTTGTGCAGAGTCTATATGAACCCAAAGTCCTTTTCTGGTACTTTTCAGTGAGAGCGTCAGAATCTACGCCGCCCAACTTGCTCTATCATGGGATGGGTGTGCTCCTCAACAAAAACAGTCACAGTCCAAACCCCCTGCCGTCTGTCCACAAGCACGTGGGCTTTGAAGCATGTCGGGCATATATGTTTCGCTGCCTTGTGTCAGAAATCTCTTTTTGCTTACCATCTTGCTTGCTTCGTGGTTTCTTCGCATTGTGGCTACTTAAATCAATTGTAGCATGTTCGTTTGAGCTCGCATCAATACCCCGGTGTGCTGCCATCCTTTTTTGCTCCAGTAGGTGTCTTGCCTGTGTGCACACACTCAAACAGCCTGCTCAACACCGTCTCTTTGGGAACATTTTTGGCTTGGCTACACTTGGTGTTGCCGATGCGTGTTCCAAAACCCATCTTCATAGCATACTTGTTGTACACCTTTTGTGCTTCTTCAATGTCATCGAATACCATGCCAACAAAAGGAACAATCGGCTATGAGCAAATCTCCTCACCAGCGTCTTCAGCAGCATTAGTAGCATTTCCACTCGTCTCACTATGTGGGCCAGGCACAAAACCATCTGTAGCATTTCCACTCGTCTCACTATGTGTTCCAGGGCCAAATCCATTTGCAGCATTTATCCGAGGCACATGAGCATCATAGTATTCTTAACGGATTGTTTGGTTCAGATCAAAACCCCTCAGCATTCCATCTGCTACAAAGTGCTGCAATAAAACTTACCGAGTTTTAGTTACCCCTCACAACTACTCCAATTTACAGAACAATTGTCAAGGCGAAGCAAAAAATCTTAATCCCCTACATGTCTTCTGACATCAAGTTTTTATCCACATTTTTTAACTAATTGTTGCATTGGTTCAAACAGAAAAATATAGCTACAACATTCATGTACCTTATGTGCTGCAAGATATGGTAAGTGTTGCAAGATATAAATCACCTTATGTGTAGAATATTTTATTTTTCTATTTTTGCCCACTGATCATCTGATCACACTTACAGGTAGCAATTTTTTACTTATAGCAATTTGATAACAAATATTCAATTATGTATCATTCAGATTCAACAAATTTACACAGCTGTAGCAACTATATCCAGACAATTCAACCATTTGTAGCAACAAATTTGCACACCATTCAACCAACCGTAGCAATGAACAGAAGGAAGCTAGCAAAGGTGATTCAGGGTGGAGGATACAGGTGTCTACCGATGCAGGGGCCTCTGGATTCTCTGGGTTCGGGTCGAAAACCACGGGTGGGTTGGTGAATTGGTTGATGAACCCCTTTAGGAAAGTATCGCCGGCGCCGCCGCTTGCCGTTCCGGAGGAGCCTCTCCGCCATGCCGCCGGATTTGAGCCCGAGCTCGATGCTACGATGGCGGGAGGTCGGAGATGGTGATGCTGGGCAGGGGGCGGGTACAGAATGCTGGCTCGAAGGTGCGCCATGAGCGGCAGAAGCTTTTTCTGCAGGCCGCGTCGCCGCGCTCCCCCCTGTCACCTCCACAATCACCGGTTTGTGTCCTGATTTCGATTTGTTTTGAGGTTGCTTCCGACCGACAGTTTTTTTGCTGTAAGTGGAGCAAAAGCGGGAGTTGGCGCTCCGCGCGCGATCGGACGGAGTACGTTGAACGAATCGGACGGTCGCCCACCCGGAGGATCGCGCGGTTCGATCCTCCGAAGGACGCTCAACATTGTTATGTGCCTGCATGTACGTGAAGGACAGGAAAAAAATTGAAGGCAAGGATGAGTTTCGATGAGAATTGTCCTAGGCTGGAATCAAGACTAAAAAAGGAAGTTTCTAATATGTGGTGTCAGCGTGCACATGCGGCCAAGGAAGAAAAAAAAGGAACGACCAAAGAATATACTACTTGGATGGGTAGACATACGTGACTAGTATTTCCGATATTTGGTGGCTTCCGCATAGCGAGTTTGGGGACGGACGCAAAGACAAAAAGAAAATATTGATTTTATTTCGAAGCGATGGTGAACTCAGTTCATTTGGATTCATGACATGCAGGAATTTGTCATGTTCGTCTTGGGTAATGCACTTAGTTGATCTCCACTCCGCACGCGCATTCAGCTTACTTGGATCCTTGGTGTACAGGCTGTCCTGCTGCGTTTGGGGTGGTTTGCATGGTGCGTTTACAGATGCAATTTGACAGATTATGTGTCTAAATCAGATTGGTAGTGCCAAACATGGAGAGCGCAAAGAACAAGTCTAGCTAGCCGAGAGGGAGGATGTGGTGTGGCAGGCCAGCAAGAGTTGAGCAAGTAGAAGTGTGGCGATATGATAATTTAACGCCACAAGCGCCAGAGAAGACCTTCTGTCGTTGAGGACAACGCCTTTTGAATAAGGGAAGGATGATACGGGCATCTACTGGTTAGCATGCTAGCACAATAAACTATGATGTATAAAGAGATCCAAGGGTTAGGGATTAGACAGGTTGAAAATTATGTAGAACATTTTGTTCAGGTCACTAGGGGATCGGCGTGTAGACGACGTCTCAGACGTTTTCGGTTATCTTTGCAAATAAAGGCATCAGTGTTTTTGGATCTGCCAAGGGTTATCGTGCTTGGCTAGGGGGCTCTTGGATCTTCCAAGAGTTGTCGATATTGGCGTGAGGCGTGGTGTTCATCACCTTGTTACTCGCCTAAATCTAACAAGTTCTCTAGGTTACGTGTATTACGCGTGGTTGGGAGAATAGTTATCATCGGTGGTTCTTGCGGTGAAAGATCGGGCAAACATCTACATCATAGCGATGCCTCCGTCGCCTTATAGATCACCCGAGCTAGTCCCAAGCCTTCCCAAATGTCATTTTTCTTAAAGCAATTGAAGAACACATGATCCACACTCTCACAATGCACACGGCAGATAGGACATTGGCTCGAGGTAAGTATATGCCTGTTAGCAAGAACACTGTAGCATGGAATAGCACCCAATAGTATCCTCCAATTATGGATTTTTATTTTTGCAGGGACCTTGGCCGACCAGAGGGATTTCCACACCGGGTTCGATCTAGACGTATCAAACGGATGGGTGTGGTGAAGCTTACAGCCGTGTTGGTGATCCCACTCTAGGTAGTAGGCCGATTTCACCGAGAATACCACATCCTTATTGTAGTGCTAGGAAATAAAGTCATCCATCATACCCACTGCAAGTGGGATCCTCGGAATTCTTTCCGCATCTGCTGCCCAAAAAACGTCTCTTATGATTTCTTCGTCCCAAGTTCTAGTATCTGCCTTGATCAATTCTGAAACTTTTGTGTAAACAATATTCCCTCTTCTTGTCATTATCTTCTTACTCTGACTACTTTGGATCCAACAATCATCCCAAATATTTATGTTGTCTCCGTTTCCCACTCTCCAAATATGTCATCTCTTAAAAATTTGAATGCCCACCCAAATACTCTGCAATGTAAATGTGCTACCTTTTTTGAACTCACAGTTTAGTAAATCTCCCTCTGGGTAATACTTTTCCCTTCGCACCTGAGCACATAGAGACTCTGGTTCAGAAAGAAGTCTCCAACATTGTTTCGATAACATGGCCAAATTGAAACTCTCAATATCTCTAAACCCCATGCCTCCTTGCTTCTTTGGGGTGCACATCTTCTTTGTTTTGAACTTTTCTAATTCAACTTCCAAAACTAAATTTACGTGATGACTGGGATTTATTAATTCATAGTAGGGGTGGGAAGAAAAAATATTACTAAAAACCGAACGGTTGAGACCAAAACCAAAAAGATCGATAAAAAATGGGTAGCGAATTTTGTAAATCAAATTTAGTTCAGTCAATTTGGTCATTAGTTTCAAATAGATTAACTAATCGAACTTCCTGAGGAGAGATCGCCAATCTAGGGCCCGAAGGCCGCCACCTGCTGCTGGTCTCCGAGTCCAAGGCGCAGGACTGCTATCTCAATGTGAGTTGATCCCTCTCAGGATTGAAGCTCAACGGCGACGTGACAGCTGGCGACATAGTTTTAAAAACAGAACCGAACCGAGGGTCCAACCACGGAACCGATGATTTATCATGTTTTTTAACGTTCATTGATCTTTTAGTAAAAAAACCCTGAAAATATATTAAAAAATGGTGCATAAACTAGAAGTTGAACCCCAAATCTTAAGCCAAGGCATGCTGAAGGGTCAAAAACCAACTGGATATGCAACATTTGGTGATATATTATTGAATTTAATCCTATATATTTATTTAATATGAGGTCAATATTTTTAAAATTTAACTTAAAAATACCCTTTTTGTCGCAAATGAACCAATGAACCAATGGTCCGACCGGTAAAAACCTGAACCGACGGGCTCACCGGTTTAATTGCCGGTTCGGATTTTTAAACTATGGCTGGCGAGGGTGGGTGTTGGATGCAACACTGACAACACCAACAAGTTGCGAACACTCACGCAATGTGAGTTGATCCCTCTATGAAATATAAGTACGGAAGTATAAATGTATTGAAATATTAATTACAAAAATTCCAAATATTAAAACTACAAAGACAATAAAATCTGAAGTATAAAAATTGGAAAGTACGAAGTACACTAAAACCCGAAGTACAAGTTGATACGTTGCAAACATATTTATAATTTCGGATGCTCCATGCTTGTTTTTTACCCAATACCTTTTGTTTTCCACATTTTTTATCGTTTTTCGGATTTTTTTATTGACTAACCTATTAACGAGATGACCCAAGTCAGTTGTTGTTTTCTGCTATTTTCTATTTCAGAAAAGTTCTTAAAGAAATATTATCGGGAAGGACTGAAAATCCACCAAGATCGTTTTTACCCGGAACAAAGACGGGGTTCAAAGAAGAGCCGAAGGGGATCCAGGGGGTGCCAGGCACGACCCTACACTAGGTCGCGCCTGGTGGGCCCCTGGAAGCCCTACCAATGAAAATACAAGGATGTCGCCTAGAGGGGGTGAATAGGCGCTTTAAAATAATTACGGTTAAGGCTTGAATAAATGCAGAATAAAACTAGGGTTTAATTTATCAAACACAAAACCTATACAAGCTAGGTTCACCTATGTGCACCAACAAATTATGCTAAGCAATATATACAACCAAGTGACATCAAGATAGATGACTTTAAGCATGATGTCTATCACAAAGATAAATGCATAAGTAACGAGCTCAAGTATAGAAATAACCGAAGAACAAGGAGACACTGATGTGATTACCGAAGTTCCTTCCCAAGGGAAGTACGTCTTTGTTGGAGGGGTGTGGAGATGCCAAGGCACTCCAAAGCACGGTTTTGCTCACCCTATTATCCTTGAGCTTCTCCGGTGAGGGAGATGCTCGTTTCCACTATGAGGTCGTCTTGAAGGCGGTGACCAAACCTTACACAAGGTTGAGGCTATATCCACAACTCAATTGGAGGCTCTCAAGGAAGATTCTTGCAACAAGGTGGAAGATCCAAGAACTAACCTTCTAGGGTGCTCAATGCACCCAAGAGGAACAATCTCTCCGGTGACCAAGCACCTAAGAGTAACAAGCTCACAAACTTCTCTTTCACGAATCCCATGGGGAACTCAAACCGATGCACCTAATGCAATGGCAAGAACACACAAAGTGGTCAAGTACTTATCTCCCAAATAACATCAAAGAAACTAATGCTATGGAGGGAGGAAGAAGGAAGAACAAGGAAAACACTTCATGAATCCCAAGATCCAGATCTAATAGGTTCCCCTCACAGAGAGGAGTGATTTATTGGTGGAGCTGTAGATCTAGATATCCTCTCTCTTTTCCTCAAGTGGAAAAAGAATCATTGGAGGGATAGAGAGATAGAAAGATTCTGGAGGTCAAAAATGGAGGTCAAAACTTGCCAAAAAGTTAGGGAACCATTGGGGAAGAAGGCCCCTTAAATAGGTCACCCAAATATCCAACCGTTGGGAGCAAAAACGCGCAGGGGCGGTACTGCCACTCAAACCACCGGTACTACCTCCCCTAGTGAGTTAGGAGCACCAATGGGAGGTACTACCAGTGAAACCACCTGTACTACCGCCACTTGCATACCGAAGGGGTATTTGGTGGTACCGGCACCGGTACTACCGCTGCTGGGAAAAACTGCAGAAACCCCGATACGAAAACCATCATAACTTTTGCATACAGACTCTGTTTTTGATGTTCTTGGGTTCGTTGAAATCGAAAATATGAGCACTAAAATAATATTCCGAGAAACACCATAGTAAAACATGTGAGGATGAAACCAAATGATCAAAGGTTTGACCTATCTATAAAGAACAACTGGTAAAACCTTTAACATCAAAAACACGATAATTTTTCATACAAAAACCGTTTCTTATGAACTTGAGCTTGACATGAAGAACATGACAAGATATAAAACCAAACATGGAGAAAACCCAAATAAGAACCAAGAAGAATGATGCCAAGTATGCAAAGGTTTGAGTTCTCTATGATAGATACGATCGAGATACGCATTTAAGAGCCCCTCTTGATAGAACGGTTATCTATCCTATAACCCAGTCTCCTAACTACATCATGAGACCGGTAAAATAGAAAACCTATCTAATTCATACCTATGCCTTATGCAATCCAATTGATATAGATGATGACGATCTTAATCACCTCAAGTTGGACCACCTTTCTTGATTGTGCTTCGCTTCGTGAAGACTTTGCTCCCCATGGCTAATACGGGAGATATTCTCACATGTCCATCTTCACGTGACAATATGCTCATCTTGAACTTTCAATTCACAACCTCTTTCATGACAATCATCACTTGATGTCATCTTCCATGGGCTATATGGAATATCCATTTTGATGCAAGCCTCATGGGAATAAACCTAAACCACAAAGATACTCCACACACATGTAACATGGGTTAGTTCACAAAGATATATAGACAATTGCTTACTGTACCACGAGATCACATGATCCCACTTGGTAAAAACATTTAGCTTTGTGTGTTGATCAATCTTGAATCCATTCTTTGCACTTTGACTTGATAAACCAAGTATCTTCTCTTTATTCATGATGGTGATGTATTGAAGGTAATCATGAATGTGCACACAATCTCCTTCTTCAAGACATACTTGCAACATGAAAAATCTTCTTCTTGATCATATAAAATATATTCATTATAAGAAATGATGTTGATATCATCCAACCTTGAATCAAACACATGAAGTTCAAGTGGTTCCAATGGACAAACCTACAAGAAAATCTCAATGCAAACACCATAAGGATTGCCATTAATTACCAAAACCACACATGGGGCACCATGCACTTTCAGCCACCGCCTCTCGTCGACTCTTCGCCTATATATTGCACCTAACCCTAAAAACCTCAGGAGCGAAGTTATTTTCCATGAAACATACAAAGAGGCGCCATCATCTCGAAAGTCCACTCTAGGGCTTCTGCAGCCCTGTTCCGGCACCCTGCCGGAGAGGGGAATCTCGGGACTACGGGTTCATAGCAGTATCTAGATGGTTATTCTCACCCCTATGCATCCATGTTTAGAGTCTCGTGAGCTGCCTCACATGATCGAGACCACCGTTATGTAATTGTGCATGTTTTGTTTGCAGGGATCCGATGAACCATGAGATTATGATTATTTTGTTCATGTCAATCTGAGATGCTTCACTTATATTCGTAGAGAGTTTATTCTTGTCTTGCAATGCTCTCTAGTGTTTATGGTTACCTTGGCCACGTAGTTTTTTTCACCTCCAAGAGAGGTTTTATATGCTAGATAGTAGGTTCATGCCTCCCTTACATCTATGCTCGAGTGACAGAAACATGACGGAGGGGGAATGTGTTGTTGCTACTAGGGGGAAAACACAGGTGCTCTTTTCTACGAACGAGGACCACTACTTACATCACGTATTGTTCTTAATGCATTTGTATGTTGCGGACAAATCAATCACTTTGTTGCTACAACTTAATACCAAAGAGATTTGTTGGATAGATTTCTTGAGGTGGACTTTTAGATATGGATGCATGCTAGATAGCGGTCCATATGCCTTGACATAATGCCTACAGTGCTAGAACCCATGAATTATATCTCGTCATAATAGTATTGTTATTCGTTCATGATTTGTCAATTATCCAGCTGTAATTTGTTCACCCAACATGTTTGTTTTCTTTGGAGAGACACCACTAGTGAACCTATGGCCCCCGGTCCTATTTTCCTCATAATTGCAACCTTCTTTAAAGCAATTTCATAATTGTTTCCTTATTGTTTTGTTTTTACTTTATTAGTTTTCAAGACTATATACGTTTAATTATCTAGTTTTCAGCAAGACCGAAAGATTGAGAACCTTCTCGGAAAGTTGGGGACAAGTGAAGGTTTGTGTTTTGTGTGAAGGTCCACGTTTGTTGACCCCGTGTGCAACAAGCAACATTCTTCAATACTAAAAAGTTCTAGTGGTTCGATAACCCTAGTTCCTTAATTAGGGGAAAATTTCCGCTGGACTACATCATACCTTCCGCTTGGGGTCTCCCAACGAGTGTGTGATCGCCTCAGCATCAAGTACTTTTTCTGGCGCCGTTGTTGGGGACTTCTAGCTTGATGCAAGGGGAGTCTCACACTTCCACTTTTTTCTTTTGTTTTGTTCTTGCTTAGTTTACTTTTGTTTAGTATTGTTTTCTCTTTATCAAAAAAAAAACACAAAATTTAGTTCTCTAGTTTCTAATCTTTTACTTGCTTTAATGTTTTTGCTATGGATGAACTTACTAGAGGCTCTAAAAGAGCATTTCTTGATCCCTAGAGTTTTGAGTGTTAATTAACAATACTAGCAATATATTTGATCAGGTGTTAAGTGGCGCAGGTCAAATCCATCCTTTGCATCGAACACCATTTTGACTGAAGATAGATCAACCGTGGCAAGTTTCAGAAGTTAACCGGAATTTTTCGGGTAACCAGATTATTTGGTTTTGGAAAGCACAGCGAAAACGGCTAAGGAAAGTTATCTCTCTAGCACTAGAGGTATCCGAACCGGAAATTTTGGGCAAACCGGATTATCCGGTTACCTAGAGGGCATGGAGAAAACGACTAAGGACCAAGCGTTTTCGGGACAGAAGTCAGCCGGAAATTTCCAGGCAACCGGATTTTACGGTTTGTGAAGATGGACTCGAAACTTGGCTAAGTCCCAGAAGCTATTTGGAACTGGACCCTACCGGATATTTGCTACCAGAAATTTCCAGGAATCGGATTTTACGGTTTGGTCAACGGCACCCGGAATGTGCGGTTCAAGTTTGAACCGGAAATTCCGGTTGTTTCCTACACTCCAACGGCCACATTTCGAGAGCAGTACTTATACCCCTCCTTCTTATCCAAGAGAAAAAGTTTGTCCAAGCCTTCAAGATCCATTTCTAGAGCTCACCGAAAGCAAGATTTCTCCCAATCCCTCCACCCAAACTCGTTGATCTTTGGAGGATTGCAGGAGAAGGCCCCGATCTACAACATCACCAAGCCATTCTTCATTCCCCCTCATTCACTTGAGGGATTTGAGTCTAGGGTTTCTTTGTCAAAAACCTAGACTCCATTGATGCTTACTTGTTGATTGAAGCAAGATTGTTGGTGATTCTTAGGAGCCCCCAATTAGGTTGTGGGTGTGTGCCTCAAGCTCATTGTAAAGGCACCGATTTCCGCCTCGAAGGGAATCAATAGTGGAAGGTGAACTAGGCCTTTGTGGCGAGGTTCATCGGAGAATAGGGTGAGGCCTTTGTGGTGTTGAGTAGGCCTTCGTAGCGAAACTCACACCCCTCCAACAAGACGTACTCCTCTCAAAAGGAGGAACTCATGACTACATCCTTATCTCCTCGTGCTTCCGTTATCGGATACCTAGATCCCTCTCCGTTACTTTGTGTTTGTATCTTGCTTAGTGTTGTGCTTGTATTATAGGTAAATTCACCATAGTTGCATATCTAGATAATTTACCTTTGTGCCAAGCCAAAATCGAAAAAGAGTTAAAATTTGAAGTAGCACCTATTCACCCCTCCCCTCTAGGTGCCCATACTCTCCGTTTAATTGGTCTCTGAGCCTCGAATCTTTCATTGGTCTTAACCGCCTAAGAGTTTAGTATGGTCAATGGAGGCGAAGCCGCCGAGTCTGTGGCACCTGTCACTATGGATGATCACAAGGAAATGAAAGATCCTTGACCTCATCCATGGATGCCAAAATGACAGAGTTGCGTGAATTAATGATGCAACTCTTGAAAGCCAAGGGCCCGGAATCTTCTACTTCGATTCCTTCGGAAGAAATTCCGGATGATAAGGAGGATGAGGATGAGGGTGGAGGAACTAAAGGTGAAACTCATTCCTCTAATAACAAAACTTCTAAGGAAAATGATGAAAAGGAGGATTACCACAATGTCGTTGGACGGTACTATCCCGATCCTCCTATCCAACCCCCTCATATTAATCCTCGAGGCGGACCTCCTAAAATTGATGCACATTCTTTTGGTCAATGGAAATATTATATGAAAACTCACTTGAAATCTTCTTGTATTGAGCTTTGAAGATGGATACAAGCCTCATGACTCCAGGAACTTGACAAGAAGAGAAGTAGTAGATTACCAACTCAACTACACTGCTTTGCACATGCTCCAACAAGCCGCGGGTGAGAAAGTCATGCCTAACATTCAACAATTCTCCACCGCCAAAGAAACATGGGAAGCTCGTATCTCCATGTTTGAGGGAAATGAAAGCATGAAGAGGAATAAGTTTGATTCCTTGAGCAATAAGGTTGAAGGGTTCTATATGCTTGATGGTGAAAGTCATGAGGACATGTACCAAAGACTCAAGACCCTTGCTACCATTTAGTGGTCGTGGTGCCCGGTATGTTGATGATGCTATGGATCAAAAGGAAGTGTGTGAGTGCCCTCATTACATTTGAGACCGTGGACTTGAAGAGCCTTCAAGGAAGGCACAACTATCACCTCAAGACTTCAAGTGAGGTGACGCAAGAAATGGAATCCTTCCAAGTTCAAACAAAGCTTTATCATGAGTCTCGTGCTCGTGCTATTGGAATGCACAAAGGTTGCTCCGTTGCATTGAAGGCCAAGGTTGTGACCAAGGTGGTGGATCAATAAGAAGAAGTTTCCTTGAGGGAAAACTTGGCTCCGCTAAATGATCAAGAATATGATCCCCTGCTTAAGGACTACATTTCTCTAGCGGTGCAAAGTTTTGGAAGAACCCTCCCAAGGCCAAGGCATATATTGAGGACAAGACCAAGTCAAGCTATGGCAAATAAGGGGCTCAAAAAGTGAGGGATTTTTTCAATTGTCAAGAGAAGCATCACTTTCCGAGTGCCCTTTTGAGAATAGGAAAGTCAAGGAGGAAGACTCATTCTCAAGGATAAATCAAAGCTCCCCAACAACAAGCCTTTCTTCAAGAAGAAACCTTTCAACAAGAAATCATCTTCAATATATGTGCTAGTGACTCAAGAAGAGTATGATTCGAGTGATGATGATGAATAAGAATCCACAAGTGAAGTGGCCGCTATTTCTATTGCATGTTAGTCATCTCCATCTCTCTTCGAATCCCCGGATGAAAATCTTCCTCGATATTTTGCAAAGTGCTTCGTGGCAAAGGCCACCGAGGTATCATCTTTCTCCAACTCTAAGACTCAAATTGAAAAGAATAACCTTGCCAGTCCTAGTGTTGAAGATGAAATTTCCTCCTTGAGTATATTTATGACTAACGTGCAAGGTGAGACCAAGAGGTACCTTGACATCCTCATGAGCCAATTGGGAGAGGCCCAGGAGGCTCTTGAGAAGAAAGGTGAGACCGAGAGGGAAGATACCATTGAGAAGGGCTCCCTTTCAAATGCTCTTGAGGAAGAACATGAGCTTCGAGTATCTCTTGAGGAGAGACTTGAAACTATTGAAGAGTCACATAATGAGTTAGTTTCTAAACTCACTAAAGATCATGACCATGAAATTGTTAAATATAAAAGGGATAAAAATAGAAGGTTGAGTTTGGGGTTGGTCATGAAAAACTAAGAAGCTCACCAAGTATCACAAGGCCTTGGAGAGTGAACACTCTACCCTCAACAAGTCTTGTGAACAACTTCAAACTCAACTAGATCAATTCAATGTGCCTAGTAATTCTACTTATCCTTGTGATCATGCAAATGTTATTGAGGATAATGTTAGGTTAAAAGAAGAGCTAGCAAGAATCAAGGGCAAGGGCCCTAGTGTTGATAAGGTTGTGGCTCCTTAGCCACAAGTGGTTGCTCCTAAACCACAAAATGTCAATCAAGGTCTTGACTATGTTGCCAAGAGCAAGAATGAGAAAAAGAAGATCAAGAAGAAGGCCAAGCCCGAACAAGCAAAGAAGAATGTTGGTGCGAGTGGTATTGTCATTAAAGACAACACTACTCGTGGAAACTCCGCGGGAACTAACAATCCACATCATTTCTTATTTGTTGATTATTATGGTGTTGTGCAATCTAGATATGTTGGTGCTATTAAGGGTTCCATTGATTACTATATTTGGGTTCCAAAGACCCTTGTTCCTAACATGAGAGGACCCTCGTCGGGTCCTAACTCAAGTCAATGATTTCTTTTAGGACTATGCTTCCGGTGGGTCAAAATGGATACTTGATAGTGGGTGTACAAGTCATATGACCGGAAGCAAGACACTTATGACGGAGTTGATACCAAATACAAATCAAGCAACCGTCACTTATGGAGATAAATCAAAATCTGAGGTAAAGGGTTTCGACAAGGTGGTTGTTGCTCCTAATATCACCCTTGAAAATTTCATGCTTGTCGAATCCCTTGGTTTCAATTTAATTTCAGTTCGTGCTTTAGGGAATTTTGGTTTTTCCGTCTTCTTTGATCCTATCAAAGTGGTCATCTTGTGGAGCAAGTCTCTCTATGTTGCTTATGTTGGGCATGTCTAAAATGAGTTGTATGCGGTAGACTTTTTGGAGTCAACCAACACTCAAACGGTGTGTCTCTTCAGTAAGGCCGACGTGGGGTGGTTGTGGCATCGCCACTTATCCCATGTCAGCATGAGAACTTTGCAAAGCCTTCACAAGGGTGGCCACATCATCAGACTAAAAGAAAATGTTTCCTTTTCCAAAGATCGTATATGTAGGGCTTGTGTTGAAGGAAAAATGCATGATTCTCCGCATCCAAGCAAGACAGTTATTTCATCAAAGAGGATTCTTGTCGGATATATACCAAATAGGGGTATATAAGATGGTAGATAAAGTGCCGGATTACCAGGGTGGCCTAAGTGGTAGTGGGCTCAGGTCCATTAGGCGGCCCAGTAACCCGACGCACAGAAGCTGGATTCTAGAAGAACCCGGATCACGGCCCAGGTGATCTGGCTTGGAGGAGAAGACGGATTCCTTGCTTTCCAAGTTACGAGTTACCGTAGTCCTCTAGGTTTCCTATTCTGTAAGCCCTAATCCGGCTATTATATAAAGCCGGACGGGAGATGGATTAGACAAGGAACGAATAACAGAGAAGCTCTACGCCAACTCGCCGAGAAGCTCATCCTCGTCGAGTAGCTTAGATCTAAACCCTCACATTGTAACCCTGTTTACGGGCTTTAGTCCCGATTAGTGAGAAGTGCAGGAGTAGGCACGTCGTACTGTTGCGACGTACCGAACCTGGGTAAATCCTGTGTTCTGTGTTCACTACGCGATCCCGTTACCCCACGTCTCTACCGTAGTCTCATGGCACCCCCGTCTATGAAAACTACTATGATGTCTCGACAGTTGGCGCCCACCGTGGGGCAAACGACGTCAGGCGTGAAGTTCCGATCTGGGATACTTGGCGGAATCGGAAGATCAATCACTGTCGGAAGCTTGGAGTTCGACAACGACGTCGGGCGCTTCCTCGACAACGGATCCTACATACCGGCGCAAAACCACCTGGTAAGTGCCTGCGTGTTACCGATAGGATCTGCTAACATCTTTATCGGACTAACTGCAGAAGCAATGGGGTTTTGCGGTGGAAGCAAATTTATCCCACCCGCCCTATACCCAGTCGAAGATGACTATGATACCGGATTCTGCTCAGATCGCCGACAAAAAGTGACTTACACTTCATCGGCATGGTGCGGTCCACAGTCGCCGAAAACATGGATGAAGGAAATCCCGTGCAAGAGGCAGACAACAATACACCCGTCGTAGAGACGGAAGATCCGATACCCGTCACAGAGACGGAAGACCCCACATCCACGGATGTGGAAGATCCGACATCCGTCGACAAGACGACGAACTTGGAAGCCGACTCAGTTTTAGCCGCTATCGAGGCAAGACTAGAGTCGGAAACCGGATCGGACGATTTCGATTCCGAAGATGAGGACGACTTCGAGAAGAAAGTTAAGTCCTTTCAAGAGGGATTCCATGAAGTTCTAATGGCGAAAGCGGCTGATACCACGGACGCCGGCAGCCAGGAAAGCCCTAAAACCCCTCCGCCAGAGGAAGAGAGAGAAGACGGAGAAACTTCTCCGGTATTCCCCAATGTTAAGGAGATGACAGAAGATGAACCTGTCAAAAAACCTCCCTCTTCCAAGAAAAAGCACCGTGCTGCTAAGAAACTCCAATACAAAATCCGGAAGAAAAAATCAGCTGATCTCGCTGATGAAAACCTGGAAGTAGGAGATGCTAGCAGAACAAAGCCTGCGGAGAAGAAATCCAAAGAAATCACTGCTCCGCCAATGACGGAACAGGAAGAGCAAGAGCTATTGCAAACACCAGTGGGACCAGATGAACCCCCTGAGATGCTGGAAGCCAGGAGACAAGCTTTCCAACGGCAACAGCAACATCTACTCAGATCTCGGCAACATCTCCAACAAACCCATAATGACATCAAGGTCATGAAGGAAGAAATAGAGGAGTACGAGAGAAAGAACAGATCCGCGTTAAAACCTACTAGGTTACTCGGAATCGCAAGACCGGAAGAACTGCCGCCAAAAGAAAGGTTCCATAACCCATCTTGGCAAAAGCAGGTAAACGGCAAAGATGCCAAGGGCGAACCAATATACAAGACCGCAGCAGAAAACGCGGAAGCAGCGTTCGCGATTCTTAACAACGATCTGTACTCCAACGGGGAAAAACTCCAAGGGGTGTATGCTTTCCTAGGAAGAGCATTGCAACAACAACAGCGCGCCCAAGAGCGATCAGGGAGGCTGCACGATAACTCCGCCCTATGCAAAACAGCTACTTGCGCTGCTGGAGCACCTGGACCGGAAGAACCCGGGGATTCAGACAACTCAAAAGATAAAAAAGAGGATCCGAGAAAAGACAAGAAAAACCCCGACAACCGGGATGCAGCGTCTAGGACCGGATCCCATCTCCCGAAAGATGGACATAAACCCCATGATCGGGAAGGCAAAAACCGGAACGACGGCAAAATAATGCCACCTCCGAGAAACCCAGCTGAGAAAGCTGGAAGATACGACATACCTCACAGGCGTGAGAGATCCCGGACACCTCCTAAGGACAAAGAAAGGCACAGGAGCAGAACTCCGCCTAATCCAAAAGGGCGTGACCACGGAAGAGACAGAAATAACCCCGGAAAAGCGCGTTCGCGCAACAATGGAAGAGAAAGGAGCAGATCCCCTTCTGTCCATTCAGCCGGAAGATATTCTGCACACATTGAGAGAGCAGAAAAAGATGATCTATACTTTGGTCCTAAGTGTTTTACTGACAGGATCCGAAGAATAACGCTGCATTCTGGCTTTGCCAAGGTCGGTCCAACGTACCAGAAATACACCGGCAGCACAAACCCGGATACCTGGCTCTCGGATTACTATACAGCCGTCCAGATCAACAATGGGACAGACCTGGAAGCTGTCAAGTTTCTTCCCCTAATGTTGCTGGACGGAGCCAGAGATTGGATCAATGGATTACCATCAAGAACAGTCGACAGCTGGGATGATATGGCTAGAGTATTCACTCAGCATTTCCGGGGAACGTACAAACGCCCGAACAGCATCAACCAGCTAAACCGTTGCACGCAATTCGAGGATGAACCATACGTGGATTTCATCTCCAGATGGACAGCAATGAAGAATAGTTGCTCTGGAGTAACTGACGTACAAGCAATGCATGCTTTCGTCAATGGCCTAAAACCCGGACTCGTACCGTTCATGGTTGGTTCCAAAACGCACAAAGATCTCGGATCTATGCTTACAACCGCCAATGAGCACGCTGCAGCCGAAGATGACATCAGAGCAAGAGGAGGCAATATCGAATCACTGATACTTGCCAAGAAAACCCCTCGTTCTGACAAAAAAGGAACTCCAGAAACAACGACGAAACCCAAAGAGGTCAACATAGCCTTTGGAGGAGAAAAGGGAAACAAGTGGAAAGGACGCAACCCAGATCCAATCAACTACACTCCAGAGGAGTAGGAGAGGATTAAGTCGGAACCTTGTGTTCACCACTCGCAATTTGGGAAACCCACCCATACAAACGCGCAATGCCGGCTGAATAAGCACATGAAAGGCAGTGCAGGAGCCGGAAGTAAGGGGAAGGGTTCCAAAAGGAAACCCGCCAAACAAAAGCCAGAAGCTGACAAAGAATACAGTGAATCGGACACTGACGAAAAAATCCAGGAACAACAGCGTAAGGGCGAACCCAAATTTCTGAGAGTCGATGGAGAAGCAATGCTAACTTTCTTAGCAACCCCGTCAGCAAAGGTGGCCAAAAGAACACTTCGAGAAATAAACGCGGTTGTTCCGGCAACCCCGAAATTCTTGAAGTACTCCAACACACCGATAATCTGGGATCAGTCTGATCATCCTAGAAATATCCCTGAACCCGGCACACAAGCTCTTGTTGTAAGCCCTATTGTTCAAAACACTAGGCTAAGAAGAGTGCTGATGGATGGAGGATCCAGCATTAATATAATGTACCTGGATACACTGAAGCATCTGAAGATTTCCGAGTCTCAGCTCAACTACAGCAACATACGCTTCCATGGCATTGTTCCTGGCAGGCAAGCACGATCCTTAGGAGAAATTTCCCTAAATGTCACCTTCGGAGATAAAGATCACTTCCGGCAGGAAAAAGTATCCTTCGAAGTAGTGCCGTTCGAAAGCGTGTATCACGCAATACTCGGACGTCCAGCTTTCGCCAAATTCATGGCAAGATCTTGTTATATCTATAACAAGCTGAAGATGCCAGGACCCAAGGGAGGGGTAATCACTATAGCCGGTGATTTCAAGCTGGCAAACGAGTTGGAGAAAGAAAACGCCCTTTGCGCTCAGAGAGTCATAGCAAAGGAAGAACTGAAGGAATTAGCCAAGGAGGTATCGCCGTCAGAAATGCCGGCAGGAAAAGAAACCCGGAAGCCAACAGACAGCTTCAAGGCGTCCGAGAATACAAGACAGGTAATCCTAGATCCCAAAGATCCGACAAAATTTGTCGTCGTAGGGACTGGGATGACTGACAAATAGGAAGGCGAGCTCATCAAGTTCCTCCGTGAGAACTGGGATATTTTTGCCTGGTGTACAGCTGACATGCCAGGTGTACCCAGGGAACTTGCTGAGCACCAACTCAAGGTTATTCCTGGATCAAAACCCGTCAAACAAGGTCTCCGTCGATTTGACGGAAGAAAACGGAAGGCTATGGGCAAGGAAATTATCCGGCTTTTAGCAGCGGATTTCATCAAGGAAGTAATCCATACTGACTGGTCCGCAAATCCGGTATTAGTACCGAAGAAAGACACCACTGTTCTTAGAATGTGTATAGACTACACAGGTTTGAACAAGTTGTGTCCAAAAGATAGGTTCGCGCTACCGCGAATCGATCAAATAATAGACGCCACTGCAGGCTCTGAACTTTTATGCTTTTTGGATGCATACTCCGAGTACCACCAAATACGCATGAAAAAGGAAGATCAAATCAAGACTTCTTTTATAACCCCGTACGGGACGTACTATTATGTAACCATGCCGTTCGGCTTAAAGAACGCATGTGCAACCTACCAGCGTTGCATGCAATGTTGTTTGCATAGCCAGATTGGCAAAAAAGTCCATGTTTACGTGAACGATATTGCTGTCGTAACCAAGGAAAAAGATACACTCCTTGAGGATTTGCGAGAAACTTTCAAAAACTTGCGCACCTACAAGATGAAGTTGAATCCATCTAAGTGCGTATTCGGGGTTTCCTCAGGAAAACTTCCGGGTTTCATCGTTTCTCACAGAGGAATAGAAGTTAACCCGGAAAAGATCAAGGCAATCTTGAACATCACAAAACCTACCTGCGTCAAAGATGTCCAAAGATTGACGGGTTCTGCCGCAGCCGTCAGCAGATTTATTAGTCGGCTAGGGGATAAAGCCTTACCACTCTATAAACTGCTGAAAAAATCCGACAAAGTCAAGTGGATTGCGAAAGCCTGGAAACGTCTAGCAAGTTATGTCCCTTTCCGTACTAAGTTCAATTCTATGTAAACATCTTTTGAGATCATGAAATAAAGTTGTCGGAATTCTGGTATCCATGTTTTTACAAGTTTATTACAGTACAAAGCATGGTTCCACCTTCTCTATTTCCCAATGATCTTGCAAAACATTCAATGTTAACCCGAATTGTGCCTGCGTGCTCGGTGTTTAAAAGCTGAATGATTTTTCAGCCTGTTAACGGCTAAAGGAAACTTGAATTTCCTGCGTGCCCAGGTTTCGTTCAAAAAATTCCTTGTTTCTCTAAGTACTATCTGATCGCTTATGTGTTGGGTTACTGGAGCTAGTTAGTAAAAATGCCTTTAGCATGATCCATGTTTCTGAGTCTAAACTGATTGGTTACACCCAGTTACTCGGCATGATGATTCATATTGCTACTTGAGCCATTTCAAACACTAAGGACAGTTAAAACATATAAGCCAGAGAACTTAGAAGATAAAGGAATAATAAAATCCGAAAAACTTGCAAAGAATTTTATAATTAAGACTGCAAAAGGCGGAGTTTTTATTAATACAAATAGAAGCATTACAATTCGAATTACATTATAAAAGTGCAGTAATGCTCCTATTGTCTATTTTTGCTATCCAGGTTTTAAGAAAACCCTTCAAGCATCCGATTCCTCCTCGCTGCTGTCGTCCTGGGAGGCTTCAGGAACTTCTTCCTCCGGGTAATTAATGGAGAGATTCACCATGGAAGCAACCTGGGTAGCGTGGCCTTTGATTGCATCAAAGATCGCATTTCGTTGGGCTTCCGTGTATCCTTGAGGGACACCGGTGGCCACGCGCCAGGATTTTGCACCAGGGTAGTGCATACGCATTAAGCCAAGTGCCATGCGTGCACCACCCCGTGCAGCGGAGCGAAGAAAGGATTCCTTAGACTCCGCCACCTCCATGATAGAACCCGAAAGTTTTTCAACTTCCGAGAACTCCCCAGTCTTGGAGGGAAGAAATTTGTTGATCAGTTGCATGCAAGCAACCCTGATCGAAGTCCAGGTCTTTTCAAAAACTCGGATTCTTTCAATCCGAGAAAGATCTGCATTATCTCCTGTTTGGTAGCAAAAACCAACCAAAAAAGGTTAAGTACCAAAAAGAAAGAAAAAATACAAACTGAATGGTAAATGTATACTTAAACTTACCAACAAGATTGTCGATCTCGGAAGTTTCCTCCTCACGCAGGCTCAGAGCAGCTTCCAGGCGTTCAATGGTGGCCCGGTCTTTCTCCGCTTGGGCGGAAGCCTGGGATTGAGAAACCCCAAGTGCTAAGTTGCTGGCTTCCAGATTTTCTTTTGCTTTCACAAGATCCTTGTGAAGCTCAACATTATCCTTGCGGAGATATTCGGCATTGCCAGAATCTTCAGCTGCTTGCTTAGCCTGAGCCAACGCAGCTGAAAAGAAAGGAAAAATCCGAGTTAATAATATTCCCGAAAAAAGTACTTAGACAAATGCCTGAATCGGAGATTTCAGAGGAAAAATGATTACCTGTTGCTTCCGACAATGCGAGCTGAAATGAGGCCAGCTCCGCCTCTCTCTCCTCAAGAATGGAAAGAAGATTCCTAACTTCCTTGTTCTTGATCGAGAGCTTGTTGAAAACCGCCACGTTAATGGCTTCGGCAGTTTGCTAGAACACGACAAGGAAAAGAATAGTTAGAAAGCATTAAGGTAAAAAGCATGCATTTTATTTAATGCTTGGGGGCTAGAGATACATACCTGGCTCATGCGTTGCAAACCTGCCAAGTTTTGAGTGAACTCCTTTGCGTACTCCGCAAAGAGAGTTCCGGCCATACTTAGACCGTCATTGATGTGCTTGAAGTCCTTGTCGAACTTGGGAATTTCTTCGTCGAAAGACCGAGAAGATTTTCCCGCGTCCAGAGCCGCCCTTTCCCTCGTGTCAGGTTCCGACACAACAGGATGGCTGGTCTCCAGTGGTTCGGTGGTGGGGGGGGTGGCAGCGCGCTCTTCCTCCATTGAGGACGATGAGTCCAGAGGAATGGCAGAAGAAGGATGGGCGCCTCGGCTGGACACGGCCTTGTGTCTTTTCAGCTTCTTCGGCTTCAGGCTGGAAGGAGCTAGGCTAAAAAACCAGAAACCCGGAAAATGTTAACTTTCCGAAGACGAAAGAAAAACTTCGACAAGTAACAAAATAACCCGGATGAACTAACCTGGAAGTGGCGACGGGAACTCCGTCAAGGTTGATAACTTCCTCAGAGGAAGGAATCTTCTTTCGCTTACGCCCACCTGTGGCAGCGGTGCGAAGCGCGACCAGCTCAGCCTCGGAGGCCAACTCCGAGTCTGGAAGTTCATTAATCTATTAAAAAGAAAATCAGAGTTATGAGCGAGAAAATCCGAGAAAAAATGATAAAGTTCTACCCAAATGACGGAAACATACCTTGGGAGCCGGATTGTCGGCCGTATACATTGGCCGACTCGCTTCGTATTGGTCGCGTGATGCGACCAACTGATTGATGCGCCGTCGAAGCTCCTTTGCGGGCCAATCTTTGGTGGTTGTCCGCATTGGGTCCTTGGCTCCCGTGTAGTCGCAAAGAAGGCGACCACCGTGGCTGGCCAACGGCTGAATCCGTCTATTCAACCAGCAAAAGACCGTGTCCATGCCGGTCAAAGGTGGAGTGGAGGAGGTGAGTTTAGCGATGCGCCGTTTGATCCTTAGAAGATCAGGCGGCAGAACCTGGACGGCTTCCGTTCCCCAGTTATCTTGGGGAATAGCCACAGAGTTCGAGAAAGGAGGAACCCCGATGGCCTTTGTTGGAAAAGGCACATCAGGGTGGTAAAAGAAGGAACCCGTCCAAAATTTGACGGATTCCGACGTCTTGATCTTGGGGAACCAATCTTCTCTGAATCTCCGAAGAGTAAAAGAGATGGTTCCGCAAGTCGGGACTGCGCCCTCCGAAGAGTTCCGCTTAACCCCGAAACAATACGTCCAAAAGTCTAACCTAGGTTCTAAGCCTAAGTATCCCTCAAACAAAGCCTGGAAGTCGGCCATGTAGAGGATGGAATTGGGTGGCAGGTTATGGGGCTGGATGTTGTAATGGGAGAGAATTTGAAGGAAGAAGGCGGAAGGTGGAAGGCCCATACCTCGAAGGAGATGAGAGGAGAGAAGAACTCTTTCGCCGTCTTTCGGCGTTGGTTCGTTCTCGTCCTCAGGAAGACGCCATTTCCCCTGAAGCACCAGGCCCTCCTTTTCCATGTTTGGAAGGAGGGCCGGGGGAATGCTGCAGGCAATCCAGTTGCCTGCAGATTCCGCCTCTTCATCTGCTCCGGCGGCGGCGGCGGCTGCTTCCGCGGCGGCGAGCTCGTCACCGACAAGCTGGATCTTCTCCTCCGCCGTTTCAGGAGCAAACGGCGGGGAAGCGGCGGAGCTCGCACCCGCAACGTCCGCGGCGGCGGAAAGGTTCTCTCCGCCCGCCGCGGAGGCCGCGGTTTTCTCCGGCTCGTCGCCGGTGTGCTTGGGTGACCCCAACTGTGGATCCAGCTTGCCGATGAGGTCGTCGATGGCGGCGCGAGTGGGAGAGGACGGAGAGGATGCCATTTCTGGGCGGCGCGTTGCGTTCCGGCGTGCTTTGAGGCTAGGTGCGCTCGGGGCAGTGCTTCGCTTGAGGAGCTCGTTCGCGTCAATGGCGTGGACAGTGAGGAGTGCGGAAGATTTTCGATGAGGACGAGGATGGCTATTTATAGCTAGAAATCCGTCAAGATACGTGCCAACGACTATTTGACCGTTGGATGTTTAACGCGTGCCGCTCGCCGGAAAGTCCGGGAAATAAAACGACAGGGGAATAATGACTATCTCCTCGTTTCCCGTGAGAATCTGTCAGAGATACGTTGCAGGGTTTCCCGCGTGAAACCCAAACGTCCCTTGCGTCAGCATGATTTAGGCGCTGACGTAAGGAGTTCCTTTTCCGCGAAGGATCGTGAGAGAAAAGCCGGATTTTCAGGATTCCGAGTTTCATGTTACCATCTCTTTCAAAAGAAGAATAAGAAGAATCAAGACTGCTGACTCGATATTTCTCGGACAAAATATATTTGGCGAAAGACGGAGAATCAGAGTTTTAATCCTTCTTGGGGGCTACTGTCGGATATATACCAAATAGGGGTATATAAGATGGTAGATAAAGTGCCAGATTAGCAGGGTCGCCTAAGTGGTAGTGGGCTCAGGTCCATTAGGCGGCCCAGTAACCCGACGCACAGAAGCTGGATTCTAGAAGAACCCGGATCACGGCCCAGGTGATCTGGCTTGGAGGAGAAGACGGATTCCTTGCTTTCCAAGTTACGAGTTACCGTAGTCCTCTAGGTTTCCTATTCTGTAAGCCCTAATCCGGCTATTATATAAAGCCGGACGGGAGATAGATTAGACAAGGAACGAATAACAGAGAAGCTCTACGCCAACTCGCCGAGAAGGTCATCCTCGTCGAGTAGCTTAGATCTAAACCCTCACATTGTAACCCTGTTTACGGGCTTTAGTCCCGATTAGTGAGAAGTGCAGGAGTAGGCACGTCGTACTGTCGCGACGTACCGAACCTGGGTAAATCCTGTGTTCTGTGTTCACTACGCGATCCCGTTACCCCACGTCTCTACCGTAGTCTCATGGCACCCCCGTCTATGAAAACTACTACGATGTCTCGACAATTCTAGAACTTCTCCATGTTGATCTCTTTGGTGTCGTGCCCGAGGCAAGTCTTGGAGGCAAGAAGTATTGCCTGGTGATTGTCGATGACTACTCAAGATACACATGGATCTATTTCTTCAAGTTGAATAGTGAGACTCAACAAGCCGACATCGACTTCTCCAATCAAGTTCAACGTCAACACAATGTTCCATGATGGCTATTAGGACTGACAATGGCTCCAAGTTCAAGAACTACACCCTTAATGAGTTCCTTAGTGAAGAGGGTATCCGTCATCAATATTCCACTGCATATACCCCTCAACAAAATGATGTAGCCAAAAGGAAGAACCGGACCCTCGTGGATATGGCTAGATCCATGTTGGCGGAGTACAAGTCTCCCCAATATCTTTGGGCGAAGCCATTTCTATGGCTTGTTACTCATCTAACCGGCTCTACATTCGCAAAGGCTTAATGAAGACTCCATATGAGATTCTCACTGGCAACAAACCAAATGTCTCCTACTTCTGTGTCTTCGGTTGTAAGTGTTTCTATTTGGTAAAAGGAGTTTGTTTGTCTAAATTCCAAGCTAAAACTATTGAGGGTACATTTGTTGGTTATGGTGCCGAATCCCATACTTATAGAGTCTTTGAGAAGGCCTCACAGATTGTCATTGAATCTATTAGTGTGGCATTCGAAGAAAATGATGGCTCCCAAGTGGCGCAATTTCGTGTTGTAGATGTTGAAATTTCTCAAGAAGCCATAGGAAGAATGGGCATGGGATTTTTCCACCCCATTGAGGGACACCTTGTGGCGACTCAAGAAGGACTATGATCTACACAAGTGGAGCCCTCATCTACATTAGAAGATCATGCTGATGCGTGTGAACACACGTTCGTTGGGAGACCCGAAGAGGAAGGTATGAAGAGTGCAGCAGCAAGTTTCCATCAGAAAGAAACAAGGGTTGAATCGACCAGTAGGAGGAAGGAGTAACTTCAGAAGGTTGATGCATCTAAGATGGAAGGGGGCACTACCGGTTAAGTGGCAACATGGAACCTACACAACACAAACAATCCACTTTGCCCCAACGAAGCAGCGAGGTTGTGAATCTCACCGTTTTCGCTGATAACAAAGAGGTTAAATGTATGGTGTGGAAAACAATATGAGAATAGTATGAAAACAATAGCAGCAGTGTGAAATCAGTGGAAACAGTGGAAGCAGTGTGTGTATTATCAGAATGAGAAAATGGACCAGGGTCCACAGTTCACTAGAGGCGTCTCTCCATAAAAGATAGCTAACATGTGTGGTGAACAAATTCCAGCTGGGAAATTGACAGATAAAGAACATGCATGAAATAAAGATTATGATGAGATTCATGCAGGCATTACAACAAAATACATATATCGTCATCCAACTGCATCTATGACTAATAATCCACCCTTCGAATATCATCCGAACAAACGTTGGGTATTAAGTTGCAAGCAACGGATAATCGCAGTAAGCAAGGTGTGTAATGTAAACAATGTAAACGAAGTAAACATCGTTGTTTTCTCCCTAATGGCAACAACTCATCCTCCATCCGTCACGTTTCCGTCACTCGAGCACAGATGCAACGGAGGCATGAACCCACTATCGAGCATAAATACTCCCTCTTGAAGTCACTAGCATCTACTTGGCCAGAGCATCTACTAACAACAGAGAGCATGCAAGATCATAAATAACATACACATGAAGATAACATGATAGATTGATAATCAAAAGATATAGCATTCAATAATCATCGGATCCTAGCAAACACAACATGTAGCATTACAAACAGATGATCTCGATCATGTGAGGCAGCTAACGAGATCTAAAATTGAGGCATAAAGTGGAGAGTACAACCATCAAGCTACTGCTATGGACCCGTATTCCAGGGATGAACTACTCACGCATCACTCCGGAGGCGGACATGGTGGTGTAGACCCCTCCAGTGATGAATTCCCCTCCCAGCAGGGTGCCGGAGAGAGCTCCAGAACCCTACCGATCTCGGGTTGACGATGACGGCGGCCTCGGGTGTTTCTCGGGAAGAAGTGCTATATTTGTAGGTTTAACGTATCGGGGGAATAAATAGGCGAAAGGGCAAGGGCGGTGGATGCCCGAGGGGACCACACCACCCCCAAGCGCGGCCAGGGGCGCGCCGCCCTATGGTGTGCCCCCTGTGGCCCCCCTTCGGGCCTCTTCGGGACTCCGTGGAACCTTTAGGAATTCTAATACTTTCGGGCTTCGAATTTTCCAATTCCAAAAATATTTCTAGAACAACTTTTCTGAAACTAAAAATAGCAGAAAACAGGGAACTCGCTCTGTGGCATCTTGTCAATAGGTTAGTCCCGGGAAATCGATAAAAATGACATAAAGTGTGAGGAAAACATGTAGCATAAGGCATGAAAACAACATGGAACATCAGAAATTATAGATACGTTTATGACGTATCAACATCCCCAAGCTTAGTTCCTACTCGTCCTCGAGTAGGAAAACAACAAAACAAATAATTTCTGAGGTAACATGCTACCAACATAAACTTGATTATCATAGTAATGTAAAGCATGTAAACTAGGATCAAATGAATAAAGGTTGTGGTTTATAGTTGATATCAAAGAGTAATGTATAAACCATTAGGAATAACAAAGTAAAACCTTTCAATGAATCTATACTAAAAGAAAATCCACTGTGCAAAGTATATTAGAGATGATTTAAGCTTCAAGAACAACAATATAATCATCCAAGGCATCAAACTCTCACAACAACTCCTGTTAGGATCAAATCAAGTGACAACAATATGCACATAGGAAAATTATTCAAATGATTGTGCACTCAAAACAAGCAAGCGTTCTGTATTGGTTCCTAGCATCAGGATGTTATGGCTAAAAGAACATTATGGGGGGGGGGGGTTGGATGGTCAATGGAATAAAGTCTCACACAACTGAAAGTGATCATTAGACAAGAGGAAGTCTTATAATCTAAGTTATGCAATGAGTAGTGTTTGCCACACAACGGATGCACATAGAGCTATAAGTGTATGAAATCTCTCCAATGGAACTAGTGGGGGTGCATCCAACCTTCTTGCTCACGAAGACCTAGAGCTCCTTTTGAGGAGGCTCATCATTGGAATATACAAGCCAAGTTCTATAATGTAAGTTTCCCACATAGTTATGCAAGTCATAATATGAAAACTCTCTCCAAACTGAAGTAATGATGCTAAACAAAGCACAAGTGTGGAATAAATAATCGTAGTGCTGCCCCCTCTCTCTCTCTTTATTATATCTCTTTTGCCTCTCTTTTTTATTTTTCTCTTTTGGGCCTTTTCTCTTTTTTTTTTATATATGACCTCACTGGTAGGGGCAACACTCTATTTTACAATGAATCAACACACTTTTAGTACTCATAACTCAAACTGAAATATCTCTGATGTAAATAAAACTAAATGTTCCTGCCAGTGTAGCAGTATGCAAAATAACCATGAAGCATCACAAGTAACATAATGATGATGGATGTTGTATGGCAATATATTTCCGAATGGCTATGGAAATTCCATGGTAGGTAGGTATGGTGGCTGTTTTGAGGAAGATAAATTTGGCTTATGTGTAGGAGAACAAAGTTCTCCCACGGGGTTTGGATGCACTGGTGAAGTTTGCACCAACTCTCAATGTGAGAATGAGAAATGCACAATACCGAAGAGGCTAGCAAATATGGATGGTGGAAGTGCCAGAAAACCGCAACATAGAACTCACAAGTTAAAAGATTCCAAATAAAATCATGATCTCACAAGGCATAATGAAAATCACTCCAAGAGGGTCCGTGGCAGTGACAAGTCACTGTTAGCTACCCCGACCATAGCGCGTAAAAAAAGCCATTACGATTTCTATCAGCAAAGGAAGTCATATACCATTATCCTATCAACTGGTTATTTGAGTGTGGCACGGTTTCAAGATTTTAAACCAAACATTAATTGTTTTTACTCTACTAGACCAGCAAGTTTACCATTAAGCATATTAATATCTCAAAACAACAGCAAATAATCAAGTGAAACAGTTTAAGAGCAAGCGGAGCGTGGACACGGCGGGAGAGGGTGGTGTGGTGTTGCCTAAGGAGGCGTCGGCGGTTGAGATACCTAGTGGTGTCTCCCATGCCGATGCGCCTAGGGAAATGCCCCATCCTCTTCCGCGGGTACCGCTCACGCTGTTAGGCCATGGCATCAACATAGGCTTCTATTACGTCGACATGGGGGCATCAAGCTCTCCGCCCCTGAGTTCTTGACCGTTGTGACGGTCCTCCCGGACCCTGAGCGGTCCCCGTCTGTGGTGATCTCAGCGGAGTCGATTTGTGCGGCCTTCCTCCTCCTCGAGCCTAAGGCCTCGTGGGTGGTGACCGAGCTCACGCCCTCTGAGTTTGCTGTCGAGTTTCCCTCCCTAGGCATGCTCAAGGCCCTGTCTTGGGGGGAGTCGATCACGCTCTCGGGGTGCAACACCAAGGTCACTATCGAGCAGTCTTCGATCGACCCGCCTGCGCTCTCCGCTCTTGTCCCTGTCTGGATTCGGATCCATGTCCCCATGGAGGCGAATACCATCCACATCATCGACCAGATCGTGCAGGCAGTGGGGCGCCTTGTGGAGGTGGACGAGGCCTCACTGCCAGGTTGTGGCCCTATCCGCCTGCGCATGTTGGTCCCAGACGTCTCCAAGCTAAAGGGCACTCTACCTCTTTCTACTTCGACATGGTGGACAAGCCTCTATCTGTGGAGGTCGAGAAGGCTGGCGACCAGCCCAAGATTTCTCCCCCGCCCCCTCGTCGGTCTCTGTCCCCTCATCATGACAGCTCCTCTGAGGATGATGATGACTCCTCGGGGGATGACTCCGACCCGGGTCCTACGGACGTGGCCCTGACTCCAGTGGTTTCGGCTCCTGCGCCTAGGATCGCCCCGTCTGCTGGGGTGGGGGCCCAGGTCTCTACTGTGGCTTAGGCATCTTTGCCTGTGCCGTCTTAGTCAGCCCCGGCTGCTCCCCCCAGCAGTGCGCCGGCCAGGCTGGCCATGGTGGATGTTTCTCGTCAGGTCTCTCGGCTCTCTATGGGGACCTCGCTCTCACAGTACATTTCCAACCTCTGTGAGGGCCCGGGTTCCCTCGACCTGGCTAGGCTTGTGGCTGACTCCCTTCATGGCCCCTCACCTCAGTCGGGCTCGGAGGCTGCTTACTCTGGTGGAGCGAGCATGGAGGTTGCTTCCCCAGACTCGCCGCGGTCCCCAGGGGTGGTCCGCTACTCCCATTCGCCACGGACCCCTCCTACTCCACCTCAGGGGTCCCCGGCCCGGCTGCCTACTACTCCTGCCACCGACACGCGTGACCCTGGGCGCGGTCGTCACCGCCACTCCCATGCCTGGGGTCACGACGCGCCGCAGTGCATGCCTTGCGGGGGCTAGGACAGGGGCAGAGGTCGTCGAGTTGTCGATGGTCGAGGTGGCCGCCAGGTGGCTCGCTTCCTTGACCCTGGTACATCTTGGCATGCATCTTCCATCCCTGCTTCTTCCCCCCTCCGTCTGGTTCTAGGTTTTCGGTCCTCGATTTGGTCTCTCTTGAGCATTTGGATCAGGTGGCTCTCGATTGTGGCGTGTTTTTCCGGGGAGAGTGTGGCCCCCAGTTGGAACAAATTGAGGCGATTAGAGCGAAGGAGATTATTAGGGGGGCCCGTGCAGCGGCTCGCGCTCACTCTGAGCGGGAGCGGTCAGGGCCCCGGGCTCCCGCTAGACCTATGCAGGGGGCGCCCGTGTCTGGCAGTGGAGCCTCTCCCTTGCAGCCTAGCGTGGCGGATCCCGTGGCAGCCTCCCAGCCGGGGTGGAAGCGCGGGAGGCAACATAAGGACGCGTCCTGGCCCTCGACCTCTGGTAGGGCCCGACAGGTCCCCCGTAAGGGGACACCCCCCACTGGTTCCCACTGAGTGTCATCCTCTTGGATTGTAATATGCGGGGGTTCGGGCAGGACGGCCGGCGCCACCAGCTGGTGGAGTATATTAGAGATGAAGACCCGGATATAGTTGGCATTCAGGAGACGATCCGCCAGGACTTCTCGATCCCAGAACTGGAGAGTCCGAGCCGTCATAAGTTTGCATGGCAATGGCTCCCGGCAACGGGACGGTCGGGAGGGATCCTCCTTAGTGCTAAGGAGGACACTTTTGAGGTTGAGGATATGGACCGAGGGGAGTTCTTTCTGAGCATGTCCCTCACCCATGGACAGTCTAACCTCCGGTGCAAGGTAATTATTGTCTATGGGCCTGCGGATCATAGGAGGTTGTCTGAGTTCTTAGATGAACTCAGGGCTAAGGTGGAGCGTTGTCTCACCCCGGTTGTCATGGCGGGGGACTTTAACTTGATCCGCTCACTTCACGACAAGAGTTCTGACAATGTTGACCTCCCGAGGATGCGCCTGTTCAATGACTTCATTGCCTACATGGCGTTCATCGAGGTTGAGCGTGTTGGTGCTAGGTACATGTGGACTAATAACCAGGAGGACCCGATTCGCTCGGTTCTGGACCGAGTATTGGTTTTGGCGGACTGGGAAGCAGTGTTCCCGCTGTGCTCCATACGGGCTGTCACTCGGGTTGGGTCGGACCACTGCCCCCTGATCCTCTCATCGGGAGGGGCGGTCCCCTCTAGGCCAAACTGGTTCTATTTTGAGGACTTTTGGTTGGACCAACCGGGTTTTGTGGAGACGGTTCGGCTTAAGTGGCACGCTGCTGCTGCCTCTCCCCCACGTGTGTATAATGTGGTGGATGTATGTCACTTTTGTGCTAAGAGCTCCCGCCAGTTCATGCGTGGGTTGGGGCTAACTGGGGTGCTGAGATCCGAAGGCACAAAGCCTCCCTGCTGGGGCAGATTCAATCCCTTGACCTCGTGGCAGATGCGGGGGGACTGAGTGCGGATGAGTGGGGTCAGCGGTATGCCCTTGAGACCTCCCTTATGAAGGTCTACAAAGGGGAGGAGGTGTTCTGGCGCCAGCGTAGCCATCAAAACTAGATTCTCAAGGGAGATTCCAATACCGCCTACTTCCACGCCATAGCTAATGGGTGGCGACGTAGATGCTCGATCCCATTACTATGGGCGGGAGACATCTTGTTAGAGGAGGCTGAGGACATCTCCGCTCATATCTACGCCTTCTATAAGGAGTTATTTTTGGCTTCCCCTCGCTCTGGGGTCACTCTCTCTGCTCACTTGTGGCCCCTAGTTACCGTGGCTGAGAACGAGAAACTCTTGCTTCCATTTCTCCCCGAGGAGGTGCGCGGGGCGGTCATGGAAATGAGAGCAGGCTCGGCCCGGGCCCGGATGGTATCCCGGTCTCCTTCCAGAAGTTCTGGGAGACTATCCAGGCGGTTGTTATGCCGATGTCCCACGAGTTTTATATTGGGACGTTAGTTATGTCGCGCCTTAACTATGGCGTGATAACCCTGATCCCAAAAATTCCTGGGGCAACGAATATTCGACAGTTTAGACCCATCACGGTTATAAATGTTATCCAGAGGATCTTTGCCAAGGTCTATGCGAGGCGTTTGGCCCTAGTAGCTGAGCACCTGACACACCCTTTTCAGTTCAGTTTCCTCAAGGGACGTTTCATCCATGATGGGATACTAGTGTTGCATGAGATTGTCCACGAGTTTAAGGTGCACCGTCATAAAGGAGTTTTTTTGAAGTTAGACTTTCAGAAGGCTTATGATCGGTTGGACTGGTCTTTCCTTCGCCTAGTTATGCAACGGCGAGGCTTTGACGACCGGTTCATATCGTGGGTGATGCAACTCGTCATGAGTGGCAATACCGCGATTAACATTAATGGGGACATTGGTCCCTACTTTAGATCGTCCTGTGGGGTGAGGTAGGGGGACTCTATCTCCCCCATCCTCTTTGACCTGGCAGTGGATGACTTGGCGACTATCCTGGATAAAGCCAAGATGGCCGGTCACATCTCCGGTGTGGTCGGGCACCTCATCCCGGGTGGGGGCATCACCCACCTGCAGTACGTGAACGATACCATGATTATGGTGGAGGGATCGGGGTTGGATATTGTCAACCTCAAGTTCCTATTATCATGTTTTGAGGCCGTGTCTGGCCTCAAGATTAACTTCGACAAGAGTGAGGTCATAGTGCTTGGGTACCCCTAGGAGGAGCAACAAAGGATAGCGGATAACCTAAATTGCAAGTTGTCCGCCTTCGCGGTTACCTATTTGGGGGTTCCGCTGAGAGATTCTAGGATCCTCATTAAGGATCTGGAGCCCATGCTGGAGATGGTCGGGCGGAAGGCGGAACCATGGTGCAGGCGCTTCACTTCCAAGGGGATTAAGTCTATGCTTATCGGTTCCTGTCTTTCGAGTATTCCATCGTATATGATGGGAATTTACTCCCTCCCGGAAGGGGTCCACGCGGCCTTTGACAAGGAGCTATCCCGCTTCTTCTGGCAGGATGGTTATGTGCGTCAGAAATACCACATGGTTAAGTGGGATGACATATGTGCCCCGAAGGACTTAGGGGCATAGGTATTGTGGCGTCGCGTAAAATGAATGTGGCCCTCATGCTTAGATGGGTGTGGAGCATTCTGAGGGATGAGGGAAACCTCTGGCTTCAACTTATTAAAGCTAAATACCTCCAGGGGAGTCCACTCCTCGCGTGTGAGAGACAGGAGGGATCTCTTTTATGGAGGTCCATCCAGGATCTTAAACGGGAAATACGGAAGGGGGCCCGGTTCTCCCTTGGGGATGGTCGGGGCATTTTGTTCTGGCTAGACCCGTGGCTCCGGGAGCGCCCGCTTTGACTAGAGTTCCTGAGACTCTTTGCGATCTGTGCGGACCCATCCCTAGTGGTGGCAACGGCATTTCGACTTGGATCCTGGGATGTTGCGTTCCGGCGCGCCTTCGGTCTGGCAGAGGCGGAGGCATGGGCGGAGTTACGAGGTGCGCTCCCTGGCTCACTACCAGGGGGGCCCGATTAAGTGTCTTGGTCATTGGCCCCGTCGGGGGCCTTCACGGTCAAGTCGGCATACCGGTCCCAGTTTGCAGGACCAACGAGACCTTGGGGTACTCCCCTATGGAAGGCCCCGCTTCCCCTGAAGATTAAGATCTTCGTGTGGCAGTTACTACGGGATCAGCTACCTTCGGGGATTGAGGTGGCCAAACGCCAAGGCCTTGGGGATAGCTTGTGTCCCCTCTGCAGAACCCCAGAATCGAGTACGCACATAATCTTTGTGTGTCCCGTTGCCCCTTTTTTTGTGGAACTTCGTCCGGGAGGCCTTAGGTCCTGCGTGGCAGGCCTCGAACCTTGTCGAGTTCCTAGAAATCCGGGTGCACCATGCAGGAGGAGGCAAACGTCTCTTCTGGCTGGTGTTTTCAGCGATAGCATGGTCTTTGTGGACGATCTGCAATAAAATGGTGATTGAGACGATTTTCCTGAGGCGGGACTCTGACTCTATTTTCAAATTCTTGGCTTCTTGTAGCAGTGACACCCGTTGTGTAGGCAGCGGGATAGGGCGCAGCTAGACGACTACATCGACAAACTCCTAGTAGCCGCGTGTGGCTTCTCCGCCTCGACACCACCCTGAGGCTCCGTGCTGGGCCTAGGCGCCCCTTCTACCCACACCACCCCCTTTTGCCCATTGCTTGTAGCGTGTGTATGCATGCTGGTGTTATTTTTCTTTGGGCTTTGTTGTGCTGTGGCCCCAACCCTGTGTGTGTGTTGTATAGGCTTCTTTATATGACTCTTGTGGACGGTTGCTTTATTTATGAAGTGGTGCTAAAGCCTATTTCAAGAGTGAAACAGTTTAATGATCTCCAAGAATATGCAAGCTTTTTTCGTTATACCATCTAATACACGTAGCATTTTGTACCAAACACCAAACAACAAAAACTCTCCAAGAGATATAGCAATGAACCAACAGAGTACTAACACAACTCTACTAAAACTAACAACTCTGAATAAGAGATGCAAGAAAAACAGGAGCTAAACAGAAATTTTGCAGCTGCTAGAAGAAAAACTAAGAATACAAGCATAACGAGTATTAATATGAAAAAGCGGAGCGTGTCTCTATCCCACACAAAGAATTCTAGGATCCAACTATATTATTGGAGCAAGGAAAACAAAACAAAACAAAGGAAAACAAAAGAAAAACAAATAGACGGTCCAAGTAAACTTCATATGATGTGACCGAATAAAAATATAGTTTCACTAGAAGTGACCTGATAAATTGTTGATGAAGAAGGTGATGCCTTGGGAATCCCCAAGCTTAGATGCTTGAGTCTTCTTAGAACTTGCTGGGATGAACCACAGGGGCATCCCCAAGCTTTGACCTTCCACTCTTCTTGATCACATTATATCACCCTCTTCTCTTGACCCTTGAAAACTTCCTTCACACCACACTCAAATAGTAATTCGCATTAGAGGGTTAGTGCAACAATAAAAAATCCATGGGTTCTGCATGGGAAAAATTTCTATTGATACTTTTAAACATTATTTACAGTCACTTATGTTTCGTGAAGCAAATAAATCCACTTGACATCGTAAAAGAGCAAATGCAAGAAAAATGGCAGAATCTGCCAAAACCAGAACATTCTGTAAAGACGAATTTTTTCAGGGCACTTATGTTGCTCATATCGAAAAACTTAAAGAACAAAAAAGTTTCATAATTAGATGAGGAATAAGAAAAAAAAATTCAGATCATTCTAATCTTTATGGATTTTATACGATTGTTTACGGTGCACAGCAGAAATATGTTTCCTGCGCAGAAATCTAAAACCAACTCCAACTTTCGTCAAAAACTTCAGTTGGCACAACTAAAACATGAAAATAAAGATAAAAAGGAGTTACCACAAAAGTATAAAACCCCTTTACTCAAAGAAAACAGATAAAAACGAAGCAAAAAATAAAACCACGGGTTATCTCCCAAGAAGTGCTTTTCTTTAACGTCTTTTAGCTAGGCCCAGAAAAGTGGATTCACGTGTTTTCAAGTGAAGAAGCTTCCAAATTATAATTTGTTTGAATAATAGAATCAAAATAAAACTCCATTCTCTTTCTAGGAAAGTGTTCCATACCTTTCTTTAGTGGAAATTTAAATTTAATAGTCCCCTCTTTCATATCAATGACAGCACCAACAGTTCTAAGAAAAGGTCTTCCCAAAACATTTGGACAAGAAGCATTGCATTCAATATTCATACCAACAAAATCAACGGGGACAATATTATTATTAACCATGATAAGAACATCATCCATTCTCCCAAAGGTTTCTTTCTAACATTATCAATAAGACAAATATCCAAATAATAGTGCTCCAAAGGTGGCAAATCAAGAATATCATAAAGTTTCTTAGGCATGACAAAGATACTAGCACCAAGAAGACATAGAGAATTGCAATCAAAATCATTCAGTTTCATTTTAATAATGGGTTCCCAACCATCATCTAGCTTCCTAGGGATAGAGGCTTCACATCTTAATTCATCCTCTCTAATTTGCATGAGAGCATTTGTAATATGTTTTGTGAAAGCCATATTCATAGTACTAGCATTAGGACAACTAGCAAGATTTTGTAGGAACTTAATCACTTCAGTTATGTTGCAATCATCAAAGTCAAGATCATTTTTATCAAAGGTAATGGGACCATTGTTTCCCATGTTTCTAAAAATTTCAGGACTTTTATTAGGAACATTTTTTTGCAGTTTTAGGCAGTTTTGCATTTTTTTTAGCAGAAGTGGGAATGTTGCCAACACAAATTACTTTACCATTTATAGTAGAAGGTTTAATAGCATGAGAAGCTTCAGTTTTACTAGTGGTGGTAATGGTGCAAACAGTAGCTATATTATTCTTTCTAGCTATTTCATCTTCTCTTTCCCATCTAGCATGCAATTCAGCTAACATCCTAACATTATCATCAATTCGAATTTTGATGGCATTAAAAGTTTTGCTTTATTTAACATCATGAGCCATAACCTTCAATTTCAAAAAATCAACATCAAGATCAAGGCTATAAACTTTAGAAGCAAGAACATCAATTTTGCCAAACTTTTCCTCAACAGATTTATTAAAAGCAGTTTGTGTACTAATAAAAAATTTGAGCATGTTTTCAAGATCAGAGGGTACACTTTTATTTTTTGTAGGAATTACCATAAGAATTACCATAAGCATTACTATTATTGGGAGGATATGGCCAATAATTGTTGCTACCAAAATTATTCCTATAAGAATTGGTGTTGAAATTATTATTTTTAATGAAGTTCACATCAACATGCTCTTCTTGAGCAAACAAATAGGCTAAAGGAACATTGTTTGGATCAATATGAGCATGGCCATTCACAATCATAGACATAATAGCATCAAGGCTATCACTCAAAGAGGAGGTTTCTTCAACAGAATTTACCTTCTTACCAGTTTTAGCTCTCTCGGTGTGTCATTCAGAATAATTTACCATCATATTATCAAGAAGCTTTGTTGCTGCCCCTAAAGTAATGGACATAAAGGTTCCTCCAGCAGTTGAATCCAGAAGGTTTCTTGAAGAAAATTCAGACCTGCATAAAAGGTTTGGATGATCATCCAAGTAGTCAGTCCATGAGTGAGACAATTCTTTACTAAAGATTTCATTCCTTCTCAAGCTTTAGCAACATGATCATTATCAAGTTGCTTAAAATTCATAATGCTACTTATAAAAGATATAATCTTAGCAGGAGGATAATATTTTACAATGAAAGCATCTTTACACTTAGTCCAAGAATAAATACTATTTCTAGGCAAAGATAGCAACCATTTTTTAGCTCTTCCTCTCAAAGAGGAAGGAAACAATTTCAGTTTAATAATATCTCCATCTACATCTTTATATTTTAGCATATCACATAGTTCAACAAAATTATTAAGATGGGCAGCAGCATCATCAGTATTAACACCAGAAAATTCCTCTCTCATAACAAGGTTCAACATGGCAGGCTTTATCTCATAAAAATCAGTAGTAGGAGCAGGTGCAGCAATAGGTGTGCTAATGAAATCATTGTTGTTGGTGCTAGTAAAGTCACACAACTTAGTGTTCTCAGGAGTAGTCATTTTAGCAAGACTAAAAACAGGATAAAAACTACAACTAGAATAATAACTATTTTTTTGTGTTTTTTATAAAGAGAAGCAAACAATACAAAATAAAATAAACTAAGCAAAAAAAAACAAAGTAAAGGGATTAGAAGTGAGAGACTCCCCTTGCAGAAATTCTCTTCCTCCTCGGCAACGGTGCCAGAAAAGTGCTAGATGTGTATGAACACACGTTCGTTGGGAGACCCCAAGAGGAAGGTATGAAGAGTGTAGCAGCAAGTTTCCCTCAGAAAGAAACCAAGGTTGAATGGACCAGTAGGAGGAAGGAGTAACTTCAGAAGGTTGATGCAGCTGAGGTTGCAGGGCGCACTACCGGTTCAGCAGCAACGTGGAACCTACATAACACAAACAATTCACTTTGCCCCAACGAAGCAGTGAGTTTGTCAAACTCACCGGTTTTTCTCATAACAAAGAGGTTAAATGTATGGTGTGGAAAACAGTATGCGAACAGTAACAGCAGTGTGAAAACAGTGGAAACATTGTGAAAACACTGGAAGCAGTGTGTGTATTATCAGAATGAGAAAATGGATCGGGGTCCACAGTTCACTAGAGGTGTCTCTCCATAAAATATAGCTAACATGCGTGGTGAACAAATTACAGCTGGGCAATTGACAAATAAAGAACATACATAACATAAAGATTACTATGAGATTCATGCGGGCATTACAACAAAATACATAGATTGTCATCCAACTGCATCTATGACTAAAATCCACCCTTCGAATATCATCCGAACAAACGTTGGGTATTAAGTTGCAAGCAACGTTAGTCACAGTAAGCAAGGTGTGTAACATAAACAATGTAAACGAAGTAAACATGGTTGTTTTCTCCCTAATGGCAACATCACATCCTCCATCTGTCACGTTTCTGTCACTCGGGCACAGATGCAAAGGAGGCATGAACCCACTATCGAGCATAAATACTCCCTCTTGGAGTCACTAGCATTTACTTGGCCAGAGCATCAAGTAACAACAGAGATCATGCAAGATCATAAATAACATACACATGAAGATAACATGATAGATTGATAATCAAAAGACATAGCATTCAATAATCATCGGATCCTAGCAAACACAACATGTAGCATTACAAACAGATGATCTCGATCATGTGAGGCAGCTAACGAGATCTAAACTTGAGGCATAAAGTGGAGAGTACAACCATCAAGCTACTGCTATCGACCCGTATTCCAGGGATGAACTACTCACACATCACTCCGGAGGCGGACATGGTGGTGTAGACCCCTCCGGTGATGAATTCCCCTCCCGGCAGGGTGCCGGAGAGAGCTCCAGAACCCTACCGATCTCGGGTTGACGATGACGGCGGCCTCGGGTGTTTCTCGGGAAGAAGTGCTATATTTGTAGGGTTAACGTATCGGGGGAATAAATAGGCGAAAGGGCAATGGCGGTGGATTCCCGAGGGGCCCACACCACCCCCAAGCGCGGCCAGGGGCGCGCCGCCCTATGGTGTGCCCCCGTGCCCCCCCTCCGGGCCTCTTCGGGACTCCGTGGAACCTTCGGGAATTCTAAGAATTTCGGGCTTCGAATTTTCCAATTCTGAGAATATTTCCAGAACAACTTTTCTGAAATTAAAAGCCGTAGAAAACATGGAACTGGCTCTATGGCATCTTGTCAATAGGTTAGTGTCGGGAAATCGATAAAAATGACATAAAGTGTAAGGAAAAATATGTAGCATAAGGCATGAAAACAACATTGAACATAAGAAATTATAGATACGTTTATGACGTATCACATGCCAATGGAGAAAGTGGTGCACCAACCCAAGAACAAGTTCAAGACCTTCCTCTTGTTGACCAAGTTACTACGCAAGAACCAAGGACTCCTTTCATTCAAGCTAGCCAAGTTCAAGGCCAAGATCAACCTTCATCTCGTTTTGAAGAAAGCTAAAATGATGATAAAGGCCAACAAATCGATCAAGACGGGGACCCAAACGATCAAGATGATCCCTCCTTGCAATAATGAGGCGATGAAAGCCAGTCGTGCAAAAAGGATTGTAAAGGGTATGAAGGAAATTGATTTCTTGGATGAGAAAGTGTTCGGAGACCTTAGAGGCAAAAGAACCACAAGAGCAAAATTTGCAAGTTTTAGTAAGTATCAAGCTCACATATCCATGGTGGAACCAAAGAAAGTGTTTGAGGCTCTTGAGGATTTGGATTGGGTGGAAGTTGTGCATGAAAAACACAATAACTTTGAGCACAACAAACTGTGGAATCTAGTTGATAAGATCAAAGATTGCCGCAATGTTATTGGCACCAAGTAGATATTCAAGAACAAGAAAGATGAACATGGTATTGTAGTGAGGAACAAGGCAAGATCGGTGGCTCAAGGGTTCTCTCAAGTGGAAGGCATTTACTTTTATGAATCCTATGCTCCCGTGGCTCGCCTTGAGTCCATCTGTATACTTGCATATGCATATTCACATAACTTTAGATTGCAACAAATGGATGTCAAGAGTGCCTTTTTAATGGTCCATTGAAATAGGAGGTATATGTTAATCAACCTCTAGGGTTTGAGGACCCCAACTTCCCTAACCATGTCAACAAGCTCGATAAGGCGCTCCATGGACTTAAACAAGCACCACGTGCGTGGTATGAGCATCTTAGATAGTTGTTGCAACACCGTGGGTTTGAAGTTGGGTAAATCGATCCCACCCTTTTCAACAAGAGGGTTAATGGAGATATTTTATATGCAAACTCTACATGGACGATATTATCTTTGGCTCAACTAAAAAAGCTTTCAATGATGAAATTTTAAAGCTTGTGACTAAAAGGTTTGAGATGTCTATGATGGGAGAGCTCAAATTCTTCCTTGGCTTTGAGATCAAGCAATTGGCTCGTGGAGCTTTCATTTCTCAAGCCAAGTATACCCAACACGTGCTCAAGAGGTTCAACTTCCAATATGATAAAGGCAAAGTCTCTCCAATGCAAACCAAGTGTCATCTCAAGCGCAATCCGGATGGTAAAGATGTGGGACAAAAGTTGTTTCATTCTATGATTGGTTCTTTGCTTTATCTTTGTGCTCATAGAACCAATATTGTGTTTAGTGTAGGGGTGTGTGCAAGGTATCAATCAGCTCCTAAGGAAAGCCATTTGATGGTGGTCCATAGGATCTTTTGGTATTTGGTTCATACCCCAAGATTTGGATTGTGGTACCCAAAGGGGGCACATTTCTCTCTCAGTGGGTACATGGACTCAGATTGGGCTGGTGATCAAGATGATAGGAAATTGACTTCGGGGTCTTGTCAATTACTTGGTAGGTCCTTGGCGAGTTGGTCTTCTAAGAAGCAAAATTGCATATATCTCTCCACCACAGAATCAGAGTATGTGGCGGCGGCTAGTGCTTTCACTCAATTGTTATGGATGAGGCAAACCATCAAATAATATGGTGTTCACTGTGACAAAGTGCCTCTTCTATGTGATAATGAGAGTGCCATCAATATTGCCTACAATCTCATGCAACATACAAGAATGAAGCATATTGAGATTCGTCATCACTTCATTAGAGATCATGTTGCTCGTGGTGATATTGCTCTAGCCTATGTGCCAACCAAGGATCAACTTGTTGATATTTTCACGAATCCAATTGATGATGCAAGATTTATGTTCTTGATGAATGAGCTAAATATCGTTGATTCAAGGAGCTTTACTTGAGGATCTTGCACACACACCTATAGTTGACTATGTGTTTGGGTTTAGGAGTAGACATGGACATAGGGGGAGTGTTGTTCCAACACACTGGGCTCTCCCTCCCTCCATTATTCGCAAAGTAAAATTTCATTTATCCCTCTCTTTTCTAATGTTGAATTGTGAGCTAAAATGATGAGTAATGGTGGTTCATTCAAGATATATCTTCGCAATGTCATGCCCTAATTCTCTTACATGGTGGCTTAGGTCACCAACCTATTTCTTGCGGAGAGTTGGATCTTAGTTGGGATTTTATTTGGATTTCATCGCATTTCATTTATTTTCCTGGCTAAGTGTTTTGTGGGAAACTTTCTCTATCTTGGCATTTCCTTGTTTGATTCTTGCAAGAATGAGGGAGAAGTACCATTTTTAGTTTGGTATTCTAATCCTAAGCCTCCTTATCCAGAGTCCAAATTCTATCTAGCACACAAGTCTTTGTTTTGAAACTAGGAAGTTCGTTTCTGGAGTCAGCCGGAATTTCCGATCCAAACTTGGATCAGAATTTATGGTTGGACCAGGAATATCCGGTTTAAGTTTTACCCGGAATATCCGGCTGGCAAAATCCCTAAATACGGGAGTTAGGGGTGAGGGGCAGTTTTCCTGCTCCTCTTTCACCCCCAACCTTCCTCTCCACCATTGTCGCCACATCCATGAACCCTTGCCCTTCTTCCGACTTCCTCCCGTGGATCTTGTGGTCTTGGCCGGATCTGGTGCTCCTCCTCCCCGGGAACCTTCTTCTCCAAGCACTTTGCTCCATGGACGTGGGTAACTCCCTCACTTTCAAATCTAGGGTGTTCATCCATGTTCCTCGTTGGAGACTTATTTGTCTTGAGATTGCTTGGTGGTAGAGGTTCCTAGGATGTTCCAATGCACGGTAGAAATAATAGGTTAGCCTCCACTTAGTACGTTCTAGTTTTAGACCTAGATTTGAAATCACCTTGGTTAAGTTTTCGTGGAACCGGATTATCTGGTTCAACACTGAACCAGAAATTTCGGTTGGGTTCAATCCCTGTTTTCTAGATTTTAGAACTTTTGTGATTTCTCTAGGACTTTTTCGAGATTGCATTGTGGTTGCTTCTCTATTGTTCCTAGTATGATTACTTTTCCAGGACTTGTGTGTACTCATCTATATGTTATCCATCTATTATTCTGCTTCCACACGTGGCTCTAATGTTGACTCCAAGTCGGTCTCTCTCAAGCGCCCCAATTACCGTGAATCTAGTGATGAAGATCTTGGTGCTGCTAGTCCCCCAAGGAAGACAATTGTTAAGAAAAAGTCCGGAGCTTTGAAAAAGTATGCACCCAAGAAGAAGGGCAAGGCTCCAAGGTAGAACTACAAGCATGATCTGACTGTTGCTGAGTACACTTTGATTCATCATAAGGACTGGTATGCTCATCCAAGAGATGTTGAGATTGAGGATGGCATATTCTGGTGCATGGAGCAATCCTACATATACTCTGACATCGTTTTTGACTATAAGTCTCCTATCCGTCCCATAAACCCAATAAATCTCTAGCAACTCAAGGACAAGGAAGCATTTTCTCAATATGCTTTCATTATTGACAGGTTTGCTCTTGATGACATCACATAGGTTCAATGCCCATATAATGTTCCTCTTGTGCTTCAGTTCATGTCCACCTTAGTGGTTAAGAATGATATGCACCATTTTATGAAGTGGATAACTGGCTCAACCTTCTGTGAGGCTCCATTTCACAAGCTTGCTCGTGTTCTTGGGTACAAGTTGCAGGAGCATCCTCCTATTGGTCACCATATGCATGAGGAGAAGCCAAACCGGAGCAGCTGATGGTTGATATGTATTGCCCAAATGGTGTTATTGGCAAGGTGGAAGGGATTGTTCCCTTCTACAGTCAGCTTGTGCGCATCTTTAGGTCCTTCATTGCATCGAGTATAGGTAACAATGATGCCCTCACTAGCCCTCTTTGCAACCTGTTGATTCTAGCTAAGCAGTGCATTGAGGATCCCGATACTGAGAATATGTATCATGTGGATGTCATGGACTTCATCTTCAATGAGATATACAATGCTATGGTTGGTGGAAACACCATTCCCTCTGCTCCATACATCATGCTGCTCATCAATGAAACCTTGAAGACTCAGGATTTCAGTAGGCTGGCTATGGAGGGCCATCATTTCAAGAAGTTGTACATCACTGGGGAGAAGCATCCAGTGGATCTTTCTTTTGCTTATGACACTGGGTTCATGAGAGATTCTCTCACTAGTTCCACTGCTCCCCCTTGTGCTCCTCATATGGATACTTCCTTTGTGTCTCAAGTCAGGAAGCTCTCCTGGTTTTAGCGCAATATCTTGTGCATGAAGGTGGACATTCACAAGGAGCAGTATCGAGCCTACCATAGAGATATTTCCATGTATGGCTCCCAGCAGAAGATCTTTCACCATGTGAGTGGTGCCACCAGCGCCCCTCCCACAGCTCCTGCTCCAGATAGCTATGCTCAATGGTCCCCTTAGGATGTTACACTTTGGGCCAAGATCGAGTCTACTATCTATCTCACTGCTCCTTCCAGTGCTCGTGCTGATGATGACAAGGAGGAGGAAGATGATGAGGATGGACAGGGCGATGACTCGACTGAGGAGTCTGACGACTAGTTCTTCATGGGACGTGATACGTCTCCAACATATCTATAACTTCTGATGTTCCATGCTGATATTATGCCAATTGCTACATTTTTTCTATACACTTCGTAGCATTTTTATGCATTTTCTGGGACTAACCTATTGACAAGATGCCACAGTGCCAGTCCCTGTTTTCTGTTGTTTTTGTATTTAAGAAAAGTTGTTCTAGAAATATTCTCGGAATTGGACGAAAGAAAAGCCGAAGTCCCTATTTTTCTGTCACGTACACGGAGTCCAAAGGAGACTCGAAGGGGGCCAGGGAGGCGGCCACACTAGGTGACGGCGCCCCCCCTTGGCCGCACGGCCACGTGGTGTGCCCCCCTGATCGCCCACCGACATTGCCCTTCCGCCTATATATTGCCTTCCTCGGGAAAACCCTAAGAACCCGAGCCTCCATCCACGAAAAGTTCCATAGCCGCCATCGTCATCAACCCTAGTTTGTGAGGGTTCTCAAGCTCTTCTCGGCACCCTGTCGGAGAGGGAAATCATCACAGGAGGGCTCTTCATCACCATGCATGTTGTGGAGTGATGCGTGAGTAGTTCATCCTTGTACTACGAGTCGATAGCGGTAGCTAGATGGTTTTCTTCTCCAATTTTGTGCCATCATGTTTAGATCTTGTGAGCTGCCTAACATGATCAAGATCATCTTATTGTAATACTACATGTTGTGTTTGTGGGGATCCGGTGAATATTGAATACTATGTCAAGTTTATTATAGGTCTATCATATATGTTATTTGTGATCTTACATGCTCTCCGTTGCTAGTAGATGCTCTGGCCAAGTAGATGCTTGTGACTCCAAGAGGGAGTATTTATGATAGATAGTGGGTTCATGCCTCCAGTAATCTGGGAGAGTGACAATAACTTCTAAGATTGTGCAAGTGTTTTTGCCACTAGGAGTAAAACAACAATGCTTTGTCTAAGGATAATTGTGTTGTTTACATTACACACTTTACTTGATGCAATAATCTGTTCCTTGCAACTTAGTACCCAAAGTTTTCTCGGATGACGTCCTAAGAGTGGATTATTAGTCATATATGCAGTTGGATCACGATCTATGTATCATGTTGTAATGTCCAAATGAATATCATAGTAGTCATCATGTCATGTATATGCATTATAGTGCATTCTCTATTTGTCAATTGCCCAGCTTTAATTTGTTCACCCAGCATGTTATTTATCTGTTATGGAGGGACACCACTAGTGAACTCTGGACCCCCGGTCTATTCTTTTACATTGATAATACAACCTACTACGGAGATTGTTCTTTTTCACTCAAACACCGTGCTCATTTAATTCACTGCAAACAAACATCATTTTCCACACTATACGTCCAATCCTTCATTTTCAGCAAGACCAGTGAGATTGACAACCCCACTGTTTTGTCGGGGCAAAGTATTTTGGTTGTGTTGTGTGCAGATTCAAAGTTGATGATGAGCCTGGTAATGCGCCCTGACAACATCAGCTGTCAACAACCTTTAGAAGTGATTTCTTTCTCCTACTGGTCCGATTAAACCTTGGTTTCTTACCGAGGGAAAATCTTGTTGATGTACTCATCATACCTTCCTCTTGGGGTCTCCCAACGAACGTGTGTTCACACGCCATCAAGCTATTTTCTGGCGCCGTTGTCGGGGAGGAAGAGGATTTCTGCAAGGGGAGTCTCTCACCGCCAATCTTTTACTTTGTTATTGTTTTGCTTAGTTTGTTTTATTTTGTATTGTTTGTTTCTTTATATCAAAAACACACAAAAAAATAGTTCTTATTTTTGTTATCCTGTTTTAATATTGCTAAAATGAGTAACCCTGAGAACACTAAGTTGTATGACTTTACTAGCACAAACAACAATGATTTTATTTGTACACCTATTGCTCCACCTGCTCCTAATGCAGATTTTTATGAAATTAAGCCTGCCATGTTAAATCTTTTTATGAGAGAGCAATTTTATGGTGTTAGTACTGATGATGCTGATGCTCACCTTAATAATTTTGTCGAACTTTGTGAGAGGCATAAGCATAAGGATATAGATGGAGATATTATTAAACTAAAATTGTTTCCATTCTCTTTGAGAGGAAGAGCTAAAGAATGGTTGCTATCTTTGCCTACAAATAGTATTGATTCTTGGACTAAATGTAAAGATTCTTTCATTGGAAAATATTATCCTTCTTTTATGAATTTAAACAATTTGATAATGAGCATGTTGCTCAAGCTTGGGAAAGAATGAAATCTTTGGTAAAGAATTGTATCCAAACCTTTTATGCAGGTCTGAATTTTCTTCAAGAAACCTTCCGGATTCAGCTGCTGGAGGTACCTTTATGTCCATAACTTTGGGTGTTGCAACAAAGCTTCTTGATGATAAATTATTTTGAATGGCACACTGAGAGAGCTCCACAAGGTAAGAAGGTAAATTCTGTTGAAGAATCCTCTTCCTTGAGTGATAGGCTTGATACTATTATGTCTATGTTGGTGAATGGTAAAACTCATGTTGATCCAAATAATTTACCTTTAGCCTCTTTGGTTTTTCAAGAAGAGCATGTTCATGTGAACTCAGTTAAAAACAATGATTTCAACAACAATGCTTATAGAAATAATTTTGGTAGTAACAATTATAAGCCCTATCCTTCTAATAGTGGTAATGGTTATGTCAATTCCTATGGTAATTCCTACAACAACAATAATAGTGTATCCTCTGATCTTGAAATCATGCTTAAGGACTTTATTAATACACAAACTGCTTTTAATAAATCTGTTGAGGAAAAGTTTGGCAAAATCGATGTTCTTGCTTCTAAAGTTGATAGCCTTGCTCTTGATGTTGATCTTCTGAAAATAAAGGTTATGCCTCATGATGTTAAATAAAGCAAAACTTTGAATGCCATTCCAGTTAGAATTGATGACAATGTTAGGATGTTGGCTGAATTGCATGCTAGATGGCGAAGAGAAGATGAAATGGCTAGAAAGAATAATATAACTAGAGTTTGTACTATTACCACCACTAGTGATGCTGAAGTTTCAAATGCTAGTAAACTTCCTACTATTAATGGCAAAGTAATTGGTTCTGTTAAACGTTTAAAATTGCCTAAAACCACTCAAACTGTTCCTGATAAAAGTGCTGAATTTTTTCGAAAAATGAGAGACAATGGTCCCATTCATGGCCTTTGATAGTGTGTTGGAAACCCCAAGAGGAGGGTGTGATGAGAAAGCGTCAAGAATTTCCCTCAGTTAAGAACCAAGGTTATCAATCCAGTAGGAGGCAGAGGATCTCAGGAAGGTTGATGCCACTGACGGTGGTGTTGGCGCTTTCACCGGTGTCAGCAACAACGTGGAACCTGCACACAACACAACCAAAATACTCTGTCCCAACGGTATAGTGAGGTTGTCAATCTCACCGGTCTTGCTAAAAACAAAGATTAGACGTATAGTGTGGAAAATGATGTATGCTTGCAGTAAGTAAAGAAAGCCGTAAATAGTTGTGGTTTGTTTAACAGTGTGGAAAATGGACCGGGGTTCATAGGTTCACTAGTGGTGTCTCTCCATAAAAGATAGCATGCTGGGTGAACAAATTACAGCCGGGCAATTGAAAAATAGAGGTTTCATCGTAGTGCACATATATGACATGAAGACTACTATGATATTTAGTGCGGGCATTACAACAATATACATAGACCGAAATCCATCTGCATCTATGACTAATAATCCACCCTCAGGTTATCATCCAAACCCCTTTAGGTATTAAGTTGCAAGCAACAGCTAACTGCATTAAACAAAGTGTGTAATGTAAGCAATGATTATGCATGTGGGCATTCTCACCATTGTTTTCTCCCTAATGGCAACAACACATCCTCCCCCTTCACGTTTCTGTCACTCGAGCAATGTGGTGAGGAGGCATGAACCCACTATCAAGCATAAATACTCCCTCTTGGAGTCACTAGCAACGGAAAGCATGCAAGATCACAAATAGCAGATGCAAATAAAGACTATAATCAACTTGGCATAAGTTCAATATTCACCAGATCCCAGCAAACACAACATATAGAATTACATAAGATCAATCTCGATCATGATAGGCAGCTCACGAGATCTAAAATATGGAGGCATATGAGGAGAAGACAACCATATAGCTACAACTACGAACACGTAGTCCAAGGATGAACTAGTCACGCATCACTCCGGAGGCAGGCATGGTGATGTAAAAGCCTCCGATGATGTTCTCCTCTCCGGCAGGGTGCCGGAAACAGCTTTAGAACCCCCCTGATCTAGGGTTGACGGTGGCAGCGGCTGCGGAACTTTTCGGGGATTTTTGATCGGGTGTTTAGGGTTTTCCATCCGGGAGGGTTAAATAGGCGAAAGGGCAAAGGCGGTGGAGCTCCAGGGGCCCCACACCCATAGCTGGCATGGACAGGGGGCGCGCCACCCTATGGTGTGGCCCCCTGGTGCCCGTCTTCGACTCTTCTTCGGTGTTCTGGATGCTTCCGGGGAAAATAGGCACTTCGGGCTTTGTGGGGTCCAATTCCGAGAATGTTTCTAGAACAACTTTTCTGAAACCAAAAATAGCAGAAAACAGGGAACTGGCACTTGGCATCTTATTAATAGGTTAGTCCCCGGAAAACGTATAAAAATGCTGTAAATAAGGGAGAAAACAAGTAGCAATTGACATAATATGATCATGGAGCATCAGAAATTATATATATGTTGGAGACGTATCACCCATTACCTTTGATAATAATTATTTTGATTTTGATGGTTGCAATATTTCTGAAGTAATTATGTTCCTACAAAGGCAATCTAGAAGTCCTAATGCTAGTGTTATAAATATGGCTTTTACAAAACATATTACAAATTCTCTCATGCAAGTTAGAGAAGAAAAGTTAAACATGAAGCCTATATCCCTAGGAAGTTAGAAGATGGTTGGGATCCCATCATTAAAATGAAGGTGAATGATTTTGATTGTAATTATTTATGTGAACTTAGTGCTAGTATCTCTATTATACCTAAGAAACTCTATGATATGCTTGATCTACCACCTTTGGAACAGTGTTATTTGGATGCTCATCTTGCTGATAATGCTAAGAAGAAACCTTTGGGGAGATTTGATGATGTTCTTATTATGGTTAACAATAAACTTGTCCCCGTTGTTTTTGTTGTTATGAATATTGAATGCAATGCTTCTTGTCCTATTGTTTTGGGAAAACCTTTTCTTAGAACTGTTGGTGCTGTTATTGATATGAAAGAGGGGAATATTAATTATCAAATTACACTCAAGAAATGTATGGAACGCTTTCCTAGAAATAGAACAAAGATAAATTTTGATCCTATTATTAGAACAAATTATGATGTTGACGCTTCTTCACTTGAAAATACTTGTATCTTGCTTTCTATGCCTAGCTGAAAGGAGTTAAAGAAAAGCACTCTTGGGAGATAACCCATGTTTTATTTATGTAATTTTATTTTGTTTTCTTTGAGTCAAGGTGTTGTTTACTTCTGTAACAACTCCTTTGTATCTTTACTATTTTGAATTGTTGTGCCAAGTAAAATCTCTAGTGGAAAGTTGATGCTAGATTTAGATTTATGCGTAGGAACAATTTCTTTTGTCTACCGTTTAATTCATAATAAATTCCAGAAAGATCGAAACATCCTGACAATTTTTGTGCGTGATCCTTAGATATGTACGCAACTTTTCTTAGTTCTGGGTTTTCTGATCTGAGCAGCGTAAGTGTCTCGAAAAAATTCGTCTTTATAGACTGTTCTAGTTTTGATAGATTCTGCCTTTTATTTTGCATTCTCTCTTTTACTATGTTGAGTGGATTTCTTTGCTCCACAAAACACCAGTGTATGTAGCTAATGTTTAGAGAGTATTGATAATGATTGTGTCCATGCAGAACATGTGAGTTTTTGATTATGCACTAACTCTCTAATGAGAATTACTTTGAGTTTGGTGTGAAGGAAGTTTTCGAGGTTCAAGAGAAGAGGATGATATAATGTGATCAAGAAGAGTGAAAAGCCTAAGCTTGGGGATGCCCCCGTGGACCATCCCAGCAAATTTCAAGAAGACTCAAGCGTCTAAGCTTGGGATGCTCAAGGCATCCCCTTCTTCATCAACAACTTATTAGGTCATTTCTATTGAAACTATATTTTTATTGGTTCATATCTTATGTACCTTACTTGGAGCATCTTTTTGTTTTTATTTTCTGTAATAAACTTGGTTGGATCCTAGCATTCTTGTGTGGGAGAGAGACATGCTCCACTTTTTCATATGAATACCCGTATTCTTCATTTATTTTCTAGCTGCTGCAATTGTTTTAGCTCCTGTTTTTCATGCATCTCTTATTCAGAGTTGTTAGTTCTTGTAGAGTACTACTCTATTATTTCATGGATAAATCATTTGGAGAGTTCGTGTTGAAATAAATTGATTGGTGTTGGAGAAGAATAAAATATTTCATGCTTATAATGGTGCAATAGGAAGCTTGTTTAGACTGTGGCTTAGACTTGAACATGTCATGTTAGATATTATTTTAATTATATGCTTAGTATTTATTGATGTAGCATGACTTATTCTCAAATAGCTGAGAGTACTTAATGTGCCATTGGAAGAAATCATGAGTTGTTTTTACCATATCGAAGCATAATATTGTGGTATTCTCCTTTGATGCTTTATTTGGGTTGACTTGGCGCATGCTCACACCATGTTATGACTACAAACCAGTCACCTCTAGCCTCTATGATCATTTGGTTTTTGACTTGTAATATCATTTATGCTTTTATTAATAATGTTTTGTCGCTATGCGTGATTATGGCCGTTATTGCTCTCTTAGTTAGTCGCTCCCTGTCTCTTGCTAGTCTTCACATGTACTGAGTATGAGCTCTACTCGTGCATCCAACTCCCCAAACCCCAAAGTTTTCCAATGTGTCCACCATACATACCTATATGTGGTATTTCACCTCCACTCCAAAGTAAATTGCTTGTGTGCTACCTTTAAAACCTTCAAAACTATAACTATTATACCTGTTTTGTGCTCCTGTTTTAGCTCATGAGGAAGTAGTTTAAAGTTTATCATGTCTTACGTCAAGCAAAGTTCTTTCCCCTCTTTCACCCGATGAGTATGGAATTTGTGCTCATCTTAATATTGCTGAGAGCTGGTGCCAAATATTATGAACTTAAATAATGGATAAAAGGCACTTCCCCATGGATTGATGATTGATTGGTCGACACCCGAGGATTCGGTTAGCCATTGTTTGTGTAAGAAAAGGTGGGGGAAGTGCCAACAATAAGGAAAAGAGGAAAGTGCCAATGGAAACCGCTCTCAAAAGTCTGAAAACCTTGCCTGACATGAGTTGTGATAAGTTTTTCATTACCATTCGTTGACATAGACATACAACTCTCTCAAAATTATATTTTCAATACCTATGTTTTATTTAAATAAAAATCTCTATCACATGAGTAATCCATGCTTTCTCTCTGTGAAGGGCCTTTCTTTTACTTTTATGTTGGGTCTTCATATTCTAACTTTATGCACCAATTAAGAGAGCATAGTTGTCTTTTCTGAGTATAATGTGCATAGTCCCACAATTTATTATTGATTGATTCATGATTATGTTATTACTTGTTCTCAAATTATTTGTATCTAGTCACCATTTGAACTTTGAAGGTGTCCTGGCATTTACGTTTCACTATTCCATGAAGGACAAGTTGAATACCACTTTGCTATGTTTTCTCTATGCTCGAAACAAACGTGTCAATTTCAATGCATTATTATTCATGGTCTTTTTTATGTGTTATTTTTCATGTTGCAAGATAGTTTCTAAGTTACATTGTTGGAATTATATCTACCATGCCTGTGTTTAGAGTACTTTGATCTCAGCTTGCAATGCTTTTACAATAATGTTGATCAAGATTGTGTTGTAGCATGTCACCTCGGAAATTATTTTGTTGTTATCGTTTTACCTACCCGAGGACGAGTAGAACTAAGATTGGGGATGCTTGATACGTCTCCAATGTATCTATAATTTCTGATGTTCCATGTTGATATTATGTCAATTGCTACATGTTTTCTACACACTTCATAACATTATTATGCATTTTCTGGGACTAACGTATTGACAAGATGCCACAGTGCTCGTTCCTGTTTTTTGTTGTTTTTGTATTTCAGAAAAGTTGTTCCGGAAATATTCTCGGAATTGGACGAAACAAAAGCCGAAGTCCCTATTTTTCTTTCACGTACACGGAGTCTTAAGGAGACTCGAAGGGGGCCAGGGAGGCAGCCACCAGGTGGTGGTGCGCCCACACTTGGTCGTGCCGCCACGTGGTGTGGGACCCCTAGTCGCCCACCGATATCGCCCATCCGCCTATATATTGCCTTCCTCGGAAAAACCCTAAGCACCCTAGCCTCCATCCATCAAAATTTCCGTAGCCGCCACCATCGTCAACCCTAATTCGGGAGGGTTCTGAAGCTCTTCCCAGCACCCTGCCGGAGAGGGGAATCGCCACTGGAGGGCTCTTCATCACCACGACTACCTCCGGAGTGATGCGTGAGTAGTTCACCCTTGTACTATGGGTCCATAGCATTAGCTAGATGGTTGTCTTCTCCAATTTTGTGCCATCATGTTTAGATCTTGTGAGCTTCCTAACATGATCAAGATCATCTTATTGTAGTGCTACATGTTGCATTTGCTGGTATCCGATGAATATTGAATACTATGTCAAGTTGATTATACATATATCGTATATGTTATTTGTGATCTTGCATGCTCTCCGTTGCTAGTAGATGCTCTAGCCAAGTAGATGCTTGTGACTCCAAGAGAGATTATTTATGCTAGATAATGGGTTCATACCTCCAGTAATCTGGGAGAGTGACAATAAGTTCTAAGATTGTGGATGTGTTGTTGCCACTAGGGGTGAAATAGAAATGCTTTGTCTAAGGATAATTGTGTTGTCTACATTACGCATTTTACTTAATTCAATAATATGTTGCTTGCAACTTAATACCCAAAGTTTGGGTGGCGTGCCGAGGGTGGATTATTAGTCATAGATGCAGTTGGATAACGGTCTATGTATCATGTTTTAATGCTCATAGTAGTCATCATGTCATGTATATGCATTACGATGCATACTCTATTTGTCAATTGCCCAGCTATAATTTTTTCACCTAGCATGTTATTTATGTGTTATGGAGAGATACCACTAGTGAACTGTGGACCCCGGTCCATTCTTTTACACTGATAATACAACCTACTGCAAACACTATTCTTTTTCACTTCAAACATTGTTATTATTTCATTCACTGCAAACAAACATAATTTTCACACTATACGTCTAATCCTTTGTTTTCAGCAAGCCGGTGAGATTGACAACCTCGCTGTTTCGTTGGGGCAAAGTATCTTGGTTGTGTTGTGTGCAGATCCATGTTGATGCCGAGCCTGGTAGTGCACCCTGTCAACAACCTTCAGAAGTGATTTCTTTCTCCTACTCGTCCGATTAAATCTTGGTTTCTTACTGAGGTAAAATCTTGCTATTGTACTCATCATACCTTCCTCTTGGGGTCTGCCAACGAACGTGTGTTCACACGCCATCAGGACGCTAGCATCACTACTTCTCTCCTTTTTGGTGTCTCGATGCCAAAGGGGGAGAAGTAGTCTATTAGGTATATGGGATTTGCATGGGCTTCGAGCACAAGCATGTTCTTTTACCATTCTTTGCGAGCTTGTGTCCATTTAGGATTTATGCTCTGAACTATTTTCTATTTCGTCCATGGAATTATGTTTATTGTTATCGTGAGACTATGGTTTCCTAGGATCTATTCATGGGTTTCGGGCACAAGCATGTTCTTTTACCATTGTTTGAGAGTGTGTGTCCATTTATGTTTTATGCTCTGAACTATTTCTATTTCGTGTGTGGAACTATGTTTATTGTTATTGTGAGACTATGGTTTCCTATGATCTATTATTGGTTATCTATGTTGGCGATGATCTTATATTGTAACATCCCAGGATTTTGAAATTTTTGAAAAATATAAAACCATCATGCATACATGTGCATCATAGCATCCCTGCATTTTTATTGCATAAAAATTTGCTTTTAAATTGCTAGACACAAAATTTTAGGTGTTATTACCTATTAAACCACCTTTTGAATTTAAATCTTTTTTCTAAAAGTAAATATTTTATTTTGGAAAATTTATAGTACCAAAATGTTCCTTATGTCCTAAGCTTTTCAAAACATATTTTTATGTATTTTTCTGAATTGTTTTGGTTGATTTTTGAATTATATTCGAATCAAATATTTTAAAAACAGAAAAGGTTTTATAAAAAAAAAGTGAAAAGAAAGAGCCAGCGCACTGGCCCAGCCCATCTCCCCCTCTCCTTATCTATTTCTCACGCCGCGCGCGCAACAACAAAACAGGCCGGCCCAGCCCAGCAGGAACCCGAGCCCGTCTCGTGCCCCCTCTCTCTGTCTCCTGGGCCCCGCGTGACGCCCACATGCCATCACCGTGACGTCAGTGCCGTCGTGCCCTAGACGAACTCGACGCCGAGCCGTGCGCGCTCCGGACGCCTCCACCGCCTCCCTGATACCCTAGCCCCTCCCGCACGTCTCCACCCTCCTTATAAGCCCCCTCGACGTTCGCGTCGCAGCCCCAAAACCCTAGACCCTGTGAGCCCCCAGGCCGCTCGGATTTGAGCTCGCTACGCCGCCGTATCCGCCGCCAAAATTCGCAAACTCCGGTGAACATCGATGTCCGCAGCCCTCCTCTCTGCCCCTTCTCGCTTCCTCTCAATGTCGTGCACCTCTCTGGCATCCTTGCACGCGATTTTATGTAGCAGGTTGTCGCCGCCGTCCATGCTCGAGCCCACCCATCGCCCCCATCCACTCCGACGAGCAATCTCCGGCGGGACAGGAAGCTAAGGAGAAAGCCACCGTGCGACCGAACTCGTGTCGTCGTTCTGCACCTCCTGGTATGCGCCATTATCCCCCCAGAACCATAGGATAGCCCCGCCATCCTCGCTCTGTCCCTGTCGCCGCACATTCGTGTTTCCGGCGAGTTTTCCGTCGACCAGCGCCGCCCACCGGAGGGGGAAAAAAGTCGACCGTCAGATCTTCATCAAGTGTCCAGAAAAGAAGCCTGGGGCGAAGCGTTTTTTTAGATCTAGACCGTACGATCTTATTTAGATCCAACGCTCCACAGCGCCGATCCGCGCGGAAAACCCCCCAACCAATCAGAGCCCGTCGTTGCCCTCCCCTCGGATCGATCACCTTTTTAACGAAAATGGAAATAAACAGATTTGATTTAAATCTTGTAAAAGTCATAACTTTTGTTCTGTAAATCCTTTTTCGATGATATTGGACTTTTTGAAATCAGAACAATGTGTAGAATAATCTAGACTATGCAAATTTGTATCGTGCACTCACATGTTATTTGTAGATCTATGTTAATCACTATTTTGAGCATAACTATTAATCTACAAATTCTGTTTAGGTGATCCAAATTGCTATAGTTTTGTTTTGATGTCCTCTATCCAGTAGAATCAAAGGAAAAATTAATTGTGCAACTTTGTAACAAAAAATCTACTCCCTCTGTATCAAAATATAAGATGTTTTAGCATTTTGTAGATATAATGTATCTAGACATGTTTTAGTGTGTAGATTCATATGCATCTTACACTAAAAAATGTCAAGGTACATATTGTCTAGGAAATGCTAAAACATCTTATATTTCGATACAGAGGGAGTATTAATCTTCATAATAGCCTATATTAAAATCCTAGTAATGATAATAATTAAAATTTGATAATTAATATGTTTTGCATGCATCATAACGATGTTATTAACATCATAGAACACCATTATTAGTAATTATAGCCAGTTGTGAATTTTGTGTATTAATTTGATCATTGCATAACATGCATACATGTTTTTATATTGTTATTTTTTTCTATGTTATGTTTGCTTTGTATGTTTATGTGTGGCTTGTTTTAGATTGTGAAGAGGAGAAAGTATACTCGTGTTGTTGTTATTCTTGTTGTGATTGCTCCTCCTATTGCCAAGGCAAGTGACACACCATCAAATTTCCCATATTTTACTATGCATTACTAGAGTTTTGAGTAGTATGCATGATAGGGAATTTTACTAAGTTATTATTATGCTATGCAAAACCCCAAGTAGTGTGTAGCCATCCTTTAGACTTGTAATTTTGAAGCCTCATTACTTAGTATATGCTCATCCTTGCTACAATTTTTTAATTGATGTTGTGGAAAAATTCTAAGTATAAACTTCAATAAACCACCTGGGTGGGGTTTGGTATTGCGTGGTTGTCGAAAGTTGAGTGTCTCCTTGGGGCCTTTAATCTCCTAAGTAGTTCACTTGAGGAATGCCACCTAGGAACAAAGAGATTACCATGTCCTCTAAGTTTATTAGCTCCCCGTGCATCCTTTTGACAAAATGGGCTTTGTCTTGATCAACTAAGTTGTGAGAGTTCAGCCCAGGCTTGACAAGTAGATGTAGAATAATTATAGGTGGAACAGGTCTTGCCGGTTGGGTTGAATTTCTTCTTCTGAAAGATCTTGTCTTTATTCTCTCCTTTCCTTGATGCACTTCGTGTGTATAGGATGTTTGGGTTAATTGAAGACAAAAAGTGAAAGTGCACAACCTCTGTAGAGTTAGAAACTATGATCATAGCCATGTCCTCGGTAATGGACGACTTCGAGCAGCTGGAAAAGGATGGACACAAGAATCTCAACACCGTTTTTGAAGAAGTAAAATTTGGCTAAGGAAATATTAGTTGTGGTGCACATGGGATTTATCCCATGGTGCCAATCTTTGAAAAGAAAACTCTTTTTCAAAAGTGTTAGGGAAAAACTTGCTTTTTCCAAATAGCCTAAACTCCACCAAGCCAGATATGCATGTAGTTTAGACTTGCCATTTTATATCCACCATAGTGTCATTTGCGAGTACATCAAATTGTACTGACCTCGTTCGGGGGATGCGTATTCCAACGTGCAGGAAATTCTGATGATGAAGTTTGATCAGGTGCTTGGACTCGAGTCTGCACCTGATGACCCACAAGTATAGGGGATCGCAACAGTCTTCGAGGGAAGTAAAACCCAAATTTATTGATTCGACACAAGGGGAGCCAAAGAATATTTATTGGCCTTAACAACTGAGTTTTCAATTCAGCTGCACCTAAAAGTAAACTTGCTCGCAACAATTTATCAGTGGTAATGGTTTTATAGCAGCAGTAGAAATAAAATAACAACACTAGTAAAATAGTAGCAGCAGTAGCAATCGTGGAAAACAGCAGTATGGGAAGTACCGTAGACATAGAGGGAATGGATGGACGGGAGTTGCATGGATAACATAGGTAATCTAATAATCTAACACGGGCATTGCAGATAATAATATAAAGCATCAAATATGTAGGCAAACCATAGGCATGTGTTCCAATATAGTCATACGTGCTCGCAATGAGAAACTTGCACAACATATTTTGTCCAACCAGCCCGTGGCAGTGGGGCCTCTAGGGAAACTAATGGTAATTAAGGTGCTCCTTTTAATAAACCACCGGAGCAAAGCATTAACACTCCGTGAACACACGTGATCCTCACATCACAACCATCCCCTCCGGTTGTCCCAATTTCTGTCACTTTGGGGCCTCCGGTTCCGGACAATGTCATGTGTAAAACAACTTGCAAATATGATCAAGAAACAACATTATACTCATGAAACAATAACATGTTTAGATCTAAAATCATGGCACTCTCTCCCTAGTGACAATCATTAAGCATAACAAGTTGCAACAACGGTAGAAACACTAACAATGGATACTAGGCACTATGCCCTAACAATCTGACATTATTACATGATCAATCTCATCCAATCCCTTCCATCCCTCTCAGCCTACATCGGTATTTTATCACACATGGACAGGGGAAACATGGATGGTTGATGGAGAAGAGGTGGAGGTGTCAATGGCGATTATCTCCTTCGAATCCCCGTTCCGGCAGGGCGCCAAAACAGGAACTTCTGATCCTCGAATCGAGGTTCGGGGTGGCGGCGACGCTCTGTTGTGTTTCTATGGAATATGATGAACCCCCTTGCGTTTTAGGTTTACGGGGCATATGTAGTCGAAAGGGGAGTCTGAGGGGGTCCCGGGGTGGCACACACCACCTGGCGGTGCGGCCAAGGGGGGCGCAGGGGAGTGGTGTGGCCCCCTCCTGGCCCCCTTCTGGCTCCCGGGGTCTTCTGGTGTTTTAAGACCAATGGGGTCTTTTCTGGGCATTTTCCCGAAAGTTGATTTTTCTGCACAAAAACGAGACACCAAGGTAATTCTGCTAAAAACAACGTTAGTCCGTGTTAGTGGTATCCAAAACTCACAAGTTTAGAAGAAAACAATAAGAAAAGTGTTCAGAAAAGGAGATATGTTTTGGACGTATCAACTCCCCCCAAACTTAGCTTATTACTTGTCCTCAAGCAATTCAGTGACAACTGAGTGCGAGAAAAGACTTTTACGAACACATTTGTTTCATATGATATAAATATACTCACTACATAATCAAGTGTTGAGGAAAATCATAATAAGATGTATGGAAAATAAAAGTCACCCAGCAGTTATGCAACCATGAAGAGATGCCAACAAACTAATAATAGACAACATGAAGTATTTCAATCTACATGATTGCAATTCTCATAATAGGGTATGATAAAGTGTACTCGCTTGCCCTTAATAGTGGAGCAAAACATAAATGTTAGGGCACCTCTGAAGTTGAAATGAAGACTAGAAATATAGATATCAATGATACAAGCATCAAAGTTATACCACTATCAACCGTGTTTTGGGACAAGCACATTACACTAAGAATAACATCCATGCTCTCAAGAAGGTGCATAAAGTGAGAAGGTGAAGACTCAAAATAAAAATAAAAGAAAGGCCCTTCGCAGAGGGAAGCAGGGATTAACTCATGTGCTAGAGATTTTTTATTTTATTAAACAGAGGTATTGAAAACATTTTTGAGAGAGGTGTATGGTTATGTCAACGAATGGTAAACAGACAATACAGTACGTCACAAGCCAACTAGACTTCACAAGAGCGGCTCCCATAGAAGGACGCGTTTGGGTAGAAGGTCATCCCTCTTTCTCTTTTGTCTACACAATTATGCTTTGCTGATAAATCAGAGGCAAAAAGAGTGAAGATAATTTGTGTTATTAATTTGGGGCTGGGCACCCCTCTGCCGGCTCTTCTATCATTGTATAAGCGGATGAACCCAATAGTCCAGGCTGTGAAATCCAATCAACAAGTGAGATAAAGATTCTCTATTTACGTCCTCGTGAGCTAAAATAGAGGCAGAAAACAGGAATAATTTTTAGCAGGTTTTAAAGGTAGCACATGAGAAATTTACTTGGAGTGGCAGTTAAATACCACATATATAGGTAGGTATGGTGGACACATTTGGCAAACTTTGGTTTTTGGGAGTTAGACGCACGAGTAGATCTCATACTCAGTACAGGTGGAGGCTAGCAATAGACGCGGAGCGACAATCAAGAGAGCAACAACTGTCATAATCATGCTTGCGACAAAACAAAATTAACAGGGGCATAAAAATGATACAAATACTCTGAGGAAAAATAAATCATCGAGGCTTAAATGACTTTTTGTTTTCGGTCATAGGATGCGTGAGCGTGTGCCAAGTCGATCGAAGCGAAACAATCAGAGGGAGATGTCACAATGTCATACCCTTCTATGAATAAAACAATGCAAGCAAACATTCATACGACATTCTATCTTATATTAATAAGTTGGAACTAACACGTGAGAGCACGAACTACCAAGCATCAATTAAATAACATATACCTTACATGAACGGACTAAGCATGTTCACACGATGAGTATATGTACAAAAATAAAACAAACCGAGTTCATATTAGCCTCTCACCACAACTTGGATTGTCGTAAATCATCATTACTACTCTTCACTTGTGGATTGAATAATATAGAATGGTAATCAGGCTCCAATGGAGACACGAAAGTCCGGTGAACTCTACAGCAAACTTTACAAAACCAAAGAAGAACAACAAATATTTTTGGTTTTTGAATTAAAACAAGAACAAGCAAACAAAAGCAAAATATTTTTGGATTTTTGAATACTAAACCAAAACGAGAAAAGAAAGCAAACCAACAAAAGAAACTAAAGAAGAAAATAAAGAGAAACAACAAAAATATTTTTGGTCTTTTTGTGTTTTGGAAAACAAGAACGAAACGATAAAACAAAGAGAAACAAAAGAAGCGAAAGAAATAAAAAAAACAAAAAAAACGAAAATATGGATATACAAAGAACTGACCGAACATGATATATAAATGAGTGTGATGTCGGTATACCTCCTCCCAAGCTTAGGCTTTTGGCCTAAGTGGAGATCAATCACCAAGGGGACCATGAGGTGGTATGCTGAGGAGGAACCCTCCTCCTGATATGTGCTCGAGGATGCGCCGTTGTACTGCGTTTTGTGGTCCTCTAGAGGCGCGTCTCGCCTATCCTACTGCCTGTAAAACTCCATAGTGCTCAGATGCTCGTCTACCTCCTCCTTAGAGAGCGACCATGGTGACATGCCAATCTTAAACAAAACAGACTACGACAAAGTAACTTTTCGCTCCTCTCCATCTATATATAAAACTCTAGATACTAAGGGATCAACAGTAGAGTTAGCAGTGACAAACTGATGGGACTTCATGGCAGCGAGGTTGAGTCTATAGGGAGCAATAAATTCATCATCAGGATCAATAGAAAATTCTAAAGCAGATGTTATACGTGTAGCAATAATGCCCCCAAAAATAGGCCCTTTAGCAGCAAGGCGGCGTGCAACAAGTGCATCAAGGTTATACTTCGTACTATGGTTCAGCGCAGCATCAATGAAAGCAAGGTGGTAACCAGAAATGTTGCTAGTGTTCTCCCTACCAAGGATACTAGTAGCAATATAGTAAGTAAAATATCTAAGAGCAGGAAGTTGAATGTTCCTTATCTTCCCACGCTGGGATGAGCGACCATAATCGGTGGTGATTTCTCGGTAAAGCGCCATAAGATCCGCGGGTTTCTCTTGAATCCTGCACGTTGTCCCGGTAGCGTTGATACCTACAATGGCACAAAAATCTTCCAAGGACAAAGAAAAAGATCTACTATATAATTTTAAGCCAACAGTGGGACTAAAATGTGTGTTCCGAAATTGAGAACTCTCAACAACAAAATTTGTGAGACCTGCATACCGAGGCCCTTCATCCTCCATATAGTTGGTTAGACCAACTCTTTCAATAAGCATACGAAAGTCATCTAATAGACCTGCACTTCTTAGAAATGTAATGCAAGGAAAGCTAGATGGGTTAGCGATACCATCACCTCCCCCATCGTCAATACTCGATGCAATAACATCTTCATTGTATGATGGCCTCACTAAAGTGGACGAGCGTGAGGGCCTTCTCCTTCTAGGAGCATAACTCCTAAATATCTCTCCAAAATTATAACTACCCATCTCTGATTTTTTTTCAACAATCATCACAAAAATTAATTTCAAGCAACTATAAGGTGGAAAATATCATAGGGACTTATAGGAGAGCTAAACATGCATCAAAACTACATTATTTCTACTCAAATCAAGCATGCAAACTCACATAAGCTGTCACCTACAGTACCAAAATACTCAAGAAATACTTCACCAAATAAAATTCTACTTGGATCATCGGAAGAGTCACATACCGGAGATCAAACACACCAAATCTCAGCACAAATGATGGGCTGAAGAAGGAGATCAAAAATCCAGAGGAAGAACAGCAAGAACACGGGTTCCAGGAAATGTTTTCGATTTGGGGGTGAGAGAGGAGACTTTGGCAGGGAAGAGAGTTAGTGGGAGACCAGGGGGCCCACACCATGTGCTGGCGCCACCAGGGGGCTCGCCGCGCCACCCCTTTGTGTGCCTGACTGGTGGGTCCCCCTGGGGCCTCCCAGGTAGCTCTCTGCCTCATTTTTGACTTAAAAAATTATTATAATTTTTCTAGAATATTTCGAGAAACTTTATTTTTGAGGTATTTCCAGAATTTTAATAATTAAAAAAACCAGAAAAACAAAAGTGAAAAGGTGGAAAACAAAACCAAAGCCATCACTACAGAGGTTCTATGACACTCCAGTGGAAAAATATCCAAAAAAAACAAAGTTGATAGTGGTGAAAACAAAAGTGTGAGTGGTGAAAACATGCATAACCACAGTAATCAAGGTGAAAACATGATGAAAACGTGAATATGGATGATGGAAAACATGATTGTACTCAAGTAGCAATGTGATAACAGAAGGAAACATGGTGAAAACATAGTGGGGAATGTGAAAACATAGTGAAAACATTTTCCTCTTCATTAAAAATCATTTTGTTAACAAGGGTGATCAAGTCTTGTTGCCAGAACAATTTTCATATGAAGCAAAACTTTGCTAGTCACTAAATAGTTATGTTACCTCAACCTTGATAGACATATTCCCAATCACAATAATTTCATATTCTTTTGGTGGTACTGGAATGGGACAATAAAATTCTCCAATCTTGATGGTCTCAATATTTTCAATTGAATTTAAACCATATCTTCTATCAATATTCTTGGGAAAATAAACAGTATGCTCTTTATCATTAACATTAAAAGTTACTTTTCCTTGATTGCAATCAATAACAGCCCCAGCAGTATTAAGAAAAGGTCTCCCAAGAATAATAGACATATTATCATCTTCAGGCATTTCCAACACAACCAGGTCAGTTAATATCAAACAATTAGTAGCAACTTGCACAGGAACATTCTCACATATACCAATAGGAATAGCAGTAGATTTATCAGCCATTTGCAAAGATATATCAGTATGTATCAATTTTTTAAGAGAGAGTGTCTTATAAAGAGAGAAATGCATAACACTAACTCTAGCTCCCAAGTCACATAAAGAAGTTCTAACATAATTATTTTTAATAGAACAAGGGACAGTAGGAATACCAAGATCTCTAAACTTCTTTCGAACCTTGCCTTTGAGAGAGTAATTAGCAAGCATAGTTGAAATTTCCTCATTAGGAATTTTCCTTTTGTTGGAGACAATGTCTTTCATATATTTAGAATAAGGAGGCAGTTTAATAGCATCAGTCAAAGGGATTTGCAAAAACAAAGGTTTCATCCACTCACAAAACTTGTTATAATGTTCTTCTTCCTTTGATTTGTGTTTCTTATTAGGAAAAGGCATTGATTTTTGTACCTAGGTCTCTCTTTCATTACCATGTTTATTAGCAATGAAATCCTCCTTAGTATACTTTGTAGTTTTAGTTTGCTTTTCAGGTGCAGCTATAGGTTCTTCTTTATCAGAAGCATCACTTTTATCATTACCACTTTCAGTTTCAGCATCAGAAATAGATATACTATTAGGATCTTTAGCAGGTTCAGAAGATTCTACACTATTTTTATGTCTCTTCTTCTTTTTCCTAGAAGGAGAAATATTGTTTTTAGGTTGCTGAGAATCTTGTTCAATTCTTTTAGGATGTCCTTCAGGATACAACGGGTCCTGAATAGAAACACCGCTTCTAGTAATTATTTCACAAACATGTTTATCTCTAGAAGCATTAGTTAGCATGTCTTTTTGCACTTTAGTAAGTTGATCAATTTGAGTTTGAACCATTTGAAAATGTTTAACAAGCATTTTAACATCATTAGAGGTTCTCTCAATAATACCATGCAAATTATCAATAGCTCTAGAGTTTTCCATAAGGTGATTTTGCACTCTCCTATTAAAGTTGTCTTGCTTAACAACATAGTTACGAAATTCATCTAAGCATTGATCGGGTGGTTTCGAATAAGGGATATCTCTATTATGAAAGTATTGGAGAGAGTGTACCTCAACACTTGATAGACGAGGAATAGGCTTACATAATTCTTCTATAGGAGGTAAATTCTTCACATCTTCATATTTAATACCCCTCTCTTTAAGAGATTTCTTGGCTTCCTTCATCACTTCATCATTTAATTCAATCACCCCTCTCTTCTTGGGTGTTGGATATGGTGTAGGTGTAGGATCAGGTATAGGTGTAGGCTCACGTATATTCCAATCATCATTATTTTTGGCTATTTTAGCCATTAATTCCTCAGCTTCTTCTAGAGTTCTTTTCCTGAAAACAACCAGCACAACTATCCAGGTATGTCCTAGATTCAACAGTTAGTCCATTATAAAATATATCTAGGAGTTCATTTTTAGGTAATGGATATCCAGGGCTACTCTTATCAAAGAACAAAACCTTGTCCAATATTCAGGCAATTTTTCTCCTTCAATTTGCTCAAAGTTAAAGTATCCTGCACAGCATCATGTTGGGCACTAGCAGGAAAATATTTTTGAAAGAAAGCATTAACCAAATCCATAGGATCAGTAATACACCCAGGTGACAGATTGTTAAACCAATTTTTAGCTTCATCTTTCAATGAGAAAGGGAATATCTTGGTAACAAAATAAGTATGCGGTTTAGTATCATCAGAAAATAAACTACTCAAAGATGAAAGCTCATTCATGTGTTCCATAGCACTTTTACTTTCAGTTCCACAAAAAGGTTCCTTCTCAACAATAGATATATAAGATAAATCTAAAGAGAAATCACAATCCTTGTCTATAATGTGTATGGGAGATGTGGCAAACTTAGCATCAAGAGAAGATTTATATTTTACAGCATGTCTTGCAAGAATACACTTAAGAGCACTTTCACCAGTAGTAGCACGAGCTTCTTCAATAAAATCATCACTCAGTTCAATATAGGTTTCATCAAGATCATCAATAAGCTCAGTTGAATTAACACATGTACCAATATTTTCAACAGAAAATTTAGCATTTTTAAGTTGTTTGGATCTAGCAATAGTAGCATCTAGGAAAGGACCTAGAGAACTAGTATCATCAAGCACAGTAGAAGCATCATCAAAAGTATCAGAATCATTCTCAGACTCAGAAGAAGTAACAATACGGGTAGCATGTGGTGGAGTAAGAAGCTTACTCAAAACAGACGATGAATCAAGAGCAGCAGAGGTGTTCAGAGTTGTACCTCTTTTTTAGTGGATGGTAATATAGGAACTTTTCCATCACGAGTCTTGCCCATGATAAATGGCTTGTAGAAAACAATATCATGATCAATTGAGCAAATAAATAAATCTATGCTCCCCAGCAACGGCGCCAGAAAATAGTCTTGATGACCCACAAGTATAGGGGATCGCAACCGTCTTCGAGGGAAGTAAAACCCAAATTTATTGATTCGACACAAGGGGAGCCAAAGAATATTTATTAGACTTAATAATTGAGTTGTCAATTCAGCTGCACCTAAAAGTAGACTTGCTCGCAACAATTTATCAGTGGTAAGAGTTTTATAGCAGCAGTAGAAATAAAATAACAACAGTAGTAAAATAGTAGCAGCAGTAGCAATCACGGAAAACAGCAGTATGGGAAGTACCATAGGCATAGAGGGAATGAGTGGACGGGCGTTGCATGGATAACATAGGTCATGTAATAATCTAACATGGGCAGCAAATAATAATATAAAGCATCAAACATGTAGGAAAGCCATAAGCATGTGTTCCAATATAGTAATATGTGCTCGCAATGAGAAAATTGCACAACATCTTTTGTCCTACCAGCCCGTGGCTGCGGGGCCTCTAGGGAAACTTCTGGTAATTAAGGTGCTCCTTTTAATAAAGCACCAGAGCAAAGCATTAACACTCCGTGAACACACGTGATCCTCACGTCACAACCATTCCCTCTGGTTGTCCCAATTTCTGTCACTTTGGGGCCTCGGGTTCCGGACAATGACATGTGTAAAACAACTTGCAGATATGATCAAGAAACAACATTATACTCATGAAACAATAACATGTTCAGATCTGAAATCATGGCACTCGGGCCCTAGTGACAAGCATTAAGCATAAGAAGTTGCAACAATGGTAGAAAACACTAACAATGGATACTAGGCACTATGCCCTAACAATCTGGCATTATTACATAATCAATCTCATCCAATCCCTTCCATCCCTCTCATCCTACATCGGTATTTACTCACACATGGACGAGGGAAACATGGATGGTTGATGGAGAAGAGGTGGCGGTGACGATGGCGATGATCTCCTTCGGATCCCCGTCCTGGCAGGGCGCTAGAACAGGAACTTCTGATCCCCGAATCGAGGTTCGGGGTGGTGGCGGTGCTCTATTGTGTTTCTGTGGAATATGATGAAACTCCCTCGCGTTTTAGGTTTACGGGGCATATGTAGTCGAAAGGGGAGTCCGAGGGGGTCCCGGGGTAGCCCACACCACCAGGCGGCGCATCCAAGGGGGACGGGGGGTGGTGTGGTCCCCTCCTCGCCCCTCTCCTGCCCCCCTTCTAGTTCCCGGGGTCTTCTGTTGTTTTAAGACCAATGGGGTCTTTTCTGGGCATTTTCCCAAAAGTTGTTTTTTCTGCACAAAAACGAGACACCAAGGTAATTCTGCTGAAAACAGCGTTAGTTCGTTTTAGTGGTATCCAAAACTCACAAGTTTAGAAGAAAACAATAAGAAACGTGTTCGGAAAAGGAGATACGTTTTGGACGTATCAACACCCAACATGTAATGCCTGTGGCGCATGATTGAAGATGGAGGCTCATTGTTACCTTTATTTCTGTTGTTTAGAACTCTGAGTTTTGCTAGTCTTCCAAGACTATGCACTTTGTAATAAAGCTATACTTGGCTATTATGGATCTTTTTTACTAATTTTGGTACTTCTACAATGATACTTTACATTTTTTTCTGTGGTGCTAGCATTGATCCAGGGACTAGCACTTAACACGATAGTTCTTACATTATTAAAAGTGAGGGCGCTACATATATTCTGAATTGTTTATTATCTTCACATCAATTATATGCACAAGCCATGTTGTTATCTTGTTGGAAATTGTTCCCCTCATAAGTGTGAACTTGCATATCAAAGGCAAACAAAATTTATGCACACTGCTAGGGGAGAAATCTCCATTGCCTTTACAGACATGATTTTGGTATCATTTTATCTGCAAATCCTAGTATTTTCATCTAACACCAAAAAGGGGGAGACTGGAAGAACATTTCTTGATCCCTAGAGTTTTAAGTGTTAGTTAACAATACTAGCAATATATTTGATCAAGTGTTAAGTAGTGCATGTCCTTAAATTCATCCTTCGCATCGAACACCATTTTGAGTGAAGATAGATCAGCTGTTGCAAGTTTCAGAAGGTAACCGAAAATTTCTAGGTAACCGGATTATCCGATTTGGGAAAGCACAGCGAAAACGGCTAAGGAAATTTATCTCTCCAGCACTGGAGGTAGCCCGAAATTTCCAACCGGAAATTTCTGGCAAACAGGATTATCCGGTTACCTCCAGGGCGTGGAGAAAGAAGGCTAAGGACCAAGCGTTTTCGGGACAAAAGTCGGCCAGAAATTTCCAACCGGAAATTTCCGGGCAACCCGATTATCCAGTTTGTGAAGATGGACTCAAAATTTGGCTAAGTCCCAGAACCTATTTGGCGCTGGACCCTACCGCATATTTGCTACCAGAAATTTCCAGGAATTGGATTTTCCGGTTTGGTCAATGGCACCCGGAATATCTGGCTCAAGTTTGAATCAGAAATTCCAGTTGTTTCCTACACTCCAATGGCCACATTTAGAGAGGGGGTATTTATACCCCTCCTTATTATCCAAGAGCAAAAGTTCGTGCAATCCTTCAAGATCCATTTCTAGAGCTCACCAAAAGAAAGATTTCTCCTAATCCCTCCACCCAAACTCATTGATCTTTGGAGGATTGAAGGAGAAAGCCCCGATCTACAACTTCACCAAGCAGTTCTACTTTCCCCCTCATTCACTTGAGGGATTTAAGTCTAGCGTTTCTTTGTGGAAAACCTAGACTCCATTGATGCTTACTTGTTGATTGACGCAAGATTGTTGGTGATTCTTGGGAGCCCCCAATTTGGTTGTGGGTGTGTACCTCAAGCTCATTGTAAAGGCACCGAGTTCCGCCTCGAAGGGAATCAATAGTAGAATGTGAACTAGGCCTTTGTGCCAAGTTCATCGGAGAATAGGGTGAGCCCTTCATGGCGTTGAGTAGGCCTTTGTGGCAAAACTCACACCCCCAACGAGACGTACTCCCCTCAAAAGGAGGAACTCGGGATTACATCCTTGTCTCTGCGTGCTTCCGTTATCGGTTACCTCGTTCCCTCTCCTTTACTTTGTGTTTGTATCTTGCTTAGTGTCGTGCTTGTCATATAGGTAAATTCACCGTGGTTGCATATCTAGAGAATTTACCTTTGTGTTAAGCCTAAATCGAAAAAGGGTTAAAATTTGAAGTAGCACCTATTCACGCCCCCTCTAGGTGCCCATACTATCCGTTCAGGCCTTATGTTATTGGAGGATAGAGAATTATATATAAAGTATAGAGAACCAAAAGAGGGTAAAATCTTGAGAGGCATGTTAAAGAAGTTAAATGAGATTGCTAAACTCTTGCTTGAACTTCATGATATAAATTGTTGCTCCAAACAATATGATAGACATTTCAAATTCCAGTGTCACTTCAGTAAAGAACCTTTAATTGCAACCTACCATTGTGTTGATTATATTCGTCTTGTAGCTGAACAAGTAGAACAATTTATTAAATTTATGGCAGCTTCTGAGATAGATTCCTTCATGGCCGAGAATTATGAAACTTGCATTGCTTCAAAATGACTTATATTTACAAGCTCTTTCATTCTTAATTGTTGTCTAGAAAATTTCATCAATAATGAGTATATCATTTATTATAAAGAGAGACTCCTTTCCTCACAAGAGGACAATCACATTTTGCAGGAGCCTATAGAAGAAGAAATTGTTGACACTGGAAGCTCATTGGATGAAAAAGAGGAGGAGAATGATGATAAAAAAGGAGGAAGAATGGATTAGCTACCCATTCCTACCTTATAATGAGAGTAACTCTTTAACTCGTACATTACTTGATTTCCCTCCATGCTTTACCAAAGGAGTATGAGTAGCATATTGATGAATGTGATGATCCTATGGATTCTTATGAATACCCATGTTTGATGAACTTGATACTTGTTACAGAGGTAGAGACCTCCAAGAAACAATAGAAAACAAAGAGAAACAACTTGATACTTTGCCTACTGTTATTTATGATAATCCTTTCTATTTTGATAAATATTATGATAATACTCTATATGTTCCTACTATTAATATGCATGATAATAAAGATTTTTTCTTGAAAAGTTTGTATGATGATGATTTAGATGATGGTCTTATGTTACTAGATGATATAAATTATAATGGTACTAAAAATGGGATTGGAGAGGTCTTGACTTTAGCTATAAGGAGTCCCATACCTTTGGAGAGTGATCAATCATCTTGTTACAACATTGTCAAAAGTGGGTTTGGGGAGGTCACGATTTTAGTTAATTTTGATCCCACCATTTTGGAGCTTGATATGAATTATGTGCTTGTAGATCATGAAGAACATGCTTTGTGTGATTGTTATATTGTTGAATTTGTTCATGAGGCTACTAAAAATTATTATGAGAGAGGAAAATATGGTTGTAGGAATTTTCATGTTACTCAAACACCTCTCTTTATGTTGAAAGTTTTGAAGTTATTCTTGTTTTACCTTCCTATGCTTGCTACTTTGAGATTCTTTGATTTATTTGTTTCCACGATTCCTATGCATATGAAGTGGGTTATACTTAAATGTGTCCATATTTTCTTCTTGATGCTTAATTTTGCTGAATTATGTGAGCATCTTTTGAAAATATTGAGCCTGTCTTAATGGCTATAAAGAAAGAGCTCTTGGGAGAAAACCCTTATTACTTTTTATTTTGTTTTTGTGTCAAGAAAAACCTCTAATAACGAGTTAGTATGATTTGGGGAAATTACTGTTTTCTGTCCAGATTTTTGCGCTTCACCAAAAACCCTGGTTCTTTCAACCAGAAGCAAGGAATTTTTGATATTTTTTGGGAACCTGCCCCAGATTGTTATGTAACTTTCATTAGTTTCGCACTTTTTGATTTGAGTAGCATAAGGTCCTCAAAAAAATTCATCTGTACCAGCTGTTCTATTTTGACATTTTCTACCAGTATTTGCATTTGCCTCTTAATTTTTTTGTTTTGAGATTCTTTCCGGGGGGGGGGGGGGGGGGGGTGGACCTTAAAAGAAGCTGTGACAGTATCTAATGTTTTAAATGGATTTATAGTCTTGTGTTTAAACTGAACCAAGTGGATTTATTATTTTGATGCACTAACGTTGCTGATGAAGATTGTGAGAAATTTTAGGTGGGGGAAGTTTTCAAGTGTAGGGAGAGAAGTATGATATGATGAGATGAAGGATGGAAAAAATCTCAAACTTGGGGATGCCCATGTAACCCCAAGATATATCCAAGAAGTACAAGCGTCAAAGCTTGGGGATGCCCAAGGCATCCTCTTCTTCATCAACAAAAATATCAGGTTTCTTTCAAAACACTAAATTTTTATTGCTTCACATGATATGTGTTATTCTTGGAGCGCCATTTTATCAATTTTTTTTCGTTTTCTTTGTTGTATTTTATGGTTGGATCCTAGCACTTTTATTTTGGAGAGAGACACGCTATGTTTTCATTTCCTAGAACATTCTAGTTTTCACTCTTATTGTTCCGTGAGTGTTCAGTTTTTGCAAATACCTCATTTAGCTCTTGTTTTCCACTCGAATTTTGTTAAAAACTTGTTGGTTGCTTCAATTATATATGATTATCTATCTAGTCTTTAATGATTTTTTTTTAGAGTTGTTTCAAATAAGTTGATTGGTGTTGAAGAAGAGTATTATGTTTCATGCTTATAGTGGTGCAATAGCAAGCTTGTTTAGACTGTGGATTAGGCTTTGGCATGTCATGTTAGATGTTATTTTAATTGTGTGCTTAGTTCTTAATGTGCCATTGAAATTAAATCATGTGTTTTTTCCTCATTGAAGCATGGTATAGTGGCATTCTCCTTTAAATAATTTATCTGGATTGACTTGGCGCATGCTCAGACCATTTTATGACTATAAACAAAATCACCTCTAGCCTTGATGATCATTTAGTTTTTGACTTGTAATGTCACTCCACGCTTTGATTAATGATGTTTTGTCGCTATGCACGATTATGGCCGCTATTGCTCTCTTAGTTGGTCGCTCCCAGTCTTTTGCTAGCCTTCATCTTATACTGAGTATGAGTTTTACTCGTGCATCCAAATCCCATAAAACAAAGTTTTCCAATGTGTCCACCATACCTACCTATATGTGGTATTTCACTGCCACTCCAAGTAAATTTCTCGTGTGCTGCCTTTAAACCTTCAAAATTATTAACCTGTTTTGTGTTCTTGTTTTAGCTCATGAGGAAGTAGTTTAAAGTTTATCATGGTTTATGTCAAGTAAAGTTATTCTCCCTTATTTCACGCGATGAGTATGGAATCTGTGCTCATCCAAATTTGAAGAGAGCTGGTGCCAAATAATATAAACTCAAATAATAAAAAAGGCACTTCCCCATGGTTTGATGAATGCTGGTGGGCACCTATGGATACGACTAGCTCTGGTTTGTGAAAGTAAAGGTGGTGGTGGTGGTGTGTGTGTGGGGGGGTGCCAACCAAAAGAAAAAATGCTAATGGAAACCGCTCCCAAAAGTCTAAACACTTTGCTTGACATGGATTATGATAAGTTTTTCATTATCATTCGTTGACATAGACATACACCTCTCTCAAAATTGTTTTGAACACCTATGTTTATTAAATAAAAAGCTCTAACACATGAGTAATTCACTAATTCCTGCTTCCCTCTGCGAAGGGCCTTTGTTTTACTTCTATGCCGAGTCTTCATCTTCTTACTTTATGCACCAGTTAAGAGAGCATAGTTGTCATTCTGAGTATAATGTGCATAGTCCCAAAAATTTACTATTGATTGATTCATGATTATGGTATTGCTTGCTCTCAAATTATTTGTATCTAGTCACCATTTAAACTTTGAAGGTGTCCTGGCATTTATTTTTTCGTACCACACGAAGGACAAGCTTGATACCATTTTATTATGTTTTTCTTTATGATTGAAACAAACATATCCCTTTCAATGCATTATTATTCATTGTCATTTATTTTTGTTACTTTTTCATGTGTTACATAGTTGGTAAGTTTACATTAGTTCAAATAATATTTACCATGCCTTTGTTAAAGTACTTTGATCTCAGATTGCAATGCTTTTACATAACGTTGATCAAGATTGTGTTGGCTTCATATCACCTCAAAAATTATTTTGTTATCACTTACCTACTCGAAGACGAGCAGGAGTTGAACTTGGAGATTTGGATACGTTGCAAATGTATCTATAATTTTTGATGTTCCATGCATGTTTTTGATACGGAACAAAGACGGAGTCCAAAGAAGGGCTGGAGGGGAGCCAGGGGGTGCCACGCGCGGCCCCATCCTAGGCCGTGCCTAGAGGGCCCTTGGGCGCCCTAGCCACCGCCTCTCGTCGACTCTTCGCCTATAAATTGCCTTTAACCCTAAAAAGTCAGGGACGAAGTTATTTTCTCGAAAGTCCAATCTAGGGCTTCTTCAGCCCTATTTCGGCACCTTGTCAGAGAGGGGAACCGTCATCAGAGGCATCTACGTCGCCATGATCGCCTCCGAGATAGATGCGTGAGTAGTTCATCTCGAGACTACGGGTCCATAGCAGTAGCTAGATGGTTGTTCTCTCCCCTATGCCTCCATGTTTAGAATCTCGTCAGCTGCCTCACATGATCGAGACCACCGTTATGTAATTGTGCATGTTGTGTTTGCTGGGATCCGATGAATTATGAGATTATGATTATTATTTTCATGTCAATCTGAGATGCTTCACTTATATTCGTAGAGAGATTTAATCTTGTCTTGTGATGCTCTCCGGTGTTTATGATTACCTTGGCCACGTAGTTGTTTTCACCTTCAAGAGAGGGTTTATATGCTAGATAGTAGGTTCATGCCTCCCTTACATATGTGCTCGAGTGACAGAAACATGACATATGGGGGATGTGCTATTGCTACTAGGGAGAAAACAGCGGTGCTTTTGTCTACGGACGACGACCACTGGTTACATTTCGTATTGTTCTTGATGCATTTGTCTGTTGCACACAAAGCAATCATTTTGTTGCTGCAACTTAATACCAGAGAGATTTGATGGATAGCTTTCTTGAGGTGGACTTTTAGATATGCATGCATGCTGGATAGCGATCCATATGCCTTGACGCAATGGCTACAATGTTAGAACCCGTGAACTATATCTCGTCATAATAGTATTGTTATACATTCATGATTTGTCAATTTCCTAGCTGTAATTTGTTCATCTAGCATGTTTGTTTTATTTGGAGAGACACCACTAGTGAACCTATGCCCCCCGGTCCCATTTTCCCCATAATTGAAACCTTCTTTAAAGCACTTTCATAATTGTTTCCTTACTGTTTCGTTTTTTACTTTTACTACTTTTCAAGACTTTTCAAGACTATATACGTTTAATTCTCTAGTTTTCAGCAAGACCGGAAGATTGAAAACTGTGAGAAGATTTGCCACACTTGGGCTTTTCCATTGCATGAATATATATAGACACATATTACAATCATAACCATAAATGGGAGATCACAAGAATAAGGACTCTCCACTATTTAATGGATAGGGGATATGTCACGTTACGTGACATATCTGTCTAACACTCCCCCGCAGTCACAGCGGGAGGAGTAGAGACGTTGAGACTGGACCAAAAATCCAGAAACAATGGTGAAGGCAACCCCTTCGTCATGATGTCGGTGAACTGCCGGGACGAGGGAACATGTAGCACGCGGACTTGGCCCAAGTCAACACGATCGCGAACAAAATGAAGATCGATCTCAATGTGTTTAGTGTGCTGATGCTGGATGGGGTTTGTAGACATGTAGACGACGCTGACATTGTCACAAAACACAACCGTAGTAGGAGGACATGGTCGATGAAGCTCGTGGAGGAGTTGACGGATCCAACTAGCCTCGGCGATGGCGTTAGCCACAACATGGTACTCAGCCCCGGCGCTGGAACAGAGACTGTGTGTTGCCGCTTGGAAGACCATGAGACGAGGTTATCACCCAGATAGACGCAGAAGCCCGATGTAGAACGAAGAGTGTCGAGGCAACCGACCCAGTCAGCGTTGGTGTAGGTTACCATGGAGTCCGACGAAGTCGGATGGAGCTGGAGTCCATGAGAGAGTGTGCCCTTGACGTAGCGCAAGATGCGCTTGATGGCCGCCAGATGCTGCTCGTGAGGATCATGCATGTGAAGACACACCTACTGGACATCGTACGTGATGTAAGAGCGAGTGAAAGTGAGGTATTGAAGAGCCCCGGCGAGACTTCTGCACTCAGTAGGGTCGGCGACAGAGGCGACGGTGGTGGTGGCGAGCTTGGGAGACGTGTGATACGTCATAAACGTATCCATAATTTCTGATGTTCCATGTTGTTTTCATGCCTTATAATACATGTTTTCCTTACACTTTATGTCATTTTTATCGATTTCCCGGGACTAACCTATTGACAAGATGCCACATAGCCAGTTCTTGTTTTCTGATGTTTTTAGTTTCAGAAAAGTTGTTCCAGAAATATTCTCGGAATTGGACGATTCAAAAGCCAGAAGTCTTCGAAGTCCCGAAGGGTCAAAGAAGTCCAAAGGAGACCTGGAGGGGGCCCCGGAGCCCCCACACCATGCCTGGGCATGGGTGGACCCCTGGCCGCGCCTGGGGGTGGTGTGGGCCCCTCGGGCGCCCACTGCCATCGCCCTTTCGCCTATATATGCCCCCCCGATGCATAAACCCTAAGGAAATCGGCCTTTCCCACCAAAAACATCTGTAGCTCCGCCACCGCTACCGACAAGTTTTGGGGGACAAAAATCTCTGTTCCGGCACCCTGTCGGGATGGGGAAAAAGTGCCCCCGGATCCATCTCCATTGAATCCATTGCCGTTGCTGTCTCCTATGATAACGAGGGAGTAGTTCTTCCCCGGGGATGAGGGATCTACGAGTAGCTATGTGTTTCATCTCTCTCTCCCATGGTGTGATCTTTATGTGATCGTGAGCTTTGTAATCTAGTTGAATTAGTAGATGTTACTCTTCATCTGTTATGCTACTCAAGTGGTTTTGTTATGAGATTTATGTAAACACCTTGATCACAGTGTAAAGGTGACAGTGTGTGCACCGTGTGGTTTAGCATGATATTTATATCTTGTGTTGGATGACCCTATAAAATTGTGGTGTTTGTCTAGTACCTTCTAGGGCGCTCATAGTGACAACGTGGGGTTAACTAGACATGGGAATGCAACTTCGAGGAGTGCTTTTTGCATCCCTACACAATGAATTGGTGTTTGTTATTCAACCGGAGAGTGGTTCGGAGTAGCGTAGTGAAGAGAGATATGTATGCATTCAATTATTTTATCATTGTTGACAGTGTCCACTAGTGAAAGTAGGATCCCTAGGCATTGTTTCTAAGCATTGAAACACCATTTACAATCAGTTCTGCTGCATGTTGATGACCCACAAGTATAGAGGGTGTATCGTAGTACTTTAAGCTCACAAGACATCATATGGATCATAATCAGAGGTGATATAATGGATGATAACAATCTGATCATAAAGTGCAAACACCGATAAATCTCACAAGCATCAACTACTAACAAGTAATCCACACCGGGAGAGAGATCTAATGCAAGACAACAATAGAGGCCCCTAATTGTTACAACGGGATGACAGTGGATGACGAGGGTGATGGTGCTGGTGGTGATGACGATGATGATGACGGTCTTGATGATGCCCGGAGCGATGACAGTGACGATGGCGGTGATTTCCCCTCTCCGGAGAGGAATTTCCCCGGCAGATTTCTCTCTGCCAGAGAGCTTTTCTCTCTTAGGTGTTTTCCGCCCCGCGGCGGCGGCGGAATAATTCTTCGAAGATGGAATGAGGATTAGGGTTCCCTGGGGGCCAAGCACGCCAAAGATGACCCCCAGAGGTGGGCCAGGGTGGCCACACCCCTAGCTGGCTAGCTGGCGCGACCAGGGGGGCACGCCACCCCTAGGTGTGGGCCCCTGGTGGCCTCCCTCCGGCTCTCCTTCTGGCTAGGTTCCTCCTCTGAACTTTTAGGAACCCCCGGATGTACCCCTTCTTCTTCTGATCTTCTGAAATATGGTATCTCGATGGTGCTTTTTCCATCAGATTTCTGGTCCCGGTGTTTATTCTCCAAAAATTATAAAACATGCAAAATAAGATAAAATAACATAAGGGATGCATCATAACATGAAATATATCGAAGACTAACAGACAATTATGATATAAAATAGTGATGCAAAATGGACGTATCAACCCCCCTCCCCCCAAGCTTAGACCCCGCTTGTCCCCAAGCGAAACTGAACTCAGAAAACACGACCACATGATTATGGAGTGAAGAGTCGATAAATAAAATACGGACACGAAGCATCACATTTACCTAGGCACCAATCATTACAAACAACAACTTCCTCTCATATAACTTAACTTGAAACAAGTAAAGGGAGTCACAAACAAAGATGCAAAAGAGAAAATTAAAATTGGTAATGGAAAACTTTGTTCTTGGTCAGAGATAATTTAATGAAATTATACTTATCTTAGGTGAAGTCTTTATAACAAGGTTCATATTGTAGAGCTTAACATGTTTAATTATAACAACTCTTTTACAGTGATTCATAGCTTTAAAAGTAATATTCATTCAGATAATAAAGCATGTGCTAAACAAAGAAGGATAGAAAACATGATTGAATAAATCAACATATAGATGATGTGATCACAACAATTCAAATGCTTGCTGGAGACAGAAGGAAAGGGTTTACTGACTCAACATAAAAGTAAAAGATAGGCCCTTCACAGAGGGAAGCATTGACCACTCATGTGCTAGAGTTTTTATTTTAAATAAGCAGAGGTATAAAATGCATGACACTCCTCCCATCCATCTTACACAAACCATGGCTAACCGAATCCTCCGGTGCCTGCCAACAATCACAAACCGTGGAGGAGTGTCTAAAATTTGAGAGGTGTATATTTATGTCAACGAATGGCAAACAAAAAATACAGTACGTCACAAGCCAACTAGACTCACAAGAGCGGCTCCCATAGAAGGATGCAACTGGTATAGAAGGGCATCCCTCTTTCTCTTTTGTTTACACGATTATGCTTTGACTGATAAATCAGGGGCAAAAAGAGTGAAGATAATTTGTCTTATTATTTGGGGCTGGGAACCCCGCTGCCAACTCTTCTAGGATTTGGATAAGTGGATGAAGCCACTAGTCCAGGTGTGTGAGTCCAATCAACAAGTGAGATAAAGATTCTCTATTTGCATCCTCATGAGATAAAACAGGAACACAAAACGGGAGTAATTTGAAAGTTGTAAAGGTAGCACATGAGTAATTTACTTGGAGTGGCGGTGAAATACCACATGTAGGAAGGTATGGTGGACACAAATGGCAAGGTTTTGGGGTTTAAGGTTTGGATGCACGAGAAGCATTCCATCTCAGTATAGGATTTTTGGCTAGCAAGGCTGGGTAGCAAGCATAAGAGTTGAAGGAAAACAAACAAATATACATATGATGAAACCAATCATGCAATCTTCATTGAAAGCACAAGCAATCTTAACTTGTGAATACTAAGTTTATGAGCTAATAGGATAATTTATGTTTCTTATACTAGCAACTCAAATTATTATTTCTGCTGACCCAAGCTAAGTTGGCCAAAACCAACTAGATTAACTTGATGATCTCTAGAGTGATACCAAATACTAATAACAAGCTCAACCATATGATAGAAGTTGAAAACTGAAATAATGTGCATAGAAAGTAAATGATGAAACTTCTCATTAATATTTCAAACCGGCAACTCACACCAACGGATACAACGATAACCAACTAGGGAGAGACACTTCCATACTGCAAACCATCCTATATGATAACCTCTCTACTCATGATATGACTCTACTGAAAAAGTAAAAGATGAAAGATAGTGATGTGATACCACGACCCCCCCCCCCCAAGTTTGGAACAAGCTGAGGGGATGCCAATACCAATGACGAATCAATTCTTCGGTGGTGGTGGTGAATCCTTCTCGATGAGCTTATCAACTGATTTCTTCAGATCTTCAATCGCGAACATAAGCATACGCATCACCTCCGTATTGCGATCAATACATTTAGCATGCCTGTCAGACGGTGAATCCCAGTCACCAAGATTTTTCCCCCACTCTTCCTTAGGTTGAGAGCTTCCTTCATCTGCACGGTTAGAACGATTCATATCCCACATTGAGGGAAAATCCCTATTGGGTACCTTTTTGCACCAATAATCATGAATTAATGTGTGGAAGTAGTTCTTGACTCCCGCAGCATGTGTCTTCGAAGCTTGGGAGTGACGTGGAACCTTCCCTCCGGTCCTCATCCGCGTGCCTCTCTTGAGCTTCAAGGGGTTAGCCACCACTCTAATGCTTGCGACGGTGGCGTGTGGACGCACTTGTGGATTTTCTTCTACATCTCCTTCAGCTCCACTCTTTATCTCCTCCTCTGTCTTCAGGTCTTGGACATCATCTTCCTTTGGTCCCTTCCCCTTGTTGTCATTGACGGAGACCATGATGCTTCTAAACCCGAAAACAGATCCTGGCAGAAACAGCTCGAAACAGAAACACGACGAGAAAACGATATACGGACCTCGGGGGGTCCAGGGGATTATATAGCAAAAAGTTTCATAACGAAAGGAAAGTCTAGGTCGAAAACGAGTCGGAGAAGGGCTTCGGGGCGCCCACACCATAGGCGGGCACGACCAGGGGTGGGCCCACGCCACCTCATGGTGTGGAGCCTCCGGGCTCCGTCTCCCTCTCGTTTTCGGCTCATAATTTTTCATATTTTCTAAAAACAGTAAAAATATAAGTTGAAAGATGTTTCGCGAACATTTTCTTACCAAAACTGATACCTATTCGAAAACTGACTCTGCGGTTTCTGAAATATGCTTCCTAATGAATTCCTCCGGGATCATGGCTCGAATACAATCAACATTTTCATTATAAGGATCTCCAGAAATATAATGCTTGAGTCTTTGTCCATTCACCACTTGTGAGGAGTTATCTTCAAGGGAAACAATTTTAATTGCTTCCGAACGATATACCTCTTCGATAACAAAAGATCCTTCCCATCTCGAGAGTAAATTTCTGCGAAAAATCTGAGACGAGACCTACACAAAAGCACTTTCTCACCAACATGAAATTCGCTTTTAATAATTCTCTTATCATGCCACCTTTTAACTTTCTCTTTAAAGAGCTTAGCATTTTCGTATGCTTCACTCCTCCATTCATCTAAAGAACTTAAATCAAGCAACCTTTTCTCACCAACAAGTTTAAAATCTCTATTTAGGCCTTTCACTGCCCAATAATCTTTGTGTTCTAATTCTAGGGGCAAGTGACAAGCTTTTTCATAAACCATTTTATAAGGAGACATGCCCATGGGATTTTTGTAAGCAGTTCTATAAGCCCACAGAGCATCATTTAATTTCTTAGCCCAATTTTTTCTAGATTTGTTAACAGTCTTTTGCAAGATAGCTTTAATTTCTCTATTTGACTATTCTACTTGCCCACTAGTTTGAGGATGATAGGGCGAGGCAATTCTATGATTAACATCATATTTAGCAAGAGTTTTCATAAAACCACCATGAATAGAATGAGAACCCCCATCAGTCATAAGATATCTAGGCACACCAAACCTAGGGAAAATGATATCTTTAAGCATTTTTATTGAGGTTTCACCATCAGCTATTTTAGTAACATAATCAACAACAACAAAAATATAAGTGTAGCCTTTTGAAGGAGGGAAAGGACCCATAAAGTCAAAACCCCAACAATCAAACGGTTCAATAACAAGAGAATAATTCATAGGCATTTCATTACGTCTAGAAATATTTCCAACCCTTTGACATTGATCACAAGATAAAACAAACTTTCTAGCATCTTTCAATAGAGTAGGCCAATAAAAACCTGATTGTAGAACTTTATGTGCAGTTCTATCTCCATCATGATATCCTCCATAAGCACTACTATGACATTTTCTCAATATGTCTTGTTGTTCATTTTCAGGAACACATCTTCTCATAATACCATCAACACCTTCTTTATACAAGTGTGGGTCATCCCAAAAATAATGCCTCAAATCATAGAAGAATTTTCTTCTTTGCCGAGCTGTAAAGGTAGGAGGAAAATACTTCGAAACAATAAAGTTAGCATAATCAGCATACCATGGACTCTCTTGAGAGATCACTTTTATTGCAGCTAACTATTCATTAGGAAAACTATCATTAACATGAATAGGGTCATCAGAGATATTTTCTAATCTTGACAGATTATCAGCAACAGGATTTTCAGCACCCTTCCTATCCACAATATGTAAATCAAACTCTTGTAAGAGAAGCACCCATCTAATAAGCGTAGGCTTAGCATGTTTCTTTTCCATAAGGTACTTAATAGCAGCATGATCAGTATGAATAGTAACTTTAGAATCAACAATATGCTGCCTAAATTTATCACAAGCAAAAACTATAGATAGGAATTCTTTCTCAGTAGTAGCATAATTCTTTTGAGCAGCATCAATAGTTTTACTAGCATAATGAATAACATTTAATTTCTTATCTACCAGTTGTCAAAGAACAACACCTAAAGCATAATCACTAGCATCACACATAATTTCAAACGGTAAATTCCAATTAGGTGGTTGAACAATAGGGGCAGATATTAAAGCCTTCTTTAAAATTTAAAAAGCTTCTTTACAATCTTCATCAAAAACAAAAGGTGCGTCTTTTTGAAAAAGGTTAGTAAGAGGTTTTGATATTTTAGAGAAATCTTTAATAAACCTTCTATAGAAACCAACATGACCAATAATACTACGAATACCTTTAACATCCCTGGGATAGGGCATTTTCTCAATAGCATCAACTTTAGCTCTGTCAACTTCAATACCTCTTTTAGAAATTTTATGTCCAAGAACAATTCCTTCATTAACCATAAAACGACATTTCTCCCAATTAAGAACAAGATTAGTCTCCTCACATCTCTGCAAAACTTTATCAAGATTCTGCAAACAATTATCAAAAGAAGTTCCATAGACGGAGAAATCGTCCATGAAGACTTCCACAATTTCTTCACAAAAACCATGAAAGATAGCAGACATGCATCTTTGAAAAGTAGCAGGAGCATTACATAAACCAAAAGGCATACGTCTATAAGCATAGGTTCCAAATGGACAAGTGAAAGTTGTTTTCTCTTGATCAGGCTTCCTAACAGCAATTTGAGAGAACCCAGAATAACCATCAAGAAAGCAGAAATGAGTTTTCTTAGACAACCTTTCTAACATTTGATCAATAAAAGGTAAAGGACAGTGATCTTTCTTAGTAACTTTGTTAACTTTCCTGAAATGAATGCACATCCTATAACCAACCACAACTCTTTGAGGGATACGTTTATTATATTCATTTGGCACAACAGTCATCCCTCCTTTCTTAGGGACACAATGCACAGGACTAACCCATCTACTATCAGCAATAGGATAAATAATAACAGCATCAATGAGTTTTAATACCTCATTTCTTACCACATCCTTCATCTTAGGATTATACGGCGTTGATGTTCAACAACTGGCTTTGCATCAGGTTCAATATTAATAGCATGCTAACATATAGCAGGAGAAATCCCCTTCAAATCATCAAGAGTATAATCAATAGCACCTCTGTGCTTCTTCAATATTCCCTATAATCTCTCCTCTTCTTCTCCAGAAAGTTTAGAACTAATAATAACATGATATAATTTCTTATCATCAATATGAGAATATTTAAGATTGTCAGGCAAAGGCTTTAAATCAAAAACAGGATCCTCCTTGGGTGGTAATGTGGTACCCAAGTCTTCCACCGGTAAATTATGTTTCAGCATTGCTGGCTGATGTAAGAAGAAAATCTCGTCAATTTCATTCCTTTCTTCCATAAAGACATCACTTTTGTGGTCTTCCATGTATTGATGCAAAGGATTGTCAGGAGCAAGAGAAGTAGCAGCCAATTATTCAACTTTATAATTCTCATTAGGTAATTCAGCTTCATAAGGTGCTTTAGCAAATTTAGAGCAATTAAATTCATAAGACTCTCCATCAAACTTTGTAAGTATTTTCTCCTTTTTAAAATCAATAACAACACCACAAGTGTTTAAGAAAGTTCTACCAAATATAATAGGACAAGTATCACTAGCAGAAGTGCCTAGTACAAGAAAATCGGCACGATACTTAGTTTTACCAGATAAGACCTCCACATCTCTAACAATACCAATCGGAGAAATAGTTTCCCTATTAGCAAGTTGAATAATCACATCAATGTATTCAAGTTCACAAGAACCAATTTCATGCATGATTTCTTTATAAAGCTCATAAGGAATAGCACTAGAACTAGCACCAATATCACACAAACCATAATAGCAATGATCACCTATCCTAACAGATAGCACAGGGACACTAGGTTTCCTAGATTTACTAGGATGAGAGACAATATTAGAAGCATCCTCACAAAATATAATGTGTCCCTCTTCTACATTTTCAGAAACCAGGTCCTTTACTATTGCTATTGTATGTTCTACAGTTATTTGTTCCTCGGGTTCTACAGATTTCCTTGCACTTTTATTAACCACACTAGCTAACATAGAATGTTCTTTTACCTTACCAGGGAAAGGAATTTTCTCAATATAAGGTTCAGACACAATAGAATCAAGGGTTAATTGGATCTATGCCATTGGGCTATTCACACACTGGAGAAATGCCATTACAAAAACCGAACTTGCAAATATGCCACTCTCAATTCTCTATACCTCTAACTATACCATTTTGTCCACTAAAGAGAATAACGATTTAAAAAATACATGTATCTGAGTGTATATTGCTATATTTACCGTACTACCCCTGTGACCACACATTGGCAGCACTTTAGTCTCATTCCGCGTGTCTAAACAATTCGAAAAATTCGAATTTAGATTAAAAAAATGTACTTTGTCAAAAAAATCTAGAAAAAATACAGAAAATCAAAAACAGTAATATGAGCCTACAGTTACGATATGAGCTGATTCTGGGCAAATATAGAGGCATAAAATGACATTTCCAGTTCTGTCCAGAGAATCAGCGACCGGCAACTCCGTGCCCTCCATCCTCTGTCGTGTCTCCGGCAGCCCCCGCCTCCAGCAGCGCCACAACTGACCTTACTCCAGCCGCCTGCCTACACAGCACCACCTGCAGGGAATCACGGCAACGGATGAGATGCGGGCGCGTCTGGCCCCGAGTTACGGGCGCGACTAGCCGCGGGCGTATGCAGTCGCGGGCGTCTGCCGTCGCGGCACGGACGGCCGTATCCGTGTGCCGCCGCCAGCGCTAGGGTTCGTCGGGGCAGAGGTCGCTGGGTATCGATGGGGATTGGGAGATGCAGTGCTGTGAGGTTAAGATGCAGTCAAGTACCGATGTGGTGCGGTGCGGCTGTGCGTTTTTTTTTCATGTCTCTGTACGTGAGTTAGTGAGTATAAGGGTATGCGTGAATGCTAAATTTCAGTATATGGTCACGTAATGAATAAAATGGCATATGTAGAAGTATAGAGAATTAGGAGTGGCATATTTCCAAGTTCACTTTTTGTAATGGATTTTACCAACGTGTGAATAGCCCAATGGCATAGATCCAATTATCCCTAGAATCAACAGTATGAACTTCTATATGTCTGGCAGGAACACCATTAACAGTATCTTTATAAGGAGCATGGTACTTGTGCCATTCCTTTTTAGGAATATCAAAATAAGAAGCAAAAGCCTTATATAAATTTGCAACAACTTGAGAATCAAGACCATAAACAATACTAACATTATAAAAATCATCGAATGACATAAAAGTTTTAATGCATTCATAGTCATAATTTATACCCAACTTTCTACCTTTGTCATTCTCCCATCCTTCAGTGTTCTCTTGAATACGGTCAAGAAGATCCCATTTAGCTTCATCTTTCATACGTGTAAATGATCCAGAACAAGAAGCATCCAATAAATCCTTATCATGAAGAGAAAGCCTTGCATAGAACTTATTAATAACAATATTACTAGGGAGCTCATGAAAAGGGCATTTGAGCATTAGTAACTTCAATCTCCCCCATGCTTGGGAAATACTCTCTCCGTCGTGAGGCCAAAAATTATATATATAATTCCGATCTCTATGAATCTCACTGGGAGGATAGAATTTAGAATAAAAGAGAGGCACAATTTCCTCCCATCCAATAGTTTGGCTATTTTTCAGCAGTTTGAACAATTCAGAGGCTCGGCCTGTCAATGATATAGAGAATAATTTCCTCTTCACTTAGCTCGTTGTAATACCTGCACACTTGAACAACTCGCATAATGTATGTAAAAATAGCAAATGATCACCAGGATGGACAGTTCCATCACCTGAATAGGAGTTATCCCTAACATGTTTAACAATCTTTATAGGTATTTTATAAGGATCCAAATCATCAAGCGGTGGGTCACTTACTACCCTAGCAGTGGTAGCAGTTCCCACAAATAGGGACTCAAAAGGAGACCCAAACTTAGTGTAATAAAGCAGTAGACGGTAATAAAAACATCACTTACAGCAGAATCTTCCTTTATCAATTCCACTTCCCAATAGCGCTTCACTCCACGACAACGGCGCCAGAAAATAGTCTTGATGACCCACAAGTATAGGGGGCGTATCATAGTACTTTCGATAAATAAGAGTGTCGAACCCAACAAGGAGCAGAAGGTGTTGACAAACAGTTTCGATGAAGGAATAACTGTAAATACTGGAAAATAGATTTGTAGGGGTTTTTGATATTGCAGATAAATAAAGTGCGAGTAAATAAAATGCAGTAGTAATAATTGCAGCAAGTGGCCCAATCCTTTCTTAAGCAAAGGACAAGCCGGTGGGTTTACTTATGATTAACAAACGTTCTCGAGGACTCACGGGAGGTTTCTGTCAAGTGCTTTTGTTCCATGCAGTTGAATACTGTTAGGTGTTTTGATAAGTGTTGTGTGGGTGAACCTATGCTAATGTACCGTCCCATCCAAGACTAATAAATACTTGTGATTATACCCCTTGCAAGAATCTGCAACTACAAGAAATTAATTAAGAAATAAATCTAACCACAACTTTAAACTCCGGGATCCTACGCTCCCTCGTGTAATGGTTTCCTAACAGAGGTTTAGGTTTCTGTCACTCCGGCAACCCTACAATTAGTAGCCAAATACACGATGCATCCCCCTAAGCCCATAAATGGTGAAGCGTCATGTAGTCGACGTTCACATGACACCACTAGGAGAATAACACCACAACTTAAATATCAAACATTAAATATTATTCAACATTACTTCACTACTAACAACTTGACTTCTCCCATGTCCTCAAGAACAACATGAACTGCTCACAATACATCATATGGATCATAATCAGAGGTGATATAATGGATGATAACAATCTGGTCATAAAGTGCAAACACCGATAAATCTCACAAGCATCAACTACTAACAAGTAATCCACACCGGGAGAGAGATCTAATGCAAGACAACGATAGAGGCCCCTAATTGTTACAGCGGGATGACGGTGGATGATGAGGGTGATGGTGCTGGTGGTGATGACGATGATGATGACAATCTTGATGATGCACGGAGCGATGACGGTGACGATGGCGGTGATTTCCCCTCTCCGGAGAGGAATTTCCCCGGCAGATTTCTCTCCCCCAGAGAGGTGTTTTCTGCCCCGTGGCGGCGGCGGAATAATTCTTCGAAGATGTAATGAGGCTTAGGGTTCCCTGGGGGCCAAGCACGCCAAAGATGACCCCCATAGGTGGGCCAGGGTGGCCACACCCCTAGGTGGCGCGGCCAGGGGCGCCACCCCTAGGTCTGGGCCCCTGGTGGCCCCCCTCCGGCTCTCCTTCTGGCTAGGTTCCTCCTCCGAACTTTTAGGAACCCTCGGATGTACCCCTTCTTCTTCTGATCTTCTGAAATATGATATCTCGACGGTGCTTTTGCCATCAGATTTCTGGTCCCGGTGTTTATTCTCCAAAAATTATAAAACATGCAAAATAAGATAAAATAACATAAGGGATGCATCATAAGACGAAATATATCGAAGAATAACAGAAAATTATGATATAAAATAGTGATGCCAAATGGACGTATCACATGTTTGCTTGCTGCCATTTTTATTTCAGATTGCTATTATCACTTATAATCATCCATATCACTTGTGTTTTACTCTCTCTTCACCAAACTAGTGCACCTATACAACTGACAATTGTATTAGGTGTGTTTGGGACACAAGAGACTTCTTGTATCCTAATTGCAGGGTTGCTTGAGAGGGATACCTTTGACCTCTACCTCCCTGAGTTCGATAAACCTTGGGTGATCCACTTAAGGGAAACTTGCTGATGTTCTACAAACCTCTGCACTTGGAGGCCCAACACTGTCTACAAGAATAGAAACATGCGTAGACATCAAGCTCTTTTTTGGCGTCATTGCTAGGGAGGTAAGGTAAAAGGTACTCATACCCTCTTACGAGTGTGTGAGTGCTCGAAGTTATTTCCTTTAGATTCTGAAATTATATCTTTTTGTTTCTTGTCTTCACTAGTTAGGCTTATTTTCACTTGTTGCTTGTTTTTATTTTTACTACTTAGGCTTAATGGAAAACAACAAAAATATGAGGGAACTTTATAATCTTTGTCTTGAGTTAGGATATGAAGTGTTTGAAGAGAAAATTAAAAAATACATGGATCTTTATTTGCATGCTAGTAGCAATGTTATTAGTATGAATTCTTTGAACACCGTTATTGCTAAGGCTATGGAAAAAATCTAAGATTTAGGAAGCTAGTTTTGATGAATATGATATTTTTAGTCCCCCAAGTTTTGAGGAGGAAATTTTCTTTGATGATACTTTGCCTCCAATATATGATGATTATAATGATGAGTATGTTATTTTCGGTCCACTTACTATTGAGGAGAAAATTAATTATGACTATAATATGCCTCATATATTTTATGATTATGGTGATGAGAATAATAATGATAGCTATTTTGTTGAATTTGCTCCCACTGCTATTAATAAGAATGACTATGCTTATGTGGAGAGTATTAATTTTTTTTATGCATGTGGCTCATGATAATAATGTTATATGTGATATTTATATTGTTAATTTCATACATGATGCTACTGAAAGTTATTATGAGAGAGGGAAACATGGTCTTATGCATCTCAACAATATCAAGTTTCCCCTCTTTATGTTGAAAATTTTGAAGTTGCACTTATTTTGTCTTCCCATGCTAGCCACTTTGTGCTTTATTGACATTTTCTTATACAAGATTATTTTTCATAGGAAGTGGGTTAGACTTACATATTTTTTATGTTTTCTTCTCGATTCTCTCTTTTGCTTCAATTCATATTTCTTATGTGAGCATCTTCTCAAATTATCATGCCTAGCCAAAAGGCTTTAAAGAAAAGAACTTCTTGGGAGATAACCCATGGTTTTATTTTTGCTTTGTTTTTATCTGTTTTCTTTGAGTCACGGGGTTGTATAATTCTGTAGCAACTCCTTTGTATCTTTATTTTCATGTTTTAGTTGTGCCAAGTAAAGTTTCTGACGAAAGTTGGAGTTGGTTTTGGATTTCTGCGCAGGAAACAGATTTCTGCTGTCCACCGTAAAAAAATCGTGAAAAATCCAGAAAGATCAGAATGGCCTTAAATTTTTTGTGCTTATTCCTAAGCTAATTCTGAAACTTTTTCTTTCTTTAAGTTTTTCGATGTGATCAACTTAATTGTCCTGAAAAAAATCATATTTCCAGACTGTTCTGGTTTTGGCAGATTCTGCCATTTTTCTTACATTTGCTCTTTTATGATGTCAAGTGGATTTCTTTGCTTCACGAAACATCAGTGGCTGTATCTAATGTTTAAAAGTATAAATAGCACTTGTGACCATGCAGAATGCATGGATTTTTTATTGTTGCACTAACCCTCTACCGCGAATTGCTCTTTGAGTTTGGTGTGAAGGAAGTTTTCAAGGATCAAGAGAAGAGGGTGATATAATGTGATCAAGAAGAGTGCAAGGTCAAAGCTTGGGGATGCCCCCCGTGGTTCATCCCGGAAAATTCTAAGGAGACTCAAGCATCTAAGCTTGGGGATGCCCAAGGCATCCCCTTCTTCATCAACAATTTATCAGGCCACTTATAGTGAAACTATATTTTTATTCGGTCACATCATATGAAATTTACTTGGATATTCTGTTCTTTTTATTTTGTTTTCCTTGCTGAAATAATATAGTTGGACCCTATCATTATTTGTGTGGGAGAGAGACATGCTCCGCTTTTTCATTTGAATACTTGTTAAGCTCGTATTCTTAGTTTTTCTTCTACCTGCTGCAAAATTCCTATTTAGCTCATGTTTTCCTTGCAACCCTTATTTAGAGTTGTTAGTTTTAGTAGAGTTGTGATAGTACTCTCTTTATTAATTGCTATATCTCATGGAGAGTTTTTGTTGTTTGGTGTTCGGTAGAAAATGCTACATGTGGTAGATGGTATAACGAAAGAAGCTTGCATATTCTTGTAGATCATTAAACTGGTTCACTTGATTATTTGTTGTTGTTTTGAGATATTAATTTGCTTAATGGTAAACTTGTTGGTTTAGTAGAGTAAAAACATTTAATGGTTCGTCTAGAAGCTTGAAACTGTGCCACACTCAAATAACCAGTTGATAGGATAATGATATATGACTTCCTTTGCTGATAGAAATCGTAATGACTTTTTGTTACGCGCTACGGTCGGGGTAGCTAACAGTGACTTTTCGCTGCCACGGACCCTCTTGGAGTGATTTTTATTATGCCTTATGATATCATGATTTTATTTGGAATCTTTTAACTTGTGAGTTCTATGTTGCGGTTTTCTGGCACTTCTACCATTCATATTTGCTAGCCTCTTCGGTACTGTGCATTGCTTTCTCACATTGAAGTTGGTGCAAACTTCGCCAGTACCCCCGTGGGAGAACTTTGTTCTTCTACACATAACACAAAAATTTATCTTCCTCAAAACAGCCACCATACCTACCTATCATGGCATTTCCATAGTCATTCCGATATATATTGCCATACAACATTCATCATCATTATATTACTTGTCATGCTTCATTGTTATTTTGCATACTGCTACACTGGCAGGAGCATTTAGTTTTATTTACATCACATATATTTCAGTTTGAGTTATGAGTACTAAAAGTGTGTTGATTCATTGTAAAATAGAGTGTTTTCCTACCAGTGAGGTTATATATCAAAAAAAATAAAAAAGAGAAAAAATTAAAAAAAGAAAAAAGAGGCAAAAGAGAGAAAATAAAGAGAGAGGGGGCAGCATTACTATCATTTATTCCACACTTGTGCTTTATTAGCATCATTACTTCAGTTTGGAGAGAGTTTTCATATTATGACTTGCATAACTATGTGGGGAACTTACATTTTAGAACTTGGCTTGTATATTCCAACGATGAGCCTCCTCAAAAGAGCTCTAGGTCTCCGTGAGCAAGCAGGTTGGATGCACCCCCACTAGTTCCATTGGAGAGCTTTCATACACTTATAGCTCTATGTGCATCCGTTGTGTGGCAATTACTACTCCTTGCATAACTTAGATTATAAGACTTCCTCTTGTCTAATGATCACTTTCAGTTGTGTGAGACTTTCTTACATTGAACATCCAAACCCCCCATAATGTTCTTTTAGCCATAACATCCTGGTGCCAGGAACCAATACAGAACGCTTGCTTGTTTTAAGTGCACAATTATTTGAATGATTTTCCTATGTGCATATTGTTGTCACTTGACTTGATCCTTGCTATGTGTTGTTGGGAACCCCAAGAGTAGGGTGTGATGAGCACAGTGGTAGGATTTTTCCCCTTAGTTAAGAACCAGGGTTATCAATCCAGTAGGAGAAAGAGAATCTTCGGAAGGTTGATGCCACTGATGGTGGGGCTGGCGCTTCACCGGTGTCAGCAACAACGTGGAACCTGCACACAACACAACCAAAATACTTTTCCCCAACGGTACAGTGGGGTTGTCAATCTCACCGGTCTTGCTGAAAACAAAGATTAGATGTATAGTGTGGAAAACAGTGTATGATTGTAGTAAATAAAGAAAGCAGGAAAATGTTGTAGTTTGTTTAACAATGTGGAAAATGGATCGGGGTTCATAGTTTCACTAGTGGTGTCTCTCCATAAAAGATAGCATGCTGGGTGAACAAATTACAGCTGGGCAATTGACAAATAGAGGTTGCACCGTAGTGCACAATATGACATGAAGATTACTATGATATTTAGTGCGGGCATTACAACAAGATACATAGACCGACATCCATCTACATCTATGACAAATAATCCACCCTCAGGTTATCATCCGAACCCCCTTAGGTATTAAGTTTCAAGCAACAGATAATTGCATTAAACAAAGTGTGTAATGTAAGCAATGATTATGCACGCGGGCACTCTCACCGCTGTTTTCTCCCTAATGGCAATAGCACATCCTCCCCCTTCACGTTTCTGTCACTCGAGCAAGGCAACAAGGAGGCATGAACCCACTATCAAGCATAAATACTCCCTCTTGGAGTCACTAGCAACTACTTGGCCAGAGCAACCACTAGCAACGGAAAGCATGCAAGATCACAAATAACATATGCAATAAATACTATAATCAACTTGGCATAAGGTCAATATTCATCGGATCCCAGCAAACACAACATATAGAATTACATAAGATCAATCTCGAGCATGATAGACAACTCACGAGATCTAAACATGGAGTCATAAGAGCATGAGACAACCATCTATCTACAGCTACGAACCCGTAATCCAAGGATGAACTACTCACGCATCACTCCGGAGGCAGGCATGGTGATGTAGAAGCCTCCGGTGATGATTTCCTCTCCGGCAGGGTGCCGGAAACAGCTTTAGAACCCCCATGATCTAGGGTTGACGGTGACGGCGGCTGTGGAACTTGTTCGGGGATTTTGATCAGGTGTTTAGGGTTTTCCATCCGGGGGGCTTAAATAGGCGAAAGGGAAAAGGCGGTGGAGCTCCAGGGGCCCCACACCTATAGGTGGCGCGGCCAGGGGGACCCGCGCCACCCTATGGTGTGTCCCCCCTGTTGCCTGTCTTCGACTCCTCTTCGGTGTTCTGGATGCTTCCAGGGAAAGTAGGAACTTCGGGCTTTGTGGGGTCCAATTCCAAGAATGTTTGCAGAACAACTTTTCTGAAATAAAAAACAGCAGAAAACAGGGAACTGGCACTTGGCATCTTGTTAATAGGTTAGTCCTGGAAAACGTATAAAAATGCTATAAATAAGGGAGAAAACATGTAGCAATTGGCATAATATCATCATGAAGCATCAGAAATTAGGGATACGTTTATGACGTATCAAGCATCCCCAATCTTAGTTTCTACTCGTCCTCGAGTAGGTAAATGATAAAACAATAATTTCTGAGCTGACATGCTACTAACATAAACTTGATGAATCTAATGTAAAAGCAGATGCACGCTGAGATCATGAAACTTTAAACATGGGCATGATAAATAAAACTTCAATAATAAAGCATAGCAATTACTTTGCATCACGAAGAGTAACTCAAATAAAGGATCATGGATAATAATGCAAAGGTAAACATTTGTTTCAGGTATAGAGAAAGCATGGTAAAGTGATATTTTGATAGTCCTTAAGAGTGGAGCAAAACATAAATGCCAGGACACCTTCAAAGTTCAAGAGGAAGACTAGAACAAATAATTTAAGAACAAATGATATCACATCATGAAGTAATTATTTATGCTCATGGGACAAATGCACATAGAACTCAGAATGGCAAAAATGCTCTCTCAACTGTGCATAAAGTTAGAAAACAGAGACTCAACATAAAAGTAAAAGAAAGGCCCTTCGCAGAGGGGAGCAGGGATCACTCATGTGCTAGAGCTTTTATTTTATTAAACAGAGGTATTAAAAGTTTGACATTTGTGGAGGAATGTCTATATTTTGGGGGATGTATGCTAATGTCAACGAATAGTAAACAGAAAATATAGTACGTCACAAGCGAACTGGATTCACAAGAGCGGCTCCCATGGTGAAGGACACAACTGGTGTAGAAGGTCATCCCTCTTTCTCTTTTGTTTACACAATTATGCTTTGACTGATAAATCATGGGCAAAAACAGTGAAGATAATTTGTTTGTAATAATTTGGGGCTGGGCACCCCGCTGCCAGCTCTTCTATCATTTGGATAAGCGGATGAAGCCACTAGTACAGGGTATGAAATCCAATCAACAAGTGAGATAAAGATTCTCTATTTACGTCCTCATGAGCAAAAACAGGAACATAAAGCGGGAGCAATTTTGAAGGTTTTAAAGGTAACACATGAGCAATTTACTTTGGAATGGCAGTTAAATACCACATGTAGGTAGGTATGGTGGACACAATGGAAAAAACTTTGGTTTAAGGGAGTTTGGATGCACGAGTAGAGCTCATACACAGTACAGGTGGAGGCTAGCAAAAGACCGGGAGCGACAAATCAAGAGAGCATAAGAGCCATAATCATGCATAGAGACATAAGCATCATTAATTAAAACATAAGCAGTATCACAAGTTCAAAAACTAAGTGGTCATGGAGGCTATTCGTGACTGGTTCGTAGTCATAAACATGGTGTGAGCATGCGCCAAGTCAACCAAATAAATCATTCGAAAGAGAATACCATATATTGATGGTTTACTATGACAAGAACAACTCATGAATCTTTCAAGACATATTAAACACTGTTAGTTATTTGAGGCTAATCATGCTACTCAATAACCACAAGGCTTTAAAACTAAAATAACATTTAGCATGGCATGAAAGATTTCTAGCCACAGTCTATACAAGCTTCTACTAGTATTGTTATAAATTCTACTTCAAGAAGCAGTTTTCTTTCTCCCAACAAGCACCATGAAAAACATGCTTTAACAAAAATACTCTATGATACATCAATAAAACATGAGAGTACTCACATAACACTACTAAAACTAACAGCTCTAATAAGAGATGCATGCAAAATAGGAGTTGAAGCAGCTAGACATAGATTAAGAATACAACGTATTCTCATGAAAAAGCGGAGCGTGTCACTCTCCAATAAAAGAATGATGGGGTACAACTAAGCTTATTATGAAGGTAAAAACAAACTGAAAGCAAAATAAAAAGCAAACTGAAAACAAAAATAAAATACGCTCCAAGTAAAGCACATAAGATGCGACCGAATAAAAATATAGTTTCACTAGAAGTGACCTGATAATTTGTTGATGAAGAAGGGGATGCCTTGGGAATCCCCAAGCTTAGACGCTTTAGTCTTCTTGCAATTTGCTTGTATTTAACACCGGGGCATACCCAAGCTTAGGCTTTTTACTCTTCTTGATCACATCATATCATCCTCTTCTCTTGACCCTTGAAAACTTCCTTCACATCAAAATTCCCACAATCTTCATGAGCAACGTTAGTGAAATTGAAATAATAAATTCACATGGTTCAGTTTCAACACAAGTCTAACACTCAAAAACACATTATCTACTGTCACAACTTCTTTCAAAACTCTTTTTCTCAAAATAACACCAAAAGAAAGAGATTAAGATGCAAATGCGATAAATGACAGAAATCTGTCAAAACCGAACAACAGGTAAAGATCAATTTTTTAAAAAATCTTCTGTTGCTCAAATAAAAAAAGTGGTCTTCTAAGAAAAGTTTCATATATAACTCAGGATTAAGAACAAAAAAGATCAGGTCATTTTGAATTTTCAGTGATTTTTAACGGAATTAACAGTGGACAGCAGGAATCTGTTTCCTGCGCAGAAATCCGAAATATAGGCTTAACTTTCCACTAGAGGATTTACTTGGCTCAAAAAAACACAATAGAAAAGATACAGCGGGGTTTCTAAGTAAATATACAACACCCAGGTGCAAAGCACACCAAAGAAAACAAAAGAAAACTGAATGAAAACAGAGAAATAAAACGGGTTGTCTCCAGGTAGCGCTTTTCTCTAACGCCTTTCAGCTAGGCCTAGAAGGGAAACTCAAGTATTTTCAAGTGAAGAAGCATCTTCTATACCTTCCTCTAAACCATTATTTGCATCAATAGGCACTCTTGATGTTTTTTAAGATTCAACATGAAGGTCACTCTTAGTCTCATTAATTGTTTTAGCAATTTTCATCACATATTGAGATTTGGGTTTAGCCATCTTAGGAGCATATATGAATCTTTGCTCCTTTCGCACAAAGGTTTTATCCCTTTTGAATTTAAGAGATGAAAAGGTTGAGCTTAAAGTTCCCGTGGCATCCTCTAGTTTACCAATCCTAGAACTTTGATTATCATGAGTGTTGCTAGCTTCTAGAATAGTGATTCTTTTATCAATAGTAACTAGTAATTCATTAACTTTGCTAGCATTATCAAGGGAGATTGATAAGTTCATTTCTAAAGAGTTTAGTTTATAAATAACATCCACCAAAGTGATATCAGTTTTAACAATTGTAATGGGGGGTGCTCCTACTAAACTTTCAATCAAATTGCAGGCTTCCAAAGCAGGAGTTCCTAGAAAATTTCCACTCGTAAGAGTATCTAACACATGCCTATACCAGCCAGAAATACCAACATAAACATTTCTCAGGAGTATCAAGGTAGAATTTTTTTATGCACCTCTTATGAGCATCATTTATTCTATACCAAGCATCTTTTAAACTTTCTCCCCCTTGTTTCCTAAAAGAACGAACCTCTACTTCAGGAATACTCATTTTAGCAGAATAAAAGCAAGCAAATAAATAACAGCTATGAAGTAAACTAATTTTTTTGTGTTTTTAATATAGATAAGCAAAACAAGATAAAAATAAAAACAAGATAATAAACAAAATAAAGAGGTTGAGAGTGAGAGACTCCCCTTGCCAAAAGACTTCCTTCTCCCCGGCAATGGCGCCAGAAAAATCCTTGCTATGTGTTGCTGGGAACCCCAAGAGGAGGGTGTGATGAGCATAGCGGTAGGAGTTTTCCCCTTAGTTAAGAACCAGGGTTATCAATCCAGTAGGAGAAAGAGAATCTTAGGAAGGTTAATGCCACAGTGGGGCTGGCGCTTCACCGGTGTCAGCAACAACGTGGAACCTGCACACAACACAACCAAAATACTTTGCCCCAACGGTACAGTGAGGTTGTCAATCTTACCGGTCTTGTTGAAAACAAAGATTGGACGTATAGTGTGGAAAACTGTGTATGCTTGCAGTAAATAAAGAAAACAGGAAAATGTTGTGGTTTGTTTAACAGTGTGGAAAATGGACCGGGGTTCATAGTTTCATTGGTGGTTTCTCTCCATAAAAGATAGCATGCTGGGTGAACAAATTACAACTGGGAAATTTACAAATAGAGGTTGCACCGTAGTGCACAATATGACATGAAGATTACTATGGTATTTAGTGCGGGCATTACAACAAGATACATAGACCGACATCCATCTACAGCTATGACTAATAATCCGCCCTTATGTTATCATCCAAACCCCCTTAGGTATTAAGTTGCAAGCAACAGATAATTGCATTAAACAAAGTGTGTAATGTAAGCAATGATTATGCACGCGGGCACTCTCACCGCTGTTTTCTCACTAATGGCAACAACACATCCTCCCCCTTCACGTTTCCGTCACTCGAGCAAGGCAACAAGGAGGCATGAACCCACTATCAAGCATAAATACTCCCTCTTGGAGTCACTAGCAACTACTTGGCCAGAGAAACCACTAGCAACGGAAAGCATGCAAGATCACAAATAAAATATGCAATAAAGACTACAATCAACTTGGGATAAGGTCAATATTCATCGGATCCCAGCAAATACAGCATACAAAATTACATAAGATCAATCTCGATCATGATAGGCAGCTCACGAGATCTAAACATGGAGGCATAAGAGGAGGAGACAACCATCTAGCTACAGCTATGAACCCGTAGTCCAAGGATGAACTACTCACGCATCACTCCGGAGGCAGGCATGGTAATGTAGAAGCCTCCGGTGATGATTTCCTCTCCGGCAGGGTGCCAGAAACAGCTTCAGAACCCTCCTGATCTAGGGTTGACGGTGACGGCGGCTGCGGAACTTTTTCGGGGATTTTGATCAGGTGTTTAGGGTTTTCCATCCGGGGGGCTTAAATAGGCGAAAGGTTAAAGGCGGTGGAGCCCCAGGGGCCCCACACCTATAGGTGGGGCGGCCAGGAGGCCCCCTGTTGCCCGTCTTCGACTCCTCTTCGGTGTTTAGGATGCTTCCGGGGAAAATAGGAACTTCGGGCTTTATGGGGTCCAATTCCGAGAATGTTTGCAGAACAACTTTTCTGAAACCAAAAACAGCAGAAAACAGGGAACTGGCACTTGGCATCTTGTTAATAGGTTAGTCCCGAAAAACGTATAAAAATTAAATAAGGGAGAAAACATATAGCAATTGGCATAATATCATCATAGAGCATCAGAAATTAGGGATACATTTATGACGTATCAATCCTACCAGGAGTTGTTGTGAGAGTTTGATGCCTTGGATTATTATATTGTTGTTCTTGAAGCTTAAATCATCTTTAATATACTTTTCACAACGGATTGTCTTTTAGTATTGATTCATTGAAAGGTTTTACTTTGTTTTTCCTAATGGTTTATACGTTACTCTTTGATATCAACTATAAACCACTAGGAGTCAACCCGTGCACCTGCACAGGCTAGTTATGTTTATTAGTTTTCCTACATTTTGCTATTCTTGCAAGTTAAACCATACTTATTACATCATTTTGGGTGATTATTTCATCAATTTATGATTTTTGGAAGTCAGACCATACCACTTTAAATCATTTTCAAATGAATTTTATAGTTTTATTTTATATGGTATTTCCATATAGATTTTTAATTCTTGTGGTGGTACGCCACATGGGAATTTTATTACCGACCATTAGTTGCTTAGCAAAATGCAAATATTAATATTCATATGTGTTGTGTGTTTTATATTTATTTTTAATGTTAGGTAATTTCTACATAGTTAATAAGGATGTGCATTTGGTGACTTTGTTGATACGTTGTATTCAGTATCCGTAAGAGTACCTCCTTAATCCATTATAATTTATAATTCGGGCGACCCTACAATATAATTCAGTGACATTTTTCAGATGGCATGCATGCAATTATTTGGGGATAGAAAATACTCCTAAAATCTCCTTGTCTTTTAAATTAAAATTACAGTTAATAAGATATCCATCCACTCCTGACTATGTCTGTCGTGTACACGCACGATTCCTCGTCTCCAAATCCCTTCATTCCTCTTTTTTTTTTGAAGAATCACTTTCTCTATTTCTCCATTAGTACTATTTCCTCTCTCATGTTTGAGCTGTTTCCAATTTCTGTGTTGGATCTGGATGGTGCTATGTAGGGAGTAGTGGAGAGGATCCGACATGGATATTTTGAAGCCGCGGCAGCTGTAGTCGGAGTCGTGTAGTTGGCGGGTGCAAAATCTGTAGCACCGTAGGCCTGGCCGTGGAGGCTAGCCAGTCACCATTTGTCTACCCGGTCATTCAGGCTTCCACATCTCCAGCGGACGGTGCCCACCGTCGATTTGTCAGGTTGCCCACCTTCCCCTCTCCATCGCAATATAGCTACTCATGTTGACGCCCCTGCTAGAAGCGTGGGATGCATCATGAATCCGTGCATCCGCGTGGGCTTGTTATATCATAAGAAACGTTAGTTTAATACTGTAATATGATATCAAAATCTTTAGGAATAAGAAAAATAAGAATCACATGAAGAATCATGTGTATATCCATTCTCATTGCCATCAAGTTAAACGGGAGTACACAAATAATAGAGAACCGGACACATATTATACTCTCAGTTTTGGCCCATTTCTAGAATATTTAAAATACACTGTTGGACAACAGTCACTATACGAAAAAAAGCTAGCAGATATATATGAGGAACTAATATGTTAAGTATGGAGGCTGCGCAAAATAATCTACCATATGGATACATGCCAAGAACTAATTTGGTTGAACAACTTTGATAACTAGATAAAACCCTGCGCGTTGCTGCGGGACATGAAGTATTTTAATTTTTCATGTCAAAATAAGAATGTTAGTCATTCATATACTTTTGTTGTTTATACGACATTGATCAAGATACTGGATATTTGCTATACGAAATTCTGAAGTAGTACAAAATATTGCAATAGAAGTATAATAAACTACTTGCTCAATCCAACATAGTTTGTGATTTTACCATTGGTGTTATCAGTTGGTAAATTACCAGAAAAGAAAAAAAATACAAAGCAATGCTAGTGCATGCAAGAAAAATAATCATAGGAGCGTTTCTGTCCAAGAAACTCCAACTGGACGCATGTACACTCACAAATAAACCTAGGGTATGAACTTATGAAAGGCTTGCAAGCTTTCAGGTTTATTAAATATAATCCGATTCCATACAATTCTAATTTATTTGAAATTTCACAAGCTTCCCACCGTAAGTTGCATAGTTTGTTCAATGAACTACCTGATCCAGAAAAAAAATGTTAACATGAGCTTGTTACATTATACATGTCTAATGCATTTTTTCCACAAACTTGTTTTAGCCTCGCAATAATTTTATCCTTACTTCTCGTACTTGTTTTAGCACATATATTTTCACATGAATACGTGGTGTCCTTATTAAGATCTGTCACACCGAGGAGATATTTTACGTACGAAGAAAACAATGGGATCACCAGTAAATATAATCTGTTAGATTGCTTGAAAAAGATGTGTGTCAACTTACTGATTTGAGGGAACTTCCGGAAAAAATTGTGTCCCTAATTGTTAGCAACTTGCCGATTTGAAGGAACATCTATGAAAAACTGAATTGGTAAATAGTAAACGATTTAACTCATACATAGAAAATTTACCTTTTCACTTGTGCGGCCCCTGCCAGAATATAGGAAAGATCAACTATAAAAGAGACGAGGTAAACAGGGAATAGCAGTAGCATGTACCCATCTCTTGTTCAAGAACAAACTGTCTTATGCACATGTCCGTAATCCAAGCTTCAAGAAAGATATATAAGTTGACCTGCTAGCTGGTGAGACCTTGAGGTAAAAATTCAATCATGCCCACATTTTTCGTAACAGGAAAAAATAATGGAAAGATACAATTGTAAGCAGAGCAAGGCAAGATAAAAAGAAAATGGAAAGGGTCGAACCTATCCCTGATTAGGTCCTCAGTGCGTGCATGCTGTGCTACTCCAGTGCTCCTCATGTAGCTACGCGGGGATAGCAGCCCATCCGTGTAGCCTTGCTACTCGTGTTGTTCCACCACGGATCAAAAGAGTGGCAGCCAGCGACCGACAGTTTAGTCCAGATTGCGCTAGCTGAGTCCGTGGAAGGTGAGAGAAATAGGAAATGCTTGGAAGCCAGAGAGGAGGAGAAAAGGACGGCACACGAGCAGAGATGATGGAATTTATGCGAGTTTGTTGAGGAGGCAGAGAGCCAGAGGTCAGATGTGGAAATGGAATCGAACAGGAGAGGAAACCAATCGCTCACCTGCCGATTCTTTCCTTTTTTTTATAAACAGGTGCTTAAGGAGATGACATGGAAGACTAAATTAGTTAATTAAAACGTAAATCTGTGGTGGCTAAAAATAATATGAGGTGGCATGAAAGATGGGAACAGACTTGATGACATGGACCAATCACATGGTCGCTGATATGGACACCTTGCATGTTGAGAGAAATAGAGTTAGTGGGTTGCTCCCATTTAGATATTGTAGATAGACTACTATATTTTCTCTTGACATTTATAATCATTGGTTGCACCGTACACCAAAAATTCTTCAGGCTCATTTGGAAGCTTGAAATCATAAACGAAACTTGGCTCTGGAAGAAAGACATGATTACGAAGTTGTGCCATTCTCAATGAGAGCAATACTTCTAAGATAATATTACCATGGCAACAACACCTCCCAAGTGAGTTGTTGAAACATATGTATATGAGATTTCTAACGGAAACCACACAAGGCATTAAATACAGAATATATCTTCCAACATCATGACTACAGATGACCTAGAGGGCTAGAGACAATATAAAAAATGAGAAAATTATTGAACGTTAGTGAATATATAATTATTGCACAGTTGCATTATGGTCTCCTAATAGATGAAGAGAAATGCATAAACATATGTATTTTTAGTAGGACTTTTCTTTCCAATTCATAAAAGCAAAATGTTAGTTCTTGGACCATCATCGAAAGGCACACCATAGTAGCATATCTTAAATACCTGGAATGCAATTGTTCAATGCTCAGAAACAATGGAAGAAGGAATGGACAAACGTACAAATTTCTAGCTTTGGTCTTATAAAAAGGATGCGAGAACTGAGTGCTAGCTCGGTGGCTAGAGGCTGCGAGTGCGCGCCAAGCCGCCCGGGTTCGAGTCCCAGCTTCGGCTGCGTGCGCTCGAATAAACCGGGAGTCTCATCTACCTAACAACGTAAAACCAAGGGAGGGATCATTCCCCCGTTGGCCACGTTTTTTTATAAAAAGGATGCAAACTCATCGCCGTTACATTATTGTAGAATCATCCGTAGCTTTCTTATTGCATCTAAGTATCAAAGTTGCCTTGGTTTCCTACAGTAGTTCATCGAAAGGCTTCTAGCACCTGATATTTCGTCCTCAAGTTTTAACGATCCGTTTGTCCGTTAGCGGTTTGTATCATGGTTGCTTCCTTGACTCCAGTCTATTAGCAGTTTAGCACTGTGTTACGCGACGTCTGCCTCACCTCCATTCTGAAGGAACATCAGTACCTATAGTCATCGTCGACTGGTGGCTTACGTGAGGATGACGATGATACAACGTAATATGATAGTTCAGTCTACTTATGCTAAATCGAGCATACGCTAAGAAGAGCAAACACTATAACTGAATACTCCCTGCAAAAACAGAGGACGATTCAGCAAAATAGAACATCATATGATTGTCACGACATGTGTAGTTTTCAGGCCAAGACACTGAAACATACCTTAGAATCAGCTTACCAATGGAGCCGGAAGGCCTCTTTTGCAATGGATCTACATGATTTCTTGTCGTTCAAGAACTATGGACGTGTATGTGGCGGTATGGTTTCTTTAATTAGATAGCAGTAGGAGTCTTCCAGACTCTCACAACGCACATCTACTCCTTAATCCAACGACTCTATGCTTATCACGGACCTGAGATGGGTAAAACCTTGTAGACCTCCGGTATTAACTGGTGTCTTGTAGAGAGTCTCTAATTATTTTGGCCATAGGATTAGATAACTAACTGATAATTTATTGTAGCAGGGAGATGCACATTAGGGATATTAAAACTGAGCCAAAAGGGAGCTCTTTCACGATCTCTCCCAAACTGAGCATTTTCGGCCGTCAGATCTCTTTGCTCCTATGTTTCTGACCATCTGATTTGTACTGAATTCGGCATTGGCCCATCTGTCCCTAGGGGAAGCTTATCTGGGCATCAAATTGGCCACTCTGGTATATTGGGCCCCGAAACCCGTTAAAGGCCTTATCCCGGATCGAGCTGGTAGCAAACAATACTTCAGCCCAATATTTACTGTCAGTGACGACGATTCGGATAAAGAAAATGACGATAGTATGCACCAACATGAACCAGCGAGGAGAAAAAGCCAGGCGCTGCAGGGTCAGAAAAAAAAAAGCCAGGCACGACCCAGCGGTGCGGCCGGGCGACCGACCCCATTCGACCTGTGCCTAGATCAGGCTCGATTCGGTCCATCCATCCATGGAGAGGGGCATCATTCATCGATGCGGCCTTCGGCAGCTGAAACGGTCCGGATAGTGGCCGAGAGGTCGCCTCCCCTCCTCAATGATGGTTGTGTTAATTTTCAGTTCCTGCAATCCCTAATGGTTTCAGTTCCTCCAAATCCTTAATGGTAGCCGTAGTGCGCAAATCACCGTTGCCTACTGACGGTACGTTACTATCCCTAATGCCTCTCCTTCCATATAAATTCCATTGTCCCATATTCTCTCCATACCATTTTTGCTAGAGCACGTCTTTCAGGTTCAATGGTTTCTTGCTAGATTGATTTTCTCTCCTGCGAAATCTCCATTTTCTACATGTCAATTGCTACTGTTTGTAAAATCCCATCAGGTTGTGTTCATCCTGGTTCAACTCTTATCGTTCCGTTAAATCTTGGAGTATCGCTGATATTACTTGACTTTGTAATTGCTTACCTTACTTCAGTATTTGCAATGGCTGCCGGCAAGGTTAATTATTGTATTACCATATATATTTCCTTCAAGGTATATGTTTGTTTACAGTCTTTTCATTGGTTGACCTGACAGCAAGGACGCTCTTTCTGCATTTTTTTAATGAATTGCACATAGTCTGGTCTGTAGGGTGAAGAGCTGTAGCACCATGGTGTGGTGCCTGATGGCGAAGGAGGGACGTCTTGAGAGCAAAATCTGGCAGCAAGTAAGTTCTCTCTACACTTTTTCTATGAAGTGGCAGCAGGTAAGCTCTCTCCACACTTTTTGTATGAAGTGCACATTGTTAATTCAACACATGCCTGATTTTGATTTAAAATACAATGATCTAGGTACTTACGTGTATATTTTTCAGCTGTTTAGTGACTATGTAATGTTTCACTAACATATCATATTGCATAGTTCGGTACACCACACTAGCAGAAGGAGATGAGCATGGAGAGATGTAAAGAGTTGGCGCTGAACACATTCAGATCAAGTGTACTACGAGGTTTCGATGGCTAATTTCATATCAAATATTTTCGGTAGAATTATTTGTTCAATGTGTCATGAATAGACGTTGATTTGTCTCAAAGATGGTTAGGTTCGGCCAACCTGCTCTGAATTTCGTGGGACAAAAGTAACCCTGATATGGGTATTTCTTTCATTAATCTGTTTTTACAATATAATGCCAAGAATTTCTATGAATATACACACTTGATGGCTAAACATGAATTGATATGTATGAATTCATCACTATAAGATGAACTCATGTGCAGTCATTGGTATAATCGTTGTGAGCAGAAGTATCTAAATGGGTATTGGTTTCTCAAAGTTATGTGCACACTTCGATGTCAGTCCTGGTTGACTACCTTTTATCATCTAAAGGTCTGCAGAAAGAGACAAAGAGTGCAGGACCATATATATTTCAACTTTCCAGCTCTCTTTCGCATTATACACTGGTAGAAAAAAGGCCTTCTGTATGCCAGCATCAGTCCCCAAGCGTTGCGCACCGTGACCAATGAGTCTTTAGTCCCGGGTCGGGAGGAGACCCGCGACAGAAGGTCAGACGTCGCGGGTTGGGAAGCGCGTTGCGACGCGTGGAGGGAATTAATTCCGGTTGACCTGGCCGCCCGGGACTATTGGTCCTTTATTCCCCGTTCCCGTGGCCAACCGGGACCAATGGCCCTTTATTCCCCGTGCCCGTGGCCAACCGGGACTAAACATCAAGCGTCTCGCCTCCCCCGCGGCGGTTTTTATTTCGCGAGCGAGGCAGAAGGGCGCCATTCCACTGCTCGCTCTCTGTTCTTCCTCTCGCTCTCTGTTCTTCCTCTCTCGCTCTCTGTTCTTTTCGATCCAAGCACACGCACGCAAATGGCTGAAGTTTGGAGGCAATACAATGGTACCACACCGTGCGGCAAGGATTTGGACGTGCTCTTCACCAACAGTACCGCGAGGCTGCATGAAGCTCTAGGTCATTTGGCCGATCTCTATTTTGAAGCTCCCGAAGAACACCGGTTCTTTGGGCTCGATCTGGAGTACACGGCGAATCAGAAAGATGTTGCCCTCATCCAGATATCGTTCAAGCAGTCGGTGTTGGTTTTCCAATGGTCAAGGTAGAAGCTATATATAGCACACGTGTACAATCTTTGCATGCATCTTCGAGTTTTTTTGTTGCATGTGAACAATACGTGTGTTGCAACATATTTAACACATATCCTATTTTTGTTGTTACAGTAGTTCGAAGCATTGCCCGGACCTTGTTGATTTTCTTGTCAACTCGGGGTTTGACTTTTGCAGCGTCGACATCACGCAAGACCTTGTGAAGTTGATGCGCATCGGTATTATGATACCTGAAGATCACTACGTTGATCTTCAGACTCTTATCCAGTTGACCGGGCCAAAGACCGGGATGGCTGTCATGGCAAGCACCTTCATCCACCAGGGCTATGAAAGGATGAAGACTGATTTCCCCCGGCAGAATCACTTCTATTGGGAGGAGACCCCACTGCGCATGACGAACCTCAAGTATGCGGCCATAGATGCATATGTCGCGTACGAGTTGTTCCGCATCTACTCGGCGGGGCCATAGATGATGTATGCATGTGTTCGATATCTATGTGCATGTAATGGGTATCTAATTAGTAGTATATATATGTAATGGATATCTTTTGTGATCGACTCCATATATATATGTTAATTATGAAATGTGATCGACTCTCTATGTTTGTGTTATGTGTGATCGACTCTATGTTTGTGTTATGTGTGATCGACTCTATGCATGTAATGAATATTGTTTGTATTATTGTTCTTTATTTTTGATATATTTTTTCATTTTAAGATTTTAAAATGAATTAGTATTATTTTTCTTCATTTTTTGATATATTATTTGTATTTTTAAGATTTTAAAATGAATTAGTATTATTGTTCTTAATTTTTGATATATATTTTGTATTTTAAGATTTTAAAATGAATTAGTATTATTGTTCTTCATTTTTTATATATTATTTGTATTTTTAAGATTTTAAAATGAATTAGTTCTATTTTTCTCAATTTTTGGATATATTATTTGTATTTTTAGAAATAATACAAATTAAAAGTTAATGTTTATTTATTTATTCAAAATTATTAATTACATCATTACTTTTGTTTATTAAAAGATTTATTTGAAATTCAAACAATAAAGAAATGTGGCTTCGGCCAACATGTTAATAAGATTGATATGATACTACTATCATATACATGCGTGAGAAACACTTGGATTCGGGACGGGATGGAACTCGGAAGTTAAGCGTGCTAGTGCTAGAGTAGTGGGAGGATGGGTGACCGAGCGGGAAGTTTGACCATGAGTAACTAATTTGACTAGAGATAATCTTAGTTAGACACTAAGCAAATAATACAAATTGTGAAGAAAAAAAAGGGAGTGAAAAAAAGGGAGTGAAAAAAAGGAGTGAAAAAAATGGAGTGAAAAAAGGTGAGAAAAATAATTAGAAACCAAATGAATTAAAAAAATTACGAAATAAATCTAGTCCCGGTTCATGTGGCGAACCGGGACTAAATGTCCTCCGACCCCAGGCTCCGCCACCCGCCCACGTGGACAGGCCTTTAGTCCCGGTCCGTAAGAGATGGGACTATAGGGGGGGGCCTTTAGTCCCGCGTAGCTAGTCCCGGTTGCCCGGACGGGATTAATGGGCCTGGCGAACCGGGACTGTAGGCCTGTTTTCTACCAGTGATAACGGTTTTTTTTTTACCCTTCTCCTCTTTGAAGCTCTATAAATGTTTTTGCAGGACCATGTGAGAAAGTCTGGTGATGTTTGTTTCTTTGAGCTGTATCGTGAAGGTGGTGGTGTGTTATTTTGGGTCCCTGCTACGATTGTGTTCTTACTGTTGTCCTTTACTAGCCAAATATCCGTCAAAATTTGCATAGGTATTAGACAAACAATTTGTAAATTAGTTTTCACAATTACCTCCCTTGCTTTTAGTGCCTATTGTAGTTTTGTTAATTTGTTTTTTAGTAAATGGCTATATAATTATATCTTCCTTCGTATCACATTCCAGTCACCAGTTTGGTTTAGATGAAACTAATTATTCACATACTATTTGATACCGGTTCATCAACCTCTACCTTTAGAGCGTTAGATAAATAGGTGCCGCAATGCTAACCTCTACCATTAGAACGTTAGATAAATAGGAGCAGCAATGCTTAATTTACTTCGTATCTTTCAAATACATCTATATATTGTAGGGATTCGAGGATGAGTGGTACTGACCACGTCAAATACATCACACTATTGACATTTTCCTAATCAACAACATCACCACTAACAATCTAATTCTAATGGACGGGCGTGGCAACGCGCGCCTACATGATCTAGTTCTCTAATTAAAATAGGGCCAAACTGAAGCAAGACGTCTACATAAAATATTTGCATATGTGTGCCTTGCAACTTGACAACTTGAGACAATTTGCATCTATTTTTCCCTAAAAAATTGCATATATTATTTAACATGGTGTACCAGTGTTGGCGAGTTCGCTCAAGTGCTCTAAGACATCAACTTCTGCCCTCTCTTTGCCTCACATGAAGTCCACCTGGTGTATAACTATTTGTTACATCAAAATTGGGGTTTCTAGTTCGAAATCATCACTACTGGACACACTTCTTAAAATCAAATATATCTAATTATACATGTTTTTCCCCGTAAACCATATATCATAGATGAATCAAATAGATGCGTCGGTGCTATAAGGGCTTACACTTGTGGAGAAGGGGCCAAGCTGTCTGGAACGCTGCAGGAGAGTGGACGCCACAGCGAGTTGGTGACAGGATCGGACGGATCATAGGATCATATTCCCTTGAAAAACATGGTACCGGCGGCGTCTTACTGATCAAGCCATGCTTGGTGAGAATTAACATGCTGGAGACGGTGCCATGCTGTGCACCTTGCCGAGCAGCGCCGCGCGCGAGGTGTACTGCTAGACTGGTCACCTCGCCTATGCGACCAACCTCCCAAGTTGCTGTCACGCTGGAGTCACGGTATAGCCGGGTTAGGAGGTAAAACGTTATCTCAGGTTACGGCTAATCCTTCTGACTCTCCGTTCTGGAAGGGGATCATGAAGGTGAAAACCGAGTTTCTTTCGCGTGGAGCTTTTTCGGTAGGGAATGGTCAACAAGCTCGCTTTTGGGAGGATACTTGGCTAGTTGATGAACCGTTGTCAGTAGTTTACCCCTCTCTGTATAATGTCGTGTCACATAAAAATGTTTTGGTCGCTGATGTGTTATCTCATAATCCTCTGAATATTCGTTTTCGGAGGCGCCTTGCTGGTCCTAGGCTTGAACTGTGGCTTTCTTTGGTAGAGAGATTAATGAGTGTCTCTTTGACCAACTCGCCTGATGTGTTTCGCTGGAACTTAATAGATAATGCGGTGTTTTCTGTTAGATCCTATTATGCTGATTTGCTTCATGGTTCTACAAGATTTTTGCGAAAATACTTGTGGAAGTTGAAGATACCATTAAAAATTAGAATATTTCTATGGTTTCTTAATAGAAAAGTTGTGTTAACTAAGGATAACCTGGTCAAAAGAAACTGGAATGGATGTAAAAAATGTGCTTTTTGCGATATGGATGAGTCCGTAGAACATTTTTTTATATCTTGTTCTTTTGTTAGAGATATTTGGCGCCTTGTTCACTTTACATTCGGTATTTCTCCACCTACTAGCATTGCGAACATGTTTGGTAGTTGGTTGACGGCATTGACCGTAAAACTAAAGCACATATTCGTATTGGAATTGCGGCGTTCCTATGGGCGATTTGGAATTGTCGTAATGATGTGGTTTTTAATAAGCAACAAAATGTTCACTTTTTGCAGGTTGTAAACAAGGCGGTCTATTCTATTCAGACATGGTCCTTCCTCCTCCCTGTCGATCAGCGAGGACTTACGGATTCAGGCTCTGCCCGACTGATGGCGGTCGTTCGGGCTATTTACAGCCGGGTTGGGTGGTTTAATCGTAAACGTTTAGATGGGTAACTTTTTAATCTTTGAGTGGCTTGTCTTTGTGGCCACCTTAATTGATCCGTGATTTGTATCAGATTGAATGGATGGATGGTTTCATTATTTATTAAATAAAGGTTGTGTGCATCGCTTTGATGCAGAGGCCTGGGCTTTGGCTCCCATTTCTATAAAAAAAGCCGGGTTTGCAGCCATTAGCCCATCACCCACATCTTGGCATGATGCGAAGGATGCTACAGGGAGGAAGAGGGCAGAGTCCGTTGCAGTAGTAGATCGAACTGCATCTGCAGAGATCGATGTGGAGCAAGATCGACTGCGGACTGGACACCTCGGCAGTCGACCGCCCTCCCAAGTCGCCACCAGGCCGGAGTCACATCCTAGCACATCTTGGCATGATGTGGAGGAGGCTATAGGGATGAAGAGGGTCGAGTCTGTAACAGATCGATCCCCTTCTGGGGAGATCTGTGTGGAGAGGACGATGAGACTTTTTTTCCAGGGAGGAGAGACGGCACGCTCGTGCCTCGTAGGAAGCATCGGTGATGCAGATTGGCCAACGCAAAAGGCTCACCTCCGCATGTCATGCATTAATTATTTACCGATTTCGAGGAAGCATGGGCTGGGTTTCGAACTCATGCGGAGAAATATAGGTGCGACAAAAGTCACGTCTAACGCGTTTGAAAAACGATTTAATCCAATGGCTATAGATAAATTATTGGTAGATCGGATGGACAAAATTTTCTAACCTCAAGGATTAACGTGAAGCCTTTTACGGTGCCTCCAATTAGTAAATATATAAGATAGCCTTTATTCATTTGATCCTAGTTTACATGCTTTACAATACTATTATGATCAAGTTTATGTTGGTAGCATGTCACCTCAGAAATTATTTGTTTTATCGTTTACCTACTCGAGGACGAGTAGGAACTAAGCTTGGGGATGTTAATACGTCATAAACATATCCTTAATTTCTGATATTCCATGTTGTTTTCATGCCTTATGCTACATGTTTTTCTTACACTTTATGTCACTTTTATCGATTTTCCGGGACTAACCTATTGACAAGATGCCATAGAGCCAGTTCCTATTTTCTGCTGTTTTTAGTTTCAGAAAAGTTTTTCTGGAAATATTCTCGGAATTGGACGATTCAAAAGTTAGAAGTCTTAGAAGTCCCGGAGGGTCAAGGAAGTCCAAAGGAGACCAGGAGGGGGGCCCCGGAGCCCCCACACCATGCCTGGGCGCGGGTGGACCCTTGGCCGCGCCTGGGGGTGGTGTGGGCCCCTCGGGCGCCCAACGCCATCGCCCTTTCGCCTATATATGCCCCCTGATGCATAAACCCTAAGGAAATCAGCCTTTCCACCAAAAACATCCGTAGCTCCGCCGCCGCCGACAAGTTTCGTGGGACAGAAATCTCTGTTCCGACACCCTACCGAGACGGGGAAGTGCTCCCGGATCCATCTCCATTGACTCCACCACCACCTTCATCACCGTTGCTGTCTCCTATGATGAGGAGGGAGTAGTTCTTCCCCGAGGCTGAGGGCTCTACCGGTAGCTATGTGTTTCATCTCTCTCTCCCATGGTGTGATCTTTATGTGATCGTGAGCTTTTTAATCTATTTGAGTTAGTAGATGTTACTCTTCATCTGTTATGCTACTCGAGTGGTTTTGTTATGAGATCTCCGTAAACACTTTGATCACTGTGTAAAGGTGACAGTGTGTGCACCGTGTAGTTTAGCATGATATTTATATCTTGTGTTGGATGACCCTATGAAATTATGGTACTTGTCTAGTACCTTCTAGGGCGCTCATAGTGACAGTGTGGGGTTAACTAGACATGGGAATGCGACTTTGAGGCGTGCTTTTTGCAGCCTGACGCAATGAATTGGTGTTTGTTATTCAACCGGAGAGTGGTTCGGAGTAGCGTAGTGAAGAGAAATATTTATGCATTCAATTATGTTATCATTGTTGAGAGTGTCCACTAGTGAAAGTAGGATCCCTAGGCCTTGTTTCTAAGCAATGAAACACTGTTTACAATCAGCTCTGTTGCATGTTTGCTTGCTGCCATTTTTATTTCAGATTGCTATTATCACTTATAATCATCCATATCACTTGTGTTTTACTCTCTCTTCACCAAACTAGTGCACCTATACAACTGACAATTGTATTAGGTGTGTTGGGGACACAAGAGACTTCTTGTATCGTAATTATAGGGTTGCTTGAGTGGGATACCTTTGACCTCTACCTCACTGAGTTCGATAAACATTGGGTGATCCACTTAAGGGAAACTTTCTGCTGTTCTACAAACCTCTGCACTTGGAGGCCCAACACTGTCTACAAGAATAGAAACGTGCGTAGACATCAACGTGTCAACCGGCGTCGTCGCGGGTTTACAGGCAGTCATGCCAGCTTTGTACAGAATATCCATAGCATACTTGGCTTGCGAGAGATGCATGCCGGAGGAGTCGCGGGTGACCGCGATGCCGAGGAAATAGTGCAGGCTGCGCATGTCCGTCATGGAGAATTCGGAACGAAGAGAGGCGGTGATCCGGTCGAGGTGACTTGGCGAGCAGGCGGTGAGGACGATGTCGTCAACGTACAACAGAAGGTAAGCAGTACCCTCGGCGTAGTGAAGAACAAACAGAGACGTGTCGGAGCGCGAGCACGTGAAGCCGGTAGAGGTGATTAAGGTCGCGAAGCGCTGGTACCTGATACGTCTCCAACGTATCTATAATTTCCGATGCTCCATGATAATATTATGCCAATTGCTACATGTTTTCTCCCTTCTTTATAGCATTTTTACACGATTACCGGGACTAACCTATTAACAAGATGCCAAGTGCCAGTTCCCTATTTTCTGCTGCTTTTTATTTCAGAAAAGTTGTTCTGGAAACATTCTCGGAATTGGACCCCACAAAGCCCGAAGTGCCTATTATCCCCAGAAGCATCCAGAAGACCGAAGAGGAGTCGAAGAGGGGAACCAGGGGGCCCACACCCTATGGTGGCGCGCCCCCCTTGGGCGTGCCAGGGTGTGGTGTGGGGCCACCAGGGCTCCACCGCCTCTGCCCTTTCGCCTATTTATTACCCCCGGATGGAAAACCCGAGATACCTGACCAAAAATCCCCGAAAAGTTCCGCAGCCGTCGTTGTCGCCAACCCTAGATCAGGGAGGTTCTGAAGCTGTCTCCCGGCACCCTGCCGGAGAGGAAATCATCACCTGAGGCCTCTTCATCACCATACCTGCCTCCAGAGTGATGCGTGAGTAGTTCATCCTTGGATATGGGTCCATAACAGTAGCTAGATGGTTGTCTCCTCCTCATATGCCTCCTTGTTTAGATCTCGTGAGCTGCCTAACATGATCGAGATTGTTCTTATGTGATTCTATCTGCTGTGTTTGCTGGGATCCGATGAATATTGAACTTATGCCAAGTTGATTATAGTCTTTATTGCATATGCTATTTGTGATCTTGCATGCTTTTCGTTGCTAGTGGTTGCTCTGGCCAAGTAGTTGCTAGTGACTCCAAGAGAGAGTATTTATGCTCGATAGTGGGTTCATGCCTCCTTTTCGCCTGTGCTCGAGTGACAAAAACGTGACGGGGGAGGATGTGCTGTTGCCACTAGGGAGATAACATCGGTGTGAGTGCCCGCGTGCACAATCATTGCTTACATTACACACATTGTTTAATGCGATTATCTGTTGCTTGCAACTTAATACCTAAGGGGGGTCGGATGATAACCTGAGGGTGGATTATTAGTCATAGATGCAGTTGGATTACGGTCTATGTATATTGTTGTAATGCCCGCACTAAATATCATAGTAGTCATCATGTCATGAATGTGCACTACGGTGCAACCTTTATTTGCCAATTTCCCAGCTGTAATTTGTTCACCCAACATGCTATATTTTATGGAGAGACACTACTAGTGAACCTATGAACCCCGGTCCATTTTCTTACACTGTTAAACAAACCACTACAATTTCCTGCTTTCTTTACTTATTGCAAGCATACACCATTTTCCACACTATACATCTAATCTTTATTTTCAGCAAGACCGGTGAGATTGACAACCTCACTGTACCGTCGGGACGAAGTATTTTGGTTGTGTTGTGTGCAGTTCCCGCATTGTTGCTGAGACCGGTGAGGCGCCATAACCACCGTAAGTGGCATCAAACTTCCAAAGATCCTCTTCCTCCTACTGGATTGATAACCTTGGTTCTTAACTGAGGGAAATTCCTACCGCTACACTCATCACACCCTCCTCTTGGGGTTCCCAACACGTAGCATCCAGGAAATTTCTGGCGTCGTTGCCGGGGAGGAAGAAGTCTTCTGGCAAGGGGAGACTCTCATTCTCAGCCTATTTTTTTACTGTCTTGTTTTTATTTTTTGTCTTGTTTTGCTTCTTTATATCAAAAACACAAAAAATTAGTTTACTTCATAGCTGTTTTTTTATTGCTTGCTTTTATGTCTAGTTTTGTTCTTGTCACTATGTCACTGGAAGAAACAATCTTCACTTTCAAGCAAGGGAGTGAAGAGAGTTTCAAGGAAGGTTGGTCTAGGATTTTTGATTCTTATAGTAAAACTGAAGCTCCAAGTGCTAGTAAACCTCCTACTATCAATGGTAAAGTAGTTGGTGTTAACGAAGTCTCCACCCCTTCGGTGAAACGTGCTAAATTGGCTCAAATTGTTGAAACTGCTCCTAATAAAAGTGCTGAAATTTTTAGAGATGTAGGGGATAATGGTCCCATTACTTTTGATGATAATAACATTGATTTTGATGATTGCAATATCTCTGAAGTTATTATGTTTCTACAAAATCTTTCTAGAAGTCCCAATGCTAGTGCCATGAATATGGCCTTTACTAAACATATTACCAATGCTCTCATGAAAGTTAGGGAAGAAAAGATGAAACTTGAAACATCTATCCCTAGGAAATTAGATGATGTTTGGGAGCCTATTGTCGAGACATCGTAGTAGTTTTCATAGACGGGGGTGCCATGAGACTACGGTAGAGACGTGGGGTAACGGAATAACGTAGTAACACAGAACACGGGATTTTACCCAGGTTCGGTACGTCGCGACAGTACGGCGTACCTACTCCTGCACTTCTCACTAATTGGGACTAAAGCCCGTTTATCAGGGTTACAATGTGAGGGTGTAGATCTAGCTTCTCGGCGAGGATGAGCTTCTCGGCGAGTTGCGTAGAGCTTGAGCTTGTGTCTAACTTGTTCTTGTTTAATCTATCTCCCGTCCGGCTTTATATAATAGCCGGATTAGGGCTTACAGAATAGGAAACCTAGAAGACTACGTTAACTTGTAACTTGGAAAGCAAGGAATCCGTCTTCTCCTCCAAGCCAGATCACGTGGGCCGTGATCCGGGTTCTTCTAGAATCCGGCTTCTGCGCGTCGAACTACTGGGCCGCCCAATGGACCTAAGCCCATTACCATATAGGCCACCCTGGTAGTCCGGCTCTTTGTCTACCATCTTCTATACCCCTATTCAGTATATATCCGACAGTAGCCCCCAGGAAGGATCAAAACTCTGATTCTCCGTCTTTCGCCAAATATAGTTTGTCCGAGAAATCTTGATTCAGCAGTCTTGATTCTTTCTACTTTCCTTTTGAAGGAGATGGTAACATAAAACTCGGAACTATGAAAATCCGGCTTTTCTTCTCGCGATCCTTCGCGGAAAAGGAACTCATAACGTCAGCGCCTTAAACATGCTGACGCAAGCGTCGCTTGGTTCCACGCGGGAAACCCCTCAGCGTATCTCTGACAGATTCTCACGGGAAACGAGGAGATAGCCATTATTCCCCTGCCGTTTTATTTCCCGTATTTTCCGGCGAGCGACACGCGTCGAGCATCCAACGGTCGAAAGAGCCGTTGGCACGTATCTAAACGGGTTTCCGGCTATAAATAGCCATCATCGTCTTCGCCAAAAACTTTCCTCACTCCCTCACTGCCCACGCCATTGACGCAAACGCGAGCTCGAGAGCAAAGCACTTGTTCCAGGCGCACTTAGCATCCAAACGCACCGAAACGCGCCACCAAAAGATGGCTTCCTCGCCGTCGTCACCGACCCGCGCCGCCATCGACGAGCTCGTCAGCGATCTGGATCCGCAGCCGGGATCGCAGAAGCACGCCGGCGGTGAGCCGGAGAAGACTACGGCTTCCGCGGCGGGCGGAGAAAACACTTCCGCCGCCGCGGACATTGCGACATCAAGAGCCGCGACAACCCCACCGTTTGCACCCGAAACGGTGGAAGAAAAGATCGAGCTCCTCGGCGACGAACTCGCCGCCGCGGAGGCTGCCGCCGCCGCCACCGCCGGAGCGGACGAGGAAGCTGAATCTGCAGGCAACTGGATTGCCTGCAGTATTCCTCCGGCTCTCCTTCCAAACTTGGAGAAGGAGGGCCTGGTACTTAAGAAGAAATGGCGGCTTCCAGAGGAAGAGACCGAGCCAACGCCGCAGAACGGCGAAAGGGTACTTCTCACTTCCCACCTCTTGCGAGGTATGGGGCTTCCGCCTTCTTCTTTCTTCCTCCAAGTTCTTTCTCATTATAGCATCCAGCCCCACAATCTTCCCCCCAATTCCATTCTATACATGGCCGGCTTTCAGGCCTTGTTTGAAGGCTACTTAGGGCTAGAACCTAGGTTAGACTTCTGGATGTACTGCTTTGGAGTTAAGCGGAACTCTTCGGAGGGCGCACTCCCAACTTGCGGGACCATATCCTTCACTCTTCGGAGATTCCGAGAGGATTGGTTCCCCAAGATCAAAACTTCAGAATCCGTCAAATTTTGGATGGGTTCTTTCTTCTATCATCCCGACGTGCCTTTTCCTAAAAAGGCCGTCGGGGTTCCACCTTTTGTGAATTCTGCCGCCGTTCCCCAGGACAACTGGGGAACAGAAGCCGTCCAAGTTCTGCCGCCAGATCTGTTAAGGATCAAGAGGCGCATCGCCAAGCTCACCTCCATGGATCCGCCTCTAACCGGCATGGACACGGTTCTATGCTGGCTGATTAGCCGGATCCAGCCACTAGCCAACCACAGCGGCCGTCTCCTGTGCGAATACACGGGAGTCAAGGATCCAATGCGGACATCCGCCAAAGATTGGCCCGCAAAGGAACTTAGGCGGCGCATCAATCAGTTGGTCGCATCGCGCGACCAATACACAGAGAGTCGGCCCATGTACACGGCCGAAAATCCGGTTCCCAAGGTAATTTTTCAGTCATTTGGGTACAGTTACAATTCTCGTATAATCTACCTTCTAATTCTGATTGGTTCTTCCGACAGCTTGCGGATCTTCCAGACTCGGAGTTAGCCTCCGAGGCCGAGCTGGATGCGCTGCGCACCGCCGCTACAGGTGGACGCAAGCGCAAGAAAATAACTTCCTCGGAAGAAATTATCGATCTTGACGGAATCCCCGTCGCCACTTCCAGGTTATTTTCTTCTGGATTTTTCTTTTATGGGAACTTTTTTCATCCATCTCCGGTGTTTTAACCTTTTCCGGGTTTTTATGTTTTTAGCCTGCCACCTTCCACCCTGAAGCCGAAGAAGCTGAAGAAACACAAGGTTTCTTCCAGCCGAGGCAGCCAACCTTCTCCCGCCGTCGCCCCGGACACGCCAAGCACAATGGCGGAAGAGCCTACTGCAACCCCCACCACCAAGCCCCCAGAGCCCAGCCAGCCCATTGTGTCCGACACGGACACGAGGGAAAGGGCGGCTCCAGAGGTGGGAAAATTACCTCGAACTTTCGACGAGGAAATTCCCACCTTTGACAAGGATTTCAAAGCTATCAATGACGGCTTGGACGCAGCCGGGAATCTCTTCGCGGAATACGCGAAAGAGTTCAAAGAAAACTTGGCAGGTTTGCAGCGCATGAGCCAGGTATATAACTCTAGCCCCCAAGCATTAATTAAAATGCGTGCTTTTTGCTTTGATGCTTTTTGTACTCATTCTTCTCCTTGCTATGTTTCAGCAAACCTCCGAAGCCATCAACAGGGAAGTTTTCAAGAAGCTTACCATCAAGAATAAAGAAGTTAGAAGTCTTCTCTCTATTCTTGAAGAAAGGGAAGCAGAGCTGGAATCAGCTAAGCTCGCACTATCGGAAACACAAGGTAAACATTTTCCTTCTGAAATTTCCGATTCAATTATTTGCCTAAGTTTTTTCCGAGGAGCTGGCTAACTCGGATTTTTCCCTTGCTTTTCAGCTGCATTAGCTCAGGCTAAACAAGCAGCAGAAGATTCTGGCAATGCCGAAATTCTTCGCAAGGAGAATGTTGAGCTTCACAAGAACCTTGTGAAAGCACAACAAGACTTGGAAGCCTGTAATCTGACCCTTGGAGTTTCTAATTCCAAGGCTTCCGAGCAGGCGGAGAAGGACAAATCCACCATTCAGGATTTGACCGACGCTCTAAACCTTCGCCTGGAGGAAGTTTCCGAGATCGACAAGCTCATCGGTAAATTTCTGACTCATTTATAATCTTTCCATGTTTTACTTTTCTCTATTTTTCCGTCTAACCCTTTTGGGTGTGTTATTGGAAAAACCAGGAGATACCCCAGATGGCACTCGGGTTGCAGGCATCCGAGCTTTCGAGGAGACATGGACTTTGATGAAGGCTGCTGCAACGCAGCTGGTAGACAAGTTTCTTCCCGAAAAATCTGGGGAGTGCTCGGAGGTTGAAAAACTTCCGGGTGCCATCATGGAGGTGGCGGAGTCTAAGGAATCACTCCTTCGCTCCGCTGCACGGGGTGGTGCGCGCATGGCTCTTGGCCTCATGCGCATGCACTACCCTAGTGCTAAATCCTGGCGCGTGGCGTCCGGTGTCCCTCAAGGATACACGGATATGCAGCGAAACACCATCTTTGGTGAAGTCAAGGGCCACGCCACCCAGATTGCCTCCATGGTAAATATCTCCGTCAACTATCCAGAAGCGGAGATCCCTCCAATCCCCGAAGACGAAAGCAGCGAGGAGGAGTCAGATGCTTGAAGGGTTACCTGGAACCTGGATAGAAAAAATAGACAATAGGAGCATTACTGTTCTTTTAATGTAATCCAAAATGTAATGCTTCTTTTGTATGAATGAAACTTCCGTCTGTTGCAGTTTAAATTATGAAATTCTTTGCAAGTTTTTTGGGTTTTATCATTCCTTTATCTTCTAAGTTCTCTGGTGTGTATGTTTTAACTGTCCTTAGTGTTTGAAATGGCTCAAATAGCAATATGAATCTTCATGCCGAGTAACTGGGGACGAACCAAGCAGTTTTTGAAACTCGGAAACATGGACCATGCTAAAGGCATTTTTACTAACTAGTTCCAGTAACCCAACACGCACACAATCAGATAAGACTTAGAGAAATCAAGGAAAGTTTTAAGTGAAACTTGGGCACATAGGCAATTCAAGTTTCCCTTAGCCGTTAACAGGCTGAAAAATCATTCAGTTTTGTAACACCGAGTACGCAAGCACAATTCGGGTTAACGTTGAGCAATTTGTAAGATCATTGGGAAATAGATGAGGCGGGAACACTTTACACTTATAAAGAATATGGATGACAGCATTCCGACAACTTTATTTCATGATCTCAAAAGATGTTTACATAGAATTGAACTAAGTACGGAAAGGTACATAACTTTCTAGACGTTCCCAGGCTTCCGCAATCCACTTGACTTTGTCGAATTTTTTCAGCAGCTTGTAGAGTGGTAAGGTTTTAGCCCCCAGCCGACTGATAAATCTGCTGACGGCTGCAGCGGAACCCGTCAATCTTTGGACATCTTTTACACATGTAGGTTTTGAGATGTTCAAGATTGCCTTGATCTTTTCCGGGTTAACTTCTATTCCTCTGTGGGAAACAATGAAACCCAGAAGTTTTTCTGAGGGAACCCCGAATACGCACTTAGATGGATTCAACTTCATCTTGTAAGTGCGTAAGTTTTCGAAAGTTTCTCGCAAATCCTCAAGGAGTGTATCTTTTTCCTTGGTTACGACAGCGATATCGTCCACGTAAACATGAACGTTTCTGCCAATTTGACTATGCAAACAGCGTTGCATGCAACGCTGGTAGGTTGCACCTGCGTTCTTCAGGCCAAAAGGCATGGTTATGTAATAGTACGTCCCATACGGGGTTATAAAAGAAGTCTTGATTTGATCTTCCTTTTTCATGCGTATTTGGTGGTACCCGGAGTATGCATCCAAAAAGCATAAAAGCTCGGAGCCTGTAGTGGCATCTATTATTTGATCGATTCGCGGTAACGCGAACCTATCTTTCGGACACAACTTGTTCAATCCTGTGTAATCTATACACATTCTAAGAGCAGTGGTGTCTTTCTTCGGTACTAGGACCGGATTTGCGGACCAATCAGTATGGATTACTTCCTTGATGAAATCCGCTGCTAAAAGCCGGATAATTTCCTTGCCAATAGCCTTCCGTCTTCTTCCGTCAAAACGACGGAGACCTTGTTTGACGGGGTTTGATCCGGGAATAACCTTGAGTTGGTGCTCAGCAAGTTCCCTGGGTACGCCTGGCATGTCAGCTGGACAGCAGGCAAAAATATCCCAGTTCTCACGGAGGAACTTGATGAGCTCGCCTTCCTATTTGTCGGTCATCCCAGTCCCTACGACGACAAATTTTGTCGGATCTTTGGGATCTAGGATTACCTGTCTCGTATTCTCGGACGCCTTGAAACTATCTGTTGGCTTCCGAGTTTCTTTTCCTGCCGGCATTTCTTTCGGCGATACCTCCTTGGCTAATTCCTTCAGTTCCTCCTTTGCTATAACTCTCTGAGCGCAAAGGGCGTTTTCTTTCTCCAACTCATTTGCCAGCTTGAAATCACCGGCTATGGTGATTACTCCTCCTTTGGGTCCTGGCATTTTCAGCTTGTTGTAGATATAACAGGATCTTGCCATGAATTTGGCGAAAGCTGGACGTCCGAGTATTGCGTGATACACGCTTTCGAACGGCACTACTTCGAAGGATACTTTTTCCTGCCGGAAGTGATCTTTATCTCTGAAGGTGACATCTAGGGAAATTTCTCCTAGGGATCGTGCTTGCCTGCCAGGAACAATGCCATGGAAGCGTATATTGCTGTAGTTGAGCTGGGACTCGGAGATCTTCAAGTGCTTCAGTGTATCCAGGTACATTATATTAATGTTGGATCCTCCATCCATCAGCACTCTTCTTAGCCTAGTGTTTTGAACAATAGGGCTGACAACAAGAGCTTGTGTGCCGGGTTCAGGGATATTTCCGGGATGATCAGACTGATCCCAGATTATCGGTGTGTTGGAGTACTTCAAGAATTTCGGGGTTGCCGGAACAACCGCGTTTATTTCTCGAAGTGTTCTTTTGGCCACCTTTGCTGACGGGGTTGCTAAGAAAGTTAGCATTGCTTCTCCGTCAACTCCCGGAAATTTGGGTTCGCCTTTTCGCTGTTGTTCCTGGATTTTGTCATCAGTGTCCGATTCACTGTCTTCTTTTTCAGCTTCCGGCTTTTGTTTGGCAGGTTTCCTTTTGGAACCCTTCCCCTTATTTCCGGATCCTGCATTGCCTTTCATATGCTTGTTTAGCCGGCATTGCGCGTTTGTGTGGGTTGGTTTCCCAAATTGCGAGTGGTGGACGCAGGGTTCCGACTTAATTCTCTCCCATTCTTCGGGAGTGTAATTGATTGGATCTGGACTGCGGCCTTTCCACTTGTTCACCTTTTCTCCTCCAAAGGCTATGTTGACCTCCTTGGGCTTTGTTGTTGACTCCGGAGTTCCTTTTTTGTCAGAACGAGGGATTTTCTTGGCGAGTATTAGTGACTCAATATTGCCTCCTCTTGCTCTGATATCATCTTCGGCTGCAGCATGCTCATTAGCGGTTGTAAGCATAGATCCGAGATCTTTGTGCTGTTTAGAACCAACCATGAACGGTACGAGTCTGGGTTTTAGGCCATTGACGAAAGCATGCATTGCTTGCACGTCAGTTACTCCAGAGCAACTATTCTTCATTGCAGTCCATCTGGAGATGAAATCCACGTATGGTTCGTCCTCAAATTGGGTGCAACGGTTCAGCTGGTTGATGCTATTTGGGCGTTTGTATGTTCCCCGAAAATGCTGAGTGAATACTCTCGCCATATCATCCCAACTGTCGACAGTTCTTGATGGTAAACCATTGATCCAATCTCTGGCTCCGTCTAGCAACATTAGGGGAAGAAACTTGACAGCTTCCAGGTCTGTCCCATTGTTGATTTGGACGGCTGTATAATAATCTGAGAGCCAGGTATCCGGGTTTGTACTGCCGGTATATTTTTGGTAGGTTGGACCAACTTTGGCGAAGCCAGAATGCAGGGTTATCCTTCGGATCCTGTCAGTAAAACACTTAGGACCAAAGTATAGATCATCCTTTTCTGCTCTGTCAATATGTGCAGAATATCTTCCGGCTGAATGGACAGAAGGGGATCTGCTCCTTTCTTTTCCATTGTTGCGCGGACGCGCTTTTCCGAGGTTATCTCTATCTCTTCCGTGTTCACGTCCTTTAGGCGGAGTTCTGCTTCTATGCCTTTCCTTATCCTTAGGAGGTGTCCGGGATCTTTCACGTCTGTGAGGTATATCATATCTTCCAGCTTTTTCAGCTGGGTTTCTCGGAGGTGGCATTATTTTGCCGTCATTCCGGTGTTTGTCTTCCCGATCGTGTGGTTTATATCCATCTTTCGGGAGATGAGGTCCGATTCTAGACGTTGCGTCCCGGTTGTCTGGGTTTTTCCTGTCTTTTCTCGGATCCTCTTTTTTATCCGAATCTCCGGGTTCTTCCGGTCCAGGTGCTCCAGCGGCGCAAGTAGCTGTTTTGCAGAGAGCGGAATTATCATGCAGCCTCCCTGATCGTTCTTGGCCTCGCTGTTGCTGCTGTAATGCTTTTCCTAGGAAAGCATACACCCCTTGGAGTTTTTCCCCGTTGGAGTACAGGTCGTTGTTTAGGATGGCGAACGCTGCTTCCGCGTTTTCTGCTGCGGTTTTGTACATTGGTTCGCCCTTGGCATCTTTGCCGTTTAACTGCTTTTGCCAAGATGGGTTATAGAACCTTTCTTTTGGCGGCAGTTCTTCCGGTCTTGCGATTCCGGGTAACCTAGTAGGTTTTAACGCGGATCTATGCTTTCTCTCGTACTCCTCTATTTCTTCCTTCATGACTTTGATGTCATTATGGGTTTGTTGGATATGTTGCCGAGATCTAAGCAGGTGTTGCTGTTGCCGTTGGAAAGCTTGTCTCCTGGCTTCCAGCATCTCAGGGGGTTCATCTGGTCCCACTGGTGTTTGTAATAGCTCTTGCTCTTCCTGTTCCGTCATTGGCGGAGCAGTGATTTCCTTAGATTTCTTTTCTGCTGGCTTTGTGCCGCTAAAATCGCCTACTTCCAGGTTTTCATCAGCGAGATCGGCTGATTTTTTCTTCCGGAGTTTGTATTGGAGTTTTTTAGAAGCACGGTGCTTTTTCTTGGAAGAGGGAGGTTTTTTTACAGGCTCATCTTCTGTCATCTCCTTAACATTGGGGAATATCGGAGAAGTTTCTCCGTCTTCTCTCTCTTCCACTGGCGGAGGGGTTTTAGGGCTTTCCTGGCTGTCGGCACCCGTTGTATCAGCTGGTTTTGCCATTAGCACTTCATGGAATCCCTCTTGAAAGGACTTAACCTTTCTTACGAAGGCATCCTCGTCTTCGTCTTCGGAGTCGAAGTTATCCGATCCGGTTTCCGACTCCAACCTCGCCTCAATGGCGGCAAGCACGGACTCTGCTTCCGAGTTCATCGTCTTGTTGACGGATGTCGGATCTTCCGCCTCTGTGACGGGTGTTTGTTCTTCCGTCTCTATGACGGGTAGGTTGTTATCTGCCTCTTGCACGGGATTTCCGTCATCCGTGTTTTCAGCGATCTCGGATTGCACCATGCCGATAAAGTGTGTATCACTTTTTTGTCGGCGATCTGAGCAGAATCCGGCATCATAGTCGTCTTCGACTGGGTATAGGGCGGGTGGGATAAATTTGCTTCCACCGCAAAACCCCATTGCCTCTGCAGTTAGTCCGATAAAGATGTTAGCAGATCCGATCGGTAACACGCAGGCACTTACCAGGTGGTTTTGCGCCGGTATGTAGGATCCGTTGTCGAGGAAGCGCCCGACATCGTCGTCGAACTCCAGGCTTCCGACAGTGATCGATCTTCCAATTCCGCCGAGTATCCCAGATCAGAATTTCACGCCTGACGTCGTTTGCCCCATGGTGGGCGCCAACTGTCGAGACATCGTAGTAGTTTTCATAGACGGGGGTGCCATGAGACTACGGTAGAGACGTGGGGTAACGGAATAGCGTAGTAACACAGAACACGGGATTTTACCCAGGTTCGGTACGTCGCGACAGTACGGCGTACCTACTCCTGCACTTCTCACTAATTGGGACTAAAGCCCGTTTATCAGGGTTACAATGTGAGGGTGTAGATCTAGCTTCTCGGCGAGGATGAGCTTCTCGGCGAGTTGCGTAGAGCTTGAGCTTGTGTCTAACTTGTTCTTGTTTAATCTATCTCCCGTCCGGCTTTATATAATAGCCGGATTAGGGCTTACAGAATAGGAAACCTAGAAGACTACGTTAACTTTTAACTTGGAAAGCAAGGAATCCGTCTTCTCCTCCAAGCCAGATCACGTGGGCCGTGATCCGGATTCTTCTAGAATCCGGCTTCTGCGCGTCAAACTACTGGGCCGCCCAATGGACCTAAGCCCATTACCATATAGGCCACCCTGGTAGTCCGGCTCTTTGTCTACCATCTTCTATACCCCTATTCAGTATATATCCGACACCTATCATTAAGATAAAAGTAAATGATTTTGATTGCAATGATTTGTGTGATCTTGGTGCTAGTATCTCTGTTATGCCTCAAAAGCTTTATGATATGCTTGATCTACCACCGTTGGAACACTGTTATTTGGATGTTCATCTTGCTGATAATGCTAAGAAGAAACCTCTTGGTAGAATTGATGATGTTCTTATTATGGTTAACAATAAACTTTTTCCTGTTGATTTTGTTGTTATGAACATTGAATGCAATGCTTCTTGTCCTATTGTTTTGGGAAGACCTTTTCTTAGAATTGTTGGTGCTGTTACTGATATGAAAGAGGGGAGTATTAAATATCAATTCCCACTCAAGAAAAGTATGGAATACTTTCCTAGAAATAGAATGAAGCTTCCTTTTGACTCTATTATTAGAGCAAGTTATGATGTTGATGCTTCTTCACTTGAAAATACTTGAGTTGCTTTCTATGCCTAGCTGAAAGGCGTTAAAGAAAAGCGCTACCATGAGACAACCCGTTTTATTTCTCCGTTTTCAACCCGTTTTCCTTTGTTTATTTTGTGTGCTTTGCACCTGGGTGTTGTCTATTTCCTTAGCAACCCCGATGTATCTTTTCTTTTGTGTTTTTGTTGAGCCAAGTAAAGGCTCTAGTGGAAAGTTGAGGCTATATTTCGGATTTCTGCGTAGGAAACTGATTTCTGCTGTCCACTGTTTATTCCGTATAAAATCACAGAAAATTCAAAATGACCTGAGTTTTTTGTGTGCGTAATCCTGGGCTGTATACGCTACTTTTCTTAGTTGACAACTTTTTTATTTGAGCAACATAAGATTTTCGGAAAAAATCATCTTTACCTGCTGTCTTGTTTTGACAGATTTGTGCCAATAATTGCATTTGCATCTTAATCGCTTTCTTTTGGTGTTCTTTTGAGAAAAAGAGTTTTAAAAGAAGTTGTGACAGTAGGTAACGTGTTTTTGAGTATTAGGCATGTTTTGAAACGGAACCATGTGAATTTATTATTTTGATTGCACTAACGTTGCTTATGAAGATTGTGAGAAGTTTGGGGAAGTTTTCAAGGGTCAAGAGAAGAGGATGATATGACGTGATCAAGAAGAGTGAAGAGGCTAAGCTTGGGGATTCCCCGGTGGTACATCCCAGCAAATTCCAAGAAGGCTAAAGCGTCTAAGCTTGGGGATGCCCAAGGCATCCCCTTCTTCATCGACAAATTATCAGGTCACTTCTAGTGAAACTATATTTTTATTCGGTCACATCTTATGTGCTTTACTTGGAGCGTCTTTTATTTTTTGCTTTCAGTTTGTTTTAATTTTTGCAATAAGCTTGGTTGGATCCCAGCGTTCTTTTATTGTAGAGTGACGCGCTCCGCTTTTTCATGGAAATACTTTGTATTCTTAATCTTTGTCTGGCTGTTGCATTTATTTAGCTCCTGTTTTGCATGCATCTCTTATCAGAGTTGTTAGTTTTAGTAGTGTTATGTGAGTACTCTCATGTTTGCTTTCTGTATCATAAAGAGTATTTTTGTTAAAACATATCTTGTATGGTGCTTGTTGGGAAAAGAAACTGTTGCTAGAAGTAGAATTTATAACAGTGCAAGTAGAAGCTTGTATATACTGTGGCTAGAACTTTTTCATACCATGCTAAATGTTATTTTAGTTTAAAAGCCTTGTGGTTATTGAGTAGCATGAATAGCCTCAAATAGCTGAGAGTGTTTAATATGCCATTGAAATAATCATGAGTTGTTCTTGTCATAGTAAAGCATAAATTTATGGTATTCTCTTTCGAATGTTTTATTTGGTTGACTCGGCGCATGCTCACACCATGTTTATGACTATGAACCAGTCACGAATAGCCTCCATGACCACTTAGTTTTTGAACTTGTGATACCTCTTATGCTTTAATATGATGTTTATGTCGCTATGCATGATTATGCCTCTTATGCTCTCTTGATTTGTCGCTCCCAGTCTTTTGCTAGCCTCCACCTGTATTAAGTATGATCTCGACTCGTGCATCCAAATCCCTTAAACCAAAGTTTTTCCATTGTGTCCACCATACCTACCTACATGTGGTATTTAACTGCCACTCCAAAGTAAATTGCTCATGTGTTACCTTTAAAACTTTTAAAACTACTCTTGCTTTATGTTCCTGTTTTTGCTCATGAGGACGTCAATGGAGAATATTTATCTCACTTGTTGATTGGATTTCACACCCTGGACTAGTGGCTTCCTCCTCTTATCCAAATGATAGAAGAGCTGGCAGCGGGGTGCCCAGCCCCAAATTAATACACACAAAATCTTTTCACTATTTTTTGCCCCTGATTTATCAATCAAAGCATAATTGTGTAAACAAAAGAGAAAGAGGGATGAACTTCTACCCATATGCGTCCTTCACATGGGAGTCGCTCTTGTGAATCTAGTTGGCTTGTGACGTACTGTATTTTCTGTTTACCAGTCGTTGACATTAGCATACATCTCCCAAAATATAGACACTCCTCCACGGTATGTGATCGTTGACAGGCACCCGAGGATTCGGTTAGCCATGGTTCGTGAAAGATGGATGGGAGGAGTGTCAAACTTTTAATACCTTTGTTTAATAAAATAAAAAACTCTAGCACATGAGTGATCCCTGCTTCCCTCCGCGAAGGGCCTTTCTTTTACTTTTATGTTGAGTCTCCATGTTCTAACTTTATGCACAGTTGAGAGAGCATTTTTGCCATTCTGAGTTCTATGTGCATTTGTCCCATAAACATCAATAATTGATTCATGATGTGATATTGTTTTTTCTTAAATTATTTGCTTTAGTCTTCCTCATGAACTTTGAAGGTGTCCTGACATTTATGTTTGGCCCCACTCTTAAGGACTAGCGAAATATCACTTTGCCATGCTTTCTCTATACCTGAAACAAACGTTTATCTTTCCTTGCATTATTATTCATGATCCTTTATTTGAGATACTCTTCATGATGAAAAGTGATTGCTATGTCTTATTATTAAAGTTCTATTTATCATGTTTGTGTTAAAAGTTCTATGATCTCAGTTTACATATGCTTTTACATTTTTATGATCAAGTTAATGTTAGTAGCATGTCACCTCAGAAATTATTGTTTTATCGTTTACCTACTCGAGGACGAGTAGGGACTAAGCTTGGGGATGCTTGATTCGTCTCCAACGTAATTATAATTTCTGATGCTCCATGATAATATTATGCGAGCTGCTACATGTTTTCTCCCTTATTTATAGCATTTTTACATGTTTTCCGGGGCTAACCTATTAACAAGATGCCAAGTGCCAGTTCCCTGTTTTCTGTTGTTTTTTATTTCAGAAAAGTTGATTTGGAAACATTCTCAAAATTGGACCCCACAAAGCCCGTAGTGCATATTTTCCTCGGAAGCATCCAGAAGACCGAAGAGGAGTCGAAGACGGGCACCAGGGGGCCCACATCATGGGGTGGCGCGCCCCCCTTGGCCGCGCCAGGGGGTGGTGTGGGGCCCCCAGGGCTCCACCGCCTCTGCCCTTTCCCCTATTTATTCCCCCCGGATGGAAAACTCTAGATACGTGATAAAGAATCCCCGGAAAGTTCCGCAGCCGCCGTTGTCGTCAACCCTGGATCAGGGGGGTCTGAAGCTATCTCCCGGCACCCTTCCAGAGAGGAAATCATCACCGGAGGCCTCTTCATCACCATGCTTGCCTCCGGAGTGATGCGTGAGTAGTTCATCCTTATACTACGGGTTCATAGCAGTAGCTAGATGATTGTCTCCTCCTCATATGCCTCCATGTTTAGATCTCGTGAGCTTCCTAACATGATCGAGATTGTTCTTATGTAATTCTATGTGCTGTGTTTGCTGGGATCCGATGAATATTGAACTTATGCCAAGTTGATTATAGTCTTTATTGCATATGCTATTTGTGATCTTGCATGCATTCCGTTGCTAGTGGTTGCTCTGGCCAAGTAGTTGCTAGTGACTCCAAGAGGAAGTATTTATGCTCGATAGTGGGTTCATGCCTCCTTTTCGCCTGTGCTCGAGTGACAGAAACATGACGGGGGAGGATGTGCTGTTGCCACTAGGGAGAAAACAACGGTGTGAGTGCCCGCGTGCACAATCATTGCTTACATTACACACAATGTTTGATGCGATTATCTGTTGCTTGCAACTTAATACCTAAGGGGACTCGGATGATAACCTGAGGGTGGATTATTAGTCATAGATGCAGTTGGATTACGGTCTATGTATATCGTTGTAATGCCCGCACTAAATATCATAGTAGTCATCATGTCATGAATGTGCACTACGGTGCAACCTTTATTTATCAATTGCCCAGTTGTAATTTGTTCACCCAACATGCTATCTTTTATGGAGAGACACTACTAGTGAACCTATGAACCCCGGTCCATTTTCTTACACTGTTAAACAAACCACTACAATTTACTGCTTTCTTTACTTACTGCAAGCATACACCATTTTCCACACTATACGTCTAATCTTTGTTTTCAGCAAGACCGGTGAGATTGACAACCTCACTGTACTATTGGGAAAAAATATTTTGGTTGTGTTGTGTGCAGGTTCCGCGTTGTTGCTGACACCGGTGAGGCTCCATCACCACCGTCAGTGGCATCAACCTTCCAAAGATCCTCTTCCTCCTACTGGATTGATAATCTTGGTTCTTAACTGAGGGAAATTCCTACCGCTACACTCATCACACCATCCTCTTGCGGTTCCCAACATGTAGCATCAGTACCATGCGCGAGGAGCCTGCTTGAGACCGTAGAGCGAACGGTTTAAGAGACAGACGTGGTGGAGGCGAGTAGAGTCGGTGAAGCCGGTAGGTTGGCGACAGTAGACAACCTCGGCGAGGGTGCCGTGGAGAAAGGCGTTCTTGACGTCGAGCTGGCGAGTCTCCCATTGAAGGGAGATGGCGATGGAGAGGATGACGCGGACCGTCGCTGGTTTGACAAACCGGGCTAAACGTCTCGTCGAAGTTGATGTCGTGCTCCTGGGAGAAGCCACGAAGCACCTAGAGTGCTTTGTACCGATCGAGAGAGCCATCAGGCTTCAGCTTGTGGCAGAAGACCCACTCGCCGGAGACAATGTTAGCGCCGCGAGGAGGGGGCACGAGATCCCATGTGTCGTTGTTGAGAAGAGCGCGATACTCCTATGTCATAGCCTCGAGCCAGTTGGGATCCTTGAGCAGCCCGAGCCGATGTCGGAACGGGTGAGTACCCGTTGACAATAGCATGCAAGTTAAGCCGCTCATGGGTGAGACGCGTATGCCGGAGGTGTTGCGTGTCCGGTGCATGAGAGGGGGCACCGGCGAGGGGGCGTGCTGCGGCGAAGGCACCGGCGGCGGGGAAGGAGCCGGCGGCGGTGATGTCGCGTGAGGCAAAGGTGTGCGCGGAGTAGGTGCAGCCATAGGGACCACGAGAGGAGGGGCCTCATCATCGAGAAACACATAGGTGGCAGCGGATGGTGGCTTCGACAAGGCAAAGGGAAAAGTGGACTCGTTAAAAACTACATGCCGAGAGATGATAATGCGGTGGGTGGTGAGGTACATGCATCGGTAACCCTTGTGATGAGGAGTATAGCCGAGAAAGACGCATGACCTAGACCGTGAGGCGAGTTTGTGAGACATAGTGGCGGCGATATCCGGATAGAAAAGGCAACCGAAAACGCGAAGTGAGGAATAGCCGGGATGGGAGTGATGAAGGGAAAAGTATGGGGAGGGTGCACTAATGGTTTTGGAGGGTAGGCGATTAAGAACGTGAGTGGCGTGATGAAGGGCTTCAACCCAAAAAACGAGGCGGTAAGCTAGTCTGAAAAAGGAGAGAACACACTATGTCGTTGACGGTGCGAATGATACGCTCGACTTTACCATTTTGTTGGGAGGTGTATGGGCATGAAAAGCGGATGTGTATACCGTGCGCGACGGCTAGGGAGTAGAGTTTAGCATTGTCGAACTCACGACCATTGTCTATCTGGATGGCCGCAAGAGGTAGGTTAAATTAGATTTGGGCGAACACGCGAAAGGAGGCGAGTGAGGCGTAAGCGTCAGATTTTTGGCGTAGTGGAACAGTCCAAAGAAAATGAGTGAAATCATCAAGAATAACTAAGAAGTATTTGTTGCCAAAATTACTTAATAAGGGAGACGTCCAAATATCACAATGAATTAACTCAAAAGGGCGAGAACTCCTAGTGGTGGAAGAAGAAAAAGGTAAACATACATGAGGACCAAGTTGACATGCATGACAAAGAGTACTATGGTTTTTATTACACAGTAAAGAAATATGCTGCGAAAGACGACGATAGGTGTCATGACCAGGATGACCTAGTCGACGGTGCCAAACGCCATGGGTGGTGGTGGCGGTGGTGAGAGCACGAGGCGTCGCTGGCTGAAAGGAATAAAGCTCCCCCGTACTATTGCACCGAATAAGCTCACACCGGGTAATGAGGTCCTTCACAGAAAAACCAAAAGGGTAAAATCTACGGAACAATTATTATCAATAGTAAACTGCGGACAAAAACAAGATTTTTAATGATACGGGGAGTAACGAGAACATTGTGAAGACGAAGAGGACGATCATAAAAGGTAGAAGGAAGAGTGGCATGCCCGGTCGCGGAGACGAGAACGGAGGAGCCATCTCCGACGGTAACATGACGATAAAAGGGACGGGAAGAGAGAGAGAGAGAGAGATGGGCGGTGGCACCGTTGTCCATGACCCACTCCGGGTTGGGTGGCTCGAGCGTCATGTTGGTGAAGTGCTAGGAGAGGGCGGAGGGGTCCCATGTTGGCATTGACGCAACGGGCGCGGGGAAGGAGGCGATGCCGTACGGGGCGCCGTAGTAGGCATGGCCGTGGGGGAAGCCGCCATGAGCGTTGTAGAAGGAGGTCGTCGCCGCGGGTGGGGGGCCAGCCAGGTAGGCGTGAGCGCGAGGACGAGGACCAGCGCTGAGGATGCTGCTCCCGGCACCATGCGGCTGCATGGGCCACATCTTGATGGCCTCGGTCCAAGGATTGAACGGGGTTGGCATAGCAGGAGCACCACCGCGACCGGAGTTCTTGGGGCCGTAGAAGGGCTTCTTGCCCTTGTTTTTGCTGTAGCCGGAGCCGTGATGCGGGTTGGGTGTAGACCGCCAATTTTGGTGACCTGGGCCACCGGCGTGGCCGACGGGGGCGATGGCGGGGCAGAGGGAGCCGCGGGGCGTGGCTTGGAGGCAACAAAAGCCGCGACAGAGGAGGACGAGGCGGCCGCACGCTGAGTCACCTTCAGCTCTTGGAGCAGAAGCATGCTCCAGAAGTCGAGGAAGGACGGGAAAGGCTTGAGGAGAGGGGCGAGATCGGCGATGCCATCGTAGTCCTCGTGGAGACCCTTGATCACGTCCGTGACAAGGTCCGAGTCGGACACGGGGGCACCGACCTCCGCTAGAGCGTCAGCGGCCGTCTTCTGGAGGAGGAGGTAGTTGGTGATGGAGCGGTCCTCCTGGCAGATGCTGCAGAACTCCTCGGCGAGATAAATTTCGCGGGTCTTCTGGTTGTCGTTGAAGAGCGCGACGACGACAGTCAGACGGTGTAGGCCTTGGCGTCGGCGGTCATGACGAGGTCAACGATGTCCAGGGCCATGACACCGTAGAGCCAACGGAGGACGGTGGCGTCGAGGCGGACCCATGTCGGGTCGGTCTGCGCGGTGGAGGTGGTGAGGTGATCCTCGAGCACATAGGCGGTTAAGGCAACGGTGAAGAAGGTGTGCCACTTGGGGAAGGAGGGGACCTTGAGATCGAGGACGATCGGAACCAGCGAGCGGATGTTTTGGATGGCGGTGGCATGCACCCGTAGATGGGCGTTGGGGTGCGGCTCCGCTGCGGGCGCCATGGAGGAAGAGAAGGGGAGGTGGCGCGGCTAGGGTTTGGAGGAGGAGGAGGTAGAAGGGCGGCTGCTAGGGTTTAGGTGCGGGAGGGGTAGGATTTTTTGGCTGGTACCATGTGAGAAGATTTGCCACACTTGGGCTTTTCCATTGCATCAATATATATAGACAAATATTACAATCGTAACCATAAATGGGAGATCACAAGAATAAGGACTCTCCACGATTTAGGGGATAGCGGATATGTCACGTTACGTGACATATCTGTCTAACAACAATCTTCTCGGAAAGTTAAGGACAAGAGAGAGTTTGTGTTTTGTGTGCAGGTCCATGTTTGTTGATCCCGCATGCAACAATCAACCTTTTTCAAAACTACGAAGTCCTACTGATTCGATAAACCCGGTTCCTTAATTGGGGGAAAATTTCTGCTAGACTACATCATAACTTCCGCTTGAGATCTCCCAACGAGCGTGTGATCACGTAAGCATCACAAGTACATTGCAACTGGAAGTATGATCGCGCTAAATTTGGAAGTACATATGTGTAAATCCGTCCAACACCTGAAAGTACGTCTGTGATGTATTTTAAGTACATCTGCGTTGCACCTGAAAGTATACCCATGCTAAATCTGAAACTACATTACACAACACCTAGAATTACGTCCACATCATATCACATCCGCGTTGCACACGAAAGTACGCCCGTGTTGATTATGAAAGTAAATCCACCCAACCTGGAAGAAGTACATCCGCGATGTATTTGAAAGTATATTCGCATTGCACCTAAAAGTATGTCCACGCCGAATATGAAAATAGATCCGACCCAACACCTGAAATTACATATACGTTGTATCTGAGACTACATCCCGCATGCGCATCTTTACTATTAAGGTTGTTGTGGTGGTATGGTGTCACACTTCGGATTAATTACAGAACAAATGCCACCGCACACCTTTGATATCTCTTCACACATGGAACAATTGGCACCGAATTTTCGGAATTTGTTAGCATGATTTGTTTGCATCAACAACTCACCTCCCGTAGCCCACGTCACTTGAGACAACCGTCAGATTTGTTATCTTGTTATTCGATAGATCATGCAAACAACCGGACTAGATAGGCCAAGTAAGCATCTATATCCAACCAAACAAACTACAACCAACTATTGCAAGGGCGAACTTTCTGGGCCCAATCGCCAAAGTCTCCTCATTTCCTCTCGCCTGATGGTCGTGCTGAACTCACTGTGCCCTCATCCTTCTTCTCTCCTGAATCGTACAAAAGAGAAGCAACACCTAGGATTACCTCACCCCCGCCCTAGCACGCGGTCGCCGGTCATGAGGCCAGAGCTCCGCCTAGGATGGAACAATGGGTCCGCCTCAAGCCGGCGGTGGAGGGCCAAAGCGGGCGCAGCGTCCCGAAGAGCGCGGCGTACCCGGCTACAACGACTCGTGCGGCTGCCTGGTCGTCGCCCTGAGCCCCTGACGCATGACCAGGATCACCAGGCCCAGCGAGGGCTCAACAGAAGACCGGTCTAGCCTTGAGACGGAAGTGGACGGACGAACCGGGTGTGGCGTCACCGTCCCGTGCGAGGGCGAACGGGAATGACCTGTGGTAAGCCACGGCGAGCGTATCAGCGAGGACTGAGGCGAATGACGGGGCCGTTTTTCCATCGCACACGAACATCTATTTTGGCCCGTGCCAGCAAACTTCTCTTCTCGATCCACCCCATCGCTTTCCAATCTGCCCAGCTTGGCATGGAGTTGACATTCGCACACTCTCGCCAAAGATCGTGGAGGCGTCATTGGGGAGCTTGTGCTCTTATTCAGCTACCTGGTCAGGTTAGCTACTGTGACGGTATGGTGTGGGCGGCATGCACGCCGTCCATGATCTGCAATCTCTTCACCTGGACACCAACCAGAAGTGAAATATCCCCCCAAGCCCGTGTAGAAGGTTGGCGTGATTTACTTAAAGTGTCCTATATATTCATTCTTCTGTCTTAAATCTGCATTAGTATTTTCTGTAGGAGGTCATGGCTTAATTCATAGTCAAACAATATCCTAAAATATCTTCTGGATGATTGGATCTTAGTACACACAAATGGATCAGATGATCGACTAGAAAAGAAGAAAGTTGCAGGCCTATTGTTGACACAGTGATGTAAGTACTTTCAGCGTTTCTTTGATGATCTTAGGAAGTTTAAACTACGCCTCATAATTCATTTGTATATACTACCTTGCGCTGTATTTTGCCTGGAATTAGATAAAATTATTATGAGATCGACAGTTTGTGAGCTATGTGTTTACCAATAACAAGATGCAATAGTTATGTGGTCGACCACGTATGAGAATATTTAGAACCTCTGCTAAATATCAATTTAAGTACTTTGGGGGACTTGTGTTGTGCCTGTAGATTTTTCTTTTGTGTAATTGGATGTTGGGAAATTCCTTCACGGCAGAATGAAACTCAATGAAACTTTCTTCAGATCTTGTGAGCACTATTTTTTCATGACAATAAGAGAGGAATACAATGAGGTATAGGCCAAGAATTACACACTCTCCATGTCTCCAAAATGATCCAATATGTACTTCAGAAATTAAGATACTATAGTTAATAGACAAATTAATTAATCTGATGTTGCTCTTCTTACCGTTAAATTGTTATGCAGATCCATGCATGTCCAGCAGCGGAAATAATACAAATGTATGTGATGTCCACTTCAACCCGTGGGAAGTTTCGAAGTTTATGAGTGCCCTGCATTTTATGTAATTGTGCTTAATGTCCCGACAACGAGAATATTTTCGTTTCTGAATCTGGCTTATCGCACATAGCCATTGGTTTTGATGATTGTTGATTAATTTGTTTGGTTATATGTTTGCTCAAAATAATGAGTATCTTTTGTTTCCATGCAAGAGCGAGAAGGAACGTGCAAACAAATTCTGACCCTTTACTTCACGCTCAAAGTGGCAGACCATCTTTATGATGTCCACTTTTACACGTACAAGTTTGCTTCTCCTTCATTAAGAGCCAAACTAAGATGTCGTCTTATGACTGTAAGAAGCTCCTTCACTATAATTTCAAGTAAGGTACACAGATTATGCAAAGCGCGTAACATCAATAGTTGGAACATTCAGTAGGAATAAATGGTTGACTAATTTATAATTAGGAGAGCGTGGCTGTTTTAAGTGTATAACTTGTTTGCTAACTGAGGTGGCCAAGGGTGGAGTCTGCCAGTCTGGTAAGGGCACATCGACGAATTCAAGGTCATGTGCATACCGATTAGTATGATGGAGGAGACACTACACAAGAATATCGGTGCATAATGTTGGGAATTAGCTGAATACATGATATTTTTTCATTTATACTCCCTTTGGTCCTAATTATATTATGTTTTAGATATTGCAATGTGGACTACATACATGTTGAAATGAGTGCTTATACACACTACAACACGTCTAGATGCATATAAATCTAACTAGCTGAATGCCCGTGCTTTGCCACGGTGGATTAAAAATGTTTTATTGGCATACATCTAGCCAATGTAAAAATGCACATAAATATCCGCGCATATATAAAAATAACACATAGATTCGTGTATCGAACCTATGTGAAGCATTGAGTCAATATACACAAATATTAACTCGTGTGAAACTCCTTTAAAACTCTTCGAAACTGTTACAAATCGACTTTGCTAGTTACCAACCCTAGTGAAAACAACTCTCGATACAATGCCTCCATTGTTATTTTTCTTCAATATCTTGCTGCTCCACAATGTGTTGACATAAACTGTATGTCTTTTTAGACTCTTGGAAAATCTCCCCTAATTGTACATCTTTTTACGAGGGATGTTTAATGTGGATAATTAATGAAAAAAATACGATACCATGAAAACACTCTCCTTTGTGATCCGTAGTCTCGGAGAAGCAATGCTTGGGAAGATGGGAATTTCTGGTGAGAAAGACCCATATAAAATCATCTTATTGTTTCTTAAGCACGTTTAGAAGTTTTTTCATTATCACATTGAACTAATTATAACTAAACATATGTAACATCCAAGAAATTGTGTGGTCATCAAATATTTTTCAGTTGACCATTTCCCCTTGTACTTGTAACCGTCTAGACAAGATCAGTCATTCTATTTCTTCTTGGCACTGTCAATGTCTGTTTCCACTATATCGATTCGATGGAATAAAACGATTGATTCTGCATCGAGTAGAGGGTCGAGGAAGTTGTACTTTTCAGTGGCATTGTGTGTGACATTCGAGCTGAAAATAGCGACTCCTTAGAGGTTTGTTGGACATGTCCTTATGACGGTCACTCGTTTATAACTGAAATTTGATTCTGACACTGTTATGGACATGATATGTGGTGTTAGTTTTTATTTCCTGATCAACACTTAAGATTTTCTCAAGGATTGTACTCACAACGGGAAACACATAATTTAGATGCAAAACAATGTACATCATTAAGTTATTTCTACTACATAATATCATTTATTTCGTAAGGAGATACGTATCACTTGAGAACAATGTAAAATTTAAGTGACACAATGGCACAACAAAATCACTACAGGGTGCAAGCCAGCCTAAGAAATTGCTTCTTCCTTCATCGTTTGCCTTTGATCAATAAGCATAAGCACAATGCACTACTAACATTGATCAAACAGGTGCAGATTTGGATGCTAAGTTATTATGCGGGAGGTTACATACTACTCTTGTCTAATAATCCCCCGTTGCCAAGATGTTTAAGCTTTTCTCTATGTTATTAGATTTATATGCATCTAGACGTGTTGTAGTGTGTATAAGCACTCATTTCAACATGTATGTAGTCCACATTGCAATATCTAAAACATAATATAATTAGGACCAAAGGGAGTATAAATGAAAAAATATCATGTATTCAGCTAATTCCCAACATTATGCACCGATATTCTTGTGTAGTGTCTCCTCCATCATACTAATCGGTATGCACATGACCTTGAATTCGTCGATGTGCCCTTACCAGACTGGCAGACTCCACCCTTGGCCACCTCAGTTAGCAAACAAGTTATACACTTAAAACAGCCACGCTCTCCTAATTATAAATTAGTCAACCATTTATTCCTACTGAATGTTCCAACTATTGATGTTACGCGCTTTGCATAATTTGTGTACCTTACTTGAAATTATAGTGAAGGAGCTTCTTACAGTCATAAGACGACATCTTAGTTTGGTTCTTAATAAAGGAGAAGCAAACTTGTACGTGTAAAAGTGGACATCATAAAGATGGTCTGCCACTTTGAGCGTGAAGTAAAGGGTCAGAATTTGTTTGCACGTTCCTTCTCGCTCTTGCATGGAAACAAAAGATACTCATTATTTTGAGCAAACATATAACCAAACAAATTAATCAACAATCATCAAAACCAATGGCTATGTGCGATAAGCCAGATTCAGAAACGAAAATATTCTCGTTGTCGGGACATTAAGCACAATTACATAAAATGCAGGGCACTCATAAACTTCGAAACTTCCCACGGGTTGAAGTGGACATCACATACATTTGTATTATTTCCGCTGCTGGACATGCATGGATCTGCATAACAATTTAACGGTAAGAAGAGCAACATCAGATTAATTAATTTGTCTATTAACTATAGTATCTTAATTTCTGAAGTACATATTGGATCATTTTGGAGACATGGAGAGTGTGTAATTCTTGGCCTATACCTCATTGTATTCCTCTCTTATTGTCATGAAAAAATAGTGCTCACAAGATCTGAAGAAAGTTTCATTGAGTTTCATTCTGCCGTGAAGGAATTTCCCAACATCCAATTACACAAAAGAAAAATCTACAGGCACAACACAAGTCCCCCAAAGTACTTAAATTGATATTTAGCAGAGGTTCTAAATATTCTCATACGTGGTCGACCACATAACTATTGCATCTTGTTATTGGTAAACACATAGCTCACAAACTGTCGATCTCATAATAATTTTATCTAATTCCAGGCAAAATACAGCGCAGGGTAGTATATACAAATGAATTATGAGGCGTAGTTTAAACTTCCTAAGATCATCCAAAGAAACGCTGAAAGTACTTACATCACTGTGTCAACAATAGGCCTGCAACTTTCTTCTTTTCTAGTCGATCATCTGATCCATTTGTGTGTACTAAGATCCAATCATCCAGAAGATATTTTAGGATATTGTTTGACTATGAATTAAGCCATGACCTCCTACAGAAAATACTAATGCAGATTTAAGACAGAAGAATGAATATATAGGACACTTTAAGTAAATCACGCCAACCTTCTACACGGGCTTGGGGGGATATTTCACTTCTGGTTGGTGTCCAGGTGAAGAGATTGCAGATCATGGACGGCGTGCATGCCGCCCACACCATACCGGCACAGTAGCTAACCTGACCAGGTAGCTGAATAAGAGCACAAGCTCCCCAATGACGCCTCCACGATCTTTGGCGAGAGTGTGCGAATGTCAACTCCATGCCAAGCTGGGCAGATTGGAAAGCGATGGGGTGGATCGAGAAGAGAAGTTTGCCGGCACAGGCCAAAATAGATGTTCGTGTGCGATGGAAAAACGGCCCCGTCATTCGCCTCAGTCCTCGCTGATACGCTCGCCGTGGCTTACCACAGGTTATTCCCGTTCGCCCTCGCACGGGACGGTGACGCCACACCCGGTGCGTCCGTCCACTTCCGTCTCAAGGCTAGACCGGTCTTCTGTTGAGCCCTCGCTGGGCTGGTGATCCTGGCCATGCGTCAGGGGCTCAGGGCGACGACCAGGCAGCCGCACGAGTCGCTGTAGCTGGGTACGCCGCGCTCTTCGGGACGCTGCGCCCGCTTTGGCCCTCCACCGCCGGCTTGAGGCGGACCCATTGTTCCATCCTAGGCGGAGCTCTGGCCTCATGACCGGCGACCGCGTGCTAGGGCGGGGGTGAGGTAATCCTAGGTGTTGCTTCTCTTTTGTACGATTCAGGAGAGAAGAAGGATGAGGGCACAGTGAGTTCAGCGCGACCATCAGGCGAGAGGAAATGAGGAGACTTTGGCGATTGGGCCCAGAAAGTTCGCCCTTGCAATAGTTGGTTGTAGTTTGTTTGGTTGGATATAGATGCTTACTTGGCCTATCTAGTCCGGTTGTTTGCATGATCTATCGAATAACAAGATAACAAATCTGACGGTTGTCTCAAGTGACGTGGGCTACGGGAGGTGAGTTGTTGATGCAAACAAATCATGCTAACAAATTCCGAAAATTCGGTGCCAATTGTTCCATGTGTGAAGAGATATCAAAGGTGTGCGGTGGCATTTGTTCTGTAATTAATCCGAAGTGTGACACTATACCACCACAACAACCTTAATAGTAAAGATAACATAGAGAAAAGCTTAAACATCTTGGCAACGGGGGATTATTAGACAAGAGTAGTATGTAACCTCCCGCATAATAACTTAGCATCCAAATCTGCACCTGTTTGATCAATGTTAGTAGTGCATTGTGCTTATGCTTATTGATCAAAGGCAAACGATGAAGGAAGAAGCAATTTCTTAGGCTGGCTTGCACCCTGTAGTGATTTTGTTGTGCCATTGTGTCACTTAAATTTTACATTGTTCTCAAGTGATACGTATCTCCTTACGAAATAAATGATATTATGTAGTAGAAATAACTTAATGATGTACATTGTTTTGCATCTAAATTATGTGTTTCCCGTTGTGAGTACAATCCTTGAGAAAATCTTAAGTGTTGATCAGGAAATAAAAACTAACACCACATATCATGTCCATAACAGTGTCAGAATCAAATTTCAGTTATAAACGAGTGACCGTCATAAGGACATGTCCAACAAACCTCTAAGGAGTCGCTATGTTCAGCTCGAATGTCACACACAATGCCACTGAAAAGTACAACTTCCTCGACCCTCTACTCGATGCAGAATCAATCGTTTTATTCCATCGAATCGATATAGTGGAAACAGACATTGACAGTGCCAAGAAGAAATAGAATGACTGATCTTGTCTAGCCGGTTACAAGTACAAGGGGAAATGGTCAACTGAAAAATATTTGATGACCACACAATTTCTTGGATGTTACATATGTTTAGTTATAATTAGTTCAATGTGATAATGAAAAAACTTCTAAACGTGCTTAAGAAACAATAAGATGATTTTATATGGGTCTTTCTCACCAGAAATTCCCATCTTCCCAAGCATTGCTTCTCCGAGACTACGGATCACAAAGGAGAGTGTTTTCATGGTATCGTATTTTTTTCATTAATTATCCACATTAAACATCCCTCGTAAAAAGATGTACAATTAGGGGAGATTTTCCAAGAGTCTAAGAAGACATACAGTTTATGTCAACACATTGTGGAGCAGCAAGATATTGAAGAAAAATAACAATGGAGGCATTGTATCGAGAGTTGTTTTCACTAGGGTTGGTAACTAGCAAAGTCGATTTGTAACAGTTTCGAAGAGTTTTAAAGGAGTTTCACACGAGTTAATATTTGTGTATATTGACTCAATGCTTCACATAGGTTCGATACACGAATCTATGTGTTATTTTTATATATGCGCGGATATTTATGTGCATTTTTACATTGGCTAGATGTATGCCAATAAAACATTTTTAATCCACCGTGGCAAAGCACGGGCATTCAGCTAGTAAACAATAATTACCAAAGTATGAAGTATATTAAAACCCGAAGTACAATTCGGTAAAACCCGAGTGTAACCCAAAATACACCCGTTAGAGTTTAGGAACTAGAAAACAATTGTCGATACCTATCAATATGGGATCGGCTCAAAAAATATTCATTTTGAAAGAACGATACTTGAAATAAATCTGTGTTCTTGGTTCTTACACTTGCTGCGCATCCACGGACCCACGGGGGACTGCGCAGAAGGAGGAGTCGACACTTGGCGAGCAGAGAGCTCGAGAGAAGAGAAAACATGACACTTGGCACGACGAGAGGGATGGCAATGGGGCGGTTTGGGCGGGTTGATCTGATCCAAATCCATGCCCATATCCAAGAGGTTCTTCTTTGCCCACCCATGAAAGTATTCATGGGTCGCGGGTTCTACCCATGCCCATACCCGCTGGATATCCAACTATCCGTGGATATCCAGATCCATGAAACATCAAAAGACCGTCTATATGGATGTGGCAACATCAACGATCAAAATAGAATGTCACGTAACGAAAACACCATTCATAATAATGTGTTAGTCCTTAATAGGTATAGAATTAGGCCACGAGCTTTATATGTTGGTTTTTTAATGAATTATACTTAGGATTGAAGCCATTTTAAATTAAATGTGTCACATACATGTGGGCCATTATTTTTAGATGGATATCCAGCGGGTATCCATGGAGGTAGATTTGGATCCATGCCCAACCCGTAAGTTTGTGGATATCCACCCGCGAAAATCCATGGATAGAATATGCCCTCCAAATCCTTACCCATCGGGTTGGATATCCATAGATATCCGGATCCGTGCATAATATTGCCATCCCTGGCGCTCGAGTGGAACCTTAGCAAAGTTTTTTTTTGTGTGATCTCGATTTAAAATGGATTGAAATACAAAGATGGAGTTTTTGGCCATGACAGAAAGCCCACGCCTAATTCTGAGTCTATGGTTTCAGTGTGCGTCGGGCATCAGGCCATCATCAGCTGCTGGGTAATCGCGCTCCATGTCGTCTCCTGGAGTAGCAAGATGTGTTCGCCTAAGCCCATTGGGCTGCCACCGTGAGCGTGGCCGAAGCCCTCCAACCTCGCCGCGCCGCCGTGGCCGCCTCCCCTACCTGCGTCCACTCCCCCAGCCAAAACCCACGACCGTCGACGGCCTGCGCGACGCGAGGGTTTTGGCCATCCACCCCACGCCGCCTCCGCCCGATGCTTCCGCCTCGCCGCGCGCTCCTCACCTCCCTTCTCCGCCTCCGCCCCTGCTCCTCCGTTGCCTACCACCCACCGCGCCCGCCGCCGCCGCTTCCCTCACGCCGCCACCAGTTCGTCTCCGACCCCAACGCCGCCGCCACCACGGGACGAAGCGGCCTCGGCCTCGGCGTTGGAAGCAATCCCTTGGACCCGGCGCAGCTCCTCCGCGACGACCCGGTGTCCATCACCGCTTCGCTGTGGGTCTCTTCCTTCCGCGCCGCGGCACCCGGCGACGCTGCGCCGCCACCGCCTCCGCCGTCGCTGGCGCCCTTCCTCACGCGTCTCGAGCTCTGGGTGCTCTCCTACCAGAAGGCCTACGCCGACGAGACCGGCTCCTACCTGCCCCGATCCTCCATCCCGGCCTCCACGCTCGCCTCCCTCCTCACGCTCCGCAACGCCGTCATCGACGCCCGCTTCCGCTTCGGCAACCGTCTCACCCCCTACCTCCAATCCCCGCGCGCCGCAGCCTCCCCGGACCCCAACACCCTCTCCAAGCGCAAGCTCCGCGCCCTCCTCACCACCCCGGGCCCGGCTCCATTCCAGGACCGCGTCGTGCAGGAGCTACTCCTGCTGCTGCTCGAGCCCGTGTACGAGGCGCGATTCTCGCCCAAGTCCTTCGCCTTCCGCCCCGGGCGATCCCCGCATGCTGCACTTCGTAGCATCCGCCGCAGCTGGGCACCCTACCTATGGTACATCAGAGGGGATCTGTCCCCGCTGCTTGACTCCCCTGACCCTGCACTCGTGGTTGGCTCCCTCATCCGTGATGTGCGTGACATGAAAGTTGTCGATTTAATCCGCTCGGCGCTGCTTACTCCAGTGGTGACAGCAAGGCCAGGTGATGATGATGCATCAAAGAAGAAGAAGAAGAGGAAGTACCAGAAAAAGAAGGTGCTGCCCGAAGGGGAGCCGAAGCCTGACCCCTACTGGTTGCAGACTTTCTTTGGGTTTGCACCAGAGGAGGCGCTGACTCAGCCAGATTGGGGGCATTGTGGGGTGCTCAGCCCATTGCTCGCCAATGTGTGTCTGGATGAGTTTGATAAATGGATGGACGAGAGGATTAAGGAGTTTTACAAGCCGTCCAAGTCGGATGTTGTTGGAGGGGAGGACGGCATCGAGCAGGGGAATACATCATGGCCGGAGTTTGTTCCCACGAGTGGGCCTGACAAAACAAGGAAGGTGGACTACATTCGCTTTGGGGGGCATTTCTTGATTGGGGTTAGGGGCCCTAGAGCCGACGCTGCAGTGATCCGAAAGCAGCTCATTGAATTTTGTGACCAGCGGTTCAGGATCAAGCTTGACAATGAGAGCCTCCCAATTGAGCACATCACTAAAGGGATCATGTTCCTTGACCACGTGCTGTGTCGTCGTGTCGTGTACCCAACCCTCCGTTACACAGCAACTGGCGGCAAGATCATTAGTGAAAAGGGAGTTGGTACTCTGCTCTCAGTTACAGCCAGTTTGAAGCAGTGCATCAGGCAGTTCCGGAAGCTAGAATTTTTAAAGGGAGATCGTGAACCAGACCCACAGCCATGCTTCCGGATGTTCCATGCAACACAAGCACACACTAACTCGCAGATGAATAAGCTTTTAATGACTATGGCAGAATGGTATCGCTACGCTGATAACCGCAAAAAGGTTGTCAACTTTTGCTCTTACATTATAAGGGGGTCCTTGGCAAAGTTATATGCCGCCAAGTATAAGCTGCGGTCAAGGGCAAAGGTTTATAAGATTGCATCAAGGAATCTTAGTCGACCACTGAAGGATAAGAAAGGGCAGTCACCAGAGTACACCAATTTGCTGAGAATGGGCCTTGTGGACTCAGTTGATGGACTTCAATATACAAGAATGTCGATGGTTCCTGATCCTGACTACACACCATTACCAAGCGGATGGCGTCCGGACCACGAGAAGTTTCTGTTGGAGTATATAAAGCTCACAGATCAACATACACTGGAAGAGCAACGAAGTTGCATTAGAGAGGAGGGACTTATAACACCACAGGACCACATTTCAATGCTCGTATGGAGCTACAAGAAAAATGCAGTTTTACTACCTTCTTCAAAAGAGGGTGATGTCCAAGGAATCATAGAAGACCTCGATTCAGATACAGATGAATTGAATAACAAGGAGCTAGGGCATGGAGGCAATCAGGGTTTTCCACAATCTGCTGAAATGTCATGAGTGATGATAATTTCTGTAAAATTGATAAGGTTTGTTGGCGCTGCTGAATTTACAAGATACCAACTCACTGATGGATTACAAAGACTGATTCAAATGTGTAATATTGTTCTGTAGAATTTCTAGCATTTTGCTGGCTGGTTCATAACTACTCAAAGACATGGCATATCATGTTTCTCTATCCTTCAAGACCATTTCTTAATGCTCAGCGCATGGTGTCGTGTAAAAGAGCATGAACTTCAACTGTTCAACTCAGGATCATTTTGGTGCCAAACAGTGCATCTGCTGCAAGTCCAGCTGCTCATCATGTCTTTTAGTAAGACTTTATCAAGCCTATTTATTCAAAGTTATATAGGAACTTTATTGGGTACACATTCTGTGAGAGCATCCTGCATGCCCAAACGATCATCTGTAAAATCTTGTGTCAAATACAGAGCTCGCTGAAGTAACTACTGAAGGATAATAAATATCCTTAGCCTTTTGGAAGCTTTGCTCATATTAACTTGTTTCCCTGGTATAGTAAGGTAGCTCATATGATGCACATTGCAGTGTGTGAGCCATATCATAAAGGTGGAAATCCCTATATTGCTCACATATAGATTTTATTTGCACATTTTATTCAATTCGTGCCTATACATATACTACTTGTTTGTGTTTTGGAGAAATTTGTCAACAGCAAGCTGGTAATATAATTTATCTATGGGCTAGTCAGACATATTGTTTCCTGAATGATAAAAAAAAAACGGTATGTCATAGGTTATGCCTGTTAAGAAACATATTTTTGTGACTGGTCTGTCCTAAAATCTGTGTGTTTAAGTTTATTAGTATTTTTTCTATATTTCCCTTGGATGCTTGTAGTGTGCAGTGCATGATCTTGAACGAAGAAAATAGAGAATTGGCTCTAATGTAGTGCATAAATTCAACATATGCAGCATCATTTGCGCTGGGAAAACAATAGACAAGTTTCTGACATAGATTGTGGCATTGTTTTCTTGCTCTGTTTATCCTTACATATGTTAGATTGTGTAAATACTCGTGTTGCAAGGTATGTGCTAATCCTGCAAACTAATGCTATTTCCCGATGCATGATGGCTTACCTTTGTTATTATATGTCACTAGAAGGCACTGTTTCCTGTTGGGATGTAAGTTGAGCTGTTGTTTGTAATCTGAGTACTGGAAACAGCTGTACAAGGTCTCATTACTAATTATAGTAGTCTGTTACCATTCCGATTTATTCGATTTCACATCCTTCCTTTCCCCTGTTTAGATTGCAAAGATTGTTCTAGGTTACATGTATCTTATGCAGTCAGGAACTACATTGATGCTTCGACCATGCTCTATGATATAATTGGAAGAGAGCAAGAGAGAAGAGAACTGGAAGTGAAACCAGGATCTTGCACAAGTAATGTTAAAGCTTCTTTAAGGTATGTCAACATTCGGGTATTTGTTCTTCCTAACCATCTATCTTCATGGAGTCCCATGAGGCTTGTACTAATTGCGCTCTGTTGTCCGTCTCCTTGTCCGTGACCTCCATGAAACGCAATGTTTATCCTATGTTGAATTCTACAAATAGTCTAACCATTGTTCTTGGTCTCCAAAAAAAGGGCTACTAGTATTTTGTGATCCTGGTCTCCTGGATATGTGGTAGGCAAAGCATTTTGTTGGTAGTTCACTTTGTTTATATGGCATAATCGTTCTTGCTTTCCAGCTTTTGTTCAAATATCAATCTCATCTAGGCAAACTGAAACACCAGAGCAGAGTCAATCAAGCTTTGGATTCTTTTTGTTTAGTTATTTCGTGTTTGTTATTTACAGGCATTCCTAAATGTAGTAGGTGTGGCAACAAGGTTTGACTTTTTTCCTGCAGGGTTTCCTGGAGTTAAATTTGATGACTCTTGTTCATGGAAAATATGTCTTGTTTATCATTCTCATTTGTCGCATTTAAAATTCTCCACTACAGGAGACTGGTGCCTGCATGCCATTGTTTGTGCTTCCTGTTGCTGTTTCCAGTTGATTTTCTGTGGTTCTTTTTGCACCAAAGTATCCTACTGCTGTATGAAAATCTGTCTAAAATCAATCTTGTGAGTGCCTTTCAGATCTAGATAGAAGTATGGATCTCGACGCGAACCATGGGTCCCATAGAGCACCCTGAGTTATGCCAATCATTTTGCACCACTACACTTCTGTTGTGCCAATGGATATGGTAGACATCATTTTGTTTCCCACTAAAGGCCGACGAGAAGCATTTGTGAGTCCTGACCCACAGGCCCAAGCCTGTCAGGTATTTTACAATTAAGAGACTATTCTTGGAGCTTTTCACCATTGTTTTTTATAAGTTCCTTTAAAATTCATCTTATGTAGGTCAACGAATCTGGACCTGATTTCCAGATATTGCACAACAGTGTTAAGCTGTTTATGGTTACAAGTTCTCTGATGGATTGTAGTAAACTTTTAGCAGCAACAGGAACTGAAACCGATAGGCCATTGCTAGTCAGCACCTGGTCTGAACTGTGTTTCACTGCTAGTACTTTTGGGATCAGGACATTGTTCTTAAAGGCAGCTGCCTAGGCACCAGGTGCCACTGCCCTACCTTGCCTATCTGGATTCGCTTAGCTCGACTAGTCAGAGACTAGGCGCTGGATGCCACCACTGGCCTGCCCTGCAATGACCACTTCTTAGAACGCTAACCAGATGCATTTTAGCGTCTGGTAAAAATGGAAGTAAAACTTACCACTTTGGGGCTCTTTAATATTTCAAGAAGGAATTTTAGTTTGGACAGCTATTGGTGGGTCCTCTAGATTGATTATTTATAATTTTGTAGAATCAAGTTTGCAACCTAACAAAGGGGCAAGTGACAACATCAAGATGCTGCACCGCTCTGACTAGCTATACTATGACTCTGAGCAGAGCATTCGACAGTTGGCAATCTGCTTGCTTGATCCATCTAGTGTCGTCACTGTCAAACAGGCACTGATAGATTAGCTTGTAGCCCCCCTAAAATTTGGTATCTGACCATTTCCGAGTATGAAACCTGGCTTTCGGCCCCGCACTTTTGCGTGTGTACAAAGCTTGGTTCTCCCTGTGTGGAAAGATGACAATCAGCCGCTATGATACTCCTTTCGACAAGATGCCTGCATCTTGTCATTTCAGTCTTTTATTTATACTTTTTTTATATATATTTCGCACTGATCATTTAGACGAATGATTTGCGTACATGGTAGCCTGTAAAATGGAGCAACCTCCATATCCTCCCAGCATACTACACCCTCCGTTCAATAATAGATGACTTTCATTTGTCTATATATGGATGTATCTGGACATATTTTAGTGTTTAGATACATCCATATATAGAGAAATGCAAGTCATCTATTGTTGAACGGAGGGAGTACCACCGAGCACCAACCACTAGCAGTTGTTTCACGGTAGGCCCTCTTGTGCTGGATGGAAGTTTCTTTCAGCGCCGAAAAGCTGAGCACCTGCCCGTTGCATTTGCATGCCCAGTGCACACTGTCTGCATAGTTGACTTATGTATCTTGTTATGATAGTGAAAGAAAATAAAAAGCCCTAACAAGATCAGCAACTTGCTGGGCATTTCCCACTGATTCGTGATGACGATGTTTCGTCGCGTACACATCTGTTTTTAAATCTGGTGGTTCGCATTTGTCAGAGAGAAAACATAAATATATGTATAACCGGGTCATCTCTTGATTTCAGATGCTATCAAATATTGGGAGAAAGTCTCCTCCTAGAGTGGAAGCAGTCCTCGCTGTCCATAGTATTTTGAAGCAAAGCAGCACCTTAACCTGATTCTGGTCCAAATTATTTTTCTTGATCTTATTACTCGTAGGCACGACTGTTCTGTGTGAATCTATTTATTTACTCCTGCTGGTATTTCTATCATAGCACGATGTGAGGCCTAGGCTGGATGGTGGTGATGTGCTGGGGCTAGAAAGAGGCGTCTCTTTTTACTGGAGTAATTTTGTGACTTGAGTATTGGGTCCGTTTCTCGGGCCTAGTAGTAGTTGCCAGGCAAAATGGCTACCTATGGTGTGATGGAGTCATGAACGAATAGCGGCGCGTGCTCTACGGGCTCTTTTTGGCATCGATTGCCCGATCAAAAAAAGGCGTGGCAATTTGCGGTCGCGGAAAGACTAGAAAGAGACGCGCTCTTTGGGAGGATGGAAAGCCAAAGCGCCGTAGCCAGCCAGGGTGCCACGTCGAAGTGGAATTTTGGCCCTTTTTGTTTGCGTCATGTGAAAATGATCATGGCGACGTGTGCATATCGCGTGCGCCCAACGCGAGGCATTGATCTGCCGTTGCTTTCTTTTTCATTCTGTTTATTATGCTCATGATCGCACCGCCGGCAGCGCATGCGCGCGCCTTCATCATCTCGATCTCTCCAGCTTCTCTCACTCGAGCTTTGATAACGTTCTCGGTTCCAAGGCTAATCACTGCCCTCGTCGACCCTCGCCAATGTCCACCACAAGGCTTTAGTATGCACTTCTTTTCATAACAATGGAGTTTCCAAGGCGGAGAATGACGCCCACGTCGGAGAGGATCGGCCAGTGGTCTGTCGGACGCATGGAGTACCAGCTAGACAATGCCGCTAGGAGTCGTCTGCAAGAATTTGAAACATGGAATGGAAATGGCAAGCAGAGGACCTCGAGTTCTCGGACCAGTAGAGCAGCACGTAAACAAATGGGGGGCAGAGAGGAACAAAATTGAAGTCGTATGTCAGAAGTCAGAGAACACACGTTCAAACAAAAACAAAAAAATTGAGCTGAGCTGAGCTGCCCAAGTCGTCGTAATTGACACAAGCTAGCTGCGCTGAGCTGCCCAGCTCCCGTTCAAACAAGGAATCAAGAAAACAAAACAAGTTAATTTGATTTGATTCTCTTTTACTCTCTCTCCAAGTAGTGACAATCATCGCATCGTCGTCGTCGCCGCCGACATCCACGAGATGAACGAAAAGGTCAACTTTGGCGGAGGACGATAATTTTGACGGGACAAGTGCTGGCCGGACGGCCGGCCGGAGCGGCGGCGTCATCGAAACCTGCCCATGTCGGCGAGCTTCCGGGAGGTGTTGCGCCCGAACGACGCGGCGCCGCCGGCCGACATGTGCCGCCGGTGGCTCTCGCCCTGGGACGCCGTGTCCTGCGGCTGGCAGCGCCGGCGGCCGCCGGAGCTGGGCCGGACGAGCGGGCTCAGGCACACGGCGAAGCCCGAGATCCCGTCGCCGCTGGCGCCTGATCCGCCGGGTCTAGTGCGTCGTTGGTGGTGGTGCCTGGCCGGGGACGGCGAGGGGAACCACCAGCTGCTGCTGGTGCTGCCGACCGGGGACTCGGGCTCCTCGTCCAGCGGCCGCGGCAGCGACGAGGACGACGCGTCCGGCGGCCGTTTGCGCCGCACTATGGCCGAGAGCCACGACGAGGTGGAGCGACGGGGAGGGTCGTCCTCCTTCCTGCTCCCCTCCTCGCCCTCCTGCCGGCCGCGCCGCCGCCCGCCGCCGAAGAGCGCTGCCAGGAAGGACCGCCTTCGCTGGACGGATTTCTTCCTCTCGGCCCCCCGGTGCTCGTCGTCCGCGGCGCGGGTGGCGGGCCCGACCTGCGGCGTGCTGAAGAAGAGGAGGTCGGGCCGGTGGCCGTGGCGGGACGAGGCGTACGCGCAGGCGTCGGAGCGCCGGTGTTGCTGCTGCGGCGGGGCGGCCGCCGCGAAGGGCGACGCGGAGCGCCCGCGTGTCGGCGAGCTGCCTCGGCTGCTGCTGGTGGTGCTGCTGCAGTCGGCGCCGGCCCTGTCGCGCTCGGCGGCGAGCAGGAGGAGGCGGTCCCGGAGGCAGGGCGCGCAGACGCCGAGCGCGTTGGCGTACGGGTGGAGCTTGCACCTCATCGGTCTTTCTTCGTCCCAGCCTCACTCACCGGCCGCGCATCTCCGTGGAGGAGAAGAGAGGTGGTTGGGTTTCTCGGGGGCAGGCAGATCGCGAGCGCGGTCGGAGCTGCTGCTGCTGCGGGTAGTTGGCCTTGGCTTGGCTGGCGTTTGGATTGTGTGTTGCTGGGGCGGAGAGCTGGAGCGTGTGCGCGCTGCAGGCTTGGATTTTGCTCGGCCGGGTTCGTTGTTTCGCTCGCTGGAGGTGGGGAGTGGTTGGATGCCGTAATGGTGGACGGATGGACGGATTTATTTGGGACGGGTGGGAAACGTTGCGGTAGGGCTCCGGCCGCACCCTGCTCTATTCTAGGCACCGCATCCGTACTGTTTTCCTTCTCTCTACTGTTACCGAATCCAATCCACTTCCCCGTGTGTACGTGTGATTTTTTTGGTCGTAAACTACCGTGTACTCCATTTTTTTTCGAACCTGTCGTTTCCTTCCCGGATCGTGAAAAATGGAAAATGGGGAGTCCCGGTTTGAAAACGCGTACTGGTCACAACTCACGAACATCTACATATAGAAAACATCTAGATTAAACAGACCTGTAAGAAACGAAAACGACCTTTTATATTCGTGGCCGAGAGATGTGTGAAACGGAAGATCCTGCAACTTACCTGTGAGAAATACTTGCGGACGGAAACGTCCCAAGGAAAAAAAAATCTTTCAAAAAACAAGCACACAGCGAAAACATTACTACCTGATTTCTTCCGCCGATCACATCCTGATGAACAGAGGAAGGAAACGAATGGGTTTTGAAAAGCCGGCGTGCAGCATGACGAAATAACAGTGTTATACAGGCCAGCAAGGTAAGTACATCTAAGAGAAGCAACAGTGCGATGCAGCCCGGGTAGTAGAAAAATACTCATCCTTCCTTCCACTGCACACCATTTTTAATGTGTCCGTCCTGCACGGCTGACAGGTTTAATGCTGGTAGTACTTGCTGACAAGGAAAACGAGGGGCACGGGTCTCGTATATATGTTTATCCGCTCTGCTGGATATAGGGGCGAGCAGACCCTTCCATGAAGTCAAACCTCAAATCTATCCGCGTGCCTACTAAACGGAACATTTCGTTGCGTATGAAGAAGAAATTCCACGTGAGTTTACAATGAAAAACGTTTTGGTTTCTGTTTCCGCGGGAATTGGGTGGGAGTCGGGACGTTTCACGACTCATGACCCACACGCTTGCATCGAACTGGACTCTGCTTTTTGCGTGGAAACAAAAACGAAAGGAGAAACCAGACGTTGCGCATTAAGCAGCTGCAAAGAATGTCGATGTTGGTTACATGTCACTGACGTGGGATTGGTTACACGTCGCTCCGTGCCCTGCAGCCACTCTAGGAGATACCAAAATCGCAACTGGTATCTGATAGTGAGCATGGTACAACACACGTCGTATAGTTAAATTTTTTGTCTCGTTGCAGTTTACAACAAAATTAAAACCGTGGCAACATGTCTAATCTCCATTCTCTCCACGACAATGATATTTATATTTAGACCAAAAGTCATTAGGGCATCTCCAACGCGCCGACGCATTTGGTCCGGCCGCGATCGATTAGCTCCGGAGACTGCAAAGTCATAACCCAATGTGCGTGAATCGTTTAGGTTTTTTGCACATTTGCCTGTTTTTATGTCCATTTTGACTCATTTCCTGCCAAAATTTGGGACGGGTTTGGCTCACGGCTGGATGCACGCGTACGAGCGAGGAGCTCCGGATATGTCAAACCATGGCCCGCTCGCCAGGACACATATGCGCATTATTCTTCGCCTGTCCCGTCCTGTCCTAGCCCTCCATCCTCCCGCCGTCGCCATCGCCGGATCCGCCTCTGTTGCCCTCACCAAATCCTCCATCACGCCACACAACTCTGGTCGTGTCCACGCCGCCCCCGAGTCCCCTGCCGGTTGGAGCCCTGTCTCCGCGTGCGTCCAAGCTGTTCGGTCGTTTGCTCATGGTACGGATCTCATCCCCTCTTGGCCATGGATAGCTCGGATGAGTACTACAACAACAACATGATATACTCATCGTCCGACTCTGATTCATCCAACAACGAGAGCGAGGCTTGGATTGTCACGCTCCTCGTTAATAAGCACATTTCGAGGATGCAACCATTGTTCAGGGCATCGGTCTCTGTCCATGGAGCGACGTTGGACCGGAACAGAGAAGCTAGCCATGTCCAGCTCTACAAAGATTACTTCCACCGCACAAGGCCAATCTACCTTGGTCATGTTTTCCGACGACGGTTCTGGCCGGCGAGACATGTGTTCAACCGCATTCGGTTGGTGAAAGTAAAGTATAGCCACCTAGGGGGGGGGGGGGGTGAATAGGTGCTACGACCAATTTTAATTTTTCTTCACAATTAGGCTTGACACGAAGGTAAATTCTCTAGTGTACTCATTGCATTAGTTGCTATCCTTGTCATATAGGTAAATTCTCTAGATAGTTCTATTAAGGTGAATTTACCTATATGACAAGGATAGCAACTAATGCAATGAGTACAACAATAAATGCAACAAGTACAAGTAAAAGATAAGGGAACGAGATAACCGATAAGAAGCACATGGAGACACGATGTATTCCCGAGTTCCTCCTTGTTAAGGGAGTACGTCTCGTTGGAGGGGTGTGAGCTCGCCACGAAGGCCTACTCAACGCCACAAAGGCCACACCCTATTCTCCGATGAACTCCTCCACAAAGGCCTAGTTCACCTTCCACTATTGATCCCCTTTTAGGCGGGAATCGGATCCTTTACAAACAACTTGGGGCACACACCCACAACCGAATTGGGGGCTCCCAACACTTCTTGAATCACCAAATAGTAGCAAGATGCCTAGGTTCTCCACAAGAGGAAACCCTAGGCTAGATCCCTCAAGCAAATGAGAGGGGAAATGAAATCCAGTTGGTGAAGACGTAGATCGGAGCCTTCTCCTTCAATCCTCCAAAGATCAAGGCTTTTGGGTGGAGGGATTGGGAGATCTAGCAAGGTGGGTGAGCTCCAACAATGGTGACTTTAATTCTGGACGGGCTCGCTGGAGGTAGGTGAAGGGGAGGGGGTATTTATACCCCTCATAAAGTCTAGAGCCGTTGGAGACCTTTTCTGCAAAACTCACACCGGAGACTCCGATGTAAAGGCCGGAGACTCCGGTCTGAAGATTTTCGCAGACCACTGGGCCGGAGACTCCGGACAGTCTCCGGTAAGTCTCCGGTGTCGATACCGCAGGCGACACCAAGTTCTTCACCCTCATATTCTTCAGGAAAAACTCCAGTGCGGAGACTCCGGTCTGGAGGACCGGAGACTCCGGTCTTGACTTGTCGTTTGAGCTCACAGAGTGTCTGGGGTCGAGCGAGAGCAAAAATAATAGGCACACCGGAGACTCCGGACAGTCTCCGGTAAGACTCCGGACTGAGTACCGCATGCGACACCAGTTTGGACTTAGCAAAATTCTTCAGAGGAAACACCCACACCGGAGACTCTGGTGTATCTCCGGTAAGTCTCCGGTCTGGGTACCGCAGGCGACACCAAAAATCCAGAGAATTCGACCTGGTGAATTTCTTCACACCAGAGACTCCGGTCTGGGAGACTGGAGACTTCGGCCTGGAGTAAACTCAAGCAGAGCAAATTCCAGAGGCTTTGCACCTTTTTGTAACACAATACCACCACATCAAATATGTTGTTTAGGCCCTAAAATACATCAACACACTTAAGGATACATGTGTTGTTAACAAACATCAAAACAAGATGATTTAAGCGCGTTTGCACTTTCAATCTCCCTCTTTTTGGTGTTTGATGACAACACACATATTTGCAATAAAATCATAGCTAGGCTATGTTTGAAAAGGATAGAGCACTCACATTGTGAGCTCCCCATATATTTTACAAACAAAGCCCTCTAGATCAACTACTAGTGCACAAAAATACATACATACATAGAGACAACAGATAAAGCAATAATAAGCATAATATGAAAGATAACTTCACCACGTAGTCTCATCACACACATAACATCCATTGTTCACTAGAAAATCAAAGCAACTAAGATAACGGGAACACAAGCCATAAAAGGAAAATCAAGTTCAAAGACTTGTGTTCCGAACCAAATCAAACCAAAGCAACCCTTGCAAAGCCCGGAGAAGACAAGCTACTTCTCCCCCTTTGGCATCGAGACACCAAAAAGGGGCAAAGAGCACTACACAACCCAGGGACTCAGTCATCATCCTCGTAGTCATCGTCCTCATCATCGACCGTGTCCGTTGCTTCTCCCTCATCATCTTCCTCTTCCTCTTCCTGTTCCTCTTCCTCTTCCTCATCAGAACCACTGTTGAAGAATCCAAGATCCTCGCCATCATCCTCAGGTTGTTCCTCCCCATGCTCCTCTTCCTCGGTCATGGGGGCCTTGCCACGGTGGGTCGAAGAGGAAGGAGCTGAGGTGACGTCCTCAAAGTCACCCCAAGGGAACTGGTCAGTGTTCCAGTTCTCATAAGACATAGTCACGGACACGGTGGGAGGAGTGATAGGTGTAGTGGGAGGAGTACCCATAGGAGGAGTAGCTCCAAGCCCAGCGTGGTCCTACAGCTTGGAGATCATCTTCTTCAGCTCACGCCTCTCCTTATAGGCCACATGGTTCTCCTTATGCACTGCAACTGTCATGCACAGATGTTGCGCTGAAACCATGACAACTTCTTCATCTCATCATGTGTCTCCTCCTTGCTAGAACGACGAGAGGGAGGATCTGCATTCTTCCTCCTGGACCTAGAGGGAGCCTCAGTCTCACCCATGGGAGTGTTAGAATCAGCACGGCGAGAGAGAACCTGAAGAGTACCAACAGAGTGCACAGTCTCACACTCCAAGCCCGGAACCTCATCAAGAATCAGCTTCATCACATAAGGAGCATATACCGGAACCTTCTTGATCTCAATCACAGCTGAGTACATTTCTTCCTTGATGAAGTTTATGACGTCAATCTCATACCCCTCGCAATCTGGACCGGCATGGTGACAACGGAAGGCCTGGTAGAGAAGGTTGACAACACCACTGCGAATGGCATCCACATTACCCGCCTTGGGAGCAATGTTGTTGCGGAAGAGGCGGAGAAGGATGTTGTAAACAGTCTTGAGGTCCTTAGCGGTGTCAGTACTTGAGATATTCTCATACATCGGTGCCATCCTCTTCTTATCATAGGCCACACCATGGACATGCATGCGTGCTCTGCAATTGTCACCCCAAGGGTAACCTAGCAGCTCAGCTAGCCTACGGACAGATGACTCACACTGAAGGGACCCGGTCATCCAGGTAAGAGTGACATCCTCATTTTCACCAAAAAGTGATAGTGGCAAAGAACTGCTGCATTGCCGAGATGTTGTAGTTCTGCTGAATCCCAACGAGATGCTCAAGTCCTAGCTTCCTCGTTATCCACACAGCCTCCTAAAAGTACTCAGACCTGTCGAGTGCATCCAAGTAAAGAACTTTCTGAGGACACACCGGCTGCTTGAACTGGGAGAAAATCTCCCTCTGAATCAGCTCAGACTCCCTCCTCCAGTAATGAGAACTCTCCGCAGTACGGGCCATGGTGAAGAATGGCTGGGCCCGCATGATCCTGTACTCCTTCTTGCTCATAGACTTGACAGAAGTGATCCTGTCATACTTGGCCTTCTTGGCCAACTCACTCCTCAACCTTGCCTCAGCTCTCTTTCTTTGACGCTGCTCTGCTGCAAAAGTGTTCTTCTGACCAACCCTGCCAGTGGCCTCGTCAGTGACAAGATAGTTGCAGGTGTGGGCACGGTAGGCACGCTTGTTGGGGTTGGAGGATTTTGACTTGGTCCTTTTCCCTGAAAACACACGCAGCCAAAAACACAAAACCAGAGAGAAAAACAAAGCATTGAGAATACATGTCCAAAGATGAGTGCAGAAAACAAACAGAACTGAAGAACTCAGTTCTGGGAGATTCACACCGGATTCTCCGGTCTGGCAGACCGGAGTCTCCAGACTGACACCGGAATCTCCAGTCTGGAGGACCGGAGTCTCCGGACAGTTTCGAAGAACTGATAGTGAATATCCCACAACTAGGTCTAAGTCAATTTCTATGAGTTTCTACAGGGGGAAAACAGGCTAGGGTGAAACTAAACACAAGCTAGTACCAACTCTCCAAGCAAAGCCACCTAGACCTTAGATCTAGATGCAAAAAAGAGAAAAAGAGAGAGAGATTGGTACCCTGGTCACCCGAGCCCGTCATGGTGGTTCCCACGGATGGGAGAAGCGAGGGAAGGCGAGGGAGGAGGGATCCGGCGGTGGGAACCGGCCGGAGGGGAGTCCTTGGCGTCGACGGCGGCGCAACAGCGTTTTGGGGGGGGGGGATAAAACCCCTAACTTCCCCGATCCCCCTCTTTTATACTGTCGCACCCCACACCGGAGTCTCCGGACCACACGCCAGAAAACTCAAAGAAAGGACAGGACATGTATGAGGCAAAAGAAACTTGTTTAAATGGTATGTTTTTGGCTTGGGAAAGAAAGAACAACAACAGGGAGGGGATCAAATACTCAAGAAAGGCTAGAAATCATTCGAACATCAAACTTTTGAGTATATCATCTGAAATGGCCAAAAACTCTCAAAAGGTCAAAATAAGCACAAATAAGAACCCACTCTTCAAGGAAGAGGTTGGTGGCCTAAGCCACCATGTAAGAGATCATGGTATGTCACCGCGAAGATATATCTTGGGTACATTGCCAATTCTCGACATTGAAGCTCACAATTCAACATTAGAAAAAGAGAGATAACAATGAATTTTTGATGTGGGCATAATTGGGGGAGGGAGAACCCTATGTGTTAGGATAACACTCCCCCTATGTCCATGCCTACACCTAAATCCAAACATGTTTCATCTATAGGGGTGTGTGCAAGATCCTCAAGTCAAACTCCTAGAATCGATGACATTTAGTTCATTCCTCAAGAACATGAATCTTGCATCATCAAGTGGCTTCCTGAAGATATCCGCAAGATTGTCCTTGGTGGGCACATAAGATAGAGCAATATCCCCTCTTGCCACATGGTCTCGGATGAAATGATGGCGAATCTCAATATGCTTCGTTCTTCTATGTTGCACGGGGTTGTAGGCGATCTTGATGGCACTTTCATTGCCACACAAAAGAGTCACCTTATCCAAATGAACGTCATATTCCTTGAGAGTTTGCCTCATCCATATCAATTGGGTGCAAGCACTTGCGGCGGCTACATACTCGGCTTCGGCGGTGGAGAGAGATATGCAATTTTGCTTCTTGGAAGACCAACTCACCATGGACCTACCAAGAAATTGGCAAGCCCCGGAAGTGGACTTCCTATCATCTTGATCACACGCCCAATCGGAATCCGTGTAGCCCTTGAGATAAAATTGTGCCCCCTTTGGGTACCACAAACCAAACCTTGGGGTATGAACCAAATATCGAAAGATCCTATGGACCGCCATTAAATGGATTTCCTTAGGGGCCGCCTGATACCTTGCACACACACCTACACTCAAAACGATATCGGGCCTAGATGCACAAAGGTAAAGCAAAGAACCAATCATAGAACGATACAACTTTTGGTCCACATCTTTACCCTTTGGGTTACGAGATAGGTGGCACTTGACTTGCATAGGAGATGGCTTGATCTTTGCGTTTTGGAAGTTTAACCTCTTGATCACGTCGCTTGAGAAATGAAAGTCCCACAGGCCAATTGCTTGATCTCGAAACCAAGGAAGAATTTAAGATCCCCCATCATAGACATATCGAACCCGTCAGTCATAAGCTTTGAGAACTCATTATTGAAAGCTTGGTTAGTTGAGCCAAAGATGATATCGTCCACATATAGTTGGCATATGAAAAGCTCTCCCTTTACTCTCTTGGTGAAGAGAGTGGGGTCGATCTTCCCAACTTCAAAACCACGGTCATCCAACAACTCTCTAAGGTGCTCATACCAAGCACGTGGTGCTTGTTTAAGTCCATAGAGCGCCTTATCGATCTTGTAGACATGGTTATGAAAGTTGAGGTTCTCGAACCCCGGAGGTTGCTTAACATATACCTCCTCTTTTAGTGGGCCATTCAAGAAAGCACTTTTAACATTCATTTGTTGCAATTTGAAATTATGTGAAGATGCATAAGCAAGAAGGATACGGATGGACTCAAGGCGAGCCACGGGAGCATAGGTTTCATCAAAGTCAATGCCTTCAACTTGAGTGTAACCTTGAGCTACTAATCTTGCCTTGTTCCTTATAACAATGCCATGCTCATCTTGCTTGTACTTGAAAATCCACTTAGTGCCAATAACATTGTGGCAATCTTTGGGTTTCTCAACTAATCTCCAAACTTTGTTGCGCTCAAAGTTATTGAGCTCATCATGCATTGCTTCAACCCAATCGGAGTCCTCAAGAACTTCAAACACTTTCTTTGGTTCCACCATAGATATGTGAGCTTGATGCTCACTAAAATGTGCCAATTGCCTTCTTGTGGATCTTCTAGCTTGAATATCTTCCAAGACCTTGTTGTCTTGGGCATCAATATGCTTCAAAGCTCTTCTTATACTTCTAGCACGACGGGCTTCGATCTCCTCATTATTGCGAGGAGAGATCACTTGATCATCTTGATCATTTGGTTCCCCGTCTTGAACAATTTGGCCTTGATCATCATCATCATCATCATCATCATCAACAATAATATCTTCAACACTTGCTTCAACTTGAGGAGAGGATGAAGAGGATGGATGATCTTGGCCTTGACCTTGACTAGCATGAATGATATGAGTGGTTTCATCTTGCGTAGTAGCTTGGTCAATAAGAGGAGGGTCTTTAACATGTTCTTGGTTAGGTGCACCACTTGGCTCCTTGGCTTGTTCTTCTAATGTAGAGGAGGGATCCACTTGAGTAGAGCATAGTCCTTCTCGAGTCGCCACAAGGTGTCGCTCGATGGGGCGGAAAAATCCCACACCCATCCTTCCTATGGCTTCTTGAGGCATTTCAACATCTACATTAGAAACATGAAATTGCGCCACTTGGGAGCCATCATTTTCCTCGAAAACCACACTACAAGATTCTATGACAATCCGTGAGGCTTTGTCAAAGAGTCTATAAGTGTGGGATTCGGCACCATAACCAACAAATATACCCTCAATAGTTTTGGATTGAAATTTAGACAACCTAACACCCTTGATCAAATAAAAGCACTTACAACCGAATACACGGAAGTAGAAGACGTTGGGCTTTTTGCCGGTGAGGATCTCATATGGAGTCTTGTCCAATCCCTTGCGGATGTAGAGGCGGTTGGAGGAGTGGCATGCGATGGATATGGCTTCAGCCCATAAATATTGGGGAGAAGAATACTCCGCCAACATGGTCCTTGCCATATCCAAGAGAGTGCGATTGTTCCTTTCGGCAACACCATTTTATTGAGGAGTGTAAGTGGCGGAGTATTGATGACGAATGCCTTCTTCACTAAGGAATTCATTCAAAGTGTAGTTCCTGAACTCCGAACCATTATCACTCCTAATAGCCATGATTTGCATATTGTGTTGATGTTGCACTTCGTTGGAGAAGTCGATGATGGTTTGTTGAGTTTCACTCTTGCACTTGAAGAAATAAACCCAAGTGTATCTTGAATAATTATCAACAATCACCAAGCAATACTTCTTGCCACCAAGATTAGCCTCGGGCACAAGACCAAAGAGATCAACATGGAGAAGCTCCAAGATCCTCTTTATTGAAATAATAGTCTTGGACTTGTGCGAGATATCATGCATCTTTCCTTCAACACACGACCTACAAACGCGATCTTTGGAAAAGGAAACATTTTCTTTTAGTCCGACAATAAGGCCACCTTTGTGAAGACTTTGCAAAGTTCTCATGTTGACATGGGATAAGCGGCGATGCCACAACCATCCCACATCCGCCTTTCCAAAAATACACATTGATTGAGAGTTGGTAGACTTCGAAAAGTCTACCACGAACAACTCATTTTCAACATGTCCCACGTATGCGAAGTCAAGAGTCCTGCTCCTCAAAAGGACCACAATATCTTCATAAAAAAGACGGAGAAACCCATCTTTCCAAGAGAGCGGACGGAAAGTAAATTGAAACCAAGGGATTCGACAAGCATGAAATTCACGATAGTGATATCGGGAGCAATCACAACCTTACCGAACCCCGATACCTTAGACGAGGACGAGTCTCCATAAGTGACGGTTGCTTGAATATCATTTGGGCGCAACTCTGTCACAAGTTCTTTGCTTCCGGTCTTATGACTAGTGCATCCACTATCAATTATCCATTTAGACCCGACGGAAGCATAGTCCTGCAAGAGATCATTGACTAGAGTTAGGACCCGAGGAGGGTCCCTTCATGTTAGAAACAAGGGTCTTTGGAACCCAAATAGTGTAGTCAATGTAACCCTCAATAGGACCAACATATTTAGCTTGCACAATACCATAATAATCAACATATAAGAAATGGTGTGGATTGTTAGTTCACGCGGAGATGCTACGAGTAGTGTTATCCCTCATGACACTACTACTCGAAGCAACATTGCTTGCTTGTGCGGGAGTGCTACGAGTAGTGTTGTCCCTAATGACAATACTACCCGAAGCACCATTGTTGGCCTTCTTCTTGTTCTTGTTCTTCTTGTTCTTCTTCTTGGCAACATAGCCAAGACCTTGTGTGCCCACTTGTGGCCTTGGAGCACTCAATTGTGGTCTAGCAACAACCACATGAGGACTAGGGGCACCACTTGTGGGGTAGAGACCACAACCTTCTAAACTTGAGGGCCTTTGCCCTTGAGCCTTGCAAGCTCATCCTTCAAACTAGAATTTTCCTCAATAATATTTGCATGATCACAAGAAGAAGTAGAGGTGCTAGGGTTGTTAAGTTGATTAAGTTGAGTTTGAAGTTGTTCATGCAACTCTTTGAGGGAAGAATGTTGACTCTCCAAAGCTTTGTGAGCCTCGGTTAGTTTTTCAAACTCCTCGGCTAGTTTACCATGACCAACCCCAAACTCAACCTTATCCTTTTTAGCCTTTTTATATTTAGCAATTGCAAGATCACGTTCCTTAGTGATGTTAGAAACAAGTTCATTATGAGTTTCTTCAATAGATTCAAGTTCCTCCTCAAGAGAAATTCTACCATCATGCTCTTCCTCAAGAGTCATAGTGAGGGATGCAATTTCATCCGCATCCCTCCTTTCAACCTCACCTTTCTTCTCAAGAGCTTCTTGGGCATATCCCAATTGGCTCATGACATGTTCGAAGTACTTCTTGGTCTCCCCTTGCATGTTAGACATAAAATGTTCCAAGGAGAGCATTTCATCTTCTACTCCAAGACTAGCAAGATTTTCTAGTTCACTTGGGGTCTTAGAGTTGGGATAAGTTGATACCTCCGAGGCATTAGCCATGAAGCACTTAGCATTTGGGTGAGGATGATTTTCATTGGGGGATTCAAAGAGAGATGAAGACGATGGAGTAGAGGCAATAGCTAGAGCGGCCACTTCACTAGTGGTTTCTTCTTCTTCATCACTCCCAGAATCATATTCCTCTTGAGTCACTAGCACAAACTTGGTGGGAGATTTCTTGTTGAAAGGTTTGTTCTTTAAATGAGGTTTCTTGTACTCAACCTTGGACTTGTCCTTGCGAATGAGCTTGCCTCCATGGTGTTCTCTATTTTCATAGGGACACTCCGCGATGAAGTGGTACTTGTCTTGGCAATTGAAGAAAGACCTCACTTTTTGAGCCCCATCATTGCCATAGCGATACTTGGTCTTCTCCTCAACAAATTTCTTGGCCTTGGGAGGGTTCCTCCAAAACTTTTGCACGGTGAGAGAAATGATATCCTTGAGAACGGGATCATACTCTTGATCCTTCAATGGAGCCAACACCTCGTTGCCTTCTTCATACTCAACCTCTTGTGAGACAACCTTGGCCTTCAAAGCAACCGATGCCCCTTTGTGCATTCCTATGGCCCTAGCACGATTGGCAAGAGCATTCTTGGTTTGCACTTGATAGGAGCACATTTCTTGCATAACCTTAGTTGAGGTCATAGTAGGGAAGTCATGTATTCCTTGAATGATCTTCAAGTCCGCTCCCTCAAATGGCATGAGGGCAATCATGTACTTCCTTTTGATCCAAGCATCATCAATGTACTTGGCACCAACATTAGTGAACGCGGTGGCAAGTGTCTTGAGACTTTGGTACATGTCTTCGTGGTTCTCTCCATCATGCATATAGAACCCTTCGGCCTCATTGGTTAAGGCTTCATATCTATTCCTTTGCATGCTCTCATTGCCCACAAACATGAAGACAAGAGCGTCCCATGTTTCCTTGGCGGTGAATTATTGTTGAAGATGCGGCATGTGGTTAGGACCCACGGCTTGTTGAAGAATTGACAAGGCGGTGTAGTTGAGTTGACAATCTATGGCTTATGTTCTTGTTCGGTTCTTGGGGTCATGAGGTTTGTATCCATCACGAGTGACTCTCCAAAGCTCTATACAAGAAGAGTTCAAGTGAGTCTCCATGTAATATTGCCATTCAAGAAAACAAAATGCATCAATTTTAGGTGGATCTCCCCTAGGGATTATATGAGGATGTGGGACGGGAGGATCGGGAGAATAACTTCCGGGAACGGAGTGAAATTATCCATCTCCTTCCGTACCCTTCTTTGTGGAGTTTTCGGCGGAAGCATTTTTAGATGGTTCACGATGTACCCCCTTCTTGGCGCCCTCCGGAGGTACTTCCGGAGGAGATGAGCCGGTGACCTCCGGTCCTTTGGCTTTCAAGAGTTCCATCAAGACTTGACGTAACACATCAATTTTGGTGTCTATGGATGAGGTCAATGAATTTTTCAACTCATTGAGATCATTCATGGACACCGGTGTCGCGGAACCTTCGGTATCCGATTCTTCACCCATACTTAAACTCTTAGGCGGTTAAGCCCGATATAAGAGTCGAGGCTCTGATACCAATTTAAAGTAAAGTATAGGCACCTAGAGGGGGGGGGGGGGGTGAATAGGTTCTACGACCAATTTTAATTTGTCTTCACAATTAGGCTTGACACGAAGGTAAATTCTCTAGATAGTTCTACTAAGGTGAATTTACCTATATGACAAGGATAGCAACTAATGCAATGAGTACAACAATAAATGCAACAAGTACAAGTAAGTAAAAGATAAGGGAACGAGATAAACGATAGGAAGCACACAGAGACACGATGTATTCCCGAGTTCCTCCTTGTTATGGGAGTACGTCTCGTTGGAGGGGTGTGAGTTCTCCACGAAGACCTACTCAACGCCACAAAGGCATCACCCTATTCTCCTATGAACTCCTCCACAAAGGCCTAGTTCACCTTCCACTATTGATCCCCTTTGAGGCGGGAATCGAATCCCTTACAAACAACTTGGGGCACACACCCACAACCAAATTGGGGGCTCCCAACACTTCTTGAATCACCAAAGAGTAGTAAGATGCCTAGGTTCTCCACAAGAGGAATTCCTAGGCTAGATCCCTCAAGCAAATGAGAGGGGAAATGAAATCCGGTTGGTGAAGACGCAGATCGGGGCCTTCTCCTTCAATCCTCCAAAGATCAAGGCTTTTGGGTGGAGGGATTGGGAGATCTAGCAAGGTGGATGAGCTCCAACAATGGTGACTTTAATTCTGGACGAGCTAGCTGGAGGTAGGTGAAGGGGAGGGGGTATTTATACCCCTCATAAAATCTGGAGCCATTGGAGACCTTTTCTGCAGAGCTCACACTGGAGACTCCGGTGTAAAGGCCGAAGACTCCGGTCTGAAGATTTTCGCAGACCACTGGGCCGGAGACTCCGGACAGTCTCCGGTGTCGATACCGCAGGCGACACCAAGTTCTTCACCCTCATATTCTTCAGGAAAAACTCCAGTGCGGAGACTCCGGCCTAGAGGACCGGAGACTCCGGTCTTGACTTGTCGTTTGAGCTCACAGAGTGTCTAGGGTCGAGCGAGAGCAAAAAAACATAGGCACGCCGGAGACTCCGGACAGTCTCTGGTAAGACTCTAGACTGAGTACCGCAGGCGACACCAGTTTGGACTTAGCCAAATTCTTCAGAGGAAACACCCACACCGGAGACTCCAGTGTATCTCCGGTAAGTCTCCGGCCTGGGTACCGCATGCGACACCAGAAATCCAGAGAATTCAACCTGGTGAATTTCTTCACACCGGAGACTCCGGTCTGGGAGACCGGAGACTCCGTCCTGGAGTAAACTCCAGCAAAACAAATTCCAGAGGCTTTGAACCTTTTTGTAACACATTACCACCACATCAAATATGTTGTTTAGGCCCTGAAATACATCAACACACTTAAGGATACATGTGTTGTTAACAAACACCAAAACAAGATGATTTAAGCACATTTGCACTTTCAATTGGGCGTGACGGGGCATGATGATTTCTTCCGATGCAAACCCAATGCCGTCGGTCAGCTTGGCTTCTCCTTGTATCAAAAATGCTTTACAACTATTCGAATGCTTGCATATGGGCTTGCTGGAGATCTTGTTGATGAGTACATGCGCATGAGTGAATCCACCTGCCTGGATTCAATGTACAAATTCTGCAAAGCTGTGATCGCGGTGTTTGGGGAGGAGTACTGGATGCAGCCGAATGTTGAAGACACATCCCAGCTTCTGGGCATTAACGAGCAAAGAGGATTCCCTGGCATGCTTATAAGCATAGATTGCATGCATTGGGAGTAGAAGAACTATCCCTTTGCTTGGCAGGGACAGTACAAGGGACATTCCGGGGAGTGCACTGTCGTTCTTGAGGCAGTGGCATCCCAAGATCTCTGTATTTGGAACTCGTTCTTTGGCATGGCCGACACCCACAACGACATCAATGTGCTCCAACGGTCACTGGTGTTTGCAAGGCTCTCCAAGGGAAAAGCGCCGGAGGTGAACTATGTGGTCAATGACACCCCATATGACAAAGGATACTACCTAACTAATGGTATCTATCCACAATGGTCGATATTTGTGAACACCATCCCCAACCCCCAGGATGCAAAGAGGGCTAGGTTTGCCCAAAAATAGGAGGGTGCCAGGAAGGATGTCGAGAACGTGTTTGGTGTACTCCAATCTCGCTGGGTATTGTTTGGAACCCTGCTAGGACATGGAGTCTGAACACTATGTGGGAGGTGATGAGTCCTTGTGTGATCAGGCACAACATGATTGTCGAGGATAGGCTCAATGAGCATCTCTTTGACCAGGATTGACAGTTTTAGGGTGACTTGGTTGAGCCCCACCATGGAACGAAAACTTTTAACAGTTCATCCAATTTCATGAAGAAATGCGTGATCGGTATGTTCACATGCAACTTCAAAATGATTTGGTAGAACATATGTGGGTTCATGTGGGGAACAACTACTTTATTTGGTTGTACTGAATTATACTACTTATTTGTTTGAACAACTATTTTATTCGTTTACAATTTGGTTGTAAAACTATGGTGCTATATTTATTTCAAATTGGCAACATATGGACAACAATCATAAAAAAATACATGTGCGGACCAAATAGGTCGGCGCGTTGGGTTCACTCACCTGAGAAGTTCGTACATGGGGTGGATGGTTGTCCGTTTGGCGACCCAAACGAACGAAAATGGGCCACGCGTGGATACCCGCGTCGGCCCGTTGGAGATGCTCCGACGCTCCCAGTAGAGACTCCGACACTTGTTGCCGGCGCATGCTATTGGGAGCTTCGGCACACATTTCCACTCTATTGGGGGTGTCACGTCCCACCGGCGCGTCCCAATAGAAAAAAAGGAACTTAAATTTTATAAAAACAAAAGCATTTCATTCATATTTGCGATTTTCAAAAAATAAAGGTCGAAATTTAACTAAAACCCCTAAAAATAATTTAAAGGAATGCATACGGGAACCGCGCCACCAGCTCGTCGAGCGCACTGCGCCAATTGAACGTACGACATCCGTGTCGTCCCTGCCGTCGTATCGCTGTTCTTCCGGCGGCTCGTGCTTCACCTCGACCTTGATGGTGGCGACCTTGCTCTTAGCATCGTCGCTGGGGATGTAGACAATGACGTTTGCCTCGGCGTGCTCACGGGCGGACCACTCCTCCGCCCCGGCTTCCGACGCCGCAAGGAAGGTGTTGAGCTCCGTCTGGGTGCGTGGTGGATGGTGAACATGACTTAATGAGTGAAGAAGAATACTATACTTTGCACCAAATTGTTGTGAACCCCTTGAATGAAGTACACAATGAAGAAAAAAACGTCTATTGTGATATGGGAAAAATCCCATTCATGGTGGTTACACGAGTGAAAGATCATCTTCCGTTTTGATAATTGATGACAACATAATTATAGAACTAATGTCTATTTGAGAATACTTGCAGGTCCTATTTGGTATTTATGAAAATGCCCAGGTTCATCAAGTATACAATCTCAATGCATTACAAAAATGTTTCGAATGGAAAGAGCTCGAAGAAACAAAGCTAGAGAGACATTTTTGCAAGCAGCGGAGGCTCCGGTGAAATCACCGGAACCTCCGCCCATGCATTTCCTGGCTCTTCCAGGCGCTGGCCTCTGGTGGAGAATCCGATGGAACCTCCGCTAAAAACACCGTCGGTTGCATAAGAGCGGAGGCTTCAGCGGAGCCTCTGGTGTACTTCCGGTGGGCGGAGCCTCCGGTGAAACCATCGGAGCCTCCGCTGGTTCCACTGCCCCACTGTGGGGCTAGCCTCCGATGGCGCCTCCGGTATGGCCTCCGCTAAAACCACCTTCGGGTGCATAAGAGCGGAGGCTGCAGCGGAGCCTCCGGTGAACCTCCGCCAAAGCCACCGGAGCCTCCGCCCTGAAGAATTCAGAATGGAGCAAACAAGTTGCGCGCGTGCGCGCAAGTGAAGACCACTGGAGCCTCCGGTGCTGCATGGACTTCTCAACGGCCACATTGGGGAATGGGTATTTAAAGCCCTTCCCCTACCTCATAAATGCCAAGTTTTTCTCATTCTCTCCTAGCCATTAATGAAAGCTTCAACCTCCTAGATCTCCCTCTCCAACCACCCAAACACTCCGAAACTTTGTGGAGAGCTAGAGGAGACCTAGAGCTGTGATTCCACCAAAGGAATTTAAAATCCATCCACGACATCCTAGTAGATCTAGAATCCTACTTGAGGCTTAGAAACCTTAGTAGATCTTGTGCGTGTAGCTTACACCTTGTTGCAAGAAGCTTCGGATCCGTTGAGAGCCTCCATCCATCTTGTGATGTGTCCTCAACCTTGTGTAAAGGTTTGGTCAACGCCTTCAAGTCGACCTGATAGTGGAAACGAGAATCTCCCTCACCGGAGAAGCTCAAGGAGAATAGGTGTGCACAACCGTGCTATTGAGGAGCGCCTAGGTGGCTCCCCACCTCTCCAACGTAGACGTACTTCTCTTGAGAAGGAACTACAGGAAACATATCATTGTCTCCTTGTTTACACTTGTGGTTTATCTTGTTGCCTTTCGTTTTACTTCCGTTGCGTATCTTATCTTGTATAACTTAGGTTGCTCACCTAGTTGCACATCTAGAGAACCTTATCTTATCTTGCTTAGCCATAATTAAAAGGAAAAGAAGAAAAATTGGTAGTCAACCTATTCACCCCCCTCTAGTTGACCATAGTGCACTTTCAATTGATATCAGAGCCTCGGCTCTTGCTAAGGGCTTAACCGCCTAAGAGTATAATGGTCAATGAAAATGACCCCGACGGTTCTAGTGCGGAAATCGCCAAAATAGCCGACACTATAACTAACCTACAAGAAACGGTTGGAACCCTCCAAACCGAATTGTCCAAGGTTAGCTCTAGTGTTGGCTCAGAGGTTTCTAGCATAAAGAAAATGTTGGAGGCCATGATGGGGAAACCAAGGATTCGAAGGAACCACCTCTCACCGCCGATGATGTTAGCTCGGATGATGAGTCCATTCCGGACATCGCTGAAATGGAAGCTAAATTGCTTTAGCCAAGGCGAAAGCCAAGGCAAAAGCCGATAAAAAAGGCTAAGAGCGGTGGGAGCTCCGAAGGCTCCAAGTCTCAATCGAATAACGGTTCAGGGGCTAACTCAAAAGTACCACCACCTCCCAATTATGACACTATCCATCCTATTGCCACAATGCCACACATTATAAATGTTGGACTTCCTCCCATGCTTAACACTAACGAATTCTCTTCTTGGAAGTTCGATATGGAGTCTCATATTCCAGGGTCTGTGCACCGCCTTGTGGAGAAGTGTTCTCCATGGATTTCATCCTCACGATGCAAACAACTTGACTCCAAGAGAAGACGTGGAATTTCAACTCAACAAGACCGCTCTTGTCACTATCCAGAAGGCTCTCCCAAGAGAACATCTGGAACACATCCGCGGTATCAAGACCACCAAGGAGGCTTGGGAGAAACTTGACACCTCGTTTCAAGGAAATGCTAGCATCCAATCCTCCAAGTATGATATGGCTCTTGACAAGTCCGAGAACTTCGTTATGCTTGAAGATGAAAGTCCCGAAAAACTATATAGAAGAGTTGTCACTCTTGGCAACCAATTGAGGGACTTTGGAAAAGAAGAGATCTCCGATGAGTGGATCAAGAGGAAGTTTGTCAAGGCCATAACTCCTTTCGAGAAGAACCTCTCCACTAGCATTCGAACAAGATCGGACTACAACTCCCTCAAATCCATTAGTGTTATTAGTGAGTTCATAGCCATATCCCTATCTCACAAGAGCGCGGATGATGCTCTCACTCGCTCAAGAGGAGTTAGAAAGTCTCCCAACCTCGCCTTGAAGTCTAAGGCGGTTGCTCGGATAGAAGAAGTGGATGATGACAATGAGGATCATGAGGATTATGAAGATACATACAAGGGTGCTCACAAGTGCATTGCTCTTGCCATGCACTGTCATTGGAAGAGATGGGAGGCTCACAAGGCTGGTGCTCCTAGACCTTCAAGAAACAAGATCTACAAGAATAAGGGGGAGCGGCCAAGGACATGCTTCAATTGTGGAAGTGCAAATCACTTCGTCAAGGAGTGTCCTTTTGAGCCAAGAGAAGAGAATGAAGGGAAGCTTGTTCGCAAGGACAAGAACAAAGCTCCACAAAACAAGAATCTCGCTAGAAGAGTCCCAAGGGCTCTATATGTTCAAGAAGGCCCCACATTGGAAACATACTACTCCGGAGATGAAGGAGAAGATGAAGTAGTAGGTGTGGCCCATGTCACCATAGCTACGACTTCCTCTTGATCGATCTCTCTATTCGAATCCCCCAATGAGAAGGCATTGGTCCGACCTACATGTATCATGGCAAAAGCCACCGCGGTAATATCTTCCACCTCCAAGTCTATTGCTACTAGTTCCCCCTCATTATTAGATTGTGTTGAAAACATTGTGGATGATGAGGAGACCAAGAATCTTAGCTCTTGGCTATGTAGTCTTGAAGGTGAAACCAAGGAAAAGGTAAAGGCCCTCTTGAGGCAACTTGACGATGCTAACTCGCTCATAGATGAGAAGGAAGAGATCATCACGACCTTTGAGAGCTATGGTGGTGGTCATGAGAATCATGACAATGAGCTTGTAGAAGCTCTTGAGAAAGAGAGATCCTTGAGAGCCTCTCTTGAAGAGAGACTATCTAGTCTAGAAGAGACTTATGCTATTAGTGTTTCCAAACTTAGGAGGGATAATGAAAAATCTCTTGCTTTACTTAAAATCTTTGAAGAAGAAGAGTTGAAGCTAGGGATAGATCATGAGGAACTTGTCGAGCGTCATGGAAAACTAGAAAACGAGTTCACGTCTCTTAAAGAAATCCATGACAAACTCACCATATCCCGAAATAAGCTTCTAGCTCAACAATCTAATAAGCAAGTGACTTCCTCCTCTAATAGTATTGTTATCATGCCTACCTCTTGTACTACTACTAATGTTGTAGGAAGAGAGAAAATTCTCAATGACGCCATAAGCTCTCAAGGAGCCAAGAAAGGAAAGGAAAGGCTTGGCTTCATTGCCAAGTCAAAGAAGAAAACCAAGAATGTCACCTCTTCCACTCGGAATGTTGTCTTTGTGAAAGAGGGAGAGCTGACCAAGGAGAAGGATACCAACGCCTTAGTGGGTGATGATACCTCTAGGGGGAGCATCACTCACAACGACTTTACCGGAAAATATAACCCCTCTTATGTTCTTATGAAATCTACAGATGGTCATGTTTATGCTAAATATGTTGGTACTTCTTATGGTGATGATTATCATTGGAATATTTGGGTTCCTAAGACCCTTGTTACTAACAAAAGAGGACCCATTGAAGGATGGGTACCTAAATCAAGAAATTGATCTCTTGTAGGGAAGTGCTTCCGGGTCGGGTAGATGGACGGTGGATAGTGGTGCATCCCAACATATGACCGGAAGCAATGACGCAATGAGCAATATTGAACCTCCATTACCTCATCTCAATTGCGTCACTACTGGTGACAATTCCGATCTTAAGGTATTGGGACGAGGCAAGGTGGCTATCTCAAATGATGTATCAATTGAGAATGTTCTCCTTGTTAAGTCCCTTGGTTATAAATTGATGTCCGTTCTTCAACTTGCAAATTGTGGGTTTACCTCTTTATTTAATAAAGAGAATGTTATTTTCACTTGGGAAACAACTCTTAAAGTAGCCTTTGTTGGGTTTGTCGAGAACGACATGTATGTAGTGGACTTCTCTAAAGGAGACACGTGTGCCGCGACATGCCTAATGGCTAAAGTTGATGTGGGGTGGCTTTGGCATCGCCGGTTAGCCCACACCAATATGAGAATGTTGCATGACCTTCAAAGTGGCAATCATGTTCTAGGACTAACCAAAGCTAAGTTTGCTAAAGATCGTGTGTGTAGTTCTTGCGCCTTTGGAAAGGAATATGGAGAACTTCACCCAACCAAGACTAATATCTCCACCACAAGAATTCTTGAGCTCATTCACTTATATCTCATTGGTCCACTATCTTATGATAGTCTCGGAGGAAAGAAGTATTGCTTGGTGATTGTGGATGATTATTCAAGATATTGTTGGGTGTATTTCTTCAAGAGGAAGAGTGAGACTCAAAAGAGAGTCATCGAGTTTATCACTCTAGTGGAGCACCAACACAATGCTTCCGTATTGGCCATCCAGAGTGATAATGGTACGGAGTTCAAGAACTATACTGTTGAGGGGTTTCTTAGTGAAGAGGGCATTGCTCACCAATACTCCTCTCCCTACACTCCTCAACAAAATTGTGTTGCGGAAAGGAAGAACCGTACTTTGATGGATGCGGCTAGGACAATGATTGTGGAGTTCTCTTCTCCTTATAACTTTTGGGCCGAAGCCGTCTCCACTGCTTTTCATGCTACCAACCAGTTATATCTCCGCAAGATCTTGAACAAGACTCCCTATGAGATTCTCACGGGCAAGAAACCGGACGTATCTTACTTCAAGGTCTTTGGTTGCAAGTGCTTCTTTCGCAAGAAAGGTAAACGTTTGTAAAAATTTGAGACCAAATCTTATGAGGGTATTTTTGTTGGCTATGCCACAAACGCTCACGCCTATAGAGTCTACAACAAGTCCACCAGACAAGTTGAAGAAGCTATAGACGTGGTGTTTGATGAGGATAACGTCTCCCAAGGGGGCGTATAGATCATGATGTTGTAGGAGATGCAATTCCTCTCATCATCATAAGAAGAATGGGGATTGGTGAAATAATTCCCATTGAGGGTTACTGGATGACGGAGGGAGAAGGACTATTCCCCACTCAAGTGGAGCCATTCACTACACCCATTTATACACAAGATACCGAACAAGATGCACCAATCCCTCAAGCTAATGATCAAGGTCAAGCAAGTAATCAAGGCCAAAATAATGATCAAGGCCAAACTTCTCATCAAAGTCATGATCAAAGTCCTATCATTGTTGAGAGATCTCAACCTAGTGGTGATCCTTCACCCACTAATGGTCAAGGCCAAGATGAAGATGGACATGTCTCCAATGAAGAAGGTGATTCTCAAGCAATATCCAAAGAATATTTGGAGGAGATACTATCTCGTAGAGCAAAGAGAAGGCTAGAGAATCTTGAACGAGCAGGACACACGAAGGACAAGATACTTGGGAAAGTTCGTGGAAGGGTTGTCACTAGGAAAAAATTGGCAGATTTTAGCAAGGCTCATGCTTTTGTCTCTTTCATTGAACCTAAGAAGGTTTATGAAGCTCTCGAAGATCAAGATTGGCTTGAAGCCATGCATGATGAACTCAGTAAATTCGAGCGCAACAAAGTGTGGAAGTTACTGCCGAGACCCAAGGATTGCAAGAATGTTATTGACACCAAATGGGTGTTCAAGAACAAGCAAGACAAAGATGGTATCGTCATTCGTAACAAGGCAAGATTGGTGGCTCAAGGGTTTTCTCCAGTCGAAGTTGTTGATTTCGGTGAAACCTTTGCCCCCGTAGCTCGTCTTGAATCCATTCGCATCTTACTTTCTTACGCATCTCATCATAATTTTAAGTTGCAACAAATAGATGTTAAGAGTTCTTCCCTAAATGGTCTCATTAGCGAGTTAGTGTATGTTAAGCAACCTCCGGGTTTTGAGGATCCCAACCACCCCGATTATGTCTATAAACTCGATAAGGCACTCTATGGACTTAAACAAGCTCCACGTGCGTGGTACGAGAACCTTAAAGAGTTTCTAGTGGATCGTGGGTTTAATGTTGGTTTAATCGATACTACCCTCTTTACCAAGACGGTTGGAGGTGACTTATTCATATGCCAACTCTATGTGGATGACATCATTTTTGGGTCTACTAACATTTTGTTCAATGAAGAGTTTTGCAAGCTTATGGCTGATAGGTTTGAGATGTCTATGATGGGAGAATTGGAGTTTTTCCTCGGCTTTGAAGTGAATCAATATCATGAAGGAACTTTCATCAAACAAGCCAAATACACTCAAAACATGCTCAAGAGATTTAATATGCATGATGCCAAGCCTATGAAGACTCCCATGTCCGCAACCCTTGACTTGAAACCGGACCCCAACGGTAAAGAGGTAGATCAAAAGGTATACCGCTCCATGATTGGCTCTTTGCTCTACCTTTATGCATCTAGACCGGATATCATGTATAGTGTAGGTAAATGTGCAAGGTTTCAAGCCTCTTCGAGGCAAAGTCATTTGGAAGCGGTGAAACGAATCTTTCGATATTTAGTTCATACCCCCAAATTTTGTTCTTTGGTATCCCAAGGGTTCAAGTTTTCAGCTCATCGGGTATACGGATGCGGATTATGCGGAAGAGAAGACGGATAGGAAGTCCACATCTAGGGGTTGCCAATTCCTTGGCTGCTCCTTAGTATGTTGGTCTTCAAAGAAGAAAAACTGCATTGCTCTCTCCACCACCGAGGCCGAGTATATCTCCGCGTTAAGTTGTTGTGCCCAATTTCTTTGGATGAGGCAAACCTTGAAGTATTATGGTATTCATTTTGACAAATCCTATGCTAGATGCTTGCCACCCATTTGGAGATTGTGGCCATATGAAGAAGTGCCAAAAAGGGTCTCTCCCATAGTGGTGTATGGGGGAGCAATTTGCAAGTCTTAACTAAGAGGAGCATGTGCTAGTAAGCACTATCAAGAAAGGGATCCAACTTCAGAGAGTCAAGATCTTCATCATTTAGCTCAAGTGAAATTCTCAAGGCAAAGGTTTTATCTTTATAAGTTTTCTATTTTACCGGTCACATGCATTTGGGAGACCAGGTTATAGTATCGATAGTCGTACTATCAAGAGACGCTCTCAAGTGAGTAACTCGATCATATCTTTGTGGAGAGCTCAAACCTTTGCATGCTTGGCATATCATTTTTCTTAGTTCTTATTTTTTTATATATATGGGATTTGGTGTTTGTTGTGATCTTCATGAAAAGCCAAGGTTTATGGAAAATGGATTTCGTAAGAAAATCTTGTTGCAATTTTTGTGTTGAAGATTTTCCCGGTTCTTCTATTATAGAGAGGTTTAAAATTTCCCCATTTAGTTTTACCTTCCTTTGTTTTACAATGATGTTTCTATGCATGATCATATAGTGCTTGTTGTTACGATTTTAACGAGTCCAAGATCATCAAAAACAGAGTCCGGATGCAATTATGCAAAAGATATGACCGCTTTCGTATCATCTGTCTTGTTGTTTTTGGTCCACCGGTAGTACTTCCCCAGTACTGCTGGGACATCTGTCCCACACGTGTTTTGGAAGACCCCAGCGGTAGTACCGCTGGGCCTAGCGGTAGTAACGTTGCTAGGTGCGATTTTCACTCAACGGTCACATTTTGTGACACCTATTTAAGGGGGTCTTCTTCCCCATTGGTCCCTAAGCTGCCCAAGCACGTTTTTCTCACTCTCTCCCACCATTTTTGACTTTGTAAAACTTGCCCCTCTCTCAATTCCTCCCATGATTCTTACATATCTTTGAGGAAATAGTGAGAGGAGATCTAGATCTACATTTCCACCAATCCATCTCTCTTCTAAGTGAAGGGAACCTAGTAGATCTTGATCTTGGAGTTCTTGGTGTTTCTCCTCCTTTGTTCTTCCTCTCTTATTCCCTCATAAGAATTTGTTGCTTTGTTGTAATTTGAGAGTCAAGGGTTCGAGAACTTGTGCTCTTGCCATTATTATTGGTTGCGTCGGTTTGCTCTCTCCACGAGGATTCATGGAAGTGAAAGTTTGTGGACTTGTTACTCATGGGTCTTGGACCCTAGAAGACTTTGCAGTGTTCTTGGGAGCTTCCAATTGAGTTATGGATGTGTGACCCAAGATTGTATTGACATCGAGAGCCTCCAATTAATTTGTGGATGTGTGTCTCCAGATTGAAGGTTGCAAATAGTGGAAGGTGAACTAGAACTTTGTGGCGAGGTTCATCGGAGAATAGGGTGAGGGCTTTGTGGCGTTGACTAGGCCTGTTGTGACGAGCTCACACCCCTCCAACGAGACGTATTCCGCTCAAAAGGAGGTACTCAGGAATACATTATTGTCTCTGTGTGCCTTGGTTATTTATATACCCGAGCTATTTACTTATTCACTTTACATTGTGATAGGATTCATGCTTTAAGTCATATATCTTGCTATCACCTTGTTACTTGTCTTGCTTAGCATAACTTGTTGGTGCACTTAGTTGAGCCTAGAATATTTAAGTTGTGTGCTTGCTAATTTAAACACCTAATTTATTTCCGCATTTAGAAAGGCTTGACGGGAAAGGGTTTAATCTCCTATTCACCACCCTCTAGGCTACATCGTTGTTTGTTCAAGTAGTAGATAGCAGGAGTTTATTGCTACGGTTAGATTTATTTCCTAATTACTACCTTGTAGTTGCGGACTGTCACATCCCTGTTTTTCTACAATAGGGTGGTGGTGTGTTGTGTTCATCTCATACATGCATGAAACAAAAATTTAGTTATGTTGAAACCAATTTAAATTGTGAATTTAAATGGAGTTGAGAAAATACCACAAATACTACTTAATGTGGGTTTCAAAATTTGGCACTGAAAAATATTTCAATTTCACCAAACAAAAATATGGTGTGGTTGGAAATTTGATAAGGTTTTCAAATCTTATTTTGCAAATTTTTATATTTGCAAAAAGACCCTTAAAACATATGTTTAGGTTATGTTTTAAAAGGTGCATGTGCTTCTTTGTAATTTCTGGGAAAAACACGGGGTTATCGAAAATGCCCCTTTGTCTTCTACCTCGGGACAGAAGGAGCAGTTGCGTGGCAGCTCGTCTGCGTCGATGCCACCTCCAGCATGCTGCTTGCTCGCGAGTATAAGGCCACGAGGAGCCCCGTGGAGTTCCCTCTCTTTCTATCCCTCTCACTTGCAACCTCCCTCTCTGTCTCTCCCCTACCGGATCAAACCCTAGCCCGAAACCCTACTGACGGCCGCCGTCGAATTGTCGTCGTTCTGGCCACCACCGCGCCCCATCGTGCACGCCATCGGCTCCGTCGTTGTCTCCTCTACCTCCTCGAGAAGCCACGCGAGCTAGGACAACCTGAAGGTGCCGAATCGGGTGCATCCTCTTCATCTCCGGCCGATGACCTTCTCTGATTCCGGCGCCCCCGCCGCTCCTCCGGCCTCTCCGACTGCCCCACAAGCTTCACTGTGAGCTCCCGCACCTCCCGGTGCCTTCCTCTTGGCCTCTCCCTCTCCGTAGCCTGTTTCCGCCGACGTCCGTGCTCCGCCGCCGTGGTAAGGTCGCCGTCGCCAATTCCGGCGACCAAATGGTCAACCGCCGCCACCCCTAGATTCCTCCCGAGCTGCTCTCCGTTGTGGTATAGTTCAAGTCGCGAATTGCGCGTGAAATCGACGAATTTCGAGTTCACATGTGAGGAGCAGAGTAGAATGATGTCACCATTGCGTCACGATGACGTCATAAACCGGTTTACTCTCTTTTTGGAAAAAAAATGAACATTACACTCACAGTGGGCCCCACCCCTTTAATTAATTACAGAAAATGGTTAATTTTGTAAATTCAATAACTAATGTTTTATTAATCAGAAATATAAAATAAAAACATGGAAATGTTCAGAAAATGTAATCTACATGTTTATGTCATTTTCACACATGTTTGACAAACTTTAATTTTGGCCATTATTTTGAATTTGTTTAATTCATTTAAAATAGAGAAAATAAGTTTTTATTCAGTAAAATTAGAAAACTACAAATTATATACCAAATTTCTCAAAATGATAAAGGCAATCCATTTATGATGTTTTCAAACCCATTTGATCACTTTAACTTGTACTCGGTTTCAATATTGTCCGAAGTGCCCTCCGGGGTCTATTTCGGGATAAATTCAATAAAAATGCATATTTTCCATACGAACCCTAGCAACCCAATGAACATGTTTAGGGTTTTATTCAAGTGGATTAACTTGCTCATGCGTGCATATTGCGTATTGCATCATTGCCATGTTTGATCGTTGTTCTTCTTTTCGATGTTGTTCCCCCTCGGTAGAACCCGACTCCGAAGTGAAGGCGAGCAATGCCAATGGCGAATACTTGATCTTAACCGACAAGTCAAGCACTTATTCCTGAAGCCTCTATCTAGTTTTCTAATAACCAAGGCAAGCATAACCTCTTATCTGCTCATATATGGTTTTCGAAGTGTTTTGGAATCTCGTATATTGCATGCGGTTCAAAGTATTTATGGTCATAGATAGAGTTATACTATACTTGTTGAATCACCTAAATATCCTGATCCACGGCTCCTAGCAGCTATAGGTTTGTTTGTGCGTACCTCGTTAAAGCATGTGAGTCTTGCTTAGCCATGCCTAGTTGTGATCTAATCAATCTGGTTGATGAATCTGGTCAATGCGTGAATCTTTTATGTCAGGTTGTTGTGTTTTGAATTATCTTTGATAACTTGACTAAATAACGACATGGATGTGAGGCCACAATGGGTTGTGGCGTTTTGTCCTGATCATGCTCCTAGGAGCGAGTTCTCGCCTTCGAAGCCAAGACTGAGCGTGCAACCACACACGGGGCCTAACAGACCGCGCTTGACTAACTAACTTGTTTGGCCACGTCCATGAGTCACATAGTTTGATCTTTCCATCTGTGTGTGAGTCCAAAAACGATTTGGAGAAAACTTAGGGCGTGACCGGGACAAGTGATGGACGTACACGGATCTTGATCCCGACTCACAGAACAGGTGCCGTCAGGAGGTGGCCAACTCCCTGTTGGCGGGGTGGCCCTGTTTGGGTTGACTCATGGATAGGGTCGAGCAAGGTAAAGGTCGTGGCCAGCCACCCTCTACCGTGCTCCCAAGGAGCGTACATGTGGCGTTAAGAGTCGGATGGTACAGGTGGGTAAAGTGTACCCCCTGCAGGAATAAATCTCCTCGAGAAGTCGTGTCCACGGTTATAGACGACTTGGCAACGAATTCTGTGATCATAGATAACTTAATCGGAATGGCTAAAACTTGTTAACAATGAATGAAGGGTGCCTCCTCGGAGATGCCGAGAGGGGTGATCCTTGTAGCATGTGAGGTGCTGGGAAATGATATTGGTGGATGAAAAGATGATGTTTACAGTAGTCGACTAGTTTCCTCATTTGTTTTGAAAATACTCTATTTGAAGTGCTATTCTTCCTCGACTTGGAAAACAAGGATTTCTTTACGCAAAATAGCCTTCATAAAACCTTTTTCGAAATAGCAGATATATAATAGGTTAACTAAGTCTTGTTGAGTACCTCCCGTACTCAGGTTTGCTTAAATTTGGTTCAGGTGAAGATCTCGCAACGGTGGTGATTCTACGAGGACGTCGACGAGTAGTTTGGGGTTTCCAGGTAGCAGCCTGGAATGTATGGGCTGGGACGTCGCCTTATGTTGCGGCCTCCTAGTAACCCTCGATTGTTGTTGCACTTTCTGGACACATAGCATCTCTGTATAGCTTTGGTCTCGTTCCTTCAGGTTCATACGATCCGTGGACGCTTTGATATGCATAGTTGGTTATGACTAGCATGGCCACAAGGAGTAGTAGTACCATGGTGATCCGGCCTGCGTGCCGATGAATCCGGTATGTCTGCCGTTGTTTGTTGCGGCCGGGGCTGGTAACCCTGAAGCCCTTGTGGGACCATGACTAGGAGCACATAACAGTATGTATACCTTTGGGTCCGGGGTCGTCACAGTTCATGGTATTAGAGCAGGACTGCATGTAGGAAAACCCTTACTGCTTGGTCGATGTTCAGTCTAGAGTTGTGAAAACTATTTTGAAAACTCAAATGGATTGTGAAAAACCTTCTTAGGATTCTTTTCACTTCTTATCTGGTATCGTTCTAACTCTGGGTCACCTTACCTGTTATGATTTAAAATGTTTTGCTATCCCTTCTAGTCATTCAAAACGTAGGTTCCTTCCTTGGCAAGACGTTCTTTTACCCAAGTGACCTAGTGTTCAGTTTCTAGAGTCGTGTGTGTTCCATGTTCCGTTATCTCTCGTTTCAACTAGGAGATTTCCTTTCCATCCTAATCCCTCAAAATTTGTCTGGATTCCACATTCCTCCATGCTCCAAAGTCCCAAATCCTGAACCTCGAGATCTGCTTTCCATCTCGAATGTATTCCTTGTATTTTGATCAGATACTTACGGAGCTATGTACGGTTTCTGGAGGAGACTTAGTGATAGCTATTCATAGTGTCCTTTAAAGCACTCAGATAGTAGTTCCTCCTTTCTCTTGGTTTTTAACCCTTGGACTTGAACCGAAGGTCCCGGAATGTATTGAATTGTGGTGGGTTGAATCATGTGGTTCATAACCATGTGATGCTCATGCTACCAGTACAAGATGATGACCTTTAACCCAAGATCCATTCTGTTGGTCCTGAGGGATCCATTCCACCTCAGGGTGGCTAGGCAATTCCAACTCTCATAGCCATAGGTTATCTTTTGGAACCAAAAGGGATCACAACAAGAGTGGTCATCATGAATTCCACATCTTCGTTCCTGATTCAACTACCCCAATATTTTTGGCATGGGTTCTACAAATGAGTATCAACCTGTGCATTCCCCATGGTCTATGGATTTTCCGGGGCATGTTCTTAATCTTTAGTTGCTTTCCTACCTTTGCCCGTGGTTTGGAAACCAGGTTGCTTATGTGTGTTGGATTCTTATGATGCATTTTCTTTTGTTTTCCGTCAGAATGTTCCACTTTGGAATGTCAGCAGAAACAAACTCCAGTACCTTGTCATCTCTAGGACTATGTCAAAGTTTTGTAATTCGCAGATTAGAGAAGTTTCATTAGCTTCTATTCTGTTCCACCTTCGAGTATCACACTCTTATATATCAAGAGGTTGTGTTGCGTTTCATGGTCTTATTGATGAAGTGATGCTCTTACGGATCCTTACCCATCTTTCCTCCAAGCCTTAGTGCTCGAGATGGTTGGGTGTGCATTGATGTGTGCATCAGATATTCATAGCAATTCTTATTTCTTTGAAGAATCTAAGAAACATCTGTATCCTTCTTAGCACTATTGGTCACCCGGTCCCTACATAAAGTTGACCATGTTACCAAATCCTTTCATTCTGGTGTACCTTTTCGGTCAGAGAGTTAGGTTCACACCAAAGCTCTCAAGATCATACTAGTTGCTTTGAAAAGCAAAATTCCTTCCAAACTTCGAGACATATCGGTAGGTTGTGATATTCTGGTTGTCTTTCTAGAAGTATCACCAGGTTGTTACCTGACCGTGGTGGCTAAACAAGGGGCAATTTAACTACTCCTTTCTCCAAGAAACTGCGCTAAACACCTTGAAATAGTGGGTTGAGCTTAAACAATAACTTGGAGAGTTGAAAGACAAGAGCTCTTCCTAACTTGTTCCTTCGCAATGGGATGTCTAGTTCTCATCTTGTTGAAGCATGATAGTCTTTTCTTAGTGGACATGCTATCATCCTACCTTGATTTGATTTGGGCTATCGTCAGATCAAGTTCAGCTCCAAGGACTATTTTGATGGTGTTTCTACTCATGGTGTTCCACCTAAGTACACCTTCATGTCCTTTAGTCTGACCAATATTTTGCCTTGATCATAGATCATATGAACCCTTCTCCTTGGAGTGTTTGATAAGGGTGTTGTTGAACCCAACGATGACATCCTTGTTTTCTCCATGATTAATGAGGTTCATGTTGAACAATTGGAATTAATATTGGAAACTTTTGAGAACCATCTTTGTGTTATCACGAAGTTGTGTTATCGATGTTTGAAGTGACTTACCCTGGTTCATGTGCTTATGGTGAAAGTTGTCGCCATGGATCTGAGTATAGTTTCTTTGTTCCTTCGAGAAAAATCCCAAGTCATTCATATATGCGTGGACTATTCTTGAGGTGGTAGGTTGTTACCTCGATATCTTGAAGAATTTTGCATCCACACTAAGCCACAGACTGATTGTTCATAGAAGAGAAGAAGTCCAAAAACTTTATTATCTTCTTAATCATCTTCCCAACAAGGACTCTGAATGTGTTTCATTGTAAGTAGACCATGTAGGTGCAACCATCTTTCACAAGTTGCTAATACACGAGTTCTGCAATCTCGCTCATCTTCTTGAATGTGACATTGTAGTCCATATCTTGAGAATCCAGTAAATGTATCTCGTTGATAACCGGTGCAACCTCTGTGATCAAACCTGATGGTTCTGAATCATCATTTCACTAACCAGAGCTGAATCTCAAGCAGCAACGATGGTTGGTGTTTCTTCAAGGGTTTTGAATTAGGTCCATTTGAAAATACGACATGGTTGATGTTGTGGTTGACACAATTAGCCGTAAGGCCTAATTCCATATCTATTTGAATCAGTAAGAACAACCTCTCTCCATGAGAATTCTTGTGTGGCTCATTCTAACAAGTTTTCCTCACCGTTCTTCCAAACAAAAATTCGAAATTCACTTGATGACCTATAGAAGGCTTGTCATGAGCCTGCTGTCGGTACCTAGAACATTCAGGAGAACTCAGAAGTTGTTTGTCCAATATCTCTCTGTTGAACCTCCAAAACCTTTGTTCTCGTGGAAACAAGTTCATCATGAGAACCATCTCATGGTGTTCTCTAACCTCCATTGATCAGTTCCCCTTTTCAAGTTATTTATACTTTAAGTTCTGTTCATCTCACACATTGTGTGAATTTGTCAGTCAGTTCAGCCATGGGGTATTAACCATGTGGTAAACGTATTGCTACGTTCAAACCACAATAGGAAAGAGATTCCTTATTCCTTTCAATGTTCAAACCCCATTGGTCACCCATCCTTATGTTGTGACCAAGAATTCCTCCTTAATTACGGTGTTCCAACATCTTTTTCTTAACCATTCTTGTGGTGTGAGATAACATCACAATCCTTGACAAAAATTTCGACAAATTTGATGGATGAAAGTTCCTTTATCTTCCGTGTCCACTCTGAAGAGTGAACGTGATTTTGTTTCTAGACTCTCCCTGACGCATGATTCCATTATGTCCTCGTTTTCTCTCTCGCTATGGATATTACTTTGTGGTATCCAAGACCATCCTCTCCATCTTTGTGTTATGTTTGAAGTAAAGAGTGAAACCTCAGTTTCATAAGTTGTTCAACTTTTGTTGTCCAAAAGGATTTAGAGTCTTGTGCAAAGCTCATATTCTAAATCCTTTCAAGAACCATCGTCCAAAAACTTGAAACCTTATCTTATTCCCTCCGTTATCTTGATGTGTTTCATGCCTGTTAACTCAAAAGTTCTTTACGAACATTCTTGTCCTGAGTTAGCCATGAGATACTCGATCTTCGTGAAGATCAATTTCTAAGAGTTTTCCCTCTACCTAAGGTGTAGCCGCTGGATATCTTTGCAAGTGCTACGGATCAACCTCTTCAAGAAGAGAAGCGTAAGGTTCGAGAAGATCGTTCAAAACCGGTGTTCCTTCTTTCTTCTCCTTCGGGAATCTCGGGACGAGATTCTTGTAAGCGGGGTAGATTTGTAACATCCCTGTTTTGCTACAATAGGGTGGTGGCGGGTTGTGTTCATCTCATACATGCATGAAACAAAAAATTAGTTATGTTGAAACCAATTTAAATTGTGAATTTAAATGGAGTTGAGAAAATACCACAAATACTACTTAATGTGGGTTTCAAAATTTTGCACTGAAAACATTTCAATTTCACCAAACAAAAATATGGTGTGGTTGGAAATTTGATAAGGTTTTCAAATCTTATTTTGCCAATTTTTATATTTGCAAAAAGACCCTTAAAACATATGTTTAGGTTCTGGTTTAAAAGGTGCATGGGAATCTTTGTAAATTTTGGAAAAAACAGGGCGTTATAAAAAATGCCCCTTTGTCTTCTACCTCGGGACAGAAGGAGAAGCTACGTGGCAGCTCGTCCGCGTCGATGCCACCTCCAGCATGCTCGCTTGCGTGCGAGGATAAGGCCACGAGGAGCCCCGCGGAGCAAACTCTCTTCCTATCCCTCTCACTTGCAACCTCCCTCTCCGTCTCTCCCCTACTGGATCAAACCCTAGCCCGAAACCCTACCGACGGCCGTCGTCGAATTGTCGTCGTTCTGGCCACCCCCGCGCCCCACCGTGCACGCCATCGGCTCCGTCGTTGTCTCCTCTATCTCCTCGAGAAGCCACGCGAGCTAGGAAAACCGGAAGGAGCTGAATCGGGTGCATCCTCTTCGTCTCCGGCCGATGAGCCTTCTCCGATTCTGGCGCTCCTGCCGCTCCTCCGGCCTCTCCGAGTGCCCCCACAAGCTTCACGGTGAGCTCCCGCACCTCCCGGTGCCTTCCTCTTGGCCTCTCCCTCTCCGTAGCCCGTTTCCACCGACATCCGTTCTCCGCCGCCGCGGTAAGGTCGCCGCCGGCCAATTCCGGCAACCAAATGGTCAATCGCCGCCACCCCTAGGTTCCTCCCGAGCTGCTCTCCGTTGTGGTATAGTTCAAGTCGCGAATTGCGCGCGAAATCGACGAATTTCGAGTTCACCTGTGAGGAGCAGAGTAGAATGATGTCACCATTGCATCACGATGACGTCATAAACCGTTTTTATCTATTTTTGGAAAAATGAATATTACACTGACAGTGGGCCCCACCCCTTTAATTAATTACAGAAAATGGTTAATTTTGTAAATTCAATAACTAATGTTTTATTAATCAGAAAAATAAAATAAAAACATGGAAATGTTCAGAAAAATGTAATCTACATGTTTATGTCATTTTCACACATGTTTTACAAACTTTAATTTTCGCCATTATTTTGAATTTGTTTAATTCATTTAAAATAGAGAAAATAAGTTTTTATCCAATAAAATTAGAAAATTACAAATTATATACCAAATTGCTCAAAATGATAAAGGAAATCCATTTATGATGTTTTCAAACCCATTTGAGCACTTTAACTTGTACTCAGTTTCAATATTGTCCGAAGTGCCCTACGGGGTCTATTTCGGGATAAATTTAATAAAAATGCATATTTGCCATACGAACCCTAGCAACCCATTGAACATGTTTAGGGTTTTATTTAAGTGCATTAACTTTCTCATGCATACATATTGCGCATTGCATCGATGCCATGTTTGATCGTTGTTCTTCTTTTCGGTGTTGTTCCCCCTCGGTAGAACCCGACTCCGAAGTGAAGGCCAGCAATGCCAATCGCGAATACTTGATCTTAACCGACAAGTCAAGCACTTATTCCTGAATCCTCTATCTAGTTTTCTTATAACCAAGACAAGCATAACCTCTAATCTGCTCATATATGGTATTCGAAGTGTTTTGGAATCTCGTATATTGCATGCGGTTGAAAGTATTTATGGTCTTAGATAGAGTTATCCTATACTTGTTGCATCACCTAAATATCTTGATCCACTGCTCCTAGAAGCTATAGGTTTGTCTTTGCGCGCCTCGTTAAAGCCTGTGAGTCTTGCTTATCCATGCCTAGTTGTGATCTGATCCATCCGGTTGATGAATCTGGTCAATGCGTGAATCTTTTATGTCAGGTTGTTGTGTTTTGAATTATCTTTGATAACTTGACTAAATAACGACATGGATGTGAGGACACAATGGGTTATGACGTTTTGTTATGCCCATGCCCCTAGGAGCGAGTTCTCGCCTTCGAAGCCAAGACTGAGCGTGCAACCACACGCGGGGCCTAACAGACCGCGCTCGACTAACTAACTTGTTTGGCCACGTCCATGAGTCACATAGTTTGATCTTTCCATCTGCGTGTGAGTCCGAAAACGATTTGGAGAAAACTTAGGGCGTGACCGGGACAAGTGATGGACGTACACGGATCTTGATCCCGACTCACAGAACAGGTGCCGTCAGGAGGTGGCCAACTCCCTGTTGACGGGGTGGCCCTGTTTGGGTTGATGCATGGATAGGGTCGAGCAAGGTAAAGGTCGTGGCCAGCCACCCTCTGCCGCGCTCCCAAGGAGCGTACATGTGGCGTTAAGAGTCAGATGGTACGTGTGGGTAAAGTGTACCCCATGCAGGGATAAATCTCCTCGAGAAGCCGTGTCCACGGTTACGGACGACTTGGCAACGGATTCTGTGATCATAGATAACTTAAACGGAATGGCTAAAACTTGTTAACAATGAATGAAGGGTGCCTCCTCGGAGATGCTGAGAGGGGTGATCCTTGTAGCATGTGAGGTGCTAGGAAATGATATTGCTGGATGAAAAGATGATGATTACAGTGGTTGACTAGTTTTCTCATCTGTTTTGAAATACTCTATGAGAAGTGCTATTCTTCCTCGACTTGGAAAACAAGGATTGCTTTACGCAAAATAGACTTCATAAAACCCTTTTTGAAATAGCAAATATATAATAGGTTAACTAAGTCTTGTTGAGTACCTCCCGTACTCAGGTTTGCTTAAATTTGGTTCAGGTGAAGATCTCGCAACGGTGGTGATTCTTCGAGGACGTCGACGAGTAGTATGGGGTTCCCAGGTAGCAGCATGGAATCTATGGGTTGGGCCGTCTCCTTATGTTGCACCCTCTTAGGCCTTTTTGGTTCTTGTTGTTTAGCAACATAATTTTCCTTCCGTTGTCTGATGTAATGTTGGGTCGTGTGACCTCTGTTTGTAAAGCTATACTCTAGTAATACCTATTCAATACAGCTTCTTGTCTAGAGTGCTGCTTTGATCGGTTGTTGGTTTCGAGCCCATTGTTATACAGTTTTGGCTATGTCTGAATAGTTGTCGCAGTCGAGGGGTTGTGGATCCGATGATCCATTTTCGAGCACGCCTGCCGATGTGATTCGGCCCGGGGCTTGGTAACCCTAGTAACCCTCGATTGTTGTTGCACTTTCTGGACACATAGCATCTCTGTATAGCTTTGGTCCCGTTCGTTCAGTTTCATAAGATTCGTGGATGCTTTGATATGCATAGTTGGTTATGACTAGCATGGACACAATGAGTAGTAGTACCATGGTGATCCGGCCTGCGTGCCGATGAATCCGGTCTGCCTGCCGTTGTTTGTTGCCGCCGGGGCTGGTAACCCAGGCCCTCGTGGGTCCATGGCTAGGAGCGCATAACAGTATGTATATCTTTGGGTCCGGGGTCGTGACAAGGACACTTGCAATTAGTGTAATCGTGAGTGTGCATTTGTCTTGGATGGGACGATGCACTAGCATAAATCTTCCCACATAACACATACCAAAACGATAAAGATTAATCAACGTCGTGTGATGAAAATAACTTGGCTGGTCCTCCCGTGTGTCCTCGGGAACGCTCTAGTCATTATCAGAAACACCACCGACTTATACTTTGTGCTAAAACGGATAGCAACTATTTACTTTTCTCGTTATTTACTTATTATTGCTTTATTTACTATTACAAAAATCTCTAAAAAAATCTCTCTAGTGTTTATCGTGAAACCCTGCTCAAAACTATTTATCAATACCTTTTGCTTCTTGTTAGGTTCGACATTCTTACTATAAAAAAGGCGACGATCGACCCCCTACACTTATGGGTCATCAGTTTTCATAACCTTTCTATCAAAGAACTTTCCGACAACCTCAACTTGCAATACAAGAAGCATCCTCACGCCTATCATGTTCAATGGCTAAGCGACTCATGCACGTTCAAGATTCAACGTATGGTCGACATACAATTCAAGATTGTCCCATATGAAGACACTGTAGAGTGTGATATGGTGCCCATGACCATGTGTCACATTTTCCTTGGAAAACCTTGGAAATATGATAAAAGTGCAAGGCATGACGGACACACCAATAACTATATATTCAAGTGGAATAAAAAGACCTTCGTGCTCCGTCCTATTACTCCAAGTCAAGTAATCTTCGAGAATGCAAAGACGATTGCACGCGCACAACAATCTCGTGATTTGACCGGTGAGAGAGAGAACCACCAAAAAGCGAGTGAGACCCAAAAGCCAAATATGAGCGGAAAAACCACGAGTGCTTCCAAAGGACTAGCCTTACTTGCCACAAAAGGTGAGATACGAGAGTTGAGGGATGACCCATCTATCTTTCACTTTTTGTATATGTGCAAAGGCGAAGTCCTTGAAACTAATGACATAACAAGACTTCCTCCGTATTTGTTGCCTATCTTGCACGAATTTGAGAACGTATTTCCCGAAGAGGTTTCACCGGGCCTACCTTCTCTTCGAGGCATCGAGCATCGCGTTGACTTCATACCGGGTGCTCCTCTACCAAATCAAGCTCCCTACCGCACCAACCCCAAAGATACCAAGGAAATCGAGCGGCAAATACGAGAAATCCTCGATTAAGGTTTTGTTCGAGAATGCCTAGCCCTCGTGCCGTTCCGGTTATACTTGCGCCTAAACAAGATGATACTTTCCGCATGTGCATGGATTTTAGACCTATAAATGCTATCACCGTTAGGTATAGACATCCCATCCCTAAGCTTGATGACATGTTAGATGAATTATATGGTGCCACTATCTTTTCAAAAATTGATCTTAAAAGTGGATACTATTAAATTCGAATTAGCATAGGTGATGGATGGAAAACCGCTTTCAAAAAGAAAACTTGATCTCTATGAATAGCTTGTTATGTCGTTTGGACTTTCCAACGCTCTTTCAACATTTATGCGTCTCATGAATGAGTTTTTGTGTGTCTTCATTGGTAAATTTGTCGTTGTTTATTTTGACGATGTCCTTATCTATAGCAAATCTTTGGAGAACCACCTTGGACATATTTCATAAGTCTTGCTGGCTCTTCACAAAGAATTTTTGTTTTGCCAATCTTGCCTAATACAATTTTTGTACCGACAAGATTGTATTCTTGGGTTTTGTGGTTTTGTCGAATGGAATCGAAGTTGATGGAAAGAAGGTGGAGTCAATTAGAAATTGGCCTAACCCTACTTTTGTGGGTGAGATAAGGCGATTTCATGGCCTTGCGGGTTTCCATCGTCGTTTCGTCAAAAAAAAATTCCACCAATTCTTGCCCTTTAAATGAACTTACAAAGAAAAAATGTACCTTTTGTTTCGAGAAATACACAACAAAAGCATCTGATACTCTCAAAAGGCGCATAACTGAAGCACCTTTAGTTGTCTTACCAGATTTTGAGAAAAAATTGAAATTAAATGCTAGTGGAATAGGCATCGGTGGCGTTCTTATGAAAAATGGAGGTCCCGTGGCCTATCATAGTGAGAAAATAAACGATGCTAGACTAAACTATTCCATTTATGACAAAGAGGATTTTGCATTGGTTCGAGTTTTGGAAGTTTGGCTGCACTATCTTTGGCCTTAAGAATTTTTAATTCATTCTGATCATGAATCATTGAAATATTTGAAGAGTCTGGCTAATTTAAACAACAGACATGCTAAGTGGGTAGAATTTATTGAGTCTTTCTCTTATGCTATCACATAAAAAATGGCAAAGAAAATGTTGTTGCAGATGCATTATCCCGCAAGGAATGCCTTCTTACTTGTCTTGAGAGAAATGTGTTTGGTTTGGATGAGATAAAACCTTTATACTCTTCTGATGGTTTGTTTGGTACTATTTTTTAAAAGTGTTTGTCAAATCGAGATTTTGAAGATTTCTACTAGCATAAATGATTTTGATTTAAAGCTAACAAAGTATGCATTTCTGAGTCTCTTCGTCTTTTGTTATGGAAGGAATCACATGAAGGCGGCCTCACGGGAAACTTTGGAAGAGACAAGACCTACGTCATGCTCTCCACCAACTACTATTTGCCTAAGATGAGTTACCAAGTGGAACTACTTGTCAAGCGATGTCCAACATGTCTCCGAGATAAATCCACTTCCAATTCTCATGTTATTTACATGCCATTCAGTACCTACACCACATCTCCCTTGGAGTGACATTTGCATGGATTTCGTGTTGGTACTACCATGCACAAAAAAACATATGGACTCTATCTTTGTAATTGTTGATCGCTTCTCAAAGATGGCACATTTCATCCTATGCACCAGAACGGACGATGCTTAACATATTGCAAATCTGTTTTCCAGTAAAATCGTTCATCCACATGGAGTGCCCAAGTCAATTGCATCGGATAGAGATGTCAAGTTCACATCATACTTTTGGAATACATTGATGGCCAAGATGGGAGTGAAGATCCTCTTCTGCACCGCCTACCACCCGCAAACTGATGTCCAAACGGAAGTGGTGAATCGCACTCTATCTTCACTCCTTTGAGCATTTATCAAGCACAACCTCAAGAATTGGGAAGAGTGCATCCCACACACTGAGTTTGCCTACAATCGAGCACTTCATCAACCTATAAAGATAATCCCATTCGAGATTGTCTACGTCTTCAACCCCAAGACGGCTCTTGATATCCTACCATTGTCTCTCCGCGAGAAAGCCAACATGGACTTCGATAAGCGCATTATCTATATCAAGAAATTGCATGCATCTACCAGACCTACACTTGAGAATCACTACGAGCATCATGCCACGAAGATGAACAAGAATAAGAAGCCCATGGTATTCAACGAAGAATACCTCATTTTGCTACACTTTCGCACGGATCGTTTTCCACAAGAGCGCAACTCCAAGACAAAGCCACGAGGTGACAGACCATTCAAGGTTATCCAGCGCATCAACGACAATGCATATAAATTTGACAAGTCTCAATCCAAGTACCTTGTACACAACACCTTCAACGTGAAATACATATCTCCCTTCCATGGATACCCAAGTGATGACGATGGTCATGAGTCGCGGACGAATCTTTCTCGGGGGGGGGGGGGGGATGCAGCCCAACCAATTCCAGCATGTCCTTCTACGACACCTATGGGACCCATGACGCGAGCACACGCAGGGGCTATGCATGAAAAGGTGACCTCGCTCTTATCTCTATATGAATTTGATGACTTGGTGAATGGTGTGCTACCTCATGCAAGTACCCTATGTGTGCTTAGGTATGATCCCCCATCAGAGCCCCAAGACAGCGTACAAGAAGTTCGAGAAGATGGCCAAGATGGTGGCCATGAAGAAGATGAAGAAGAGGGAGGAGAAATATCCCAGGAAACCCGGCCAGGACGGGCCCCTCGGGCTGCTGCCCGACCTCCCCTTCTTCCAAGTCAGCCTCCATGCACGCCCAGTCGGCTCGCTCGGCCACCTGCCCAGCCTAGGCCCGCCTTCCTGCATCCGCCAGGCCGGCCGACTCGACCACCTGCCCCGGCCATGCCGATTTTCGTGCGACTCCGAGGCTGGCCTCCTCTATTACCTGCTCGGCCTCCAGCGCCCCTAGGGCGGCCTCCAGCCTAGCCAGGTCATCTTCCCTGCATGGAAAGTGAGAATATTCCCTGTAAAAGCCCCCACCTACCCCCTTTTTCTCCCTTAGACTATAAATAGGACCCCTAGGATTCAGATCTAGATTAGAGATGAATTCTTGTGTTCCTCTTTAGAGGCTGCTTCTAGTGTGTATCTAGAACCGTATCAAGACTACTCCAATTATCTTGGGATTAGAGATGAATTCAGATCTAGACTCCGGGTTTGCCACTCTTTTCCCTTGGGATTGAGGTTGTGTGACTTTCCAATCTATCTCAACTAACCCTTGAGGTTCTACTAGCACGATGGACCAGCCATGGTTGTTGAAGTGGTTTTTGACAAGGTGAGTTCGGATCGATTGGTTGTTCCGTTGACGGTTGTTGCGGTCTAGTTGTCGGGAGATCGAATCTTCCATTTTGCACCAGTTAACGATTACCGTGTTTTCCCCTTTGCTCTCCCTCTTGTTCTTCGTGTTCCTCGCCCCCTCTTGGTCAATTCGTGAACATCGGGACCCCCTCGTGGTAATAAGCCACATCAAAGTAAAACTCCCAGTTTACTAATGGCGTATAAGAAATGGATCTTGGGGTCTCTGGTCGCAATAAGTGAAACTCCCAGTTTACTAATGGCGAACAATAAATAAAGAGTGACACTAGTTGTGTTTGTATCTATGGTGAACGTTTAAGTTGTCCCCCATGAGGAGTAAGCCCGTATTGCCGCGGACTGTGGTAGAACACTGGTGGCACACAACGCCATTTGTGCACCACAAGTAGTAAAATTATCCGTGGCGCAGCAAAAAATGTGCGCTACGAGTAACTTGTCGGCTGAGGGCTACCTAGAAGCAACATATGGGTGGCAAAAACTTAGACGGGTGCCACCGGTACCAGCGTAGCCGTGGTGCACTTGTTCGCTAGGTTCGCCACCAGTAATATTGGCATTCTTGTGGCGTACTTTCTTGATTATTAGCCACTAATGCTGATCCACCTATAGGCTTTTTTTCCCTATTAGTGACGCACATGGAACTAGCATGTGTAGGGAGGTGACCTCCATCAGGCGAACTATGAATCCCTCCTTCCGGCTGGTAGTGAGCACACACGCGCAAGGACGTGGGGCAACGACTCGGGGAAGAAGAGGAGACACGATTCTGGTAGAGGGCGATGTTGCAACAGTCGTTGATGTGGAGCTCGGGGTGCCTCAACAAGTGGTTGTCGCAGCGTATGCCCATGCTCGCCCGCGCCTCTGGGTGCTAATGGGTATCGACGGCGGCCAGTGGCCTGACGACCACTACGAGTGATAACCCACAACTGTACGGGATCACGATAGTCTTCAATGGTAAGTATAAGCCAATTTTTAGATTCGACACAGGGAGAGCCAAAGAATACCTATAAGGCTTAGCAACTGAGTTGTCAATTCAGCCACACCTAAAAAGCACTTAACAAAAGATATTAAAAACAAAAGGTGGATTCTCTTGCATTCTCAACACACCTAGTACAATTATCAGTTGTATAAGTGCACTAGTTCCGCGAAGAGATGATGAAATATGGGTAATATGCGTGGTAAAACAAGGTTTGTAAATCTGTAATAAAAATGGCTGCAAGAAAACAAGTAATAAAACTAAAAGAAAACGATATAGCAATGGTGGGAAACAAGGCCTAGGGATCATACTTTCACTAGTGGCAACACTCAACAGCATTAACATAATTAAACATATGATACTTCCTCTAACAACATGCATGAAAGACATAACTCGGAAATCGTTCCTCGTGAATCAAGTAGGATGAGAATCGCATAGGGCTACACAAGCACACCTTAAAGTTCACGTTCCCGTCAATGAACACCCCAACCCTGTCACTTTGAGCATTCAAAGATAGTAATAATAAACACCACAACCTATCTCTTGAATAGCTTTCTAATCAATCCACAACACCTGCACTGTCACCTTGGCACTATAGAGATTATACTAAACACAAGACTCAAGAAATCTCATAATTCCAGTTCAATCCAAGATAGCAAGAACAACTTCATGATAAGTTTCCCTCTAATTCAAGGTCCATAGATTCACACATGACACCCGCATTGTCACCGTGGCACCGTGGAACAAAGGTGACTCTAGAGAATTATACTAGATAAAGCCAATTGAGCACATCGCATCTATTACATAACGAAGGGGAAACATCATATATTCAACAATGATAACATAGCACACGATCACAATCAAGATCACATCATGAGAGAGAGAGAGAGAGAGAGAGAGAGGGATAACCACATAGCTACTAGCACGAGCCCTCAGCCCCGAGGAGGGACTACTCCGTATCATCATGGCAAGCAACAATGTCGATGAAAATGGCTCCGAGGGCACTTGCATGTCCCGCAAATGTTATAGAACAAAGACTGTTGTCCCCCGAATTAGGTTTTTGGATGGCGGCGGAGCTCGGATATGTTTTCGGAAAAATCCTCCGATCTCCTCCCGAATTAGATCAAGAGTGAATTTATAAGCGAAGAGGCGACGGGAGGCAGTGCCCGGGGCTCCCAGGTGGGCCCAGACGCAGGTAGGGGGTGGACGTTCCTGGGGGGCCTGGTGGCCCCCTGGCTCCCCTCCGAGTCTCCTTCTGACTTTTGGAGTCTTCCGGTGAATAAAAATCATCTTAAAGTTTTAGTCAATTCGATGCACTTTCATTTTTGGACCTTTTCTGCAATTCACAGAAAAAGAGAAAGAAACTGGCACTAGGCATCTTGTTAATAGGTTAGTCCAATAAATGATACTCCCTATGATCCCAATTAAGTGTCGGAAGTTGAGAAAGGATTGGTGCATGTTTAGGCCATTGGGTACGTCACTAATTTCGGAATGGAGGGAGTAGAAAACATAGGGAAACATAGGGGAAGCATGGAGCATCAAAAATTATAGATACGTTTGCAACGTATCAACATCTCTAAGCTTAACTCCTGCTCGTCCTCGAATAGGTAAGTGATAACGAAATAATTTTTGAGGTGACATGCGGCCAACACAATCTTGATCAACGATATGTAAAAGCATTGTAATACGAGATCAAAGTACTTAAACAAAGGCATGATTCATATTATTTGAATTAATGTAAACTTAGCAACTATGTTGCACATGAAAATTAACACAAATAAATGACAATGAGCAATAATGCATTGAAAGTGATATATTTGTTTCAATCATAAAGAAAAACATAATAAAATGGTATCCAGCTTGTCCTTCGTGGAATAGCAAAACATAAATGATAGGACACCTTCAAAGTTCAAATGGTGACTAGATAAAAATAATTTGAGAGCAAGAAATATCATAATCATGAATCAATCAATAATAAATTTTGGGAATATGCATATTATACTCGGAATGACAACTACACTCTCTTAACTGGTGCATAAAGTAAGAAGGTGAAGACTCAACATAAAAGTAAAAAAGAAAGACCCTTCGCAGAGGGAAGGAAGGATTACTCATGTGCTAAAGCTTTTAATTTATAAAATAGAGGTTTTGAAAATGTAATTTTGAGAGAGGTGTATCTCTATGTCAACGAATGGTAACAAAAAAACTTATCATAGCTCATGTCAAGCAAACTGTTTAGACTTTTGAGAGTTGTTTCCATTAGCACTTTTTCTTTTTTCCTTATGGTTGGCACTTCCCCCCAGATTTTCTTACACAAACCATGGCTAGCCGTATTCACGCCCACCAACAATCATCAATCCATGGGGATGTGCCTTTTATATTTTTTAAGTTCATATTATTTGGCACCAGCTCTCTGCAAATTTAGATGAGCACATATTCCATACTCATCGGGTGAAATAAGGGAGAAGAACCTTAGTTGACATAAGACATGATAAACTTTAAACTACTTCCTCGTGAGCTAAAACACGAACACAAAACAAGTTTAGTAATTTTGAAGGTTTAAAGGTAGCACACAAGATATTTACTTGGACTGACGGTGAAATACCACATATAGGTAGGTATGGTTGACACATTGGAAAACTTTGGTTTTGGGGAGTTGGATGCACGAGTAGAGCTCATACTCAGTACAGGGTGAAGGCTAGCAAGAGGCTAGGAGCAACCAACTAAGAGAGCAATAACGGCCATAATCATGCATAGCGACAAAACATTATTAATCAAAGCATGAAGTGATATTACAAGTTAAAAACAAAATGATAATCAAGGCTAAAGGTGACTGGTTTGTAGTCATAACATGGTGTGACCATGCGCCAAGTCAACCCAAACAAATCACCAAAGGAGAATACCACAATACCATGGTTCAGTGTAATGAAAACAACACATGATTTAATTTCAATACCACATTAAGCACTCTCAGTTATTTGAGACTAGTCATGATACATCATATACTAAGCACACAATTAAAATAACATCTAACATGAAATGCCAAAGTCTAAGCCATAGTCAAAACAAACTTCCTATTGCACCATTATAAGCATGAAATATTTACTCTTCTCCAACACCAATCAACTTATTTGAAACTGTCGTGGTGGCATCACGGCAGATGCCATAGGATGGCTAAAGATGGGGCTGATGGACGCTGTCGGAACCGGGAAGGGATAGAGTACTAAGAAGCGCACACTAAAGATGCAAAGCACACACTCGGTTTACCCAGGTTTGGGACCCTCGTGAGGAGGTAAAGCCCCTAATCGTGTTTGTCTGCCAGTATATATGTGGGAATCTAGGTTACAAGCTTGCTCCTTGAGTTGTTCTAGCTAGAGGAAGAAGAATAAGTTCTCTCCTCGCAGTATTTTCTCTGGGATTGTCTCGTATATCGTCTCTCTCTGTGTGTCTGTCCCTCCACAGGAGGGCTCAGGGCACCTTATATACTGGTGCCCAGGAACACACGTACAAGTTATAGGTGAAGAACATTGTGGCGTAGCGCACGCCGTCCAGCACGGGGCCGAAAGTCCAACGTGCGTCACCATGATGCGCCCTTGTCACCTCTGCCGTAGACAGGACATGCCTTAGCCCATACCTTGCCACTGCCCCCACGAACGTTCCCTTCCAGCGGTACGGGTCTGACTGTTTCGCCCTAGTAAGTTGAACCTGCAGGCCTGTACCGCTCCGTGCTATCTAGGATTCACCTACATCATTGACCTCCATCCGAGATCAGATACACCTCCCCTATCCCGGTTTCTTCAAGATTTACTCGGATAACCCAGGCGGATCTTTCATGCAAAAGATCATATATCAAATGTATGTCGGTCAGGGTATGCCGGTACGGCCCTATGTTGGTCAACCATGACCTGGTCCACACTTTGGGCACCACTTTATACCTTATATGAACCTACCCGGGGGTAGCCCCCCCACCCATATTAGTCCCCGAAGCTGGCGTAGTCCAAATAACAACCACATGTGGACTATCCGGCATTCCTCCTGCTGCTTTAGCCTTTTGTCTCGGGACTGATCCTCGATCAGGACCAAGACTCTTACCGAATACCCGACAAAACTCATACCGAGTCAACACTTGCTCTGGGACTGGCACTTAGCCAATTCTGCTTCTTGGTTTTAGTTGAATTTCTCCAAAATAGGGGGAGCCTCCTCGATTTCTCCACTCCGTGGAGGAGACACGCGGTTGAGGATAACTGCGCGCCCCCTCGTTCCTCGCGCGTGACATCACTGCGCGCACGCCACGTATGTCTGCGGGTCCACGCGCTGTCCAGTCACCCCAGGCACTCAAGTGCGCCCGCCGGATTCCCCGGGATTAACTGTGCCACACCGCGTGGTTGCCCTTCTGCGTGCGATCGTGGGCGCAGTTTAAATGCGGGAGTTACTGAAAACCGCCCAGGATCGATCCCACGTTGCACCACCTTCCGGGTGTATAAATAGCGCGCCAGGGGTAAAACGCACTGCTGTTCCACCCCCCTCACGCTCCCACTTCCACTTCTCTCCACTGTGTGTAGAGCCCCGAGAACTTCGCCGCCGCGCAGAGCACTACGCCACAGCAGAGCGCCCGTCATCTGAGACCGGACAATGCCACAATTTCGTGCACCACACCGCACCGGAGCGCCGCGGAATCCCTCGACATTGCTGTTTCGATCCCCGCAGCAGCGTTACGCACCGCCGCGGATCCCTCTTCATCATCATCTCCAGGATTTCTCTTCCGCTGTTCTCCTCCACGGCCGGTCTCTCCGTCCCCACCGCCACTCGTACTACCTCGCCACTCTTCTCCGCCACCGGAGCGCAGGCCATCCGTGCGTTCTTCACCGGACATCTCTCCGCCCCCAAGACGGATCTCCCGGAACCAGCGTGTTCATCCGCCACCGCCATGGCCTCCAACGAGCTCGTCACCGTGGAGCACGAATATGAGGTGTTCGACGAATCCACCCGCACCACCTGGGAGGGATAGTGGGTGACCCAATCCGAGATCCAGTGGTTATACGACACACGTCGGATCCCGGAAGAGGTTGCATGCCGGCTTCCAGGCGAGAAGATCATCCCCGAGCCAGAATCCGGTGAGTACGTAGTTATCCTCGCTCACTTTGAGCGAGGATTTGGCCTTCCCCTTAGCGATTTCATGCACATATTCTTTGATAGATTTGGTCTTCAACGTCACCACCTTCCGAAAAACACCATCACCACACTTTCCGCATTTAACTCCTTCTCCGAGGGCTATCTCGGTGTCTGGCCCACAATCAACATGTGGTGCAAGTACTTCCAACTTCGGAGGCAGGTGATCCCGGATCCAGAGAACCCGGGAGCCCCCAAGCAAATGACTGATGGATGACGCTGGTAAACCCCAAGAGAAAGGTTGTGAAGAGTGTAGCGGCAAGTTTTCCCTCAGAAAAGAAACCAAGGTTGAATCGACCAGTAGGAGGACAAGCAACTTCTGAAGGTTGATGCAGTTGATGTGGTAGGGCGTACTACCGGTTCAGCAACAACGTGGAACCTACACAACACAATCAATTCACTTTTCCCCCAACGAAGCAGTGAGGTTGTCAATCTGACCGGTGTTGCTGATAACAAAGTGGTAATGTACGGTGTGGAAAACAATATGAGAACAATGGTAAAATAGCAGTAGCGGTGTGAAAACAGTGGAAGCAGTGTGAAAACAGTAATTGCAGTGGTTGTATTATCAGTATGAGAAAATGGATCGGGGTCCACAGTTCACTAGTGGTGTCTCTCCATAAAAGATAGCTAACATGCGTGGTGAACAATTACAGCTGGGCAATTGATATATAATGAAACATGCATGACATGATGATTACTATGTGATTCATGCGGGCATTACAACAAGATACATTGATCGTCATCCAACTGCATCTATGACTAATAATCCACCCTCAGAATATCATCCGAACAAACCTTGGGTATTAAGTTGCAAGCAATAGATAATCGCAGTAACCAAAGTGTGTAATGTAAACATCGTTGTTTTCTCCCTAATGGCAACAACACATCCTCCATCCGCCACGTTTCTGTCACTTGAGCACAGAAAGGAGGCATGAACCCACTATCGAGCATAAATACTCCCTCTTGGAGTCATTAGTATCTACTTGGCCAGAGCATCTACTAATAACGGAGGGCATGCAAGATCATAAATAACATACACATGAAGACAACATGTTAGATTGATAATCAAGAGAAGTAGCATTAAATAATCATCGGATCCCAGCAAACACAACATGTAGCATTACGATGATCTCGATCATGTAGGGAAGCTCATGAGATCTAAACATGAGGCATAACGAGGAGAGAACAACCGTCTAGCTACTGCTACAGACCCGTAGTCCAAGGACGAACTACTCACGCACACTCCGGATGCGGGCATGGTCGTGTAGACCCCTACGTTGATGATTTTCACTCCTGGCAGGGTGCCGGGGAGAACTCCAGAACCCTCCCGATCTCGGGTTGACGATGACGGCGGCCTCGGGTATTTTTCGTGGAAAATGGTATATTTTTAGGGTTCACGCATCAGGGGGAATAAATAGGCGAAAGGGCGATGGCGGTGGGCGCTCGAGGGGCCCACACCACTCCATGGCGCGACCGGGGGCGCGCTGCCTCATGGTCTGGTCCCCTTGTGGCTCCCCTCCGGGCCTCTTCGGGGCTCCATGGAACCTTCGGGAATTCTAACACTTCCGGGCTACAAATTTTCTAATTCCGAGAATATTTCCAGAACAATTTTTCTGAAACTAAAAACATCATAAAACATGAATTGGAGTTGTGGGATCTTGTCAATAGGTCAGTCCCAGGAAATCAATAAAAATGGCATAAAGTATAAGGAAAACATGTAGCATATGGCATGAAAACAACATGGAGCATCAGAAATTAAGGATACGTTTATGACGTATCAACATCCCCAAGCTTAGTTTTTACTCGTCCTCGAGTAGGTAAACGATAAAAACACATAATTTCTAAGCTGGCATGCTACCAACATAAACTTGATCATCTAAATTGTAAAATCATAAGCATAGCTCAGATCATAGAACTAAAACACAAGCATGATAGATATAATTTTAACAATGAAACATAGCAATCACTTTGCATCATGAAAAGTAACACAAATAAAAGATCATGAATAATAATGCACTCAAAAGTTATACGTTTGTTTCAAGGATAGAGAAAACATAGCAAAAGTGATATTTCGCTTGACCTTAAGAGTGGGGAAAAACATAAATGCCAGGACACCTTCAAAGTTTAAGAGGAATACTAGAACAAATAATTTGAGAACAAATAATAACACATCATGAATCAATTAATAATGTTTCTGGGACAAATGCACATTAAACTCAGAATGGCAACTATGCTGTCTCAACTGTGCATAAAGTTAGAAGATGGAGACTCAACATAAAAGTAAAAGAAAGGCCCTTCGCAGAGGGAAGCAGAGATCACTCATGTGCTAGAGCTTTTTATTTTATTAAATAGAGGTATTGATAACAATTTTTTAGAGAGGTGTGTATGCTTATGTCAACGAATGGTAAACAGAAAATACAGTACGTCACAAGCCAACTAGACTTCACAAGAGCGGATCCCATAGAAGGACACATCTGGGTAGAAGGTCATACCTCTTTCTCTTTTGTTTACACAATTATGCTTTGATGATAAATTAGGGGCAAAAATAGTGAAGAGAATTTGTTGTATTAATTTGAGGCTGGGCACCCCGCTGCCAGCTCTTCTATCAATTGGATAAGCGGATATAGCCACTAGTCTAGGGTGTGAAATTCCAATCAACAAGTGAGATAAAAGATTCTCTATTTACGTCCTCATGAGCTAAAACAGGAGCACAAAACATGAGTAATTTTGAAGGTTTTAAAGGTAACACATGAGCAATTTACTTTGGAGTAGAGGTTAAATACCACATGTCTATACTTTACTTTCAGCGAGGCCAAACGCGTTCCGACAAATTGTATGAAAGTTCATCTATATGCAAAACTGCTAGAGACGCATCCGGAGCTGCAGTACCCGAGCCAAGCGAGCCTAGAGATTCAGGAAGTTCAAAGGGAAAGAATGAAGACCCAAAAAGGACAAGAAAGATCCACATGATAAGGATGCATCGTCCAGAACCGGTTCTCATCCGCCAAATCGCGAGAATAACCCAAATCCCTGAATCAGCAATAAACGGTAAGAGAAAACCGTAAGGAAGGCAACACCGCTCCCCGCCAATCTCGTGCAGAGAAAGAAGGAAAGCAATGCCGCCCCCGAGAAACCCAGTTGATAAAGCCGGAAGATATGAGCATCCTCGTAGGCGTGAGAGATCCCGGATCCCACCAAGAAATAAGGGACGAGTCAGAATCAGAACTCTGCCTTGCTCCAAGGATCAGAATGCCGGAAGAAACAGGGATGCGCCAAGATGAGCGTATTCATGCAACAGTGGGCCAAGGAGAAGCAGATCCCCCTCAGTCCACTCTGTTGGAACGTATTCCCCGCATGCACCTGGAGCCAAAAAGGATGAATTGTATTTTGGGCCAAAGTGTTTCACTGACAGGATCCGGAATATCAATCTCCATTCTGGTTTCACCAAAGTTGGACCAACTTATCAAAAGTATACTAGAAGTACAAACCCAGATACATGGCTCTCAGATTATTATACCGCCGTTCAGATCAACAAAGGGACGGGTTTAGAAGCTGTAAAATTCCTGCCTTCGATGTTGCCGGATGGAGCACGAGACTGGATCAATGGATTACCATCAAGGACGGTAGACAACTAGGAAGAAATGGACAGAGTTTTCGCTCAGCACTTCCGAGGCACATATAAATTCCCCAAGAGTATTAACCAGTTAAACTGTTGCGTCCAGTACGAAAATGAGTCATACGTTGACTTTATTTTAAGTTGGATAGCAATGAAGAACAACTGCTCTGTAGTGGATGACGTTCAAGCAATGCATGCTTTTGTCTACGGTCTGAAACTCGGCCTTGTACTATTCATGGTGGGATCCAAAAAGCATAAAGACCATGGTTCTATGCTAACAACAACCAATGAGCATGCAGCAGCAGATGACGACATTAGGGCAAGAGGCGGCAATATCAACACACTCATACAAGCCAAAAAGTCGTCTCGCCCTGAAAAGAAGTCCGCTCCATATGTTCAAGAAAACCCAAAGAAGTAAATCTTTTCTTTGGAAGAGAGAACATGAACAGGTGGAAAGGCAAAGGTGCAGAAACCAAGGAAGATGTATCTTACTTCTAGGAAGAGTGGGATAAAAAATCCAAAGTAAACCTTACCGACACTGTGCAAAATTCGGGAAACCGAATCACACAAACCAGGAATGCTGGCTCAATATGCATATGAGAAGCAACGTTGAAGCTGGGAACAAAGGGAAGAATTCCAACAGGAAGTTCAATAAGCAAAAACCGGAAGCTGGAAAAGAAGGAAGCGAGTCCGACACTGAAAATTGGATTCAGGAGCAACAGTGAAAAGGCAAACCCAAGTTCCCAAGGGTGGATGAATAAGGCAATCTCGTGTTCTTGGAAACACCATGAGCCAAAAAGGTGAAAGAGGCATGGAGAGAAATCAATGCCACAATGTCGCAAACTCCAAAGTACCTCAAGTATGCAATAACCCTAATAACTTGGATCAGTTTGATCATCCTGGCAATATCTCGGAACTAGGCACACATGCCCTGATAGTAAGCCATGTAGTACAAATCACAGGCTACGGAGAGTGTTGGTGGACGGAGGAGCTAGCATCAACATCATGTACTTGAGCACTTTGAAGAAGCTGCACTTGTCACAAACCCAGCTTAAGCACAGCCATGTACGTTTTCACGACATTATTCCTGGCAGGCAAGCATCTTCCCTAGGAGAAATTTCCCTTGAGGTTACCTTCAGAAAATAGGATCATTTTCAGACCGAAACGGTTTCATTTGAGGTAGTACCGTTCGAAACGTGTATCACGCAATACTCGTACGGCCGGCTTTCGCCAAATTTATGGCCAGGTCATGCTACATCTACAACAAGTTTAAGATGTCAGGACCAAAAGGCAGTGTAATCACCATTGAAGGATATTTCGCGCTGGCAAAGGAGCTAGAGCTAGGGCCTTTGAGATGAAAGGGTCATCTCAAAGGAGGAGCTGAAAGAACTGGTACAAGAAGTATCACCGACAGAAATGCCGACAGTAAAAGAGACTACAAAGTCGGCTGGCGGCTTGAAGGCATCAGAGAATACAAAGCAGGTTATTCTAGACCCCAAAGATCTGACGAAGTACGTCGTCGTGGGAATTGGAATGGCCGACAAATAGATAAGAGAGCTCATCAAGTTCCTTTGTGAGAACGGGGATATTTTTTCCTGGTGTTCTGCTGATATGCCAGGTGTACCCCAGGAGCTTGCTGAGAACCAGCTGAGGGTGATCCTAGGATCCAAACCGGTCAAACAAGGACTCCGCTGATTCGACGGGGAAAGACGGAAGGCTATAGGCAAGGAAATAATATGGCATTTAGCAACTGATTTTATCCGGGATATTATTCATACCGATTGGTCCACAAATCCGGTATTAGTCCCGAAGAAAGATACAACTGCCCTTAGGATGTTTATAGATTATACCAACCTAAACAAATGTGTCCAAAAGATAGGATTGCGTTACCGCGAATCGACCAAATAATAGATGCCACTGCTAGCTCTGAGCTTTTATGCTTTTTGGATGCTCATTTCGGTTATCATCAAATGCGCTTGAAGAAGGAGGATCAAATAAAAACCTCTTTCATAACACCCTATGGAACGTGTTGTTACATAAACATGCCTTTCGGCTTGAAGAACGCCGGATATACATACCAGCGTTGCAGGGAAAGATACTTGCATGAGCAAATAGGCAAAAACATCCAAGTTTACGTGGATGGTATTGCCGTTGTTTCCAAGGACAAGGACACACTGTGCGCACATATAAAATGAAGTTAAATCCATTAAAGTGCATATTCAGGGTTCCCTCAGGAAAACTTCTAGATTTCATTGTTTCCCACAAAGGAACCAGGGTAAACCCAGAAAATATCAAAGCAGTTATGGACATAAAAAAGCCTACATACTTAAAATACGTCCAAAGACTAATGGGTTATGTATCCCTTGTAAGCAGGTTCATAAGCCGGCTAGGCGACAAAGCTCTGCCATTATACAAATTGTTGAGAAAATCTGACAAGTTTGTTTGGACAGAAGAAGCAAATAAAGCGTTAGCTCAATTAAAGGAAACTTTAATGAAAGCTCGGACTTTGGCATCGCCAATGGAGGAAGAACGCATGTTGTTGTACCTAAAAGTAACAAGCAGAGTTATTAGCACAGTGATAACGTGGAAAGTAAAAAAGCCGAAAAAAGTATTCCAGATCAGCATCCGGTATATTATCTCAGTGAAGAATTCCCAAAATCAAAGCAGAGATATCCATATAATCAAAATCTGGTATACGGTTTATTCTTCGCATCACAAAAATTACGTCATTACTTCCAAGAACATTCCATAATAGTGGTAAGCAAAGCACCACTAGGGGATATCATAAATAACACAGACGCAACAGGCCAGTCGCCAAATGGGGCATTGAGCTTGCGGCATTCAACATTAAGTATCAACCCCGGACTACAATCAAGTCTCAAGTGTTGACTGATTTCATTGTTGATTGCACAGAAGCCATGGAAAGCACGCTAATGCCGGAATCAGAACATTGGATTATGCATTTTGACGGGTCCAAAATGAAGGAAGCCGCTGGTGCAGGTGTGGTATTAAAATCACCAAAAGGCGATACAATGGAGTACGTGCTACAAATTCATTTCAATGCCAGTAACAACGTTGTATAATATGAAGCACTACTTTATGACTTGCATATTGCAAAGGAGATAGGTGCCAGACCCATCCTATGCTATGGAGACTCGGATCTAGTGCAGCGCTAGCTTAACCAGACGTGGGATGCCAAAAGCCCCATAATGACGGAATATCGAATGACATTAGATGAATTCGCTATACGCTTCCTAGGATTTGAAGTAAATCATGTAAAGCGGGAAGAAAATGGAACACGGATGCATTAGCTCGAATGGGCTCGGAAAGGGTAAAAACATTACCACAGGGAGTGTTCATCCAATATTTTTTTCGAATCATCCATCAAAGGAGGAGATGTAGATTATCCAAATTTCAAGATGGAACATATGAAGTCTTGAAAAGGCAGATAAAACGCCGATGCAAAGAATACACAATAATTAATGGTTACTTGTATAAACGTAGCACATATGAAATTTTTCCGCGATGCATATCACCAGAACAAGGACATCAGATCCCGCAAGAAATTCATGTCGGAGATTGCGGACACCATACTCACTCCAAAAGCATTGTGCATAAAGCATTTCGGGCAGGGTTTTTCTGGCTTACTGCCAAGAAGGATGCATAACGCATAGTTAATACATGTGTCGGATGCCAATATTACGCCAAGTAGATGAATTTGTCGGCCCAAGCACTCAAGACTATTCCCATAACTTGGCCATTTGCGGTCTGGGGGCCGGATATGATGAGGTCATTCAGAACTGCAAGAGGCGGGTTAACGCATCTACTGGTCGTAGTGGATAAGTATATCAAGTGGGTGCAGGCTAAACCCATAAAAAATCTTGACGGTGTGACAGGCAGGAATTTCGTCATTAAAATAGTCATGAGATATGACGTACTACACAATATAATCACGGATAATAGAACAAACTTTGCAATTAGAGAGCTGGAAAAATATTGCAAGCAGAACGGAATTCGCCTTGATCTAGCATTGGTGGCACATCCACAATCCAATGGACAAGTTGCACACTAGAATAGTTCAATTCTGCAAGAATACGTCCAAGACTTGAGTCGCCTCTTCACAGAGCAGCAGGAGCATGGGTGGAGGAGTTACCTTCCATGCTTTGGAGCATACGCACAACGCCGAATAGATCAACATGCTAGCCGCCTTTTTTCCTGGTTTATGGAGCAGACGCAATGCTTCCTACAGATATTATCCATGACAACCCTAGAGTGCAAATATACGTCGAAGCTGATGCCGAGATTGCACGTCGGGGTGTCGTTGATCTTCTAGGAGAAGAACGAGAACTTGTGCTACAAAGATCCGGCCATTTATCAGCATGGTTTGAGGTGATATCATAGCCGAAAAATCAAGCACCATTCTTTCAAAGAAGGTGATTTAGTGTTAAGAAGGGTACAAGAACGAAAGCACAAGTTAGTTCCAGTATGGAAGGGACATTTCATCATTAGCAAGTCTATGAAAAATGGGCCATGCTACCTTGTAGACATTCGGGATGATGAAAAAGACCCGAAAAATAAAGATCGCAAGAGGAAAAGAAACATAGATCTAGAGCTAGAGGAGATAAAACGGCCATGGAGCATCCAACACTTACATCCTTTCTATACCTAGTCCAATTCTATGTAAACATTATTGAGATCATGAAATAAAATCTATCCGAAATTCATGCAAAAAAAGTCCATCTTTTAATCTTTACCATGTTCCGCCCTTTCTATTTCCCCATGATCTTTCAATTTGCTTCAATGTTAACCCGAATTTTGTTCTGTGTGCTCAGAGTTAAGAAAAAAATCAATGCTTTTAGCCTTAAAGATTACGGAACGCCGAATTTTGCCCGCGAGCCTGGATTTCATGCTTTTTAGCTCCTCATTTACTTAAGTATTATATGATAGTTCGTATGTTGGGTCACTGGACTAGTAAGTTAAAGCGCCAAAAGTATGGCTCGTGATTCCAAGTTTAGAATGATTGGCTTGAAGATTCCATACTTAAGGTTTCGCTAAACCACTAGGAAAGGTTAAAGCATACAAACCAGAGAACTTAAAAGAATGTCGACACATTTTCTAGCAAGGATTAAGTTTCGGAAAAGCATAATTGCTTATAAAAAATAAGCACGCGGAATGCATTACATATGGAGTATTACATTGAAACATTGTAATGCAATTTTTCCGCCTTCTGGTACTTGAAGTGCATTGATTACTCGTCGCCTTGTTCATCATCGTCTTCATCATCAATGTCGCTCGCGTCCTATAGAGTAGATGAAACCTCCTCATCCGAGTAGAAGGTAGTGGTGGAGACCATCCGAGCAATCTTGGATGCGAAGTCTTTAATAGATTCAAAAATCGGGCGTCAAGACTTAGTAGAAGGATAGTGCATCTGCATAAGCCCAAGGGCCATGCACACCCCACCACAAGCAGTAGACTCCATCCAAGATTGACTTTAAGAAATTACTTCATCAAAAGCAGCCGGCAATTGACCAATATTAGAGTATTGATCCTTCATAACTGGAAGAAGTTTTCTTACAAGCCGCCTTCCGGATTTTTTCATATTTCTGACAAAAATACCGAAGTCTTGGATGCGATCAATCTGAGGAGAGGGGTCATTTTTGACTAAAAAGTTTGGAAAAGCACGAAGTAAGAAAACCCGGAAAAGGACACAAAGATCAGAAGTGAAAAGGAAGTCGGAAAATATGAAAGAGCATACCGAGGATATTTTTTCAATTTCCATGATCTCTTCTAGGTGATCGCGAAGAGTATTCTCCAAATCTCGGATGATGGAGTCGTCTTTCTCGCCCTGAACTTTAAGCCGAGCCTCGGAATTTTCCAAGGCTTTTTGGCTTTCAGCTAGCTCCCTTTGGATCTTCAAGTTCTCTTGATGGAGTTGAAGATTTTCTTCACGAAGCAGTGGAGCATTTCCGGCATCCGCTGCAATTTGCTTAGCTTCGACAAGTAAGGCTGAAAAAGGCAAAAAAAATACCGTGAAAATATTGAAACTCGCAAGATAAGGTAAATAAAGGAAAAGCTAAAGCATACTTACAAGCATGCTCCTTAAGTTGCCTCCGAAGCCCGCAAAGCTCAGACTCCTTATCTTCTGTGATTTTGAGGAGCATTCGCACCTCTTTTTTTTTTCACGGCAAGTTTGTGGAGCACTTCCTTATTAATGTGTTCATAAGTTTGTTGCGAAAACGCGGAAAATAAAATATGTTAAGCACAAAGGACGAAAAAATAGTCAAAAAGCATTAATAAGAAAAGTCCTTTTTCCGGATTAATGCTTGGGGGCTGGGGGTATACCTTACTCATCCTTTGGACGCTTCCGAGAATTTTGGAGAACTCCTTGATATATTCCTGGAAACTAATCCCCATGTGGGTAATGCCGTCATTTATGACCCGCCGAGGGGAAAAGGTGCAGTTATTCCGGATTATAACACCGTCTCTCAGCAAAGGACGGGAGTGAGAAGGAGGGACTCTGACGAATGCTTTCTATCCCATTCATGCATATAATTGTCTTCGTCGAAGTATTCCTATTTTACCTTGAAATATTCTTCAAAGGAAGGAATGCTTTCGTCAAGATTGACAAAAGATGGTCCTGCCTCTTGGGTATGATCTGCCCTTTCCCGCACATCCGGTATGGATGCATCGGGCTGGCTGGACTGGCTTGGAAGAGGGAATTCTTCACCCTTTAGGGGAACAGAGTTTTCCCCTAAAATGTTCGCCGTAGGAGTGGTGGACGCAATGGCTGGAGATTTCTTCGGCTCTCGGTGAGCAAGCACCTTTCGCCTTTTCTTCCCCTTCACAGAGACGGGGTAAGACTGAAAGAATAAAACAAGAAACAAAGGTTAATACAAAGAAGATTGTTTGAGGAATTGAAAGGTATGAAAACAAAAAATCGGATACTTGGAAGTTGCGACTCGGACACCATCCATGTTCACGACATATTTGGCGGAAGCAGTGTTCTTGCGTTTCCAGCTTACGGCCATTGCAAACCGAGCTTTCAAGATCGCCTCTTCCTCCTCAGACACCAGCTAGACCACTGTAAGAGTCTCAAGCTGCAAAGCATGATTGAAATCATTAAGTATGCGTTTGTGCGTGCAAAGCATGTCTTTTCCAAAAAGCGGGAAATACCTGGGGAGGAGGATTGACAGTGGTATACATATCGAATCTTTCTTTGTATTGTGTTCGGGTGCATACCAGATGATTCACTCTCTTCTTGAAAGTTTTTTTGGACATACCCGACTGCATTCTCCACATAGAGTCTTCGGGTCCTGTGTACATGCAGATAAGACGGTCGGATCGATGAGATAAAGGATGAAACCGCCGGCCGTAATAGCATAGGACGGTTGATGGTGCAGATCTTGCACTCGTTGGGAGACCCCAAGAGGAAGGTATGATGAGCATAGCAGCAGTTTTCCCTCAGTAAGAAACCAAGGTTTAATCGACCAGTAGGAGGAAGGAGTAACTTCAGAAGGTTGAAGCAGCTGAGATGGCAGGGCGCACTACCAGTTCAGAAGCAACGTGGAACCTACACAACACAATCAAATCACTTTGCCCCAACGAAGCAGTGAGGTTGTAAATCTCACCGGTTTTGCTGAACACAAAGAGGTTAAACGTATGGTGTGGAAAACAGTAGGAAAACAGTATGAAAGCAGTAGCAGCAGTATGAAAGCAGTGTGTGTATTATCAGTATGAGAAAAATGGACCGGGGTCCACAGTTCACTAGTGGTGTCTCTCCGTGAAAGATAAATAACATGTGTGGTGAACAAATTACAGCTGGGCAATTGACAGAAATGAAGGCTGCACCGTAGTGCATATGCAAGACATAAAGATTACTATGTGATTCATGCGGGCATTACAACAAAATATATAGACCGTTATCCAACTGCATCTATGTCTAGTAATCCACCCTCCGAATATCATCCGAACAAACGTTGGGTATTAAGTTGCAAGCAACAGATTATCGCAGTAAGCAAAGTGTGTAATGTAAACAATATAAACTAGGTAAACATCGTTGTTTTCTTCCTAATGGCAACAACACATCCTCCATCCGTCACATTTATGTCACGTGAGCACAGATGCAAAGGAGGCATGAACCCACTATCTAGCATAAATACTCCCTCTTGGAGTCACTAGCATCTACTTGGCCAGAGCGTCTACTAATAACGGAGAGCATGCAATATCATAAATAACATAAGCATGAAGATAACATGATATATTGATAATTAAAAGACATAACATTCAACATTCATCAAATCCCAGCAAACACAACATGTAGCATTACATAAGGATGATCTCGATCATGTAGGGAAGCTCACGAGATCTAAACATGAGGTACAAAGTGGAGAGAACAACCATCTAGCTACTGCTATGGACCCGTAGTCCAGGTATGAACTACTCACGCATCACTTCGAAGGAGGGCATGGTGGTGTAGACCCCTCTGGTGATGAATTCCCTTCCCGACAGGGTGCCGGGTAGAGCTCCTGAACCCTCTCGATCTTGGGATGATGATGACGGCCGCCTCGGGTGTTTCTCGGGACAAAGTGGTATATTTTTAGGGTTGATATGGTGGGGGTTAAAAATAGGCGAAAGGGCAAAGGCGGTGGAGGCCTGGGGGCCCAAACCACCCCATGGCGCGGCCAGGGGGCGCGGCGCCCTATGGTGTGGCCCCCCTGTGGCCCTCCTCCGGGCCTGTTTTGGACTCCGTGGAACCTTCGGGAATTCTAGGACCTCCGTACTTCGAATTTTCCAATTCCGAGAATATTTCTAGAACAACTTTTATGAAACTAAAAACAACAGAAAACAGGGAACTGACTCTATGGCATCTTGTCAATAGGTTAGCCCGAAAAACCGATAAAAATGACATAAAGTGTATAGCAAACATGTAGGAAACAACATAAAACAACATGGAATATCAAAAATTAAGGATATGTTTATGACGTATCAACATCCCGAAGCTTAGTTCCTACTCGTCCTCGAGTAGGTAAACGATAAAAACACATAATTTTTGAAGTGACATGCTACCAACATAAACTTGATCATAAATAATGTAAAAGCATATAGCTGAGATCATCGAACTTGAACACAAGCATGATAAATAGATTTTTAATAATTAAGCATAGCAATCACCTTGCATCATGAGAAGTAACAGAAATAAAAGATCATGAATAACAATGCAACGAAAGATATACGTTCGTTTCAAGCATAAAGATAACATGGCAAAGTGATATTTCGCTAGACCTTAAGAGTGGAGCAAAACATAAATGCCAGGACACCTTCAAAGTTCATGAGGAAGACTAGAACAAATAATTACAGAACAAGCAATAACACATCATGAATCAATTAATAATGTTTCTAGAACAAATGCACATAAAACTCAGAATGGCAACTATGCTCTCTCAACTGTGCATAAAGTTAGAAGATGGAGACTCAAACATAAAAGTAATAGAAAGGCCCATTGCAGAGGAGAGCATGGATCAACTCATGTGCTAGAGGTTTTATTTTGTTAAATAGAGGTATAAAAAGCTTGACACTCCTCCCATTTATCTTACATAAACCATGGCTAACCGAATCCTCGGGTGCCTGCCAACAATCACATACCGTGGAGGAGTGTCTATATTTTAGAGAGGTGTATGCTTATGTCAACGAATGGTAAACAGAAAATACAGTACGTCACAAGCCAGCTAGACTTCACAAGAAAGGCTCCCATAGAAGGACACATCTGGGTAGAAGGTCATCCCTCTTTCTCTTTTGTTTACGCAATTATGCTTTGATTGATAAATCAGGGGTAAACATAGTGAACGGAATTTGTTGTTATTAATTTGGGGCTGGGCACCCTGCTGCCAGCTCTTCTATCATTTGATAAGCGGATGAATTCGCTATTCCAAGATGTTAAAGTCCAATCAACAAGTGAGATAAAGATTCTCTATTTACGTCCTCATGAGCTAAAACAGGAGCACAAAATAGGAGTAATTTTGAAAGATTTAAAGGTAACACATGAGCAATTTACTTTGGAGTGGCGGTTAAATACCACATGTAGGTAGGTATGGTGGACACATTTGGTAAACTTTAATTTTTGGGAGTTGGATGCACGATTAGAGATCATACTCAGTACATGTGGAGGTTAGCAAAAGACTGGGAGCGACAAATCAAGAGAGCATAAGAGACATAAACATGCATAGCGACATAAACATCATTAATCAAAGCATAAGTGGTATCACAAGTTCAAAAACTAAATGATCATAGAGGCTATAAGTGACTGGTTCATAGTCATAAACATGGTGTGAGCATGCGCCAAGTCAGCCAAATAAAACATTTAAAGGAGAGCACCACAAATTTATGCTTCAATATGACAAGAACAATTCATGATTCTTTCAATGGCGCATTAAACACTATCAGCTATTTGAGTCTAATCATGCTAATAAATGACCACAAGGCTTTAGAATTAAAATAACATCTAGCATGATATGAAAAAGTCTAGCCACATTCTATACAAACTTCTACTTGCACTGTTATAAATTCGACCACAAGCAACAGTTTCTTTTCCCAACAAGCACCATACAAAACATGCTTTAACAAAAAATCTCTAAATTCTACAGCAAGAAAACATGAGAGTACTCACATAACACTATTAAAACTAATATCTCTGAACAATAGATGCAATGAAAACAAGAGCTAAACAGGAATTTTCCAGCAACTAGAAGAAAAACTAAGAATACTAGCATAGCAAGTATTCAAATGAAAAAGCGGAGACTGTCTCTCTCCCAAAAAAGGAATGCTAGGGTCCAACTATATTATTGCAGAAAGGAAAACAAAAGAAAACAAAGTAAAAAAAAACAGACGCTCCATGTAAACTTCATATGATAGTTTCACTAGAAGTGACCTTGGGCATCCCCAAGTTTAGATGCTTGAGTCTTCTTAAAATATGCTTGGATGAAACACGGGGGCATCCCCAAGCTTTGACCATGCACTCTTCTTGATCACATATATCACCCTCTTCTCTTGACCCTGGAAAACTTCCTTCACACCACACTCAAAGAGTAATTCGCATTAGAGGGTTAGTGCAACAATAAAAAAATCCATGGGTTCTGTAAGGGCACAAGTGCTATTGATACTTTTAAACATTGGCTACAGTCACTGATGTTTGGTGAAGCAAAGAAATCCACTTGACATCTTAAAAGAGCAAATGCAAGAAAAATGGCAGAATCTGTCAAAACCAGAACATTCTCTAAAGACGAACTTTTTAGTGGCACTTACGTTGCTCAGATCGAAAAACTTAAAGAACAAAAAAGTTGCGGAATTAGCCGAGGAATAAGAACGAGAAATTTCAGTTCATTATGATTTTTCTGTCACATATACGAGTTTTACGATGGACAGCAGAAATCGGTTTCCTGCGCAGAAATCCAAAAACCAACTCCAACTGTCGTCAGAAACTTTACTTGGCACAACTAAAACATGAAAAGAAACATACAAAGGAGTTTATACAGAAGTATACAACCCCTTGACTCAAAGAAAACAGAGAAAAACAAAGCAAAAATAATAACCACGGGTTATCTCCCAAGAAGTGCTTTTCTTTAACGCCTTTTAGCTAGGCCCATAAAAGTGGATTCACGTGTTTTCAAGTGAAAAATATGCTCACATAAGAAATATGAATTAAGAAAAGGAGAGCATCGAGAAGAAAGTATAAAACAAGTTTAATTCTAACCCACTTCCTATGCATAGGAATCTTGTAAAAAAATAAATTAAAGAAGCTCAAACTAGAAATCATGGGAAGGTAGAACAAGAGCAACTTCAAAACTTTCAACAAAAAGAGAGGTGTTTTAGTAACATGAAAATTCCTACAACCATATTTTCCTCTCTCATAATAATTTTCAGTAGCATCATGAACAAACTCAATAACATAATTATCACATAAACCATGTTTGTCATGGTCTAAAAGCTCACAATTCATATCAAGCTAAAAAACAATGGGATCAAAATTAAGAATAAAGTCCTCTTATTTCCCACTTTTAGCAATACCAAAAAAAAGATGATTGGTCACTCTTAAAATACATGGGACACATTATAGCAATATTTTCAGTAGCATTATAATTTATAACATCAAGTAACATAGGACCATCATCTAGAGCATTATCATATAAAATTTCTAAGCAAACTTCCTCATTATCATGCATATCAATAGTTGGAATAAATAGAGGATTCTCATAGGATTTATAAAAGTAGCATGGATTATCATAAATAACATTAGCAATATCATTCTCACAAGTTTCATTCATAGTAATATCAAGGTCACAAGTATAGCAAGTATCAACTTCATCAAAAAGGGATATTTCAAAAGAATCAATAGGATCATCACAACTATGAGGTAAAGAGTTACTCTCATTTGGAGGTATACATGGGTTCCATTCTTCCTCCTCTTGATCATCACTCTCCTCCTCTTGATCATCCAATGAGCTTCAAGATTCTGCAATTTCTTCTTCCATAGGCTCCTGCAAGGCATTAGTCTCTTCCTTAGGTTGAGAGCATTTATTAAGATATTCCATTATTTAGTAATTACAATCCTTGTAATTATCAAAGCAATATTCAAGTATAGAATAAATCTCGTATTTATAAGGTGCATCATCAATACTTTCAAGTAAATAGGCACTTTTGAATGCACCCTTCCAAGCAATAAATTCTTCAATTTGTTCCACATCATATAATTCATAATATCCCTTAACGTAAGAAGACATGGTAACATTATTATTATACTCATATTGAAAAGGGAGGTGTTTATACCTCTTGCAGCAACAAGATTTATCAAAGCAATAAGTAACATTATAAGTAGAGCACAGGTTTCTAGCAATGATATGAAATTTATTAATTTGTTCCCATAAGTGTTTCCCTTTTTGTGACAAGTGGTGTTCCTTATAATATTTTTGTTGATCTTCCCTGAACCCATCTTGCCAATAAGATCTAGTTTCAAAGACATCAAACATTGATAACAAGCATAATAAAGCAAAAATAACAACTAGAATAAGAAGTATTTTTTGTGTGTTTTTGATAAAGAGAAGCAAACAAGACAAATAAAATAAACTAAGCAAAACAAAAACAAAGTAAAGAGATTGGAAGTGAGAGACTCCCCTTGCAGAAATTCTCTTCCTCCCCGGCAACGGCGCGAGAAAATTAGCTTGATGGTGCCGATCTTGCACTCGTTGGGAGACCCCGAGAGGAAGGTATGATGAGCACAACAGCAGTTTTCCCTCAGTAAGAAACGAAGGTTTAATCGACCAGTAGGAGAAAGGAGTAACTTTACAAGGTTGAAGCAGTTGAGATGGCAGAGCGCACTACCGGTTCAAAAGCAACGTGGAACCTACATAACAAATCAAATCACTTTGGCCCAACGAAGCAGTGAGGTTGTCAATCTCACCGGTTTTGCTGAACACAAAGAGGTTAAACGTATGGTGTGGAAAACAGTATGAAAGCAGTAGCAGCAGTATGAAAGCAGTGTGTGTATTATCAGTATGAGAAAAATGGATCGGGGGTCCACAGTTCACTAGTGGTGCCTCTCCGTGAAAGATAAATAACATGTGTGGTGAACAAATTACAGCTGGGCAATTGACAGAAACGAAGGCTGCACCATAGTGCATATGCAAGACATAAAGATTACTATGTGATTCATGCGGGCATTACAACAAAATACAAAGACCGTCATCCAACTACATCTATGTCTAGTAATCCACCCTCCAAATATCATCCAAACAAACGTTGGGTATTAAGTTGCAAGCAATAGATTATCGCAGTAAGCAAAGTGTGTAATGTAAACAATGTAAACTAGGTAAGCAACGTTGTTTTCTCCCTAATGGCAACAACACATCCTCCATTCGTCACGTTTTTGTCACTCGAGCACAGATGCAAAGGAGGCATGAACCCACTATCGAGCATAAATACTCCCTCTTGGAGTTACTAGCATCTACTTGGCCAGAGCATCTACTAATAACGGAGAGCATGCAAGATCATAAATAACATAAGCATGAAGATAACATGATAGGTTGATAATCAGAAGACATAGCATTCAACATTCATAAGATCCCAGCAAACACAACATGTAGCATTACATAAGGATGATCTCGATCATGTAGGGCAGCTCACGAGATCTAAACATGAGGTACAAAGTGGAGAGAACAACCATCTAGCTACTGATATGGAGCCGTACTCCAGGGATGAACTACTCACGCAACACTTCGAAGGAGGGCATGGTGGTGTAGACCCCTCCGGTGATGAATTCCCCTCCCGACAGGGTGTCGGGGAGAGCTCCAGAACGCTCCCGATCTTGGGATGACGATGACGGCGGCCTCAAGTGTTTTCTCGGGACGAAGGGAAAAGGCGGTGGAGGCCTAGGGGGCCCACACCACCCCATGGCGCGGTCGGGGGGGCACCGCCCTATGGTGTGGCCCCCTTCGGGCCTCTTCGGAACTCCGTGGAACCTTCGGGAATTTTAGGACTATGGACTTCGAATTTTCCAACTCCGAGTATATTTCCAGAACAACTTTTCTGAAACTAAAAACAGCAGAAAATAGGGAACTGGCTCTGTGGCATCTTGTGAATAGGTTAGTCCAGAAAATCGATAAAAATGACGTAAAGTGTATAGCAAACATGCAGGAAACAACATGGAACATCAGAAATTAAGGATACGTTTATGACGTAGCAACGTTATCCATTCCCGTCAGTGGCGTTCCACCGTCTTCAAATTTATCCTTTTGATCCTCGGGAGATCAGCTGGCAATTCCCGGACGATGTCAAGTGCCCAATTATCCCTGGGAGTGGCGGCTGAATTGTCGAAAGGCGGAATCCCCGTATCCTTTCCGGGATAAGGGACGTCTTTGCAGTAAAAGAAATACCCCTTCCAATGTTTGACAGAGTCGCTAGTATTGATTTTCGGAAACCATTCTTCTCTGCCACGGTGCAGGTTGAAGTTGATGGTTCCGCAGATGGGAGGCAATCCATCTAAAGTATTGTGTTTGATGTAAAAGCAATACTGGAAGAAATATAACATAGGGTCTATTCCTAGGTATCCCTCGAATAGGGCTTGCAAGCCGGAAAGATAAAGAATGGCATTTCGAGTGAGATTATGTGGTTGGACGCCATAATGATGAAGAACTTGGTGGAAAAAAGCAGAAGGCGGAAACTCCAAACCTCTAAGAATGTGGGATGGAAGAACCACGCACTCTCCATCTTCCGGCTTTGGCTCCTCATCTTCCTCCTCGAGCCGCCACTCATCCTTGGGGATGAATATGTCCTTCTCAAAACTCTTGAGCATAGTTGAGTGGATGGCGCACGAGATCCAATTTCCAGCTTCTGACTCGTCCTCTTTTCGGCTCCAGTCGCCCCCTCGCCGTCAGAGTCCTTGCCGGCATGAGGAGAATTTTCCTCGCACCCCCACCCCGATTCCAGGACGGGAGGCGATGGATCAGAGAGGGTACATGGAGGAGTAGATACGGTGGTGGCGGTGCTAGGGTTTGGTCCCGTGGACGTGCTTGCAGAGGCCTCAGAAGCAACCGCAGAGGCCCCCGGAGCCATCGGGGGCACAGAAGAGCCAACCACGGAAGGTGGGGTTCCCGTGGCTGCTGTCGCGGGTGTCATCGGAGTGGTGGTTGAAGGAGCCGTTGCGGCTGCTGCCTCATTCGCGTCGCTGGTGGTGGCGGCCGCTCGAAGATTTCCGCTGGACTCCATTGCAGTGAAGGGTCGGGCCGGAGTTGAGCCTGTGCCGCCGATGGTGACTGGAGATAGGCTTTGGAGGAGATGTTTTTTCTCTCGTGCTCTGGTTTGTCTCGAATGAATCGCAAGGGAGCTTGAGTGGGGAAGAAGGTGAACAGTAAGGGGAACCTCGGGTATTTATAAGCGAATGCGCTAAGATTAGTCCAACGACTGGTTTAGTCGTTGGATGCATGTCGCGTGTTACGCAGAGAAGAGAATCTAGTATTTCGCGAAGCGACGCATTGATGCCTTGCCTCCTCGTTTCTCGTGCCAGAAATCTTGCAGAGATTCACTTTCTAGCTTTAGCCCGCTTCAGACAGGTGGTGATGCAAGAAGGATCTTGCGCTTACGTCATAGTTAATGGTTTCTTCTAGGTGAAGCTTGCGAAGGAAATGCCGGATTTTCGGAAATATGGATTTGGCATGAAACTATTTAGAAAAGAAGATTCAAGACAAAAGGCCTCCTTTTCTATTCAGGGATTTCAGCAAAGAAAAGATGAAGGTTGGAGGTCTTAATTCTCCTTGGGGGCTACTGTCAGAGATATGCCAAATATGGGTGTATCTGGCATTGGATGAAGGTCGGACTACCCGGGTGGCCCACGAGTGATGGAGCGATAAGGTCCATTGGGCGGCCCAGTAGGCCAACGCACGGGAAGGCAGATTCTATAAGAACCCGGATTACGGCCCAATACGTAATCCGGCTTGGAGAAGAAGTCGAACATCTTGTTTACCAAGAGTAGGAATACTTTCCTTAGACTCTACGATTTCCTTCCTGTAAACCCTAGTCCGGCTGCCTATATAAAGCCGGACGGGAGCTGACTCAGGGAAAAAGAGAGACCAAAAAAAATCCTAGACTCACATTGTACTTTGTACACTTCAGTCTTTAGCCCTGATTTAGTGAGATTGCAGGAGTAAGAAGTCGCCGTTGCCGCGACGTACCGAATCTGGGTAAATTCGTCTCCCCACTGCCGGCAACTTCCTTACGCTTCCACCCACGCTCTACCACACGTCTTATGGCACCCCCTGGCATGAACCAAGATACAAACACTCGACAATCACATTTATAGTGACTGCTATGGCGCAACTATTTTGAACCCTCATAATGCGCTTTCTACGACCCCTATCCCGCGTTTACAGTTCCGCGAGATATGGGCTCTGCTAGAGATTCTCTAAGGTAGGTACAGGATCTCCAACACAGATGCCCAAAAATGCGTGGGCGCCTAAAAAAACTATTTTCAAGCCATAAACATTGGTTCAACAGACACACAATATCAGCGCGCGTCCAAAATAATTTCACGCACTGTTTTATCCTAGCGCTCACGGGAGCATTTTCCTCCAATCCTCTCCCCAACCGCACCCACTAACCATGATACACATTACAGCTGGGCAACTGACAAACCTTTAACGTATAACAATACTATTATGAAGAGATATAGTTTAGGGGTTCTAACATTGTATGCATTACGTCAACGCATATGGACCGCTACCCAGCATGCATCGATATCTAAAAGTCCACCTCAAGAAAGTTATCCAGCAAATCTCTCTGGTATTTAGTTGCAGCAACAAAGTGATTTCTTTGTGTGCAACAGACAAATGCATTTAGAAAAATATGTAATGTAAGCAATGGTCCTTGTCTGTAGACAAGAGCACCGCTGTTTTATCCCTAGTAGCAACAACACATCCCCCATCTGTCACATTTCTGTCACTCGAGCACATATGTAAGGGAGGAATGAACCTGCCATCTAGCACATAAAGCCTCTCTTGGAGGTGAAACCAACTACGTGGATAAGGTAATCATAAACACCGGAGAGCATTGCAATACAAGATTAAAACTCTCTACAAATATAAGTGAAGCATCTCAGATTGACATAAACAAAATAATCAAAATCTCATGGTTCATTGGATCCCAGCAAACACAGCATGCACAATTACATAACGGGGGTCTCGATCATGTGAGGCAGCTCACGAGACTCTAAACATGGAGGCATGGGGTTAAAGGAAATTTATGGGCGAAGAGGTGTCGAGAGGCGGTGCCGAGGGGTGCTAGGGGACCACCAGGCACAGCCTAGGGTGGGTTCGTGCCTGGCATCCCCCTGGGGGGCCCCTGGCCCCCCTCTGGCTCTTCTTCGGTCTCCGTCTTCGTTTCGGGTAAAAAATGATCTGCGTAGATTTTCAGCACTTTCCGAGAATATTTCTTTAAGAACTTTTCTAAAATAGAAAAACAGCAGAAAACAGCTACTAGCCTAGTGCATCTTGTTAATAGGTTAGTCTATGAAAACATCCGTAAAACGAAGAAAAACGATAGAAAACATGCGGAAAACAAAAGGTATTTGTTATAAAACAAGCATGGAGCATCAAAAAATATATATACGCTTGCAACGTATCACCAGGGAGCAAAGCTTTATCTATAAGTTCACTTGGGAAGCACACTCTTGCTTTATATTTGTTTCTTGTTTTTATTTTACTAGTTTGGATTAATGGAAAACAACAAAAATATGAGAGAGCTTTATGAGATTTATCTTGAGTTAGGAAATGCAGTATTTGAAGAGAAAATTCAAAAACCTATGGAACTTTATTTGCATGCTAGTAGAAATATTATTATTATTACGAATTCTTTGAACACCATTATTGCTAATGCTATGGAAAATTTTAAGATTGGGGAAACCGGTTTTGATGAAAATGATATTTTTAGTTCCCCAAGCATGGAGGAGAAAATTTGCTTTGGTGATACTAAGCCTCCTATATATGATGATTACAATGATGAACATGATGTTTTCAGTCCACCTACTATTGAGGAGAAAACTTATTATGTTTATGATATGTCTCCTATTTATGATGATTAGAATGATAGCTATTTTGTTGAATTTGCTCTCACTTCTACTAATGAGATTGACTATACTTACGTGGAGAGTAATAATAGTTTTATGCATGTGGATCATGACAAGAATGTTTTATGTGATAGTTATATTTTTGAGTTTGTTCTTGATGCTACTGAAATTTATTGTGAAATAGGAAAATATGGTTACAAAATTTTTTTATGTTACTAAAACACCTCTCTTTATGCTGAAATTTTTGAAGTTGCATTTGTTTTGTATTCCTATGCGAGTTGCTTTGTGCTTCATTAATTTGTTTTCTTAAAAGATTCATATGCATAAGAAGTGGGTTATACTTAAATGTATTTTATATTTTCCTCTCGATCTCCTTCTTTTTGTGCTTCAGTTCTTATATTTTTTTAGCATCTTTAAAATAATTATGCCAAGCTAAAGGGTTTAAAAGAAAAGCCCTTGTGGGACGCGACCCACTTTGTTTTCTTTTGTTTTATTTTGTTTTCTTTGAGTATCGAAAGTTTTTACATTTATACCAACATCTCCTTATCCTTTTTATTTCGTTTTTGTGCCAAGAATAACCTCTATTTAAAAGAAAGTGCAACTTGCTATTTTTTGTCCAAATTTTTGCGCTTCACCAAAAACCTCGGTTCTCTCAGCCAGAACGCGAGGAATTTTTGATATTTTCTAGGAACCTGCTCCGCATTGTAACTTTCATTAGTAGACCAATTTTTGATTTGAGCTACAGAAGTGCCTCGAAGAAAATCATATTTACCAGTTGTTCTGTTTTGACAGATTCTGCCAATATTTGCATTTGCCTCTTAATATTTTTCTTTTGTGTTCTTTCGGGAGGAGGAGCCTTAAAAGAAGTTGCGGGAGTAGCTAATGTTTTAAATGGAGTGTTTTTCTTGTGTTGAAACTGAACCAAGTGGATTTATTTGATGCACTAACATTACTAATGAATATTGTGAGAAGTTTTAGGTGGAGGAAATTTTCAAGTGTAGGGAGAGAAGGATCATATCAGAATATGAAGGATGGACAAAGCCTCAAGCTTGGGTATTCCCATATCACCCCAAGACATATCTAAGAAGTACAAGCGTCAAAACTTGGGATGCCCAAGGCATCCCCTTCTTCATCAATAAAAATATCAGGTTTCTTGCAAAACACTATATTTTTATTCCCTCACATGATATGTGTTGTTCTTTGGAGCATACTATCTATGACTGATCCTATTATTCTTATGTGGGAGAGATCCACGCTCCGTTTTCATTGTCTAGAACACTCTAGTTTTCACTCTTATTTTTTGTGAGTGTTCAGTTTTTGCTAGTACTGCGTTTAGCTCTTGTTTTTCCTCGAATTTTGTTCAGAGCTTGTTGGTTTGGTTCAGTTATATATGATTATCTCTCTAGTCTTTAATGATTATTTTCTTTCAGAGTTGTTTCTATCGGGGGGCTACACCCGGGTAGGGTCATATAAGGTATAAAGTGGTGCCCAAAGTGTGGACCAGGTCATGGTTGACCGACATAGGGACGTACCAGCATACCCTAACCGACATACATTTGGTATGTCAGAACATACTTTGCTATATGATGTTTTGCAGGAAAGATCTGCACGGGTTATCCGAGTTAATCTTGGAGAAGCCGGGATATGTGTGGTGCATCTGATCTCGGACGGAGGTCAATGCTGCAGGTGAATCCCAGATATCACAGAGCGGTACAGGCATGCAGGTTCAACTTACAGGCGAAACGGTCAGACCCGTACCGCTAACACGGAACATTCGTGGGAGTAGTTGCAAGGTATGGACTAAGGCATGTCCTGTCTATGGCAGAGGTGACAAGGGCGCAACATGGTGACGCACATTGGACTTTCGGCCCCGTGCTGGATGGCGTGCGCTACGCCACTGTGTTCTTCACCTATACCATGTACCTGTGTTCCAGGGCACCGGTATATAAGGTGCTCGAGCCCTCCGACGCGAGGGACAAACACACAAAGAGAGACGATATACGAGACAATCCCAGAGATAATACTGCAAGGACAGAACTTCCTCTGCTTCCTCTAGCTAGAACAACTCAAGGATCAAGCTTGTAACCCGGATTCCCACATATATACTGACAGAAAGGCAGGAGTAGGGGCTTTACCTCTTCACGAGGGTCCCGAACCTGGGTAAACCGAGTGTGTGTGTTTTGTGTCTTCAGTGTGCGCTTCTTAGCGCGCTATCCGTCCCTGGTTCCGACAGTGTCCATCCGACCCTTCTTTAGCCATCCTATGGCATCTTCCGTGATACCACCATGGCAGTTGGCGCCCATTTTGGGGCTAGCAGCGGCGCTAGCTGGAGTTTTTATCCGGATGGGATCCATCATCGACCCAGGCGAGCGCGTGGTCTGTGGCCTTGTCCACAGATTCGGCTCGCTCAACTTTGTCAGCGACAGCACGGACAACTTTGGCAGTAGGCCGATGCCAACAGGTGGCTTCTTCGTCAACTTCGGCGATCACTTGGTCTACATTGCCACCGAGGTCGTCCGCGGGTATCCCGAAAGGGTGCATATGGCCATAGATCCCTATGCGGTCTGTGCGGTCTGCAACTGCCGTATCGCTCGCCCCACGGACTACATGGAGGTCATGATGACTTCGCGAGCTGCTGAAGCTGGGAAAGGTGCGGCCAGTGAAGCTGATGCTAGCGTCAAGTCGACCCGGGCGGCGCACAAGCCGCAGGAGAAGCCTGAGAACCAGCCGGACTATGCAGGTCCATCCAATGCGCCCGGAAGGCCGAGTCCTCTTCAAGACGTGATCGAGAAACTGGCTATGCCGGTGGCTAGCGGTACGGATCCGGCACTAGCACATGCCCAGCAAGAGGAACAAAGGCAGAATATGCTGAATGAAGCAGTCGAGATGTCCCGGCTCAGGCAAGAATTCAAAATCGACCTCCATGAGTATAACAAGGCTCATGACTTTACTCCAGTAGCAAACAACCCTAGTTGCATAGATGTTGTGTGCAAGCGAGGTAGAGACCTCAATGCCGAGAGTGCTAGAGATGGAAAATCTAGAGCTAGTATAACTGCTAGTCTTGTGTCGTCTAGTAAGCCCAAGTATAGCTCTCCTGCTAAAAATCTTAGCGCTGCAGAGTTGTCCGGCCTAACCGACGAGGCTCGGCATAGGCATCATGACCGAGTTAATGAATTAGTGATTGTGGCTAACCGGCAAAATGAGGCCTTTCGTAAGGAAAATCCAGGTGCATGTGCATCGCAAGTTATTCATTCGGCTAGTGGTGCCGGTGGCAAATCTGGTGGCCAGGAATCTTCACCTCATGTGGATGGAGAGCGTGCCCGGAGTGTGAACTCCGGCAAGAATAAGCAGATTCAAGCATATGATACGGCTTATGCCGGAAAGCAATTAGACGGCCAGGGCTATACCAGTCAAGGCCATGTCGGTCAAGGCGCTCGGGGCGCCAGCCGAGTTCAGTCGGCTGGGCATGATCGCAACCGAGATATCTCACCTCGGTATCCGGCACCAAACCAGGCTCAGCAGCAGCATGTGCCGAGCATGCTATTCAGCATCAGAGAAATATGCCCGTGGATAATCGATATCATGATGGTTACTCGGCTATGTAGAGAGCCGGGTATCCGAGATATGAGCAACTGATGAACGAGGGAGCACTTGCTGCCCGGTTCGGACCTCGCATGATGCCCGCAACAAGCTTGACATGATCTTTCTGTCTGAGATGCTAGACAAGAAAGGCCCTCCTGGACCTGCATGTTTTGGACCCCGGATCAGGAGGGAGGCACCTATTCCGAAGTTCCAGCTCGCTCGGGGTACAAGGACATATGACAGCAGCACCAAGCCAGAGGATTGGCTGAATGACTATGTCACAGCGGTGCATATCGCTGGTGGAAATCGCCGTTGGGTAGTGCGGTATGTGCCACAGATGTTGGTGGGTCCAGCCCGGATCTAGATAAACAATTTGCCAGAGGACAACATTAATTGCTAGCTGGATTTCTTGGATGTGTTTGTCTGCAACTTCACCAGCACATACATGAGGCTGAATCGTCCTCAACAACTCTCCTTGTTCCGACGGAGAGAACCTGAAACTGGCCGGGAGTACCTGACAAGATGGGAAACACTGAGGAACTCCTGTGAAGGGGTGATTGAATCACATGCTATTGCATGGTTTGCTCAAGGGTGCTGAGATGGTACTATGCTCTGGCAGGGATTGCATGGGGAAATGCCTACTACTCTAGCAGAGACAATCAAGGTCGTGGAGATGTATGTGCTGGATGATCCGACTCAGTCTCTGATGACCTCGGTAGAGCTGAGTGATACTTCATAAACGTATCCCTAATTTCTGATGCTCCATGATCATATTATGCCAATTGCTACATGTTTTCTCCCTAATTTATAGCATTTTTATAAGTTTTCAGGACTAACCTATTAACAAGATGCCACAGAGCTAGTTCCCAGTTTTCTGCTGTTTTTTTGTTTCAGAAAAGCTGTTCTGGAAATATTCTCAGAATTGGAAATTTCGAAACCCGAAAGTCCTATTTTCCCCGGAAGAATCCAGAAGACCGAAGAGGAGCCGAAGAGGGGCAGTAGGGGGGCACACCCTAGGGTGGTGCGCCCCCTGGCCACGTGAGCTATAGGTGTGGGCCCCCTGGAGCGCCACCGCCTTCGCCCTTTCGCCTATTTAACCCCCCGGATGGAAAACCCTAAACACCTGATCAAAATTCCCGAAAAAGTTCCGTAGCCGCCGTCACCGTCAACCCTAGATCAGGGGGGTTCTGAAGCTGTTTTCGGCACCCTGCCGGAGAGGAGATCATCACCGGAGGCCTCTTCATCACCATGCCTGCCTCCGTAGTGACGCGTGAGTAGTTCATCCTTGGACTACGGGTTCATAGCTGTAGCTAGATGGTTGTCTTCTCCTCATATGCCTCCATGTTTAGATCTCGTGAGCTGCCTATCATGATCGAGATTGATCTTATTTAATTCTTTGTGCTGTGTTTGCTGGGATCCGATGAATATTGACCTTATGCCAAGTTGATTATAGTCTTTATTTGCATGTGTTATTTGTGATCTTGCATGCTCTCCGTTGTTAGTGGTTATTCTGGCCAAGTAATTGTTATTGACTCCAAGAGGGGGTATTTATGCTCGATAGTGGGTTCATGCCTCCTTGTTGCCTTGCTCGAGTGACAGAAAGGTGAAGGGGAAGGATGTGCTGTTGCCATTAGGGAGAAAACAACGGTGAGAGTGCCCGCATGCATAATCATTGCTTACATTACACACTTTGTTTAATGCAATTATCTGTTGCTTGCAACTTAATACCTGAGGGGGTTCGGATGATAACCTGAGGTGGATTATTAGTCATAGATGCAGATGGATGTCGGTCTATGTATATTGTTGTAATGCCCGCACTAAATAACATAGTAATCTTCATGTCATACTGTGCACTACGGTGCAACCTTTATTTGTCAATTGCCCAGCTGTAATTTGTTCACCCAGCATGCTATCTTTTATGGAGAGACACCACTAGTAAAACTATGAAACCCGATCCATTCTTCCACACTGTTAAACAAACCACAACAATTTCCTGCTCTCTTTACTTTCTGCAAGCATACACGGTTTTTTCACACTATACGTCTAATCTTTGTTTTCAGCAAGACCGGTGAGATTGACAACCTCACTGTACCGTTGGGGCAAAGTATTTTGATTGTGTCGTGTGAAGGTTCCACGTTGTTGCTGACACCGGTGAAGCGCCAGCACCACCGTCAGTGGCATCAACCTTCCGAAGATTCTCTTTCTCCTACTGGATTGATAACCCTGGTTCTTAAGTAAGGGGAAAACTCCTACCGCTGTGCTCATCATACCCTCCTCTTGGGGTTCCCAACAAAGTGCATCACTGAGTAAGAGGTACTCGGGAAATGATGGTTCCGGGTCGTCCAGGCGGCATGAACATCCGGAAAACCGGAATAAAAGAAGAGATCACCAGTCGGATTACCGATATGGGTCAAACCATGTTGATGCGGTTGATCCGAATCAGCCAGATGCCGGCAATAGCCAGCGACAGAAGAACAATGAGCCTCAATGGGGGCAGAAGCAGAACCAAGGTAACAAAAAGCTGTGGACTGACCAAAAGAATCCCTAGGAGAATCAGGAGAGGTTCACCTTCGAGATGATGGCAAATGGGCCTTGCCACTATCACACCCGGCATACCAGCAGGCCGGCTAATCACACTACCCGGCAGTGCAGTTGGTACAACCGAATCAAGAGAGAAGGCGGAAATCCGCTGCCTCCGCCTCCACCACTGCCGCTTATGGGTGCAAACACTCAGATCCTGAATGCACCCATAGGCTCGTGGATAACCGGAGGAAGGCAAAGAATGTCAATCAAGTGGCTCAGGGAGCCACCACCACCACCACCACCACCAACAACAACAACGGTGGTAGTTGTCGGACTGAGTATCAAGAGCACCACCAGAGTTACATGGTTTTTGTGACTTGATGTCTACGCACGCTTCTATTCTTGTAGACAGTGTTGGGCCTCCAAGTGCATAGGTTTGTAGAACAACATCAAGTTTCCCTTAAGTGGATTACCCAAGGTTTATCGAACTCAGGGAGGAAGAGGTCAAATGTATCCCTCTCAAGCAACCCTGCAATCACGATACAAGAAGTCGACACACCTAATACAATTGTCAGTTGTATAGGTGCACTAGTTTGGTGAAGAGAGAGTGAAATACAAGTAATATGGATGTGTATAAGTGATAATAGCAATCTGAAATAAAAATGGCAGCAAGAAAACATGTAGCAGAACTGATTGTAAACCGTGCATCAATTCTTAGAAACAAGGCCTAGGGATCATACTTTCACTAGTGGACACTCTCAACAATGATAACATAATTGAATGCATAAATATCATCTTTTCACTATGCTACTCCGAACCACTCTCCGGTTGAATAACAAACACCAATTCATTGCGTAGGGGTACAAAGCACACCTTAAAGTCACATTCCCGTGTCTAGCTAACCCCACACGGTCACTATGAGCGCCCTAAAAGGTACTAGACAAACACCACAATTTCATAGGTTCATCTCCATAACAAGATATAAATATCATGCTAAACCACACGGTGCACACACTGTCACCATTACACCGTGATTAAAGTGTTTACGGAGATCTCAGAACAAAACCACTCGAGTAGCATAACATATGAAGAGTAACATCTAGTAATTCTACTAGATTACAAAGCTCACGATCACATAAAGATCACACCATAGGAGAGAGAGATGAAACACATAGCTACCGGTAGAGCCCTCAGCCCCAGGGAAGAACTACTCCATCCTCATCATAGGAGACAGCAACAATGATGAAGATGGCGGTGGAGTCGATGGAGATGGCTCCGGGGGCACTTCCTCGTCCCGGCAGGGTGCCGGAACAGAGATTTTTGTCCCCCGAAACTTGTCGGCGGCGGCAGAGCTATGGATGTTTTTGGTGGAAAAGGCCGATTACTTTTAGGGTTTATGCATCGGGGGGCATATATAGCCGAAAGGGCGATGTCGGGGGGTGGCCAGGGGGCCCACACCACCCCTTGGAGCGGCCAGAGGGGGAACCGCGCCCCCTATGGTGTGGTGGCTCCCGGGCACCCCTCCGGGTCTCTTCGGGACACCATGGACCCTCCAGGACTTCTAAGACTTCTGGCTTTTGAATTTCCAATTCCGAGAATATTTCTAGAAAAACTTTTCTGAAACTAAAAACAGCAGAAAACAGGAACTGGCTCTGTGGCATCTTGTAAATAGGTTAGTCCCGGGAAATCGATAAAAATGACATAAAGTGTATAGCAAACATGTGGGAAAAAACATGAAAACAACATGGAACATCGGAAATTAAGGATACATTTATGACGTATTAGGCTCCCAAGACCATGAAGGAAGAGGGCTAAGGGGCAACGCTCCCCCATGATACCGACGGGGCAGGGAAGGAGTCCTTGCGCCACCGACGGTGCCGTCCTGCGCTGTTCTCTCCACCGTCTTCACCGCCACCTCCATCGCCAATTCCTCCTTGTCTACAGTGGTTCGTCCTCCCACACACTTCTGTACCTCCCTATGTAAACATGGTGTTTAACGTTATAAATTATTTGCAGATGATCTATTGCATCTATGTCATGTTTGTGTAGATCCCTTTTGTCATATGATTGATTGTTGAATCTCTATGGATAGTTTGAGATATATATTGAATTTGTTACAGTCCTATGGTGCCATCATATGTTTATGCACGCACGGATCACATCATAGGGTTTGTAGTATGTGTAGAAAGCTAGAGGGAGGGCTGCTTGAGTGACAGAAACATGAGCCCCAATCTAGTGATTGAAGCATATGGGATAAAGAGGACCTTTGGATCTTAATGCTATGGCTGGGATCTTCTAGTAGTTATGGATGTTTGTTAGAGCTTCAATCATAAGTACTTGCAATAATTGGATAGTGAGAGCTTGTTAGCTTTGCCTCTCCCACATAAAAGAGGAATATCAACCTTGTATTTGACTATTTGATCATGGACAAATCCATCACACTTTCCACAACTTTTTCACACTCATGTTACTGTTAGTTTTTAGTCATTTAGTATACTTTATTGCTGCAACAACTAGCTTTACTTTCATGTATTTATTATTCTTGCAAAACTATCTTGTTTACCCGTATTGTTACTCTAGTTTTATTTCCTAGATATTGGAAAACGTTTAGTGTGCATAGACTTGTGTCAGTGGTTGATAGAACTTGAGAGAATACTTATCCTACCTTTAGATCCTCGTTGGGTTCGACACTCTTACTTTTCGAAAAGGCTACACATGATCCCCTATACTTGTGGGATATTAGGACCTTTTCTGGCACCGTTGCGTGGGGGCAATTGCGTGGGGTGACTGTTATTGTGTGCACTTGTTTTCTTTGTCTCTAAGTAGTTTTGCGTGGGGGCAATTGCGTGGGGTGACTGTTATTGTGTGCACTTGTTTTCTTTGTCTCTAAGTAGTTTTATTTTAAGTTTTAAGTTGTTTGCTATCTTTAGTTATGGATAGGGAACACGAATTACAAAAAAAGTTGTTCTTGTTGTCTAAAAACGTTTTCAAAAAGGGAAGTGATTTGAAAGATGAGTAATGGTTAAGTGGGGGTCGACCTTGAACACTTGTGTTCATGCCTATGAAACGAAAACAAATCTTTCCATGGAAGATTTTCAGTTAAAAACTTGTATATATTGTGTATATTCTATATATTGTACATATTCCTCTGTACCATAAAATTAAATTGATAATTGTAGTTTCTAGTTACTTGGAAGTTGATAGCTTTGCTTTGCTTTCCAGAAACAAATTTTCTATGCTTCACCGTATAAATGTTTAAAATCACCATAACGTGATATTGATCTGATTTTTTTTGAGTGCAAAGTAATGCTTATTCTATTTCCTTCATTAGACTAACTTTTTCTGATTGTAGGTACGTAGATAGGTCTAATAATTCAATCTTTACTGGCTGATTCTGTTTAGACAGAATTCCTGTGCTTGACCGTAAAAAATCGTGATAAATCTCAGAATAGTATTTTGATTTGAAAATTTTTGTGCATAAACCTGAGATTATGATCTGTCTTTCATTAGGTTTAAGTTTTTTTATTTGAGCTAAATAACTATCTCGTTGAGTGCCATATTTACAGGTTGTTCAATTTTTGCAGGTTTGGTTGTTTATTCAATATTGTACTTAGTGTTCTTAGTTTCTCTAGTTTTTTTACGGATAAAGGAAATTTTATAAGAAACCTCAATATATAAAATGGATAATTTTGAGTAAATATTATGAAACTTGTCAATGCTTGAACATGAGTGGATTTTGTTTAATGAGTACTAACACTACTAATGAGTTTTTTTCAAGTTTTATGTGAATGTAGTATTTAAGATCCAATGGAGATGGTGATACGAGATGAATGAGAAGAGAAAAGCTCAATCTTGGGGACTCCCAAGTGCACCTCAATTAAGTATTCAAGAATATTCAATCATGAAATCTTGGGGATGCCCAAGGCATTCGTTCTTTTTCCATGCCTAGCTAAAAGGCGTTAAAGAAAAGCACTTCTTGGGAGATAACCCATGGTTTTATTTTTGCTTTGTTTTTTCTGTTTTCTTTGAGTAAAGGGGTTGTATACTAATATAGAAACTCCTTTGTATCTTTATTTTCATGTATTAGCTGTGCCAAGTAAAGTTTCTAACGAAAGTTGGAGTTGGTTTTGGATTTCTGTGCAGGAAAAATTCATATAAAGATCGAAATGACCTGAAACTTTTTGAGATTTTCCTAAAATAATTGTGAAACTTTTTTTGTTATTTAAGTTTTTAGATTTGAGCAACATAAGTGCCCCGAAAAAATTCTTCTTTATAGACTATCCTGGTTTTGGCAGATTCTGCCATTTTTCTTGCATTTGCTCTTTTACGATGTCAAGTGGATTTCTTTGCTTCACGAAACATCACTGGCTGTAGCTAATGTTTAAAAGTATCAATAGCACTTGTTCTCATGCAGAACCCATGATTTTTTAATTGTTTCACTAACGCTCTAATGCGAATTAATCTTGGAGTGTGGTGTGAAGGAAGTTTTCAAGGGTCGAGAGAAGAGAGTGATATAATGTGATCAAGAAGAGTGAAAGGTCAAAGCTTGGGGATGCCCCCGTGGTTCATCCTAGTAAATTCTAAGAAGACTCAAGCATCTAATCTTGGGGGTGCCCAAGGCATCCCCTTCTTCATCAATAATTTATCAGGTCACTTCTAGTGAAACTATATTTTTATTCAGTCACATCATATGAAATTTACTTGGAGCGTCTGTTTTTTTTCTTGCTGCAATAAACGTCATTGGAACCTAGCATCCTTATTTGGGAGAGAGACACGCTCCACTTTTTCATTTGAATACTCGTCATGCTCATATTCTTAGTTTTTCTTCTAGCTGCTGCAAAATTCCTGTTTAGGTCCTATTTCGTGCATCTCTTATTCAGAGATGTTAGTTTTAGCAGGGTTATGTGAGTAATCTCATGCTTGCTTGTTGTATCATTTAGAGAGTTTTTGTTAAAACATACTTTGTATGGTGCTTGTTGGGAAAAAAACTGCTGCATGTGGTAGAATTTATAACGATGCAAATAGAAACTTGTATAGAATGTGGCTAGACTTTTTCATGTCATGCTAGATGTTATTTTAATTCTAAAGCCTAGTGGTTATTCTGTAGCATGATTTCTCTCAAATAGCTGAAAGTGTTTAATGTGCCATTGAAAGAATCATGAGTTGTTCTTGTCATATTGAAGCATAAATTTGTGGTGTTCTCCTTTGAATGTTTTATTTGGTTGACTTGGCGCATGCTCACACCATGTTTATGACTACAAACCAGTCACTTATAGCCTCTATGATCATTTAGTTTTTGAACTTGAAATACCCTTTATGCTTTGATTAATGATGTTTTTGTCGCTATGCATGATTATGGCCATTATTGCTCTCTTGATTTGTCGCTCCTAGTCTTTGCTAGCCTCCACATGTACTGAATATGAGCTCTACTCGTGCATCGAACTCCCAAAAACCAAAGTTTGCCAAATGTTTCCACCATACCTACCTAGGCACCTAGAGGGGGGGTGAATAGGTGCTACGACCGATTTTAATTTTTCTTCACAATTAGGATTGACACAAAGGTAAATTCTCTAGATAGTTCTACTAAGGTGAATTTACCTATATGACAAGGATAGCAACTAATGCAATGAGTACAACAATAAATGCAACAAGTACAAGTGAGTAAAGATAAGGGAACGAGATAACTGATGGAAGCACGCGGAGACACGATGTATTCTCGAGTTCCTCCTTGTTAAGGGAGTACGTCTCGTTGGAGGGGTGTGAGCTCGCCACGAAGGCCTACTCAACGCCACAAAGGCCTCACCCTACTCTCCGATGAACCTCGCCACAAAGGCCTAGTTCACCTTCCACTATTGATCCCCTTTGAGGCGGGAATCGAATCCTTTATAAACAATCTTGGGGCACACACCCACAACCAAATTGGGGGCTCCCAACAATCACAAATCACCAAGAGTAGCAAGAAGCCTAGGTTCTCCACAAGAGGAAACCCTAGGCGAGGATCCCTCAATCTAATGAGGGGAAATGGAAAACCGGTTGGTGAAGATGTAGATCCGGGGCTTCTCCTTCAATCCTCCAAGTTTCAATGAGTTTGGGTGGAGGAGGTGGGAGATATAGCTTGTTGGTTGAGCTCAATCAATGAAGTCTTCAATGCAGGCTGAGCTAACCCTTGGGGAAGAAAGGAGACCTCTATTTATAGCCCCCACCACCAACTAGCCGTTTTATGCTCTGTTCACGACCATTCCGGAATCACCCGGAATAATTCTGGCCTCCCGGAATAATTCCGGAGCAATCCGGATGGTAACAGAGGATTTTACGTTCAAGTCGGAATCCATCCGGATTGGTCCGGATTGCTCCAGAATAATTCTGAATAGCAGCAGAAACTTTTGCGGCCAAGTCGGAATCACCCGGATTTGTCCGGAATAATTCCGGGCTGGTCCGGAATAATTCCGGGCTGCACAATAAAGCTCTTCTTGAGGCCAGAAAAACATCCGTTGATCTTTTATCTTCTTCACCATTTCTTTGACACCGTTTATGTGCTGATTATGATCATAACCTTTCAACAAAATAGCACACACGGTTAAAACTTCTTTATGTTGTTAACAAACACACAAAACACAGAGATATCGAAAATGCACTTTCAATCTCCCCCTTTTTGGTGTTTGACGACAACATAAAGATTCACGGGGATAAACAAGGTGAATATAAAGAAACGGTCTCCAAAAAGTAGACGAAGCTCTTCCTCGATATGTGTCGTGAGGCACACACTTCATAGGCTTTGCTCCCCCTATGTTTTAGACACCAAGCAGTCTAAACAAGTTCACAATACATGCATATATATAATAATAATATAAGCAAGCATGATAGTAGCATAACCACGGGTAGGGTGACACAAACAAGTCACAAGGTTCCACACAAATAATAAAAAGTTTGCAAACGATGAAAACGAAACTAAAGAAACCGGAGCACACGCCTATAAGATCGAAAAGAAAGGCAAAAGACTCGTGCTCCCACCCTTGCAAAGCCCGTAAAATCCTAAATAGGGACTCCTTCTCCCCCTTTGGCATCAAGACGCCAAAAAGGGGAAACGAGTCCAACTAGCGTCCCAAGAGATCACTCGAAGTCATCTCCTCCACGGTGCTCATCTTCATCTTCCTCTTCCTCCTCTCCATGCTCACGATCTCCAAGGTTGCCAGCATCATCAAAGTCATCCTCAGCAGATTCACCCTCATCATCACCATCAGCTGGAGGCACCCCAAAGTAGAAATCATCATCATGAATCTCGGGCATCTCAGTGGGAACATACACAACAACAACAAGAGATGGAGGATCCTCAGGCACAGCAATCCCAGCAGCTCTACGGTGAGCGTTCTGAATGCGACGATTCTCCTTGGCCAACTCCCTAGCCTCATGGGCAATCTCCCTAGTGTCACTTCACATACTGAACATGGCCTTGAAGAACTTGGCAATGCCACTAGATGGACGCTGAGAGGCACCACTCGTAGAAGCAGAAGGAGTAGCCATAGGTGACTTGGACTTGGCCCTGGTGTATTCAGGAATTTCCACACCACGAATGAGAGAAGGCACCATCTTCTTGCCCTTGACAACTGGAAAGTCATCCATGATCTCAACTCCCAGCTTGGCATTAATGAACCTCTGAATCAACGGGCCATAAACAGGCTTCTTCTTCTCCATGATCCCAATACAAATCTCACGGTACAGAAAGTCCATCACATCAATCTTCCTCTGATTCTGAGGCCTGGTGAGGAACATGAGGTTCACCATAAAGGCCCTAATAGCTGAGTAGTCACCAGCCTTGACCACAATGGTGGCACAGAAGATCTTGGACAAAAGGTTGTAGTAGGGGTACATGTTGGAGTTGAATGGCCTAGTCTTGCCGTGAGCATCAGGAGGATAGCAGAACTCCAAGATGGAGTTATCATACTATGGGTTGTCATGAACCTTGAAACCATGATGACCATAAGTGGCAGTCCATCTGTAACCCAGTGCCTTAGCAAATTCAACCAAGTTGCTCGAGACCTTCTCATTCCCAGACATCCAAGTCATAGTGCGCACGACATCACCCGTGTAGTGGAGAGTGCAATAGAACTGAGCAATCAAGTCCGGACAATACTCACACTCAAACTCCAGAAGTGGTGCCACACCCAGTTTCACCAAGCAATAATGAACATGACGAAGATCATCATTCTTGTGCCTATGATAGAAGTCCATGTTAATCTGCGTCTGCTCACAGACAAGAGGGTTCTGAGTGGAATAGAAGTCCTCCCAACACTTTTGCTGAAGATTTGTCCAAAAACGTGGATCCTCACAAGTTGACTCAACAAAACGGTAAGGGTTCTTCCTCTTGATATGCTTCCACTGAGGGATGGAGTAAGACTTCAGATCCCCTTCGGGCAGCTTCTCAACCTCATTGTCATCACGATTCCCGCTGTGATGACCGGAGGTGCGACCCCTTATAGAACGAGCACCCCTCCCAGCTAAGGCCTTTCTCTTGACACCCGCACGAGAGCCAGCACCTGTGAATAGAGGACATAGGAATAGCAAAAGATGAGTGCATATGCCAAACTGGGAACAAATGAACTCCAAAAAGTTTGATGTAGTGCAAGTTTTTCAAAATTCTGGCAGGATCCGGAATTATTCTGGCTGAGCCCAGAATTATTCCGGCTGGGTCGGATTCGCCTAGAAAAATTCCGGGACCCTCGATCTGACTCGAGAAATCCCCGAAAATTTGAAATCTTGACTTTCTAACTGCACCAAACTTTGAAGAATACCAAGGAGATGATCCTAGAGGTAAACTACCGTGCTGGAAATCGTGGGAGTGACAAAATATGAGATGGATATAATTCTAGATTGGAAATTGGTTAGACTAGACCTAAGATGCCATGGGATCTAGGTAGAGAGAATAGCAAGATGAACTAGTTGATAGGAACTCGGATCTAGATCAAACCCTAGGTGAGATTTAATCTAGAACCAAAATCAACCAATAAAAATGAGAAAGAAGAGATGCCAATCACAATACCTTCCATGGGGGATGTCCTTGTCCAAAGAGGGATAAAAAATCCTCCCTAGGGGCAACGGGGACAGATGCAGCGAACTATGGTGGCTAGGGCACGGGAGAAAGGGGGAAAAGTGGAGAAGAAACTGTCTCCCGTGCGTGCGGGCCTATTTATAGCGAAAACTGGCAGGTCCGGAATGGCCCGGAATTAATCCGGCTGGTTCAGAATTATTCCGGACGAACCCGGAATTTTTTCGGCTGGGTCAGATTCGTCCGGAATAATTCCGGCCAGACCACGATTTGCTCCAAACAAGACCAAAAATGACAGTTTGGAAAGGCTAGGAACAGTGTGACTTTGTGTGGAGTAAGGCATATGCATAGATGAACATAAGGAGAGGACAAATGGACAAATAACACAACGGGGTTAGTAATTCCTAGTCTTACTTCTCGGGGAAGATGCAAATAAGTTTCAAGATAACAACGAGAACTAGTATTTGGAAAAAAAAACTCAATGAACCAAAAACAACCAACTAAGAACCAACTCTTCCAAAGAGAAGAGGTTGGTGGCCTAAGCCACCATGTAAGAGTTCATGGTATGCAACCGCGAAAATATATCTTGGGGGCATTGCCATTACTCAACATTGAAGCTCACAATTCAACATTAGAAAAAGAGAGATAACAATGAATTTTTGCTTTCGGCATGATGGGGGGAGGGGGAACCCAATGTGTTAGGATAACACTCCCCCTATTTCCATGCCTACACCTAAATCCAAACACGTTTCATCTATAGGGGTGTGTGCAAGATCCTCAAGTCAAACTCCTAGAATCAATGACATTTAGTTCATTCATCAAGAACATGAATCTTGCATCATCAAGTGGCTTCGTGAAGATATCCGCAAGATTATCCTTGGTGGGCACATAAGATAGAGCAATATCCCCTCTTGCAACATGATCTCGGATGAAATGATGGCGAATCTCAATATGCTTTGTTCTTGTATGTTGGACGGGGTTGTAGGCGATCTTGATGGCACTTTCATTGTCACACAAAAGAGGCACATTATCCAAATGAACATCATATTCCTTGAGAGTTTGCCTCATCCATAGAAATTGAGTGTAAGCACTCGCGGCGGCTACATACTCGGCTTCGGCAGTGGAGAGAGATATGCAATTTTGCTTCTTGGAAGACCAACTCACCAAAGACCAACCAAGAAATTGGCAAGCCCCGGAAGTAGACTTCCTATCATCTTGATCACCCGCCCAATCGGAACCCGTGTAGCCCTTGAGAGAAAATTGTGCCCCCTTTGGGAACCACGAACCAAACCTTGGGGTATGAACCAAATATCGAAAGATCCTATGGACCGCCATTAAATGGCTTTCCTTAGGGGCCGCTTGATACCTTGAACACACACCTACACTCAAAACGATATCGGGCCTAGATGCACAAAGATAAAGCAAAGAACCAATCATAGAACGATACAACTTTTGGTCCACATCTTTACCCTTCGGGTTACAAAATAGATGGCACTTGACTTGCATAGGAGATGGCTTGATAAAAGCATTTTGGAAATTAAACCTCTTGATCATATCTTGGGTATACTTTGCTTGAGAAATGAAAGTCCCTCTAGCCAATTGCTTGATCTCGAAGCCAAGAAAGAATTTAAGCTCTCCCATCATAGACATCTCGAACCTGTCAGTCATAAGCTTTGAGAACTCATTATTGAAAGCTTGGTTAGTTGAGCCAAAGATGATATCGTACACATATAGTTGGCATATGAAAAGCTCTCTGTTTACTCTCTTGGTGAAGAGAGTGGGATCGATCTTCCCAACTTCAAAACCACGGTCATCCAACAACTCTCTAAGGTGCTCATACCATGCACATGGTGCTTGTTTGATACCATAGAGCGCTTTGTCGAGTTTGTAGACATGGTTAGGAAAGTTGAGATTCTCAAATCCCGGAGGTTGCTTAAGATATACCTCCTCTTTTAGTGGACCATTCAAGAAAGCACTTTTAACATCCATTTGTTGTAATTTGAAATTATGTGAAGATGCATAAGCAAGAAGGATAAGAATGGACTCAGGGCGAGCCACGGGAGCATAGGTTTCATCAAAGTCAATGGCTTCAACTTGAGTGTAACCTTGTGCTACCAATCTTGCCTTGTTCCTTATAGCAATGCCATGCTCATCTTTCTTGTTCTTGAATATCCACTTAGTGCCAATAACATTGTGGCAATCTTTGGGCTTCTCAACCAATCTCCAAACCTAGTTACGCTCAAAGTTATTGAGCTCATCATGCATAGCTTCAACCCAATCGGAGTCCTCAAGAGCTTCAAACACTTTCTTTGGTTCCACCATAGATATGTGAGCTTGTTGCTCACTAAAATGTGCCAATTGCCTTCTTGTGGATCTGCTAGCTTGAATATCCTCCAAGACATTCTTGTCTTGGGCATCAATTTGCTTCAAAGCTCTTTTTATCCTTCTAGCACGACGGGCTTCGATCTCCTCATTGTTGCGAAGAGGGATCACTTGATCATCTTGATCATTTGGGTCCCCGTCTTGACCAACTTGGCCTTGATCATCATCATCATCATCACTAGCTTCAACATGAGGAGAGGATGAAGAGGATGATTTATCTTGGCCTTGACCTTGACTAGCATGAATGATAGTAGTGGTAACATCTTGCGTAGTGGCTTGGTCAATAAGAGGAGGGTATTCAACATGTTCTTGGGTAGGTGCAACACTTGGCTCCTTGGCTTGTTCTTCTATTTTAGAGGAGGGCTCCACTTGAGTAGAGCACAGTCCTTCTCGAGTCGCCACAAGGTGTCCCTCGATGGGGCGGAAAAATCCCACACCCATCCTTACTATGGCTTCTTGAGGCATTTCAACATCTACATTAGAAACATGAAATTGCGCTACTAGGGAGCCATAATTTTCCTCAAAAATCACACTACAAGATTCTATGACAAGCCGTGAGGCTTTGTCAAAGACTCTATAAGTGTGGGATTCGGCACCGTAACCAACAAATATACCCTCAATAGTTTTGGATTGAAATTTAGACAACCTAACACCCTTGATCAAATAAAAGCACTTACAACCGAATACACGGAAGTAGGAGACATTGGGCTTGTTGCCGATGAGGATCTCATATGGAGTCTTGTCCAAGCCCTTGCGGATGTAGAGGCGGTTGGAGGAGTGGCATGCGGTGGATATGGCCTCGGCCCATAAATATTGGGGAGAAGAATACTACGCCAACATGGTCCTTGCCATATCCAAGAGAGTGCGATTATTCCTTTCGGCAACACCATTTTGTTGAGGAGTGTAACTGGCGGAGTATTGATGACGAATTCCTTCTTCACTAAGGAATTCATTTAAAGTATATTTCTTTAACTCCAAACCATTATCACTCCTAATAGCCATGATTTGCATATTGTGTTGATATTGCACTTTGTTGGAGAAGTCGGTGATGGTTTGTTGAGTTTCACTCTTGCACTTGAAGAAATAAACCCAAGTGTATCTTGAATAATCATCGACAATCACCAAGCAATACTTCTTGCCACAAGACTTTCCTCGGGCACGGCACCAAAGAGATCAACATGGAGAAGCTCAAAGATCCTCTTTGATGAAATAATAGTCTTGGCCTTGTGCGAGATATCATGCATCTTTCCTTCAACACACGACCTACAAACGCGATCTTTGGAAAAGGAAACATTTTCTTTTAGTCCGACAATAAGGCCACCTTTGTGAAGACTTTGCAAAGTTCTCATGTTGACATGGGATAAGCGGCGATGCCACAACCATCCCATGTCCTTCTTTCCGAAAAGACACATTGATTGAGAGTTGGTAGACTTCAAAAAGTCCACCACGAACAACTCATTTTCAACATGTCCCACGTATGCGACGTCAAGAGTCTTGCTCCTCAAAAGTACCACAATATCTTCATCAAAAAAGACGGAGAAACCCATCTTTCCAAGAGAGTGGACAAAAAGTAAATTGAAACCAAGGGATTCGACAAGCATGACGTTCACGATAGTGATATCGGGAGCAATCACAACCTTGCCAAACCCCGATACCTTAGACAAGGACGAGTCTCCGTAAGTGATGGTTGCTTGAATATCATTTGGGCGCAACTCCGTCACAAGTTCTTTTCTTCCGGTCATATGACTAGTGCATCCACTATCAATTATCCATTTAGACCCACCGGAAGCATAGTCCCGCAAGAGATCATTGACTAGAGTTAGGACCCGAGGAGGGTCCCTTCATGTTAGCAACAAGGGTCTTTGGAACCCAAATAGTATAGTCAATGTAACCCTCAATAGTACCAACATATTTAGCTTGCACAACACAACAATAATCAACATATAAGAAATGGTGTGGATTGTTAGTTCCCGCGGAGATGCTACGAGTAGTGTTGTCCCTCATGACACTACTACTCGAAGCAACATTGCTTGCTTGTGCGGGAGTGCTACGAGTAGTGTTGTCCCTAATGACAATACTACCCGAGGCACCATTGTTGGCCTTCTTCTTGTTCTTCTTCTTCTTGGCAACATAGCCAAGTCCTTGCTTGCTCACTTGTGGCCTTGGAGCACTCAATTGTGGTCTAGCAACAACCACAAGGGGCCACCACATGTGGGGTAGAGGCCACAACCTTCTCAACTTGAGGGCCTTTTCCCTTGAGCCTAGCAAGCTCATCCTTCAACCTAGCATTTTCCTCAATAATATTTGCACGATCACAAGAAGAAGTAGAGGTGCTAGGGTTGTTAAGTTGATTAAGTTGAGTTTGAAGTTGTTCATGCAACTCTTTGAGGGAAGAATGTTGACTCTCCAAATCTTTGTGAGCCTCGGTTAGTTTTTCAAACTCCTCGGTTAGTTTACCATGACCAACCCCAAACTCAACCTTATCCTTTTTAGCCTTTTTATATTTAGCAATTGCAAAATCACGTTCCTTAGTGATATTAGAAACAAGTTCATTATGAGTTTCTTCAATAGATTTAAGTTCGTCCTCAAGAGAAACTCTCCCATCATGCTCTCCCTCAATATTCATAGTGAGGGATGAAATTTCATCCGCATCCCTTCTTTCAACCTCACCTTTCTTCTCAAGAGCTTCTTGGGCCTCTCCCAATTGGCTCATGAGATGTTCGAAGTACTTCTTGGTCTTCCTCAAGAGACATAAAGCGTTCCAAAGAGAGAATTTCGTCTTCTACTCTAAGACTAGCAAGATTTTCTAGTTCACTTGGGGTCTTAGAGTTGGAAGAAGGTCATACCTCCGAGGCCTTAGACATGAAGCACTTGGCATTTCGGTGAGGAGATTTTCATTGGGGGATTCAAAGAGAGATGAAGACGATGAAGTAGAGGCAATAGCTAGAGCGGCCACTTCATTAGCGGTTTCTTCTTCTTCATCACTCCCGGAGTCATATTCCTCTTGAGTCACTAGAACAAACTTGGTGGGAGATTTCTTGTTGAAAGGTTTCTTCTTGAAACGAGGTTTCTTGTACTCAACCTTGGTCTTGTCCTTGCGGACTAGCTTGCCCCCATGGTGTTCTCTATTCTCTTAGGGACACTCCGCAATAAAATGGTGCTTATCTTGGCAATTGAACCAAGACCTCACTTTTTGAGCCCCATCATTGCCATAGCGAGACTTGGTCTTCTCCTCAACAAATTTCTTGGACTTGGGAGGATTCCTCCAAAACTTTTGCACGGTGAGAGCAATGATATCCTTTAGCACGGGATCATACTCTTGATCCTTCAATGGAGCCAACACCTCATTGCCATCTTCTTCATACTCAACTTCTTGTGACACAACCTTGGCCTTCAAAGCAACCGATGCTCCTTTGTGCATTCCTAGGGCCCTAGCACGGTTGTCAAGAGCATTCTTGGTTTGCACTTGATAGGAGCACATTTCTTGCATAACTTGAGTTGAGGTCATGGAAGGGAAATCATGTCTTCCTTGAATGCTCTTCAAGTCCGCGGACTCAAATGGCATGAGGGAAATCATGTACTTACTTTTGATCCAAGCATCATCAATGTACTTGGCACCAACATTAGTGAATGCGGTTGCAAGTGTCTTGAGCCTTCGGTACATGTCTATATGGTTCTCTCCATCAAGCATATAGAACCCTTCGACCTCATTGGTCAAGGCATCATATCTATTCCGTTGCATGCTCTCATTTCCAACAAACATGACGACAAGAGCGTACCATGTTTCCTTGGCGGTGTAATATTGTTGAAGATACATCATGTGGTTCGGACCCACGGCTTGTTAAAGAATTGACAAGGCGGTGTAGTTGAGTTGACAATCTATGGCTTCTCTTCTTGTGAGGTTCTTGGGATCATGAGGCTTGTATCCATCACGAGTGACCCTCCAAAGCTCTATACAAGAAGAGTTCAAGTGAGTCTCCATGTAATATTGCCATTCACGAAAAGAATATGCATCAATTTTAGGTGGATCTCCCCTAGGTATTATATGAGGATGTGGGACGGGAGGATCGGGAGAATAACTTCCGGGAACGGAGTGAAATTCTCCATTTCCTTCCGTACCCTTCTTAGTGGAGTTTTCGGCGGAAGCATTTTTAGATGGTTCACCATCTACCCCTTTCTTGGCGCCCTCCGGATGTTCATCCGAAGGAGAAGATTCGGAGACCTCCGTTCCTTTGGCTTTCAAGAGTTCCATCAAGACTTGACGTAACTCATTGATTTTGGTGTCTATGGATGAGGTCAATGAATTGTTCAACTCATTGATATCATTCATGGACACCATCGCCACAGAAGTTCGGCGTCCGAATCTTCACCCATACTTAAATTCTTAGGCGGTTAAGCCCGATAGAAGAGCCGAGGATCTGATACCAATTGAAAGTAAAGTATAGGCACCTAGAGGGGGTGAATAGGTGCTACGACCAATTTTGATTTTTCTTCACAATTAGGCTTGACACAAAGGTAAATTCTCTAGATAGTTCTACTAAGGTCAATTTACCTATATGACAAGGATAACAACTAATGCAGTGAGTATAACAATAAATGCAACAAGTACAAGTGAGTAAAGATAAGGGAACGAGATAACCTATGGAAGCACGCGTAGACACGATGTATTCCCGAGTTCCTCCTTGTTAAGGGAGTACGTCTCGTTGGAGGGGTGTGAGCTCACCACGAAGGCCTACTCAACGCCACAAAGGCCTCACCCTATTCTCCGATGAACCTCGCCACAAAGGCCTAGTTCACCTTCCACTATTGATCCCCTTTGAGGCGGGAATCGAATCCTTTACAAACAAGCTTAGGGCACACACCCACAACAAAATTGGGGGCTCCCAACAATCACAAATCACCAAGAGTAGCAAGAAGCCTAGGTTCTCCACAAGAGGAAACCCTAGGCGAGGATCCCTCAAGCTAATGAGGGGGAAATGGAAAACCGGTTGGTGAAGATGTAGATCCGGGGCTTCTCCTTCAATCCTCCAAGTTTCAATGAGTTTGGGTGGAGGAGGTAGGAGATCTAGCTTGGTGGTTGAGCCCAATCAATGGAGTCTTCAATGCAGGATGAGCTAACCCTTGGGGAAGAAAGGAGACCTCTATTTATAGTCCCCACCACCAACTAGCCGTTTTCTGCTCTGTTCACGACCATTCCGGAATCACCCGGAATAATTCCGGCCTCCCGGAATAATTCCAGAGCAATCCGGATGGTAACAGAGGATTTTACGTTCAAGTCGGAATCCATCTGGATTGGTCCGGAATAATTTCGAATGGTAAAAGAAGTTTTTGCGGCCAAGTCGGAATTTCCCTGGAATAATTCCGACCTCCCGGAATCACCCGGAATAATTCCGAATTGCAACAGAAACTTTTGCAGCCAAGTCTGAATCACCCGGATTGGTCCGGAATAATTCCGGGCTGGTACGAAATAATTCCGGGCTGCACAATAAAGCTCTTCTTGAGGCCAGGAAAACATATGTTGATCTTTTATCTTCTTCACCATTTCTGTGACACTGTTTATGTGCTGATTATGATCATAAACTTTCAACAAAATAGCACACACGGTTAAAACTTCTTTATGTTGTTAACAAACACACAAAACACAGAGATATCGAAAATGCACTTTCACTCGCTGCTGCTGTTGTAATGCTTTTTTCTAAAAAGGCATTCACTCCCTGAAGCTTTTTGTCTTTGGAGTAAAGGTCGTCATTGAGGATGGCGAACGCGGATTCCGCGTTTTTGGCCGTGGTCTTGTAGATGCGTTCTCCCTTAGCGTTTACGATGTTCACCTGTTTCTGCCAGGACGGGTTTTCCAGCCATCTTTTGACTGGCAGTTCTTCTGGGAATCCAATTCCATTCAACCTTCTAGGCTTAATTCCTGGGCGATTTGAGTGTTCAAATTCCTCGATTTCTTCCCGCTGCACTTTAACGGTACCTCGGCTTTTATGAGGTTTTCTCGAGATCGGTAAACCTGTTGCTGTTGCCGCATTATAGCTAGTCTCCTGACTTCCAGCACTTCCGGTGGTTCATGCCTTCCAACCGGGGTTTGGAGCAGATCAACTTCATATTGTTACGACATCTGGGGGACCGGAACTTCACCAATTTGCTTCAGCTTCCGCTTGCACCATACCTACAAAGTGCGATCTCGGGATAGGCATCTCCTGAGAGGCATTGTACCCAGTCATACTTTGGCGATATGCGGTTAATAGATCTTGGTATGCCCCAATGTATGAATAGGGAAGATATGTCCTGAACATAGCGTTGAAGCTGTCTTCTACTAGGCATAGGGCGGGTGGGATAAATTTTCTTCCACCACGAAAACCATTGCTTCCGTCGTCAAACTTATAAAAATATTAGCAGATACGATAGGAAGGACGCAGACACTTACAAGGTGATTCCGTTCCGGCATATAGGAATCGTTGTCGACGAAGCGCCCGACGTTTCCGTCGAACTCAAGGCTTCTGACCGTGATTGTGCTGCCGATCCCGCCGAGTATTCCCGCTCTGAATGTAACCTCAGACGCCGCTGGCCCCATGGTGGGCGCCAACTGTCGAGTGTTCGTAGCTTGGTTCATGGCAGAGCATGCCATAAGCCATGTGGTAGAGCGTGGGTGAAAGCGTAGGGAAGTTGCTGGTAGCGGAGACACGAATTTATCCAGGTTTGGTACGTTGCGGCAACGGCAGCGTCCTACTCCTGCAATCTCACTAAATCAGGGGTAAAGTCTGAACTATACAAAGTACAAGGTGAGTCTAGGAATTTTTTGGTCTCTCTTTTGCCCTGAGGCGGCTCCCGTCCGACTTTATATAGGCAGCCGGACTAGGGCTTATAGTAACGAAATCGTAGAGTCTAAGGAAAGTATTCCTATTCTCAAGATGTTCGACTTCTTCTCCAAGCCGGATTACGTATTGAGTCGTAATCCGCGTTCTTCCAGAATCCGTCTTTCCGTGCGTCGGCCTACTCGGCCGCCCGATGGACCTTATCGCTCCATCACCCGTGGGCCACCCGGGTAGTCTAGCCTTCGGCCAATGCCGGATACACCCCTATGTGGCATATCTCTGACACCGACCAGTAACGATCTCCTCGCGGTGAATATTCTGTTTTACTTGTCGGGTTTCTGGGGATTGCTACGGCGCAACAGTTTTCAAACCTGTAAACCGAAAAAATTGAAATTATGAAATTTTAGCACAATTTATCGCAATTTTCAGAAATGTTCGACAATAAAAAGAGTTTGAATGCTCAAGTACGAAAAATAGGATGTTCATGACTAACACGCAGAACCTTGGAGTGGCCGATAGGTGTGTGGGGTTCTTTTCACCGCTTTGCCGTTCTAGTCATATCGAGGCATCATCTGGAAGAACTGATTCTCGACCCTTTTCCAGTACCGCTTGCCGGTTTGATCAGTTCCGGTAGTGGCATCGAGAGAAACGACCTCCCAAGCTTTGATCAAGGTCTCATCTTTCAACTGCGTGTAATTCATCGCCCTCGGCCGTTTGCTCATGGTGAACACCGACCCCTCGATCTCCTCGACGTCCTCACCATCCTCTTCGACGGCACCGTCAACCCCTTCCTTGGCCTCGTTGTAGCCGAAAGCACCAAGGCGGGTTTCTTCGATGTTGACGCTGAGCTCGTTCAACATGTCCATATCTGCGGCCATAGGGACCTCACACACACCGAAGCTACACAATCGGTCCAATCATCTGCAAGAAACACATCGGAATTGTAGCAAAATTCGAATCGAAGAGGGGGAAAACCGTACCTTTGCGTCCGTGTTGCACTTCAGGCAGCAGCTTCGGTGGTTTCGCTGCCTTTGCTATGGCGGCCGTGGCCAGCAAGCCGACTTCTCCTTCAGCGGCGGCTTTAGCAGGTTGCCCTGTGTCGAGCCGCTTGCGCTTCACCGGCGCGGGGCCGGGCGCAGGCGCCGCAGCGGAGGCCGCCGTTAAATCTGAACGACCCACGGGGTCTGACTCTGGCGTCGCGCAAACGCGGACGCTGACGAGGGAGGACTGCTGAGATTCCATGGCGGCGCTAGGAACGAGAACGGCCGGAGCTGGAGACGAAGGTCGGAGCGGGGGCGGTGGCGGCGGCCGGTAGCGGGAGCTGAAATTTCCGTCCCGCCAAGCCCTTCCGCGCGATGGAGGGCACCCTCGGGTCAGCATGAAAACCCTTCGATTCAGGGGTTGGAGGAGAGAATTCTCCCTCGCCCCCAAAAAAAAATTGTGGGTCGACCGAGTTTACGAGTTCCGCTATTTCCAAAAATTTCGCTCGCAACCCGTATACAGCGCGGTTATTTTTCACTTTCAGGCCCTTTTAGGAGCTACCGTAGAGATGTTCTTAATAGGATGCAGTTGTATCGTTCGGCTGTGTTTGGGGCTAGGCCCGTATGGTCAGGAATTCCGTTGCATCGCCGCAAGAAAAAAAACTCCATAGCGCATTCTCCTTGCGAATCATAATTGCGTAGTCTTGCTTCTCATGTGTAGTACCCGCTGTCGCTGCTAATATAAAAATGCCGTTGGAGTATATGCAGCACATTAGCATAGCCTGCAAATCTATTTTCTCCCTTCAAAAAAAGGAACCGGTGATAAAGAATGCCATCGGGATCAACATCCAGCATTCGACAAGATCTGCATTTGGGATCGGATACGTTGCTAGTGGAAGGAACAAGTGCCTAGTGCCGTACCGTGGCTTCACGCCGACACGGCTGGCCCGAGATGTATGTAACCCCAGGAGGCCGCGCGCGGGGGCCTGGGCAGCACCGAAGTTTCCTCTCCGACGTGCGTTCAGTCTTTTGCGTCGGGCTCACGCTCATCCACAGTTCCGTCAGATCCCAACTGTTCCCGCTCCGGTTGACGTGCATGCTCCTTGAACACGGAACAGTTGGGCATAAATCTATTCGCAGGGGTGACCGCGAGCGAGACGCCGACGCCGACGGGTCGTCAGGCGCACCCGCGACCGCGACATGCGAACAGCGACCGCGATACCGTCGATCTGCCGTGCCGGTGGGCGGTAGCCTGTCATGCGCGTGGGCGTCGCTCCTGCCCAGCACGTGGCGGACAGCAGAGGAGAGGGCACATGATCTTTCGCTCATATTTGCACGACCAGCATAACTATTTAGCAGGGCAAAAATCTTTAGCGACTGCTGATCGTCCTCAGAGGAAAACTTCCTCCGTTTCCAAAAAAGAAAAGCTCAAAACCTGTTTTTTCTACGCACAACTTTCCGTTTTTGCTATAGACCTGTAGTGTAGTAAAAAAGACTCGTGGATAAAACAAAACAGGAAAAAGTCTGAACTCGCCGGAGAATTCGTAGCAAATATTTTTTATTACTATAACAAAAATAAAAAAATAATTAATTAAAAATAAATTATGCTGCTGCAGTAAAAACTTTGACTTCACCAGTGATATCGTAACAAAAACTTTATACTACTGTAGCAAAATCGGAAAACAATTGTAAAAAAAAAGTCTTCTATTGTAGCAAAAAAGCTGACTTCGCCCGAGACCCCGCCGGAGACATTTTTAGCAAACAATTTATACTACTGTAGCAAAAATAAATAACAACTGCAATAAAAAAATTGTGTTATTGTAGCAGAAAGTACAATGCATCAACCATTGGCGGTGCTTGGACCTCCAAGATGGTAGCAGATGTTGAATATATTAGCAATTTAGCACATGATTTAAACCGAAATATCAAATAAATTATGACCGTAACAAATACAGTAAGCATGCACATATCGAAATCTAGTGCAGTAGTGAAACCGATCCAATCTACAACAAGAACTAGACAAAAGAATTGTAGTAGGATCTCGTACAGATGAGAGAGAGATACGTATGATGCAGCGGCAGCGGCACCGGCTGCGGTGTTGTCGTTGTCGCCCATGTCGTCGTCAATGAAGAGGTCGCCGAGATCTGGAAACCAGTCGTCGTTGGGGAAGTAGTCGCCGTCAGCAGTCGCGAGTGCGCTCTCCCCAGAAACCTGATCACCCCTCTCCCATACATGATCACATGAGGCGGGGTTTCGGAGACCTGCTGTCCCTTTTCGCGGTGCACGCCTGAAGGAGGGATGGAGAAGACTTGATTGACGGCGCAGTGGTTTGGAACGGTGCAAAACCATAAGACGAAGTGGCGGATAGGATTTACCGTATGCGCGTATTTATACTGCGGGCTGGGAGAGACTTGGACGTGAATCCACGTTCGAGTCGGTTTTGGTTCCACGTTCCAAAAGAAGTGGAAATGGTTTAGGCATTAACACGTCCGTTAATTACCATCTTAATGACTCATTAAGTTTTCCCAACTGGCAAAATAAACGCTCTCGGCTCGGCTCATTCCCGCAACCCGCGGTGCATCGTGACGAGGCGTGGCAGTGCGGGCGGCGGAGGAGGAGCGCGCGTGTGGCACACCTCTCCTCTTGCCTTGCCAATTCATACATGAGTTAGAATGGCTCACCTTATAAGGTAGTGCCATCCTCTTCAAACTAGCAATGTGGGACTAAACTTTAGTCCCACCCTCCACTTGTATTATTCATTAATGGGTCATGACAATTTCAGAATTTTATTGGGCTTAGTTGGGCTAGGCATGTTAGGCCCATATAAATTTCAACAATCCCCCACGAAGTGTCATTAGCACATCTCATAATCTCAGTTCCAAGTCATTGTTTATATACCGGTGTTTACTGGAGACTGTTAAGTTGAACTTCCACTTAGAACATTATGCTACACTAGTTCACAACTTGAATAGTGGACTACGCCTTGAACTACAAGTTTTCTGTGATACCAGTTTCACACAACGTCTGAACCGATACTAGGCTGCCGCAAGGCTTCCCCGCGGGTGGAGCGTATGCGTCATACTCCGAAGGCCTTTCATGAATTTATTAGAGAGCACCCGTGTAACATCCCAAGTATGAAAACTTCCATTTAGAATGTTTGATTTCTTGTTTAATTAAAGTTTTGCATCATGTCATCATGCTCATTGATTTGTTTGCATTTGTTTCTTATTTGTTTGCATCTGTTTTCTCTGTTTTCACAATTCAAATTCAAACATATTTCAAATGCTTGTTCATACTTGTCATGTTACAATCTTTTTCAAATAAAAGTTCCACTCAAACAACATTTGTTTCCAATTATTTTCCATGATGTTCAACTATTAAAATGAGGGCTTTTAATCAAACAATTAATTCCAATTTGCATTCAAAAATTCAAATCAAATCATCAACAGCACCCAATTTGAATTTATGCAAATTAGTCAAAACATTCTAATCCATGTTTCCTTTTTTTAAAACTAAAGGATCAACCCAATTTTAAACCTTGTTTCAAATAAGTCAATTAATAATAAAATCCATTCAAATTTGATTAAAATACAAACATCATTTTAACTTTGAAAGTTTTGGAAAACAAGTTGATAAGTAGTTGCTATTCTAAAAACTAACTCAACCACATTTTTTTCCAAATTTTTCCTAGCTCTAAAACCTAGCTATTTCTTCCATTTTCATTTTCTGCAAAAAAAAACAGAGGAGAAATTTTTTAAAAAGAAAAACTGGCGCCAGGGGCAGTGGGCTGCGCCCAGCCCACCTTTCCCTTCTCCCGCGCGGGCCCAGCCCTTTTCCTCCCCCGCACGGCCTGGTACCGGTTCGCGTCGATCCCCCCTCTTCTGTTTCGCGTACGGCAGGGCATCGGCCGGTGCCACGTCGCCGCCGCCGCGAGCAGACGGCCACGGTGAGCCCCTGCGCCCTATAAAGACCCCTGGCCCTAGCCCTGCGTAGCCCTAACCTACCTGCTACCTCTTCCCTCGAGCGCCGCCGTCATTTTCCTCTCCCTCGCCGCAATTTCTCCCTCTCTGCTACCTCACCGGAGCGCTCCTCTGAATCCATGGAAGCCGCCGCCACCTCGACGCGCCACCTACCCACCTAGCTACTGGAACCAGACCACCACATCCCCCTCTTCCGTTTGGACACCCTAGCACCCCCGGAGACGTTCTGGATCACCGCCGCCATCGTCGACGCCGCCGTCTGCTCCGAGCCGCTGCCACCTCCACGACGCCGGTGAGCAGTCGAGCACGTTCCCCTCCTCCCTGTTTCTCCCTCTGCACGAACGCCACCTCGCCCACCACACACCCGCACGCAAACGAGCTACCAGCAGCACCTCACAGCACCTGCAGCAACCATGGCTCGCTGCCGGCAACAATCTCTGACGAGGTTCAGTTAGCGCGCGCAGTTGAGATTCAGTTAACGAAACTGAAACTCAACCTTGCTGCACCCCCCTTCCCTGACAGAAACATTCGTTCGGTGTACTGGTTGCAGCGTTGCGCGCGCACGGGCAGGTCACGAGTTCGAGCCCTCGCGCCCGCGGAATAAAACCAAGTTTTTGCACGCTGCGCTGACAGGGTGGCCCCCCCTGTCAGCCACTGCTGTTGCCACGCATGCACACATTGGCCCTAGGCCCACTGGCAGTGCCTAGGGTAGGTTCTGCGCTGTATAAAAAGAATTTCAGCACTTTCTGTTTTAAATCTAAGCCCTTTTAAATTACAGATTGGTCCTCCAATTCAAATTGCTAATATCTTTTAAATTATAACTCCAAATAATAAAAGTAAAATATGTGTGTTGATCCAAATTAAATTGTCTATCTATTTAAACCAATTGTTTCCTGTTTTGAATTTTCCAAATGCATTTCAAATTTGAATTCAAACAATTCATTTGTAATTTGAATAATTCCATAACTAATTCATACTTAATCCAAATAATGCAAATAAAATATGTTTTCCATGCTATTTCAAACCACCTATTCAAATATAAATTTTGTTTCATGGTTTGAATAATTAAAATTGCTTAAATAATTTAAACCTTGTTTAAATCATTTAAATTTGCTAAATTCATAACTTGCTCAAATTAAATTATTTTTGAACATGTAAAATATGTTTTCAAGCTAGAAAAATATAAACTTTTCAAATATGAATTTGAATTTATGTTTGGAACAAATAAAATTCAAATAATATTCAAACTTGTTTTAAATTCATTTAAAACTTGTTTAATCTTGTTTAATTCATATTTAAATTATTGCAATTCCTTTTTCAATAATTGAAACATGTAATCCAACTAAAATTTTGTGTTCTTTTCAAATATGAATCTTGTTATTTATTTTGCACAATTTAAATTGGTGAAAACAACAACTATTTGTGTAATCCCTTTAAGGAACCAAAAATTCCCTAACTTAGTAAATAAATTTCTAAATTGGTAAACCTTATTTCCAATTGGTTCTATTGTTGTTATTTTGTTGTTTTCCTCATCCATGTATCATACTAATCCACTTTCACCTGTTGGTTAATTGGAAAACAATTGTTTCAACCAAAAATTCATGGGCTTTCATATGCAACTCAAAATTGCATATGTGTCCATTTAAATTGTGTTACCATGTCAACTAGTTTATTTTGATGCATCCATAAAATTGTAATGCATCATCCCATGATTGTGCATTATGCCATGATATTGATTGCCTATCTTTCTGCTTTGTTTGTGTGCTTCTTCTCGGATAGACGACGACGTTGAGACAGACGATATTTACGACACCCCTTCTGAGGATCTAGCCCAGTACCAGGCTACTGAGTTTGCAGGCAAGTTATCACTCACATGAACCACTGTGTTCCTTTCAACATTGGTTACCGATACTTTCCGTTGTCTATTTCTGCTAGCCATATGTATCGTTGCTTCTGTTACGAACCTATCACATGATACCCTGAACTCTGATATTGCCTCACCTCCAGTCCTATAACCCCGTTGCTTGGGCCCGTGTCTTACTAGCATGCTTAGGGTTGTTTTTGCTCGAGTATGTTACCCGTTACTTTCTGTTACTATATTTAATTATATTCTGGGGCTCGATGTTAAACAACAACCTATTAATTTGAGGTAATAATAAATTGCTGATAAGGCACCGGCAGGAGGCCCGGCGTGGTTTTGAGGCCTGCTAGTGTCGACCCTAATTAGGAAAAGGGTCTTGTCTACTGATCCATGATGAGCGCACTATCCGCATGTGGGAAGCGTGTATGGGCGCCCCCCTCAATTTGATTCGATTCGCATCTCGTCCAAATAACCACACCTAGTTCGGGCTTTCCATTTGATGCACGCATATGCAGGTACGAACCCGAGGCCAGGGTGGAACTTTTGTAGTCGGCATTTAGGGCGGCGTGGTCTTCCAGTGCTATGAGGGTCCCCTTTTCTTCGTGGGGCTCGATTAGCCGCGCACGCACAACACGTGGTGCTTTGGGCTTGATGCGAAGAAGAGTTGAGTTGTGTTGAGTGCCCCGCTTGGTGGGAAAGGCCTTCCCATCTGGCGGGTTATTCTTACGTGTACGGCCAAATTGGTGCACCCCTGCAGGGATAAATCTTCTCGAGAAGCCGTGTTTTCCGCGGTTATGGTTGACTTGGTGAAAGTACTGGCTAACAAGTACTCAGAACAACTTACACCTAACTAATGATAACTTGATTTGTAATAGGCTTATTGACACAACAATTTGATCCATCATTAATCCAACTGTGTGAGTTATCCTCGGATTGCTTCTTTGGATAAGGGGCGAGATCCAGGATGGGTTTGTGTGGTGGTTAGTTGTAGTTGGTGACGATACGCTATCTTATCCCCTTTCTGATAGCCGGAGGTTGTAGTATGTTCTGTAGTTGGTTAGTGCAGCCAGTTGCAGCATCTTTTATATCCCTTTCTTCCGTTGAACCCAAGGCATCTGTGCTTGGTGTTGACGGGCTACATTTTGGTGAACTGTGAGTCTTGCTTGCCAGTACGTTTATGTACTGACCCCTTTGGGGCTGTGGTTTCCGCAGACTACGCTTACGAGGATCCCCGTGACGGCTACTACGTGGAGTTTGACGAGGCTGCTGACGAGTAGGTAGCGGACCCGGGCAGGATCCGAGACATCGTGGATGGGCTCCGTCTTTTCGTTTCCGGCTTCTTAAGCCTATTTGGATTTTGTCTGTACTCAGACCCTTTGAATGCTTCCGCTGAGATGTAATGATGATATGTTGGTACATGTGTCCCCTGGATGATTGTATTTGCTATCTCTGCTCTAGTGAGAGCTATTTGCAACTTATTTCCATCTTTTGTGTCTTAGAGATCTGTTGTGTTATCATTTTGTTCAACGCCGTTGACGTACCATGTGTGTATGGTATGATGTACGTCAATGGTAGTATCCTGATTTCTATGGGATAGTTTACATCGACGGTGAATGGTAGAGATTGGTTGTCACACATAAGTGTTGGCCTACTCGTAAGAGATGCGGGTGCCGGTAAGCCCCGTAATCCAATCAACTACTGTTCAGTTCGTACGGTGAGTATCCTCTAGAAGTCCGGGTGCGACAAATGGTATCAGAGCCTGTCTGCCTGTAGGATCCCTTTTACTGGTCGCAGTTTGAGTCTAGAAACTATTTTGTAGCTACATAGGAAAAATGAAACGTGAGAGTAGGAATTCTGCCATTTTTCTTCTTTCCCCACCCACCCACCCTTTTTCTGGTAAGGAAGTGCAACGTTGTTTTTCCCTTCTCACCTAAACTTTCAAGTTAGGATTTCACGAATACTGGTTTCTCTGGGATAGTTATATCTACTAGACCATAGGAATGGAGGTAGTTGTGACATGATTTATCATGTTGCCTACTCATGATTGAGAACGGAGGCGTGTAAGCCCCGGAAGCAGATCCTCTATTCCTTAAGCAGTAGATATTGATCCTTTAGAAGCCCGGATGGGGTTTTCCGTAGTACCTCAGGAGTGTTGGTCTCGTGTTTCCCGTTGTTGCTTCGATATCCTGTTCTTCTCAACATCCTTTCGTCCGTTGAAACCTTGTTGTTGCTTTCCACTTCAGTTCTCTACCGGCGTCTAATCAAAACTTCCCCGATCATCTGCAGATGGATCTCAGGTTCTTCCCGCAGGTGGTTCGGATGACTCGTTGCGAGAGCACTGCCGGTTATCCGGAGATGCTGAGAGACATGGTCACTTATCTGGGGTTCCGTTGGGCACCAGAGTACCAGGTCTACGAGCAGCAGCGAGAGTTTGACCAGACCTACTACCAGGCTATCGTCTACATTCTGTCAGATGATGGCATGAGCGTTGTCCACCGCTACGAGGCAGTAGGTTCCACAGTGGATATGGCCGTGCAGCAGGCAGCTTATGTGAGTCTCACCATCCTTCGTGCTGACTACTGGGGATTTGACGATTCTATCTATCGCCACATCCCCCGTGGTTACATCACTTCGGAGGGAGCTCACTTCACTCTCTACGACAACCTGGATGTCTACGAGCATGATAACACCAGGCTGCACACCACCGCTCAGTTTGTGAGGCACAGTGACGCAGTTGCCACCACACTTTCTCAGGAGTTGGCTTCAGTCAGAGAGCTGCTCTACCTTGCTTTGACTCGTCTGGCGACGTACACCACAGACTTTGTTGGAGATGAGCGCTTTGCACGTTTCGATCAGCCAGTTGGTCGTCGTCTGCCAGATGCTGGAGGTTACGAGCCGATCAGAGGTCCACTCCTCAACCTCGGTGCTGGTTACACTGGGATTCCGCGCTTTGGAGCACAGGGAGTCGACGCTATGTACTTCACCACACCTAGAGTCGCTCTCAGACCACGTCAGATCTATGTGGATCGTCGTTCTACCTACTTTCGTGGGCGTGCTCCTCACCGTACCTCTCGTCGTACGACTCACCGCCGTCCTGCGTGATGAGCATGGGAGTACCGATGTATCCATTCTTAGCTATGTTTAGTTATCCTTTGGTTTTCGAACCATGTATTGGTGTGTTGGATATTCTAATGTATTTGAACATGTGATGATGTACCTGTTGGTTATCTATTCATGCGTCGGAATAATCTCTCTTTCGGTTTCCAAGTCTATCCTTTTCTATTGTTGTGCTAAAATGCATTTCCATTCAGGATGCCGCCAACAAGGAACAACCCGCCTGAGCCACCGCCAATCACGGAGCTGTTGACTCAGATGACTCAGGTCGTGACGCAGATGGCCCAGTTCCAGGCTAATCAGCACAACAACCAGAATGCTCCACGAGTCAGCATCAAGGAGTTCCTGAGTCTGGGGCCGAGAGCTTTCGTGGCAACACGCGAGCCTCTGGATGCTGATGACTGGATCCGGGAGATGGCCAGGGCTCTGGACATTGCTCACGTTGCTGAGGAAGACAAAGTCAAGTATGCCACCTACCTACTGAAGGGTCAGGCAGCTACCTGGTGGGAGAACTACCAGACCATGAGAGCTGGCTACCCAATCACCTGGGGTTGTTTCAAGGATGCCTTCCTGAAGCACCACATCCCAGATGGTCTCATGGAAAGGATGCGTGAGGAGTTTTGCTCTCTCAAGCAGGGCAAGCTGGACGTCATTGGCTATCAGAATGAGTTCAATTGCCTCGCTCGTTACGCTGGTGATGAGGTGTCCACTGAGGCTAAGAAGATGGCAAGGTTCCGCCGAGGTTTTAACCCGGAACTCAAGTACGCCCTCACCAACATCAAGGCCAAAGATTTCGAGGAGCTCGTGAACACCGCTCTCAATGAAGAAAATGGGCGCAAGGCGTTCGAGGAGTCTCGAAAGCACTCGCGTGAGGGTGGTTCCTCCTCCAACATGACCACCCCTCCGCAGAAGCGCCGCATCTGGGTGCCAAATGGTGTTGTCACTAGGGCTCCATATGCCCAAGCTTCTCCAGGCTTCGCTTCCCGCCCACCCAACCCATCTCAGATGCAGGCTCAGAGGTTTTCAATGGGGCAGCCAAGGCCAGATGCACCTCGTGTCGTCACTTGCTACAAATGCAAGCAGACAGGGCACTATGCTGACAAGTGCACTCAGAGGCAGCTACCTCCACCACCACCTCGCCCCAACACCAACCAGGCAATGGTGCGTGCTCCCCCGGCTAAAGCCTTCAACTCCAACAACAGGCCTGTCGGGAGGACCACGAGAGTGAATCATGTCAAGGTCGACAAAGCTGAGGAAGCTGCTGACGTCGTTCTCGGTACATTCCCCGTAAACTCTAACCCAGCTAAAGTGTTGTTTGATACCGGAGCATCGCATTCTTTCGTGTCAAAGATCTTTGCGACAACAGTTAAACTACCTTTTGTTGGTTTGGGTTCCCCGCTAGTAGTAAACTCCCCTGGAGCAACTATGCAAACTTCCAAGATCAGTCACGAGAATCAGATTCTAATTGGAGGTCACATATTCCTTGCTTCCCTCATTCTGCTTGGCAATTCTGACATTGATGTCATTCTTGGCATGGATTGGTTGAAGGCCAATAAAGCTACGATTGATTGTGCTCAGAAGTCAATAACTCTGTTCCACCCTTCTGGCCAGATAGTCTATTCTCCAAATGAATCAAGTTCTGTTCAGCTGTACACCCTCGATGCAAAACCTCTACCTCTACTTGAAAATGTTCCGGTGGTTTGTGAATTCCCTGACGTCTTTCCAGAAGAGTTGCCAGGGATGCCTCCGGACAGAGCAGTTGAGTTCGTGATCGAGCTTGAACCAGGTACTGCTCCAATCTCTAAGCATCCATACAAGATAGCTCCTCCTGAACTGAAATTGTTGAAGGAGCAAATCGATATGTACATGGAGAAAGGTTACATTCAACCTAGTTCCTCCGCTTGGGGTTGCCCAACTCTGTTCGTTGCAAAGAAGGATCAAACAAAGAGACTCGTTGTTGACTATCGTCCTCGTAACGAGAAAACCATCAAAAACAAGTATCCAATTCCTCGTATCGATGATATTTTTGATCAACTTGCTGGAGCCTCAATATTCTCAAAGTTGGACTTGAGGATGGGTTACCATCAAATAAAGATCAGAAAGGAAGATATTCCAAAAACAGCTTTCACCACTCGGTACGGTCTATATGAATACACCGTCATGTCCTTTGGTCTCACCAATGCACCGGCGACGTTCTCTAGACTCATGAATTCTGTTTTCCATGAATACCTCGACAAGTTCGTTGTGGTATATCTTGATGACATTCTGGTCTACTCAAAATCTGAGGAAGAGTATGGAGAACATCTTCGTCTCACTCTCATGAAACTTCGCGAGCATCGTCTATATGCCAAGCTCTCCAAATGTGAGTTCTGGATTCCAGAAGTTGCTTACCTTGGTCATGTCATCTCCGCCAAGGGCATATCCATTGATCCAGAAAAGGTTAAAGCAATTGTTGATTGGAAACCTTCTAAGACGGTAAAACAAGTTAGAAGCTTTCTAGGCTTGGCTAGCTATTGCCGTCGTTTCGTTCAAAACTTTTCCAAGATTGCCAAACCTCTCACTGATCTCACAAAGAAGGACAAGAAGTTCGTTTGGTCTCCACAATGTGATGAAAGTTTCAATCTCCTGAAGACTAAACTCACTTCTACACCAGTTCTGGTTGGCCCAGATACTACCAGACCTTTCCAGATATTCTGCGATGCATCTCTCCAAGGTCTAGGTGCAGTCCTTATGCAAGAACGTCAAGTTGTGGCTTATGCTTCACGTCAGTTGAATGCACATGAGCAAAACTATCCCACACATGACCTAGAACTTGCAGCAGTTGTGTTTGCCCTCAAGAAATGGAGGCAATACTTGTTGGGTAATCGCACTGAAATCTTTTCCGATCATAAGAGTCTGAAATACATCTTCACTCAACCAGATCTAAACCTCAGGCAAAGGAGATGGATTTAAAAGATTAAAGACTTTGATCTCACAATTTCTTACACTCCAGGCAAGGCTAATGTTATGGCCGATGCTCTCAGTCACAAGTCATATTGCAATAATCTCATGATCATGGAAAGCCAACCTCCACTTCATGAAGAATTCCAGAAGCTGAACCTTGGTCTTGTTCCTCAAGGTTATCTTGCAAGCTTGACAGCCAGTCCAACTCTCGAGGACAAGATTCGTTCTGAACAACTTCGTGATGGTGAAATCAAGAAGATGGTAGAACACATCAAAGAAGGCAAGGAGAAATTCAAGTCCTTCTCAATTGATGACAAGGGAACTGTGTTTTTCGAAGGACGCATTGCAGTTCCTCAAGTTCAAAGTCTCAAAGATGTTATTCTCAAGGAGGCTCATGAAACTCCTCTCTCCATACACCCTGGATGTACAAAGATGTACCAGGATCTTAAGACACTGTATTGGTGGCCTGGCATGAAAGGTGAAATTGCTCAATACGTTTCTGAATGCGACGTTTGTCAACGTGTTAAGGCAATCCATCAGAAAATAGCCGGTCTACTCCAACCTCTAAAAATTCCTGAGTGGAAGTGGGACATGATTGAAATGGACTTCGTCACTGGTTTTCCAAAGTCCAAGAAGGGCAACGATGCAATCTTCGTTGTTATTGATCGTCTCACTAAAGTAGCTCACTTCTTTCCTGTCAAAGAAACAATCTCAGCTAGCCAGTTAGCAGAACTCTAAACAGCAAAGATTGTTCCTCTTCATGGTGTTCCATTGGAAATAAGCTCAGACCGTGGAAGCATATTCACTTCTCATTTCTGGAAAAGCTTTCAAGAAGCATTGGGCACCAAACTTCTTTTCAGCACGGCTTATCACCCTCAGTCTCAAGGGCAAGTCGAAAGAGTCAATCAGATTCTCGAGGATATGCTCAGAGCATGTGGTATCTCCTTTGGCATGAAATGGGAGGATTGCCTTCCATATGCTGAATTCTCCTACAACAACAGCTACCAGGCAAGCCTAGGCATGGCACCATTTGAAGCACTCTATGGCCGCAGATGCAGGAGTCCAATCAATTGGTCTGGAGCTGGTGAACGTTCACTCTTAGGCCCTAACATTGTTAAGGAAGCCGAGGAGAAAGTTCGCATCATTCGTGACAATCTCAAGATTGCTCAGTCTCGTCAGAAAAGCTACTATGACAGCAAGCACAGGGATATGATCTACGCACCTGGTGACAAGGCATATCTTCGTGTAACTCCCCTCAGAGGCACTCATCGTTTCGGTGTGAAAGGAAAGCTTGCACCAAGATACATTGGTCCTTTCAACATTCTCTCAAGGCGTGCAGAAAATGCTTATCGTCTTGAACTTCCAGAAAAACTATCCAAGGTGCACGATGTGTTTCACGTGTCACAACTCAAGAGGTGTTTCAAAGATCCAGATCGTGCAGTTAATCATGATTCCATTGAACTGCAATATGATCTCTCTTATGAGGAGCACCCTGTTCGTATTCTCGATGAGACCGAGCGTAAGACTCGCAACAAGAGCACCAAGTTCTTGAAAGTGCAGTGGTCGCATCATTCCGATAAAGAGGCAACGTGGGAGACCGAAGAGGATCTTCGCAAGAAGTATCCGGACCTTTTCCTTTCTCAGTAGGAATCTCGGGGCGCGATTCCTTCAAGGGGGGCGTTTTATAACATCCCAAGTATGAAAACTTCCATTTAGAATGTTTGATTTCTTGTTTAATTAAAGTTTTGCATCATGTCATCATGCTCATTGATTTGTTTGCATTTGTTTCTTATTTGTTTGCATCTGTTTTCTCTGTTTTCACAATTCAAATTCAAACATATTTCAAATGCTTGTTCATACTTGTCATGTTACAATCTTTTTCAAATAAAAGTTCCACTCAAACAACATTTGTTTCCAATTATTTTCCATGATGTTCAACTATTAAAATGAGGGCTTTTAATCAAACAATTAATTCCAATTTGCATTCAAAAATTCAAATCAAATCATCAACAGCACCCAATTTGAATTTATGCAAATTAGTCAAAACATTCTAATCCTTGTTTCCTTTTTTCAAAACTAAAGGATCAACCCAATTTTAAACCTTGTTTCAAATAAGTCAATTAATAATAAAATCCATTCAAATTTGATTAAAATACGAACAACATTTTAACTTTGAAAGTTTTGGAAAACAAGTTGATAAGTAGTTGCTATTCTAAAAACTAACTCAACCACATTTTTTTCCAAATTTTTCCTAGCTCTAAAACCTAGCTATTTCTTCCATTTTCATTTTCTGCAAAAAAAAACAGAGGAGAAAATTTTTAAAAAGAAAAACTGGCGCCAGGGGCAGTGGGCTGCGCCCAGCCCACCTTTCCCTTCTCCCCGCGCGGGCCCAGCCCTTTTCCTCCCCCGCACGTCCTGGTACCGGTTCGCGTCGATCCCCCCTCTTCTGTTTCGCGTACGGCAGGGCATCGGCCGGTGCCACGTCGCCGCCGCCGCGAGCAGACGGCCACGGTGAGCCCCTGCGCCCTATAAAGACCCCTAGCCCTAGCCATGCGCAGCCCTAACCTACCTGCTACCTCTCCCCTCGAGCGCCGCCGTCATTTTCCTCTCCCTCGCCGCAATTTCTCCCTCTCTGCTACCTCACCGGAGCGCTCCTCTGAATCCATGGAAGCCGCCGCCACCTCGACGCGCCACCTACCCACCTAGCTACTAGAACCAGACCACCACACCCCCCTCTTCCGTTTGGACACCCTAGCACCCCCGGAGACGTTCTGGATCACCGCCGCCATCGTCGACGCCGCCGTCTGCTCCGAGCCGCTGCCACCTCCACGACGCCGGTGAGCAGTCGAGCACGTTCCCCTCCTCCCTGTTTCTCCCTCTGCACGAACGCCACCTCGCCCACCACACACCCGCACGCAAACGAGCTACCAGCAGCACCTCACAGCACCTGCAGCAACCACGGCTCGCCGCCGGCAACAATCTCTGACGAGGTTCAGTTAGCGCGCGCGCAGTTGAGATTCAGTTAACGAAACTGAAACTCAACCTTGCTGCACCCCCCTTCCTTGATAGAAACATTCGTTCGCTGTACTGGTTGCAGCGTTGCGCGCGCACGGGCAGGTCACGAGTTCGAGCCCTCGCGCCCGCGGAATAAAACCAAGTTTTTGCACGCTGCGCTGACAGGGTGGCCCCCCCTGTCAGCCACTGCTGTTGCCACGCATGCACACATTGGCCCTAGGCCCACTGGCAGTGCCTAGGGTAGGTTCTGCGTTGTATAAAAAGAATTTCAGCACTTTCTGTTTTAAATCTAAGCCCTTTTAAATTACAGATTGGTCCTCCAATTCAAATTGCTAATATCTTTTAAATTATAACTCCAAATAATAAAAGTAAAATATGTGTGTTGATCCAAATTAAATTTTCTATCTATTTAAACCGATTGTTTCCTGTTTTGAATTTTCGAAATGCATTTCAAATTTGAATTCAAACAATTCATTTGGAATTTGAATAATTCCATAACTAATTCATACTTAATCCAAATAATGCAAATAAAATATGTTTTCCATGCTATTTCAAACCACCTATTCAAATAGAAACTTTGTTTCATGGTTTGGATAATTAAAATTGCTTAAATAATTTAAACCTTGTTTAAATCATTTAAATTTGCTAAATTCATAACTTGCTCAAATTAAATTATTTTTGAACATGTAAAATATGTTTTCAAGCTAGAAAAATATAAACTTTTCAAATATGAATTTGAATTTATGTTTGGAACAAATAAAATTCAAATAATATTCAAACTTGTTTTAAATTCATTTAAAACTTGTTTAATCTTGTTTAATTCATATTTAAATTATTGTAATTCCTTTTTCAATAATTGAAACATGTAATCCAACTAAAATTTTGTGTTCTTTTCAAATATGAATCTTGTTATTTATTTTGCACAATTTAAATTGGTGAAAACAACAACTATTTGTGTAATCCCTTTAAGGAACCAAAAATTCCCTAACTTAGTAAATAAATTTCTAAATTGGTAAACCTTATTTCCAATTGGTTCTATTGTTGTTATTTTGTTGTTTTCCTCATCCATGTATCATACTAATCCACTTTCACCTGTTGGTTATTTGGAAAACAATTGTTTCAACCAAAAATTCATGGGCTTTCATATGCAACTCAAAATTGCATATGTGCCCATTTAAATTGTGTTACCATGTCAACTAGTTTATTTTGATGCATCCATAAAATTGGCATGCATCATCCCATGATTGTGCATTATGCCATGATATTGATTGCCTATCTTTCTGCATTGTTTGTTTGCTTCTTCTCGGATAGACGACGACGTTGAGACATACGATACATACGACACCCCTTCTGAGGATCTAGCCCAGTGTTAGGCTACTAAGTTTGCAGGCAAGTTATCACTCACATGAACCACTGTGTTCCTTTCAACATTGGTTACCGATACTTTCCGTTGTCTATTTCTGCTAGCCATATGTATCGTTGCTTCTGTTACGAACCTATCACATGATACCCTGAACTCTGATATTGCCTCACCTCCAGTCCTATAACCCCGTTGCTTGGGCCCGTGTCTTACTAGCATGCTTAGGGTTGTTTTTGCTCGAGTCTGTTACCCATTACTTTCTGTTACTATATTTGATTATATTCTGGGGCTCGATGTTAAACAACAACCTGTTAATTTGAGGTAATAATAAATTGCTGATAAGGCACCGGCAGGAGGCCCGGCGTGGTTTTGAGGCCTGCTAGTGTCGACCCTAATTAGGAAAAGGGTCTTGTCTACTGATCCATGATGAGCGCACTATCCGCATGTGGGAAGCGTGTATGGGCGCCCCCCTCAATTTGATTCGATTCGCATCTCGTCCAAATCACCACACCTAGTTCGGGCTTTCCATTTGATGCACGCATATGCAGGTACGAACCCGAGGCCAGGGTGGAACTTTTGTAGTTGGCATTTAGGGCGGCGTGGTCTTCCAGTGCTATGAGGGTCCCCTTTTCTTCGTGGGGCTCGATTAGCCGCGCACGCACATCACGTGGTGCTTTGGGCTTGATGCGAAGAAGAGTTGAGTTGTGTTGAGTGCCCCGCTTGGTGGGAAAGGCCTTCCCATCTAGCGGGTTATTCTTACGTGTACGGCCAAATTGGTGCACCCCTGCAGGGATAAATCTTCTCGAGAAGCCGTGTTTTCCGCGGTTATGGTTGACTTGGTGAAAGTACTGGCTAACAAGTACTCAGAACAACTTACACCTAACTAATGATAACTTGATTAGTAATAGGCTTATTGACACAACAATTTGATCCATCATTAATCCAAATGTGTGAGTTATCCTCGGATTGCTTCTTTGGATAAGGGGCGAGATCCATGATGGGTTTGTGTGGTGGTTAGTTGTAGTTGGTGACGATACGCTATCTTATCCCCTTTCTGATAGCCGGAGGTTGTAGTATGTTCTGTAGTTGGTTAGTGCAGCCAGTTGCAGCATCTTTTATATCCCTTTCTTCCGTTGAACCCAAGGCATCTGTGCTTGGTGTTGACGGGCTACACTTTGGTGAACTGTGAGTCTTGCTTGCCAGTACGTTTATGTACTGACCCCTTTGGGGCTGTGGTTTCTGCAGACTACGCTTACGAGGATCCCCGTGACGGCTACTACGTGGAGTTTGACGAGGCTGCTGACGAGTAGGTAGCGGACCCGGGCAGGATCCGAGACATCGTGGATGGGCTCTGTCTTTTCGTTTCCGGCTTCTTAAGCCTATTTGGATTTTGTCTGTACTCAGACCCTTTGAATGCTTCCGCTGAGATGTAATGATGATATGTTGGGACATGTGTCCTCTGGATGATTGTATTTGCTATCTCTGCTCTAGTGAGAGCTATTTGCAACTTATTTCCATCTTTTGTGTCTTAGAGATCTGTTGTGTTATCATTTTGTTCAACGCCGTTGACGTACCATGTGTGTATGTATGAAGTACGTCAATGGTAGTATCCTGATTTCTATGGGATAGTTTACATCGACGGTGAATGGTAGAGATTGGTTGTCACACATAAGTGTTGGCCTACTCGTAAGAGATGCGGGTGCCGGTAAGCCCCGTAATCCAATCAACTACTGTTCAGTTCGTACGGTGAGTATCCTCTAGAAGTCCGGGTGCGACAACCCGATTCTCATAGACTGCGATGTTTAACGGTCATACTCATATAGGTGAGTTCCTCAGGAGATGTTCTGCAGGACACATCTCTGCTTGTATAAATAAGCCATTTGGAACACATTAAGACAAATGTCAACCTACCATACAGATTAGGAGAGTATTGCATCTTCATGGAGTGGGATAAAATATAAGGATACTCTCCTCTCATCCAACCAACAGTTTGTCTCCCACTTCTAATTCACGGGATCTTCGATCACATAGAGTGGGTTCCACTGTGGACAACTCATACCGTGGGTCTCAAACCCATCTCCCTCGATGAATTATCTATCACATTCCGTGATAAACCTTTGTGAAGGGATCTGCCAGGTTCATAGATGTTTGGATATAATCCAACGCAATAACTCCGGAGTTTTTCAATTTCCTAACAAATTTCAATCTCCTCTTCACATGTCTTAATGACTTCGCATTATCCTTAGAACTGTTCACTTTGATGATCACGGTTTGATTATCACAGTTCATTAGAATTGCGGGTATTGGTTTTTCAACCACATGCAAGTCCATCAAGACCTCACGAACCCACTCTGATTCAACAGTGGTTGTGTCTAATGCTGCGAGTTCTGCATCCATGGTTGACCTCGTTAAGATGGTCTGCTTGCAAGACTTCCAGAAAACATCGCCACCACCAAGTGTAAAAACATAACCACTAGTGGCCTTAAACTCATCAACATCAGATATCCAATTAGAATCACTATATCCTTCCAGAACCCTCGGGTTTCCGGTATAGTGAATTCCATAGCTCGCAGTGCCTTTTAAATAGCGCATAACTCTCTCAAGCGCACGCCAATGATCATTTCCCGGATTGGAAACAAACCGGCTCAATTTTCCCACATCAAAAGGGATGTCAGTCCTCGTGGCCCTCACCAAATACATAAGCGAGCCTATAACCTGAGAATACCCCAGCTGATCTCTAGTATTCTGTCGATTCTTTCGAAGCAACACACTAGCATCATATGGAGTTGAAGAAGGCTTGCAGTCCCTATACCCGAAGCGACTCAAGACCTTTTCCACATAGTGAGATTGATGCAATGTGATCCCACCATTATCATCTCTCAGCAGCTTGATATTCAAGATAACATCAGCTACTCCTAGATCCTTCATATCAAAATATTGAGACAAGAAATCCTTAACTTCCTTGATTAAATCAAGATTGGTCCCAAAAATCAATATGTCATCAACATACAGACATAGAACAACTCCCTCGCCCCTACCATGGCGATAGTATACACACTTGTCAACTTCGTTTACAACAAAGCCTTCAGCAGTCAAAGTCCTTTCGAACTTTTCATGCCATTGCTTAGGTGTTTGCTTGAGGCCGTATAATGACTTCAATAACTTGCACACCTTGCCTTCCTGACCGGGTACTACGAAACCATCTGGTTGCTCCATGTAAATTTTCCCGTCTAACTCTCCATTAAGGAAAGTTGTCTTAACGTTCATTTGATGTGATCAACGAGAAGACCGTGTGAGGCAGCCAGTGAAAGTAGCACACGAATAGTGGTCAATCTAGCCACATGTGAGTAAGTATCAAAGAAGTCTTCATCTTCTTTCTGGGTATAACCCTTGGCCACAAGTCTTGCCTTGTACTTCTCAATTGTACCATCAGGCCTAATTTTTTTCTTGAACACCCACTTACATCCTTGAACACCCACTTACATCCTACAGGTTTACACCCATAAGGACGATCAGTGATTTCCTAGGTTCCGTTAGCCAAGATGGAATCCATCTCGCAACGGATAGCCTCCTTCCAGTAGTCAGCATCAAGAGATGCATAGGCTTCTGAAATGGTCCTGGGTGTGTCATCCACGAGGTACACAATGAAGTCATTACCAAAGGACTTTGCAGTCCTCTGTTTCTTGCTCCTTACAGGAACTTCATTGTCATCCTCCTCGGGATTCTCAACGTGTTCTATCGGAATGGTGGGTTCAGGAATCTTAGCTAATTCCTGACTAGATGAAACATGTTTCTCCCGATTTGATGAGCTATTCATATCCTTCATAGGAAATATGTTCTCAAAGAAAGTCGCATCATTCGACTCCATAATCGTACCAACATGCATGTCGGGTACCTCAGATTTTACTATCAAGAATCTATAACCAATGCTATTAAAAGCATAGCCCAGAAGAACACAATCTACGGTTTTAGGTCCAAGCTTGCGCTTCCTCGGAATTGGTATATTGACTTTCACCAAACAACCCCAAGTACGTAGGTAGGAGAGTTTCAACCTTTTCCTTTCCCATTCTTCAAGTGGAGTAATGGTTTTATTCTTTGTGGGAACTCTATTTAGGACATGACATGCAGTCATTAGCGCCTCCCCCCCCCCATGCCTTGGAGAGACCCGAAGTATCTAACATGATGTTAACCAAATCAGACAACGTTTGGTTCTTTCTTCCAGCCACCCCATTTGACCGAGGTGAGTAGGGAGGCATCCTCTCGTGAATAATACCGTGTTCATCACAAAAAGAATTAAACTCGTTGGAAAAATATTCTCCACCACGATCAGACCTAAGCCGTTTAATTTTACGATCAAGTTGGTTCTCAACTTTGGCCTTATAGTTCTTGAAATAAGTTAAACCTTCATCTTTAGATTTCAGAAGATACACATAACAATATCTAGTGGAGTCATCAATAAGTGTCATGAAATATTTCTTTCCACCTTCTGTCAATACGCCATTCAACTCGCAAAGATCAAAATGTATAAGTTCTAGTGGTGCCAAGTCTCTTGCCTCCGCGGTCTTATGAGATTTGCGAGGTTGCTTAGTTTGAACACACACTTGACATTTGGAACATTTAATAGTACAAAATTTCGGAATTAAACTCATATTTTCAAATCGCGTCATGCAACCAAAATTAATATGACAAAGTCGTGAATGCCAAACATTGGAATCATCATCGTGGCAAACATGATTAATAACTTTGGTGAAAATATCTGACAAGGACAAGCGGAACAAGCCTCCGCACTCATTGCCTTTACCAATAAATTGTTCATACTTGGAAATTACAACTTTATTAGACTCAAAAACCAACTTAAAACCATCTCGACATAAACGTGAGCCGCTGACAAGATTTTTATTGATGGAGGGTACATGATGAACGTTCTTCAGTCGCACGATCTTTCCCGAAGTAAACTTCAGATCGATCGTACCAACACCACGAACAGTAGCATGTGACCCGTTCCCCATCAGCACGGGGGAAGTCCCTGTGACCTGATAAGAAGAGAAGATGGAAGAATCAGGACAAACATGCACATTGGCACCTATGTCAACTAACCATTCAGGTGAATGACAAACTGAAAGAATAGTAGGAACTATACCGTACCCAGAATCCTTCATCTTAGTGTCAGCCATGGCAAGATTAGTGGTCTTGCCGCTGTTCTCCTGCTGCTGCAACTCATAATGTTTAGGGCATTTTGGAGCTCAATGAGTCATTTCACCGCAAACGTGACATGACACCTTCCTCTTCTTGAAGTTGGTAGAGTGCGACGGCTTAAACTTTCCATCGTGTTTGCCTTTACCCTCGGATTTTTTCTTGTTATATTTAGCCTTGTTGGACGAGTAGTGTTTCTTCTGTACCACATGGGCAGCAGAACCTACCTCAGCAACCCGAGCACGTGTATCCTTTGCTCTCGCCTTCTCTTCCACATCAAGAGATCCGATAAGGTCCGAAACGGAAACTCCTGTCTCTTGTGTTTCAGAGAAGTAGCAAAGGTGCTCCATGAAGATGGAAGCTTGGCAATAATGACTCTGGCCACAAACTTGTCCAGTAACATACACTTAAAGTGCTCAAATTCTTTAGCGAGTGACTGTATCTCATGAGTCCGTTGAACAACAGAACGCTCATCAGTCATCTGTAGTCATAGAATTGCTCCATGACGTACAACTCGCTGCCAGCATCCGAGGCCCCAAATTTGTCCTCGAGTGCAGCCCACATATCTTTGCCGTTATCAAACGACATATAGGGATCCACAATGGAATCTTCAATAATTCCGAGGAGGGCACTTTTAAACATAGTGTCCATATTCTCAAAAGCCTCCGGCTGTGCTGGATTGAGATCGCCCTCAGGCTTGTCCTTGGTGACCGCATAGTAGCGCAAGGTTTGAAACCATAGCACTACTCTCGTGCGCCACCTCTTATAGTCCACACCCTTGAAAGGGTTTGGCCTTGTCGCCGCAATAATAGCAGGTGCAGGTGCGGCAAATTGCCTATAATCAGGTTTTTGGATTGTTGAATATATTAGCAATTTAGCACATGATTTAATCCGAAATAGTATCAAATAAATTATGACTGTAACAAATACAGTAGGCATGTACATATTGAAATCTAATGCAGTAGTGAAACCGATCCAATCTACAACAAGAACTAGACAAAAGAATTGCAGTAGCATCTCGTACAGATGAGAGAGATACGTACGGTGCAGCCACAGCGGCACAGACTGCGGTGTTGCCATTGTCGCCCATGTCGTCGTCGATGAAGAGGTTGCCGAGATCTGGTAACCTGTCGTCGTTGGAGAAGTTGTCGCCGTCAGCAGTCGCGCGAGTGCGCTCCCCAAAAACCTGATCGCACCTCTCCCGTACAGGATCACAAGAGACGGGGTTCCGGAGGCCTGCTGTCCCTTCTCGCGGTGCACGCCGGAAGGAGGGATGGAGAAGCCTTGATTGGCGGCGCAGTGGTTTGAAACGGTGCGAAACCATAAGACGAAGTGGCGGCTAGGGTTTACCGTATGCGCGTATTTATACTGCGGGCTGGAAGAGATTTGGGCGTGACTCTACGTCCGAGTCGGTTCGGTTCCACGTTCCAAAAGAAGTGGAAACGGTTTAGTCATTAACGCGTCCATTAATTACCATCTTAATGACTCATTAAGTTTTCTCAACTTGCAAAATAAACGCTCTCGGCTCATTCCCGCAACCCGCGGCGCGTCGTGACGAGGCGAGGCGGGCGGCGGAGGAGGAGCGCGCGTGTGACACACCTCTCCTCTTACCTTGCCAACTCATACATGAGTTAGAATGACTCACCTTATAGGGTGGTGCCATCCTCTTCAAACTAGCAATGTGGGACTAAACTTTAGTCGCACCCTCCACTTGTATTATTCATGAATGGGTCGTGACAATTTCAGAATTTTATTGGGCTTAGTTGGGCTAGGCATGTTAGGCCCATATAAATTCGAACAGAAGCATTGGCATGTCTTCAACAACACACAAGCATCGGCGCCAGCAGCAGCGCACATCCACGCAGGAAGCATGGCGCAACCACAACGGCAGCACCACGTCTCGGTGCCGGTAGCACCGTGCAACTATGTCGGTAGCAACACGTCTTGCCACTGGAGCACCGAGGTCCAGCATTTGTAGCAAGATTGATGGCCGCCGGTAGCGGCGCTCGGAGGCCGCAAGAGGGCTGGTGGTGGAGCTTCGACACCGATGTGCAGAGCGGCGGCCGCCATGGACATGCGCAACACCGCTCCTTTACTCCTCGTGTGGTCATGATCATGGCCGTGTGTATCTATTTTCCGGGAGCGCGCTGCGTGAGCAAGAAGAAAAGTCAGGAAAATATAAAGAACGAGCGGACGAGGCCGTTTCTGAAGATAAAAGGCAACATGCTGGGTTCTCCCCTTTCCATTGTTGTCTCCATGCGTGAACAGATGCGTGCCATACGCTCGGTCCGGAGGACGACGCGCGATGCGTTCCTCTAGAAGTATCGAAACATTTTCCAAAATCTTTTACGCGGCATGCTTGAAAGTTGATAGTCGATGCACACGTACGTGGGGCACCTCAATCCGAATGCCTTATCTGGCGCCTTCTTCGATCCTCAGGATTTTTAGATAAAATGATCCGCATGATTTATAAGAAACTTGATGTCTGGCAAAAATTGTGAAAATATGTAATTCAGTAATTTTTTTTGGTTTGCCATACAAAAGAAGGTACTATGTATTTTCTAGATGGGTAGCGGAGTGCTACAGTAATATATTAAAAAACATGACGCTAGACATCATGGGAAAGAAATATTTTGGATTGCACGCACAAGGTGGTCAATAACAAAGTTCATATGATGCTGATCTTATAAAAACAAACGAGTTTTACAAAATAACTCAAAAGTAAAATATTTTAATTTTCGTAGAAACCTTATGTGCATCATCTCCCAGTTGTTCTCTTGAAAGATTATGATATATACTCCATTGGTGATTTCTCTTTGTGTTTAACCGGCTATGGTTGAATTTCCATTTTTTTCTCCCATTGCTAATTTGCTATGGTTGGTTCCACATAAGCTAGCCACATTTTAGAGTAGCATATATTTGTAACTTAATTTTGTTGTTGTATGCCAATTTCTCTGCCTCCGTGCCTTTGACATTGTTCAAAATAAGTTGACAAATGTGTGCTCAATTATTGGCAGAGACAATGAAAATAATCTTTTCAAAGATGAAAGTAATATTTCTAGATATTTTTTTTCGTGAAAAAACTTTTCTGGAGTTACCAAATGCAACCTACCCCCTCGTCATGGACTAAATGTACGTATGAGAAATAGCATCTGGTGCAATGACTATGGTGATTCACATGATTTTTTTAAGGAATTTTGTAGGATTTGGGCCTTGTGGAACTTTTTTTTCCTTTCGAATGTGTTTGATTCATAGGATTGCAACCTGTAAGAACTATTCCCCTAGAAACTATGTAGTGCTTTTTTATAGGAAAACTAGCATAAACTTAGACCTCATGAAAAAACCCGCGTCTTGTTCCTATCTACATAAGATTCCACTGGGGGTTTCTTTAAACCATATGATTACAGAACATAGTAATGAGAGAAACATAGAAACTTGATAGGATTGAGGATTACAAACAGAGAAAAACTACGAGAATAGCCATTTGGATGGAACAAAGTAAAAGTGTCTCGATCTATGTGCACGAGTATAAAAAAGATGTTAGAGTGGATATTGAAATTCATATGAAATTATGGTGTAGAAATGCAATCCAAAGGAATTTTTTGAGGTATCATTCATTTGATCCAAAGATATTCCTTAGAAAAGAATCCTATGGATTGGAATCCTGTAAAATTCCTATAAAAATCCTTCAAACTGAAGAGGCTCTCGAAAGGGCAAGTCAATCCTACACAATCCATATTTGTTTAGTTTTTCTACCGTGTGAATCAAATGAGCCCTACGTGTTTTGCGGTTTTTTTTTGAAAGGCAAAAGCTTTGCCTATTTCATTGATTAAAAAGAGTTTAGAGTTACAACACAAAATAAGCCTAGAAATGGGTTGGATAAAAAAGCTCTCGTGGCAAAATATTTCTCAAATGTTTAGCACCCGTCGTGCCCCAAAGGGCGGCCCTACACTTGATACTAGAGAGGAGAACGGAAGGCATGGATGCCACCTTGCAAAACACCCTTGCATTCCTCTCATTCCAAATCCCCCACGCGGCTAGAAGGAGGAGAGAGGAGAGCCCCTTGCGCCACCGCCCATGAACCCCGGTGAGAGAGCAACACCACGTATCCACCGAATTGTGACCACTCCATTGCGAAATATCGAGGTCTATCAATCTAAGCCGACTGATTCAAATGTGTAGGGAGTACCTACATTTGAAAAAAAATATGTGCCACGGTCTCCGGTTCCCGCTTGCAAAGTTGGCAAAGGCCGCAATTTGGCCATCCCCTACGAGCAAGGTGGTCCGTCGTCCACACCCTATTTTGAAGAATCAACCACGCTAAAAACTTGCATTTGGGTAGAGCCCAATTTTTCCGAACCGCCGGCTCCATGAAGGAGGGAGGGGCATCCTCGAATTGCACCAAATAAGCCGAAGCCGTGGAAAACTTCCTATCGTTGGTGAGTTTCCAAGAGATGGTGTCGGCAAGTTGGACCTCTTGGAGCTTGCTCCAAAGCTCAAAGAACTCGGGATGAGTTCAACCGTAACGCCATCCGAGAGATTAAATTGCTCACCCAAAAATCATGGTGCAAAGCTTTGTGTACCGAAATGTTCTTGCGCTTGGCGATATTGAAAATGGAAGGAGCAATGAGTTTGGGTTTCCTAATAATAATGTTGACGGAGTTGTAGAAGAGCTCCATATCCGCGTCATCACAAGGGTGTCCTAAACTGACCCAAGCACGATGTGGACCCGTCCATTCAAACCATGGCCAACGAAGCCTTAAAGCCCTCGCGCACTTCTCGAGGATGATGACGCCAAGAACTCCCATGTTTTTTTGACTTACAAACAAGCTCCCACTTCACCTTGTATTTACCGCCGGAAACTTATCCGAGGCCACCCAAAGTAAGGCACGCTCAAGCTTAAGAATAGCCGCCATGATCCCCTTGGAAGGCTTCAAAATGGTGAGGGGGTAGATATCTTGCGCGGTGGTGACAGATTTGATGAGGGTCACCCTACCGGCGGTGGTGACATATTTTCCTTTCCCAATAGGAAACTTGCTTGTCATTTTGTCCACCACGAATTGAAAGTCCACACCTCTAACTCGGTGAACCGAGAGTGGCAGCCCCAAATAACGGATTGGGAAGTCGGAGCGCAATGCGGGGAAGCCATGAAGATATCATCAAGATCAAATCGTGTGGCACCGAATAGGCACCACCATGCTCTTTTGCACATTTGTCATGAGACCGACGACCTCACCAAAACCCGCAAGAATGCGGGACAGCGCAGCTATATCCTCTTTGATGTGCGTAATAAAGATAGCGGCCTAGTCAGTATAGAGCGAGATGCGAATGGAGGTAACCCCACGTGCTTCAGTGGTTAGATGGTTCTAGGGAATGGCTTGGCTAGACCCGAGCGAGTGCAGCAAATAACGGAGGCAGCAGCACACAGCCAAGAGCCAACGAACCAAATCTGCACAACTACTGGTCGCACTAGTTAGTGAGTAGGCGTTGCTCGCCGGCCCACGGCCGGCCATCACATGCGAAGATGCTAAGCTAGTAGAGTTGTAAATTGCGAGGTGTATAATTGTCCAACAACTGCGGATCTTCTCTTTTCGATCAATTCTAAAGTAGTACCAGTAGTATAATAAAGTCCATTATGCGGTTTGGAGATCATTCGTTCGGACATTATTACCATCACGATCAACTGCTACGCATCGCATGGCCTTTTGTGGCTGCTACCGCCGTCGATTAATATTTGGTCGGAAAATTCAGTACTCTAGTGATACCTACTTTTATGCTACTAGTACTATATGATTGCATCGGCATATTCAGGCATGCATGCGGCCTTCCCCACGCACCGCTCTTGAGAGTCCACCGACAAACCTCGTCGAGAGCCTCTCCCGCCGCCGGCGTTAGCGCTGGTAGGCGCCGAGATGGGCTAGGGTGGTTCCCCTCCGTGTATAGAGTAGAGATCTGTAGTCGTAGTGGTAGGGTTGGCTCTCCCTATGTGGAGTCGTGGTGGAGTAGCCCCCCGGTCCTCTGCAGCCAAGGATGGGGGACCTTGAAGCTTCGCTCTGTTTCTGCGTCGGCGTGGTGGCGCGCGGCGGCGCAGGCGGTGGTCGAGGTGGAAAGCATCTCCGGAAATAAGGCGTGCATCGGCAGCGTCGCCGGCGAGAAGGGCATCTCGCTGGACTGGTTGAATCAGTTCCATCTTCTTGCTCTCAGGTCGAGAAGGAGATGGAGGGGATTGGACCTCTGCCTCAATAAGCATGATCTATCGACACTGCTTCATCGTCATCTTCTCCGCTCGCTTCTCCAGGTCCGTGGCAGGCTCTCTGGGTGGGGTGAGTTATTTTCATCAAGGCGGCGTGGTAGTGTCTGCACCAGTCCGGTGAGCTCGAAGGCCATCTCTCCTTTTTCTTGGAATGCCATGGTGGAATTGCAGAAGCAGGAGGGGAGGATGGAGGGCGATTTGGGGTGGTGCTCGAGCCCAGGAACCTACGTTTGGAGCACCTCAGCGATTATCCATGATGGATTTCCGCTACTCATGGCCATCAGATGGCCAATCAAGCCGAAGAACGGCATCTTAACCTCCCTTGTGAGGCCCTACTGGAATAGGTTTGCTGATGGAATCGCCGGGATGGAGGCAAGTGGCGTGTTCCCCGTTGAAATCCTCGGCTGCAGCAGGCCTGTTCATCGCTCCGCAGTGGAGAAGAAGAAGGACCCAATTGCTTTCCCAAATCTGTCGGCAGGGGTCTTTTTACAATTGCTGAGGACCTATTTGTTAATTTCTTATCTTCTGAGGTCCTTTGTACTTTCATTTTCATCCACTGTCTTTATGTAATGAAGGTTCTACCCTTCGGGGGTGCTCATTGTGCAAAAAAAAAAAAATGCTACTAGTACTATGAATTGCCAACAATAACGGTTCAGTACTACTACTATTTTCCAAACACAGTTCCAATGTCAATAAGCAATAACAGTTCTGAAAAACTATATGCCCAGTTCCAAAATGGAAAACGCTAACAATCAACCGGGGGATCGCGCGCTCGCGTCCCCCGGGTCAACCCACGCGCGAAATAAATGCACCGATCTCAGCTTGGCCCCACCACGAACAGCACGAGCCTCCCGCATCCTCGATCCCCTTTTTTCTCGAATGCTCCCGAGCCCCTCCGTTCCTTTCTCCGGCGGCCGGCCTCGCCTGACCGCCCGGTAACGGAACCGGAAGGTGCATAGTGGAGGTCGCCGGCGACGGACGGCGGCGTGGGCCTCGGCGAGCAGTTGCTTCAGCGACAGGAGCGCCTCGCGGAGCAGCCGTGCGCGTCGGCGAGGAGGAGTAGGCCGCTTGGAAGCTTCGCCGCCGCGACTTGCCGGAGCGGATCCTGCGCTTGCGGGTGGTGGAGCAGCTCATGTTGGGAATATGCCCTAGAGGCTATCATAGATGATGTAATTTCCAATGTATTCATAAAGTTATTAAGTTGTCCTTTGGTTTGAACATCTGATATATGTCATTGAATATGTGATTCGATTGTGGAACTATGTATTCATGTTGTTCATACTAATTGTCCTTGGTCGTTAAGGTTGTGCTGGACACACACCCTAGACTAATGTGAGTGTTGGCTGATGACACGGTTCCACTTGTCATGGGCATGGTGATGCCATTTCAACGTTCACGGACTTGGCTAAAGAGTTTAGCAAGTCGGACTGACCCACATTGAGATGCAACGATCAAGTCGTCATTTGCATGTCTCAATCAATGTAATCCTTAGACCTGAGGTTGTCGCACAATCCGAGTTGTGGATCACCGACTTAGTTTCTGTCAAACGTTATTCTGTGACAAGGCAACTATAAAGGCAGAGTTCGGGTCGAATGAGAAGCAAACTGCGTGATATGGATAATCAAGATGGGATTTTGCCCCTCCTAATGGAGAGATATTCTCTGGGCCCTCTCGAGTGATATAATTCAGGAAGCATGGCCATGCGCGACTCAGTTAAGTGTTGACTGTGTCGGTTGACTAAGAGTTAGTCAGATGAATCGCATATCACGGATCGAGAAGAGAGTTGAACTATTTAAGAGATGACGATAAATCGCCTATAGTTCGACAAGGTATATCGTGAGGCAAAAAGGACTAAGATGAATATCACATTGAAAGGTATGTCGTCATGACTCAATGGAACTTGGGAGTCGGCACGTTCTGCTAGGAGCCGCTACCGATTGATCGATTGAGAGTAGGACTCCAATCGTGTCCAAGTCGCCATGAGCCTGCAGGGTCGCACACTTAAGAGCGGGAGCAAGTATTGGTCGGGTTGGACCCGAACCGGAAATGGACTGATTTTGTGAGTCGGACTCACAGAGGGAATGGGCCACAAGTGTTGTGAAGCCCATTACCATACACTATATAAACAGGGGCGCAGGTTGCCCAGCGGGCGCGTTAGTCCACTCTCCCATGCGTTGGGAACCCTAGCCCCACTCAGTCCAGCCGCCGCACCGGACCTAGCAGTCCGCCGTCGGAGCTCCTTCTCGTACGTGTGAATACCGGCAGAGGTGCTGTACGTTCAGCACTTCGACGTTCGAGGGATTGGATCGGCCGGTCGGCCGGACCGGATCGTGGGACTGCACTGCCCCGACGCGCTGCATCGATAATCCGCACCTGCGCGTCTACTGGTAATACTCGTGGCCTTCTACCTCGGCTAGATCTTGGAAGCATCGCGTAGGAAAAGTTTTTGTTTATCTCTACGCGTGCCAACAGCTCGGTGAGGCCCGCCAGGAGCTGGCCGAGGAGGTTGACGCCGTCGGGCGATCCATGCCGTGCCGGCCTGCGACGGCGCATGCGCCTCTGTCCAGCTGAGGAGTGCGTTGGCGGAGTCATGGAGGCCGGCGACGACGGGGTGGAAGCGGCCGGCGACGTCCAGGGGTCGAGTGGCCGCCCGAGCGGATGCGGCGGCTGATGGAGCTCGCCTACCACCGCCCCCGCTGGCTGTCGGACTGGGCCGTGCCGCCGTGGCTCTAGGGAGGCCGCACCGCTGGCTCTCCGGGGCTGGGCCGCGCCGCCGCTGCTCTCAGAGAGGCCGCGCCCGCCTCTTACATTAGTGCTACAATAGTGTTTTTTTTTTTTGCTTTTTTTGTGTAATTTTTTTGCTACAATAACTTCGGCAATATCTCCGGCGAGGTCAATGGTTTGCTACAATACCAAAAAAAAATTGCTTTGATAATTATAAATTTTGCTATTTTAGCACAAACTTTTTGCTATTGAGATTTTCCGGCGAGATCCTACCGGCGTCGTTTTCCGGCGAAGTTGATTTTTTGCTACAGTAGTATTTTTAGTTGCTACAGTGACTCCGGCGAGGTTTGATTTTTTTTTTGGCCGAAACGTTTTTTTGCTACATGTGAGCAAAAGCGGGACTTTTTTTTGCTACGAGAGCAAAAGCGGGATTTAGAAAAAAAAGGGACACGTGTCGGCCTGGGGACCCGCGAGATGGAAAAGTTTGATCCCCCAGGAGATAAAAAAGTTTGATCCCCCGGGAGATGGAAAAGTTTGATCCCCCGGGGGACGCCCAGCGGTGTCCTTCCAAAATAAGCAATAACAGCGGTAGTACCATTTAACGGACTGGAAAATTCTGTCCGTAAAGAATTAGACAGGCTCACTGCCTACTTTAGAGCAGCTCGTTACCGGGAAATTCACACAAGCGGCAATCATCCGAGCAGAGAATGGAGAAGGAAAATATACTTGAAATTGTTTTTCCGAATGAGAAAGCCTTTGGCAAACTCCTTGCAAATCTGTTTTTGCCGGGCACAATAGACATATCTGCTCAGTCACAACATAAGAAACCCCCAATGTTCCTCAAAGCCTACCCAAGGGGGAACTGGGAGAACTGACAAGGGCCGTGTGTCTTGTGTGATCACCAGTGATATTCTCTTGGCATGAATACGTCAAACTCTTGTAGTACTGTCAGTACTAGAAGATCTGTTCTATGCACGGTACTCGTGAAAAGATCAATGGGAAGCAGAAACGTAGCTCTAGAAAGCGTGGAATCTGCAGTACTGCCCGCGGAACCAGGTGAAGAATCACTAAATCAACCAAGAGCCAGTTCAACATAGCGCACTGCAGAGTCAAAGTCAAGTCTACCGAAGATACGTAGATGACAGGACAAAGTACAGGCGATTTGTAGTATATCCTGCCCGCGGAACCAATGAAAGCAGAACAAAAGAACCGGCAACGGTTTGACCTGACTCATCTAACCTCAAATACTCCTACCTCTTTTGGAACCTTGACTAGTTACAGCCTTACAGGTAGCTACCAAACGATAGGCGAGCCAGTGTAATTCACCGGGTGGCTCTTGTCTAATTGATGTCCAGCAACCCTGGAAACAAAAGCGTCCCAAAACTAAATCTAGTAGTACTACTAGCAATCTCATGACAGGAGCACAACTAGACCATCATAATGAGTCGATCAGCAAATGAATGATCTGGTCACGAGAAAAAAAAAAGAGCAGGAAAAAAAGGCAAAATGGTATGGAATTCTCAAAACTGAAATAAGCAGAAAAGGAAAAGGGATAAAATCCTCTTAAAGAGAATATGGTCTGAAAGTCTAAATTCCATAGTAGTCCGGAAAACGTAGGGCCTTCTTAAAAGGAGAGAGATAGGGGTTTGAGAGTTGAGAATCAACATATGGAACCTGCTAAAAGTGCCAAAAACAACCACTGTGCTTAGAAGTCTGCATAAAGATTGTTAAAGATCATTACTTGTGCTTAGTACTAGTATCTAGTATGCACATAGATTGTGAAAGATCAACATATCCATGCTACTAAAAGTACCAGAAACAATCACTTGGCTCAGAAGTGTGCAAGGTATTCCTAATCACAATCAAGTCATATATCAAAAAAGCACTACTATTCATACTAATAGCTAGGAGTTATATACATCAAAGTAACTGATCTGTCAACTAAGATTTGACAACACGAGTCTAGAATAACTGACGGCTGATTCTGTACTTGTCAAAGTAAAATGCGTTCAACTAAGGAAGCAACCATATATTACACGCACATAGTTTGCCATCTTCATCGCGACCATGAAACCGCATCAATCTCATCCCTTGCAGACTTGTATAGCTCAAGCCTCTTAAAGCATTGCTGCCTGCGCTCCATAACAGTAGGATCCTCGTCAAGGAGTAGTGCGAGCTGTGTAGCCTACACAATAAATTGATCGTTATAAGGAATGAAAGGGGCAAGAATGAACATAGCTGGACAATAAAAGAGGACACTTACATCTTTGCCGCCCACTTGACTATAGAAATAGTTCAGCAAGGACCTCTTGGCTTCCCGGACTTGACAGTGAACAACAGACTTGGGGATAGTATTCTTCAGTGTATCAGATACCATGCCAATGTATGAGGATACATTAGAAGCGATCCTCCTGAAGTGTGCGTCAGTGTACCGATCAGCAGAAGGAGTGGGAGGATTTTCAGTTCCAGCCCTGTCCACTTCCTGTGGAAGCTTGCGGAAGAACTCCACCGTCAAATACGTCGACTCCATCTCAACCAATCGTACAGTTGTTTTCCGACCATCTTCACGAAATCTCTCCAGGGACTGGTAGCATGCAGCAGCAAGCTCCCTTTGAAGACTGGGAAATCTTCTCAATTCCTGGTGAGATAATATCATCCAAGCAATTACATATCTTGAGATATAAAAGTATAAGAAGAGATATGGAAAGTTAGCGCCAAATAACCAACCTCAGTCTCCCCAATTGATTTCCTTACCAGCTCTTTCAAGACATTATGCACCTACAGTGGCAGTAAAAAGGTCTTAGTGGAAGAAACACAGCTAAAACGGGCAACCATAGGAGCATTCTTTTTTAGGGCACAGGAAGAGAATTCTTACAGCATCCACAGAAGCTTCAGCTGGCCCTCTAAAATAATTGAGACCAGACTCGATCAGTCGACGGTACCCTTGCTCAGGAGCAATTAAATGAGGCTGATAACCATCAGCTTCTGACACAACTCGTTTAACATTTTGCAAAGAGAGGTAGCGGTCAAATGGAAGCTTCCGTAGAGCAGCAGGGAGTTGGTTATCAAAGACCCCGTAAATCCGATCACCACCAGGTCGTCTGCATATGTTTACATCCACGTTACAGATCACAAAAATGACAAGTAATGAAAATAAAGACATGAAGTAATAAAAATGGAATTTACCCTCCATCAAGATGTTCTTTAAATATTTTGTCAAATGCACGGCACAGTTCCAAGATTTGGTGTAACCGAGCCTGCGCAAGTTCATAATTTTGATGTTATATTTGTCTGTTTGAATCCAATGCAATTTAGCTCAAAAGTTCAGTTGATTACCCCAGCATCAGATCCAATAGGTTTACCAAGGTGATTCATCTCAGATTCAAGCTCATCAATAGTTTTGTTTATCAAGGATGTGATGCTTGGAATGCGTGCCCTGATCACTGCCTCAAGTTGCTGAGAGATAGAAACATGATTGAATGACGAGCCCATCCCTAACTTGCCAAGACAATAAATGACAACACTAGGAGGAAATTTCTAACCTGTGAAAGAAGTTTAGCAAGATATTCTGAACCCATCCTGCTGGCTAAATGAGCATATTCAGGACTAGACTCAAAGAACTCTTGCTCTTTTCTCCTAGCAAGAATCATGTCAACGTTCCTGTTGATATCTGCTTGTGAACGGTTAACAATTCCAACCCATGGGTGCTGTAGCCTGTAAGCTCTTCCTTCAAGAACCTTAATGAGAAGAGCGAGTGTTGGAAATCAACAGGTCCATAATAAGGCCAGAACGCCAAACAAAAATAGAGTAAACAAAAACATACATCAAGTGCATCTGTTCCCTTGTCCATCAAATCAAGCTTCGTCAACACACCAAAGGTTCTTTCACCTAAGAGAATTAAAAATGATCCCTCAGCAAGAAAAATGCTAGTGAATTGAACATATATAGTTGTGCCATGGCAGGGAACATATCATAATGAAATATGAACAAGCCTTAAAATATGAGAAATGAGAACCTAAGCCATAGGAGTGAATTTGAATTATTCACATCTCAGTAATCAAATATAGAACACCATAATCTAGAGTTTATATCAAAATATCAAATGCATGCTGAATTATGCATGAGGTTTCTCCCAAGAGATGATTGTGTTGTTATTTTCATGGCGAGCACCCGTGGTGCTGAAATGTTTGAAGAAAATGGCCTCAGCAAAGATTATGATAGGTATGTACAACAACAGTACATACATAATTATTCAACATCACCATGAAGCGTGGTATCATCAGGTAATAGAATTAGTAGATCACAGCAAAATAAGTGCATAGCTTTGGTTCATACCAGTTGGATCAACATCCCGAGCAAGCTTAATGGCATCAGATGTTGCTATATCTTGATTAGCAGGAGATATAGCAAGTATAATACAGTTTGGCTACAAAAGAGGATAGGAATGTGTCACTCCATAGGTAAACATCAACAAGCACATCTTATGTATGACATGTGCACCAACTGAAGCAATGTCAGTACCTTGTCAACGTATAAGTGCACCATATTTTCAATATCCTGGGCAATGCTTTCAGGCTGTCCATCTGAAAAAGATGGTAACATGATGAATTCCTGGTGATCATCAGGTAAATTAGAGAATGTAAAAACAGACATTTGCATACCTATAGCAACCTTAGTTAGACCCGGCAGATCAATCAACGTTAAGTTGACAACTGCAATAGTCCATTGAATACAATAAATGATTTATCAAGAAGATTCAAAAGCATGGCCTCTCTATAAAAAAAATAAAAAAATCAACAAGACGCAGGAGCTGCATGAATGCTACTGTCTATATAAATCAAGGTCACTATATTTTTTATGAAAAGGTAAATGTCTATATATAAAAACCACGATGGAAATAAAAGTAAATCAAAGATAAATGGCTACTATTGTCAAGCAGAGAAGTTACGGAGTTATTCATTTAAAATGAATTAGAAGTTTATATTTAGTAAAAACCAGCAGCAATATTATCCTTCAGTGTAAGAAACAAGCACCCCTAAGTTATAACCAGGGTATACCGATGTAGTACCATTTGGTGAGTATATGCTGAGATGAATAGGAACTGCAGATATTTGTTTTGTTTCCCTGTCAACCTATCAGTTTCATCTTCAATTTCCTTCCGCACAAGAGCTGTAGAAAGCAAATACGCTATCAGTATCTATTCAACTTGAGTAGCTTCCCACAGTAGTGAAAATTCGGAAGCTATTCAAAATTTATTACAGGTGATAGCCACTTTTTCTAGAAAATTGATGTTTATGACGTTGTTGGATACTTGTTGCAATCTAGAAATCAGCCTAATCGACCCGGCGTGCAATTCACGCGTTCCTAAAAAAGAAATCAGCCTAATCACAAGCACATAACACTTGGAACCGTAGCACTAGATGCAGAGAGAAAATTAACCGGGGCGACCTGTATTGGTCAAACAAAATCACCTATAGCTCTAGACATGGTGCTAATAGCAGCATCAACACCTGCTCATCTTATCCCTGATGGCAATGTACCAAACATTTAAGCAGTTAATCAAAGGCACAATGTAGTCTGAGCTATCTTCATAGTTGATCATAGAGTGAAGAGTCACCATGGAACTTTATCCAACGAGTTTTAAGAGTAGAAATTTACAACCGTATCAATCAGCAATAGAATCACACATAATCTATATAACACTCGGCCAGCCTGAATGTCACACGTGTAGCCGTTCGGAACCTGTAACTGAGCAATACAGCTTCTGCTGCCACTACAAAATACAGATGCATTGCATCGCACCTCCTAATAGCACGGATAATCCTATTAAACATTGGGAGAAATGCATTTTTTTACTAGTTAACTACTACTGCTACTACTGAATCAAGCATAACTCCAGAATAACCCCTAACTACACATGAATGCAAATGTATGCGAGCGCGGGCACAGAGAGAGCTCACCGAAATCAGTGAACCGGCGCTTGGACATATGCAGGAACTGGGCGTAGTCCTGCTCTCCGTCCTCCGTCTTATGCAGCTGCAGAACCAGCGGCCTCCTCGTCACGATCCCTTGGAATCAAAACGCACGACCCGAAATTAAGCCACGAAAACCGCGGTACAAAAATTCGAAAGCTCCGGGTGAGATGAGACGGAAAGTTGACGGCCATACCAGAGCCGCGAGGAAGGAAGTCGCGCCCCACTATGCTCTCCAGCACGGAAGACTTCCCCGAACTCTGCACGTACGAACGCAACCGCGCGCAGAAAGATCAACCCAAGCGTCTCAGTAATTAATTAAGCCGCGAAGCGTAAAACCCTAGGTGGCGAGAGCAGAGGCGGTCGGTGGGAGGAGGCGGACCTGGCCTCCGACGACGGCGACGGAAGGGAGCGCCTCCCAGAGGGTGGGGAGGGAGGCGGCGGCGCCGTCTCCGCCGTGGTCGCCGAGCACGGTGCAGGCGCGCTGGATGCGGTTCACGAGCACGATCACGTTCTCCATGGGCTTCATCGCCGCGTGCTCCGGGATTAGAAAGCGGGGTACGACGGAAGGTTCTAGAAGGGCGCGCGAAAGAGGGGAGGGAGAGGGAGAGGGCGGCGCTCTGCTTGCCGTGCGTGAGCCGTGAGGTGTGGTATGGACTATGGACGAAGAAGCAGAGAGGCGTCGCTGTCCTGGAAATTGTACGGAGTATTCGGATTGGGGGGCGTTATCCGTGAACTGCCGGTTTTACCCCTGAGATATGCAAAGTCGAGATATTCCATGACTCCAAGTCGGCGGACGGGAGCAGCTTTTGGTCACTGAAACCTACTCCCTCCCTTGTCTCAAATTAATTGTCACATGATAGACAAAAATAAATTGATGTAACTAACACAAAATTATGTCTAGATATATCTAATTTTATCTATCTTTATCATAATTAATTTAAGACGGAGAGTATATATTGGTAGAGAAGGGTAGAGAGAGTCAACGACCCACTAATTGAAGTGAATCCGAATGTTTTTAAAATTATGCCCTATAAACTAAAACGGAGGGAGTACTACTCCTTGCCCAGTCTATTTCGAGTAATAAAATTTGAGTTTGTTGGACTGAAATTCAAAGTCTACCTCTCGATGTTTCTTTGGGTTGTTAGGAAGTGATATAGGGTGGCCCAATCTTCTCAATGAGCTTCTCTCTTTTTTTGTATTTTTCTGATATGTGGATAACTAGTGCTACACTGAGACCTCTCACTCAGCTGACCCCTATTGCCAGATGCAACAACAATCAAGCTCTTTGGATATTCTCAACTACACACTCTTGCACAAATAATCAAAAATTATAAGTGGTCCTTGTATCCCCTATTCCCAGATGGAATAACAAGATATCACGCAACTTTGCAAGGGTAAACTTCAAGTAGTATGCTTAGCATCAATACAAACTAGAGGCTAGGGTTTGTTGGTTTTGGTTTAAACTTGTTCTAATCTATTCCACACGCATGTGGTAGCTATATATGAGGGAGAGGATGTTTCCCACGAAATTCATCTATTCCTACTCGTTTGGACTCTTCGTCTCTTCCAACTCGGATACAAACTGACCCAACATGGGTGCAGTCAATTGGACTCTATTTGGAAACTGGCAGAAAACTATTCGTGGATTGTTTCAGGTCACCACGGCTTGCACGAGTCGAATTTCTTGATGGGGACGGATCCATTGGAAAGCCCTTCAAATTTCCTAATCGGATTGTGCTCGTTTGCTGTATTTGTAGCCCATATGAAGAATCCATGACTATTTCAAATTCGGGACTTCTGCAAATCCGAACTGAAACATTATTTCCTTATTGTTGTTTTCCATGCCTCCTTTCTTTGCTCCTTGCTTCCTCTTCTCCATCCATGTTTGTGTTATTAATAAATTTAATCATACATAAATTCATAGTCTTAGGTAGTATAACATTCTCATAAACACAAACATTATTTATTACTAGGAAAGAATCACCTTATAATAAACATCAGTGAGACTCAATATTTCCTTCCAACTCAAGCATGTACATTCACCATGGATCCCTATGATATCCTCATCAGGAAGACAATACCATAATTTCTAACTTTTGCCGGGTCCACGATGTAGTACAAAACCTTTGTTTGGAGTTTTGACTATAAATCATAGTACTCCCTCCTTCTCATATTAATTGTGTCAAAGTTGTACAAAAATAGATGTATCTAGACATGTTTTAGTGTTAGATACATCTACTTTTGTCCAATTTTGAGACAATTAATATGAGATCGAGGGAGTAAAGTCCGTCTCAAATTAAGTGTCACAAAGTTTGATAAAAAGAATGTATTTAGACATAATTTAATGTTAGATCTATCCACGTTTGTCAAACTTTGTGACACTTAATTTGAGACGGTGCGAGTATATACAATTCGCACAACACATGGTCTGCAGGACAATAATGCAGCTCACACGCAACCGTGTAACCAATTTTCTCATCTTTTTTAAGCTGAACTTTCTCATCCTTGGCAGCGAAGGCACAAGGGTAGTTTGGGAACAAAGCAGTGGTCAAGGCCAGTGGGCCATGGTAGATGACGGAGAGTTGGACCGGTCGGATCAAAAGTTCGTCGGCCGGATTTCGAACATCCCTTTTTAAAGTTTTTTTTTCGGAACAATCTCTGAGATGGTGGGCCTCTATATATCGTCCGCGGTCCCACGGTTCAGAGTATATGCAAGGGAACGCACGGATGGTGTCAATACGATTCAGCCCATCTGTCCAGCCCGACCCATACACCGGTGAAGCCCATCCTTTGGATGTTTCCTGAAGTTGTTTTTGCCAGGCCTACAAAGTTCACCGCTACTACGCCGCGCTCAGCGCCATTGCGCCGCCTCCTCCCGACGCGATCCGACTCTTCCAGCCAGCACCTTCCGAGCACAGAGCCGCGCGCGCGTAGGCTGTAGCAGGCATCGTCGGCGGCGGCCATGGCGCTGGCCTTCGACGAGTTCGGCCGGCCTTTCATAATCTTGAGGGAGCAGGAGGGCAAGTCGCGCCTTCGGGGGCTCGACGCGCACAAGGCCAATGTCGCCGATTGTAAGGCGGTTGCGCGCATCGTCCGCAGCTCCCTCGGCCCCAAGGGCATGGACAATACTCTCCAGTCCCCCGACGGCGACGTCACCATCAGTACCATCCCCTCCCCACTTTCCCCTCTGTTTCCTTCGCGCGCTGGTCTCACGCGATGTCGCCCTTGCGTTGCGTCGCTTGCTTTGAGGAATAGATATTCTGGTTGGGTACTATGCGGCATCTGTCCTGAGATCTAGATGTTTGTAGGACTGTTTGTTCCGTTGGAAATGGCATTGATCTGATGCCAAAGTCTGCTTTTCTGTGGCTAGTTTGTTCGTATCATGATTTCGGTCACTTTTTCGGTGCTCACCGGATGCAATGTGGAAACGCCCATTGTACTGATTTCGACTGAAGCATGCCTTTTAATGCAACAATAAGGGGGCCAGCTGCCTGTTTATTTAGGATTTTGGAATGAATATCTGTGGACAAGCTGCGTCGATTTTCGGACCCAGGCTAATGTTTTTAACAGTTTGATTGTGCGGCTACCTATGTAGATTTTGTACCAGTGTTTCCCTGTTTTCCTCTCCTTGTTGTTTACTGAATGGCTACTTGCCTTATGAATTTTCAGCCAATGACGGAGCGACAATCCTGGAGCAAATGGATGTTGACAACCAGATTGCAAAGTTGATGGTGGAGCTTTCCCGCAGTCAAGACTATGAAATTGGGGATGGTACCACACTACCACTGGGGTGGTGGTCTTGGCCGGGTCACTCCTTGAGCAAGCTGAGAAACTGCTAGAGCGTGGTATTCACCCAATAGAATTGCCGAAGGTTATGAGATGGCCTCAAAGATTGCCTTTGATCACCTTGAATGTATCTCCAAGAAGTTTGAGTTCAATGCTGCACATATAGAACCCTTGGTGCAGACATGCATGACAACTCTGTCCTCAAAGATGTAAGTCATAAGATATTCACTTTTAACTTATCAACTCTGCAGCCAATATTTCTGTTACAGCCTTAATAATATTTCTATACGGGTACATTCAATTTATGTTTCCAGCAATTGTCTGATTGGGCCTATAATTCTTGTCCCGCAGTGTTAACCGTTGTAAGCGGATGCTTGCTGAGATTGCTGTCAAGGCAGTCCTTGCGGTTGCTGATTTGGAAAGGAAAGATGTGAACTTGGACTTGATTAAAGTTGAAGGCAAGGTTGGTGGGAAGCTAGAGGACACTGAGCTAATATACGGAATTGCTGTTGACAAAGACATGAGCCATCCACAAATGCAAAAGAGAATCCAGGATGCTAATATTGCCATTCTGACCTGTCCATTTGAGCCTCCGAAGCCTAAGACGAAGCATAAGGTTGACATTGACACTGTAGAAAAGTTCCAGACGCTGCGCGGGCAAGAGCAGAAGTACTTCGATGAAATGGTTCAGAAATGCAAGGTAAAAGCCTTCAAAATATTGATGTATTTTTATGGCAGGACAATTGCATAGTTTTGTACTTTGCACTGTATCAAGACGCATGTTTGATTTGGCCAGTACTTAAGTACATATATATACATTTTTGTAGGATGTTGGTGCAACCTTAGTTATCTGTCAATGGGGTTTCGATGATGAAGCCAATCATTTGCTTATGCAAAGAAATTTGCCCGCTGTCAGATGGGTGGGTGGTGTTGAATTGGAATTGATTGCCATAGCTACAGGTCCATATGAGTACCTCTTTCTCTATGTGAACCTTAATTTCTTATAAACACACTATCTAACATTTGAAAACTGACTGCAGGGGGGCGAATTGTTCCAAGATTCCAAGAATTGACTCCTGACAAGCTTGGAAAGGTACAACTGTTTTGTATTCTTTTTTAGCAACGAGTGTTTTTGAGGGAGTAACAAGGAATATTTAATATGCATTTATTGGTGTAGATTGTATAGTCTGGGTACAATTTCTGCACAGTGTGTAGACTGACATTCAGCTTTCTAAGTTAAGAACCCTGAGTATGTGAAACCTTAAGTAGCTGAGCCTAGATAGCATATATGGAGACTAGGTGTTAATTTGTGTGAGTTTTTCTGTCTATATGTATTTTATCTCATTTTCTAATAGTAATCATACCAATCAAATTGATTTCTTATACAGATAATATATACTCTCTCCGTCCCAAATTAATAGTCGTGGATTTGTCAAAATATGGATGTATCAATAATCAGTAATTTTGACAAATCCACGACTATTAATTTGAGATGAAGGGAGTACTATTTTTTCATGTAACTGTTGAGATGTGCGCTGATTTTAACTGGCCACATGAGGATTTGTAAGACTGACTTGATTGATCCCAGGACAATGAAACTGAATATTGAATGCTCAACCCTATGTTAATCTTTAAGCAGTTCTCGGTAGCTGTGTATGCTGTCACTTTAGTGTTTTTTTTTCAACACCTAGCAATGAAGATATTTTTCCTTCAACACACCATGCGAAAATAACACATTATCAAAGTAATTATTACAGAAATACACTCTGTTTAAATGACTTGCTTTTTCATAATCCTTTTTATTGTATTACCTGTAGTTCTCATGGTCTGCATATTTGCATGCTTTGCTTAAACAGGCTGGATTAGTTAGAGAGGTGTCATTTGGAACAACAAAGGATCCGATGCTTTACATTGAGAAGTGTGCAAATTCCAGAGCTGTGACTATCTTTATCCGTGGTGGTATGTTGTGATGGATATGTCTCTTCATGTTTGCATGTGCATATCTTCACGTTCTTAGGCTACACACATTTTTTTTTACTTTCTGTTTAATTGAGAGGCACTTTGTATAGCATAAACACATTTTTTTTTTTACTTTCTGCTTAATTGAGAGGCACTTTGTATAGCATAAAGTGAAACAATTTTAAGTGTGTGCAGTATACAAATATGTTGCAGTTTCACTATTCTGCGTTCAGTTGTGAGTCTAGTATATCATAGCTATAGTTATTAATCTTGCAAGCACACAAATCGTGCACTGAAATATATGAGAATATTTTTGACTTCCGCTCCTTCAAAATATTAAAACCGAAACCATCAGAATGACAAACTGAATATTCTTGATGTATGAATGCAATTTATATGATACTATTGGTTTTTAATCAGATCATGATTTGAGTCCTATTATTGGTTACAGTATCAGATCATAGTTTGAGAGTACTTTGTCATACATAATCAGTGCATTTTAGAATTGGTACAAAGTATCATATCACATCTTCACAATCATGTAATATACTAACTACTCCCTCCGTATCGAAATGTAAGATGTTTTAAGTGTTTTCTAAACAACACGTATCTAGACATGTTTTAGTGTGCAGATTCATACGTTTTGTCTAGAAAATGCTAAAACATCTTATATTTTGATTCGGATGGAGTGGTTGATTGTTGCATTCTTAGACCTCAGATAGCTATTATAACAAACCAAGCAACTATGCAGAGCATGAAATAATGGATGGTCTCCGCTACATCAATTTGGAGTCTTACTTTGTGCACTTTTTGTCATGATTTAAGCTAAAAAGATATACTGCGATTGGAATTTCCATGATAAAAACCAACCGGTACTGTGCAGGCAACAAAATGATGATTGAGGAAGCCAAGCGAAGTATTCATGACGCTCTTTGTGTGGCTAGGAATCTGATCCGCAATAACTCAATTGTTTATGGTGGTGGCTCAGCTGAGATATCTTGCTCAATTGCTGTTGAAGCTGCTGCAGATCGATATGCTGGAGTCGAGCAGGTAATTGCTGAGTTTTAGCATTTAAGTTGCAGTAAGATTCAATATCATTTAATTGCGTTCTTTGCACTTGCAGTATGCAATCAGGTCTTTTGCTGATGCATTGGACGGGATTCCACTAGCATTAGCTGAAAACAGTGGTTTGCCACCTATTGATACGTTGACTGTGGTAAAATCTCAGCAAATTAAGGTATTGTGGTTGTAGTCCTGTGCCTCCAGTCTGTTCTTCTAATAAGTAGAGCAATATTTTCTGTTGATTCAATGCAACATCACTGGTCCTTGTACATCGTATTTGGAAGAGTGGGCCTAATCCAAGTATTTTTTGCGCTTGCAATCTAAGTATGCTTCATAACATTGCTCAAGGGATAATGCCACCCAATCCAATATGTGCTTGTGCAATTCTCCCAATTGCTGCTTGATGTCAAAGTAACATGCATGTGATTCTGGCCACATCTGCAGGAAAACAATCCCCATTGTGGCATCGACTGCAATGACATCGGAACCAACGACATGCGAGAACAGAATGTCTTTGAAACCCTGATTGGCAAGCAGCAGCAAATCTTGTTGGCGACGCAGGTGGTGAAGATGATTCTCAAGATCGATGATGTTATCACGCCATCAGAGTTTTGAGTACTGAAGATGTTGCAAGGATGGCGACCATGCTGGATGACAAGCCATTATTCTACCAAGCAGTATTGCTGAAGCAGTTGGATTGGCCACTTCTGTTTGTTTGACGACAGTTGCTGAAAACGTCAGTTTCCACGTCCTCACACCATCCCATGTAGTCCCTTCGAAATTAGTTAAAAGAATGAAATGTTGAACAATCTCCTTTCTTTCTGTATTATTTGATGCTTAATCCATTATTTATTTAATTATTCATTTGTGAGCCAAACACATTTCGTTTCTTGTGCTACATAGGAAGTCTATGGAAAAAAGTACACAATATTTGGTGGGCGATCATTTATAAAACCTTTTTTATACTCCCTCCGATCCATATTAATAGGTGCTGAAGTGGATGTATCTAGCAATAAAACATGTCTAAATACATCCACTTCAACACCTATTAATATGGATCGGAGGGAGTAACATATTTGCAAAGCATATGCATCTAGATGAATAGTGTTAATTGGTAAGATATTCTCGTCTCCTTGTTTGTTTCTGGACGCATCGGTTGATTTCTGAGCCGAAATTTCATGTAAGATATGTTAGAGGTGTATAGTCCTCATATTGTATATCCCATTATATAAGGGGCTTCCTGCACTTTGCCACACATATACATGTATTGGCCTCTGGCCCACTAAGAATACTAGTTGCTCATTTCCCCAACATGGTATCAGAGCCTAGCTAGAGTCGCCTCGCCGCACGTTGCAAATCCATGCTCTACCGCCGTCGTCATCTGGCTGGCTGATGTTCCCTTCTTGCTCTCCTCGTGCATCTCATTGTTGTTCGGTGCAGTTCCCTATGGCTATCGTCGCCTGAAGCTCCAAGCACCGCTCTTCGATTGCCCAGTCCCGCCCTCCCAATGTCTGGCCATGCCGCCCCAAACCCTCCTAGGGCATGCCGCTGCCGCCCCGGCTCCGTCTGTGGCTAGCCACAGCAGCCCCGACCTCTCCCGTGGCTAGCCGCCGCAGCCCTGACCTCTCCCATGGCCGGACGTCGATGCCTACTCGTTTCCTCACGAACTGCTGAGTGCGCTCGGCTTAGGCTCCGATCAAGACCGAGTCCCGAGCGTTGACTTAACAAAGAACAAAAAAAAATGAGAGAATTGAGAAGGAGCCATGTCGTCATCGGGCTATGTTCCTATCCGTCGCTGCTCGATGATCTTTGATGGTACCAGCTATGCTCAGTTTGCTGCCTTTATGCACGTTCTCGTGCACAGGTTCTCTCTGGCGAGGTCTCACTGCGGTGCCCCATTGCTCTAGTGGCTCCTATCCCGCCGACGCCACCGGTGTTTGTTGCTGATGCTTCCCAGGCAGATAAGGGTGCAGCCAAATCTATTGATGATGCAACCGTTGATGCTTATGATAAACAAGTACTCCCTCCGTATCAAAATATAAGATGTTTTACCATTCCTAGACAATACGTAACTAGACATGTTTTAGTGTAAGATGCATACGAATCTACACACTAAAACATGTCTAGATACGTTTTGTCTAGAAAAGACTAAAACATCTTATATTTTGATACAGATGGAGTATTAGATTACTCGGATACTCTTTCCACCTACCAGGATGTCCTGGTTTCTTATACTCAGTGGTGTAACGTGGATGCTCATGTTGCAACTGTTTTTTTTTACTTCCAGTGTTCTACTTCAGTTTGCCTCGGAGTTTATGAGTCTTCCTAATGCTGCTGAGATGTGGTCTTACCTTCATCAGTGCTACGAGCCCTCTGGTGATGCTCTCTACTTATATGTGGTATACGTCAGGAGCATGCTCTTCAGCATGGTGACTCCACTATCGACGAGTTCTACCCACAGATCTCCGCCATATAGCGTCAACTTGACTCGCTCTGCACTGTTATTTGCGGTACCTGCCTGTGCTGCCAGACCGTGAGATCATACTTGGAGTTTCATCGAGTCTTTGAGTTCTTTTCTCGTATCCATGCCGAGTGTGAGCCTCGGCGTGCTAACTTGCTTGCTCGTGGCCGTGTTACTATCTCAGAGGTACTTTCAAAGCTTCGTGCTGAGGAGACACGACTTCATGGTGTTGGTTTGCTTATGGTTCTTTCTGTGCTCGCTGCTCGGGCTTCTGCTATGCCGTCCGCTCGTCCTAGTGCTTCACTGCTCCTTGCCATACTCTAGGGGGGGGGGGGGGGGATTTGAGCCGCCCTACGTTTGGTCGAAAGGGCCGATCTCGCCCTCGTATCTTATGCGGCTACTGTCAAAGCCGGGTCACCCAGAGTCTGATTGTCACAAGAAGCAGAGGGACATCTGCAACAGTGGGCACACCTCTTCTCCTCGGACTCATGCTTCTTATTTGACTCTCTCGCTCACGGAACATGACATCGTGCGGCTCAAGCATCTACTAGCTTCCTATGACTCTTCTTCGACGGGTACTGCATGCTCTATGATTGCGACATCCACCACTGAGCGACCACCGTCTACACAGTCAGGTACATCTTCATGGGTTCAGGATTCTGGAGTTTCATTTCATATGTCTTCTGATTCTTCTGTCTTGACCTCTATTTGATCTCTCGATTTTCCTGTCAATCTTCTCACTGTTGATGGCACACCTCTTCATGTTGCTAGTCGTGGCACTCTTTCTACTTCTTCCTTCTCAGTTCCAAATGTTTCTCATGTACCTCGTCTTACCATGAACTTTTTTTGCTGCTCAGCTCAGATTCTGGTTGCCGTGTTATTCTTGACGTTGACTCTTGCTCTGTCCAGGATTTTCACACCCAGGCTCTGGTTGGGTCTGGCACTTGGCATCATGACTCTTCGGGTCTTTGGGAGTTCAACTCGCCCTATGTTTCTTCATGTGCAACATAGTTGCTAAGTCTATATTAGTTCAAATAATATTTATCATGCCTTTGTTAAAGTACTTTGATCTCAGCTTGCAATGTTTCACATAACGTTGATCAAGTTTGTGTTGGCTTCTTGTCACCTCAAAAATTATTTTCTTATCACTTACCTACTTGAGGACGAGAAGGAGTTAAGCTTGGGAATGCTGATACGTTGCAAACGTATCTATAATTTTATATGCTCCATGCTTGTTTTCTACCCAATACCTTTTGTTTTCTACATGTTTTCTATCGTTGTCCTTCGTTTTCCAGATCTTTTCATAGACTATCCTATTAATGATATGCCCTAGGCCAGTTGCTATTTTTGTACTTCAGAAAAGTTCTTAAAGAAATATTCTCGGAAAGGGCTGAAAATCCACGGAGATTATTTTTTACCCAGAACAAAGACGAAGTCCAAAGAAGAGCCTTAGGGGATCCAGGGGGCCTCTAGGGGTGCCAGGCACGGCCCCACCCTAGGCCACGCCTGGTGGGCCCCCTGTGCGCCCTGGCCACCGCTTCTCGACGCCTCTTTGCCTATAAGTTGCCTCTAACCCTAAAAACGTTAGGGACAAAGTTATTTTCCAGGAAACATACATAGAGACACCGTCACCTTGAAAGTCCAATCTAGGACTTCTGCAACCCTGTTGTGGCACCCTGTCGGAGAGGGGAATCGTCATTGGAGACCTATACATCGCCATGATCGCATCCAGACAGATGCGTGAGTAGTTCATCTCGGGACTACGGGTCCATATCAGTAGCTAGATGATTGTTCTCTCCCTTATGCCTCCATGTTTAGAGTCTCATGAGATGCCTCACATATTCGAGACCACCGTTATGTACTTGTGCATGTTGTGTTTGGTGAGATCCGATAAACCATGAGATTATGATTATTTTTCATGTCAATCTGAGATTCTTCACTTATATTTGTAGAGAGTTTTAATCTTGTCTTGCAATGCTCTCCGGTGTTTATGATTACCTTGACCACGTAGTTTTTTCACCTCCAAGAGAGGGTTTATATGCTAGATGGTAGGTTCATTCCTCCCTTACATCTATGCTCGAGTGACAGAAACATGATGGGGGATGTGCTGTTGCTGAAAGCGCATGTTACCCCCATATGCGGTTTTGGTAATTGATGACAACCCTTAAGGACTAATGTTTGCATTGAGATATTCTTTCAGGACTTGTCCATAAGAATAGTTTGGAGTCCTTGTGTGAATCAAAGATGTTCTTTTGAGGGCATCTCCAGTCGTTGCAACCCCCCCCCTCCCCAGCACAAGAAAATCAACAGAAATAGCACAAACGGCGCAAAATCAAAACCTGGGGCAAGGTCATTTACCAGCCGTAGCCCACCCAACCAGCCAAAATGGGGGGCTTTTGCATGCAAAGTGGGGCAAAAGTAGGAGAGAGAGGCATCTCTGCATGCAAAGTGGGGCAAAAGTAGGAGAAAGATTCCTTTTTGCATGCAAAGCGGCGCATTTTGCCCCCCAGGCCAAACCCAAGGGGCTGGGTTTGGCTTGGGTGCGTCGGCGCAAAAACGGCGCTTTTTCAGCTCCTGGGGGGCTGACTGGTGGAATTTGGCGCTAAAACGGCGCTTTTTGACCCAAAAACGCCGCTTGGGGGGGGGGCTCTGGGGGGGGGGACGATTGGAGATGCCCTGATGTCCAAGATATGGCCGAGAAGCTTTTTCGCTGTCTAGCGGTAGTACCGGGTTGTGCAGCGGTAGTACCGCTCCTCATGGAGTTGTACTGCTGTGACACACCTGGTACACTCCAGACAACGGTAGCACCGCGGTTTGTACTGTCTTCTCCCAGGAGCGGTACTACCGCTGGTGATACCGCTAGAGGTACCTCTAGCAAAGAAAAGGCCACTGATATCCATGGTACCCATGCGGTACCGGCATAGTACTACCGCTAGTACTTAGTCACTTTCGGAGCAACACTCCCCACGGTGGTAGTACCGCTACCGTCAGCGGTAGTGCCGCTCCTTCCAGGACACGGTAGTACCGCTGGCAGTACCGGTCAAAATACCGCCAGGGAAGTTTTTCTCACGGTAATGATTACGATACTAGGGAGGTAGTGGCCTAATACTACCGCCATCCATCTCTATTTATATCGAGTTCGGGGCCAACGGTAGTACCGCTGCCGGTTACGGTAGTACCGCTACTCGAGCTTCACGGTACTTCTCTGTGGTACCGATGAGCCCCAGTGTGCAGTACACTGGGTACCCTGTGATGTCAGTGGGCGGTAGTACCGCTGTGTGCAGCGGTAGTACCGGTGTGCTGTTAAGCTCATTTTCTTGATGTCTTGAAGAACAAGATGGAGTGGTCATTCATGTCTAGCTTCAAGACATCAATATTATGGATAAAGTAAGAAGAAAACATACAAGGTTAATCAAGATGGTGCAACACACAAAGCTACAAAATGTACCTAGTGGGATTGTGTATCTCGTGGTATGGTAAGCAATTGTCCATATAGCTTTATGAGCTAACCCGTGATATGTATGTGTGGTATCTCTATGTGTGGTTAGGTATCTTTCCATGGGCATGCTTCACAAGAAAGGTTTCATATAGCCCATGGTCTTTGTCGTCAAGCGGTGTTTGTCATCGAGCTTGACGTGGAAGCTCAAGTGAAGCATATCGAAGAAATCATATGCTTGATGCTTTCCACCCATTTGGAGATTGTGGCATTTTGAAGATGTGCCGAGGGTCTCTCCCATAATTGTGTATGGGGGAGCAATTTGCAAGTCTTCATCAAGTGGAGTTTGTGCTAGCTAGCATGATCAAGAAAGAAGATCCAACTTGAGAGAGTCAAGATCGTCATCATCTAGCTCAAGTGAAATGCTCAAGGCAAATGTATAATCTTGATATGTTTTCTATTTTACCGGTCTCATACTTTTGGGGAGACCGGGTTATAGGATCGATAGTCGTACTATCAAGAGGGGCTGTCAAGTGAGTAACTTGATCGAATCGTTGTGGAGAGCTCAAACCTTTGCACTCTTGCATATCATCTTTCTTGGTTCTTATTTGGCTTTTATCTCTATTGATTTTTGTTCTTGTTTTTATCTTCATGACAAGCCTAAGTTCATCAAAAACGGTTTTCGCTTGAAACACTTATTGAGTTTTTGATATTGAAGGTTTTCCCGGTTGGTCTTTTTTAGAGAGGTCTTTCCTTTCCCCATTTGGTTTTAATTTTCATTGATGGACAATTATGTTTCTCTGCAGTATCTTGTAGAGCTCTTCTTTGCGATTTCAACGAGCCCAAGATCATCGAAAACGGAGTCCGGACGCAAAAGTTATGACCGTTTTCGTATCGGGTGTTTTTGCTGTTTTTGGTCCGGCGGTAGTACTGGTCCAGTACCGCCCCAGTACCGCCCCGAACCAGTACTGAAACGCTCCGTAGCAGTAGTACCGCTGTTGGGCGAGTTTTTCACATAACGGTCATATTTTGGGTCCCCTATTTAAGGGGGGTATTCTTCTCCCTTGACCCTAAGACTGCCCAACTCGTTTTTCTCCTCTCTCCACACTATTGTTGACCTTGGAAAGCTTTCCCCTCTCTCAATCCCTCCTATGATTCTTGCATATCTTTGAGGGAGAAGTTAGAGGAGATCTAGATCTACATTTCCACCAATCCATCCTCCTTAGTGAGGGAAACCTAGTAGATCTTGATCTTGGAGTTCTTGGATTTTCTCCTTTGTTCTTCCTCTCTTATTCCCCCATAAGCATTTGTTGCTTTGTTGGAATTTGAGAGTGAAGGATTTGAGCACTTGTGCTCTTGCCATTTGCATCGGTTGCATCGGTTTGGTCTCTCCACGAGGATTCGTGGAAGTAAAAGTTTGTGAGCTTATTACTCTTGGGTCTTGGACCCTAGACGACTTGTGGTGTTCTTAGGAGCCTCCAATTGAGTTGTGGATGTGTGCCCCAAGATTGTGGTGACATCGAGAGCATCCAATTAAGTTGTGGATGTGTGCCTCGATCGAATGTTGCCAATAGTGGAAGGTGAACTAGGCCTTTGTGGCGGGATTCATCGGAGAATAGGGTGATGCCTTTGTGGCGTTGAGTAGGCCTTTGTGGCGAGCTCACACCCCTCCAACGAGACGTACTCCCCTTGTGGGAGGAACTCGGGAATACATCATCGTCTCCGTGTGCCTCGGTTATTTCTATACCCGAGCTTTCTACTTATGCAATTTACTTTGTGATAGCCTTCGTGCTTGAAGTTATATATCTTGCTATCACCTTGTTACTTGTCTTGTTTAGCATAAGTTGTTGGTGCACCTAGTTGACCCTAGAATATTTAGGTTGTATGCTTGTTAATTTAAACACCTAGTTTATTTCCGCATTTAGCAAGCCTTAACAGGAAAATTTTAATCGTCTATTCACCCCTCCTCTAGGAGACATTGTTGCACCTTCAATTGGTATCAGAGCCTTGTCTCTCTTTATTAGGCTTTACATCCTAGAGAGCACGATGTCGTTTAGAGAAATAGAGCACGATCCCGCTTTTATATTCTATGGTAGAAATTATGATGTTTAGAAAATTCGCATTCTTAATTTTCTTGCGGACATGGGTCCAAAGTATGTAAGGAGAATTGTAGATATGGACTTTCCTCCTTCAAATGATTCTCAAGATTTATCTTTAGAGGATGAGGAAAACTCTTATCTCGATACTCTTGTATCTAATGGTCTCTTGTGTGTTTTGAGCGATGTAGTTATTGATCCAATCATGCCTTTTCGGAACGCTCATGAGCTATGGACAAAACTTCAAGATATATATGATGTGTCCAACATTATTGAGGATGATTGTTCTCCATCCACTTCCGGCCGTGATGAGTTCACATCTTTCTCCACTCCACCAACATGTGATTTGTCACAAGGTAATGATATGGTGAGTGGTGATAGAAATTGCATTGTGGGTAGTGAATTTGCTATTGACTATACTTCATCTCTATCTCATTCAATGATCTATCTTTGGACTTAATATCTTCTATCACTCATAGTTCCATAAATGCTAGTGTTGATAGTCCTTGCATATCATGTAATAGTTGTTTAACTAAATCTCATGATGATATCCTTCCTATGTCTTGTTTTCATAAAAAACAATGCTTCAATTTCATCTGGTACTTGTGTGGCTAACAATGTAGAGGAATCCCATATTTTGGTGGAACAAGACATGGACCTTATTGGTGCTTCAAGTCAATCTTCATCATCGTTATCCATTTCTCATGTGTGCCTTATGGCTAAGGATTCAAATGTATCTCCACCTTTAGAACCCACTATATCTTGTGATGATGAGGATGAGGATTTATTTTGTGGAGAGTATGAGGATGAGGTCTCTTTAATGGAGAAGGGTGAGTTGGTTCTTCTTGATCTCCCTAAAGGTAGTAAAGCTATCACTCCTTTGGGTGAAATTTTAGCTTTTTCTATTAATATCACTAAAATCATTGAGAAGAAAGGTGAGATTGAAACAAGTGATGCCGATGAGAAGGCATCCCTCACTATGTCTCTTGAGGAAGAGTATGAGCTCCGAGTTACTCTTGAGGAGAAACTTGAATCTATTGAGGAGCTCTATAATGAACAAATAGCCTATCTCACTAAAGCGTGTGACCATACTAATGCTAAATATAAAGTGCTTAAAAAGGAAAAGATTGATTTTGTTGTTGGAAATGCTAAACTAATTGAGGAAAACTCTAGGTTGAATAATGATCTTGCCAAGTTGTCTTCTTCTATTACTAATGATGATTGTGCTACTAACTCCATATCTTGTGAAGCATCTATTTTGAAGAAGAATGTTGAGCTAAGGTCTCAACTTGAGTTGATGACTAGCAAGTGTGGGAAATTGGAAGAAAGTCGTGAAAAGCTATCTAGCTCTCATGAGGATCTTCTAGCATCCCATACTAAGATAAAATTAGCTCTTGAGGCTATCACTAGAAAGGTAACATCTTGTGAGCCTCATGTGTTTACTAGCACAACCTCTTCTAATAATGCTATATTGCCTTGTGCTAGTATTAGTAATTCCTCCTCTCATAATGTTTCTACATCTTGTGATGAACTGCTTTCCTTGCCTTGTTGCTCTAACAATGAAGCATCTACTTCCTCTAGCACTTGTGTTGATTCTAACCATGTAGAGAAAATTAAAGAGCTCAAGGCCCAAGTCACTTCTTTGAAGAAAGACTTGGAAAATAGTCATTAAGGGAGTTCCACCCTTGACAATATGTTGAGAGTGCGAATACTTCCCAATGAGAAGAGTGGACTTGGATTCAACTCCAATATCAAGAACAAGTCCATGGTTGACAAGAATAAGGGCCAAGAACAAGTCAAAGATCCGGCCAAGATTATTTGCTTCAAGTGCAAGATTGAAGGGCACCATGTTAGATCTTTCCCTTTGAATAAGAAGTCTCTAAGTGAGAAGAAACTAGGGAAGATGCATCTTGTTCAATCTCTTGCTCCACCACGAGTTGAACAACGACCACCTCCTAAGAAGATACAAGCCAACGCTCCTCAAGTTGAGGATCCTATTAAGAAGAAAGAGAAGATTCGATGTTGCTACCTTTGTCGTGAGAAGGGACACCTTGCTTTTTCATGTACTAGTGCTACATTATCCAACCCTATCCTTGTTTATGATGTGTATTCCATTCGGAAGGATAATGTGGGCAATGTGTTTGCCAAGTTTGTTGGTACTCAAAGTGGTGTCAAGAAAAGAACCATTTGGGTTACCAAACCTATTGTGACTAACCTCTTAGGACCCAACTTGGTTGGGGACCAACAAGCTCAAACTTGATCAATAGGTGTTGTTGGAGGGCATTGGAGACTTGGCTATCTCATGAAGAATTAAGGGGTCTTCATCAATTATATTTACTCAAGCCAAGTCACTTGGATTATATATATCTCTTATCCAATGTTCCTCCTTGCGGTAACTTGTATCTAATTAATATATTCATTGAAAGTTACTTGCCCCCTTGCATGTGTTGGTTTTGTTGCTAGCATGTGTTTGTATATGTTGTGCTTACTTCTTACCTATCTTGAGTAATCTAGTTATGTTTGGTGGTTTGCACTCCGTGTACTTGTGTTCTTTGTGTTGAGCCTTCATTGAAATTATTGCTTATTTTAGTTGGCTCTTTGTGATTTTAATGGCCTATCCCATTTTGGGGTAGTAATATGCTCTTGGCACTCTACTATCCTAAAAGTTGTGTACATGAGGAATACCACTTAGTGTTGATATATCAATATTATCTAGTCTCTATGTGGTATGTACTTCTCATGAGAAATTCAAATTCTAATGTCCATTAACTTTTTCTAGTTAGATTTTTCCTTGCCTCTTGTTGAAAAATGGATTATCACATTATGGGGGAGTAATAAGTTATGTGCATATTACAAGTCTATAAAATGTGAACATGTGAGTTATTGCCACCTAGAATTGATATTGTCAATAATCTTGTTTTTATGTGGAATATTGCTCAAACAAGTTCCATGTTTTCCTAAATGTGTTTTGTCTCTCTTCTTTTGGTATCTTGTTTGTGAGAGTTTCTTGGTGCTTTGCATTTTTCGGTTCTTAGTTGAAGCCTTCAAGAATCTCTATCTAAGCATGTTTTTCTATTCCTATCTTTTGTCACATGCTTATATTTTGTGAATATGATTGTGAACAAATCTACCACCGAGAAATATCTCCATACATCTCTTGTCTTTGACAAGTGATAATAATTTGTGGTAAATTTATTTGTCATATTTACTTTGGCCTTTGCTCTAAAAATTGCCTTGTTTGTTGCCAAGGATTTGCTTTGGTTTAAACTCCTTTGTGTCTTCCTTTTGTTCTACTCAAAATTTGTTTTATGCTTTCTTGTGTTAGGAAAAGCAATGATCCCATTATTGTGCGCTTTGATTCAAATTCATACTTCTTTGTGTTGCACTATTCTTGGAGAAGATATCCTACATTGAGTAGAACACCATTCTTTAAATTGGTATTGCATCTTATTGACTTTCTTGAGCTTGACTAGTGTTTGAACAATATATATGGAGAGTAATGATTCCAATGTGTGCATTTTGTATTCAAATGCAAGATCATAATTAATGCACTATTCTTGGAAGAGCTACCCTATATGCGTTTGAACACTTGTTGTCTTGAAATTGGTATTTTATCCCAATGACTTGTCTCTTTGGAAGACAAACATTTTTCATCTTGGTACTTTGTTTTCCATCATGAAAAGTGTAGAGGGGTTAGTTTATTCTTTGATCTTATTTTCCTTTGTTATCTTCTTTATTTGGTTTCCTCAATCATGCGTTGATTTGGATTTTGATATAATTTGGACAATTCTCTTGCTTTTCACTCGTGTGAGTGCCTTCTTGGTTTAATTGGTGTTTTGTCCAATTTGTATCTTGTTTGGTTCTTGAAAGTTTTGTGCACGTATATTTAATATGTATATCTTTTGACATGCTTACTTTTGTTGACCCAATATATAGGATAAACTCCATCAAATCCTAAATGGCTAAGATGTGCATGAAATTCAAATTCATATTAATATGCACATATTTATGTGGAGTTTGTCCTATGTATTGTAGTTGCTCTAACTACTTTGGACCCAATGAGTTTGGGTACCATTTTGTACTTGAATTTTGTTTTTAGGTACAATGGATATGCATTGGGTGCTTGCCTCATTCATAAGGAAGGTGTTTTCACCATTGGATTATAGGAGTCAAGCTATGATGATTATCAAACTCGCATCCTCTTCATCGCCAATGTCTTCTCGGTAACAAGTATCTATCTCACGCATACATTTCTAGCTCTCAACCTTGTGTAGGTTGTATCTTGGCATGAATTCCTTTTTTTGCATTTCATTTGGTTCTTGCAAGTGTATTATCAAAACATCTTTCTTGCAAATATGAGTAAGCCAGGATGATTACATATCTACGGGATATTTATAATCATCTTTATGATTCACCAATCCCAAGGATATTAATCTAGCAACTTCTACTCGAATTCTCTCATATACAATATTGATGAATTCTCAAAAACCATTTGCCTTTTTTGTGATACGTGTTACCTTTATCAAAGCATTCCAACTATCACTTTTCCCTTGTGATATTTGTGATGCTTTGATGAGTTTGTTGATTGTTCATCTATATCCCTTTAAGATAAAATTGATCTTTGTGCTTTGCTTTCAAGCAAAAATCTTATTGGTGTATTTATGACTCTCTTTTGGATATCATGTTTTTCTCCTTCATACCTATTTTGTGTGTGCATATTTCTTTGTGGACTTATATCTTTGTGATTGGTGTCCACTTAGAAACTTATACACATGAGAATAGTTACATCCTTAATTGGTATTCTATTTCTTTAGTGACCACCTTTTATTGATTTTTATTCTTTGGTGGTTCCTAGAAGGCACAAGCTTGTCTTTTCATTTGGTACTTCTTTTGCATCTTAATAAGCTTGTGGACCTGTTTGTTTGTTGCAAGTTGCATTGCTTCATTTACCATCTATTCTCTTGCACTTATTGCGGGTTGTAGATGATTATGGGGAGTGATGATTCCATATTTGTGCACTCATCAATAGTGCATAGACATTGGGGAGCTTCTCTATTTTTTTATAGAACTCTCTTGTTGGATCTCTTCGGTTGCTTGTCTCCTTGTGGGGAGATGTTTAGAGGAATATTTTTCATTTGCAATCTTAGGATCCTCAATATAGTTTGATCTCCCTCCATCTATTCATTGTTGGATATATGCATTTGATTTCACTCATATCATGAGGAATACATACATTATGGGGGAGATCTTATTATATTGACCTTCTGAGTTTTTCCTCCTATTTCGGCAATGGATGCCAATGGGGGAGAAGTTTAGAGGGTTTAAGGGAATTTGATTTATGCTTTAGGTTCGTTCTTAAGCATTTGCCTTCCATGCTCTTGCATCCTTGCTCTTTATGTTGCATGGTTGCTTTATTCATTATATAAACCCTCGTAGAAAGAGATTGTCATCAATTACCAAAATGGGGGAGATTGAAAGCGCATGGTGCCCCCATATGGGGGAGATTTGAAAAGGGTAAAACAAGTATTTGATTACTTATATTATTTTATGTTTAAAAGGGTAGAACTAATGACAAAGTATTTATTTGAAAATGATGAACTAATACAATCGACTCTATCATCACATACTTTCTAATGACATTGTGATGATAGGTTTAGTAGGTGTGATAACATGAGAGTTTTATTAATAAGGAAAATAATGATGTGGTAGTCATCTCTGGTTTTTAATGGACATTTATAGACTTTCAGTTTACTTATAAAAGAAAGTTTAGAAGTTAAGTAAAATGTTTTACAATTGACATATTTGAGTTGGAAATGTTGTTCTCTTTAATTTGGTTTATCAATTGATGTTTTCTGAAAATATTTGAATAAGTTATTATTTTATTAAATTTAAATGGATTAAACGACTAGTCCAAACATTGCACACATGAAAACTTGGTCAAATGACCATGAAAACATCATAGATGAGTTGCATTAGTCATTTGGATCATTTTGGTACATAACTTGTATTTTTCTGATTTTATGAATTATTTATTATTTTTCTCAATTTAAAATGATTTTATCTAATTAAAGAAAATGTTTAATTTAAAAATTTATCAACTTTTTTTTGAAAAGTTGATAAACATTTAGATTATATTTTTCTAAACAATTCCATATTTTATTTATATTTTTCTGATTATTAGATTAAAAGTTATTGAATTAATAGGGTTATTAATTTCTGCCAATATTCAAATTGATAGGTGGGTCCCACCTGTCATATTCGAATTTTAAATAAAAATAAAAGAAAAAGGAAAGAAAGTTCTTTACGACGTCATGCTGACGTCAGCTTGAGGTCAGCAATGGCCACAGAAGCCCAATCCCGTGAGCAATCGGGTGATTTCTCGCGAATTGGTTCAGTTGATGTATACTACTAGGTAGAGGGACTCCAAAGGAGTGTGTGGGTAGCGGCACATCGACCAAATGGTCACCGGAGGTGAGCCGGCGTCCATCGGCGCGGCGGCGGACGGCGGTGCTCGGTGATACTTCGATTTTGGGCGCAATAAATCGAACCAAAAATACTCCGAGGTTCCCCTCCTCATCGTGAAGCTCGTGGAGGGATCGGTGAAGCGAGTAGAGGTGGTAATCGGCGGTGGCGTGGTCTTCACCGTGGTGGCCGGACTCGGGGAAGACAACCCGATTCAGCCCACCCCGGGCTTCCCAGCTCCTGTGCGTGGTTGAGGAGGAAGAGGAGGTGACGACGGTTCCAGAGATGGCCTCGGTTGCTCGCGGGGTGACCGGAGACGGCGGCAACGAGCGGCGAATGCCCATAGTTAGGGTTAGGGTTTGGGTTTGATACCGAGAGGGAGAGGCAGCGATGCGAGAGAGGGATAGTGAGCGATTGGGGTACGACCTCCTCCAGGTCTTATCCACCCCGAAGAGCGGCCGCGAGTAGGTGGAAGCGGCGAGGAGAGCTGCACGATCTTCTCCTCTGCCTTCTGGCAGAGGAAGAAGAAAGGAAAAGATCTCGCGGAATTTCGATACCCCCCTACAAGTTCTGGAATTTACAAACATGTACTTTTGTCTTAAAAACTGAGAGAAAACCTTTGTTTTCAGGGCCAAATTGTAAACCTAAAAATTAAAAAAAATTGAACTCCTCATCAAATTTAACATCTCACCATGTTTTGTTTTGGTGAATTTGAATAATATTTGTATTTTTTATTTAGGGTGCTAGATTAAGTGATCTTGTTGTTTTCTCTTCTTTTAATTTATTTAATAGCTTTAAAATTATGCTAAAGCATGTTTAATAAAATTACACACTCCATCTTGTGGATACCAAGGTGGTGTATCATAATTGGACAACTTCAGGTATAATCCCTTATAGAAAGTAGTTTAGTAAAACTACTTGGTACTGATTCTATGCACTGTTGCGAAAATCATTTAATATGGAATTTTATTCCATGTCACACCAAATGATTATAATGGTTGAAGGAACTTGTTTTGTTTTTATAATACTATGTAATTTTCATAATTGAAACTCTTCACAATCTTGATTGACATTTTACTCAGGTAAGTGCAAGTCATGTCGGTTGTTTTTAGTACTTGACCAAGTGGAAAACATGAGTGGTTTTGAGAACTTATTTGTTTGTTTTCCACATAGGTTCCAATTGGGGATATTATCTCATGTTTGTTTAATAGCATGTAATCCTTAACATGGTTATGTCCAGATGAATCTTTTTTGTTATCAGGTAGTCTTGTGTATGAAAAGGATTTGGAAAACAAGGTATTAAGCTTGTTTTCATCTACCTCCACATATCAAGACATGTGGATGTAATGGCTTGTTATTATTTCATACTTAATAATTGTTTCCATTTAAGATATTACTATGAGCTCCTCATCTCTGATGAGTTTGACATAGGTTAATGGTTCTCTAATATATCCTAATGATTCACTGGATAATTTCTTCTGATCCCTTACTGAAGCAGTGTTGCTTCATGTGGTCCTCTGTTACTTGATGTTCTTCTCTCTAGTTGCCACTTGTTTTTAGATATTTCCTTGTTCAATAGCAAGTTAATTCAGCTCTTGGATTCCACCTTCACTGTCTCACCCTTGTGGTGAAAACAACCAATTACTCCAAGCAAAGATTTTACTTAGATGATCATAATGTGGTTTCTTGTTTCCTTAGTGCTATTCTTTCTTTTGGTTGATTGCAAATAAATGTGGATGTAGTTTATACATCAAGTGGCCATGTGCATATAAGAAGAATTTGTTAACAAGTGGGCCAGACTTGCCTCCACATTACTAATCATATACACTAGGCTGAGATGTACTAGGTTATTCAACCTTTTGTTTATTTGTGTATGACACTCAAGTGTTTGAGTATACAAAAGTGATCTGTTAACAAGGTAGCTAGTCTTGTTATCAAACTACTTCTATATATCACCAACATTGGAGTATCACACTATTTCCAAAGGAGTTGATAAGATCAGATCAGGATATAAGAGTTCCCAAGTACTCTTATGGTCAATTGGAATACTACTTATAGAATCCTCCAAAGAATCCTTCTTAAGATCTTCTTGTGGTAGTTCCTCTGTTCTTGTGGTTGCTTCTCTTGCAAAATGACTTAGAGAAGATTGGAAGATAACAAGATAAAATGATCTAGATAGAATAACAAGATCTAGATTAAAAGTTAGTTCATGCTTTTATTATCCTTACATATACTTCTTATTTTATTTCCCAAAAGATAGATACTTATTTCATACATGATTGGTTTTACTTAGATATCAATTCAATTTCTCTAACAGAGATTATAACTTGTTATTATCCATGGGTTGTATCCAGAGATACTTTAGTTGTTGAATATTGATGTGGATAGAAATGTGGAGTGTTTGTGAAATGGGAACTTAAGATAATAGGTTAATCAAATGGTTCATTGGTGTGTTGATATTTCATATGCTCACTTGTTTGAGATGATAGAACAATGAGCATGTGAAAGTTATTGGGTTTAATGACTTATGTCAAAATTGTTAGTTGTTTTCTCTGGTGTCATGATTTTACTTTATATCCTTCTTTTGTAAATATAATACAGAAATAGAGGTTGAAAAGATCATATGTAATGATTAAGGTTTAACAGTAGGTTAAGAAGATTTATCTTTTCTTTTAGATACTTCTTTTATGGTTGATGAGATATGTACATATTCGATAAATATGTTAATAAAATTATTATATCATTTCCCACTTGTGGGTTTTAAGTTATGACTGGTTTGTGTCACTTATCTTCTATTGAACCTTTTTTATTTGATTGTGAAGGTGCACTTAATAGTTAGGAGATAATTTATAAAAGTGTGGTGTGAATGGTTGATAACTTAGAGAGTTATTATTTGAGAGGACATAACATATCTGTTGATGAGATGGTTCAATTGTGGATTACTCATTGGTGGAAGTATAATTATCACTTATGTGATTTGGATACTCACCTCTCTTTGAGTTTTAAATACCTAGTGAATTATCCCAAGTCACTTACAGACTTGAGGTTATGCTTGTTTAGAGTTTTTGTTGGTCACAACCAACTATGGTTTATATTATCAAGTGATTTGGTTTCTTAAGATGCTTGTTATAAAGATCACTCAAAATGTACTCTTGACTAGATGAACTAGACCTATTTCATCATGTCAAGTGAAACTTTGGTCACTTTGATTCGTTTAAACTTTCGCGCCAAAATTTGCCGTACTTTTATATGCATGATTTGCAAATGCACATATTAAATTTAGATCCGTATAACCTTCCAAACACTGGGATGTTACAGGTGATAACACCACACTTCATAGGATCGACCAGTTTACTTACTGTTTTATCTGCAGAACAAAACACAGCTTATGTAGTTTTGGTTATAAGAGATGAGAAACTTCTTTTGTAAGGGACATATGATGAGATATTAAACAAATGAAATGACAAACATATACCCAACAGTTCTGCTAGATTCGTTTACCACATCATCCAACAGATACCCCAAGCTGAGCTTGCTGGTCGTAGTTGCAGATAATGGAGCAATTTTATTTTCCTTCTAGCCTAATAAAGTGGGTTTATTTTCCAAGACATAGACCTACATGATGCCACAACATATTTGCCAAGCTAATGGAGGTAAACCTATTTTACACCACCATGTTTGCCAATTAAAACCTCTGTTGGTTGCGAATACCAGCGGAGGACAGGCACTAATGCACCCCAATTGGTCCAAGACATGGTTCCGTGAGGGCAGAGCTCTCGGTTTATGAAGATAAAATCATATCTAATGGCTCCATCTAAGAATGGCGCTGCAAAGCGCGCTAGGTCCATCTAGTATGAACTATAATTATGAAAGAGATGTAGAAATATTATTACCTTTTGGGCATACATCCAACAGTTTATATGCAGCCACCACACGGATATTCTTTTCCCGATGGCATGATCTGCCGCCTCCGACACTCTCTCTATGGGCTTAAACAAGCCCCCTCCCCCACGCTTGGTTTGAGAGTTTGGCCTCAGTTGTGACTGCCGCTGCCTTCTCGCCCGATAACCATGATCCAGCGTTGTTTGTCAACACCTCTCCTCGTGGTTGACTCTTCTCCTGTATGTTGATGATATGATAATCATTGGTGACGACTCTGAATACATTGCCTTTGATGAGGTGTTGACCTCTAAGTTGGCCCGATCTTCACGAATCGACAAGAACAAACGAAGAACGCACTAAGAACGCAATGAACACGATGAACACGAGAGGGGAAATCGAGGGGAAATGGTGGGCAAACGCGTGGACACACAAAAAGGGGAAGATAACTCGTGAAGCCTACGAGTGATCGCAAACCCAAGTCAACAACACGCTAATTGAAACCGATTCCTCTCACCGGCCGGTCCACCGATCCAACAGAAGCCACAAGGGGAAGGTTGGCAAGCACTACTAGAATCACAAGGTGAAAGAGTAGCTCCTTGGAGAGATCTTGATACTGTCCTAGATACACATCATAGGAGTAGCCTCGTAAGAGGAGTCACCTCACAAGAGGGATACAAGGGCATAGCCCGAAGTTCTCAAATCATCCCTCAACCCTAGATCTAGCCACCGGAGTCCCTTATATAGCCTAGGGGGGTAGGTGGGTGAAAATGGGGCCAAAACAGTGTATTTCCGCACAAAAACAGGGCAGCCCGGCCTGGGAGGCCTGAGGCCAGGGTGGGGGCTGGCGCCCTCGGCCTGGTGCCCGGCCTGGGGCCAGGTTAGCCCGGCCTGAGGCTAGGGTGGCAGGCCGGCTCCCTCGGGCTAGTGCCCGGCCTGGGGCCAGGCTAGCCCGACCTGAGGCCAAGGTGGGATGAGGAGGCCGGCCTGGGGCCAGGGTAGGCCGGCCTGAGGCCAGGGGAGGCCGGCCTGGCCGGGGGGTGAGGCCGGGAGCCCCCTTTTCCCTCCGTTCTTCCACCTCGGAGCTCCGATCTTGACGCCGTCTTCACCCACTTCCTTCCTAGCTTCATGTGCATCTTCTTGGATGTGTTCTTGAGCATCTTGGGCACCTTCTTGGGTCTCCATGTGGTGATCCCACCTATGCATGTAGAGGGGTAATTCATGAGGTAGAGCACCGTTCACCAAGTCACCGGAAACATACGGAGATAGGAGTGAGTTCACCTTGTTGTGTATCGATGTTGTGCTTGGTTGAATATGGTGGGCTACATCATCTACCCCACCTTGAAAAAGAGTCGTCCTCGACTCTCGTTCCATCCATATGTGTGCGGGAGAAGGAATGTTGACGACGAAGATGTCGTTGAAGTTGAGCCGCTTGTCGAAGTTCATGTGACGGTAGGCTCGTAGTGGGGTGGTCCAAAGGTGATGAAGATCATGAAATGGTCCTCCTTGGATTGTTGAGGAAGATCTTGCGAGGCGGTGTAGTCATTGAAGTTGAGCCTCTTATCGAAGATCATGCCAAGGTATGATGGTGTAGGGTGTAGTCCAAAGGTGATGACGATGTTGACATGGTCCTCAATGGGTGGACGAGGATGATCTTGCGGAAGCGGTAGAGTGTAGATGAACTTGACGCATTGGTTGCACGCCGCTCCATGGGTTGCGTTGTTGTTGATGCTCGTGTCGAAGTCCATGTACCTCGTGGCGGTTGATGTGTAGTCGTGGTGATGATTGTCGTTGACGCGCTTGTCGAACTCCAAGTGCATCTTGACGAAGGGGATGTAGACGTGGTAGTCATTGTCATTGACGCGATTGTCGAACTCCAAGTACATCTTGACGTAGGGGATGTAGATGGAGAAGTCGTTGTCGAGGATGCGCATGTGGAACTCCAAGTACATCTTGACATGAGGGATGTAGGCTTAGAAGTCGTTGTCGTGGATGTGCTTGTCGAACTCCATGCACATCGTGGCATGTGGGATGTAGGCGTAGAAGGCGTTGATGTCGAAGTGCTTGTGACGAGCTGTGTAGATCTTGACTTGAGGAGTGTGGATGGAGAATGCCTTGTCGTAGAAGCTCTTGTCAATCTCCATGTGGATCATGATGAGCGGAATGTGCTCCTTCCAACTCTTCAAGTCGGTGTCGATGTTCATGCAATGTGGAGAGCCTTGTATGTGGAGAAGTCAAGGATGTCGAGGATGCTTGATAGGGTCACCAAATCTCTGCAAAATAGACAACAAAGATGGAGAGAAAGTTGGTAAGCCGTTAGTGTGAATAAGCACAAATGGGGTTTGCTCTCAACTCTCATCTCACTATTGGTGGCTATCATGTCAATGCCTCTAAGAACACTCATGATTTTTCCACTCATGATGTGCTTGTGGCTCTCACTCACGTGATGGTGGATCTCTCTCTCACCACTCATCTCACTAGAAGATTGAGAGGGGACACTAGAAGGCTCCAAAGTCTTGGCACAAGAGGTGTGCGGGTTTGTCGAAGTCGTTGCATTGCTTGGAGTCGGTAGTGTCATAGCATGTGGCGAGCAGGACTCGAGCATCTCATCTCTTGGATTGATCTCCAAGTGTGGAAAAGGTGGCTTTCTTGGAGGAGGAGGTAGGGTCATGGCTTGTGTCGAAGAAGGATCCATCATCTCCGTGATGTGGTAGTGTAAGCCATGCCTTGTAGCATCCTCAAATGGTCGATGATGATGATGATGAAGATATCCTTGGCTAGAATGATGGCTTGAGCGTGGCCTTGTGGAGGTTGGCATGAGATGCTTTGAAGTCAAGGGGAGATTGTCACCCAATTCGTCGTTACCTCCATCAATGATAGATGGGCCATTGACGCCAGCTCTAGAGAGGTTGCATCGTTGGTCCCTATCTTGAGGATAGGCTTGAAGAACTTGTGTCAACACTCGCGATGAATTCTCGGCCTCATTGCAATAGACGCTTTCGTCACCATTGGTCGGCATGTCCAAGGAATTGAGAGCTAGTTGGTGCAAGGCATAGTATTGGCCTTCACTCATGTAGGCATGGTCACCATTTTGGTTGGCAACCATGATCAACTCGTTGGTAGTTTTGGAAACTCTCTTGTGGATGGTCGGAGTTGGCACTTGTGTCATTGGAGACGAAGAAGAAGAATGCCTTAGAGATGATGGCAAGGGATGAGCCTCTTTCACAAAGGCACATGCATCAACGTGTTCATCATAGAGTGGTAGGGTGGTATCCTCATGCGCATGGTGATGTCGATCTTGTGTCATGGGAGGAATAGCTTCACACTCTTGATGTTGGTGTTGCGCTTGTGGCGATGAGGGAAGATCATGTTCTTGATCATGAAGGTCATAGTTCTTCCTCATGGAATGTCGCACATGATGTAGGTGTAGCGGTGATGATGAAGTGAATCTCGCCTCATGTCTCGATGAAGTAGTGGTATCATAGTGTCCATGGTGAGGATGTTCTTGATCCTTGTCGAAGGCGGGGTGCGAATAGAAAGCACAATCTTGGTGAAGATGAGGTGGAGGCTCCCATTCCTCATATGGATGATGACGCTCATGGTCCTTGCACCTTGTAACATTGAGGCAAACGTCACTCAAGTCGTTGTCTTCATGGTCTTGATGGTGCGGTGCTCCATCCAATATGGGAGGAGAAGAATCATGGATAGCATCTCCATTTGCTTGATGTTGATGAGGTCGCTCATGTGGGTCCTCATCAAAAATAGGAAGTGAGAGGTGACTTGGAGCATCTTCACTTGCTTGTTGTTGACGTGGTCGCTCAAGAGGTTCCTCATCAAACATGAGAAATGAGAGATCATGAGTAGCATCCACGCTTGGTTGTGGTCGAAGTGGGCGCTCAATGGGGGCTTCATCAAAGAGAGGAAGTGAAATGTCATGTCTAGCATTCCCACTTGGTTGTTGTCGATGTGGGAGCTCATTGGGGTCCTCATCAAAGATGGGAAGTGAAGTAGCATGTTGAGACATCCCACTTGGTTGTTGTCGATAGTGGTGCTCATTGGATTCCTCATCAAAGATGGGAAATGAAGTAGAATTTAGAGCAATCCCACTTGATTGTTGTCGATGGTGGCGCCCAATGGGGTCTTCCTCGAAGATGGGGAAAGACAAGCCATAGGGAGCATTCGCACTCGCTTGATGTTGAGAAGTTCTCTCATTTGGGTCTTTATCAAAGATAGGCGATGGAAGCTCATGTGGGTCATCCTCGTTGGTTTGGCGACGGCGATCATGATGGAGAGGATGGCGCCGGTGGTCATTGTGGTGGAGTTGAGGGAGACATTCACTAGAAGCCATGTCGAGGGTACCTTCTTGAGAATGGCCTTGGTCTTGGTGGTCATTGTGGTGGTGACACACATTTTTCCTTGGAAGCCTTGAATGTGGGCGAGCACCATCCACGAAGCCATGTAGACCATAGTCATGATTCGAGCTTGGAGAAGGTGGGTGATGAAGAATATCCGGTCGTAGAGGATGATCTTGAAGAGGGTCACCACGGCCTTGTCGGTGTCGAGGTCGAGGTAGTGGTGATGGCGAGCGATGCTCAAACCAATGTCATCGCGGAACTTGTGGTGGAAGATGCGGTGAGGTGGGTGTACCACTCTCTTCCATATGGCGGTGATGTTCATGGCGACGGTCTTGGTGATGAGCGTGGTGATGATCATGTCGATGGTGTTGGTGATGAAGCTTGCGGCGTTCCCGCGCTTCATGTGTGGGATGACTCCGAAAGTCATTTGGATGCCTTGGCTTCTTGGCCTTCTCGCTAGATGGGGCCTCGATGATGTCCTTCTTGTGGCTCCATCTTGATGTCGAAGGAGACAATCTTGACGTTGCCAACTTGTCGGATTTCTTGTCGTTGCACCATCTTGAGGTTGAAGGGAGTTGTTTTGTGTTGTCCTTGGCATTCTCCTTGAAGTTCCTTGGTGGTGAGCATGAACCATCGGACATGTGATGTATTGGCCATCGAAGCTTGGAGAGGAAATGCTTGTAGGTGAGCTCGTCCATGTCAGAGTCATTGTCGGTGTAGAACTCTGCCATGCTTGTGGATGCGTTGTCAGTGTAGTACGGCTCCATCTCGTCATCCAAGCTTGCGGTATCATAGTTGTAGTAGTGGTTCATGTCGTTGTAGCTCATGGAGTCGAAGTTGGCGTGGTTGTTGTGGTGCTCCTCCATGTCGATGATGCTTGGGGAGGAGTAGTCGGTGTAGAGCTCGACGTCGTGGTCGTAGTAGTGGTGGTGATCCACCATGTCATGCTCGTAGTAGTGGTCATCCACAATGTCGGGCTCGTAGGAGTGGAGGTCCATGGCTAGCTCGTTGTAGTCGTAGTGGTCCATCATGGACTCGTCATGGTCTCCATATTCTCCGCTCTCGCTACACATGATTACTCACAAGCACAAGTGTATACATAGAGTGTGAAGACCTAAGAGCTCAAACCTCACCTTGTAGCAAATATTGGAAACTAGTGGACCATGCCAATAGAAACCGATAGCAAAAAGAATGAAGTGACTTGAGTTCGAAAGATCCAAAAAAAACACGCTCCAAAACACACACGACTTATGGGTGGATGACAATGGGTTAGAAATATGGCGAGGAAAACGACAAATCCAAAGAAAAGTTTGTTGTCAAACGTGGAGAAGAATCAAAGAAAAGTTAGCACAAAAAAACAAACCTATATGATGGAAATATGGTGGAACACACACACGCAAGGGATAAATGGGGTTAGTGCGACCAATGGACGAGCGAAGACGAAATGGACCTAACGTAGACTAATGCTCAATGCCACACTAACACAAGGAGGACGCTAGCTCAAACCGCAAATTTGAAAAGGCAACAAGATTCGCACCATGGCAATCGGCCACTCTTTCTCTTTTGCGACACAATGCTACACGTTCCTACAATGGAAAGCAATGGGCACCGATCCTTTGTTTTTTTTTCTATTTTCTCTTTTTCTCTTTTTTTATTTTCTCTTTTGACGGATTCCAAAATGCCAATGCCTACTCGTAGCTAACCTCTCACAAGCGCTAAACTCGCACTCTCGATGCCACAAATGCGATGCCTAGCGGTGTAAAAGAACTAGTCCGAATAGGTAAGGTACACAATGGATGGTTTGGGGGAAACGGAAGCAAGTTATACCTCTCTTATTGATGATCACGGACTTGCGGCCGGGGGGAGTCGATGTCGTGGCGATCCATTGATGTGGAAGCGTAGATGGTGTCGTGGGAGTCGCGTGGCAACTTGTTGCACTCAATTCGGATAAAAAACGACAAAGAAAAACAAGTTTCAAAATCTGCCCGAAAATCGAAGAGCTGAGTTTTTCTGAGATTTTGGCTCAAATTCGAAATTCCTTCAAAATCAAGAAATTTTTTGGGCGAATTTGGGAAAAGTGGCTGAATAAAAAGGCGAGGAATGGTATTTGGCAACAAATCTGTGAATCAAAACCACGAAAAACTCAACGAATCAACAGATCGGTCGAAATCCCTTTCGGCTATTTTTGGTGAAAATTTCGAATTTATGGTGGATAGAAGAAAAATTGGTGGTAGGGGAGGGGTGGGGTGTCGGATTCGTGTCAATCTAGCTCTGGATACCAGATGATGAGGTGTTGACTTCTAAGTTGGCCCGATTTTCACGAATCGACAAGAACAAACGAAGAACGCACGAAGAACGCGATGAACACGAGAGGGGAAATCGAGGGGAAATGGTGGGCAAACGCGTGGAAACACAAAAAGGGGAAGATAACTCATGAAGCCTACGAGGGATTGCAAACCCAAGTCAACAACACGCTAATTGAAACCGATTCCTCTCACCGGCCGGTCCACCGATCCAACAGAAGCCACAAGGGGAAGGTTGGCAAGCACTACTAGAATCACAAGGTGAAAGAGTAGCTCCTTGGAGAGATCTTGATACGGTCCTAGATACACATCATAGGAGTAGCCTCGTAAGAGGAGTCACCTCACAAGAGGGATACAAGGGCATAGCCCGAAGTTCTCAAATCATCCCTCAACCCTAGATCTAGCCACCGGAGTCCCTTATATAGCCTAGGGGGTAGGTGGGTGAAAATGGGGCCAAAACGGTGTATTTCCGCACAAAAACAGGGCAGCCCGGCCTGGGAGGCCGGCCTGGCCGGCCTGAGGCCGGGGTGGGGGCTGGCGCCCTCGGCCAGGTGCCCGGCCTGGGGCCAGGCTAGCCCGGCCTGAGGCCAGGGTGGGAGGCCGGCTCCCTCGGGCTGGTGCCCGGCCTGGGGCCAAGCTAGCCCGGCCTGGGGCCAGGCTAGCCCGGCCTGAGGCCAAGGTGGGATGAGGAGGCCGGCCTGGGGCCAGGGTAGGCCGGCCTGAGGCCAGGGGAGGCCGGTCTGGCCGGGGGGTGAGGCCGGGAGCCCCCTTTTCCCTCCGTTCTTCCACCTCGGAGCTCCGATCTTGACGCCGTCTTCACCCACTTCCTTCCTAGCTTCATGTGCATCTTCTTGGATGTGTTCTTGAGCATCTTGGGCACCTTCTTGGGTCTCCATGTGGTGATCCCACATATGCATGTAGAGGGGTAATTCATGAGGTAGAGCACCGTTCACCAAGTCACCAGAAACATACGGAGATAAGAGTGAGTTCACCTTGTTGTGTATCGATGTTGTGCTTGGTTGAATACGGTGGGATACATCAGCCTTGTAAAGGTCCGTCTCCGTGAGCAGTCCCTTATGTCCGATCTTGGTCCTCTCCACTACTTCCATGGGATTGAGGTTTCTTCTACCTCCGATGACTTCTACATCTTCCAAGAGGATATCCTTGCTCGTGCCTTCCATGGTGATGAGCGCACGGCTGAAACAGCTATGGAGCTCAACGTTCGCCTTCGTGTCTCTGATGGTGGTCCTCTTGCTAATCTCACGGGCTATCGCCGCCTCTTTGGGAGTCTTGTCTGTCTAGCTGCCTATCATGTCCATATTTTGAGTCAGTTTGTTTCTTCTCCCACATCGGTCAACTATAGTCACCTCCTCCGCGTCCAACGATATCTTCGTGGCATGATCTCTCGCCTTCTCTTCTTCCCTAGCTCCAGCTCCTTACAGCTGCAGGACTACTCTGATGCTACGTGGGCTAGCTGCTTACTGTGTTTTTCTTGGTGGCTCTCTCGTTTCCTGGAAGGCAAAGAAACATGCTGCAGTTTTCCGTTCAAGTGCAGAGGCTGAGTTGCGAGCGATGGCTCTTCTGAAGGCTGAGGTGACTTGGTTAAGCTCGTTACATGAGGGTTTTTGTATTTATGTAACTACACCGACTCCCTTATTGCGAGACATTTCAGGTGCTATCAGCATTGCACGTGGCTCGGTGAAGTATGAGCTCACCAAACACATCGGTGTAGATGCCTCTTTTGTGTGTCCTGTCAGATTTTCAGCATGTACCTTCTGAGTTACAGTTGGCGGATTTCTTTACCAAGGAACAGACTAGACCGCAACATGAGTTTTTCTTCTCCAAAGTCGATCTATCATCAGTTTGGGGAGATGTTAGAGGTGTATAGTCCTCATATCTTTATATCCTATTGTATATAAGGGGTTTTCTGAACTTTGCCACATATATACATGTATTAAAGTTTGACTCTCTGAGAATACTAGTCGCTCATTTCTCCAACAAGATACACGTGTGTGAGACTAAGAAAGTGCACAACAATCAGCCCGTTAGGACGCACAACAATCGGCAAATCTACTACTCTTAGCTTTATTATTTGATCATACTCTTAGCTTTTACATATACCTTAACAACTTGGGAACTACATACAAAAATTATACATCAAGCAGAATTAATGTACCCTCTACAAATCACTTTGCGCGCTTGAGCTTTGCATCTGACAGCATGCCCTCGATGGCGGCCTTCCAGACCTTGCAGTGCGTCTGGTCCTCCAGCAGCAGCTGCACCGTCCCCGCGGACGTGCTGAGCGCCACCGCGAAGCACCTCCTGCCGTCGACCACCGCCTCGCTGCCGGGCGACACGGCAAGGACCTCGTCTGTATCACGACAAAACGGGCAGTTAGAAATCGCACCAGCCATACACGTGGAGACGAGCAGGCGACACGCCACGCCGGTGTGAAAGTGGTCGGAGTGCGACGTGCCGCCACCGCTCGACCATGCGACGGTACGACGAGACAAGACTGAGCTATCGAAGAGAGGACATTTCAGGTGGTGTGCATGCCAGCGGCCGTACGGGCGAGACGACAAGCAGCGCGTGCGCGCAGGTGAGGCGGGAGGAAGACGACGACGCGTGCGCGTGGTGTGTCATGGATGGTTAAGCAACAGGGTACTACTCCACTTCATTTATGTAGAGCGAGCCAAAGGAGGTGCGTGTGTGGTGCTGGTGCCCGGTGCGTATGCGTCGTGGTGACCATGCGTGCTTCGTCGACCTTCATGTAATTATTAATCACGACTGAAATTGGTTGATCGGTCGAAATTTCTTACGGTCATGGTGCGTGGCGAAGGCTCCGCCCAGCCGCTTCTTCCCCAGCCTCAGCACCACCGTGCCGCCGTGCCGGGGGGAGACGGACACCGTCCTCACCCGTACCTTCCCTGCAATCAATCAGTGGCGGATGATATTAGCTCTGTGGCTCGCACTGGATCAGAACAATGGCGCGAGGCTGTGACGTGAAACTGCTCTAACCGCATGGTAGGCAGACCCTGAGGGCGATGCCTTTCTGGATGCTGGCGCTGATGCTCATGGCCATGGCGTTGTTGTTGTTGCCGGTGCTGATTCCTCTGACGTCCGCGGCCCTGAGCTTCAGCGCGGCGGCTCCCCTGAGGCACGTCGCGGCGGCGGCTGTCAACGTCAGGAGCTCGCCTGGGGAGCGGCTCTCGAGGCCCGTTTTCACCGCAGAGGTCACGCGCGGCCTGTTGGCGCCCGCGGACTCCGCCGCCTCCGCGCACACGGTGGCCACCAGCGCGGCGGCAGATGCCAGCACCGCGCCCAGCTTACTGCTGTCTCCGTCGCTCCTCCGTAGCTCGCACGCCGACACGACGCCGGCGATGGCCGCGGCCAGCTGGGCCACCGAGACGGCCGCGTGCGCCTGCGCCGAGTGCAGCCGGAGCTCGTCCCGCCTGCGCCGCCTCCGGCTCCCAGTGACGGAGACGTTGTCCAGGAAGTAGCCTCGCAGGATCGCTCGCATCTGTCCAACCTTCAGCTGCCAAAACATCCAGTACACTGTTGTCAAACTCAAATCCGACAATACGCAAACTGTGCTACCTAGGCTGCTACCCGTACGTCCTATCACTGCACTTAACTAGTAACTCGTCCTACTTGTTTTCGACCAAGTCTTCCAACACACGACAAAACAAGCGTTATCTTTTATTAGAGGAAACAAGACGAACGCAGAAATGGCGCCAATAACTTCTCTTGGTTAAACTTCTTGGACACCAACTTTATTGATCTCTAAAACGACAAGTAGCAAAAGAACAGAGGCGGTACATTGTGCTACAGCCTACACTGTTTGGCCCCATGTTAGTTAGTACTGTCATGAATTAGTTAGTTCCTTGGGTTCTTATTGTCCTTACCCATATAGGCTGATCCAGCCTACGCTTGCGCTGCTTGGAGCTAGGGTTCCCGCTGGCCAGAACTCTCTGTCAGACAAACCAAGAAAATTTTAAGTTGATCACAAGATGTATTTGCAATTTCTATACAAAGTTTTTAAAACCCACTCACTGACATACCCATGTCTGAATCTGACTGAACAATTGCCCTTTACCCCCCTCAAATCGTACCGCGTCGAGTACTTTGTCTCCGTCTTCCTCTTCCTTCCTTTCACCTTCTTCATGATGGTCTTGTGCCGATGCTCCTAGGCACTATTTGGTAAGAAATCGTCAGCCACAAGTTGTTCCCAACATTCTTAGTACTATAACACTTGAGAAATGGAAAAAGTACATGCTAATATATTGCTACGGCCCGTGTTTCAGTACTACTCTTTCAGAAAAGTTTATGAATCTTAAGGAAGACCACGCGCACCGAGTAGTACGGATGCACTGTGTCCGAATGAGTTCCTTATAATGGAGTGGCTCGAGAGATTATTAATGTTCACACCATCTGTTGTTTAATGGAATGTGTGGTGATGGTGTAGTCCGTGTATATGCAGTAGTGTGGAAAAACATACACTGGGGGAGAGTATCTGGAAGAGATCCGAGGAGGAAGGGTTCCATGTCCGAGAGAGAAACTCCATCGCCTGCTCGGGGACAACCGGCATCTCTTCACATTCTGGACGCCGCAAGGAAGACGACTTCCTCTTGCGACGGATGCCCGCCTTCTGCGCATCCATCTGCGTGCTCTCTGCCTGCTTGGAAATTCAGCAAATGAAAATCAGAACATGCTCATACAGTCATACAGATGCAGCAACTAGCATTGCTGAAACATTGGTGACTACAAGATGCAGTTGTGCCAAAGATACAAACAGTGCTTTGAACTTATATTATTACACGACACACATCCATGCGTATATTATATTCTGTATAGAGCAGAAAACATAAGTATATATGTGATGACGAGAAGGGTACAAAGCAAGAAGGAGTATCATCACCATTTGACAGGACAAGGAGTGGCATCTCTGGAAGGAGGCCGTCCCAAACTCCACTCCTCTCCTGAAGTGCTCCATTTTATCGCCGCGTGTGGATCCTAGAGAGTTAACAGAATCCGTTTGATCAGAGAATGGAGTAATATGTGAGCTCAAAGATCGTGTGCCTAACGCTGCCTTATTTATAACCGGGGCCAAGTTCTTGTCGTCCACTAAATGTGATATCAAGATCATACGAACAGTATAACTCCTTCACTGTATCCCGATCCGTCGTACTCGCTACGAGCAATTCGCTAGAGAACAAGCACTAGAGAACAGCTGCAATTATTGGATTAAAATGCATTCCTTAATTGCCTGTAGACAGAGAATTATTGGAGAGCAAAGTTTCAGTTGAAACAATCTGTTTTCCATGCTAAAACGTTCATATAGTCTATATCGGTTTCTGATTAACACTTGCAACATTTCTATGAGCAGTACCGTACCACAGGAACTGGCCCCAGTAGTCTATACAGTAGGGACAAAACAGCATATGTATGTCAAACGACAAAAAGTAGATTAGCAGGGACTATTTTTAGTTTTAGATGATGCAGATATACTTAGAGGATGTATATAGAACTAAGAAGAGCAAGTAATGAATTTACAAGAAGCAAACAATCAAGAAGCAAAACAGGAACAGGAAGAACTGCAGCAGTAGCAATTAACAAGAAGCGTGGCCTGACGATAAGCTCTTTAGAGAAGGAAGACTTACCTTACTTGGAAGCCCTGGAAGCACTGATATTGTGACACCTGCATTGGTTCAAGTATTTATGTCAGAAGCCCATCCTAAAAAGGTAGCTGGAAACGGCGATCGCACTGGATTAGCAGTAAGTAGTAATCTAGTATTATAATTTCCAACCCCACAAGATCCATCTTGCCCTTATTATATACCCATAGCCGCCTTCGTTTCGACACCCGGTTGGGCCAAAGTTTCCCCATCCAGGATCTACGCAGCTCGAGTAGAGTAGTAAACTGCGAAAAGGTGCAGATTTTGCAATGCTTCTTCTGGAATGGATCTCTGAAACTAGCCAACTAGGCCTGAACTGATCTGGATGTGACCGAGGAGATGGTCCCGCTAATGGCAATTTGGCATGGTTTATGATTGCCACTTATAGTATATGAGAACGGAAAAATCGTGGCGTGGCACCGCGTGTTTCGTTAGAAGAGGAAGTGTATGAGTGCGTGACACAACACAAAAGTAAATGGCAGCGACCCAGTTTGCACTGTCGAGTGCTGACCAAGATAGATCTGCAAAGCATGGTGATGATTGTGATGTCAAACAAAATGGAGGATTAGCACTAATACGAAATGATCGGGCATAACGAAAGCTTTGGAACAAAGCAACTCGCATTACTTTACAGTGTACTGCTGAAATAATCTATGGTTTTCTCAAGTGAAAATGCACTGTCTATTTTTCCTGCATGATTGCATTGTTAGTTAGTTAAACAGTGCTGCTTCTTTTGAAAAAAAACTATGGCGCTACTTATTATGGAATAACGTATAACATCATAACTCGTCACCAAATACAATGGTATAATCATTTTGAGTACCCAAACAAGGAGAGGTTGAGTGGAGAGAAATATCTGCTTCTTTCCTTTCGTAAGGCTGCGTCACTAATGCACATGTAACTGACGACATTGGCGGATGGCCAGCTGATCTAAGAAGGCGATCCGATATTCATCAGGTCATCAGCTTACCAGGAGCAGAACTACACGGATCAGCTGGGACTGGCCATCCCAGCGAGTCGATCGGCCAGCATCGATGGTATCGCCCGCTCTTCACCCCGTAATAGACGCACGATCATCCCATCGTCGCGCCTCTCTCAGAGATCATCAGATCGCTGCCTCCCCACAGATTATGTACCAGATTGTCTAGGCGTTCAAGACGATTGAGAGAGATGGAGGAGAGAGAGAAATGGGCACTCACCAGACCAGACGTTTTGCTGTTTGAAGTTGCTGAGGATTTTGTTTCTTGTTCCTGAGCCGAGAAAGAGGAAGGGGACCCGATATGCGGAGATCACACCATAGCAACAGCAGCAGCATGATATCATTCCGTGAGCCAACGATACTTAATTACTCATTTGCTGCCGTAATCCATGGATTCATGGCACCTATTCGGGTAGCCGTTTGAGAGGGAGCCAGGAGAAGGGGCCCGCCCACCCGCAGCGCTCACGGAGTCCAGGAATTACGGTGAGAAGAAAACTATATTTGATTTGATCTCTCTCTAGATCCGGTACTCATTTTTAGATTTTTTTTTGAAGGATTTTAGATGTTTTCTCTCCGGTACTAGTAACAAGTAAATTTGGGGCGCGTTTGGTGAGGACGGCGTTTTGGAGTCTGAACTACACTTTATCTCTTTAATTTAAAAAATTTGGAAAACCATATTTCGGAGTTTTCTGGAAAAAAAAAACCCTGTGACGAAGGCATGGATCCTGGACCCTGCGAGTAAGGACACCCCCTCTCAAGCCTTCTGGTCAAGGCCCGACAGGAAGCGCCCTTGGAGTACTCTAGAAGGCCCATGAGAAGCCCACCCGCATCAACTTGCGGGTGAAGTTAGGGATTGTAACCGACTCAAGCTAGGGTTTGTATCCTCTCCGGGTTGGACTCGAGACCTGGCTATCTATATAAAGCCAGGAGAGCCCCCAAGGAGGGGACCAAGTAATACCGCACGACCACAAAAGCCTTGAAACTCGAGACCTACTCTCGATTCGAGCATCCTGTAACCGATCTAATCATCTAATACAGATCGACAGAAGGCAGGAGTAAGGGTTTTACCTCTACGAGGGCCCCGAACCTGGGTAAATCTCGCCCCCCTGTCAAGCCGACGATTCGACCAGCGCCTATGACGTCTCCTAGTCGAAACCCGATAGGGTCACCTGAGGGATTTGTGGAGCCAGAGCTTCGACAATTGGCGCCGACCGTGGGGAGCGCGGGCGCTGGATCACCGGCATCTTCGGCTTCATCGACATCCAACTCCCGTTGGAAACCATCGACTACGGCTCCGAACAATCCTGTACGGATCGGATCCGTCATAGTCACACCTCACTCGCCGGAATCACGCCCGGTATTCGAGGATCTGGAGAAGAGCGTCACCCTGACGTTCGGAAGCTTCAACTTCATGGCGAACAGAGACGGAATCCTCCACTTCTCGGATGAATCTGAACCCGAATCTGGAGCCGTCAACTCACGCTTCCCTATGGAGAAAAGTGGCGAGTCCATCCGCTTCAACACAATCGACTACCACGCACTCTCGACAGAGGAACCCTTTCGGGTGCGAAGAGCTTCCCGATCTGCGCCTAGGACACAGGGGCCACGACTGGCCCAAGTCTGCATGGCAGGGTCGGAACAGCCCTCAGAAACTGAATATAGCGCAACCGAGCGCGATCTAATCGGCGTCTCGCGGGAAGCCTGGAAAAGAGCCAAGGAATCCATGCGAAAGAGTCAGCCACCCGCAGCAGGTGCCACACAGGAAGACCTAACCGCCTACCACTATCACCTAGTGAGAGCGGCCTCAAACATCAAGGATGCCCGAGCAGATTTAGCCCGTCGCAGGAGAGCGGCGGATGAGTCAAGCCTACGTCGAGCCGAGCTGTCCCTTGCACCTTCGGTCGGTACCCGACCCGGGCGAAAAGGACCCGCAGCGTCGACGAGGGACCACGAATCTATGGCTGGGACCAACAGGTCTACCACGTCTTCTTTCATGAGGGTTGACGACGATGGCAACGTCTACCCGCAAACTCCAGCCGCTGCAATTCTAGCCGCGGCAACCTACATGCAGATGAACCAGCCGACGGACAGCGATCCTCGGGTGGAACAATACAAACATATCCGCAAGGGTCTAGGGCTGGCAGCCGCGAAACTCGCCTCCCACGATCGCAAGGAACAACTGGAAAAGGCGCGACAGGAGAAGGACAAAGACAAAGATACGCCCCGCAGGCACAGGAGCTCCTCTCCGAGAAAGGATAAATCGCCGCGTCGCGGCCGAGGAAAAGAGGCTCGACGCCGCGGCGATAGTCGAAGAAGCAGCGACGACAGCCCGAGAGACAAAGATTCGCGGCACCACAGCAGCCGCTCGAGAAAACGAAGCAAGGAACCAAGAAAAGATAGCGACCGTGACCGGTCCGGGTACGACGCGCGATCCGATCTCGCCCAGAAGAAGGTGGATAAAGCAAGGGCTTCACGATATCGCGAACGCTCCTCATCCGGGTCTTCGGATGACGAAACCTGCGGAGCACTTTGTTTTGCTCGCAGTATTCATGAAGCACCTCTACCCAAGAGATTCAAGCTCAGCTCGGAGGTGACAAAATACGATGGCTCACTCGAGCCCTCCCAGTGGTTAAGCGACTACCTCACGGCAGTAAAATGCCAACGTGGTAACAAGAACACGGCCATGCAATACCTCAATTTGCACCTAGCCGGAGCGGCCCGCAGCTGGCTGGAGAGGAGACCCCGATCTTGCTACGCATCGTGGGACGACCTGCATCGCGATTTCTGCAAAAACTTCCAGTCGACCTACAAAAGGCCAGCTACAATCGAAGAACTACGAGCTTGCAAACAGAAAAGTGGCGAATCCACACGAGAATACATCCAGCGGTGGAACACGCTCAGGAACACCGCAGGGACAATTTCTGAAGAAGTGGCGATGGAGGCCTTCGCCAAAGGAGCAAGAAGAACCGCGTTTCGAGAAGAACTCGGCAGAGCTGCGCCCAAAACCATAGGGGAGCTCATGGTCATAGCCGAAAAATGGGCCAATGGAGAAGACGCGGTACGCAATGAAAGAACATCATCGCCCACGCACGACGAAGACCGTCATGGGCGAAGAAAGAGAAGAAAATATTACGACCACGAGGATAGAGAAGAACTAGTGGCAGCAGAATTCACGCGAAGTCGCGACTCTGGTCGTCGTGGAAGTCGCGAATGGAGACCAAAGGTAGAAGAAAAATCACCCGAGGAAGACCTCGATGCGTACTGCTCGCTACATCTGTTCACAGACAAGCGCACGGGCAAGACTAAGGCAACACACCTTCTCAAGGATCGCCGAAAGTTCATCGAAATCTCGGACGCGCTCGCCAAGAAAAGATTCGCTTCCACCCAAAACTATCCACCACTACCAGGAGGCGGACAACAATTCCAGCTACCACCGCCACCACCTCCACCGGCCAACCCAAACATGGCACTCGCCGCATTGCCAGCACCACAACAACAAAACACGGGAGCAAATACATACCCGACTCCGCACGGACAACTCCTCGGGATGATACAGAAGGTATGCCCCTCTCGCAGAGCTCAAAAAACTAACTCGAGACAAATATGCATGGCAGTGCAGACGCCACCAACGAAGCCCGAGTACCTGAAGATGGCCGAGCAGCCAATCACGTTCTCGAAAGAAGACCACCCGCCACGAGTCTATCGACCAGGACACGCCGCCCTCGTCATTCAAGCTCAAATTGGCAACTATGACCTGGCCCGCGTATTCATGGACGGTGGCAGCGGCATTAACATCATCTACGCGGATACACTCCGTCGAATGAACAAAAACCTGGACGGCCTAACGGAATCAAAAAAATCCTTTCACGGGATAGTTCCGGGCAAGGCAATACGTCCACTCGGAACAATCAACCTTGAAGTTGTACTGGGCTCCCCACGCAACTACAGAAGGGAATTCCTGGACTTTGAAGTCGTCGACTGGCCCTCACAGTACCACGCCATTCTTGGTCGAACAGCGTTCGCCAGATTCATGGCCGTACCACATTACGCATACTTGAAGCTCAAGCTACCCGGCGAATACGGTGTGATCACCATTGACGGAGACTTCCAGAAATCGGATAAGTGCGACATAGAATTTAATGAGATCGCGAAATCTTTCGGGATGCAAGAAGAACTACAAGAGCTGGCAAAAACCACGGACCACTCCGTCATGCCCCTCACGAAGAAAAACGCGCCTGAACTGGAATTCAGCGCCAACAGCGACACTCGCAAGCACCAAGTGCACCCGACGGATTCCGCCAAAACCGCGATGGTTTCCACAACCCTCTCGCCAGCATAGGAAAGCGCGCTCGTCAAACTCCTCCGTGAGTACTGGGAGATTTTCGCCTGGCAGCCCTCAGATATGCCAGGTATACCCAGGGAGTTTGCCGAGCACTCACTCGAAGTCTTTCCTAACGCCAAGCCCATCAAACAGACGACTCGACGATTTTCAGAACCCAAGCAAAAGGCGCTGGGAGAAGAAGTAAATAGGCTGCTAGCCGCCAACTTTATTAGAGAGATCAAGATATCCACCTGGTTGGCAAATCCGGTGCTGGTCCCCAAGAAGAACACGGATATCCTTCGGGTATGCATCGACTACACGTCGCTAAACAAGCACTGCCCCAAGGACAACTTTCCTCTACCACGAATCGACCAGATCGTGGATTCCACAGCAGGTTGCCAACGTCTCTCCTTCCTGGACGCCTACTCGGGATACAACCAGATCCGAATGAAAAAGGAAGACGAAGAGAAGACGGCATTCATCACACCACACGGTGTATACTGCTACACGACAATGCCCTTCGGGCTGAAGAACGCAGGCGCAACATATCAACGTTGCATGCAGAGATGCCTTGCCAATCTCATTGGCAAGAACGTACAAGTATACGTCGACGATATCGTCATCAAAACTCGAGTAGAGGACACACTCCTCGAAGACATTAAAGAAACATTCGACGCCCTTAATGCATATCGGATCAAGCTTAACCCGACAAAATGCGTTTTCGGTGTCCCCGCAGGAAAACTCCTAGGATACCTGGTATCCGCCAGAGGCATTGAAGCCAATCCGGAGAAAATACAAGCCATCCTCACCATGAAGGAGCCTACCAATCTACGGGGAGTCCAGGAGCTCGCAGGGCGATTAGCCGCCCTAAGCAGGTTCATCGCACGATTGGGAGAGCAGGCGTTACCCTTCTACAAGCTACTGAAGAAGACAGACAAATTCGAGTGGACACCCGAAGCCAAACAAGCATTCGCAGACTTGAAACGGTCGCTGCAAAGCAGGCGCATTCTCGCAACACCACAAGAAAGGGAGCCACTTCTTCTCTATTTAGCCGCCACAAACCAGGTCATCAGCACTACAATCGTAGTCGAACGACCTGAAGATGGCAAGGCATACGGAGTCCAGCGTCCAATATATTACATCAGCGAAGTGCTCTCGCCATGCAAGCAGCGATACCCTCATTACCAGAAGCTTGCATATGGAGTTGTCCTCACAGACCGAAAACTCAAACATTACTTCCAGGAACACGCCATTACAGTGGTTAATGATGCGTCACTCGGGACAATCATGAACAACCCTATGGCATCCGGAAGAATAGCGAAGTGGAGCATCGAGCTGGGCGCTTGGGATATCACCTATGCAGGACGCAACGCAGTTAAATCCCAAGTTCTCGTGGAATTCATCAGCGAATGGACAGAGCTACAAACACCCGGGCCACCCGAGTATACGAGCAATTGGATCATGTACTTTGACGGGTCCAAAAGAAACGAAGGAGCAGGAGCTGGAATCGTTCTTATTTCACCCCGTGGAGACAAACTGCAATACGTCCTGCGACTAGACTTTCCACCAGAGGATCCAGCATCGAACAACGACGCAGAATATGAAGCACTGTTACACGGGATGAAGATGGCGATTGCCTGTGGAGCTACCCGATTGATGATCTATGGCGACTCCAATCTCATAGTGCAACAAACAATGAAAGAATGCGATGCCATTGCTGAAAACATGATCGCGTACCGCGACATGTATAATCTACTCGAAGGAAGCTTCAAAGGATGCGAGTTGAAGCATATTGCAAGATCCAGCAACGAAGAGGCGGATAGACTGGCCAACATGGGTTCCACGAATACACCCATACCGCCAGGTATATATTTCGAGCGGATGATTAAGAGATCAGTCAAAGTGAAGAAAGCCGTAGAGACACCCGCAGCACAAGAAACAGAGGTCAGCCCGCAAATCGCGCTTCTCGAGCTAACTCATAACATATCACGGCAGGTTTTTCTGGTCGAGCCAATCTGGACGCAGAAATATCTCGACTACCTGCTCAACAAACAGCTCCCGGCCGATCCACGTGAGGCTCGACAGCTAATCAGGCGTAGCAAATCCTTTCGGGTGGTTAATGGAGAATTGTACAAACAAAGCATCTCGGGCATACTCCAGCGCTGCATCGCACCCGAAGACGGCAAAGAATTACTCCGGGACATACACCAGGGTGATTGCGGACATCATGCTAGCTGGAAAGCAATACTGGGAAAAGCCTTTCGAGCAGGATTCTACTGGCTAACAGCAGCCAACGATGCAAAAAACCTGGTCGATAGATGCGACGCCTGCCAGCGATTCTCACCAAAGCCGCACGCACCCGCCACAGAGCTGCATATGATACCCATCGCCTGGCCCTTTGCGCAATGGGGGCTAGACATGGTTGGACCACTACGCAAATCCACACCAGGGGGATACACACATTTGCTGGTCGCAGTCGACAAATTTACCAAATGGATCGAAGCTATGCCAGTAACTTCGGCTAGCGCCCAATGCGCCATCAAGTTCCTCGACTCCATAGTATGTAGATTCGGTGTACCACATGACATCATTACAGACCATGGTACAAACTTCACCGCAAAGGAAACACAACAGTTCTGCGAGGAGAAAGGAATCAACTTCAAGTTTGCTTCGGTTGCCCATCCGCAAACAAACGGCCAAGTCGAAAGATCCAACGGCTTAGTTTCGGCTGGCATCAAAAAGAGATTGCTAGATCGCCTACATCCCGCTGCGGGACATTGGGCAGAGGAGTTACCCTCCGTACTTTGGAGCCTCCGCACAACTCCCAATCGATCGACGCAATACACACCATTTTTCATGGTATACGGGGCAGAAGCCGTCCTTCCCGAGGAGGTCCGATTCAGCGCCCCACGAGTTGTAGCCTACAGCGAAGAAACCTCCAACAAAGCACTTGCAGAAGATATGGATGCACTCGACGAAGTTCGGGACATTGCACTCGCAAGATCCGCGGTCTATCAACAATCACTACGAAATTACCACAGTCGACGCATACGCCACAGGTCATTCGTGGTAGGCGACTTGGTGTTGCGGCTGAAGCAAAAGGAAGGACACAAGCTCGAACCACCTTGGGAAGGACCCTTCATCGTACACGAAGTGATCCCAGGAGGAGCCTATCGATTGAAGAATCCTGAGACCGGAGGCATCTACTCCAATCCATGGAACATCGCGCAACTGCGCAAATTCTACCCCTAGGTTTATTTGTTTTGAAACAATAAGGCTATGCTAGCCAATCTTGTAGCTCAAACACATGACTTCTCAGTCATCGCAATGAAATACATGATTTCCTCATCATATTTACCCGACAGATTTCCAGTCGATTACATGCTAAAAAGTTACAGGTACACACCCCATTAAATACACGGGGGCTACACCTAAAACTAGGCATCACAAAGAAATATCATCAAAAACAAGGTTATACACCTTACAAACAGTTTTTACAAACTATAAGCAGTTTTACAGGATATTCACATCCGATAATCAGTCAAACCGCTGAGCATTCTCAGTCGCTAAGACCCTATCTACCTCTTCAGAGGTCATTTGGATAATCTTCTCGGCTGCAGGGCGTACAACATCATAGAACGGTGTGATGTCCTCGATTGCATAACCTGGGAGCCGAGCTACGGAGTTCAAATCTATCTCAGGATGCCATATTCGGACAAACGAGAGAGCCACAACCGCGCCGCACATCATTTGTTTGCGTACGCACGTGCGAACCTCTCCTTCTCGTCTAAACAGCCTGAGAAGATAACTCCAGTCTTCGGGACCCCTCTCGAGTGGATAAAAAGTAGCATTCACCGCAACCAGGACTTCGTGGAAAGAACTCACGAGAATTCTCGCCTGGCGGACTCGAAATTTCAAGGTAGCCATCACAAAACCTCGACTGCGATCAGACCAGAAATTACTCGCATGAGGTTTTGTGCTGTTAACTTCTTGATGAATGAGGTTTTCCACCCACTGCTTCTCCTCTCTGTCATCTGGCCTCACAACTAAAGAGAAAGCGCACTTAGTCAGATAAGAAGCAGAGGGGAGGAAAATAGAATGGGGGCTACACTACTTACATAGTAACTCCCTTGCAATCGAAGACAGTTCATCCATCAGAAATTGCTCGCGCTCAGCTGCCAATCTCTGTTTGGATATCGCCACATCAGCTACCCCGCGCAGCGCTTTCAGTCTACGCTCACCCTCCTGAACCTTATCACGAAGGCCAGCGAAAGTGCCCACGGCAGCCACAAGTGGATTTACTGGATTACCACGCCCACCCGATGACTCCGCGGCACACACAGTCGCCTGGAAGAAGTACAAGGAAAGGAGTGAGATGCCCTACTCGAGTTGTTTCTAGTCGAACATTTGACTACACGCTTGGGGGCTACTCCCATCGGGAGACAGAGTACAAACAAAAGGATTAAATTCCAAAGGCACAATGCTTCGATTAAGACCAACAAAAGTACGGGAATACATCCCAAGATTCATTACATTCAAGGAAAGAGATAAAAAAAAAAGCTACGAGGCTACATTGGTACTCCCACTAGCAGCAGTCGACCCTCCCTTCTTCCGAGCAAAAATCTCAGAAAGCTTCCGAGCAAGAATGGCGGCTTGCTCGCCAAAACGAGAGAGCCGTACCTTTTTGCCCGTGGAAGGATCGACTAGAATGGACGAGTAAGCCTCCTCCAACCCTTCGACTCCGTGCGCCAGAGCAAATTGAATCGCAGTCTTCGCGCCAGCCTCCGATTGAGCGACTGCAAAGGCATCCAGAAGCTTTCCTTCTGAGAAGACCTTCAACATATCGTCGAGCGCAGGTGCAGGAGTGGCCTTGGCGAGGAGGCGACCGTACAGTTGCCCCAGCACTTGGGTAGCATCACTGACAATGGAAGAAACTCCATCAGCGTGCCTTTTAAGCTGGGCAAGCGTATCGGTTACCACATCCACCCGCTGGAGTCCAGGGATTTCTAGAGGAACATCCAGAATACCTGCGAAGGGAGAAAATAATACTCAGCAAACTACAGCCAAGTGAAGAATCAGAACTGCGAAATTTCATCAAGCTTACCCGCGAAGCGCTCAACAAGGGGACGGAGGAACCCGACAAGCTCGCTGTCAGCCTTACTGCCGGTTTTCTCTAACTCCTTCAGGGACTTCCGCGCTTCCGCAAGCTGTCGACTGAAGTCTTCCGACTGCATGCGGGAAGTCTCCAGCTCTTGTCGAATGGCCGTCAAGTCAGCTTCTCGAGCAGTTACCTGCTCCGAAAATTTGACCTTTTCGGATTCCGCGAATTCAAGTCGAGATGCAAAGAGACGCTTGTCAAAACCTCTAGAATGAATGAAGTGTGGAAGACAGGGGAACGATAGAGCTCACCCTTGAGAAGATCGTTTTCAGTCCGCAGTCGGTTGCGGTCTACTCGAAGAGACTTGCAATCCGATTCAGCGAGAATGACGCGGCGACCAATCGCCGCAAGAGAATCAACGAGTGACTGCAAAAGCGCGAAGACAGAAGAGTTAAAAAGATCAAATTTGAGCCTGTACCCGATTATGTACAATCGACTACAGCCTCGGGGGCTACTCCCATCGGGAGCACTGCCGTGCACCCGATAAAAATCAAAAGCACGAAGATAGAAGAATTAGAAGGATTACATTGGAGCCTGTACCCGATTATTTACAATCGACTACAGCCTCGGGGGCTACTCCCATCGGGAGCACTGCCGTGCACCCGAGAAAAGCAAAATCATGAGGAAAGGATGAAATAGAACTTTGAGCCTGCAGCCGATCGCACGCGATCGACTACAGCCTCGGGGGCTACTCCCATCGGGAGCACTGCCGTGCACCCGATAAAAAATTCTTGAAAGCCAAGAGATAGAAGTTTACCTGTCCGGTGGCGCGGGAGAGAGGATCCGCAGAACTGTCCGTCGCCTCCTTCGAGACCGAAGTCCTAGCGGCGGAGCTGGGGATTTCTATCTCCACAGTCGCAGCATCAGGCGCTGCCCTGGGAGAGTTCTGGACGGTGCCTGCAGTGGGGGTTTCACCCGCGTCTTTTGCTTTGTTCCTTTTTTCGGGAGGAACGTTAGCAGCAAACTGACGCGGGCTGATCGCTTGCAGACTGCAGTGAAAATTAGGAAAACATCAATATCGGAATCTAGAAGTTGATCGACTGGCATTACAAAAGAACAAGGAAGAAAACACTTACTCATCATCTTCATCATCATCCAGAGCATCCGCATTCCAGGCGGCTGCTATCACTGGAAACGAAGCCGAAGGAGGAAGAGATTGGAGTGGAGTGACATGGATAGGAGCTTGACTAGGCGATGCTTCCAAGGATTTGTCCTTTGAAGTAGCTTCGTCTTCATCTACCCGACGACGTTTCGGGAGGGCGCCATTCGAGTCTTCAACGTCGTCCGAGGAATCGTCCTCCGAGCTCGAGGAAGCATTGGCGACACTGGTGTCAACCGCGCCGTCCTGGTGGCTAGACACTTGCTCCGAAGCAGCTCCCCCCGTAGCTGGCGGGTAGCAATCCGCCACGGCTAGACTCTACGAAGACAAGAAAACAAAAAAGATATTATCGACTAAAAATTCAGAAGATGAAGGTAACTCAAAGACAGGAAACTAACCTCAGCTGGAGGAGGATTCGAAGCGGAGAAAGCTGCAACCGAGCAGTCGAGGAATTCTTCCCCTACCTTCAGTCGAGTGATTGCAGCTATCTTCTTCTCGAATTCCACATTCGAAAGTTCTTCGCGGCTCACTCGACTGGGGTCCTCTGAGCCCTGGTACTCCCACATGGGGGAAGGTCTCTGCTGAAGAGGCTGGATCCTGCGCTTCAAGAAGAGGCTCGCCAGATGGAGCCCGTTGAGCACGACTCCCGAAGTTTGGTCTCGAAGAGCGGCTACTCTTGCGAGTAAGGGCGTGACCGTCTGGATTTCCTCGGCTGACATCTTGTGGCTCCAAGACTTGCGCCTCGACAGAACTGCGAATGGGTGAAACTCTACGAGCCCACCCGAGCTATTGTCGACGACGTAGAACCACTTCTTCCGCCAGCCTTGGGCGGAGTCGATGAAGTGCATGTTGAAGTACGCGTTCTCCTGGCGCGCCTGGATCCCGAAACCACCCGTGCGAAGTGGCTCGCCAGGCTCGGACTCCACCCGCGGCCTCTCGCGGAAGATCCGGATCTTGAACAGCGCCTTCTAGAGCGCCCAATGCGGGCGAATGCCGAGGTAGCACTCGCAAAGCACGATGAAGCACGAAATGTGCTGCATCGCGTTCGGAGGAAGGTCGTGAAGCTGTATGCCGTAGGCACACAGCAGCCCGATGAAGAAAGGGTGAAGGGGGAAAGAAAGACCTCGAGTCACGTGGTCCACGAAGACCACGCTCTCATTCGACTGAGGGTTGGGTACCTCTTCTCTTTTCCCGAGGCGGACGCGCTTCTCCGCCTCCGCCGGTAGCAATCCCTCCCGCTGCATCTCTTTGATGCTTTTTGCGGTGGTGTTGGGGGAGCGCCAGTCGCCGGCGCGAGGAGCGGGTGGCGCAGAAGGCTCGCCAGACGCCAAAGTACCAGCGCCACGCTTCCTTCCGCCAGCCATTGTTCGCAGCGAGAGCTTGAGCGCAAGGAAGATGAAGATGGGCGCAAGGAAGAAGACGAAGACAGAGAGCGGGGAAAATTTTACTGCGGCGCTAACACCCCTACTTATACACGGGGCAAAGCAATCTCAGCCGTACGATACGCTACGTGGCACCTATCGCGGCTGCCACGCGTGAGGATGAAACGAAGCGGCGGCATGCGCTGTTTCGTGCCACGATCTTAACAGAAGATCGTGCGCATTTACTGCGCGTTTCGCGTAGAAAACGGGAGCGACGTCTCGTTTCCCGGTCAAAAAGCTGACAAGGTGGGCCACCATCTGCTACCACTCCGTCACGTCCCATCGGGAGAAGAGGAGTGCGCCATGACGTCATGACGTTCGTCATTCAAAATTGAGATCTTTTCGAATGGAAGTTCAAACGCGAAAATATCTTCGTACGAATATCGATTCTTTCGAATGAAACCAACTTTTCCATGAACAAGACCTCTTCGAACAGAGAGGAAAATACCCTATGCACGAAAAACTCTTTCGTATGGGCACAGCATCCCGAAACATGAAAACTCTTTCATACGGGCTTGGTTTTTTCCAACGCGAAATCTCTTTCGTATGGAGCTCAAACGAATCCATCGGGTGGGAAAAGCCTACCTCTCCTACACGTGATAATTCTACATTATAAAAACCTGGATTGTTCAGCCGACTAGGCACATCTGGATGCCGTATTCTTCGAGTACGAAGGTAAGACCCAGAAAGATCTTTCTTTTGGGCCTGGAATCGCACTCGAAAGCTGCGTCCTCCGGCATAGTTCCGTGTCAACAACACGAAGAAAAATCCTAGCGGACGCGCCGGGTACCCTCATAGGTTAAGTTCGACTCGATAAGTCCACAACGGCCCAGTCGCAACAATCACCTCATCGGGTTCGAGTCGGAGGTCTCGAATCTGTGTAGGCCAGGAGTGTTTTTGCCCTAGTCGCAATTAATTGGCCCTGATCTCTCGGGAGAGCCAAGCTACTGCGCCACATCCTTCTGCAAATAAAAGCCGTAAAACAGGCGCCAGTACTACTCGATACTCGAGTTTTATAACTTGCAATGCAGGGGACACACCCTTCAAAAATAACAACCGTCAAGCTGAACTTCCGAGAGGAGATTAAAAAAAAGTTCTGACCGTCTACTCGACTGAAAGTAAATCCCAGTCGAGCACACGCTCGGGGGCTACTGACGAAGGCATGGATCCTGGACCCTGCGAGTAAGGACACCCCTTGGAGTACTCTAGAAGGCCCATGAGAAGCCCACCCGCATCAACTTGCGGGTGAAGTTAGGGATTGTAACCGACTCAAGCTAGGGTTTGTATCCTCTCCGGGTTGGACTCGAGACCTGGCTATCTATATAAAGCCAGGAGAGCCCCCAAGGAGGGGACCAAGTAATACCGCACGACCACAAAAGCCTTGAAACTCGAGACCTACTCTCGATTCGAGCATCCTGTAACCGATCTAATCATCTAATACAGATCGACAGAAGGCAGGAGTAAGGGTTTTACCTCTACGAGGGCCCCGAACCTGGGTAAATCTCGCCCCCCTGTCAAGCCGACGATTCCACCAGCGCCTATGACGTCTCCTAGTCGAAACCCGATAGGGTCACCTGAGGGATTTGTGGAGCCAGAGCTTCGACACACGGACTGTAGATAAAATAGAAATATGTTATATTTTGGGCTGTGCGAAATGATAATATTTGAATCGGTCATATTTGTCATTTTTATGTAGCCCAGAGTATATATTATTTTGAGTTAATATTTTGCACGTTGGTAGAGTGCACTATTGTTTACACCCGGAATTTTTTCAGATTTTTTTGGAACTTCGAAATATGATTTTTGAATTTCGCAAAATAAAGGGCTATGTGTAGCCGACGCTCTATTTGGGGTCTCTACGCGTTTGGTAGGGTGCAGCCAGCCTCCCCAGGATTGATTTGGTATGGCAGAAATCAGAGTCATATTGTGCATTTCGTTTGGTCGTGTTCACAACATTATTTTACAGCAGCCGAAAACCGGAAGCGGTTGTTTGGTTACATCTATTATCGCAATTATACATGTATTTAGTTGGCCGTAGAACTACCGCTATAGTAACCTCTTCTCCATTGTGGTGAGGTTAACACGCAATGGATATAAGCATACACGATGTTTGTCTTGGATCACGGACACAGGGAGTGCGGAGAAACCCATTTTTAAGTTCGGCATAGGGTGCTAGGAGGGATCGATTGGCTCTCTCGATCGCCGCTCAAAGAAACAGGGACACGGTGGTTTTTACCCAAGTTCAGGCCGTCCGGAGGCTAACGGCCCTACATCCTGCATCGGTGGTATTCATGGTGACAGAGTATGGCTACGAGGTGGTTCTCGGATGCTATCGAGCCGCGACCGGAGGAACAAGAAGAGCATATCCTTCCATGTGGATGATCACCTCTCTTCCTTCTCCCTTGAGTGTTTCCCTTGCTCCACCCTGATGTTCTAAGCTCTTCCGGATTTCTCCTCCTCTACCGGTGACATGTCCCTCCTTTTATAGCCAGGGGATGCCACAGGTGGTCACGATGAAGAACTGGTCTTTGGGTCTTGGTGGGGGATCTCCTTGGTGGGAGATGGACAGATGAGCCTTCCTGATTGGTTCCGTACTCGCCGGGGTTGGTGAGGGCCAAAAGCATTCATGCTTTTGGCGGGTAGGAACTAACATGGAGCCTGCGCAAGGGAAGACACTTACTGGCCATGGAGGCGAGCTTCACTTTTATGGCCTCCTTCGCCACATGCTAAGAAAATAAAGGAAATGTGATCAGTACAAGTCGTCATTACGGGACGGTTAGGAGTAGCGCCCCCTCCCCCCCCCCGAGTCGAAGATTGGGAAAGTACCGCTATGAGATTATTCACTTTACGGCATGAAGCCAACGCGCTCTCCAGCACTTTCTCCAGCTGCGTCCCGATTGGAAGCGGCCGAGGCAGCGCGCGGGGAGGGTCCGTCCTGGCAGGAGCCACCGGCGGAATCATGTCCAGGGTCCTTTGCAAGTTCACAGCGGTGGGATGGGGGTAAGCACCGACCGCTGGGGCCAACATCGTTACCGGCCGTGAAGATGCACCGGTTGCCCCTCCAGTAGACGACTCTTCCACGAGCATCCCCAACACGAACCCGTGGGCTCCGCCCTGCCTCCGGACCTTAGTAGCATTCACTCCACCAGTCCTGACCGCCGGCTCTGTAAGAGGCACAATCTCAATCACCACCTTGTCCGGCTGGACATTGTTTCTGGTCTTGGAGCCGGCTGCCGCCGCATCGGCGCCCATGTTCGTCATCGCCTTCGGCTGTGTTTACGCCACGCTCGCTTCCGGCTAGGCCTCACTTCCTACTTGAGGGTTCGCCTCGGGAGGTGGAGCCGGATCTTGGTGGGGAGAAGGCACGAGAGCGTGCATAGGGCTTGCGGTGCTAACCGGCAAGGCCTCTTTGCGGAAAAGAGAACCATCAAAATAACAAAGGAATAATATGCAAAGAAGAAGTGAAAGACCTTCCTACACGTCAATGGTGGGAGTAGCTTTCCTCCTTTGGCGCCATGGGCTACCGGCCGGTCGTGACTCCTCCCGTACCCTCTTCTTCGTCGGCTCCTCGCTCTCCGTCGGACGGTCTCCGGCACTTGGAGGTCAACTGGAATAATTTCAATCGAGAGAATATTCACCCAGTCTTGAGAACCAAAAGTTTTACCCTTAGCCACCGGCGCGACCGTCAGCTCAACCCTGACCGGTTCCTCCTCATCCACAGCTCCCGGCTCGGGCAGGTCCTTAGCAGAAGCTGGTCCATGTGGGACATCTTCTAGATCTTGAATAGCAAAAAGTTGTGCAAACCGGCATGGTCAGCGCAAGACGGAAAAACTGCCCAATGCCGAACAAACAAAGATAAATACGAAGAAAGTCACCCAAGGTGGAGAGTTATGTCGGTCGTACGGCAGCACTCCGTAGACCCAGAGCTCAGTCACCACTGTTGGTACCCCATATTGACATATCCCTCGTGCGACATACCAGGGTTCAGAGATAAGGGGACGGTTGTGCGCTGGCGATATCGACGGTTAACAAGGAGGCACGGTATACCGAGGTTCGGGACCCTCGTAGAGGTAAAACCCTTACTCCTACCAGGGTTATCGAACCAGTAGGACTTCCTAGTCTTGAAGAAAGTTTCTTTATCACCGGTGCCAGAAAAGTATCGGTGTGTAGTTGAGGGGAGCGTGGAACCTGCACACAAATACAAACTCTCTCTTGCCCCATCTTTCCGGAAGGTTTTCAATCTTCCGGTCTTCCTGAAAACAGAAGAATTAAACGTATAGAGTCTTGGAAAGCAATAAAAGTAAAAAACGGAATAGCGAGGAAACAATGATGAAAAGTGATTAAAATAAGGTTTGCAATATGATGAAAATAGGACCTGGGGCCATAGGTTCACTAGTGGTGTCTCTCCAAAGAAAACAAACATGTTGGGTGAACAAATTAAAACTGGCAATTGATAAATCATGAACGTATAACAATACTATTATGACGAGATAAAGTTCACGGGTTCTAACATTGTAAGCATTACGTAAAGGCATATGGACCGCTATCCAGCAAATCCCCTAGTATTAAGTTGCAGCAACGAAGTCATTGCTATGTGTGCAACAGATAAATGCATTAAGATAAATACGTAATGCAAGTAGTGCTTCTCATCCGTAGAAAAGAGCATCACTATTTTATCTCTAGTGGCAATAGCACATCCTCCCCGTGCACGTTTCTGTCACTCGAGCATAGGCAACAAGAAGACATGAACCCACTATCTAGCATATAAACCCTCTCTTGGAGGTGAAAACAACTACGTGGCTAAGGTAATCATAAACACCGGAGAGCACTGCAAGACAAGATTAAAACTCTCTAAAAATATAAGTGAAGCATCTCAGTTTGACATGAACAAAATAATCATAATCTCATGGTTCATCGGATCCCAGCAAACACAACATGCACAATTACATAACGGTGATCTCGATCATGTGAGGTAGCTCATGAGACTCTAAATATGGAGACATAGGGGAGAGAACAGCCATATAGCTACTGCTATGGACCCGTAGTCCCAAGATGAACTACTCACACATATGTCCGGAGGCGATCATGACGATGTAGAGGCATCCGATGAAAATCCCCCTCTCCTGCAGGGTGCCGGAGCAGGACTCCAGAAGCCCTAGATTCGACTTTCGAGGTGACAACACCTCTCTATATGTTTCATGGAAAATAACTCCGTCCCCGATGTTTTTAGGGTTGAAGGCAATTTATGGGCGAAGAGGGGATGTGAAGCGGTGGCCAGAGCTCCCATGGGCCCACTGGGCATGGTCAAGGGGAAGGTCGCGCCTGGTGCCCACCTAGTGCCCCCCTGGCTCCCTCCGTCTCTCCTTTGAACTCTGTCTTCTTTCTGGGTAAAAAATTTGATCTCCGTGGATTTTCAACCCTTTCTGAGAATATTTCCTTAAGAACTTTTCTGAAATAGAAAAACAACCGAAAATAGCAACTGGCCTGGGGCATCTTGTTAATAGGCTAGTCCGTGAAAACGTCCAAAAACAAAAGAAAACATGTGGAAAACAAAAGGTATTGGATAGAAACAAGCATGGAGCATAAAAAATTATAGATACATTTGCAACGTATCAATAAATAATCGATGTGTCACGACCCCGGAACCAGAGATATACATATTGTTATGTGCTCCTAGCCATGGACTCACAAGGGCTTCAGTGTTACCAGCCCCGGCCGCAACAAACAACGACAGGCAGACTGGATTCATCGGCACGTAGTCCGGATCCCCAGTCTACTACTCCTTGTATCCATGCTAGTCATAACCAACTATGCATATCAAAGCGTCCACGAATCGAATGAAACTGAAGGAAATGGGACCAAAGCTATACAGAGATGCTATGTGTCCAGAAAGTGCAACAACAATCGAGGGTTATTGGGGTTACCTCGCCCCAGGCCGAATCACATCGACAGGCGGGCTCGGACATGGATCATCGGCTCCACAACCCCTCGACTGCGACAACTATGCAGGCATAGCCAAAACTGTATAGCAATGAGCTCAAAACCAACAACCGATCAAAGCAACACTCTAGACATTGAAGTTGTATTAAACATGTGTTACTAGAGTATAGCTTACAAGCAGAGGTCACATGACCCAACATTACATCAGACAAGGAAGGCAAATTATGTTGCTAATCAACAAGAATCAAAAAGGCCTAAGAGGCTGCAACATAAGGCGACGTCCCAGCCCATAGATTTCAGGCTGCTACCTGGGAACCCCAAACTACTCGTCGATGTCCACGTTGAATCATCACCGATGAAAGATCTTCACCTGAACCAAATTTAAGCAAACATGAGTATGGGAGGTACTCAACAAGACTTAGTTAACCTATTATATATCTGCTATCTTCAGAAAGGTTTTATGAAGTCTGTTTTGCGTAAAGCAATCTTTGTTTTCCAAATCGAGGAGGAATAGCACGTCTCATAGAAGGTTTTCAAAACAGATGAGAAACTCACTACTGTAATCATCATCATTTCAAACCACCAACACCAAATCCCAGCATCTCACATGCTACAAGGATCACCCCTCTCGGTCACCCTTGATCTACTGCCTCCATGCATTGTCAACATCTTTTACGTCACGTTCAAGTTATCTATGGCCACGTGACATTCACCAAGTCGTCCTTAACCGTGGACACGGCTTTCCGAAAGATTTATCCCTGCAGGGTGGTACACTTTACCCACACGTACCATCCGACTCTTAACGCCACATGTACGGTCCTTGGGAGCGCGGCAGTCTTGGTTTCCGCGGCGAGACCTTACTCCTAGGGTTGGCAAGTACAGGACAAACAACCACTTCCCAAGTGGCCTCCCGTCCAAGCCTTAGTCAAGTTAACCACACAGTGCTCATCTCACCACGTAATCATATCATACTAGGTTATCGCAGCTCTGATTCATCAACCGGATGGAGTAGAGGTAACAAACATGTAAAACTAAGCGAAGCAGGTATGAGGCTCTCGCGATGCGCACAAGCAAATCTATGGCGGCTAGGAGCAGTGGATCAGGACATTGTGGCAATGCAGTATATAGGTGAACTATATCTACTAGCATCAAATACTTTAGAATCGAATGCAAAGTACGAGAATCAAATGTTGTTGGAAAAAATATATGAGCAGATAAGAGGTTATGCTTGCCTTGGTTATAAGAAAACCAATAGAAATTTCTTCTCGGATAAGTGCTGGACTTGTCGGTTAAGATCAAGTATTCGTCAGTTGGCATTGCTGGCCTTCTCTTCGGAGTCGCATTCTACCGAGGGGGAAACAACACCGAAAGAGAGATAACAATCAACACATGGCATCGATGCAATGCGCAATATGTATGCATGATCAAGTTAATGCACTTAAATTAAATCCCTAAACATGATCGTTGGGTTGCTAGGGTTCATATGACAATTAAGCATTTTTACAGAAATTTGTCCGAAATGGACCCCGGAGGGCAATTCGGGTGATTATGAAAGTAGGTACCATTTTAAAAGCTCAATTGGGTTCAAAAACATCATAACTAGGTTGCATTTGTCATTTTGAGCAATTTGGTATATAACTTTTAATTTTCTAATTTTATTGAATAAAAACTTATTTTTCTATTTTTAAATGAATTAACAACATTAAATAAATGCTCATTTTTCAAATTTCTCAAACATATATGGAAATGACATATTTGGGTAGATTACCTTTTTCTGAACAAAACCATACTTTTATTTTATTTTTCCGAGTAACATTTTAATAGATATTAACTATTCAACATTTATTCATTTTCTGGAATTTTGTGAAATTATCAAAAAGGGGAGTTATGGCATCAGCGTGATGTCACTGTGACATCACCCTGCTCTGCCCTCACGGATGATCTTCAAAAATTCAACGGATTTCGCGCTCTAGGTTCAAATCAATCTATACCACGGGACAGAGGAGGTAGAGGGGAAGCTAGAGAGGGCCTCGGCGGACCGAATGGTCGCCGGAACGCTCGCCGGCAAGCTCGGGCGCGGCGGCGGTCCGCGGTCGACGGCGAGAGGGAGAAGCAGAGGGGTAGGGAGCAAGGGAGGTGCATGGGGATGCTCACCATGACTCTGTGAAGCGGATGGTGTGACAGGAGACGGCAGAGGCGGCCGGAATCGTCGCCGGTGAGGGGAGGACGGCGGCGGCCGTGGCGGAGGTGGGAGACGCGATTGGAGCTCTACCGGGGCTCCCTGCTGCTGCTGGAGCTCGAGGAGGACCAGGAGGATACGGCGGAGGCGGTGAGGTGCTCCACGGCCCTCGGGAGCGGCCGTATCGACGGTGGCAAGCGGCGGCTATGGCCGGAGCTAGGGTTTCGCTCGGGAGGAAGAGTACCAGAGAGAGAGAGGGCAGTGAGGGGAAAGGGAGGAAGGAGGAGGTCGTGGGCTTCCTTTGCCCCTATCTGCGCCACGAGGGAGCATGGGAGGAGGTGTCAAACGGAGCGGGCTCGACCTCCACGCAGGTGCTTGCCTTCTGTCAAAGGTTGAAGAAGACCGATTTTTACAAAACCCCCTGGAAAGTTTCAGAAATTGTAAAACAGCCCTTCTGTCCTTAAAACTGCAACAAAAACCATGTTTTCTGGGCCTTTTTGTGAACAAAAAATTTGGCAAAAATACTTTTTGAAAACCTTATAAAATTTCCAACAAAACCATGTGTTTCTTTGGTGTACTTGAAATATTTTCCAACACAAAACTTTGGAACCCAAATTAAATACTATTTGTGGGATTTTTCTCAAACCATTTAAATTCACAATTTAAATTGGTTAAAACATGATTTAAATTTTTGTTTCATGCATGTATGAGATGAACACACACCACACACCCTATAATTAGCAAATTTGGGATGTTACAAATCTACCCCCCTTACAAGAATCTCGTCCCGAGATTCCCGAAGGAGAAAGAAAGAAGGAACACCGGTTTTGAACGATCTTCTCGAACCTTACGATTCTGTTCTTGAAGAGGTTGATCCGTAGCACTTGCAAAGATATCCAGCGGCTACACCTTAGGTAAGAGGGAAAACTCGTAGGAATTGATCTACACGAAGATCGAGTATCTCATGGCCAACTCATGACAGTATGTTCATAAAGAACTTTTGAGTTATCAGGCATGAAACACATCAAGATAACAGAGGGAATAATAGGAGGTTTCAAGTTTGCGGACGATTGGTCCTTGAAAGGATTTAGAATATGAGCTTTGCACAAGACTTTAAATACTTTTCAAAAAGAAAGGTTGGACAACTTATGACATCGAGGTTTCTTCAAACAGAAAACCAAGATGGAAAGTTTGGTCTTGGATACCACAAAGTAATATCCATAGACGAGAAAAACAAAACACGAGGAAACAATGGAATCATGCATCGGAGAAAAGTTGATACAGGATCATGTTCACTCCTCGGAGTGGACAGGGAAGATAACGGAACTTCCATCCATTCCATAACAGTTTTCTTGAAATCCTTGTCAAGGATCGGGATGTCACTTCACGACAGAATATGAGTAACCAAAAGAAGTTGGAGCACCGTAACAAAGAAAGAATCCTTGGTCACACCATAAGGATGAATAACCAACGAGAGTTGAAACACCAGAAGAAATTGGGAATCTCTTTCCTATGGTGGATTTGACGTAGCAATACGTTTACCACATGGTTAAGATCCCACGGCTGAAGTAACTGACAAATTCACACAATGTGTGAGATGAACAAAACTTCAGGTAGAAACAACTTGAAAAAGGGAACTGATCAATGGAGGTTACGAAACACCAAGAGATGTTCTTCTGATGAACTTGTTTCCACTAAAACGAAGGTTTGGAGGATCAACGAACAGACATTGGAAGAAACAACTTCCAGGTTCTCCTAGATGTTATTGATACGAAAATTAGGCTTACGATAAGCCGTTAATAGGTCTTCAAATGGAAGTGGAACTTCGGTTTGGAAGGACGGGGAGGGAAACTTCTTGGAATTGAGCCACACAAGAATTCTCACGGAGAGTGGCTGCTCTTACGGATTCAAAGAGATATGACATTAGGCCTTCCGGCTAATTGTGTCAACCACAACATCAACCATGCCGGATTTTGAAAAGACCTAATTCAATACCCTTGAGGAAACACCAACCATCGTTGCTGCTTGAGATTCAACTCTGGCTAGTGGATTGATAACTCAGACTCGGTATGTTTGAGCGAAGAGATTGCACCGGGTACCAACAAGACCAGTTACTAGATTCTCAAGATATGGACTACGATGTCAAGCTCCAAAAGGTGAGCGAGACTACGGAACTCATGTGTTGGCAACTTGTGAAAGACGGTTGCACCTACATGGATTTCTTACGGAGGAACACATCGGAGTCCTTGTTGGGAAGACGGTACAAAGATAACGAAGTTCTTGGACTTCTTCTCTTTTACGAACAATCAGTCAGTGACTTGGTGTGGATACAAACTTCTTCATGTGATAGAGGTATCAACCATCCATATCTAGAATAGTCCACACAGGCATGACTGACTTGGAATTATTCCCGAGGGAACAAGAAAATTCTACTCCGATCCACGGCGACAACTTTCACCATAAGCACATGAACTAGAGTAGGTTACTTCGAGCATCGAGAACACAACTTCGTGACGTCACAGAGATGGTTCTCAAAAGCTTCCAACATTAGTGCCAGTTGTTCAACATGAACCTCTTGCAACTTGGAAAAATAGGGATGTCATCGATGGGTTCGACAACACGCTTATCAGAACACTCCAAGAAGAGAGATTCATATGATCTATGAACAAGGCAAAATATTGGCCAGACTAGAGGGCATGAAGGTGTACTCGAGTAAAACACCATGAGTGAAAACATCATCAAGATAGCCCTTGGATCTTTTCTCGATTTGACGATATCCCAAATCAAATCAAGGTGGGATGATAGCATGTCCACTACGGAGATACTATCCTGCTTCAACACAAAGGAAACTAGACATCCCTTATCAAAGGATCAAGTTGGGCGGAGCTTTTGCCTTTCAACTCTCCAAGTTGTTGTTTAAGCTCAACCAACTAGTCCGCGATATCCAGCAGAGTTCCTCGGGGAAAGGAGTAGTTAAATGACCCATTGTTTAGATGTTACGGTCAGGTAACAACCTGGTGATACTTCTAGAAAGAAAACCAGAATATCACGAACCACCGGTATGTCTTGGAGTTCGGAAGGGAGGTTTGCTTTTCAAAGCAACTGATATGAACATGAGAGCTTGGGCATGGACCTAACTCTTTGACCAAGAATGTGCACCAGAATGAATAGACTTGGTAACACAGTCAACTTTAAGTTGAGACCGGGTAACCAATAGTGCTAAGAAGGATACAGATGTTTCTTAGGTTTTTCGAAGCAATAAGAATTGCTAGGAGTACCTGATACACATGTCAATGCATAAACCCATCATACTCAAGCATTCAAGCTTGGATGAAGGGGGAGTGAAAACGTGTAGGAGCATCACTTCATCAATAAGGCCATGAAACTGAACACAACCTCTTGATATAAAAGAGTGTGACACTCGAAGTTGGAACAAAACAGAAGCTAATGAAACTTCTTTAATCTGCGAATTACAAAACTTTGACCTGGTCCTAGAGATGAACGAGGTACTGGAGGTTGTTTCTCCTGACATCCCAAGGTGGAATGTTTTGACGGAACACGAAAGCATATGCATTGGAAGACTCCAACACAGATATGCAATTGGATGTCCAAAGCAACGGATGAAGATTTTAGAGCAACTAAAAGGTAGAAACATGCTCAGGAGAATTCCTAAGATCACGTTGGTTTCACGGGGTAATACTCATTTGTAGAACCCATGCCAAAAGCAGAGGTATAGCTGGACTAAGAAGAAAGATGTGGATGCCATGATGATCACTCTTGTTGTGATCCCTTTTGGTTCCTAGAGAAAACATATGGCTAGGAGAGTTAAAATTTCCTAACCACCCTGAGGTGGAACAAATTCCCTAGGATCCAAAGAAACAGAACTTGGGTTAAAGGTCAGCATCCTGTACTGGTAGCGTGAGCATTACATGGTTAAGAAACCACATGATTCAACTCACTTCAATCTAGCACATTCCGGGACCTTCGGTTCAAGTCCAAGGGTTAAAAACACAACGAAAGGAGTAACTACTATCTGGGTGCTTTAAAGAACACCATGAATAGCAATCACAAGGTATCTTCCTGAAACCATACGTGGGTACCGAAGTATTTGAGCAGAGGATAACGGATACATTCGAGATGAAAGCAGACCTCGAGGTTCAGCATTTAGAACTTTGAAACATGTAGGAATGTGGAATCCGGACAACTCTGAGAGATTGGAATGGAAAGGAAATCTCCCAGTTTAAGAGATAACGGAGTATGAAACACACACGACTCTAGAAACTAAACACTAGGCCAGCTTGGGTAAAAACGTCCTTGCCAAAGAAGGCACCTAGGTTTTGAATGACTAGAAAAGATAGCAAAACCTTTTCAAACCAAAACAGGTAAGGAGACTCAGAGTTAGAGCGATACCAGACAAGGAGTAAAAAGAATCCTAAGAAGGTTTTTCACAATCCATTTGGAGTTTCAAAGTAGTTTTCACAAACACTAGACTCAACATCGACCAAGCAGAAAGGTTTTCCTACAGGAAGTCCTGCTCTGATACCATGACCTGTCACGACCCCGGACCCAGAGATATACATACTGTTATGTGCTCCTAGCCATGGACTCACAAGGGCTTCAGGGTTATCAGCCTCGGCCGCAACAAACAACTGCAGGCAGACTGGATTCATCCGCACGTAGTCCGGATCCCCAGTCTACTACTCCTTGTATCCATGCTAGTCATAACCAACTATGCATATCAAAGTGTCCACGAATCGAATGAAACTGAAGGAAACGGGACCAAAGCTATACAGAGATGCTATGTGTCCAGAAAGTGCAACAACAATCGAGGGTTACTGGGGTTACCTCGCCCCAGGACGAATCACATCGGCAGGCGGGCTCGGACATGGATCATCGGCTCCACAACCCCTCGACCGCGACAACTATGCAGGCATAGCCAAAACTGTATAGCAATGAGCTCGAAACCAACAACCGATCAAAGCAACACTCTAGATATTGAAGTTGTATTAAACATGTGTTACTAGAGTATAGCTTACAAGCAGAGGTCACATGACCCAACATTACATCAGACAACAGAAGGCAAATTATGTTGCTAATCAACAAGAATCAAAAAGTCCCAAGAGGCCGCAACATAAGGCGACGTCCCAGCCCATAGATTCCAGGCTACTACCTGGGAACCCCAAACTACTCGTCGATGTCCACGTTGAATCATCACCGATGAAAGATCTTCACCCGAACCAAATTTAAGCAAACCTGAGTACGGGAGGTACTCAACAAGACTTAGTTAACCTATTATATATCTGCTATCTTCAGAAAGGTTTTATGAAGGATGTTTTGCGTAAAGCAATCTTTGTTTTCCAAATCGAGGAGGAATAACACGTCTCATAGAAGGTTTTCAAAACAGATGAGAAACTCACTACTGTAATCATCATCATTTCAAACCACCAACACCAAATCCCAGCATCTCACATGCTACAAGGATCACCCCTCTCGGCATCTCCGAGGAGGCACCCTTGATCTACTGCCTCCATGCATTGTCAACATCTTTTACGTCACGTTCAAGTTATCTATGGCCACGTGACATTCACCAAGTCGTCCTTAACCGTGGACACGGTTTTCCGAAAGATTTATCCCTGCAGGGTGGTACACTTTACCCACACGTACCATCCGACTCTTAACGCCACATGTACGCTCCTTGGGAGCGCGGCAGGTTGGCCACGACCTTTACCTTGTCGAGCCCTATCCATGAGCCAACCCAAACAGGGCCACCCCGTCAACAGGGAGTTGGCCACCTCCTGACGGCACCTGTTCTGTGAGTCGGGATCAAGATCCGTGTACGTCCATCACTTGTCCCGGTCATGCCCTAAACACCTCCAAAAGGTTTTTGACTCACACGCAGATGGAAATCCCAAACTACGTGACTCACGGATAGAACCAAACAAGTTAGTTAGTCGAGCGCGGTCTGTTAGGCCCCGTGTGTGGTTGCATGCTCAGTCTTGGTTTCCGCGGAGAGACCTTACTCCTAGGGTTGGCAAGTACAGGACAAACAACCACTTCCCAAGTGGCCTCCCGTCCAAGCCTTAGTCAAGTTAACCACACAGTGCTCATCTCACCACGTCATCATATCATACTAGGTTATCGCAGCTCTGATTCATCAACCGGATGGAGTATAGGTAACAAACATGTAAAACTAAGCGAAGCAGATATGAGGCTCTGGCGATGCGCACAAGCAAATCTATGGCGGCTAGGAGCAGTGGATCAGGACATTGTGGCAATGCAGTATATAGGTGAACTATATCTACTAGCATCAAATACTTTAGAATCGAATGCAAAGTACGAGAATCAAATGTTGTTGGAAAACATATATGAGCAGATAAGAGGTTATGCTTGCCTTGGTTATAAGAAAACCAACAGAAATTTCTTCTCGGATAAGTGCTTGACTTGTCGGTTAAGATCAAGTATTCGTCAGTTGGCATTGCTGGCCTTCTCTTCGGAGTCGCATTCTACCTAGGGGGAAACAACACCGAAAGAGAGATAACAATCAACACACGACATCGATGCAATGCACAATATGTATGCATGAGCAACTTAATGCACTTAAATTAAAGCCCTAAACATGATCGTTGGGTTGCTAGGGTTCATATGACAATTAAACATTTTTAGTGAAATTTGCCGAAATGGACCCACAGGGTAATTCGGGTGATTATGAAAGTAGGTACCATTTTAAAAGCTCAATTGGGTTCAAAAACATCATAACTAGGTTGCATTTGTCATTTTGAGCAATTTGGTATATAACTTTTCATTTTCTAATTTTATTAAATAAAAATTTATTTTTCTATTTTTAAATGAATTAACAACATTAAATAAATGCTCATATTTCAAATTTCTCAGACATATATGGAAATGACATATTTGGGTAGATTACCTTTTTCTGAACAAAACCATACTTTTATTTTATTTTTCCGAGTAACATTTTATAGATATTAACTATTCAACATTTATTCATTTTCTGGAATTTTGTGAAATTATCAAAAAGGGGAGTTATGGCATCAGCGTGATGTCACTGTGACATCACCCTGCTCTGCCCTCACGGATGATCTTCAAAAATTCTACGGATTTCGCGCTCTAGGTTCAAATCAATCTATACCACGGGACAGAGGAGGTGGAGGGGAAGCTAGAGAGGGCCTCGGCGGACCGAATGGTCGCCGGAACGCTCGCTGGCAAGCTCGGGCGCGGCGGCGGTCCGCGGTCGACGGCGAGAGGGAGAAGCGGAGGGGTAGGGAGCAAGGGAGGTGCATGGGGATGCTCACCATGACGCTGTGAAGCGGATGGTGTGACAGGAGACGGCAGAGGCGGCCGGAATCGTCGCCGGTGAGGGGAGGACGGCGGCGGCCGTGGCGGAGGTGGGCGACGTGATTGGAGCTCTACCGGGGCTCCCTGCTGCTGCTGGAGCTCGAGGAGGACCAGGAGGAGACGGCGGAGGCGGTGAGGTGCTCCACGGCCCTCGGGAGCGGCCGTATCGACGGCGGCAAGCGGCGGCTATGGCCGGAGCTAGGGTTTCACTCGGGAGGAAGAGTACTAGAGAGAGAGAGGGCAACGAGGGGAAAGGGAGGAAGGAGGAGGTCGTGGGCTTCCTTTGCCCCTATCTGCGCCACGAGGGAGCATGGGAGGAGGTGTCAAACGGAGCGGGCTCGACCTCCACGCAGGTGCTTGCCTTCTGTCAAAGGTTGAAGAAGACCGATTTTTACAAAACCCCCTGGAAAGTTTCGGAAATTGTAAAACAACCCTTCTGTCCTTAAAACTGCAACAAAAACCATGTTTTCCGGGCCTTTTTGTGAACAGAAAATTTGGCAAAAATACTTTTTGAAAACCTTATAAAATTTCCAACAAAACCATGTGTTTCTTTGGTGTACTTGAAATATTTTCCAACACAAAACTTTGGAACCCAAATTAAATACTATTTGTGGGATTTTTCTCAAACCATTTAAATTCACAATTTAAATTGGTTAAAACATGATTTAAATTTTTGTTTCATGCATGTATGAGATGAACACACACCACACACCCTATAATTAGCAAATTTGGGATGTTACACGATGCCCTGCCCGGGGGTCCTTCCAGCCTTATATAGAGGGTTGGGTCTCGGTACCGAGTCAGTGTAAGTTAGAAATTATAATTCTAGTCGGTTTCCTTTTCCAGCCTTGTGCCACACGTTGAACGTGTTGCTAGGCCTTAGCGGGGCCTTCCAAAAGCTGGGTTGTAGAAACCTTTGCTGGCTTTGGTATATAAAGTTGTAGCCGATAAGACCATGGAGGGGCTCAGAGAGTATCCCTACGCCAGTAGCCCCCGGGTGTCTATTCGACTCCAAGAAGGCAGGTAGAGACTCAGAGACCCAGAGGACTCGAAGCATTTTTGAGAGTCGACGATATTTTCCGTTTGCGAGCTCGGGACTTGGAAGTTTGCAGAGCCAAGGATGTAGGAATCCCAATATGAGGACTCATAACTTGGGAGTCCCACTGTCGGATATATGCCAAATAGGGGTATATCCGGAATTGGCCGAAGGCCGGATTACCAGGGTGGCCCACAGGCAATGGAACATAGTACATTGGGCGGCCCAGTAAGCTGACGCGTAGGAAGCCGGATTCTAGAAGAACCCGGACCACGGCCCAATCGTGGTCCGGCTTGGAGAAGAAGCCAGATGCCTTACTTTCCAAGATAGATACTTACCGTAGTCTTCTAGGTTTCTTTTCTGTAAGCCCTAATCCGGTTATCTATATAAAGCCGGACGGGAGCGACAGAAAAAAGGGAAACTTAGCTAGAAGCAAACTCGCCGGGAAGTTCATCCTCGCCGAGTTAGTGAAACCATACTCATGATTGTACTCTGTATATTTCAGGGTTCAGCCCTGATTTAGTGAGATGGCAGGAGTAGGAACGCCGCCTAATTGCGACGTACCAAACCTGGGTAAACTCGGTGTTCTCGTTTTTAGTACTTCCACGCTCCTGCGGTTCTACCAGTAGGCTTATGGAACCGCCGTCCATGAACCTTATTACGATGTCTCGACACCCACTTAGTCAGAAGGTGTGCGATTTTAGCATTTTTGGTTAAGGGATATGGTACAGCTGATTGGTACACTCGATAGATTGGGACCAATTAATTGCACTCGAGCAAACACGCTACTAACCTTCTCAAACTCAAATCCCCTAGCTCTAATATAGGATGGTTGACAACTTCGACTCATGCCGTGAAGGACGTATCGGAGTCAAGTTTAACCTTAAGTAAATACCTAGTGCGTCCGCCAAGATTTCTCATCGTACTGTTAGTAAGGGAAATACTAGATAATGTAGCATGAGTACAATTGGGACAGAACCTTAGGTTTTACCTTTGCGTTTTGTAGACGCGGCATCGAGATGTTTTATGTTGTGCCGAGGGTCGGAGTCGTGGCGTTTTGCCAGGAATTGTGGCGAGTGTCTGTTCATTGAAGACTCAAAAGAAAAATAAGCGTGCTGGCTGATGTTTGCGTGATGTCACGACGCATTTGAGCACTCTGTCTACTCCCGATGGATGTGACGAGAAATGATAGAGATTGGACGTGATGGACTGGAACATGAACGTCGTGCGGCGAGAAAACCGCGTAGTGCGCAGTTAACGACATGTGGGCGCCTTGATTATCGTGTGCACGTAACGATGCACGGACCCTTCGTCTCCTGGCACCACGTGGTGGCTAGGATGAACGCCGCATAGATTCAGTGAAAGGGATAGACTACTGGGATGATTCCGTCCGCCATATAAATGTGAGTGTGAGGGAGTAACGGGGAACTTCCTCCCTGTTTCATATCACTTTCTTCCTCCTCGCGCACAGTCTCCATTTTAGTCCATGAGAAGCTCCATGCCTGGTTCGGGGAAGGAGAAGCACCTGGTCGCAAGCCCAAAAGGGACGACTGTGAGTTCGTCAGCGCCGAAGAAGAAGGCCGATGCGTGGCGGTCGTCGAATCTATCCGGCAAAGCCATCAACACCATGCATAAGGACAGGCAGCTTCCTTCGGTGGATTTTGTCCGCGTACGCAAGTCCAGAAAGGAAGGAGAAGTCCCTAGCCTTCGAGGTAACGAGAGGGTGGTATTTTGGAGCATGTGATTCGAGGTATTTCCTTTCCCCTTCACCCATTCCTACGGGCGTTGTTATACGCGTACGAAATTCAACAGCATAATCTTCTTCCGAACTCAGTGCAGCACATCACTTGCTTCATTGTCCTCTGCAAGTGCTTCCTCGGCATCCGTCCCCATTGCGAGCTGTGGAAGCGCATTTTCTTTGTGAAGATGCACGGGGAGAATGTGCCCAAGGGTAAGAAGCCGCAAGCCAGGGAGACTTGCACAACGGGCGGATTCAGGATCCAAGTCAGGGCGTGTTTGTCGACTCCATTCAGAATTGGCAGAGGAGGTAGCTCTATGTCCAAGACACGGACCCGAAGGGCATCCCGAAGTTCATGCCTCACGCTGTCTTGACCCGAAAGAATTCCTAGCACCATGGCCTAACAAGCAAAGAAGTTAAGGGGACATATCACTTGATCGAGCAGATTGCGAACCTTTGCATGAAGGACAAGGTCCCTTGGGTCACATGTGTGCACTTGGCATCCGTGTTCATCTAGCGCTGCATCTAGCCACTCCAGGACAGTATCTGCCCCATGTGGCAGTACTCGGGTCCTTCTGATCCTTCTCGGAATCGTGTAGATGAGCTCTCAAACGACAAGTTCGAGACTCGAATCCGGGTTTTCACCAATGTCATAGAGCAGCCCATGCTAGCGTTGCCCGCGAAGCCCTTCGAGGCTAATTTCCCTCCGAATGAGGTAATCTTTGAGCAGTTCTTTATTTTTGTTAGCGTTTTTGTGAGTCTTTCTGGTCATATCTTTCTCAGAGATGAGGTTACGTAGCCGGAGTGAGAATCTCGGAGACGAGGCAACTTCGAAGGATACTTCTTCGACTCATTTAATGCTCGAGGATTTAGACCCAAAGGTTGTGCATAAATTGATTCTTTTGACGAAGATCCCTCCTCTGCTCAAGAAGAAACCTTGCCAGGAGACCCGATGGAACTTAGACGACTTTGATGATGATGAGGAGTAAGGGCTCTGTTTTCTTCTTGTTTTGTTGATTCTCCGAAGCTTCACAGTATGTGCTTACGAGTTTCATTTTATGATAGCTGCGTGGAAGTCACCAAAGCCCAGTTTGTCCCTTCGGCTCAATCTGCTAAGATGAAGGATGGTGGTCCAGAGAATAAAAAGTCCCCAAGTCCCGAGGGAAGGGCTATGGGTCCGAGAAAGGAGTACCCCATTCCCAAGGATCAAAGGTCAGAGGCAGCTGGGTCGTCAGCTTCGGAAGATTTTGGTAGTTTGCAGGACCCTCAATCCACTTCGAGTGCAATGGTATGCCATGCTTGAAGTACTTTTTCAGTTCGCGTATTTTCTACTATTTTATATCGGGTGCACGACAGTGCTCCCGATTGGAGTAGCCCCCGAGTCTATGTGTGATTATTAATAATCAGGCATAGACTCAAATATCTTCTTTCTCTTTGGCTTACTTGTATGCTTGTATATTATCGCTAGTAAGCTTGCGGAGTACGGGCGTTGACTCGTGGTTGCTGAAACTGATTGCGACGGTCTCCGCCAAGAACAAAATCGTCTTCGCCAGGAGCTCAAGATCTCCAAAGGTAGATCTAGCAATTCACGAGTTTTGTACTTCCTCCCTCTTTGATTTTTCTAACCAACCGTGTTTTGATCTCTTTAGGCAAGGCTACCCAAGCTTATACAGAGAGGGTAGACACTTTCCTTCGAGTCAAAGACCTGGAGGGGCAGTTGGAGTCCCTTAAGAAGGAATCTTTTGACAAGCTCGTGAAGGTTGAGTCTGACTTGAATAAGGTGTAGAAGAAAGCCCAAGCCCTTGACAATGAACTGACTGGTCTATTTTGTCCTCTTGTTGAAGCTTTGTCGGGTAAGTTAGCCGAAAAATCCTATCTTAGGATTTCCGTGTTGTAGATGGTTGTTCTGAGTCTTCTGTCTCCTGATTTTCGCAGGCGCACTTGGAGTTCCTTTGGCTACACCTTGTCAGGTTCAACTCGATCCGCTCACGGACACAGTTTCTCAGCTCTAGGAGCACATCATGAAGGCGCAGGATGTTCTGGAAGGACTCTCAAATGTGCCAAATCCTCTCTTTCAGTGGTTGTTTCCTGACCGCGAGCTGCCCTCGACTGCGCATGGACTCATGAAGGCCTTTCTTAAAGAATAAGACCCCCTTCACGAGTATGCCATTATCCAAATGGAGTGCGGAGCCAAGGCTGATGTCCAATTTTCCTGGTGAGTGGCATTGATGGCGACTACGAGTAGGCGTACACGGAGGTTCCCAGGAGATCTGACGGCAGAAAGGTAGTTCTGAAAACTTCTACTGCTCGTGCTGAAAAGGTTGCTCAGATGTTGTATGAGCTAGTTAGTAAACTTCTTGCTGCTAGCGGAAAACCTGCCGCTAGCAAGGCTACATTTGGCAAGTCCACCGCTCCATACGCTAGGGTGTTTTTATGATGTTTAGACATTGGGAACTTGTAATAAATTTGCCGTATGTCTTAATGCTTTTGTGACTTTCCAATGTTCATATTCCTTTCTCTTCATAAGTTGATATCATGTGTTGATGTTTGTTCTCCCGATGGGAGTTTCCCCCGAGCATGAGTTGAGGTTTTTCATGAAATTTCGTCAAGTGCTTGAGTCTCTTGACTTAGCGTGTATATATTTGCTTTTTTTATAGTTCTGAAAGGTAACCCAGCTCTTCTAGTAATCCTCCGCCTATAGTTGTCACTGGCCAAGGCAAAGTGAACGAAACGGGTGCGATTGCCATTGTTGTTTTGCGTTATCGGCTTGCTGATACTGAGCAAAATTTGAAGGCTCTGCAAGGTGTTATTGATGTGGCAAGGTCCAAGAAAAAACTTGCAGGTCATCGCGAGCAATTCATCATGGAAAAATCGGCGAGTACCGCCAGGGACCTTCTTTGTAAGTAGGCTAGAAGCCCGCGAGTATGTTTGTTTTATTCCTTTGTGTGCTCATGTAAAGAGATATTCTTGTTGTAGGTATCGAGCCTGAATCGAATGCATAGAGGCAATGGGTGAAAAATCGGATAATTTTTGGATCCGGAGGTTCCAATCTCCATGCTTGCAACTTTTGATCTGATAGGAGTAGATTCTTTCTGCTGGCGTCTTTGCAGGCTCGCGTTTAGCAGATTCGAAATTTTTTCGACTCCTGTCGGGAATCTTTGTCCTCAGTGTATAGGACCATGTACCCTTTGGATGTGCAGCCAGAGGGTTTAGGTGCTTTGCTGTAAGGAGCGTGTACGTCAGCAGTTAGTTGGCGGTGCCCAAGTTACTCTAGTGTTTCTTCGAGTTTAGCATCCAACCTTGAACTTCAACGCGATTTCTCGGCTGCCACCTTCTAATGACAAATCGGTAGATTCCAGTCCTCATTATGACGTGGTTAGAGGTTCAGTTTCACGTATAGTTGCGCCGACTGAAGCACAGAACGAGGCTACTCCGTGAGGGCGCGAGTCGCCAATAATCAACGACTTTTGTTGTTTGTTTATGCAATTATGTAATTGCTTGTGTATAGCCTGAATTATATTAATTGGGAGAATAACTTTGATTTGTCGTATAGTAATGTTGTTTAATTTTTTAGAGACTCATGGAGTGTTTTGGTATTTTGACCCTGGTAGGGCATAGGTGCGTTGAAAACACTTTTGTTTATTATGCCGATGGCTGATAAGCCTTGTTATGTATGATAGTTTTACGTTGATGGTTGAATAGCCTTATTACATGAAAAGAAATATCATAAGGGTAAAACTTGTGCAGCTAGGCAACAATCTAGAGGTTTGAGTAGACGACGCCGGTCTCCGGGTCTTTCAGGCGATACACACCACCTCGGATGACTTCGTGTATGATGTAGGGTCCTTCCCAAGGGGGAGATAGCTTGTGATGGCTTTTCTGCTTCAAACATAGCACGAGATCTCCTTAGAAGAAAGACCTGCCGCGGACTCATCGGTTATGATGGTTGCATAATCCTTGCTGGTACACAACAGATTTGGCGATAGAAATGTCTCGAGCTTCGTCGAGTGCGTACATATCCTGTGCGGGGGCATCGTTTGCGGCTTCCTATGTGTATGTGACTACTCGTGGAGCGCTGAAGAAAACGTTTGAGGGTAGCACTACTTCTACACTATAAACCATGAAGAATAGTGTATATTGTGTTGATTGATTTGGAGTTGTGTGCAAGCTCCAAAGTACGGAGGAAAGCTCCTCGACCCAATGTCCGACTGCTTTGTTGAGGCGAGTCAAGAGTTGTTTCTTGAGTCCAACGGAGACTAATAAGTTGGCTCTTTTGACTTGTCCATTTGTCTGTGGATGCGCCACATATGCGAAGCTAAGAGTAATACCCTTACCCTTTCAGAATTCTTGTGTTCGCCTGCGATGAAGTTAGAATCGGTGTCTGTTATGATGTCATGGGGAACTCCGAATCTATAGATGATGAAGTCCACTACGCACTTTGTGGCTTGAGATGTTATTGAGACTGCTTCGAAACATTTTGTGAATTTGTCGACTATGACCAAGAGGTGGGTGTGGCCTCCTGGTGTTGATTTTGGAGTGATCCCACAATATCGAGTCCCCATTGAGTGAAGGGCCAATACAGGGGGATCACGTTGAGCTGTGCGGCTAGCATGTGGGGCTTCGTCACGAACTTCTGGCAGGCCTCGCATCTCTGTACCAGATCTTCGGCGTCGTTGGCTATTGTGAGCTAGTAAAATCCTACTGAAAGGCCTTGCCTACAATGGCTTGGTAGCTAGCGTGGTGCCCGCAGTCACCTTGATGTATGTCTTTGCCATCTTCGGGTGCGACACACCTCTGAAGGATTCTAGAGATGCTTCTTTTGTAGTGTTCCCTTTTGATTATTGTGATGGATTTGATGCGCCGTACAATCTGGCACGCTTCTGAAGTGTTCTTTGGAAGAAGCCTGTGAAGCATGTAGTCCAGAAATTTTCTCGTCCGTACTAATTCTATCAAGTATACTTGCTCCGAAATTCGCTCTACGGCTGCCATGAGTGTGTTGGAGTCGCTATTGCTTGGATTCGATACCTCAAGGGACTCGACGGGTTTCTTCACCTTGATGGACCTCTTGTTGACTTTCTCCAAAAACACTCCGAGTGGATGGGTGCTTTGGTTGATCGATGTTTGCTAATCTGTTGGCCTCATCGTTGATTGATCTTGCGACATGATGCAGCTCACAACCATCAAAGCTGCCTTCCAATATGTTGTACATGTCGTGGTATGATGTCATGTTCTCAGAGAGCGTGTCACACTCTTCATTGTTTGCTGCACGATGAGGTTGGAACTTCCATATATCATGAGTCGAGTGGCCCCACAGGCGAGGGTCATCTTCATCACGTGCATGAGCGCCTTGTACCCGGCATCGTTGTTGGATGCTTTGTCACCTTCTAGGAAGTTGAGCTACATGACGTAGAGAAGCTTTTCTCCTTTTGGGTATGTGAGTAAAACCCCTGCACCCGCGCATTTCTCTTCGATCCATCAAAGTACATGCTCCAGAAGCTCAAAAAACCAGGAGGGTCTGGGGTTTGAAATTCTGTCCACTCTGACAGGAAATCTGCGACTATTTGTGATGGGAGTCACGTCCTTTGTATATAATGTCCCAGGATCCTAGCCCCGATGCCCCACTTGGTGACTCGTCCTATTGCCATTGGGTTGTTGATGATGCTTCCAAGTGTTGCATTATTGAGCATCGTCACAGTGTGTTCTTGGAAGTAGTGCTTGAGCTTGCGAGCTATGAAGACGAATCCGTATGACAGCTTGTGATAGTGCGGGTGCCGCTTTTTGCATGGTGAGAGGACCTCACCGAGATAGTATATGGGTCTCTTACTCCATGAGTTTTGTTTTCCTTGGGTCGCTGCACCACGAGTACTATGCTGATAACCTGGTTGGTAGCAGCTAGGTATAAGTATAGAGGCTCCTTCTTGTGGGGTGTGGCGAGGATATTTTTTGCTTGAATGTGTCCGCTTTAGGTCCTCAAATGCCTTCTTTGCTTCTGGCGCCCACTCGAACTTGTGTGTCTTCTTCAACAGCTTGTAGAAAAAGGTAGCGCCTTCTCATCAAGCCTAGCGATGAATTTATTGAGAGTTGCCAGACGTCCTGCCAATTGCTGGACTCCGCGGAGATTTGTCGGCTCCTTCATCTTCAGGATGGCTTGAATTTTCTCTGGGTTTGCTTCTATGCCTCGTGCTCATACCAAGTACCCGAGCAACTGTCTTGCGGGTACGCCAAAGACGCACTTCATCGGGTTGACCTTAATTTTGTAGGTGTTGAGGGAGTCGAATGTTTCCTTAAGGCCAGTGAGGATCGTGGCTTTGACTCACGTTTTGATGACGATGTCATTGACATAGACTTGGACGTTTTCCCCGATTTGTTTTGTGAGGCAAGCTTACATGCAACGCTGATACATAGCGTCTGTGTTTTTAGCCCGAAGGGCATTGTTGTGTAGCAGTAGACTCGTATGGTGTTGTTAATGTTGTCTCTCTTCCTCTTCTTTTTTCATTCGGATTTGATTGTAACCCGAGTACGCATCGAGGAAGGAAAGGCGTTCGCAACCTGCTGTTAAATCAATTTTTGATTGATCCGAGGGAGCGGCAGTTAACCTTGGGTCTAGGGCTGGGCATAAAAAACCGAGGAACCGAAGCTGAACTGAGACTGAACCGAACAAACCGAAATATAAGGTTAATTCGGTTTTTGGTTCATATATCGGTTACCAACTTTAGAAAACCGAAATTATATCGGTTAGTTCGGTTATTAGTTCATGTTAACCGAACTGACCAAAATGACTGATTCATCACGCAATCAGATATTTCAAGAAAATGCGACAATCTATATCTAGGGTAAAAATCAGTTATCCCGTTAAAAATATCTATCATTGCCAACACAATCTCCACCCAAATCCTATTTATTGCTTTATCTTATGCAACTGCAATTAAAGTTCACAACAAAGACATACCCATCCACATGTTGTGTAATACTAGCTGCCACGACACTAGATTCACACGTCCATATCGTCTCGGCAAGGCTCCGCAACTCCATTCTCGTGGCTTTTGCTTGACTGCTCCATCCTAGCGAGCTAGTAATAAAGGTGAGATCATCTTAGGTGTGCTAGTGCATTTCTTTGCCAAGGACATTCACAACAGCCCCATGCAGCCACACCCTATCCACTCATTTTTGCTATTAAAGTCTTGATTTGAATTTGTTGCATGTTACAATCTCGATTAATTTGGTTTAAACATAAAACCAAACCGAATTTTTAAGGAACTGAATTGTCGGTTACTGAAAAAATGATAGGTTAATTTGAGTGTCACTTTCTAAAAATCGAATTATTGAAAAACCCGAAAAGCCGAACCGAAAAGGCCGAAAGAACCGAATGCCCACCCCTACTTGGGGCAAAGCTTGTTCAGGGATGTGTAGTCGATGCACACGCAAACGATGTCAGTGTTTTTCTTCGGGGCGAGCACAACTTTTGCTAACCAGGTGGAGATTTTGATTTCTCGGATGAAATTTGCAGCGAGGAGTCAGTTGATTTCTTCTCCAAGTGTTAGGCGGTTGGGCTCGGAGAAGCGACGAGTGGTCTTCTTGATAGGTTTGGCATCTTTGAACACTTTTGTTGATTGCTCGGTGAATTCCTTGGGAATTCCTGGCATGTTCGCTGAACGCCAGGCGAAAATTTCCCAGTACTCACGGAGGAATTCGACGAGTGTGCTTTCCTATGATGAGAAAAGTCTCATCGATATCATTGTCGTCTTTGATGCGTCTGTCGGGTGTATCTAGTGCTTTCTTGTGTCATTGCTGGAGTCGAATTCCATGTCTAGGGAAACTTTCTTCATTAGTGGAAGAACAGAGTGATCTGTGGACTTTGCGATTTCCTCCAGCTCTTCCTGCATCCCAAAAGACCGCGGGATCTTGTGGAAGTCTGCTGTGCACTTAAGTGACTTTTGGAAGTTCCGATTGACCGTGGTTGGTCCTTAGGGTCCTGACATCTTCGATTTGAGTTACGCGTAGTGCGGTACTTCCATGAACCTTGCGAACGTTGTTCTACCAAGGATGGAATGGTACTGTGATGGCCAGTCTACGACTTCGAAGTCGAGATTTTCACGCCTGTAGTTTTGTGGTTTCCCGAATACCACTTCGAGGTTAATCAAGCCTAGTGGGTGGATGAGTTTGCCTGGTATGATGCCATGGAAGGTGGTCTCTAATTTCGTGGGTTCGTCTGGATTCTTGTTCATCTAGCTCAGAGTTGTTGCGTAGATGATGTTGATTCCACTACCACCATCCATGAAGACTTTGCTCATGTTGTAGTTGCCAATTTGAGCATGGAGCACTAGGACTGAGTGGCCCGGCCGGGGGACCCAAGGTGTGTGGTCCTCCTTTGAGAAAATGGTGGCTTGATCATACCCCTTGAGGTATTTGGGTCTCGTAGGTGGTGAATGTACTGCAATGTTGACTTGCCGAGTGTTGGTCTTCTGGACGCGCTTCGAGGGGAAGCCCTTCTGGATCATGACGATATTTACCTGGGAACTAGGCATCCTTCGCGGGTGGTAGGGGTGCTCCATACGCGAGTGCTCTGCCTCCAGGCGCAGTAGGGTAGCCTTGGTTGGTGGTGTTCTGCTGGTTCTGGTTGTAGGCCTAATGGAGTAGCTGGAATTTCTGGCAGTTCTTAAGGAGGTGAGTCAACTTAAGCTTTGCCTATCTCTTTGTCCCTATATGGGTGCAACAAACAGTACTCCTCTTGCTGGTCGTTGGCGGGTTTTTCTTCCCGCTTCTGCCACTGATTCTACTCGTGATTACCGTAGGATCCTCCTTCATAGTTTTTGGTGAATTTGGATGCAACATATTTTGATCTTTTGACTTGTTCGTATGGGCGATTCTTTCATTTTCTACGACATTCATTGTTGCGACTGCCATCGTCTTCGTATGTTGGTGAATGGTTTTGTTCGTTGCGTAGGGAGTCTTCCCCATCCTCCCATCTATTGGATACTTCCATCAATTCGCGGATTTTTCTTGGCCTACAACGTCCTAGCTCCTCCTTGAGTGCGGTCCTCAGGAGTCCTCACTTGTAAGTGTCGATCACTGACTCCTAGGATATTTCTTATGTCGAGCCCTTCAGGGTGGTCTAATACGTCATAAACGTATCCATAATTTCTGATGTTCCATGTTGTTTTCATGCTATATGCTACATGTTTGCTACACACTTTATGCCATTTTTATCGATTTTCTGGGACTAACCTATTGACAAGATGCCACAGAGCCAGTTCTTGTTTTCTGCTGTTTTTAGTTTGAGAAAAGTTGTTCTAGAAATATTCTCGGAACTGGACGTTTCGAAGCCCGGAGGTCTTAGAAATCTGTCGCGCACATGGAGTCCGGAGGGGACTCAGAGGGGGGCCATAGGGGCCCCACACCATAGGGTGTCTCCCCCCTTGGCCGCGTCCAGGGGTGGTGTGGGCCCCTTGGCCACCCACCGAAGTTTCCCTCTCGCCTGTTTATTCCTCTCGGGAGTTTAACCCTAGATACAGAAGCCTTTTCCACGAAAAACACCCGAGGCGGCCGTCATCGTCAACCCTAGTTCTGGAGGGTTCTGGAGCTCTCCCGGGCAACCTCCCGGGAGGGGAAATCATCACCGGAGGGCTCTACACCACCATGCCCGCCTCTGGAATGATGCGTGAGTAGTTCATCCTTGGACTACGGGTCCATAGCAGTAGCTAGATGGTTGTTCTCTCCTCTTAATGCCTCATGTTTAGATCTTGTGAACTGCCCTACATAATCAAGATCATCTTATTGTAATGCTACATGTTCTGTTTGCTGGGATCTGATGAATATTGAATGCTATGTCCAATGATTATCAATCTATCATGTTCTTTTCATGTGTATGTTATTTATGATGTTGCATGCTCTCCGTTATTAGTAGATGCTCTGGCCAAGTAGATTCTAGTAACTACAAGAGGGAGTATTTATGCTCAATAGTGGGTTCATGCCTCCCTTTTACTCACCCTCGATTGACAGAAACGTAACAGGTGGGGGATGTGTTGTTGCCACTAGGGAGAAAACAAGGATGTTTACATTGTTTACATTACACACTTTTCTTAATGCAATTATCTGTTGTTTGCAACTTAATAACCAAGGTTTTCTCGGATAACGTTCTATGTATCTTGTTGTATTACCCGCATGAATCATATTGTAATAATCATGTCATGCATATGCACTACGGTGCAGCCTTTATATCTGTCAATTGCCCAGCTGTAATTTGTTTAGCCAACATGATATCTATCTGTTTTGGAGAGACACAACTAGTGAACTGCGGACCCCAATCCATTTTCCTCATACTGATAATACAACCACTGCCATCACTATTTTCACACCGCTACTGTTGTTTTCATATTGTTTTCCTACTGTTTTCCACACCATATGTTTAACCTCTTTGTTTTCAGCAAAACCGGTGAGATTGACAACCTCACTACTTCGTTGGGACAAAATTATTTGATTGTGTTGTGTAGGTTCCATGTTGCTTCTGAACCGGTAGTGCGCCCTGCTACATCAGCTGCATCAATCTTCAGAAGTGTTTTGTTTCTCATACTAGTCGATTCAAGCTTGGTTTCTTTCTGAGGGAATCTGCTATTGTGCTCTTCATACCTTCCTCTTGGGGTTTCCCAACGAGTGCAACACCTGCACCATCATGGTCCATCACTGGATGTACTCGCGCATGTTCTCATCCTTATTCTAAGTGCAGGATCATAGCTCTTCGAGGGAGGCGGGTCTCTTGCATGTTGCTTGGAAGTTTATTTCAAAGTCCTAGGGTCTGTAGCACACACTGATCGCTTGCAGAGTTGACTTTAAATCCCTAGCAATGGTGCCAGAAATTCTTGCTACAAAAACTATGGATGGTTTGTTGGGAACCCCAAGAGGAGGGTGTGATGAGTGCAGTGGTAAGAATTTCCCTCAGTTAAGAACCAAGGTTATCAATCCAGTAGGAGAAAGAGGATCTTTGGAAGGTTGATGCCATTGACGGTGGTGATGGCACCTCACCGGTGTCAGCAACAACGCGGAACCTGCACACAACACAACCAAAATAGTTTGTCCCAACGGTACAGTGAGGTTGTCAATCTCACCGGTCTTGCTGAAAACAAAGATTAGACGTATAGTGTGGAAAATAGTGTATGCTTGCAGTAAGTAAAGAAAGCAGGGAATTGTAGTGGTTTGTTTAACAGTGTAGGAAAATGGACCGGGGTTCATAGGTTCACTAGTGGTGTCCCTCCATAAAATATAGCATGTTGGGTGAACAAATTACAGCTAGGCAATTGACAAACAAAGGTAGCACCATACTGCACATTCATGACATGATGACTACTATGATATTTAGTGCGGGCATTACAACAATATACATAGACCGTAATCCAACTGCATCTATGACTAATAATCCACCCTCAGGTTATCATACGAACCCCCTTAGGTATTAAGTTGCAAGCAACAGATAATCGCATTAAGCAATGTGTGTAATTGAAGCAATGATTGTACACGCGGACACTCACGCCGTTGTTTTCTCCCTAGTGGCAACAACACATCCTCCCCCGTCACGTTTCTATCACTCGAGCACGGGCGAAAAGGAGGCATGAACCCACTATCGAGCATAAATACTCCCTCTTGGAGTCACTAGCAACTACTCGGCCAGAGAAACCACTAGCAACGGAAAGCATGCAAGATCACAAATAACATATGCAATAAAGACTATAATCAACTTGGCATAATATCAATATTCATCGGATCCCAGCAAACACAGCACATAGAATTACATAAGAACAATCTCGATCATGTTAGGCAGCTCACGAGATCTAAACATAGAGGCATAGGAGGAGAAGACAACCATCTAGCTACTGCTATGGACCCGTAGTCCAAGGATGAACTACTCACGCATCACTCCGGATGCAGGCATGGTGATGAAGAGGCCTCCGATGATGATCTCCTCTCCGGCAGGGTGCCGGGAGACAGCTTCAGAACCCCCTGATCTAGGGTTGACGGCGACGGCGGCTGCGGAACTTTTCGGGGATTTCTTCATCAGGTCCCTAAGGTTTTCCATCCGGGGGGAATAAATAGGCGAAAGGGCAAAGGCGGTGGAGCCCTGGGGGCCCAACACCACCCCCTGGCGCGGACAAGGTGGGGAGCGCCACCCCATGGTGTGGGCCCCCTGGTGCCCGTCTTCGACTCCTCTTCGGTCTTCTAGATGCTTCCGGGGAAAATAGGAAATTCGGGATTTGTGGGGTCCAATTCCGAGAATATTTCCAGAACAACTTTTCTGAAATAAAAAACATCAGAAAACAGGGAACTGGCACTTGACATCCCGTTAATAGGTTAGTCTCAAAAAACATGTAAAAATGACATAAAGAAGGGAGAAAACATGTAGCAATTGGCATAATATCATCATGGAGCATCAGAAATTATAGATAAGTTGGAGACGTATCAAGCATCCCCAAGCTTAATTCCTACTCGTCCTCGAGTAGGTAAAAAATAAAACACAATAATTTCTGAGGTGACATGCTACTAACATAAACTTGATCATAAAAATGTAAAAGCATATGTAAGCTGAGATCATAGAACTTTTAACACAAACATGATAAATAGAACTTTAATAATAAAGCATAGCAATCACTTTGCATCATGATAAGTATCTCAAATAAAAGATCATAAATAACAATGCAAAGAAAGATATATGTTTGTTTCAAGTGTAGAGAAAGCATGGCAAAGTGGTATTTCGCTAGTCCTTAAGAGTGGGGCAAAACATAAATGCCAGGACACTTTCAAAGTTCATGAGGAAGACTAGAACAAATAATTTGAGAACAAACAATAACACATCATGAATCAATTAATAATGTTTCTGGGACAAATGCACATAAAACTCAGAATGGCAAAAATGCTCTCTCAACTGTGCATACAGTTAGAAGATGGAGACTCAACATAAAAGTAAAAGAAAGGCCCTTCACAGAGGGAAGCAGGGATCATTCATGTGCTAGAGCTTTTTATTTTATTAAACAGAGGTATTAAAAGTTTGACACTCCTCCCATCCATCTTTCACAAACCATGGCTAACCGAATCCTCGGGTGCCTACCAACAATCACATACCATGGAGGAGTGTCTATATTTTGGGAGATGTATGCTAAAGTCAACGAATGGTAAACAGAAAATACAGTACGTCACAAGCCAACTAGATTCCACAAGATCAGCTCCCATATGAAGTACGCAACTGGTATAGAAGGTCATCCCTCTTTCTCTTTTGTTTACACAATTATGCTTTGACTGATAAATCAGGGGCAAAAATAGTGAAGAGATTTTGTGTGTATTAATTTGGGGCTGGGCACCCCGCTGCCAGCTCTTCTATCATTTGGATAAGCGGATGAAGCCACTAGTCCAGGGTGTGAAATCCAATCAACAAGTGAGACAAAGATTCTTTACTTACGTCCTCATGAGCAAAAACAGGAACATAAAGCAGGAGTAATTTTGAAGGTTTTAAAGGTAACACATGAGTAATTTACTTCTAGTGGCAGTTAAATACCACATGTAGGTAGGTATGCTGGAAAAAATGGAAAAACTTTGGTTTTAGGGAGTTGGATGCACGAGTAGAGCACATACTCACTACAGGTGGAGGCTAGCAAAAGACTGGGAGCGACATATCAAGAGAGCATAAGAGCCATAATCATGCATAGCGACATAAACATCATTAATTAAAGCACAAGCGGTACCACAAGTTCAAAAACTAAATGATCATAGAGTCTATTAGTGACTGGTTCATAGTCATAAACATGGTGTGAGCATGCGCCAAGTCAACCAAGTAAAACATTCAAAGGAGAATACCATAAATTTATGCTTTAATATGACAAGAACAACTCATGAATCTTTCAATGGCACATTAAACACTCTCAGCTATTTGAGGCTAATCATGCTACTCAATAACCACAAGGATTTAAAACTAAAATAACATCTAGCATGATATGAAAAAGTTCTAGCCACAGTCTATACAAGCTTCTACTTGCACCATTAAAAATTCTACTTTAAACAACAGTTACTTGTCCCGACAAGCACCATACAAGATATGTTTAAAAAAAAATACTCTTCATTATACAGCAATAAAACATGAGAGCACTCTCATAACACTACTAAAACTAACAGCTCTTGATAAGAGATGCAGGCAAAACAGGAGCTAAATAAATGCAGCAGCCAGACAAAGATTAAGAATACAAAGTATTCCCATGAAAAAGCGGAGCGTGTCACCCTCCAATAAAAGAATGCTGGGTTCCAACCAAGCTTATTGCAACAATGAAAAAAACTGAAAGAAAAAATAAAATACGCTCCAAGTTTTTTAGTTTCACTAGAAGTGACCTGATAATTTGTCGATGAAGAAGGGGATGCCTTGGGCATCCCCAAGCTTAGACGCTTGAGTGTTCTTAGAATTTGTTGGTATGTACCACCGGGGCATCCCCAAGCTTAGGCTTTTAACTCTTCTTGATCACATCATATCATCCTCTTCTCTTGACCCTTGAAAACTTCCTTCACACCAAACTTCTCACAATCTTCATACGAACATTAGTGCAATCGAAATAATAAATTCACATGGTTCAGTTTCAACACAATCCTAACACTCATAAACATATTAGCTACTGTAAAAACTTCTTTTAAAACTTTTTTTCTCAAAAGAACACCAAAAGAAAGAGATTAAGATGCAAATGCAATTATTGGCAGAAATTTGTTAAAGCAGGACAGCAGGTAAAGATGATTTTTTTCGAAAATCTTCTGTTGCTCAAAATAAAAAGTGGTCAACTAAGAAAATTTGCATACATATCCCAGGATTACACACAAAAAAACCCAGGTCATTTTGAATTTTCTGTGATTTTATACGAACTTAACAGTGGACAGCAGAAATCTGTTTCCTGCGCAGAAATCCGAAATATAACCTCAACTTTCCACTAGAGGCTTTACTTGGCTCAGCAAAGACACAAAATAAAAGATACAGCGGTGTTGCTAAGGAAATAGAAAACACCCAGGTGCAAAGAAAACAAAAGAAAACAGAGGAAAACGGGTTGAAAACGGAGAAATAAAACGGGTTGTCTCCCGGTAGCGCTTTTCTTTAACGCCTTTCAGCTAGGCATAGAAAGCAACTCAAGTATTTTCAAGTGAAACATCAACATATGTAACTTACTCTAAATCATTATTTGCAGTAATAGGCACTCTAGGTGTTTCTGAAGATTCAACATGAAGGTCACTCTTAGTTTCATTAATTGTTTTAGCAATTTTCAGCACATATTGAGATTTGGGTTTAGTTATCTTGGGAACATACATGAATCTTTGCTCTTTTCCCACAAAGGCTTTCTCCTTTTTGAATTTAAGAGCTGAAAGGTTGAGCTTAAAGTTCCCATAGTCTCCTCTAGTTTACCAATCCTAGAATTTTGATCATCATGAGTGTTGCCAGCTTCTTTATCAATAGTTATTATTGATTCATTAACTTTGCTAACATTATCAAGGAAAATTGGTAAGTTCATTTCCGAAAAGAGTTTAGTTTATTAATAACATCCTCCAAAGTGGTCTCAGTTTTAACAGTTATGGTGGGGGCGTTCCTACCAAACTTTCAATCAAATTGCAGGCTTCCAAGGCAGGAGTTCCTAGAAAATTTCCACCCGTAAGAGTATCTAACACATACCTATGCCAGCCAGTAGTACCAACATAAAAATTCCTCAGGAGTATCAAGGCTGAATTTTTTTTGTACACCTATTATGAGCATTGTTTATTCTATACCAAGCATCTTTTAAACTCTCTCCCACCTGTTGCCTAAAAGAACGAACCTCAACTTCAGGAATACTCATTCTAGCAAAATAAAAGCAGGCAAATAAATAAGAGCTATAAAGTAAACTAATTTTTTTTGTATTTTTTGATATAAAGAAGGAAAACAAGACAAACAATAAAAAGAAGACAATAAACAAAATAAAGAGGTTGAGAGTGAGAGACTCCCCTTGCCAGAAGACTTCTTTCTACCCGGCAACGGCGCAATAAATTCTTGATCGCTTGCAGAGTTGACTTTAAATCCCTAGCAATGGTGCTAGAAATTCTTGCTACAGTAACTATGGATGGTGCATTGGGAACCCCAAGAGGAGGGTATGATGAGTACAGCAGTAAGAATTTCCATCAGTTAAGAATCAAGGTTATCAGTTCAGTAGGAGAAAGAGGATCTTCAGAAGGTTGATGCCACTGACGATGGTGATGGCGCCTCACCGGTGTCAGCAACAACACGGAACCTGCACACAACACAACCAAAATACTTTGTCCCAACGGTACAATGAGGTTGTCAATCTCACCGGTCTTGCTGAAAACAAAGATTAGATGTATAGTGTGGAAAATAGTGTATGCTTGCAGTAAGTAAAGAAAGCAGGGAATTGTAGTGGTTTGTTTAACAGTGTAGGAAAATGGACCGGGGTTCATAGATTCACTAGTGGTGTCCCTCCATAAAAGATAGCATGATAGGTGAACAAATTACATCTCGGCAATTGACAAATAAAGGTTGCACCGTAGTGCACATTCATGACATGATGACTACTATGATATTTAGTGCGAGCATTACAACAATATACATAGAACGTAATCCAACTGCATCTATGACTAATAATCCACCCTCAGGTTATCATCCGAACCCCTCTAGATATTAAGTTGCAAGCAACAGATAATCGCATTAAGCAATGTGTGTAATGTAAGCAATGATTGTACACGCGGGCACTCACACCGCTGTTTTCTCCCTAGTGGCAACAGCACATCCTCCCCCGTCACATTTCTGTCACTCGAGCATGGTCGAAAAGGAGGCATGGACCCACTATCGAGCATAAATACTCCCTCTTGGAGTCACTAGAAACTACTTGGCCAGAGCAACCACTAGCAACGGAAAGCATGCAAGATCACAAATAACATATGCAATAAAGACTATGATCAACTTGGCATAAGATCAATATACATCGGATCCCAGCAAACACAGCACATAGAATTACATAAGAACAATCTCGATCATGTTAGGTAGATCACGAGATCTAAACATGGAGGCATAGGAGGATAAGACAACCATCTAGCTACTGCTATGGACCCATAGTCCAAGGATGAACTACTCACGCATCACTCTGGAGGAAGGCATGGTGATTAAGAGGCCTCCGGTGATGATATCCTCTCCAGCAGGGTGCTGGGAGACGGCTTCAGAACCCCCCTGATCTAGGCTTGACGACGACGGCGGCTGCAAAACTTTTCGGGGATTTTTCACCAGGTCCCTAGGGTTTTCCATCCGGGGGAATAAATAGGCGAAAGCGCAAAGGCGATGGAGCCCTGGGGGCCCCCACACCACCCCCTAGCGCGGCCAAGGGGGGCACGCCACCCCATGGTGTGGGCCCCCTGGTGCCCGTCTTCGACTCTTCGGTCTTCTGGACGCTTTTGGTAAAAATAGGAACTTCGGGATTTGTGGGGTCCAATTCCGAGAATATTTCCAGAGCAACTTTTCTAAAATAAAAAACAACAGAAAACGGGGAACTGGCACTTGGCATCTTGTTAATAGTTTAGTCCCGGAAAACGTGTAAAAATGACATAAAGAAGGGAGAAAACATGTAGCAATTGGCATAATATCATCATGGAGCATCAGAAATTATAGATACGTTGGAGACGTATCACCCACTAGGTCAATTCTTGAGACAAGTGCGCGTTGATCCCATAAGGTGCATGTTTAGGTACTGCATGGTTATTATTTGTTGCCTCTTTGGCACTTGACTGAAGTAAGATAAAATGATAACCAAGGTTTAAGCTCCTGGGAGCTGTCGTACTTGAGTACTTCCGTTGTGAGCTTGAAATGTTTGGGCATCGCGGATCTCGCGACTGGATCAAGGTGCATTGCATACTTCTTCTTTATCATCGGACTTGGGGGATGAGTACCCTTAATTTTGTCAGGCGCAAGATTTGTCAACCTTGCTTTGGGCGATGTCTCTTCGGGCGTCATGCGGATCGAGGTTGCGATCGCTGTTGCGTCGTGGCTCCCTGTTGTCGCGGCTCCAAACAGTGGTGTCACGGCTCCGAGCTGCAGTGTCGCGGCTCCCTGCTGAGGTGTCTTCGAAGTGATGGCTCGTCTCGGTGTCGAGGTAAGTCCTCCCGGCGTGGTGCGGGTGCGGTCCTTCGGGGTATTTTTGTCCCGAGTACGGCTCCAACCATGCCTAAACCTCGTATCTCCTAACGAACCTGCTCTATTCGAGGATCGCCATCTGTGTGTTGTGTGACACGCAGGTATGTCGTGGCCACGAGGACGAAGACTGTGGGGTTCTTGGGCACCACATTGTCCTGATCGTCGAATGTCATGAAGGAGGACTCGATAGTTCGAGTGGTTTCACCAACCGAATCTTGGGTCACGCGATTGAGCATGCAGATGTATCTTGGTTGTTCTCAGGTTGGTGTGCGCCCCGTCAAGTTTCCGCCGTGGATGGATGATAGCGCAACCCTTCGTTTGCTCGATATGTATGCCAGGCACCTGTGTTCGTCGAGTGCTTCTTTATCCTTGATCATCTCTTGGTTTTTCTTCGAAAGCAGGTAATGATAGGCCACCAGGTCCTCCCGACTAGCGTATGGCGGCAACATGGTAGATGTTTCAATTGCGTCTTTGCTCCTGGCCCACGTCTCTTGTGAGGCGTTGATCTTCCTCCGTCCTTCGCTACTCGCGGCCGATCCAGCCATGTAGACGTAGGCGAGGAGAATTTTGCTATGGCTCACCAGATCGATGTGGTTATCAACATCAGGATCGACAGATTCTTCCGCATCTATCGAGTGGGTGTCGAGGTTGTTGTAGAAGATCGATGTGGTACTCGACTCCGAGTGGTAGCCGGAGTCGAAAACTAGTGGCACTAGAGTCACCGCAGTAGGTGCCGATACGGATTCCGACTCCGCTGGCGGGGGAGAGTCTGGAAAGCGTAGGATGCCTTCCCGGTTGGCGTGTAAGCGGAAGTAGTTGAACGCTATATTGACGCCCTCGCGAAGCTCGTCGAATGTCGGGCTGAAAGCCAGCGAGTGCGGCGTGAAGTTGATGGATCCAAAGTAGATCGAATCCATGGGGGTCGAAGACCCGAAGCTTGATGCAGATGAAGCCGACGAAACTGTGGATCCAACGCGTGTTGTTTTCAAACACGGTGCCAAATGTCGGTACCCCGTATCGACATACCACTCGTGCGACATAATATGGTTCAGAGATAAGGGGATGGTTGCGCGCTGGCGATATCGACGACTAACAAGGAGACCCGGTTTACCTAGGTTCGGGGACCTCGTAGAGGTAAAACCCTTACTCTTTCTTTTCTGGATTATATTGCTGAGGATTAGAATGAGTGCGACAATGGTTGCGGCCGAGATTGGATCTCGCACAAGCTCAAGGTGCTATGGTGGATGAATAATCGATGCCTTACTGGAGGGTCTTTCCAGCCTTATATAGGGGGCTAGGTCTTGATACCGAGTCCGTATAGGTTACATGTTGTAAGTCTAGTCGGTTGCCTTTTTTAGCCTTGTGCCACACGTTGAACGCCTGGCTGGGCCTTCCAGAAGCTGGGTTGTAGCAACCTTTGTTGGGCTTCGGTATATAAATTTGTAGCCGATAGGCCCATGGAGAGGACTCGGAGAGTATCCCTACGTCAACCATCTCCTTGGGAGCCAGGATGGACACCTAGTCCCTTAGCCATATCTAGGGTGCCTCGGTGGTTAACTGTTGCTTGGGATGAAACCATCCGGACGTGTAGCACATCTTGTGGGAGTGTTTCTTCAGCGGGAGAAGACGGCGTGCCATACAGCAAGGAAGAAAATCCCGGAAGGCCATGCCTGAGTCGGCCAGCTCTCCAATCTGGCGCATCAGAGCCTTCGAATCCGCAGTATCGCCATAGAGACGCCTGCCCTATTTGTTCTGCGATGTTAGGGAGTGTTGGAGAGTGCCAGCAGGCCGATGAGGTCATTTGTCAACATGCTCTTTGCATAGAAGTACGTAGTTTGCCACTTCTTCGCTGACTTCGCCAAGGTGAGCTTCGGCAAGACGATTGAGGCTTGCGCCTGAATAATGGCACAACTGCACTTCAGCAGGGGACATGTGCCTGCTCCGTTCCTGACTTGATGAGTGTCGAGACATCGTAGTAGTTTTCATAGACGGGGGTGCCATGAGACTACGGTAGAGACGTGGGGTAACGGAATAGCGTAGTAACACAGAACACGGGATTTTACCCAGGTTCGGTACGTCGCGACAGTACGACGTACCTACTCCTGCACTTCTCACTAATTGGGACTAAAGCCCGTATAACAGGGTTACAATGTGAGGGAATAGATCTAGCTACTCGACGAGGATGAACTTCTCGGCGAGTTGCGTAGAGCTTGAACTTGTGTCTAACTTGTGCTTAGAACCTAACTTGTTTTATCTATCTCCCGTCCGGCTTTATATAATAGCCGGATTAGGGCTTACAGAGGAGGAAACCTAGAAGACTACGTTTAACTTGTAACTTGGAAAGTAAGGAATCCGTCTTCTCCTCCAAGCCAGATCACGCGGGCCGTGATCCGGGTTCTTCTAGAATCCGGCTTCTACGCGTCGGACTACTGGGCCGCCCAATGGACCTAAGCCCATTACCATGTAGGCCACCCTGGCAGTCCGGCTCTTTGTCTACCATCTTCTATACCCCTATTCAGTATATATCCGACAGTAGCCCCCAGGAAGGATCAAAACTCTGATTCTCCGTCTTTCGTCAAATACATTTTGTCCGGGAAATCTTGATTCAGCAGTCTTGATTCTTTCTACTTTCCTTTTGAAGGAGATGGTAACATGAAACTCGGAACTATGAAAATCCGGCTTTTCTTCTCGCGATCCTTCGCGGAAAAGGAACTTCTAACGTCAGCGCTTTAATCATGCTGACGCAGGCGACGCTTGGTTTCACGCGGGAAACCCTGCAACGTATCTCTGACAGATTCTCACGGGAAACGAGGAGATAGCCATCATTCCCCTGTCGTTATATTTTCCGTAGTTTCCGGCGAGCGACACGCGTCGAGCATCCAACGGTCGAAAGAGCCGTTGGCACGTATCTAAACGGTTCCCTGGCTATAAATAGCCATCATCGTCCTCCTCCGAAACTTTCCTCACTCCCTCACTGCCTACGCCATTGACGCGCACGCGAGCTCGAGAGCAAGTCCTTGTCCCAGGCGCACTTAGCATCCGTCGCACGCTGAACGCAAAGCGCCACCAAAAAATGGCCTCTTCGCCGCCGTCACCGACCCGCGCCGCCATCGACGAGCTCGTCAGTGATCTGGATCCGCAGCCGGGATCGCAGACGCACGCCGGCGGCGAGCCGGAGAAGACTACGGCTTCCGCGGCGGGCGGAGAAAACACTTCCGCCGCCGCGGACATTGCGGGATCGAGCTCCGCAGCACCCCCTCCATTCATCCCAACGACGGCGAGGGTCAAGATCCATTCCCGTGGCGATGAACACTTTGCCACCGGAGCCAACAACGAAACAGAAGTTGTCGGCAATTGGAGTCCGAGTAATACTTCTCTCGTCCTTCTTCGTCGGATGTCAAAGGAGGGATCCATAGTTAAGGGCAAATGGCGAATCTCGAAAGATGAACCCGAGCCCAAGCCAGAAGTTGGAGAACGCGTCATCCTTACCTCTCATGTTGCGAGAGGTATGGGTTTTCCCCCTTCCGCCTTTTTTCTAGACGTCCTTAACTTTTATGGCGTTCAACCACACAATATTTCTCCGAATTCCATCCTCTACTTAGCCAGTTTCCAAGCCCTTTTCGAAGGATATCTCGGGATAACACCTGACCTAAATTTCTGGCAATATTGCTTTGAGGTAAAGCATAACATCACAAATGGCGTTTCGCCCATTTGCGGAACCGTATCTTTCATCCTTAGAAAATTTAGGGAGGAATGGTATCCAAAAATAGAAATGCCGGAACCTAACCAATCTTGGCTAGGTTCTTTCTTCTATCATCAGGACATTCCATTCCCAGGCAGGGCAACCGGGGTTCCTCCCTTTGTTAATTCTGCCGCTACTCCTCGCGAGAGTTGGACAACCGTAGTAGGGGAAAATTTGCCAGAAAACCTGATGAAGATAAAGCGGCGCATCACCAAGCTCTCTTCCTCTCAACCTTCTTTGGTTGGGAAGGATACCGTCATGTGCTGGTTTGGACGCCGTATCCAACCTCTCTCTTTTCGTTCTCGACTTCTTTGCGAATACCAAGGACCAGAAGATAGCATGAGAGGAACAGATAAGGCCTTTACCAGAAAGGATTTTATAGGACGACTTCACGAACTGGTCGCCGTCAGTAATCAGATTGAGGAAAGTCTGGCGATTTATCACGTGGAAAATCTGGTCCCTAAGGTATTTATCTTTCCTTGTTTCCACGTTTTTCTTCAGATTATCTTCTCTCTCCGCTTTTTTACATATTGTTAACTCCTTCCCAGTTTGATGAACTTGGAGAAAATGATCTTGCTTCCGACGCTGAACTCGACAAATTACATGCCGAGTTTCACAACAATCGGAACCGCAAAAGGCAATCAGCTACCAGAGAGGAATCTATTCCCAACCTGGACGATATCCGGATAAAAGAAGAACCATTCGACGAACTCGGATATATTCGTCCGGAGGCAAAGAAATTCTTTGTTCCTGCGCCTCTGATTCGCCCTTGGCCACAAAATGGATTAGTTGTTCGCAATGATATCGCATTTTCGCCTCGTCAGGTTATACACGATGGCCTTCATCACGTTGGTATTCTCTTCGCGGAATATGCCAAAGAATTCAACGAGGTTTTGATCGATTTGCGAGAAATGAGCCTGGTAATACTTCTAGCCCCCAAGCATTAAGTTGAAATATGAATTCTTCTTAATGTTTCTTCATATGCCTGTTCAAACTTAAGCATCTGGCTTTCATTTCCATGTTTTAGCATTCCGCAGACGCCATAAACTTGGAAGTTTTTAAGAAGCTTAGTCTCAAGAGCAGAGAAGTAAAAACCCTTCAATCTGTTATTGAGTCTAAAAGCAACGAACTAGCGTCATCTCAGCGGCAACTATCAAAAGCCACCGGTATTTTATTTTGTACCATTTATTTTCTCTGGAGAATTATTCGGAATTGTTTTGTAAACTCAAATGCATTTCTGCCCTCCAGCTGCTTTAAACAAAGCCAACAAATTAGCAGAAAACACTGTCCATGTTTCTCAGCTTCGTGAGGAAAACTCAAACCTCCGAAAGGAACTTCTGAAAGCTCAAGAAGACCTAGAAGCCAGTAATCTGGCCCTTGGGATTGCTCAATCCAAGGCCTCTTTACAGGCAGCGGAAGACAAAGCTGTTATCAATGATTTGGAAAGTATGCTACTCCCGCGCATGAAAGAAAGCGACGAAATTGACAAGGTTCTTGGTAAGTTAACTTCTTTTTACCAATGTCTTCATGTCTTATTTCTTGTATCTTTCCATGTAACCTTTACTTTTGTCGACAAAGCAGGAAATTTTCCAGGAATTTCTCAGACTGAAAAGATCCGGGCCTTTGGGGAAGTGTGGAATTCAATCAGGAATGCAGGAATGCAGCTGATTAATAAATTCCTTCCCACAAGTACTGTATGCTTTTCGGAAGTCTACCGGCTTCCGGGTGCCATCACAGAAGTAGCAGAATCGAAGGAATCCCTCCTTCGTTCTGCCGCACGAGGTGGTGCACGCATGGCACTTGGCCTTATGCGTCTTCATTACCCTAATGCCAGATCTTGGCGCGTAGCATCCGGTATCCCTCAAGGATATACAGAAGCGCAACGAAATGCAATTTTTGATGAAGTTAAAGGGCACGCTTCCAAGATTGCCTCTATGGTCAACATTTCCATTACTTATCCGGAAGAAGAAGTGCCCGCAGCCCCCGAGAATGATAGCAGTGATGAAGACTCGGATGCTTGAAGGAATACACTCGACCCGAATGATGGATGTGTATAAGAGCATTTTTACAATGTAATTCATATTGTAATGCTTCTATGTCTTTTGTCGAAACAAGAACTCCGCCTTTTGCAATTTAAAGTTTCTTGCAAAGTTTTTCCGGGTTTGACTGTTCCTTTATCTTCTAAGTAATCTGGCAACTGTGTTTTAACTGCTCTAGTGTTTAAAAATGGCTCAACTAGCAATATGTATCGTCATGTCGAGTAACTGGGGACGAACCAAACAGTTTTAAAACTCAGAAACATGGATCATGCTAGAAGCATTTTTACTGACTAGTTTCAGTAACCCAACACATACTCAATCAGATAAAATTTAGAGAAAACAAGGAACTGCTCTGAAACTTGGGCACGCAGGCACAATCCGAGTTTCCTTTAACCTTTAACAGGCCGAATCATTCAGCTTTTAAACACCGAGCACGCAGGCACAACTCGGGTTAACATTGAGTATTTGTAAGATCATTGGGAAATAGATGAGGCGGAAATATTTTGTACTTATAATGAAATATGAATGACAACATTCCGACAACTTTATTTCATGGTCTCAAAGATGTTTACATAGAAATTGAACTAAGTATAGAAGGGACGTAATTGCTGGATACTCCAAGGCCTCTTTGTCTCTCCTAGTTCATCATCTATTTTTCTCTTTCTTTTGCGATTCGGCTTCTCGGGATCATCCTCCGTATCTCGAATGTCAACAAGATAGTATGATCCATTCTTCATGGCTTTACTGATGACAAATGGTCCTTCCCATACTGGGGCCAATTTGTGCTTCCTTTGCTGCACCAATCTCAGCACTAAGTCACCTTCTTTAAAAGAACGATGCCTGATTTTCCGACTATGATAACGTCGTAAACCTTGCTGGTAGATGGCAGATCTTTGAAGCACAAGTTCTCGTTCCTCTTCTAAGAGATCGACGGCATCCTGTCGTGCTTCTTCGGCATCTGAGTCGTCAAAATTCTGCACTCTTGGGCTATCATGGATCATGTCCGTTGGAAGAATAGCTTCCGCACCATAAACTAGGAAAAACGGGGTTTGCTCAGTTGACCTATTTGGCGTCGTTCGAATACTCCATAACACGGAAGGTAGCTCTTCTACCCACGCTCCAGCTGCTCTATGGAGAGGAGATTCGAGTCTTGGGCGTATTCCTTGCAGGATTGAACTGTTCATTCTTTCAACCTGTCCATTAGACTGCGGGTGTGCCACAGATGCAAGATCTAAGCGGATTCCCGTTTGTTGGCAGTATTTTGCCAACTCCCCAATGGAGAAATTTGTCCCGTTATCAGTTATTATGCTATGTGGGACGCCATACCTCATTACTAAATCAATAATGAAATTTCTGGCAGTTGCACCATCCAGCTTTTTGATGGGTTTAGCCTCCACCCATTTTGTATACTTATCCACCGCTACGAGTAGATGTGTAAGTCCACCTCTTGCAGTTTTGAACGGTCCCATCATATCTAGCCCCCAGACCGCAAACGGCCATGTGATAGGGATAGTTTTAAGTGCTTGGGCCGGCAAATTGGTCTGCTTGGCGTAATATTGACATCCTTCGCATGTATTCACTATGCGTTCGGCGTGTGACTTGGCTGTTAGCCAGAAAAACCCCGCCCGGAATGCTTTTTTGACTATGCTTTTTGATTGAGCATGATGTCCGCAATCGCCGGCGTGGATTTCTTCCAGTATTTCTCTTCCTTCTTCTGGTGAAATACACCGCTGAAAAATTCCGGAAGTATTGCGTTTATACAAGTGGTCGTTGATCACCACGTATCCTTTGCACCGACGCTGTATTTGCCTTTGCAAGACTTCGTCTGCTCCTTCCGGGTACTTCTGATTGACTAAGAAGTTTAAGTATGGAATTGTCCAATCCGGTTTAACGAGCATGACCTCGATTGTTTCAGATGCCAGAGGGTAATCAACGTCTCCACCTTTTATGGATGGTTCATACAAGTGCTGGACGAATACCCCTGGTGGTAAAGTTTTTACTCTCTCTGATCCCATGCGGGCTAACGCATCCGCATTCCAGTTTTCCTCCCTTTTTATGTGAAGGACTTCGAACCCGAAGAAACAAATGGCAAACTCATCCACCGTCCTCCGATATTCGGCCATTATAGGGCTTTTCGCGTCCCAGGTTTGGTTGAGCTGATGCTGTACCAAATCCGAGTCTCCGTAGCATAAGATGCGTTTTACCCCTATTTCTTTTGCAATATGCAAGCCATGAAGCAGGGCTTCGTATTCTGCCACGTTGTTACTGGCGTTGAAGTGTATTTGTAATACGTACTCCATTGTGTCTCCCTTGGCAGATTTTAGGACTATGCCAGCCCCAGCTCCTTCCTTCATCTTGGATCCGTCAAAGTGCATGATCCAGTACTCGGATTCTGGCATCGGTGTATTTTCCATTGCTTCTGTCCAGTCGGCGACGAAATCTGCCAAAACTTGGGATTTTATTGCCGTCCTTGGCTGGTACTTAATGTCGAAGGCTGCCATCTCGATGCCCCATTTAGCTACTCGGCCGGTTGCCTCCGCATTGTTTATAATATCCCCTAGTGGTGCTTTACATACCACTGTTATGGAATGCCCTTGGAAGTGATGGCGCAGTTTTCTGGATGCAAAAAATACGCCATATGCCAGTTTCTGGTAGTGCGGATACCTTTGTTTGGATTCGGAAAAAACTTCGCTTATGTAATATACCGGATGTTGATCTGGTATGCTTTGTTCTTCTTTTGTCCGCTCCACAACGATTACCGCACTAATAACCCGACTTGTAGCCGTAAGGTATAATAACATGGGTTCTTCGTCTTTTGGAGATGCCAAGATGGGAGCGTTCATCAAGGTTTCCTTCAACTGGGCCAACGCTGCATCAGCCTCTTCTGTCCATTCGAACTTGTCGGATTTCTTCAGCAGCTTGTAGAGTGGTAAGGCTTTATCCCCCAGCCGACTGATAAATCTGCTGACGGCTGCAGCGGAACCCGTCAATCTTTGGACATCTTTTACACATGTAGGTTTTGAGATGTTCAAGATTGCCTTGATCTTTTCCGGGTTAACTTCTATTCCTCTGTGGGAAACAATGAAACCCAGAAGTTTTCCTGAGGGAACCCCGAATACGCACTTAGATGGATTCAACTTCATCCTGTAAGTGCGCAAGTTTTCGAAAGTTTCTCGCAGATCCTCAAGGAGTGTGTCTTTTTCCTTGGTTACGACAGCGATATCGTCCACGTAAACATGAACGTTTCTGCCAATTTGACTATGCAAACAGCGTTGCATGCAACGCTGGTAGGTTGCACCTGCGTTCTTCAGGCCAAAAGGCATGGTTATGTAATAATACGTCCCATACGGGGTTATAAAAGAAGTCTTGATTTGGTCTTCCTTTTTCATGCGTATTTGGTGGTACCCGGAGTATGCATCCAAAAAGCATAAAAGCTCGGAGCCTGCAGTGGCATCTATTATTTGATCGATTCACGGCAATGCGAACCTATCTTTGGGACACAACTTGTTCAATCCTGTGTAATCTATACACATTCTAAGAGCAGTGGTGTCTTTCTTCGGTACTAGGACCGGATTTGCGGACCAATCAGTATGGATTACTTCCTTGATGAAATCCGCTGCTAAAAGCCGGATAATTTCCTTGCCAATAGCCTTCCGTCTTCTTCCGTCAAATCGACGGAGACCTTGTTTGACGGGTTTTGATCCGGGAATAACCTTGAGTTGGTGCTCAGCAAGTTCCCTGGGTACGCCTGGCATGTAAGCTGGACACCAGGCAAAAATATCCCAGTTCTCACGGAGGAACTTGATGAGCTCGCCTTCCTATTTGTCAGTCATCCCAGTCCCTACGACGACGAATTTTGTCGGATCTTTGGGATCTAGGATTACCTGTCTTGTATTCTCGGACGCCTTGAAGCTATCTGTTGGCTTCCGAGTTTCTTTTCCTGCCGGCATTTCTTTCGGCGATACCTCCTTGGCTAATTCCTTCAGTTCCTCCTTCGCTATAACTCTCTGAGCGCAAAGGGCGTTTTCTTTTTCCAACTCGTTTGCCAGCTTGAAATCACCGGCAATGGTGATTACTCCTGCTTTGGGTCCTGGCATCTTCAGCTTGTTGTAGATATAGCAAGATCTTGCCATAAATTTGGCGAAAGCCGGACGTCCGAGTATTGCGTGATACACGCTTTCGAACGGCACTACTTCGAAGGATACTTTTTCCTGCCGGAAGTGATCTTTATCTCCGAAGGTGACATCTAGGGAAATTTCTCCTAGGGATCGTGCTTGCCTGCCAGGAACAATGCCATGGAAGCGTATATTGCTGTAATTGAGCTGGGACTCGGAGATCTTCAAGTGCTTCAGTGTATCCAGATACATTATATTAATGCTGGATCCTCCGTCCATCAGCACTCTTCTTAGCCTAGTGTTTTGAACAATAGGGCTTACAACAAGAGCTTGTGTGCCGGGTTCAGGGATATTTCCGGGATGATCAGACTGATCCCAGATTATCGGTGTGTTGGAGTACTTTAAGAATTTCGGGGTTGCCGGAACAACCGCGTTTATTTCTCGAAGTGTTCTTTTGGCCACCTTTGCTGACGGGGTTGCTAAGAAAGTTAACATTGCTTCTCCGTCAACTCTCGGAAATTTGGGTTCGCCCTTTCGCTGTTGTTCTTGGATTTTGTCATCAGTGTCCGATTCACTGTCTTCTTTTTCAGCTTCTGGCTTTTGTTTGGCAGGTTTCCTTTTGGAACCCTTCCCTTTATTTCCGGATCCTGCATTGCCTTTCATATGCTTGTTTAGCCGGCATTGCGCGTTTGTGTGAGTTGGTTTCCCAAATTGCGAGTGGTGGACGCAGGGTTCCGACTTAATTCTCTCCCATTCTTCGGGAGTGTAATTGATTGGATCTGGACTGCGGCCTTTCCACTTATTCACCTTTTCTCCTCCAAAGGCTATATTGACCTCCTTGGGCTTTGTCGTTGACTCCGGAGTTCCTTTTTTGTCAGAACGAGGGGTTTTCTTGGCGAGTATTAGTGACTCAATATTGCCTCCTCTTGCTCTGATATCATCTTCGGCTGCAGCATGCTCATTAGCGGTTGTAAGCATAGATCCGAGATCTTTGTGCTGTTTAGAACCAACCATGAACGGTACAAGTCCGGGTTTTAGGCCATTGACGAAAGCATGCATTGCTTGTACGTCAGTTACTCCAGATCAACTATTCTTCATTGCAGTCCATCTGGAGATGAAATCCACGTATGGTTCGTCCTCAAATTGGGTGCAACGGTTCAGCTGGTTGATGCTATTTGGGCGTTTGTATGTTCCCCGAAAATGCTGAGTGAATACTCTCGCCAAATCATCCCAACTGTCGACAGTTCTTGATGGTAAACCATTGATCCAATCTCAGGCTCCGTCTAGCAACATTAGGGGAAGAAACTTGACAGCTTCCAGGTCTGTCCCATTGTTGATTTGGACGGCTGTATAATAATCTGAGAGCCAGGTATCCGGGTTTGTACTGCCGGTATATTTTTGGTAGGTTGGACCAACTTTGGCGAAGCCAGAATGCAGGGTTATCCTTCGGATCCTGTCAGTAAAACACTTAGGACCAAAGTATAGATCATCCTTTTCTGCTCTATCAATGTGTGCAGAATATCTCCCGGCTGAATGGACAGAAGGGGATCTGCTCCTTTCTTTTCCATTGTTGCGCGGACGCGCTTTTCCGAGGTTATCTCTATCTCTTCCGTGTTCACGTCCTTTAGGCGGAGTTCTGCTCCTATGCCTTTCCTTATCCTTAGGAGGTGTCCGGGATCTTTCACGTCTGTGAGGTATATCATATCTTCCAGCTTTTTCAGCTGGGTTTCTCGGAGGTGGCATTATTTTGCCATCATTCCGGTGTTTGTCTTCCCGATCGTGTGGTTTATATCCATATTTCGGGAGATGAGGTCCGGTTCTAGACGCTGCGTCCCGGTTGTCGGGGTTTTTCTTGTCTTTTCTCGGATCCTCTTTTTTATCCGAATCTCCGGGTTCTTCCGGTCCAGGTGCTCCAGCAGCGCAAGTAGCTGTTTTGCAGAGAGCGGAATTATCATGCAGCCTCCCTGATCGCTCTTGGCCTCGCTGTTGCTGCTGTAATGCTTTTCCTAGGAAAGCATACACCCCTTGGAGTTTTTCCCCGTTGGAGTACAGGTCGTTGTTTAGGATGGCGAACGCTGCTTCCGCATTTTCCGCTGCCGTTTTGTATATTGGTTCGCCCTTGGCATCTTTGCCGTTTAACTGCTTTTGCCAAGATGGGTTATAGAACCTTTCTTTTGGCGGCAGTTCTTCCGGTTTTGCGATTCCAGGTAACCTAGTAGGTTTTAACGCGGATCTATGCTTTCTCTCGTACTCCTCTATTTCTTCCTTCATGACTTTGATGTCATTATGGGTTTGTTGGAGATGTTGCCGAGATCTAAGCAGATGTTGCTGTTGCCGTTGGAAAGCTTGTCTCCTGGCTTCCAGCATCTCAGGGGGTTCATCTGGTCCCACTGGTGTTTGTAATAGCTCTTGCTCTTCCAGTTCTGTCATTGCGGAGCAGTGATTTCCTTAGATTTCTTTTCCGCGGGCTTTGTGCCGCTAATATCTCCAACTTCCAGGTTTTCATCAGCGAGATCAGCTGATTTTTTCTTCCGGAGTTTGTACTGGAGTTTTTTAGAAGCACGGTGCTTTTTCTTGGAAGAAGGAGGTTTTTTGACAGGCTCATCTTCTGTCATCTCCTTAACATTAGGGAATATCGGAGAAGTTTCTCCGTCTTCTCTTTCTTCCACCGGCGGAGGGGTTTTAGGGCTTTCCTGGCTGTCGGCACCCGTTGTATCAGCTGGTTTTGCCATTAGCACTTCATGGAATCCCTCTTGAAAGGACTTAACCTTTCTTACGAAGGCATCCTCGTCTTCGTCTTCGGAGTCGAAGTTATCCGATCCGGTTTCCGACTCCAACCTCGCCTCAATGGCGGCAAGCACGGACTCTGCTTCCGAGTTCATCGTCTGGTTGACAGATATCGGATCTTCCGTCTCTGTGACGGGTATTTGTTCTTCCGTCTCTATGACGGGTAGGTTGTTATCTGCCTCTTGCACGGGATTTCCGTCATCCGTGTTTTCAGCAATTTCGGATTGCACCATGCCGATAAAGTGTGTATCACTTTTTTGTCGGCGATCTGAGCAGAATCCGGCATCATAGTCGTCTTCGACTGGGTATAGGGCGGGTGGGATAAATTTGCTTCCACCGCAAAACCCCATTGCCTCTGCAGTTAGTCCGATAAAGATGTTAGCAGATCCAATCGGTAACACGCAGGCACTTACCAGGTGGTTTTGCGCCGGTATGTAGGATCCGTTGTCGAGGAAGCGCCCGACGTCGTCGTCGAATTCCAAGCTTCCGACAGTGATCGATCTTCCAATTCCGCCGAGTATCCCAGATCGGAATTTCACGCCTGACGTCGTTTGCCCCACGGTGGGCGCCAACTATCGAGACATCGTAGTAGTTTTCATAGACGGGGGTGCCATGAGACTACGGTAGAGACGTGGGGTAACGGAATAGCGTAGTAACACAGAACACGGGATTTTACCCAGGTTCGGTACGTCGCGACAGTACGACGTACCTACTCCTGCACTTCTCACTAATTGGGACTAAAGCCCGTATAACAGGGTTACAATGTGAGGGAATAGATCTAGCTACTCGACGAGGATGAACTTCTCGGCGAGTTGCGTAGAGCTTGAACTTGTGTCTAACTTGTGCTTAGAACCTAACTTGTTTTATCTATCTCCCGTCCGGCTTTATATAATAGCCGGATTAGGGCTTACAGAGCAGGAAACCTAAAAGACTACGTTTAACTTGTAACTTGGAAAGTAAGGAATCCGTCTTCTCCTCCAAGCCAGATCACGCGGGCCGTGATCCGGGTTCTTCTAGAATCCGGCTTCTACGCGTCGGACTACTGGGCCGCCCAATGGACCTAAGCCCATTACCATGTAGGCCACCCTGGCAGTCCGGCTCTTTGTCTACCATCTTCTATACCCCTATTCAGTATATATCCGACAATGAGGAAGAGCCGGCAGAAGAGTCCCTGATGGGGCTAGATGCCCAGGTAGATCTCGGACGGGCCAAGGTAGTACGCTAGGTATGTCATGATGTTGGCACCATGATGGTGGAATTGCACCCTGTAGAAGCGCATGAACTCCAATAGGAAGGTGCACACCCGGAACCCCAGGCCGCATTCCAGGTGGAAGAAGAATGTTAATAGCTCACTAGCTTGCACAGCCAGCACAACTTCGCCAGCCGGTGGAACACAGATGGAGATCTTCTTGTCGGCGGACAGCGAGGGAGCATCGTCTTTGCCGGAGTCGTAGACAACGACGGAGTCCTGTGGCCCAAAGTACTAGCCGCGGCGAAGCTCCAATGCGGTGACGGCGGAGGCTTCCCATCCTCCCCTCTGTCCGAGATTCATCTCGAGCGAGTGGTCACCATTGGGGACGGTTGCCGGCCGAGAAGGAGTTGTCGTGGCGGAGCCGTCGTGGGTCGTCACAGTGGAGGGCGTGGCCGGAGCAGAGGGATGGCTGCTTACCGGGTGAGAGAAGAGGTGGCCTGTTGCAGCGTTGATGCGAAGAGCAGCGACAATGTCGAGGCGGTGGCGGAACTCAAGCACAAGAGCCAGAGGAGGCGAGGCAAGAGCACGAGAAGTGAAGAAGTGGAAACGAAAGCCCTGAAGGCGCTATTTGTAGCGATGAAGCAGTAACTTCCACGTGGCATGCGGTGCGAACCGTTGCCCACGATCTCGTCACGTGGGGTGGGACTGCAAACCGTCACGACGGTTTGGCTGCACGGGACCCAACGTCTGTGGCTCGGCCACATAAAATCCAAGCACAAGAAATGAAGCGATGAAAAAAGAGCTGATGGGTATGCGTACGAGATAGCTCTTCCTAACCTAGCCGCCGCCAGGAGCTTGGCGACTAGGGAGAGGATCTTCTACCCCCGATCTCCACTGGCCACGGTGTTGGTCCCCTCTCTCTCAGATTGCCGCTCTGGCGGCAGGAGGGAGGGGGGACCTTGTTCTGTAGTTAGGGTTTGGTTTTGTAGGTTGTGGAGCGTCGTTGGGGTGGTGGGAGCGGCGCTTCGACGAATAAATCTGTCTCAACTCCACTCCCACACCAGCGGCGTCCTTCAAGACGGCGTCTCGGAGTTGATGGCATCGTGTGTTCGTCGATCTTTCAGATCGGTGGCGTTAGGGTTCATGGATGGTATCGGCGAGGCGGTGGCGGCGATCCCATCGGGTGTGTCTCTCCTTCTGTTCTGTCCCCGTTGCCGCGGCGTTGTCTCCAGCGTCATAGTAGAGCAGGGAGGATTTGTCATCCGGGAGTACGCGCAGACGGCTGCCTGCGCAGTTAATAGCTGGAAGATGGTGCATCTTGTGCTGGGTTTGTGGATGGAAGCTGGCAGTTCGATGGCATGTCCGGGGACACGTTGCCCCGGTCTGATTCGTTCAATGACAATGGTTTTGCTTCTGGAAAACTATTTTGGAGGTCCGTAAAGCTGCAGATCAGCGATGGAGCCGCGTCGAGCTCGGATGAAGAGGTGATTTGTCTTCTCTCTCTTGGTGGTCACTTTGGTGGTGCCGAAGGAGATAGACATGCGCTGCTCTTTTGCATAGGATTATACTATCCTTTCAGTACTGTAATGTCGGTGTTTACGTGTCTTGTAACCGGATATTTATCTTATGAATGAGAACGTATTACCTTGCAAAAAAATGAAGCGATGACACGACCAGTCGTGCGTGGCAGACCGACAGGACGTGGCCCATGTCACCCCTGGCATCACTCCTGGTTGACCATCGTGGAGCGCTCGAGACTCTATGTCCCAACCGACCAGATGTTCCAAACTTTTCATAAGAAGCACGTTTCTCCTTCCTCGCCGAAGTTGGCCCGGAAGCCCCAACTTGCTCGGGGGCTAGTGTCGGGGGGATGGCCCCCGTATTCCCAATGACATAGGGAAATTTACCCTTGATATAATCCTGCCGGCTTGAGAAGCTGGACAATCTAAGGCACCGCCGGTTTACTCCCCACCCGCAGGATGGGCCGGCTAGGCGAAACCGGCCTCGTCAAAGATCAAGACACATCCTCCCAGCCCTGCGGGCTAGCGGGACACAAGGACGGCTAGGGGAGCCAGCCAAAATAGACACAACACGAGGGTATGAGCCACGTACCTACCAAGTAGGTGACGCCGCTCATAGTGCCCCCACAACACCAACTACTCGACAAGACATAAAGGAGGGGGCGTAGCCGGAGGCTTTGGTCTCCCACGTCGTCAAAAGTGGCACGACGACGCGGCGGCGTGCATTCTGCCAGATGTCACTGAAGGAAATACGTTGTAGTAGGCATAGATGCGGGACCCGGACCGCTGACACGGGTCAGACGGCCCCGCATGTAAGTCAGCCAGCCCCTATATAAGGCTGGCCGGATGACCCAGGAATGGGATGGACACTCTGACTCCCTTAGACACCCGACACACCATCTTCTCCACAAGAGAACACGACTCTAGGAGAAACATTGTAACCTCATATCATTCATATTCATCCTCGCAGGAGTAGGGTTTTACCTCATACGAGCCTCCAAACCTGGGTACATCTGTCCTGCACACTTGTTACCCAATCCCTTGAGATGACCATCGCTACTAGTTGCCCCTTTGATAAAATCCATCGCTAACCCGATGGTTCTACCGTACACGATACCACGACACATTATGTTTGTGAATTATTGTTGCTGCAACTTTATTATTGTTAATGTTTGTCACTAGCGTCCGAGTGACATGATTTCATATATGAACTCTTTATGTTTCAATGAATATAATTATTGTTTTGGATGATATCTGCAAGTTGCATGCACTTGTTAATTGTCCATACCGACGATCTCAAGGTGACAGATTGAGGTATTAAAGAGAAAGGCTTTAACTTGAGGATTACATGTGTTCATTGAGTGTTAATGTTTTACTTGGATGCTTTTAAATTGAGTACCTTAATTATCATAGTTTCCTTAGTTGGCCCCGCTGATACGGGATGGTAGAACAAAAGATGTTGTGCAATTTCTTATTGCATTAACGTACAACTATATATGAAATGCATACCTATATACGATTATAGACTGGATAATGTGTTATGAACCAGTTCAATTCTGACAATTGTCCACCTATAATTTGTTCATCCAACATATATTGTTTTATTTGGTGAGTTACCTCTAATGAAACTATGAAACCCCGTCCATTTTTAATCATCATAGCTTCCATTGTTACTAAGTTTCTACTTTAATGTTACGGTTGCAATTAAACCACTATTGCTACCATATCACTGTTACTACTAGTGCTTCTCCATGTGTGGCTGAATTAACAACTCACTTGCTAAATATTATAGATATTTAGTTAGACCTTCTTGTGTCAAATAAATAATTTGGGTTGAACTACTTCTCTCGAATAAGAATACTGTTGTGATCCTCTACACTTGGAGTCATCAAGTATCAACCAGATTCTCCGTTATGTCCGCAACACCTTGAGCCGCGTACACCTTTGACTACCTTCCATCAGTTATAGTTATGGCGACCTCACCGTGAGATAAATGACCCATATGGCATGGTGTTTTTGTCAGCGACAACATTTTCACATGCTTCTCGCATAAAGCAGAAGATTGTGGATATATCTTCGTGTAAGGTAAAGTACTTCTTGTCGGCGACCACGGTGTCACAAGTGGTCTGGCTGAATCACTGCATCGGCAAGCTTGTCGGGTGCACTCAGCCAAAGTTCACGCTCCGGGTAAGTACCCGGAGTAACATGGAAGTAGGGAGCACATCGACACCAAGTTCCATTTACATCAGGGAGCGCACACTAGCCGGTGAGATGGACATCGATCATGTAAGCACATATGGGCAACTTGTCGATATTCTGACAAACGCATTTTCAAGAAATAGGTTCATAGATGTGGGTAAAAAGATCGGTCCGTAGGATATCATCGGTGGCAAACAAGATTATAGGGGCAATTTGTTAGTTAATCTCGTTATCCATAAGTTGGTTACTCCCTCCGTTTAACAATAGTTTGATATTTTAGCCTCATTTCCTTTTCTGAAACGCATGTACCCAGTCAAGTTTCATTGTATAGATTTACTTATTTTAGTCCTTATAGAGTCCATATTAAATTATTAACAACATATTATAATTGTGAACAGAGCATGTGCTATATATGTCCTGTAAATAACTTCTGTATTCTCGCATGCATGGAATAAAAAGATTGAAAGACAGAAAGGATTGGACACGACTGCGCAAAATCCTCTCATGTGTGTTCTTAGTGTCCACCTCGAGTTCAATTCGATTGCAGTTGCAACTACAATATTACGAGGACGGGAGAGACGTTTGGGGCGACTGACGAGGCGGATGACGGCGGCAGGCGCCTCGCCGGCGGGTTTCCCTCGCTATCATCGTGCGCGGTGGATCCCAGAGGGTGTCTGTACTCTAGCGTCATCTACGGGACGAGGGCATCTGGCGAGGTAGATGCGTCGCCCAAGGAACCTACGGCGGCTTCCAGGGAGGCTACTGGGACAACATTGGAGTTCCCTCCGGTGGCTCCGAATGAAGGAACGGTAGTAGGGACGACGCCTACAGTAGGGACGATCGCTTCTGGTGTCTAGTGGAAGAAGACTGCGAATCGGATGGGGATCTGCATGTGCCCAAGGTTCAAGGTACGATTTCCAAATCGACTTCGAATTATCTTGCTGATTGCAGGGCTCCTTCTGAAGATCCGACGTGCGACTTGGGATCTGTGGGGAAGAGAGCAGCGAGGCGTCTCGCAAAACTACGGAGACTGCGTGAGGCTGCGACGGAGGTTCGATTGGTTGTGTTCTGTTCTCCTCTGATTCTGAAGTTTCGTATACCTAAGGTTCCAATCATGCGGCCATCTTCCTTCGTGGAGGAGGCGATCATTGACGAGGAATGGACCACGGTGAGACGCTGTAGGCAGCGTCTGTCCTCGGATCAGAGATCCGGTTCTCGTGGATCACAAGTTTCAAATTTTAAACCTGTTGTGGGCTTATCTCGGGCCTATTCTATCAATGCCATTGATCCGCTTCGTGTGGGCCAGAGCACCATCCAAAAACCCTGCGATCAGATACCTAAACGTGCTATGACTGGCCTAGGGCCGCGTCGCATACTCGGGGCTTTCTGGAAGCGTTCGTCGCAGTCGCCATCTTCACCGCTGGCGTATCGTGGCGGCGGGCGGGGAGGTGGTGATCATCGAGGTGGATACAACCAGGGTTTCGGCGCAAAAAATGCTAGGTTCTCCAATTTTGAGGAGGGAGGGCCAAGCGGGACTGCGGGGGCCGCGGACGGACAGTTCGACCAAGGGGTTACGTTTCACGCTGGGTCTGGCTTTGGTGCGGACAGAGGTCACCGTGGTGGCTTCCATGCCGGCAGTGACCGTGGCAGGAATTTCTTCAATGGTCGAGGCCGCACTGGTTATGGATACTACGAAGGTGGTAACAATTTCAACTATAACAACAACAAGGGGTACAGTAACTATGATAATCGAGGTGTTCGTGGCCGTTTTGGTGATGTGCGTAATGGTGGACGCTCTGTTAACAATGTTGTTGTTCAACCAAGGGTGGTGCCACCTACTGTGGGTGGGGTGCAACAGCCTATGCAGGTGGTCAGCTCGTAGCCGCAGGTCTCTGTTGCCACGACACAAACGGTACCGATAGCAATTCCTACTCAGCCTTTGCCTGCTGCTATCAGGTCTGTGGAAGTACCCACGGCGGCTGTTGTTGTTTCGGAGTCTAACTTGGTGGCTACAACGAGGCAAGATCAGCCTAGGGGGGTTGTGACGGCAGAAACGTTAGCAAATGCTGTTCCGAGGAGGGCAAAGAAGTCTTACCGTTGTGGTCAAGCTGGGCATTGTTCGAAGGCATGCACCGTTGATATTTGTTCAATATGTGAGAGGCCAGCTCATGGTGAGAGGAGTTTTCATTTCTTGACTGCCCCGAAGCCAAAAATATTGCTGTATGGTTATGGTCATGAGGAGCTCATTTTCTTTAAGTTTCCCTGTACCGAATCTTATAAGCCAAAGATGGAGAATCACCGTCTGGCCTCTATCATGGTCTCAGGAGGTGAGATGACTATTCCGGGGATAATTAGGCAGTTACAAAGATTGGTTCCAACAGAGAATTTTATTTGGAATGTTTCTCAGATGGGGCATAATGTGTTTCAGGTTGAATTCCCTAATAGTAGAGAGTTGGAAAGGCTTAAAGTTTTTGGGATATGCATTGTTCCAAATAGCCCGTGTGAGATAACCATTGATAGCTGGTCTCAGGCTCCTCAGCCTATAGATACTTTGCCAGAAGTTTGGTTGAGGGCGGAGGGAATCCCTAGCCCTCATATTGGAGACTATTTGGCTCTTTGGGTCGTGGGGGACATGCTTGGTATGACGCTAGAGATTGATATGCCATTTACAAGGAAACATGGGGTGCTTCGTATTCGAATTGGATCCATTGATCATCGCAAAAATTCCTAAGCGTTTTCAAATGTTTATTAAAGATGGTTTCTATAGGCTATCTTTCGAGGTGGAGGGCCTTGGGCTATCTCATGTTGATGATGTGGATATGATTGGTAATGAAGGTGACGATCATGAGAGTGATGAGGATTCTGATGGGCTAGGTGATGATTTTCAAGACAAGGTAAACGAATTGACTGGTAAATCTAAGGAGGCTGCAATTGTTACTTCCACAATCCCGGTTGAATCTGCTCTGGAGGGGGGAAGTGAGAAACCGAAGGATACTTCAGTGAAGCTTGGGATGTTGTTTTCACCTTCGGTTCGTCTCTATTTTGATCGGGATCGCAAGGAGATTGCAGACTTATTTTCTTCCATTGGGCACTCTAAAGTTGATCGAGTTGGGGACGTAACTGCTTTAGATGCTCATACTACGGAGGTATCGCTTGGGGGCCTTACCGGGGCAGTGCAGCTTGATGATGTCTCTGCCGCCACGGCAGAGAAAGTAGACAGTTTGGCTGCCGACACGGCAGGGATAGAGCGCAGTTCGGCTACCGCCGCGGCAGATAAAATGTGCAGTTTGGCTGCCATGGCAGAGAAAGGAGGCAGTTTTGCTGCCGCTGTGGCATAAACGGTTCGGACACCGATCTTGTCGGATGGAGCGGTTGATTCGTTTGCTGCTGGCATGCTTTTAGTGAAGGGGCTGCGGAGCACACTACTGTCCGCCTACATGTTGCTGAACAATTGATTGGCTCGGGCATGGTGTAGCTTGGAAGTGGCGGTTCCCCGGTTTTTGCTCCTGCGGTAGGGAGGTTGTTCGAGGCTGCTGGGAGCTCAGCCGAGGCTAGCCCTCTTGTGACTGTTTCTGCGGTTGTCTCGGGAGAGGGTTTCGTTTCCACACCCACGGAGACCATGTTCTGTACTCCTAAGCCTGTCAGTGATGAGAGGCGGCTGTTTTCGTCACCCTTGCGGGTATTTCCCATTAGTGTTTTGGCTACATCAAAGAGAGATGCTGCGAGGAAGGCCATTATGGATTTTGGGGGTGTTTTGGATGTTGATGCTTCGGGAAGACGTTCCAGCGGCCGCATTCATGCTCAACATAATGTGGATGACACCCAGATGGAGAGGGCTATGATGATGGCGGCTAAGAGAGATTCTTATTCAGGTATAATTTAACTAACAACCTTTCCATTCTTTCTTTCTCTGATAAAGATGTTGCTGATAGAGCTAGTAGCATGGGGGTGTCGTTGGGGTCTTCTCATGCTAAAGTCGTTGAGTCAGCTAAATTGATTAAAGATGCTGATTTAAGTAGATCTATTTCTATTCTGCAACACAATTTAGATAATAATGTTGATAGCAAGCCCCGTAGCTTATTTCTCAATAAGGTTGCTAGCCTAACAGAGGATCTTATTGATGATGATTGTACTACTGATATTAACTCCACAATTGATTTAGTGGTCAATGTGGAGAAATCTAAGAAAAGGAGGAATAAGAAGGATTGTTCTGTTTCTACCAAACGTAGGAGTGTGAGGATTAATAGTGAGGGTTTCCTTGACCCGGGTAAACATTTGTTTATCCAAGAAAGTTAGATTTTCTTGCTTTATTGGGGACGGGAAGATCTAATTTTGCTTCACCCTTTCTTAAACATTTAGCGGCAGGCATGGACTTTGTGTGGTTTTGCTTGCCGCCAAGGGGTAGATCGGGGGGCATGCTTATTGGTATCAACTCAACATCTATTGAGGTTAGAAAGGTGGACGTAGGAGGTTTCGGTGTTAAGCTTTTTGTGAGATCTAAGAATGATGGTTTTGAATGGGTTTTAGTTTCGGTTTATGGGGCTGCCCAAGATGAGTGCAAGCCTCAGTTTTTACCAGAGCTAGTTGATACGTCTCCAACGTATCTATAATTTCTGATGCTCCATGATCATATTATGTCAATTGCTACTTGTTTTCTCCCTTAGTTATAGCATTTTTATACGTTTTCCGGGTCTAACCTATTAACAAAATGCCAAGTGCCAGTTCCCTGTTTTCTGTTGTTTTTGGTTTCAGAAAAGTTGTTCTGGAAACATTCTCAGAATTGGACCCCACAAAGCGCGAAGTGCCTATTTTCCCCGGAAGCATCCAGAACACCGAAGAAGAGTCGAAGACGGGCACCAGAGGGGCCACGCCATAGGGTGGCGCGGCCCCCTGGCCGCGCCACCTATGGGTGTGGGGCCCCTGGAGCTCCACCTCCATTGCCCTTCTGCCTATTTAATCCCCCCGGATGGAAAACCCTAAAGACCTGATAAAAAATCCTCAAAAAGTTCCGCAGACGCCGTCACCGTCAACCCTAGATCAAGGGGGTTCTGAAGCTGTTTCCGGCATCCTGCCGGAGAAGAGATCATCACCGGAGGCTTCTACATCACCATGCCTGCTTCCGGAGTGATGCGTGAGTAGTTCATCCTTGGACTACGGGTTCGTAGATGTAGCTAGATGGTTGTATTCTCTTCATATTCCTCCATGTTTAGATCTCGTGAGCTGCCTGTCATGATCGAGATTGATCTTATGTAATTCTATATGTTGTGTTTGCTGGGATCCGATGAATATTGAACTTATGCCAAGTTGATTATAGTCTTTATTTGCATATGCTATTTGTGATCTTGCATGCTTTCCGTTGCTAGTGGTTGCTCTGGCCAAGTAGTTGCTACTGACTCCAAGAGGGAGTATTTATGATTGATAGTGGGTTCATGCCTCCTCACCACCTTGATCGAGTGACAGAAACGTGAAGGGGGAGGATGTGTTGTTGCCATTAGGGAGAAAACTGCGGTGAGAGTACCCACGTGCATAATCATTGCTTACATTACACACTTTGTTTAATGCAGTTATCTGTTGCTTGCAACTTAATACCTAAGGGGGTTCAGATGATAACCTGAGGGTGGATTATTAGTCTTAGATGCAGATGGATTTCGGTCTATGTATATTGTTGTAATTCCCGCACTAAATATCATAGTAGTCTTCATGGCATATATATGCACTACGGTGCAACCTCTATTTGTGAATTGCCCGACTGTAATTTGTTCACCCAACATGCTATCTTTTATGGAGAGACACCACTAGTGAACCTATGAACCCTGGTCCATTTTTCCACACTATTAAACAGACCACAACTATTTCCTGCTTTCTTTACTTATTGCAAGCATACATCATTTTCGACACTATACGTCTAATCTTTGTTTTTAGCAAGACCGGTGAGATTGACAACCTCACTGTACTGTTGGGACAAAGTATTTTGGTTGTGTTGTGTGCAGGTTCCACGTTGTTGATGACACCGGTGAAGCACCAGCACCACCGTCAGTGGCATCAACCTTCCTGAGATCCTCTTCCTCCTACTGGATTGATAACCTTGGTTCCTAACTGAGGGAAATTCTTGCCGCTTGCTCATCACACCCTCCTCTTGGGGTTTCCAACACACTATCAAAGAGCATCAAGGATTTCTGGCGCCGTTTCCGGGGAGGAAGAAGTCCTCTGGCAAGGGGAGTCTCTCACTCTCAACCTCTTTATTTTGTTTATTGTCTTGTTTTTATTTTTGTCTTGTTTTGCTTCTCTTTATCAAAAACAAAAAAAATAGTTCTTATTCTAGTTGTTATTTTTGCTTTATCATGCTTGCTATCAATGTTTGATGTCTTTGAAACTAGATCTTTTAGGCAAGGTGGGTTCACGGATGAACAACAAAAACATTATAAGGAACACCACTTGTCATAAAAAGGGATACACTTATGGGAGCAAATTAATAAATTACATGACTATGCTAAAAACTTGTGCTCTACTTATAATGTTACTTATTGCTTTGATAAATCTTATTGCTGTAGGAGGTATAAACACCTCCCTTTTCAATGTGAGTATAATGATAATGTTACCATATCTTCTTATGTTAAGGGAAATTATGAATTATATGATGTGGAACAAATTGAAGAATTTATTGCTTGGAAGGGTGCATCAAAATTTCCTATTTGCTTGAAAGTATTAATGATGCACCTTATAAATATGAGATTTATGCTATACTTGAATATTGCTTTGATAACTACAAGGATTGTAATTACTACATAATGGAATATCTTAATAAATTCTCTCAACCTAAGGAAGTAACTGATGCCTTGCAGGATCCTATGGAATAAGAAATTGCTGAATCTGGAAGTTCATTGGATGAAAAAGAGGAGGAGAGTGATGATCAAGAGGAGGAAGAATGGAGCTACCCATGTCTACCTCCCAATGATAGTAACTCTTTAACTCATACATTATTTGATCAAATGGATACTTGCTATACTTGTCACCTTGATACTACTATGAATGAAACTTGTGAGAATGATATTGCTACTGTTATTTATGATAATCCATGATACTTTCATAAATGCTATGCTAATCCTCTATTTATTCCAACTATTGATATGCATGATAATGTAACACCTGGGGTGTTACCTTTGGTAGAAAGTGTTTGTTTCCTTTTGCTTTGCATCACATGCATCACATGAGCATTGCATTCTGTTTTCAAAACAAACCAAAATTCAAAGCAATTTAAACTTTCACACCTTGCTCAAAATTTCCAATTTCAAAATTTCAAACTAAACCACTCAATTGTTTTTCACTGGTTGAATTTGTTTTAATCAAATTGCTTGTTAATAAATTTTTCCCTGTTATTAAAACCCTAATGGCAAATTCAAAACTTCAAATCAAATCAATCTTAATTATCATATTACAATATGGGTTTAAAAATTAAAATTTAGCAAACAAACTAATTTCAATAATGTTTGTATAATTGTTTGAACTTATTACATAAAATTTGTTTATTCCCAAAAATTTCCAAATCAAACTAATATTCTAAATTTTGAAGTTAATGGTAATTGCTTTTAATTACTGTTTTGCAAAGCACTAAAAATTATTCATAAAAAATTAAACCCAAATCCTTTATTCCTTTCTCTTCTCTCTCCCTTTCTTTCTTGCAAAAAAAAAGGGGTCAAAGAAATAAAAACACAAAAAGGAGGCAGCCCACCCACAGCTTTTTTTTTCTCTCCTCAGCCCATCACCCCAGCCCACCTCTCTGGCCCAATACCTTCCCTGCGAGGAGATCATCCCCAACCTCCGTACGGTCCTCCCCCCTCCCTGTCGCTTTCATCTGCAGAAAAGGCAGCAACACGCACCACCAACTCCCCCATGTGCCCTGCTCCTCTCCCTCCTTTTTCTACCCCTCCCGAGCCCAAACCCTAGCCAACCACTCTCTCTATTCTCCTCCTGCGCCGCCATCCCTCTCTCCCCCTCGATCTCCTCTCCAAAAACCGCTGTTTCTTCTGAATGTCTGAACCTTCTAAGGAGGGCTGCGGTGGTCGTGGGTTGGCGGGCATGGCGCCTCCGCCCTAGCCACCACCGGCGCCATCCAAGCCCTGGAATGGAATCGCGGCGACGGCCTCTACCTCCTCGTCCCCTCGTCGCGTGCTGGAGGCAACCGGGGTGACCGCGCCGTCACCGGAAACCTCCCCTCGCCGCCGCACGTCGGCAGTCTTCATCGACAGCAGACCGAGGTGAGCCCTCCCTCGTTCCCTCACCTCTCTCCCCTCGTGGCCCCCACGCACACCGAGCGTAGCTGCCCCACACACGGCCCGCACGAGCCCCGCACGGACAGCCACCGCGCAGCGGGCCACGATCGCCGGCGAGTGTCTGTCGCCTCCGTCGAGTTTCAGTACAGCGACTGCGCAGTTTCAGTTAATTTCAGTTAGCCGCGCGCGGACAGAAGCATAACCTTCCACGTAATCCTTACCTATCACGAACCGATTAGTACTGCACTGGCAGTGCACCCTAGCGCGCACTCCCCAGGCCCGGGTTCGATCCCCCGCGGGCGCTCTGCCCTTTTTGGTGAATTTTGCTAGCGCATGGCCCCACTTGCCATCGCCTCTGTGTGCAGGCGTGGCATCCGCACGCCTCGCCAGCGCCACGCGGGCGCGGGCCCCGCACGTCAGCCAGCGGGGTTAGCGTAGGCGGCGCTAAGAGATGCCCAGATCCAGATCTGGATCTGGATTTTCGCATCTGGGCCCCTGGGTTTTCCTGTTTTGCACCGAAGCCCTCCCTTTTCTCTGTTTTCATCACATTCAAGTCCCTGGTCTTTTGCAAATAAAACCTAAAAATTCAAATGCTCATAATTTTCAAACCACAAATCCAAATAATACAAATTTTATATGTATCCCAATCAAAATTTCATGAGCTTCTCAAATATGCCTTTTGTTTTCTGTTTTGCACATTTCAAACTGTTTCAAATTTTAAATTCAAACAATTCTTTTCCAATTTGATTAATTCCATAATTAATTCATACTTAATTCAATTAACTCAAATAAAATATGTTTTTCAGTCCAAATTCAATGTACTTTCTGTTTATCAACTTTGTTTTGCAATTTGGGCAATTAAAATTAATGTTATTTAATAATCCTTAAATTGGTTAATTAAATGGCATAATTAATAACCTGCAAGTGGTTGCTCCAAATTAAATACTCAAAACATGTTTTTCATCCAAAATCAAATGCCACACTTGACTATCAACTTTGTTTTCTGGTTTGCAACAACTAATTTGAATAATTGTTTCACCTCTTGTTTAATGCAACTTAAATTGCCAAAATTCATAACTAATTCATTTTAATTCCAAATCAAACAAATAAAGTATGTTTTCCAATCAGTTTCATGTCCTTAACATGCTCATGCCATCCATATCTCTGTTTGCATCTTATCTTGTGCATTTTAGGTTTTGTTATGCATGTTCATCTATATGACAACATATGGAATGTGTGGGCTAATTAATTCCAGCTGTTTCCCCATTCCATTTAAATTGCCTAACTCATCTACCTTATTGTTTTCCATGCTAAACAACATTTAACTTGATGGTTAGATAAACAACTTGAACCAATTCCTATTTCTCCGGACTCCGGTTCCGATTAAATTGCTTAAATTGTTTTCCCTGTTGCATCTTGCCATGTCATGCATATAAAATAGGATCATGCTGGATCCTTTTGCCGTAGTAGTAATTGTTGCATCCCGTTGTTTGTTCGAGGTTCGTTGATTCTTCCCGGATAGGACGTTGAGATGATGTGAGCAACGACAAGTTCTGCTACCTTGCGGGATCTCAGGCAAGTATACTCACTTGCTGCCAATAGGCTGCCTTTCATCACTTGTTATCGATTCTTTCCGTTGTTCTTATTCTAGCCTATTGATACGATGCTGGTGTCTCGATCCTATTATATGTTTACCTTGCAGCCATGATATAGCCTTTTCTACCACTTCCTATTAACTGTTGTTTGTTTACCTTGTTGGCCCTCGTGTCGTAGTTGCATGCTTAGTGTTGTTTGCGCTCAAGTCTTGTTGTCCGTCTTATCACCTGTTTAGTTGATAGTTGGGTTTCATTTCAATCAACAACTTGTTAATGTTTTGGGTAATAATAATTTGATGTTAAGGCACCGGCAGGAGGCCCGGGTTAGGGTTTTGAAGCCTGCTAGTGTCGAAACTAGGAAAAGAGTCTTGTCTACTGATCCATGATGAGCGTGCTCACCGCATCCGGGAGGTAGTATGGGACCCCCCTCGACTTAGACCTGATCTGCAGCTTGTCCGAAGAGCCACACTTAGTTCGGGTGTTCCATTTGCTCCTTTGCATAATGGGAGGGCCCCCCATGGTTACTGGTGATGGTTATGATGATGATGCATATAGGGCGAGTCCTGTAGTGCCGGGGTGTTGTGTCCTGCGGGAGTTTTGCACACCTGCGCTGAGTATTCGGCTGCGTGGCTGGGACCTTGTAGCTCCGTGGCTCCTAGGATGGGTTGTAGAGATGGTTTGGGTCGTGTCAAGCCAACCTGAGTTTTTGTTGGCGGCTTGAGTGTGTACGGGTACTGGAGCACACCCTGCAGGGATGAATCTTCTCGAGAAGCCGTGTTTTCCGCGGTTATGGATTACTTGGTGAAAGTACTGGCTAACAAGTACTCAGACAACTTACACCTAATGATAATAACTTGACTAGTAATAGTCTTATTGACACAATAACTTGATCCATCATTAATCCAACAGTGTGAGTTGTCCTTGGGTTGCTTCCTTAGTAGGGGGTGACATTGGATGGGTTTGTTTGGTGAGTAGTTGTAGTTGGTTACGATACGCTCTCTTATCTTCTTTCTGTTAGCCGGAAGTTGTAGGGTGTTTTCTGTAGTTGGTTAGTGCAGCCCGCTGCCGCTTATTTGCAATAATCCCTTCCTTTCCGTTGATCCCAAAGTATTTGTATCTTGTGATGACTGGCTACGCCGGTATCTTGTGAGTATGGTTTATCCACTTGCCAGTACTGAACCGTACTGACCCACGAATCTCTTTCGTGGCTGCAAATTCCAACTTGCAGTCAACAGGTTTGAAGTCTGACGACGTTAGCTTGGGAATCCCTCCGGCTTGGCCTGGGCTGGGATTGGACGCTCTCGGTTATCTTCAGGACTCTTAGTCCAATTTGTATCTTGTCCGTAGTCGGATGCTATGTTGTTTTCTTCCGCTGTTATTTGGATCTTTGTATTGTATCAGTTGTATCCTTGGCTCGTTTGAGTCTTCTTGTATATATCTTTTCTGTTGTTGTTGCGGAATATTCGTGAACTGTTGTAATGTTATCACGAGTGGCAACCTGGAATCGGTTATTATGCGGATTTGGCGGGAATGCTGAAATCTGCATAGTGCCCGATCTCGGGGCGTCACAGATAATGAGGAAGATTGTTTAGAAAATTTATATGATAATGATCTTGATGATGGTCCTATGTTACTGGATGTTATAAATTATAATGCTACTGAAAATAGGATTGCTATAATGTGTCCTATACCTTTTAAGAGTGATCCATCATCTTGTTTTTCTATTGCTAAAAGTGGGAAAAAATAAGATTTTATTTTAAATTTTGACCCCACTATTTTTGAGCTTGATATGAATTGTGTGCTTTTAGACCATGACAAACATGCTTTATGTGATAATTATGTTGTTGAGTCTGTTCATGATGCTACTGAAAATTATTATGACAGAGGAAAATTTGGTTGTAGGAATTTTCATGTTACTAAAACACCTCTCTTTTTGTTGAAAGTTTGGAAGTTGCTCTTGTTCTACCTTCCCATAGTTTCTAGTTTGAGTTTCTTTAATCTTTTTATTTACAAGATTCCTATGCATAGGAAGTGGGTTAGACTTAAATTTGTTTTATACTTGCTTCTTGATGCTCTATTTTTCTTAAGTCATATTTCTTATGTGAGCATCTACTTGAGTTTCCCTTTTATGCCTAGTTGAAAGGCGTTAAAGAAAAGCGCTACCGGGAGACAACCCGTTTTATTTTGCTGTTTTCAACCCGTTTTATTTCGTTTTCTTTGGTGTGCTTTGCACCTGGGTGTTGTATATTTTCTTTTGTGTTTTTGTTGATCCAAGTAAAGCCTCTAGTGGAAAGTTGAGGCTATATTTCGGATTTCTGCGCAGGAAACAAATTTCTCCTGTCCACTGTTAATTCCGTAAAAAATCACAGAAAATTCAAAATGACTTGAGTTTTTTTGTGCGTAATCCTGAGTTATATACACAACTTTTCTTAGCTGACCACCTTTTGATTTGAGCAACATAAGGTTTTTGAAAAAATCGATCTTTATCTGTTTTTCTGTTTTGACAGATTTCTGCCATTTATTGCATTTGCATCTTAATCTCTTTCTTTTGGTGTTCTTTTGAGAAAAAGAGTTTTTAAATAATTTGTTACAGTAGCTAATATATTTATGAGTGTTAGAATTGTGTTGAAACTGAACCATGTGAATTTATTATTTCGATTGCACTAACGTTGCAATGAAGATTGTGAGAAGTTTGGTGTGAAGGAAGTTTTCAAGGGTCAAGAGGACAGGATGATATGATGAATCAAGAAGAGTGAAAATCCTAAGCTTGGGGATGCCCCGGTGGTACATCCCAGCAAATTCCAAGAAGACTCAAGCATCTAAGCTTGGGGATGCCCAAGGCATCCCCTTCTTCATCGACAAATTATCAGGTCACTTCTAGTGAAACTATATTTTTATTCAGTCGCATCTTATGTGCTTTACTTGGAGCGTCTTTTATTTTTGTTTTTAGTTTTTTTTGTTTTCGCTTTCAGTTTGTTTTTAATTTTCATTAAGCTTGGTTGGACCCAGCATTCTTTTATTGGAGAGTGACACGCTCCGCTTTTTCATGAGAATACGTTGTATTCTTAATCTCTGTCTGGCTGTTGCATTTATTTAGCTCTTGTTTTGCATGCATCTCTTATTAGAGCTATTAGTTTTAGTAGTGTTATGTGAGTACTCTCATGTTTGCTTGTTGTATCATAAAGAGTATTTTTGTTAAAGCATGTTTTGTATGGTGCTTGTTGGGAGAAGAAAACTGCTGCTTGAAATAGAATTTATAACAGTGCTAGTGGAAGCTTCTATAGACTGTGGCTAGACAAGCTTCCACTAGCACTGTTATAAATTCTACTTCAAGCAGCAGTTTTCTTCTCCCAACAAGCACCATACAAAACATGCTTTAACAAAAATACTCTTTATGATACATCAAGAAAACATGAGATTACTCACATAGCACTACTAAAACTAACTGCTCTAATAAGAGATGCATGCAAAACAGGAGCTAAATAAATGCAGCAGCCAGACAGAGATTAAGAATACAACGTATTCTCATGAAAAAGCGGAGCGTGTCACTCTCCAATAAAAGAATGCTGGAGTCCAACCAAGCTTACTGAAAAAGTAAAAACAAACTGAAAGCAAAAACAAAAACAAACCGAAAACAAAAATAAAAGACGCTCCAAGTAAAGCACATAAGATGCGACTGAATAAAAATATAGTTTCACTAGAACTGACCTGATAATTTGTCGATGAAGAAGGGGATTCCTTGGGAATCCCCAAGCTTAGACGCTTTAGTCGTCTTGGAATTTACTGGGATGTACCACCGGGGAATCCCCAATCTTATACTTTTCACTCTTCTTGATCACATCATATCATCCTCTTCTCTTGACCCTTGAAAACTTCATTCACACCAAACTTCTCACAATCTTCATTAGCAACATTAGTGCAATCGAAATAATAAATTCACATGGTTCAGTTTCAACACAATCCTAACACTCATAAACATATTAGCTACTGTAACAACTTCTTTAAAAACTCTTTTTCTCAAAAGAACACCAAAAGAAAGAGATTAAGATGCAAATGCAATAAATGGCAGAAATCTGTCAAAACAGAACAATAGATAAATATCGATTTTTTCAAAAATCTTATGTTGCTTAAATAAAAAAGTGGTAAACTAAGCAAAGTTGCATATATAACTCAGGATTACGCACAAAAAAACTCAAGTCATTTTGAATTTTTTTGTGATTTTTTACGGAATTAACAGTGGACAACAGAAATCTGTTTCCTGCGCAGAAATCCGAAATATAGCCTCAACTTTCCACTAGAGGCTTTACTTGGATCAACAAAAACACAAAAGAAAATATACAACACCCAGGTGCAAAGCACACCAAAGAAAACGAAATAAAACGGGTTGAAAACAACAAAATAAAACGGGTTGTCTCCCGGTAGTGCTTTTCTTTAACGCCCTTCAGCTAGGCAAAAAAGGGCAACTCAAGTATTTTCAAATGAAGCATTCAAATCAAGATTTTGTAATTATTTAATAATGCATTGTATTTTATCTAAGTGGGTTTCAGAGGCTCCTCTCTTAGTACTTTTAGGCTTACTATCTTCATCAAATAAATTCTCAGGAAAAACCCAATCAAAATTCTTTTATTGGGCTTCGTGCAGTGCTACTAACTTAAAGGGGATTGGTATTTTATCCTCGTTTTCATTATTAGATTCAGTTTTTTCTAGAGCACCAATAATGTCTATACGTGAGCCAAGCATATTAAAACGATCAAAGACTTTTCTAGCTTCTATAGCCGCATCCCCAAATTCTTTAAGCATAGTTTCTAAGATGAAGTTTCTTTTCTCAACATCTTCAATGTTATTCAAGTTGAGGAACATATGTTGCATTATGGGATGGAGGTTAACAAACCTAGATTCTAGCATGTGAACTAAGGAAGTTACATCAGTCTCGTAATTGGGAGAAAGTTCTACTATGGATTTTCCTCAAAGTTATCATGCTTACTAATGTGATCAAAGAATTCTTTAACAGTGCCTTTTCCAAGTATAGAACAACTTTCTATCGGCAAATCTTTCAAGGTAAACTTAGGGATCAACATGATGAGAAATAACAACGCAGTGACAAAAATAACAACTATGAAGTAAACTAATTTTTTTGTGTTTTCAATAAAGAGAAGCAAAACAAGACAAAAATAAAAACAAGACAATAAACAAAATAAAGGGGTTGAGAGTGAGAGACTCCCCTTGCCAGAAGACTTCCTTCTCCCCGGAAACGGCGCCAGAAAAATCCTTGATACACTTTGTTGGGAACCCCAAGAGGAGGGTACGATGAGCACATCGGTAGCATTTTCCCCCTTAGTTAAGAACTAGGGTTATCAATCCATTAGGAGAAAGAGGACCTTCGGAAGGTTGATGCCACTGACGGTGGTGCTGGCGCTTCACCGGTGTCAGCAACAACATGGAATCTGCACACAACACAACCAAAATACTTTGCCCCAACTGTAAAGTGAGGTTGTCAATCTCACCAGTCTTGCTGAAAACAAAGATTAGACATATAGTGTGGAAAACAGTGTATGCTTGCAGTAAGTAAAGAAAGCAGGAAATTGTTGTGGTTTGTTTAACAGTGTGGAAAAATGGACCGGAGTTCATAGTTTCACTAGTGGTGTCTCTCCATAAAAGATAGCATGCTGGGTGAACAAATTATAGCTGGGCAATTGACAAATAGAGGTTGCACCGTAGTGCACAACATGACATGAAGATTACTATGATATTTAGTGCGAGCATTACAACAAGATACATAGACCGACATCCATATGCATCTATGACTAATAATCCACCCTCAGGTTATCATCCGAATCCCCTTAGGTATTAAGTTGCAAGAAACAGATAATTGCATTAAACAAAGTGTGTAATGTAAGAAATGATTATGCATGCTGCACTCTCACCGATGTTTTCTCCCTAATGGCAACATCACATCCTCCCCCTTCACGTTTCTATCACTCGAGCAAGGCGAAAAGGAGGTATGAACCCACTATCGAGCATAAATACTCCCTCTTGGAGTCACTAGCAACTACGTGGCCAGAGTAACCACTAGCAACATAAAGCATGCAAGATCACAAATAGCATAAGCAAATAAAGACTATAATCAACTTGGCATAAGTTCAATATTCATCGGATCCCAGCAAACACAGCATATAGAATTAGATAAGATCAATCTCGATCATGATAGGCGGCTCACGAGATCTAAACATGGAGGCATACGAGGAGAAGACAACCATCTAGCTACATCTACTAACCCGTAGTCCAAGGATGAACTACTCACGCATCACGCCGAAGGTAGGCATGGTGATGTCGAAGCCTCAGGTGATGATCTCCTCTCCGGCAGGGTGCCCGAAACAGCTTCATAACCCCCTGATCTAAGGTTGACGGTGACGGCGTCTGCGGAACTTTTTGGGGATTTTTTATCAGGTCATTAGGGTTTTCCATCCGGGGGGCTTAAATAGGCGAAAGGGCAGAGGCGGTGGAGCTCCAGGGGCCCCACACCTATAGGTTGCGCAGCCAAGGGGGGCGTGGCACCCTATGATGTGGCCCCCCTGTTGCCCCTCTTCGACTCCTCTTCGGTGTTCTGGATGCTTCCGGGGAAAATAGGAACTTCGGGCTTTGTGGGGTCCAATTCCGAGAATGTTTGCAGAACAACTTTTTTGAAACAAAAAACAGCAGAAAACAGGGAACTCGCACTTGGCATCTTGTTAATAGGTTAGTCCCGGAAAATGTATAAAAATGCTATAAATAAGGGAGAAAACAAGTAGCAATTGGCAAAATATGATCATGGAGCATCAGAAATTATAGATACGTTGGAGACGTATCAGACGTCAATAGAGAATCTTTATCTCACTTGTTGATTGGATTTCACACCCTGGACTAGTGGCTTCATCCACTTATCCAAATGATAGAAGAGCTGGCAGCGGGGTTCCCAGCCCCAAATTAATACAAAGAAATTCTCTTCACTATTTTTGCCCCTGATTTATCAGTCAAAGCATAATTGTGTAAACAAAAGGGAAAGAGGGATGACCTTCTACACCAGTTGCATCCTTCACCATGGGAGCCGCTCTTATGAATCTAATTGGCTTGTGATGTACTGTATTTTCTGTTTACCATTCGTTGACATTAACATACATATCCCAAAATATAGACACTCCTCCACGGTATGTGATTGTTGGCAGGCACCCAAGGATTCGGTTAGCCATGGTTTGTGAAAGATGGATGGGAGGAGTTTCAAACTTTTAATACCTCTGTTTAATAAAATAAAAGCTCTAGCACATGAGTGATCTGTGCTTCCCTCTGCGAAGGGACTTTCTTTTACTTTTATGTTGAGTCTCCATCTTCTAACTTTATGCACAGTTGAGAGAGCATTTTTGCCATTCTGAGTTCTGTGTGCATTTGTCCCATAAACATCAATAATTACTTCATAATGTGATATTATTTGTTCTTAAATTATTTGTTCTAGTCTTCCTCATGAACTTTGAAGGTGTCCTGGCATTTATGTTTTGCCCCAATCTTAAGGACTAGTGAAATATCACTTTGCCATGCTTTCTCTATACCTGAAAAAAAACATCTACCTTTCTTTGCATTATTATTCATGATCCTTTATTTGAGATACTCTTCGTGATGCAAAGTAACTGCTATGATTTATTATTAAAGTTCTATTTATCATGTTTGTGTTTGAAGTTCTATGATCTCAGCGTGCATCTGCTTTTACATTAGATTGATCAAGTTTATGTTAGTAGCATGTCACCTCAGAAATTATTGTTTCATCGTTTACCTACTCGAGGACGAGTAGGAACTAATCTTGGGGATGCTTGATACGTCTCCAACGTATCTATAATTTCTGATGCTTCATGATCATATTATGTCAATTGCTACTTGTTTTCTCCCTTATTTATAGCATTTTTATATGTTTTCCAGGACTAACCTATTAACAAGATGCCAAGTGCTAGTTCCCTATTTTCTGCTGTTTTTGGTTTCAGAAAAGTTGTTCTGGAAACATTCTCGGAATTGGACCCCACAAACCCCGAAGTGCCTATTTTCCCCGAAAGCATCCAAAACACCAAAGAAGAGTCGAAGACAGGCACCAAGGGGGCCACACCATAGGGTGGCGCGGCCCCCCTGTACGCGTTAGCTATGGGTGTGGGGCCCCTGGAGCTCCACCTCCTTTGCCCTATCGCCTATGTAATCCCCTCGGATGGAAAACCCTAAAGACCTGATAAAAAATCCCCGAAAAGTTCTGCATCCGCCGTCATCGTCACCCCTAGATCAAGGGGGTTCTGAAGTTGTTTTCGGCACCCTGCCAGAGAAGATATCATCACCGGAGGCTTCTACATCACCATGACTGCCTCCAGAGTGATGCGTGAGTAGTTCAACCTTGGACTATGGGTTCGTAGCTGTAGCTAGATGGTTGTCTTCTCCTCATATGCCCCCATGTTTAGATCTCATGAGCTGCCTATCATGATAGAGATTGATCTTATGTAATTCTATATGTTGTGTTTCCTGGGATCCGATGAATATTGAACTTATTCCAAGTTGATTATAGTCTTTATTTGCATATGCTATTTGTTATCTTGCATGCTGTCCGTTGCTAGTGGTTGCTCAGGCCAAGTAGTTTCTAGTGACTCCAAGAGGGAGTATTTATGCTTGATAGTGGGTTCATACCTCCTCACAACCTTGCTCGAGTGACAGAAACGTGAAGGGGGAGGATGTGTTGTTGCCATTAGGGAGAAAACAACGGTGAGAGTGCCCGCGTGCATAATCATTGCTTACATTACACACTTTGTTTAATGCAGTTGTCTGTTGCTTGCAACTTAATACCTAAAGGGGTTCGGATGATAACCTGAGGGTGGATTATTAGTCATAGATGCATGTGGATTTCGGTCTATGTATATTGTTGCAATGCCCGCACTAAATGTCATAGTAGTTTTCACGTCATATATTTGCACTACGGTGCAACCTCTATTTGTCAATTGCCCAGCTGTAATTTGTTCACCCAGCATGCTATCTTTTATGGAGAGACACCACTAGTGAACCTATGAACCTTGGTCCATTTTTCCACACTGTTAAACAAACCACAACTATTTCCTGCTTTCTTTACTTACTGTTGGGACAGTATTTTGGTTGTGTTGTGTGCAGGTTCCACGTTGTTGCTGACACCGGTGAAGCACCAGCACCACCGTCAGTGGCATCAACCTTCCTGAGATACTCTTCCTCCTACTAGATTGATAACCTTAGTTCTTAACTGAGGGAAATTCTTGCCGCTTTCTCATGACACCCCCCTCTTGGGGTTTCCAACACACTATCAAAGAGCATCACTAGTTCGTATTTGTGAAAATGAAACACTGCCTTTGTTTGTGGGTGGGGATTTTAATTAATACGAAATCCTGAAGAAAAGAATAATAATAATTATAACCCAAGATGGACAGTTATGCTCATTGCAATTATTCATAGTCTAGAATTGAAGGATATTGAGTTATCGGGTAGGCAATTTACTTGGGCAAATAGGAGGGACACACAAACTTTTGAGAAGCTAGATAGAATTTTATCTTCTATGGATTGGGAACATAAGTTCCCTTTGGCCACAGTTCAAGCTCTAACTAGGACTGGTTCAGACCACACCCCTCTCTTTGTGGATTTCAGAAATTGTGCTCATGTGGGTAATAAGGCGCGTTTTTGGTTTGAGCTTTCGTGGCTGCGATTGGACGGGTTTTATGATATGATTGCTGCAGAATGGGCGGCATGGGTCAAAGGAGATTCGGCTATTGAGATATTGCAGAATAAGATTAGGCATTTGAGACATTTTCTTAAGGGGTGGGCTAAGAACCAGAGTGGTAAATACAAGAAAGAAAAAGAAAGGTTGCTTAAGATTATTGACGATCTTGATATTAAGGCTGAGAGTACTCCTCTTTCGTTGGCAGAGAGAGACACTCTGAGAGAGGCAAATGATCGCATTTTCTCTCTACGTAGGGATGAAGAAAGTAAGTGGGCTCAGAGAGCTAAGGTGAAACATATTCAGGAGGGGGAGATAATACTAGGTATTTTCATCTTATTGCTAATGGCAAGCACAGAAAAAAATTAATTTTCCAACTAAAACACGATGAGGGTACAATTGTGGGGGAGGAGAATCGGAAAACGTATATTACGGAGTATTATAAAAAACTATCTGGAGATTCTGTTCGAAATGATATCTCGATGGATGAGTCCGTTATCCATGATATACCGCAGTTATCTCAGGTCGCGAATGATGTACTCACTTCAGATTTCTTAGTGAAAGAAGTGTTTGAGGCCATTTCGCAGATGGAATTAAATAAACCACCGGGTCCAGATGGTTTTCTCGCGGAGTTTTATAAGACCTTTTGGGAGGTTATCAAATATGACCTTATGGCTATGTTCTACCAATTGAAGCAAGGTAATCTTCAGTTGTTTAAACTGAACTTTGGTGTGATTACTCTGATTCCTAAAAAAGATAATGCGGTGCAAATTCAGCAATATATACCTATATTCCTACTCAATGTTAGTTTTAAAATTTTCACAAAGGTGGGAACTAATCGTATTTCCCAGATTGTGCAAAAGGTAGTGAGACCCTCCCAGTCGGCTTTTATGCCTGGGAGAAACATCTTGGAGGGTGTGGTCATTCTACATGAGACCATTCACGAACTTAAGAAGAAGAAAATGGATGGGGTTATTTTTAAAATTCACTTTGAAAAGGCATATGACAAAGTAAAGTGGCCTTCTCTCCAGCAGGCTTTGCGTATGAAAGGATTTGCACAAGAATGGTGCAAGTTGATTATGCAGTTTGTTCAGGGAGGAAGTGTGGGTATTCGTGTGAATGATGACATTGGTCATTATTTTCAGACTAAAAAAGATCTTAGGCAGGGTGATCCATTATCACCGATCCTTTTTAACATTGTCGCTGATATGTTAGCCATCCTCGTCTCGCGAGCGAAGGAGAATGGCCATATAGTGGGTCTCATCCCTCACTTAGTGGAGGGAGGCCTGTCTATATTACAATATGCAGATGACACTATCTTATTCTTAGAGCATGATCTTGCGAAGGCTTTAAATCTTAAATTGATTTTATGTATTTTTGAGCAATTGTCGGGTCTCAAAATTAATTTCCACAAGAGTGAAGTTTTTTGTTTTGGAAAGGCTAAAGGGGTAGAGGATCAGTAAAAACAAATTTTTGGTTGTGAGTCAGGTTCTCTACCTTTTAAATATTTGGGCATTCCTATTCATCACAGAAAATTGAGAAACTCTGAGTGGCATCCAGTTAAATGTCGTTTTGAGGACAAACTTGCTTGTTGGAAAGGGAAGTTGTTATCGTATGGGTCTCATTTAATTCTTATTAATTTGGTCCTAACTAGCTTACCCATGTTTATGCTCTCTTTTATGGAGATTCCAAAAGGGGTCCGCAAAAAGACTAGATTTTTATATATCTCGTTTTTTTTCTGGCAAAGTGATAAGAACAAGCGAAAATATAGGTTAACAAAATGGAATATTATTTGTAGACCCAAAGATCAGGGAGGGTTAGGTGTGGAAGTGCTAGAGCTGAAAAGTAAGTGTTTGTTAAGTAAGTGGTTGTTTAAGCTCTTAAATGAGGAGGGTGTTTGGCATGAATTGCTCCAGAACAAATACCTTCATAGTAAAACTTTAGCTCATGTATAGGCACAACCTTCTGATTCTCCCTTTTGGAAGGGTCTAATGAGAGCGAAGGAAGACTTCTTTCGTAGAGGTTCCTTTCTAGTGGGAAACAGGGAGATAACACGGTTTCGGGAGGACACCTGGTTAGGACCAACCCCTCTTTCAACCCAATATCCCCTATTGTATAATATTGTGCAGCGTAAGAATGTTTCCGTTCATGACGTGTTTCTTAGTGATCCTCCTCTAAATATGAGTTTTAGGAGGGATTTGAGGGGCATTACTTGGGATATGTGGTCTCATCTATGTTTGTGTTTGATGGATGTTTCGCTTGATTCAAATTCTGATAGTTTCCATTGGAATTTGGCCCAAGATGGTGTGTTCTCAGTTAAATCCATGTATGAGGATATTATGAACAGTCATATTGTTTTTCTAAAAACTTATTTATGGAAGTTGAAAATCCCTTTAAAGATCAAAAATTTCATGTGGTTCTTAGATAAAAAAGTTCTGCTTACTAGAGATAATTTAGCCAAAAGAAATAGGAAAGGTGATACACACTGTTCCTTTTGTGGGAATGAGGAGACTATTGATCATCTTTTTATTTCTTGTCCTTTTGCTAAACTTGTTTGGCGTGTGGTTTTCTATACTTACAATATTCCTCCGCCCTCAAATGTTACTAATATGTTCGGAAATTGGTTAAACGGGATGGATAAAAGGACTAAAAATAGAATTCGTATTGGCGTCCCGGCTATTTGTTGGTCCATTTGGAATTGTAGGAACAATCTTGTGTTTAACAGGAAAGAACATTTCCATGTCTTACAGGTTATTTACATGGCGGTGCATTGGATCCAGTTATGGGCTTTGCTGCTTCCTTCGGACCAGAGGGAGCTTATGGTGGATGAATGCAAGCGCCTACTCTTGGTGGCACATGATTTTTTCTCCCGACATACGTGGCAACATACTAATAGGCTTTTGTAGTTTACTTTTATGTTGCTGGTTTTCTAGGGGGTATTCTCTCTTTGTGAGGTCCCTGTTCGTTGTAAACTCTTAAGGCACGCTGGTTTTCAAATAATTAATAAAAGCTGTGTGCATCACTCGATGCAGAGGCTGGGGTTTTCCCCCTTTTCGAAAAAAAAATATGAGATCGGATTACTGTTGGAGAGAAGAAAGAACTTAAGTCTCTACCGTGCCTTTATCTTCTACTAGGCCGGTTAGATTATAATCTCATCCTACTAAAGCTAACTACTTTGTTGGCAAATATCAAGGGAATTGAGAAGGAAGAAGCCACCAGATCAGTTGCTCAAACCTTTGCACGCGGCCATAGGCAAAAATAACTCTTAATCCAATCATATGCATGCATGTAACCAAAATCATTAATTTAGACACTACCCATAAGAAACAATGCATTGACATAGTTGTCTCTTAAATACTTATTATGCCTATGATAACTTGTTTAGAAAACAGTGCATTGGCACAGGTCTAAGGGTAGTCATAGTGGCAAGTAACTAAGTAGTAACATCAATGTCACATAGGCAAAAAAAAATCTGACGTGGCAAGTAGTTAATGTGGAGAGAGATCATAGTGGTAACATAGGTAGTTACTGTAACATCATACTTTTCAATGCAATATGAGTCTATAAGCTAGTAAATACAACTTTGCATGACACCATATGTATGTTACTCCCCACTATGGAGGTGGTAACATAGACTAGTAACATCGTAATGTTACTACTATTAGTTACTTCCCACTATGACTAACCTATGCGGTGGGTTACAAATAATACATGGCGCGGTGAAAACACCAACGCTGTTTCGCGGAGCATCAGAAATCAAGACCCAACCGTGAAACAACTTTTGGTGCAGACCAATGTTGTATCATGCCGAATGAAATATGTGCTAATATCCACACGATTAATTCTCTAGTTTTCTTTTACCTCTTCGTGCTTTTTCAATCTTAACTGAACAGTAGCAGGCTCAGTCTTTCGGAGGTGCTCATAGGGGTAGGGTGTGCGTGTTTGCGTTCATAGGGGTGGGTGTATGCGCGTGTATATGAGCGCTTGCGTTTGTACTGTGTTTCTCAAACAAAAAAAAGTAGTTAATACTTACTTTAAGTAATAAAAGCTCCCATTATCTTAAAAAAATCTTAACTGAACAGTAGTTATGTGTACATCGTGGCTGATAGAAAGGCCACCACAAAGACTGTTGGAATAACTTATTCACCTAACATAGCAGAAAACACAATATTCGTTCATAGTAGCTCAGTATCGCAAATATGTGCAAGAAATGGTACTAGGTCAATCAATTCTTCAAGTTCGAAGAAGAGAATGCTTACCTCAATTCGAACTATATATATGTTCAAAAAATTCGAACTATATATGCAGCTAGGTAGCATACAATCCACTTTCTCTTATTCGCCCTGATTAGGCATTCTCTAAAGTAAATACCCTTTGGAAACTTGCATTGTCAGCAAAACGGCTTCGTGGCACCGCCGGCCGTCGTTGTATTCCCTCGCCGTGACGCCGGCGGGATCCTGAAATGCCAGAGCCTGCCGGCCTCTCCCACCCGAAACCTGTCGCACAGGAACTCCTCTGCGTACATCCTCTCCACCCTGCGGTCCACGTCGTGCAGGAACACGTCGGTGTCGCCCTCGCCACGCCTACCTAGCGCCATTGCCGCCGCCGTCCATATCGCCGCCATCCTCCCCGGCGCCGACGGGAAGTATCCCTTGGGCGCGTCCACCATGAGCATGTCCCACTCGTTCTCGTACACCTCCGGCGGCAGGTTGTGCAGCGCCAGCGGGCAATCGGCGTTAGCGCGAATGCGCACGGGAGATTCAGCGGCCTCGGCACCGGTGCCGGGGACGCAGGAAGGGAACCGCTTGTAGGATTGGAAGAGGATGTCGGCGTGGTCGAGCCGCGTGCGGTACCGGACCAGGTGGGCGCGCAGGAACGGCCACTGCGAGCGAACAACTCGGTACCACTCCGGGTCCTCCTCCAGGAAGACGGTGACGCCGCCGGGGTTGAGCGCGTGCCAGAGCGGCGAATCGTAGCCGAGGCCGAACACCAGGAGCCGCATCGGTGCCCGGCGGCGGAGCACGGCGAGGGAGAGCGAGATCTCGTCGCGCCTCTGCTGCGGCACGGTTGGTGTCGTGGCATAGTACACGGCAGCGTTGGCGAGCGCGGCGAGGCCGGTAGGCTCGTACCCGGTGCCCGATGGGGCTGTGACAACTGGCAGGCACGGGAGGAACGGCAACGGCGAGGTGAGAAGGTTGGCGACCAGAAGCGACGCGGCGACGAGCAGCGCGACGGCAGAGGCGATGACGAGGTGGCCAGGGGGCTTCATCGCGGTTGGGTCGCCGGCGCGGGAACTGGCGGGACCTTGGTTTATTGGAAATGTGTTGGACGCGCGCAGTGCGCGTGTGTTGTGTTGGGAGGTGGGGATTGGTCGCGCTTTATTTAGCGAAAGTCATTTCTAGAAGTGCATGCTTCCACAAATGGCGAATTTCTTAGTAGAAGAATTCGATCAAATCCACGTAGCCTTGAAAAAAAAAAACAAGGTGTTGTGTGAAGAGATTTGTAAAGAAGACCTTGATATTCTAAAAATAAATTGTACTCCGTAGAAAAGTTATGTGTGCCTTAGGATATTTGCAGCAGGACCCTGCATCTTACAAACTTTATAGAAAGGTTCATGTTTGTGTAAAAAGACTTGCAATAAGACCATTCAGAACCAGCGAGACACAACCTCTCGCGCTCCCGCCGCTCCCCGGGCGACGGAGCGCCGCCTCCTCCGTTCTCGTCCTAGCCCCCCTCCTCTCTTCATTCCCTCGTCGCCGTCGTTGGCTAAGGCCGTCGCGCTTGGCCCGGGTGGCGCCGACGGTGACGGACTGCGTTTCCCCGTGGCTTGAAGACATGCTAGGTTCATTCCTCCCGGCGGCGGTCCGGTTGCGGCCTGGTGATGACAACACGGCGGCGCCCCCGTGGTGTGGTGGGGCAACACGACACAGCGGGGCAGCGCCGGCCAGGCCTATCGGCCCAGATCTGGGTCGTGGCGGGCCGATCTGTCCTGCGTGTGTACTGGCCGACAGTTGGAGGCGGTGACGGTTGCCGCCCTTGTTGTAGCGTGGCTACAAGCTTGTCAGGCCCGATCCCCTGATGAATTTCGATCGTCGTCTCTAACATCATGGATTCCCCTCCTTTCATGGTGTTTAAGTTCACCAATGATCTTATCCTGGAGATGTCGTGAGGAGGAGGAAAAATGCCCGCTCGGGCTAGGCCCCAACTTCGTGTCCGTCAGCAGATTTGTAGTCTCTGGGGTCTTCACGTGGTACGTCTTCTAGGGGGATTATCCCCTTTGCCTTTTAGGGTGACCCTCTCGTTGCTCGATGAAGATGTCCTTGTCGGGGGGCACCCGTATTCTGGACTCACTTTGAAACGACGATGGGAGGCCTTTTTTCTAGGGTTGCGGCATAGCTATAGAGAATCAAGAAACAATTACTTGATAGACCGAAAGACTGGTCCTTCATCATAACATGCCATTGTACAAATCTTGTTATGCTCGAGACGTTGAAACAACATAACATTTTTTTCAAAGGAGATGCCTCCAACCTCTCCATCTGAACTATACACACATCCTTTTATTGCAAAGTTTTAAGTGTCACAAGTTTACCACTCAAGGATCACTCCAAGTGGCTACATAAACCAGCCACCGAAATGAATGCATACAACATATAAGAGATACATGAGTGTATAACCCAGAACAGAGAAAAATCTTCTTTTAATAAAACATAATGCCATTTATGCATAGTCAAAGAACCAAACAAAAGACCGCCATTCACACCAGGATATAGAAACCCCTTTGGTTTCGGGGTGGACCCTTTCACTCCATTTTATTATATACACTTAGCGACTTTTATTTCACTTCGACGGTATAAAAACTTTCGTTCCATAGGAATATACCATAATCAGTTACCGAACATGTTTGGCACTTTGCGATGTGGGTACAAATTAGAAGTCATTTCAATAACAAACCACACATCACGATTAAATTTACACCAAAATATTGGTGTTGGGTCAACTCGTCATTATGGAAAAAAATACTCCCTTGGCAATCACGCTTAGCCAGATTATCCCTATCCAAGCTCTCTAAAGATATCAAATGATATCTAATTTTTAGGAGATATTTTAGTTTCCATAATCTGTTGTTACTTGTGGGAGCCTAAACATGCCTTTACCATGCACAAGCTGGACATACTCTAGTCGACCAAACAAAGAATCCCAATTCTCTAATCGTATCCCAACAAAAGGATACAATAGGAGGAGAAGCCCACAAGTTCTTTTTTATTGTAGCATACTTATGCTTACAAATCCAGGGCTGCCCGGAGTATTGATCTTTTGGCAACACATTCTCAAACCACCCATCCTCAACAGAAAAGGTTCCAAACTGAAATAGGGTTATTTGATCTTCATTAAACCAGACAAAAATTGAGAGAATATCAAGATTTCTAGTGGACATGTGAGATCGCTTTGGAACTAACATATTTGATACAAATAAGGTATTGACATAAACTAGCCTTGCTAAGAAACTAAAATAATCATGTATTGAGTAGTGTTGTGTTGTTTGCTTCATGGTCCTGAACTCATAAACCACCATGATTCTCTCAGGCATCACTTTAACTTTGGTAGAATTTATTAGTATCTAATGGAGTGATAATTTTATAATGATGATAATGCAGAAAATTTAATAAAGCAAGAATTTGTTGATGTTAACTGGAAAGCAAACAAAGATGGAAATCCGAAATATGCCGCATGGATGATTCATTTATAAAATATTGCATAGTTAGTTGTTTGAGGTAATAGAATTCATGTTCTCTTAGTGATGAAGGAATGTGTTCCATAAATTGAGCCTTTATCCTATCAGGGTGGGGCCAACCTGTATTCTCATAACCCTAGATGCCACCCCGATTATATCACAAAATGCCTAGTTTCTCTTTGAAATAGTCGGAGCAATCATTAACACTTAAAAAATGATGTCCTTAAATCATAGTCCTGGCACTTATATATCGGTATGTCACTCTGATGGTCGCCATTTTGAAACTATGACACGTGATATTACGGAAATGTATATTCAAAACACATAAACATCATGATATCATATATTTTTAAAATCCGAGATCATGATACTTGGGCCCTAATAACAACTATTAACACATATCAAAGTGGCATCAATGTTTTTCAAGAACAATAATAGATCTAACAATAACAAACTAAATAATGAATACTATTACATTACCGTGATCATGAAATTTCCATCCAACCATGTTCAGGGACGGGGCTGACCCAATGATGAAACCATTGACATTTTTCTGGTACGGAGCTGCCATGTTCACTAATAAATAGTAACCAATGAATGTTAATACTTAATAGTGAATGATCCCAGCGTAATAGACAAAATATAGAGATGAAACCTTTGACAATTCTTCCTAGTTTCGTCCATGCCATGTTGCTACAAAGGATTACTCATACATGGATGGGAAAAACATGAGCATGGTGATGCACGATGACTTGGTGTCGATGGACGACGGAGAAGATCCCTTTCTAGAGAAGAAGATAGTGGTCCAATCTGCCCCAAAATCGAAGATCGGTAGAGGTAGCTGCTCTCCTGTCATGGAACAATACACGGTAAATGTCCTGTCAAAGGGAAGGTGCTTGACCCCACACACGCCAGTGAGACCCAGGAGTGCGTTCTCGGCAAAAAAAACTTGACATACTATTTCTAGTCCTTTTGTGGTTGTCCTCCTTTTGTTCCAAATTACGTATTATTTTACTTTTTTTATGCACATCCGCAAAAATACATTCACATAAAAAAAATGAGACCAACCAGGACTAGCTCCGGTGGCACATTTTTATAGAAGAAGTGCCCCCTTCGCGAGAATTCCTTTGAATTCGTCTTGGCCTTTGCCCTGTCCTCAAAATACATTCACATGGTAGCATCAACTCTAATAGTTTTTATCCATTAGGTGATATTTAGAGGATAAATTACTTTTTTTTGAACAAAACGGGCAATGATGCCTCATTTTATTTAAAAAGAAGAAGAGAGTAGACCGGTTAGTTAGCGGCAAACCGACCTAAAACAGATACAAACGCCCTCACAAGCTGTCATAGAACACGACCAGTTCAAGGGCACACAAGCCACCCTTTCCTACCAACACAAACTACACACACCACTAAAACAAGGATCATCGTCGAGGTGGCCCACCAGCGGCATCGTCATCACTCCTTCTCGAGCAAGCGCCTCTGGCTTTACCGAAGAACAACCAGCTAAGATAGGAATCGCCATAGCGGCCTGGTGATGCTGACGTGATCACACGCTCGTTGGGAGACCCCAAGCGGAAGGTATGATGTAGTCTAGTGTAAATCCCCCCCCCCCAGTATGGAACGAGAGTTTATCGAACCAGTAGGACTTCATCGTCTTGAAGAAGGTTACTTGTATCAACGGTGCCGTTTATCGATGTCGAATAAGCGTGGAACCTGCACACACGTACAAACTCTCTCTTGCCCCAACTTTTTGGAAGGTTGTCAATCTTCTGGTCTTGCTGAAAACAAAAGAATTAAACGTATCGTGTCTTATAGAGTAATAGAAGTAAGAACGAAACAGAAAGGAAACAATGATTAAAATTTCTTAAAAGAAGGTTTTCAATATGAGGAAAATAGGATCGGGGGGCATAGGTTCACTAGTGGTGTCTCTCCAAAGAAAACAAACATGCTGGGTGAAAAAATTACAGCTGGGCAATTGACAAATTATGAACGTATAACAATACTTTTATGAGAAGATAAAGTTCACGGGTTCCAACATTGTAGGCATTACGTCAAGGCATATGGACCGCTGTCCAGCATGCATCTATATCTAAAAGTTCGCCTCAAGAAAGCTATCCAGCAAATCCCTTGGTATTAAGTTGCATCAGCGAAGTGATTGCTATGTGTGCAACAGATAAATACATTAAGAACAATACGTAATGTAAGTAGTGGTTCTCATCCGTAGACAAGAGCTCCTATGTTTTATCCCTAGTAACAACAACACATCCTCCCCCTGCACGTTTATGTCACTCGAGCGTAGGCAACAAGGAGGCATGAACCCACTATCTAGCATATATACCCTCTCCTGGAGGTGAAAGTAATCATAAACACCAGAGAGCATTGCAAGACAAGATAAAAACTCTCTACAAATATAAGTTAAGCATCTCAGATTGACATGAACAAAATAATCATTATCTCATGGTTTATCGGATCCCAGCAAACACAACGTGCACAACTACATAATAGTGGTCACGATCATGTGAGCCAGCTCACGAGAATCTAAACATGGAGGCATAGGGGAGAGAATAACCATCTAGCTACTGTTATGGACCCATAGTCCCGAGATGAACTACTCACGCATCTGTCCGGAGGCGATCATGGCGATGTAGAGGCCTCCGGTAATGACTCCCCTCTCCGGCAGGGTGCCGGAGTAGGACTCTAGAAGCCCTAGATTGGACTTTCGAGGTGACGACGCCTCTTTGTATGTTTTGTGGAAAATAACTCTGTCCCCAAAATTTTTAGGGTTAAAGGAAATTTATGGGCGAAGAGGCGACTTGAGGCGGTGGCCATCTCCCCTAGGGACCCACCAGGTGTGGCCAAGGGGGGCCACGCCTGGCACCCCTCCGTCTCTTCTTTGGACGCCGTCTTTGTTCCGGGTAAAAATTGATCTCCATGGATTTTCAGCCCTTTCCGAGAATATTTCCTTAAGAACTTTTCTAAAATAGAAAAACAGCGAGTGGCATGGGACATCTTGTTAATAGGTTAGTCCGTGAAAACATCCGGAAAACAAAGGAAAACAGAAGAAAACGTGTGAAAAACAAAATGTATTGGGTAGAAAACCAACATGGAGCATAAAAAAATGATAGATACGTTTGGAACATATCACCTGACGAATCCCACATCGGCCTATGCCAAATAGATGACTCTTCACACAGAGCCACAAAGCTTCGATTTTGATGGAGAGATCCGAAGAGGAGATATGCAGGCCCTACGCCGAGGAAGATCTTCACTTGACCGCCACCTGCAGGTCATCGTACACCTCTCAAATGAAGGCATGATAATGTAGCAACTCCGACTTCAAAACCTGGGAAGGCCAACTTGAAGACACTTGGACAAGCCGGAACAAATCCGGATACCAGGATCACGCCGCGACCACACCATCCTTCACCATCATCATTGTTTCCAAGCTTGACGCCACACAACACCTACACATTGTCGATTGACCGCTTCAAACCACAATATCGTGTAGGCCAGCCCGAAGAGAGCATGCAGGGAGCACCATCTTCAAAACAATGCCCTCAAGAGGGGAGGCGACATGGATTGACGATGTCATCTTCACCTACAAGATGGGATCCAAGGCTGGGGATAGGGGAGAGCTCCATGACGATCCCCCTGGGAGGAAGCAATGTCCACGCACGCGGCGGCGTTAGGCTTTCGCGCGGAAACAACCCCAAAATACGCAGCCCCACACAGTTAGATGGAAACTCCATCGACATGCAGACCCATTGAACCAACACCTCCAATGCGGCGGAGGCGCCACCACCATGCAGCAACCACTTTCCTCGATGCCAACTGAAGCCGATGACCAGATCCGTCGTAGACTAGATCATTCGCAAGCGCTATGGATCAACCTCTTCAATAAGAGAACCATAAGGTTCGAAAAGATCATTCAAAACTGGTGTTCCTTCTTTATTTTTCCTTCGAAAATCTCGGGACGAGATTCTTGTAAGGGGGTAGATTTGTAACATCCCACTTTTTGGTAATAAGGATTTGTAGTGTTGTATTCATGTCATAGCATGCATGAAAAATTTGTACCAAGTTTGAATTTGAATTTTAATAAAAAATCCCCAAAAATTACTTAAAGTGAGCACTTCAAACTTGAATTCAAAATATTTTCAAATTTGGAAAACCAAGACATGGAGACATTGGAACTTTGACAAGATTCCAAAAACTACTTTTTCCAAATTTTAAGTTCGCAAAAAGGCCATTAAAACATTTGTTCCTTTTTTTTAAAAGAGAAGAATTGTTCTGTAATTTTCGGGAAATACAGGATGGCTTTTCAGAAGTTTACCGGCCAGTCATCTTCCCGATGCCACGCAAGTAGGCACCTCGCGGGAGGTCGCCGTGCCACCTCCTGCTTCGTCCCTCCACGCGGATAAGAGCCACAGAACTCGCTGAAACTCTCTTCTCCTCCTTACCCCTCACCGGCAAACCTCTCTCTCTGTATTTCTCTACCAAATGAAACCCAACTCATGTGATATCTTCGCATCACCACCGTTTTGCGTGTCTCCTCAGTCCGATGATCATCCCACAAGCACCTTCCGTCGTCCTCTCCCTCGCCTCGAGCACGTAGGGCCGCCGAGATGGCTTGAGCTGCCGGAATCAGCCGCCTTCTTACTCTCCGGCTGTCGTCTTCCTCCGCCTTTCGCCGTCGAATCCGACAACCTCAAACCTCTCCATCCCCTTCCGTGTAATCGCGGTGAGCCAGGCTCCCTCCCCGTGTCTTTTGATGATTTTTCCACGGCTGTTTGCGCCGACGTAGTTGCTGCCCGATGCCGCCGCCGCGGTGAGCTCATGTCGGTGCAACTCCGGCTACCTTTAAGGGGCGGCACCACCACCTTTAGGTCGGCCTGGACCCACTCTTTTGTTTGGTGCAAGTCGTTTCCGCTAATTTGGCATGTGCCGTCGCCAGCTACCGTGGCCGAGCCGCCCCGACCAGGATTGCTGTCATGGTGAGTGGTGACGTCGTAATGATGTCATGGTAGGGCCATCCCGTATGGGTTTTTTATTTCCAAAATTAAGTAATAAAAGAGAATTCTCTCACAGTGCGTCCTAGTTAAATAAAATTCGAGAAAATTAATCAAAATTGTAAATTTAATATCTCCTAATCTATTAATCAGAAAAATAAATGATATATCAAAATGTTTGGAATAATATGAACTATTTGAATTTCAAATTTTCAAACATGTTTTACAAAGTTCAAAAATATGCATTATTTGATTCTGAATTAATTCATTTAAAAATAGAGAAAATAACAATTTATTCAATAATTTCAGAAAATTGCAAGTTATATGTCAAAATGCTCAGAAAGCCAAATGAAACTCAGTTATGATGTTTTCTAAACTATCTGAGAACTTTAACTCTGACATATTTTCATAAATGCCCAAAATGCCCTTTAAGGTCACTTTCGGGGCAAATTTCAAGAAAAAGGCATAATTGCCATGCGAACTTTAGCAACCCATCGAACATGTTTAGAGCTTTACTGAAGTGCATTAAATTGCTCATGCATACATATTGCGCATTGCATCGATGCCATGATTGATTGTTGTTCTTCTTTTCGGTGTTGTTCGACAATGGCCTCAACTTGATCTTAACCGACAAGTCAAGCCCTTATTCCAGAAGATCCATTCTTTGGTTTTCTTATAAGCAAGGCAAACATAACCTCTTGTCTGCTTATATATGTCTTTGAATGACTTTTGATTCTCGTACAGTGCATTCGATTCCAAAATATTTGGTGTCAGTGGATAGAGTTTCCCTCTATTCTGCATAGCCTAAATAACTTGATCCACTACTCCTAGCCGCCAAAGGGTTTTCTTGTGCACATCACTGGAGCTTTATATCTGCTTCGCTTAGCTTTACATGTTTGTTTAGTTTTTCTCCATCCAGTTGATAAATCAGAGCTGCGAGAATCTAGTTTGATATGATGACGTGGAAAGATGAGTATTGTGTGGTTAACATGACGAATGCTTGGATGGAAGGCCACTTGGGAAGTAGTTGTTTGGCATGTACTTGCCAACCCTGGGATTAAGGTTCTCGCCATAGAAGACAAGACTGAGCGTGCAACCACACGCAAGGTCTAACTAATCGCGATAGACCAACTAACTTGTTTGGACACATCCATAGGTCATGTAGTTTGCGGGTTCAATCTGTGTGTGAGTCAAAAACCTTTTGGAGGTGTTTAGGGCGTGACCAGGATACAAGTGATGGACGTATACGGATCTTGGTCCCGACTCACATAACAGGTGCCGCCAGAAGGTGGCCAACTCCCTTTTGACATGGTGGCTCTATTTGGGTTGACTCATGGATAGGGTTGGGCAAGGTAAAGGTCGTGACCAGCCACCCTCTACCGAGTTCATAGGAAGAGCGTTCAGTCAGATGGTAAGTGTGAGTAAAGTCTACATCCCTGTAGGGCAAACTTTTCGAAAAGTCGTGTGCACGGTTAAGGACGACTTGGTGAAATATGTGTGTCCATAGATAACTTGAACTTGGCGTAAAATATGTTGGCAGTGAATGAAGGGTGTCTGTCACAACCCAGATTTTGGGTCACATGTAACACAGTGAGAGAAGCAATTTTGTGGGCCAACAAAAACTTCTTAATGCACTTGTGTAATCCAACATTATGTAATGAACTATGAGTATCTATGCAATGCAAGCAAGCCTTTGTGTAAAATCAATTATCAATTTTCCTGATGTTTCTTTATTGTTTCTGTGATGTTTTCTATATGATGTTTTGAATAAACTTTTATACCAAGTGTTGAATCAAGAAAACAAAATGGCAAAAGAATATTTAGATGTTTTATTTTGAGTTTTCCATATAAACTTATTTCTGAGAAACTAGCCAAGTAGCTATATTTAGCCCTTGTTTCCAATATGCTACGGAATCATATTTTATGTTTTCTTGGCATGAATGTGTTCTCTGATATATGTACTACAAATATGTAAGCTTGATTTGAAAATTGGAATAAGAAAACAACCAAATTCTTGATGGTTTTTGTGGAAAAAAAATGAGACAGAAAAGGAGAATTTTTGAAAACAGAAAGTAGTTGTTTTCCCACCTTGTTTTCAGTGCTTTTCAAAATCTCAAATTTGTTTTCATTTGATGTTTATGAAAGTACAAATAATGTTTAACAAACCCATGCTTTGAAAACAAATTTTTGGAAAATCTTAGAGCCTTGAAAACAGAGAGAACATTTGGTTGGTTTTATTTGTTTTTAACACTTAGCCAAAATGACTAAGTCATTTGTCTGAATTTCTGAATTTTCTGAATCAGTGAAGTTGACACTTTTTTGGATGCTTATAACTTTTGATTAGAAGTGAATTAGGCCGAGCCATTTGTTTCTTCTAGAAGCCCTAGCATCCCTCTACGATTGTCATGCCTTGGATCCCTTCATGGTTGACTAGAGAGGGAGGGAGTGAAGAGGGAACAGAGGAGGCAGGAGGAGAAAATCAGGGGGGTTGTTCGGGCTAGCCACTCGCCTCGTCTCGCCATACCTCGCCTCCACTCGCCTCGTATCGACCTTCCAGAGCAGTACTTGCCACCCTACGTCGCCTAGACACGATAGGCAACCGTTGGCATGAGGGGGATGCCCGGGAGCACGCATCCGTGTACACCGCGGCCGTGCCATGGACGCCTGCGCACACCCGACCACGGCGACGTGGCTATAAAGCCACGGGCACGCGCTGAGATCTTTGTGAGCCTAGCGGGCACGAATCCGCCGCCGACCACCGCGGAGAGGAATAAGAGGTGGGGCATGGCCCGAGAACTCCCACCCCTTATTTTCGTCTCCGTTGAGTTCGCCTCCCTCCGTAGAACCACCCTGACACCGCCGTTTGGCCGCTCGTTTGCAGGGGACTCGAGAGCATCGCCAGAGCCGCCGCAGACCCGCAGCCGTGTGCCGACGTTTGAAGCTGCCCCGGCCCCCTGCGACCACACCCATGCACCGCATCGACCCCGTGCGACCTCATCGGCCTCTCACCACTGCCCCACGTGCCCCTTAGGTGAGAAATCGAGAAACCTCGCCGCCGGTTGCTTCTCCGTCGTGAGAGAGAGAGAGAGAAGATAGGAAGAGGATGGTCATCCGTCATTGATCTCGCGATCAACGGCCACGTTTAAACGCTGAACCGGTACGCGCGCTCGAGGAAGAGATAGTTGGTGCTGGAGGCTATTATTATCACTCAAGTTGCTACCACGAGCAAGACCCTAGCATCAACCACGGCAAGCCATCCTAAAGCTTGTTGTTATACTACTTATCATTATCTACCTTGCATGTTTTTACTTCTCAAGTTTTACAAAAAGCTTGATTACCAAAACTATTTTTGAGTGGCTATTATTTCTATTAATATTGTATAAGTATGTATCACATTTACATTAGTCAACTTGGTGTTACCAAGCCTTTAGCCACCATATGGTATACAAATACCACCAAGAATAATAATATTGAGTCCCTAAGTGGACACTTTTAAAAATGTGCTTTTGCAAACAAACGTTCTTATTGGAAAGTCCACTGTGGAAAGGCGGGACCTTGTTCACCGGGGGAGGCAAAGAAGATTGTTTTTCAAATGGTTTACAAAAGACACATAACCTAGTCTTTGCTGGACAACCAAGACGTACTGGCACTCTACCTCAATATGGATACGAGGCCTATCTAGATACTTGTGCTTGTTAGTATGTGTTTTATCCCAAAATTCTATAGAGAGGATGATTCTCTGAACCAAAATGTCGCCAGGAGGGAGAAACGGGCCATACATAGTATGGGATTAATTTTCCCTCCGGATGCGACAGTGGGGTCTCCTGCCATGGCGGGGTGGGACCTGGTGCCGGGGAGATTACACCCAACCGAAGGTATAAGCATATACTAGCTTGACCAGGGTGGACAGTTAGGATCATTTATCTGATGCTTGCATATCGCTGTGTCGATCCATGGGTAGTTCATGGCAGATGATTCGATCTTGTGGATTGTGTACACCTCTGCAGAGTAAAACTATTATGAATAGCCGAGCCCTCGGATATGGGCAGTTGAATGGCCATGTAGCTCGCATTGTGTTAGTTTTCAAAAAGGATGTTTTTGAAATAAAAGACTTGTACCGTGGAGGTACCTATGAAGAAAAGCTGGAGATGATTACAAGAAGTTTTGCAAAGAGAAAACTTTCTTTTACAAAACAAGTTTTATAAAACCTCTTGTACATGCGATATGTACAAGAGAAAGAAAACTGTACTATTTTCTTTTGAAGTATCTCCTTCAACAAAGATATAGAGACGTTAAAGCAACCATGATGTTATCTTACATATACCATGGATAGTGAACCCTATTTATAGCCTACCTATTCACCATATAAGAATATTTGCATTTGTAAGTTTATAAAGGATGTCTTGCAGAGTACATTCAAATGTACTCATATTGGTTTCGTCCCTGGCTATTTACTTGGTTAGACTTTGAGGAACCACCGAACGAGGAGGAGTTACGAGGAGGAGTACTTTTCTGACGACTATGCGAATTAGGCTTGGCTTCCGGTCAGCAGCCTGTTGGTGAAGGCGTGACATGGGCTATCTATGTTATGTGTGTTTGTTAAGTTTCCGATGTGTGTTGTGAGACATTTGCCTGTCCTGCGTGACAGTTGTTAAGACTTGGTCATGTGACCATTTCTTGTAAGACTCTATTATTCGTGTAATGGATAATGTGTCTGTGTACCAACTTCGTATGTTGTTCACGACTAAATTTCTGGGATCGTGAATGTATGCATATGAGGGGTTCCGAGCCATCAGGTTTGGGGCCTCTACAAAGTTTGTATCAGAGCTATCCTGACCTTAGAAGCCCTTAGTTAGCATGGATGTTAGCTAGTACTCTGAAAAACTATCTTATAGGACTAAGTTACGTATGTGACTAAGTTTCAAAATATTCTTATACCTATCTTCTTTATTTTGCAAAACCCTACTTACATTAAGTTATGTCTTGTTCAATCTAAAATCTTTCACACTTTGGTCTAACTTAAGCTATACTTAAAATTTTGTGTAGATGGAGGTTGTGTTCACCGAGGCTTGCCAGTTGGGGCTGGCTAGAGATGTGGCGTTTCTTTTCGAGCAGAGGCTCGTAGAGATGACGGAGCTTATCGATCGCCCGGTTCTTGAGTTGCATGGAGGCCTGATCTTCGGTTCTCCTATTGAGGGATACTGGTTCGTAGAGTGTAATATTCGTCCTCCGCTGACCACTCCTTCAGTCGAGACTTTCGTCTTCACCGTTGTGGAGCGCTCTTGGCAGGAGGGCGCAGTTAGGGTGATCCAGGAGGCCATTGCATGCCTGGCTCATTTGAGGGACTTCCAGTATCTAGGCACACGTTGAGTTTTTCAGGAGGAGAGACGAGACAGGCACACCTTTTATTGTGCCAAAGGATCTCGATGGTATGGGTCCTCACCTTGAGGACATGGAGAACTTACTGCACCGCACCCAGCGCCGACTGGATGACATGAGTGTTCTGCAGCACACCATAGTTGCAGAGTGTCATCTTCTCGTTACCCACCTGGGGAAGTTGATGACCGACCTCGAGACAGAGACTGCCAGGATTAGAGCCTTGGCGGGACAGTTACGGACCACTCGCTTGGGCCATACTCCTCTCACCAAGAAGGTGGAGGCACTTCAGGATGCCAACGCGATTCTGCCTGGGCGACTGAGGACCGCGAGAGAGGACCTAGCTACTCGGGACTCCACACTCAAGAGCTAGAGGAGGAGATCACTGAGCTCTGCAGGGAGAATGAGGATCTCCTAGTCGACGATGATGTTCCATCAGATGTGGATGGGATGGATATGACCGACCCGAGCGACCAGGAGGACGACGACTTAGCTGAGGAGGAGGAGGATCCAGAGGAGATCCTTTTCGATGGAGACAACAAGCAAGATTATTCGTAGTACCTCTTTGCTTTTGGATTTGTGCCAGTGAGCTGTACGCCGACCCTATGAGGCGAATCCCCCTTCTAACTCTGAGGAGTTTAGTTGTGTTGAGTAACTTTTATATGTGTTTGTGCTATGTATGACTTCATGCTTGATTGAGTGATATCTATGTTTGGAATTTTGTCAACCCGTATCCTTACTTGTGATTTATCACTTGACTTTCGTTGTTCTTAGACACCCTTTTTAGTTACCTAGTTTTGTTTTTCAAAAACAAAGAAGTCTTGCTGCATAGTCTTACACATGTTTCACTAAACAGCATGCCGCCTCGTCGGGAACCACCACCACCACCCCGGCGTCGATGGAGGCACTGCTGGCCTTAATGATGGAGGATCACCAGGCCACTAGAGCAGAGAGTGCTGCCACTATTGCTTCCCTCCAGTAGTTGATCGCTGCCAGCGCCAATAACAACAACAATAACAGCAATGGCGATGGCAACAGAAATGGTGGGCGCTCGAAGCTGAAGGTGTTTTAACAGACTAATCCTCCAGTCTTCTCGAGGATTGTGGAGCCACTTGATGCAGATGACTGGCTTCGCACAATCACCAATAATCTGGAAGTGGCATCAGTGGAAGACAATGACAAGGTGTTGTTCGCCACCCACTTTGTTGCTGGACCAGCAAGGACTTGGTGGGAAACTTCCCGCACCACTGTCGCTGCTGGCCACATTTTCACTTGGGAGGACTTCTCTGCTAGGTTCCGCAAATATCACATTCCTCAGGGTGCGATGAACATCATGAGGGACAAGTTTCTGAAACTGCAGAAGGGAGGAATGTCTGTGTCTAAATACTGGGAGAAGTTCACTATGTTATCCCGGTATGCACCTGATGAGGTTAACACAGAAGCTAAGAAGAAGGAGAGATTCTTGAATGGGCTGCACGATGAGTTGCAGTGCACACTTGTTGTCATACCATTCCTGGATCTGGAATCACTTGCGGATGCCGCGATGATGATGGAGCACAAGAGGAAGAATGCCTTCGACAATAGAAAGAGGAAGATGCAGTACCAAGGTGGACCTAGTGCACCCAGAAACCGCCCTACTCCTTATGCAAGGCCACCACCACCACACAGGGCGCCTACTTATGCGCCAAGACCCAACCACAACCACAACCACCACCATAGCCACAACAACCACAACAACAACAACAACAATCGTGCATCCTATCCACCCAAGCCAGGAGGTAGTGGAAATGGTAATGGAAATGGAAACAAGTCCAACCATGCTGCCAAGCCAAACCAGAACTCAAAGCCCAATGGAGGTTGTTTTGCCTATGGCAAGGAAGGACATTTTTCTCGTGACTGCCCGACCAAGAATCCTGCCCCAGCTCAGAACAATGCTACCAAGATGACCCAAGGCCCGATGACCAACATGCAGAATGGGATGAAAGGGCACCTGAATCATGTCACTGTTGAAGAGGTTCAGGACACTCCCGACATGGTGATAGGTATGTTTCCTATCAATTCTATACCTACTGAAGTACTGTTTGATTCGGGTGCGTCATATTCTTTTGTCACAAAGCCGTTTGCTGAAAAGAGTGGTATGAAACATACACATATGCACAACCCTATGTTAGTAAAAATACCTGGAGATAGTACCCAAGCTAACCTTGTTTGCAATGAAGTGCTCGTGAATATACAAGGGAAAACTTTTCATGCCGATCTTATAGTACTGGGATCCCAAGGGATAGAAGTAGTATTGGGTATGAACTGGATGGCCAAGTATAATGGTGTTATTGATTGCACCAAGAAGTCCATATCATTGACCGCTAGTGATGGATAGAGTGTTGCTTACACCGCAACCAAGTCTACATCAGAGACCCACTGCCACACTGGTATAGCCAAACCCACACTTGAGGAAGTTCCGGTAGTATGTGAATACCCGGATGTGTTTCCTGAGGAGTTACCCGGTATGCCGCCTGATCGGGATATCGAGTTCCTTATTGAGCTAGTACCCGACACTAGACCAATAGCACAGAAGCCTTACCGGATGAATCCGAAGGAGTTAGATGAGTTGAAGAAGCAGCTGGATGACATGTTAAGGAAATGTTTGATTTTCCCTAGTTCATCACCATGGGGATCACCTGTCATTTTTGTGGACAAACGGGATAGTTCCTCACAATTATGTGTGGATTACCGTAAATTGAATGATGTGATCATCAAAAACAAATAACCGTTGCCCAAAATTGAAGACCTGTTTGACCAGCTAAATGGGGAAAGAATTTTCTCAAAGATCGATCTTCGTACTGGTTATCATCAGTTGAAGGTTCGTGAGACCGATATTCCCAAGACCGCATTCACCACACGTTACGGATTGTATGAGTACACCGTGATGTCTTTTGGTATGACAAATGCCCCCGCCTACTTCAGGAATCTTATGAATAAGGTTTTCATGGAATGCATGGACAAGTTTTTCGTGGTTTTCATTGACGACATTCTTATTTATTCCAAGAGTGAGGAAGAACATGAAGAACATCTGAGGACTGTCCTCGGAACACTTCGTCAGCATCAACTGTATGCTAAGTTCAGTAAGTGCCAATTCTGGTTGAAAGAAGTCGGATTTCTTGGACATGTAGTATCTGGAGGAGGAATCTCTATTGACCCTGCTATGGTGCAGTCTATAGCAAATCGGGCTGCCCCGACTAATCAGACTGAAGTCAGATCATTTCTGGGATTAGCTGGATATTACCGCAAGTTTGTTCAAGGATTCTCGAGCATCGCCAGACCACTCACCCAGTTGCTTAAGAAGGATAGTAAGTTCGTTTGGGCGGACAAATGTGCTGAGAGTTTTCATAAGTTGAAGAATTGACTCGTGTCAGCCCCGGTACTCATTATGCCGGATGTTACCAAGAGTTTTGATGTGTATTGTGATGCTTCTAAGCTTGGTCTTGGAAGTGTTCTCATGCAAGAGGGGAAAGTCATCTCGTTTATCTCACGCCAGTTGAGACCACATGAGTTGAATTACCCTACTCATGACTTAGAGCTAGATGCCGTTGTGCATGCTCTCAAAGCATGGCAACATTTTCTTATTGGGAAAAGATGTGAAATACACACGGATCATAAGATTTTGAAGTATATCTTTACACAGCGTGAACTCAATATGAGGCAACGCCGTTGGATAGATCTCATCAAGAATTATGATCTTAGTATCCACTATCACCCTGGAAAAGCAAATGTTGTTGCTAATGCTCTTAGTTGAGAGCCGACCTCTCTGAATGCTATGATTCAGATCAGACAACCGGAGTTGTGAAAAGAACTTGACCAGCTTGGTATTGAGGTGGTCAGCTGTGGCATGTTGGACGCCATGGAAGTTAAACCAACTCTAGTGGATCAAATCAAAGAAGCTCCTAAGGGTTAGAAGAGTATTGAGGGGATTAAGAACCGTATGGAGAAAGAAGAAGTTGCCGGTTTTACCATTGATTCTGATGGAGTCTTATGGTATGAAGGACGCATTTGTGTTCCTACTGAATCTGAGTTGAAGCAAACCATCATGACTGAGGCTCCTGGCACTTTATACTCTCTTCACCCTGGAGGAACCAAAATGTATCAAGATTTGAAGGAGAAGTTTTGGTGGCATGGAATGAAGCGAGACATTGCCTCGTTGATAGCCAAGTGCCATATTTGTGAGCAAGTGAAGGCTGGACATCAGCGTCCCGCTGGTTTGTTACAGCCATTGCAAGTACCTGTTTGGAAATGGGATGAAGTCGGGATGGACTTTATTACTGGACTACCTAGGTCCAGTCGAGGAAATGATTCAATATGGTTAGTCGTTGACAGGATCACAAAAGTTGCACACTTTATACCTGTCAAGACCACATATTGTGGAGACCAGCTTGCTGATCTCTACATTTCTCGGATAGTCAGCCTACGCGGATTTCCCAGCAGGATTGTGTCAGATCGAGGATCACAGTTCACATCTCGATTCTGGAAGAAGTTACACGAAGCCTTGGGAACCAAGCTAGCCTTTAGCACATCCTACCATCCGCAGACTGAAGGACAGATAGAGCGTGTGAACCAAATATTGGAAGACATGCTCCGTGCCTGTGTTTTGTCCTATGGAGTTAAGTGGGAAGATTGGCTGCCGTTTGCAGAATTTTCCTACAACAATAGTTATCAGTCAAGCTTGCAGATGGCACCATTTGAAGCCTTGTATGGACGTAATTGTTGCACACCTCTGAACTGGACTGGAATAGGTGACAGTCAAGTTTTCGGAGTAGATACTCTAAAAGCTGCAGAAAAGCAAGTGTATTTAATCCGTAACCGTCTTAAGGTCGCAAAATCATGACAGAAGAGTTATGCGTACACAAAGCGTCGCGACGTCTCTTTCACTATTGGATATTTCGTGTATCTGCGTGTTACGCCACTCAAAGGGATGCAGCGTTTCCATGTCAAGGGGAAGCTTGCACCCCGATACATTGGCCCATTTAAGATTCTAGCCCGTCGTGGAGAGGTATCTTACCAGTTAGAACTGCCAGAAGAGTTGTCAGCCTTTCACGATGTTTTTCATGTGTCATTGCTTCAGAAATGTCTTCATGTACCTGAGAAGAATCTCACTTACCAATACGTAGACTTCAAGACCATTGTTGACATAAATGATGACTTGACCTACCGTTATCGACCTCTACGAGTACTTGAGGAGAATGTTCGTGCTACTAGGAGAAATGCTTTCAAGTTCCTTATGATTCAGTGGACGAATCATTCAGAGGAGGAAGCAACATGGGAGCGTGAAGATTATATCAGGAAGGAGTTCCATGGTTTCCTTGAGGACTAGGCCCGCCAATCTCGGGGCAAAATTCTTTTAAGGGGGGGGGGGTCTGTCACACTCCAGATTTTGGGTCACATGTAACACACTGAGAGAAGCCATTTTTCTGGGCCAACAAAAACTTTTTAATGCACTTTGTAATCCAACATTATTTAATGAACTATGAGTATCTATGCAATGCAAGAAATCCTTTGTTTAAAATCAATTATCAATTTTCCTCATGTTTCCTTATTGTTTCTGTGATGTTTTATATATGATATTTTGAATAAATTTTTATCCCAAGTGTTGAATCAATGTTACTTTCAACCTAATAATAATATTTGGCTTTGTTTTAACCAAGAAAACAAAATGTCAAAAGAATATTTAGATGTTTTCTTTTGAGTTTTCCATATAAACTTATTTCTGAGAAACTAGCCAAGTAGCTATATTTAGCCCTTGTTTTCAATATGCTAGGGAATCATATTTTATGTTTTCTTGGCATGAATGTGTTTTCTTATATATGGACTACAGATATGTAAGCTTGGTTTGAAAATTGGAATAAGAAAACAATCAAATGCTTGATGGTTTTTGTGGAAGAAAATGAGACAGAAAAAGAGAATTTTTGAAAACAGAGAAAACAGAAAGTAGCTGTTTTCCCACATGTTTTCGGTGCTTTTCAAAATCTCAAATTTATTTTCATTTGATGTTTATGAAAGTAAAAAATCATGTTTAACAAACCCATGCTTTGAAATTTTTTTTGGGAAAAGCTTAGAGCCTTGAAAACAGAGAGAACATTTGGTTGATTTTATCTGTTTTTAACACTTAGCCAAGATGACTAAGTCATTTGTCTGAATTTTAAATTTTCTGAATCACTGAAGTTGAAACTTTTTTGGATGCTTATAACTTTTGATTGGAAGTGAAAGGCCGAGCCATTTGTTTCTTTTAGAAGCCCTAGCATCCCTCTATGGTTATCATGCCTTGGATCCCTTCGTGGTTGACCAGAGAGGGTGGGAGTGAAGAGGGAACAGAAGAGGCGGGAGGAGAAAATCGGGGGGGGGGGACAGTTCGGGCTAGCCACTGTTCGCGGCCACTGTCGCCATATCTCGCCTCCACTTGACTCACCTCGACCTCCCAGAGCAGTACTCGCCACCCTACGTCGCCTAGACACGATAGGAAACCGTTGGCACGACGGGGATGCCCGGAAGCACGCCCCCGTGTCCACCGCGGTCGTTCCATGGACGCCCGCGCACACCCGACCACGGCGCCGTGGCTATAAAGCCACGGGCACGCCCTCGCCTTGCCCAAACCACTCCCACCACTCCACTCAAACACACCGACCCACACCGCGCACGCGCTGAGCTCTCTGTGAGCCCATCGGGCACGAATCCGTCGCCGGCCACCACGGAGAGGAAGAAGAGGTGGGGAACGCCCCGAGCACTCCCGCCCCTTATTTTCGTCTCCGTTGAGTTTGCCTCCCTCCGTAGAACCACCTTGAACCGCCGTTTGGCCGCTCGTTTGTAGGGGACCCGAGAGCATCGCCAGAGCCGTCGCAGACCCGCAGCCATGCGCCGCTGTTTGAAGCTGCCCTGACCCCTTGCGACCACACCCCTACACCGCGTCGACCCCGTGCGACCTCATCGACCTCTCACCACTGCCCCACGTGCCCCCTAGGTGAGAAATCGAGAAACCTCGTCGTCGGTTGCTTCTCCATCGTGAGAGAGAGAGAGAGAGTGAGAGAAGAGAGGAAGAGGATGGTCGTGCGTCGCTGATCTCGCGATCAACGGCCACGTTTAAACAATGAACTGGTACACGCGCTCGTGCAAGCGAGCTGGGCCGCATCTGGCCTGGCGGGCCGCGCGCAGAGAGGAACCCCAGCCCGCCTGTGTTTTCTTTTTCGTTTTAGAAATTGGCAGAGAAATGAATGTTTACTTTAATCCTGTGAAAAATAGCAAACGGAAGAAATAAAATCCACAAAAATTCCTAGAGGTAGATCTGCTTTTTCTTAAACAGATGCAACTTGTAGATCTAGTTTTGGTGCAGTACTTTGTCTGTAGTAATTGTTGTGCTACACACTGTATTTTAGAGTAAATCTTGTATAACTTTTTGCACGTGTGTTCAAATTGAGAAAACTAAAATTCTTTCAGTACCTAATGAGTAGATTTATCAGTAGCACTTGACTTCACATCAAGGAGAGCTACCATTTGGAAATGTCATCCATTTTGGTATTTGTCCGGTAGCATATTCTAGGATTTTTAGAAGGAGTTTAAAAATACTTTTTGAGATGAATGCAATTGGATGTGTTAGTGTATGCATAGATCTATATTATCTTAGTTTTGTGTTATTTTTAGAGCTCTATATTATTTTTGGCATGCATACTTAGATATAGCACCTTTTCTGTTAGAAATAGATTTTGTGTATTTAGTTTAGAATAATTGTTTGCTAGTTGAAATATGGTTGTCTAGAATGTTTAGATGTTTTGTTTGCTGTTAATAAGTGTTTTACTCACAGTACTAGTATGTTAGAAAGTGTGTGCATGATTGGAAAACAAATGGAAATAGGATGTGTCTAGCATTGTTTTTCTAGTCTTTATATTAATAGATTTTGTGAGCAAGTATAGATATATTTATTACCTAAGTTTTAGTGATGCTTTGTCGAGTCTAGTACCATTTTGGTAATGGTTATGTTAGGTTTTCACCTCTGTTAGGTTGCACTTAATTTCTTAGTGAAGCATGAATAGCATTGTTTGCATTTTTATTCATAGTGTTGTTTTTCACTAAGTATGTGTAGCTTGTATTTTTATTTGGTGGAAAACTTGTTTTCCACAAGTTGAACCAGAGGCTTTGGACCTCTTAAATTTCATGGAAACCTAGTGGAATACCCACTGTTTCCATTTCATTTTGGTGAGAAAATAATATTTCTCTACCATAGTATTAGTAGTGGTAACTAGTGTATTTTTTATGTGTGCTTGTGAAGTGTGGTTCTTTCAAATCTTAGGTGTTGTTTTGTTTTATGAATTTCTTGTTGTATGTTTGACATGGTACCATTTCTTTCTTATTTTGGTTCCTATTGTGTGTCCTTATTTTATTTTGCGACGATAGAAAACGAGGAAGAGAGAGTTGGTGCCGGAGGCTATTACTATCACTCCTGTTGCTACCACGAGCAAGACCCTAGCATCAACCAAGGCAAGCCATCCTAAAGCTTGTTTTTATACTACTTATGATTATCTATCATGCATGTTTTTACTTCTGAAGTTTTACAAAAAAAATTGATTACAAAAACTATTTTTGAGTGGCTATTATTACTATTAATATTATATAAGTATCTATCACATTGCCATTAGTCAACTTGGTGTTACCAAGCCTTTAGCCACCATATGGTATATAAATACCACCAAGAATAATAATCTTGAGTCCCTAAGTGGAAACTTCAAAAACGTGCTTTTGCAAACAAATGTTCTTATTGAAAAGTCCACAGTGGAAAGGCGGGACCTTGTTCACCGGGGGAGGCAAAGAAGATTTTTTTTCAAATGGTTTACAAAAGACACATAACCTAGTCTTCGCTAGACAACCAAGACGTACTGCCACTCTACCTCAATATGGGTATGAGGCCTATCTAGATACTTGTTCTTGTTAGTATGTGTTTTATCCCAAAATGCTATAGAGAGGATGATTCTCTGAACCGAAGTCTCGCCAGGAGGGAGAAACGATACATACATAGTGTGGGATTAATTTTCCCTCCGGATGCAACAGTGGGGTCTCCTGCCGTGGTGGGGTAGGACCTGGTGTCGGGGAGATTACACCCAACTGAAGGGATAACTATATACTAGCTTGACCAGGGTGGACAGTTAGGATCATTTATCTGATGCTTGCATATCGCTGTGTTGATCCATCGGTAGTTCATGGCAGATGATTGGATCTTGTGGATTGTGTACACCTCTACAGAGTAAAACTATTCTGAATAGCCGAGCCCTCGGATATGGGCAGTTGAATGGCCATGTAGCTAGCATTGTGTCAGTTTTCAAAAGGGATGTTTTTGAAATAAAAGACTTGTACCGTGGAGGTACCTATGAAGAAAAGCTGGAGATGAATACAAGAAGTTTTGCCAAGAGAAAACTTTCTTTTATAAAACCTCTTGTACATGCTATATCTACAAGAGAAAGAAAACTATACTATTTGAAAACAGAGAAAAACAGAAAGTAGCTGTTTTCCCACATGTTTTCGGTGCTTTTCAAAATCTCAAATTTTTTTCATTTGATGTTTATGAAAGTAAAAAATCATGTTTAACAAACCCATGCTTTGAAAAAAAAATTGGGAAAAGCTTAGAGCCTTGAAAACAGAGAGAACATTTGGTTGATTTTATCTGTTTTTAACACTTAGCCAAGATGACTAAGTCATTTGTCTGAATTTTAAATTTTCTGAATCACTGAAGTTGAAACTTTTTTGGATGCTTATAAATTTTGATTGGAAGTGAAAGGCCGAGCCATTTGTTTCTTTTAGAAGCCCTAGCATCCCTCTACGGTTATCATGCCTTGGATCCCTTCGTGGTTGACCAGAGAGGGTGGGAGTGAAGAGGGAACAGAAGAGGCGGGAGGAGAAAATCGGGGGGGGGGGACAGTTCGGGCTAGCCACTGTTCGCGGCCACTGTCGCCATATCTCGCCTCCACTTGACTCACCTCGACCTCCCAGAGAAGTATTCGCCACCCTACGTCGCCTAGACACGATAGGAAACCGTTGGCACGACGGGGATGCCCGGAAGCACGCCCCCGTGTCCACCGCGGTCGTTCCATGGACGCCCGCGCACACCCGACCACGGCGCCGTGGCTATAAAGCCACGGGCACGCCCTCGCCTTGCTCAAACCACTCCCACCACTCCACTCAAACACACCGACCCACACCGCGCACGCGCTGAGCTCTCTGTGAGCCCATCGGGCACGAATCCGTCGCCGGCCACCACGGAGAGGAAGAAGAGGTGGGGAACGCCCCGAGCACTCCCGCCCCTTATTTTCGTCTCCGTTGAGTTTGCCTCCCTCCGTAGAACCACCTTGAACCGCCGTTTGGACGCTCGTTTGTAGGGGACCCGAGAGCATCGCCAGAGCCGTCGCAGACCCGCAGCCATGCGCCGCTGTTTGAAGCTGCCCTGACCCCTTGCGACCACACCCCTACACCGCGTCGACCCCGTGCGACCTCATCGACCTCTCACCACTGCCCCACGTGCCCCCTAGGTGAGAAATCGAGAAACCTCGTCGTCGGTTGCTTCTCCATCGTGAGAGAGAGAGAGAGAGAGAGTGAGAGAAGAGAGGAAGAGGATGGTCGTGCGTCGCTGATCTCGCGATCAACGGCCACGTTTAAACAATGAACTGGTACACGCGCTCGTGCAAGCGAGCTGGGCCGCATCTGGCCTGGCGGGCCGCGCGCAGAGAGGAACCCCAGCCCGCCTGTGTTTTCTTTTTCGTTTTAGAAATTGGCAGAGAAATGAATGTTTACTTTAATCCTGTGAAAAATAGCAAACGGAAGAAATAAAATCCACAAAAATTCCTAGAGGTAGATCTGCTTTTTCTTAAACAGATGCAACTTGTAGATCTAGTTTTGGTGCAGTACTTTGTCTGTAGTAATTGTTGTGCTACACACTGTATTTTAGAGTAAATCTTGTATAACTTTTTGCACGTGTGTTCAAATTGAGAAAACTAAAATTCTTTCAGTACCTAATGTGTAGATTTATCAGTAGCACTTGACTTCACATCAAGGAGAGCTACCATTTGGAAATGTCATCCATTTTGGTATTTGTCCGGTAGCATATTCTAGGATTTTTAGAAGGAGTTTAAAAATAATTTTTGAGATGAATGCAATTGGATGTGTTAGTGTATGCATAGATCTATATTATCTTAGTTTTGTGTTATTTTTAGAGCTCTATATTATTTTTGGCATGCATACTTAGATATAGCACCTTTTCTGTTAGAAATAGATTTTGTGTATTTAGTTTAGAATAATTGCTTGCTAGTTGAAATATGGTTGTCTAGAATGTTTAGATGTTTTGTTTGCTGTTAATAAGTGTTTTACTCACAGTACTAGTATGTTAGAAAGTGTGTGCATGATTGGAAAACAAATGGAAATAGGATGTGTCTAGCATTGTTTTTCTAGTCTTTATATTAATAGATTTTGTGAGCAAGTATAGATATATTTATTACCTAAGTTTTAGTGATGCTTTGTCGAGTCTAGTACCATTTTGGTAATGGTTATGTTAGGTTTTCACCTCTGTTAGGTTGCACTTAATTTATTAGTGAAGCATGAATAGCATTGTTTGCATTTTTATTCATAGTGTTGTTTTTCACTAAGTATGTGTAGCTTGTATTTTTATTTGGTGGAAAACTTGTTTTCCACAAGTTGAACCAGAGGCTTTGGACCTCTTAAATTTCATGGAAACCTAGTGGAATACCCACTGTTTCCATTTCATTTTGGTGAGAAAATAATATTTCTCTACCATAGTATTAGTAGTGGTAACTAGTGTATTTTTTAGGTGTGCTTGTGAAGTGTGGTTCTTTCAAATCTTGGGTGTTGTTTTGTTTTATGCATTTCTTGTTGTATGTTTGACATGGTACCATTTCTTTCTTATTTTGGTTCCTATTGTGTGTCCTTATTTTATTTTGCGACGATAGAAAACGAGGAAGAGAGAGTTGGTGCCGGAGGCTATTACTATCACTCCTGTTGCTACCACGAGCAAGACCCTAGCATCAACCAAGGCAAGCCATCCTAAAGCTTGTTGTTATACTACTTATGATTATCTATCATGCATGTTTTTACTTCTGAAGTTTTACAAAAAAAATTGATTACAAAAACTATTTTTGAGTGGCTATTATTACTATTAATATTATATAAGTATCTATCACATTGCCATTAGTCAACTTGGTGTTACCAAGCCTTTAGCCACCATATGGTATATAAATACCACCAAGAATAATAATCTTGAGTCCCTAAGTGGAAACTTCAAAAACGTGCTTTTGCAAACAAATGTTCTTATTGAAAAGTCCACAGTGGAAAGGCGGGACCTTGTTCACCGGGGGAGGCAAAGAAGATTTTTTTTCAAATGGTTTACAAAAGACACATAACCTAGTCTTCGCTAGACAACCAAGACGTACTGCCACTCTACCTCAATATGGGTATGAGGCCTATCTAGATACTTGTTCTTGTTAGTATGTGTTTTATCCCAAAATGCTATAGAGAGGATGATTCTCTGAACCGAAGTCTCGCCAGGAGGGAGAAACGATACATACATAGTGTGGGATTAATTTTCCCTCCGGATGCAACAGTGGGGTCTCCTGCCGTGGTGGGGTAGGACCTGGTGTCGGGGAGATTACACCCAACTGAAGGGATAACTATATACTAGCTTGACCAGGGTGGACAGTTAGGATCATTTATCTGATGCTTGCATATCGCTGTGTTGATCCATCGGTAGTTCATGGCAGATGATTGGATCTTGTGGATTGTGTACACCTCTACAGAGTAAAACTATTCTGAATAGCCGAGCCCTCGGATATGGGCAGTTGAATGGCCATGTAGCTAGCATTGTGTCAGTTTTCAAAAGGGATGTTTTTGAAATAAAAGACTTGTACCGTGGAGGTACCTATGAAGAAAAGCTGGAGATGAATACAAGAAGTTTTGCCAAGAGAAAACTTTCTTTTATAAAACCTCTTGTACATGCTATATCTACAAGAGAAAGAAAACTATACTATTTGAAAACAGAGAAAAACAGAAAGTAGCTGTTTTCCCACATGTTTTCGGTGCTTTTCAAAATCTCAAATTTTTTTAATTTGATGTTTATGAAAATAAAAAATCATGTTTAACAAACCCATGCTTTGAAAAAAAAATTTGGAAAAGCTTAGAGCCTTGAAAACAGAGAGAACATTTGGTTGATTTTATCTGTTTTTAACACTTAGCCAAGATGACTAAGTCATTTGTCTAAATTTCTGAATTTTCTGAATCAGTGAAGTTGACACTTTTTTGGATGCTTATAACTTTTGATTGGAAGTGAATTAGGCCGAGCCATTTGTTTCTTCTAGAAGCTCTAGCATCCCTCTACGATTATCATGTCTTGGATCCCTTCGTGGTTGACCAGAGAGGGAGGGAGTGAAGAGGGAACAGAGGAGGCAGGAGGAGAAAATCGGGGGGGGCAGTTTGGGCTAGCCACTGTTCGCGGCCACTGTCGCCATATCTCGCCTCCACTTGCCTCACCTCGACCTCCCAGAGCAATACTCGCCACCCTACGTCGCCTAGACACGATAGGCAACCGTTGGCACGACGGGGATGCCCGAGAGCACGCCCCCGTGTCCCACACGGCCATGCCATGGACGCCCGCGCACACCCGACCACGGCGCCACGGCTATAAATCCACGGGCACGCATTCGCCTTGCCCACACCACTCCCACCACTCCACTCGAACACCCCGACCCACACCGCGCACGCGCTGAGCTCTCTGTGAGCCCAACGGGCACGAATCCCCCGTCGGCAATCGCGGAGAGGAAGAAGAGGTGGGGCACGGCCCGAGCACTCCCACCCCTTATTTTCTTCTCCGTTGAGTTTTCCTCCCTCCATAGAACCACCCTGACACCACCGTTTGGCCGCTCGTTTGCAGGGGACCCGATAGCATCGCCGGAGCCGCCGCGGACCCGTAGCCGTGCGCCGCCGTTTGAAGTTTCCCTGACCCCCTGCGACCACACCCCTGCACCGCATCGACCCCGTGCGACCTCATCGACCTCTCACCACTGCCCAACGTGCCCCCTAGGTGAGAAATCGACAAACCTCGTCGTCGGTTACTTCTCTGTCGTGAGAGAGAGAGAGAGAGAGAAAGAGAGAGAGAGAGAGAGAGTGAGATAAGAGAGGAAGAGGATGGTCGTGCACCGTTGATCTCGCGATCAACGGCCACGTTTAAACGCTAAACCGATACGTGCGCTCGCGCAAGCGAGCTGGTCCGCATCTGGCCTGGCGGGCCGCGCGTAGAGAGGAACCCCAGCCCTCATGTGTTTTCTTTTTCGTTTTAGAAATTAGCAGAGAAATGCATGTTCACTTTAATCCTGTGAAAAATAGCAAACGTAGGAAATAAAATCCACAAAAAATCCTAGAGGTAGATCTACTTTTTCTTAAACACATGCAACTTGTAGATCTAGTTTTGGAGCAATACTTTGTCTCTAGTAATTGTTGTGCTACACACTGTCTTTTAGAGTAAATCTTGTATAACTTTTTGCATGCGTGTTCAAATTGAGAAAACTAAAATTCTTTCAGTAGCTAAAGAGTAGATCTATCAGTAGCACTTTACCTCACATCAAGGAGAGCTACCATTTGGAAATGCCATCCATTTTGGTATTTGTCCGGTAGCATATTCTAGGATTTTTAGAAGGAGTTTAAAAATACTTTTTTTTATATGAATCCAATTGGATATGTTAGTGTATGCATAGATCTATGTTATCTTAGTTTTGTGTGATCTTTAGGGCTCTGGATTATTTTTGGCATGCATATTTAGATACAGCACTTTTTCTGCTAGAAATAGATTTTGTGTATTTAGTTTAGAATAATTGCTTGCTAGTTGAAATATGGTTTTCTATCATGTTTAGATGTTTTGTTTGCTGTTAATAAGTGATTTACTCACAGTACTAGTATGTTAGAAAGTGTGTGAATTATTGGAAAACAAATGGAAATAGGATGTGTCTAGCATTGTTTTTCTAGTCTTTATTTTAATAGATTTTGTGAGCAAGTATAGATATATTTATTACCTAAGTTTTAGTGATTCTTTGTTGATTCCAGTACCATTTTGGTACTGGTTATGTTAGGTTTTCACCTCTGTTAGGTTGCACTTAATTTCTTAGTGAAGCATGAATAGCATTGTTTGCATTTTTATTCATAGTGTTGTTTTTCACTAAGTATGTGTAGCTTGTATTTTTATTTGGTGGAAAACTTGTTTTCCACAAGTTGAACCAGAGGCTTTGGACCTCTTAAATTTCATGGAAACCTAGTGGAATACCCACTGTTTCCATTTCATTTTGGTGAGAAAATAATATTTCTCTACCATAGTATTAGTAGTGGTAACTAGTGTATTTTTTAGGTGTGCTTGTGAAGTGTGGTTCTTTCAAATCTTGGGTGTTGTTTTGTTTTATGCATTTCTTGTTGTATGTTTGACATGGTACCATTTCTTTCTTATTTTGGTTCCTATTGTGTGTCCTTATTTTATTTTGCGACGATAGAAAACGAGGAAGAGAGAGTTGGTGCCGGAGGCTATTACTATCACTCCTGTTGCTACCACGAGCAAGACCCTAGCATCAACCAAGGCAAGCCATCCTAAAGCTTGTTGTTATACTACTTATGATTATCTATCATGCATGTTTTTACTTCTGAAGTTTTACAAAAAAAATTGATTACAAAAACTATTTTTGAGTGGCTATTATTACTATTAATATTATATAAGTATCTATCACATTGCCATTAGTCAACTTGGTGTTACCAAGCCTTTAGCCACCATATGGTATATAAATACCACCAAGAATAATAATCTTGAGTCCCTAAGTGGAAACTTCAAAAACGTGCTTTTGCAAACAAATGTTCTTATTGAAAAGTCCACAGTGGAAAGGCGGGACCTTGTTCACCGGGGGAGGCAAAGAAGATTTTTTTTCAAATGGTTTACAAAAGACACATAACCTAGTCTTCGCTAGACAACCAAGACGTACTGCCACTCTACCTCAATATGGGTATGAGGCCTATCTAGATACTTGTTCTTGTTAGTATGTGTTTTATCCCAAAATGCTATAGAGAGGATGATTCTCTGAACCGAAGTCTCGCCAGGAGGGAGAAACGATACATACATAGTGTGGGATTAATTTTCCCTCCGGATGCAACAGTGGGGTCTCCTGCCGTGGTGGGGTAGGACCTGGTGTCGGGGAGATTACACCCAACTGAAGGGATAACTATATACTAGCTTGACCAGGGTGGACAGTTAGGATCATTTATCTGATGCTTGCATATCGCTGTGTTGATCCATCGGTAGTTCATGGCAGATGATTGGATCTTGTGGATTGTGTACACCTCTACAGAGTAAAACTATTCTGAATAGCCGAGCCCTTGGATATGGGCAGTTGAATGGCCATGTAGCTAGCATTGTGTCAGTTTTCAAAAGGGATGTTTTTGAAATAAAAGACTTGTACCGTGGAGGTACCTATGAAGAAAAGCTGGAGATGATTACAAGAAGTTTTGCCAAGAGAAAACTTTCTTTTATAAAACCTCTTGTACATGCTATATCTACAAGAGAAAGAAAACTATACTATTTTCTTTTGAAGTATCTCCTTCAACAAAGATATAGAGATGTTAAAGCAATGATGCTATCTTACATACACCATGGATAGTGGACCCTTTTTATAGCCTACCTATCCACCATATAAGCATATTTTCATTTGTAAGTTTATAAAGGATGTCTTGCATAGTACATTCAAATGTACTCATATTGGTTTCGTCCCTGGCTATTTACTTGGTCAGACTTTGAGGAACCACCAAACGAGGAGGAGTACAAGGAGGAGTACTTTGCTGACGACTATGCGAATTAGGCCCGGCTTCCGGTCAGCGCCCTGTTGGTGAACGCGTGACATGGGCTATCTACGTTATGTGTGTTTGTTAAGTTTCCGCTGTGTGTTGTGATACATTTGCCTGTCCTGCGTGACAGTTGTTAAGACTTGGTCATGTTACCATTGCTTGTAAGACTCTATTATTCGTGTAATGGATAATGTATCTGTGTACCGACTTCGTATGTTGTTCACGACTGAATTCCTGGGATCGTGAATGTATGCATATGAGGGGTTCTGGACCATCCGGTTTGGGGCCTCTATAGTGCCTCCTCGGAGATGCCGAGTGGGGTGATCCTTGTAACATGTGAGTTGCTGGGAAATGATGTTGGTGGAATGAAAAGCTGATTATTTCATAGTTGAGACGTTTACTCATCAGTTTTGAAAATGCTCCATGAGACGTGCTATTCTTCCTCGATTTCAAAAACAAATATTGCTTTACGCAAATTAACCTTCCTAAAACCCTTCTCAAAATAGCAGATATATAATAAGTTAACTAAGTCTCACTCTGATGGTGGTTTCAACATGGACATCGATGAGTAGTTTGGGGTTCCCAGGTACCATCCTGGAATCTATGGGCTGGGACGTCGCCTTACGTTGCGGCCTCTTAGGCCTTTTTGGTTCTTGTTCACTAGCAACATAAATTGCTTTCTGTTGTCTGATGTAATGTTGGGTCATGTTACCTCTGTTTGTAAAGCTATACTCTAGTAATACTCGCTTTATTCAGATTAATGTCTAGAGTTACTCCTTTGATCGATTGTCGATTACGAGCTCATCATTATGCAGTTTTGGCTATGCCTGTGTTGATTGTCGCAGTCGAGGAGTTGTGTGTCGATGATCCACTCTGAGCACGCCTACCGATATTTACTTGGCCTGGTATTGGTAACCCCAGTAACCCTCGACATGTGTAGCACTTCTGTGACACATAGCATCTCTGTATAACTTTGGTGTTGTTCCGTCGAAAGACTCATGGATTCTTTGACATGCATACTTGAATATGACTAGCATGGACACAAGGAGAAGTAGTACAGATGTTATCCGGCATGCGTGTCGATGATTCCGATCTATCTTCCATTGTGTGTTACGGTCGGGACTGGTAACCCCAAAGCCCTTGTGGGTCCATGACTAGGAGAGCATAACACTTATGTATACCTCTAGGTATGGGGCCGCAACAGGTCATGGTATCAGAGCAGGACCGCATGTAGGAAAACCTCACTGCTTGGTCGATGTTGAGCTTAGTATTTATGAAAACTATTTTGAAACTATAAAATGAGTTGAGAAAACCTTCTTAGGATTCTTTTTACTCTGTATCTGGCATCGTTCTAACTCTGGGTCACCTTACCTGTTTTGATTTGAAAAGGTTTTGCTATCCTTTCTAGTCATTCAAAACTTAGGTTCCTTCTCTGGCAAGACGATTCTTGTACCCAAGTTGACCTAGTGTTGAGTTTCTAGAGTCACGTGTGTTCCGTACTCCATTTTCCCTTGATTCAACTAGGGGATTATTTTCCATCCTAATCTCTCAGAGTTCCATGGATTCTACATTTCTATTCTCTAAAGTCTCAAATCCTAAACCTCGAGATTACTTTTCGTCTCGAAAGTATTCCTGTTTCCTTTGCTCAAATTCTTCCGGAGTTATGTATGGTTTCCGAAAGATACTTCATGATTGCTACCAATAATGTTATTTAAGGCACTCGGGTAGTAGTTACTCCTTTTTATGAGTTTTTTAACCCTCAGACTTGAACCGAAGGTCCCGGAATGTGCTGAATTGCGGTGGGTTGAATCATGTGGTTTTGTAACCATGTGATGTTCATGCTATCAGTATAGGATGCTGACCTTTAACCCAAGATACATCCCGTCAAATCCTAAGAAATAACTTCTACATCATGATGGCTAGGTAATACCAACTCTCATAGCCAAAGGTTTTCTCTTGGAATCAAAAGGGATCACAACAAGAGTGATCATCATGAATCTCACATCTTTGTTCTTGAATCAGCTATACCAAACTATTTAGCATGGGTTTTACAAAATAGTATTGCCCCGTGCTTTGAAACGTTATCTCAGGATTCTCCGGAGCACGTTCCTAATCCTCAGTTGCTTTCTAAACTTTGTCCATTGTTAGGAAACCAAGTTGCATATGTGCATTGGATTCTACCAATGCATGGTGCTCCTGCGGTTCGTCAGAACATTCCACCTTGGAATGTCAGGAGAAATAAACTCCAGTACCTCGTTCGTTCCTAGGACCAAGTCAAAGTTTTGTAATTTGCAGAACTAAGGGGATTCATCAACTTCTGTTATGTTCCACCTTCGAGTATCAAACTCTTTAATATCTAGAGGTCATGTGGAGTTTCATGGCCTTATTGATGAAATGATTCTCTTACACATCTTCACTCCCCTTTCTCCAAGCTTGAATGCTCAATAATGTTGGGTGTGCATTGACGTGTGTATCAAATATTCTTAGCAATTCTTATTGCTTTGAAAAATCTATGAAACATTTGCATCCTTCTTATCACTATCAGTCGCCCGGTCTCTACTTAAAGTTGACCGTGTTACCAAATCCGTTTATTCCGCTGCACCTTCTCGGTCAAAGAATTAGGTTCATGCTGAAGCTCTCAAGACCATATTGGTTTCTTTGAAATGCAGGACTCCATTCGAACTTCAAGACATACCGGTGGTTCGTGATATTCTACTAGTCTTTCTAGAAGTATCACCAGGTTGTTACCTGACCGTGATATCTAAACAAGGGGTAATTGAACTACTCCTTTCTCCAAGAAACTTTGCTGGATACCCTGGACTAGTTAGTTGACCTTAAACAACAGCTTCGATATTTGAAAGACAAGAGATCTACCTAACTTGTTCATTCGCAAGGGATGTCTAGTTCTGTTCGTATTGAAGAAGGATAGTATCTCCTTCGTGGACATGCTATCTCACAAAACTTTCATTTGAGATGGGCTATCATCAAATCAAACTCAGATTCAAGGACTATATTGGTTATGTTTTACTTATGGTGTTTTGCTCGAGTATACCTTCGTGTCCATTTGTGTGCCCAATATTTTGCCATATTCATGTATCATGTGAACCCCTCTGCTTGGAGTATCTTGATAAGCTGTTGTCTAGCCCATCCATGACATTCCCACTTTCTCCAAGTTGCAAGAGGATCATGTTGAAAAATTGGTAATAATGTTGGAATTTTTTATTATAACCATCTTTGTGTCATCACGAAATTGTGTTCCGGATGTTCTAAGTGGCTTACTCTGGTCCATGTGCTTCAGACAAAAGTTGTTGTCGTGGATCCGAGTAAAGTTTTCTTGTTCCCTCGGGAATAACCTCAAGTCGGTCATTCATGTGTGGAATACTCTTGAGATGGTTGGTTGCTACCTCCATTTCTTCAAGAAGCTTTGCATGCACCCAAGTCACTACCTGATTGTTCGTGAAAGAGAAGAAGTCCAAGAACTTCGTTATCTTTGTAATTGTCTTCCCAACAAGGACTCTGATGTGTGTCATTGCAAGTAATCCATGTAAGTGCAACCGTTTTAGCAATTTGCTAATACATGAGTTTCGCAATCTCGCTCATCCTTTCGAGCTTGACATTGTAGTCCATATCTTGAGAATCTAGTAAATGCATCCAATTGGTAATTGGTGCAACCTGAGTCTGAGTTATCAACCCACTAACCAGAGTTGAATCTCAAGCAACAATAATGGTTGGTGTTTCCTCAACGATATTGAATTAGGTCCATTTGTAAATCCATCATGGTTGATGTTGTGGTTGACACAATTAGCCGGAAGGCCTAATGTCATATCTCTTTGAATTAGTAAGAAAAACCACTCTCCGTGAGGATTCTTGTGTGGCTTATTCTAGAAGTTGCCTTACCTTCCTTCCAAATCTAAGTTCAACTTTCACTTTATGACATGTAGAAGGCTTGTCATGAGCCTACTATCGGTATCTATAACATCAAGGAGAACTTGGAAGTTGATATGTTCAACATATGTCTGTCAATCCTCCAAACCTTTCTTCCGATGGAAACAAGTTCATCATGACAAGCATATTATAGTGATCTTAAACCTTCACCACTCAATCATCCTTTTTCCGTTGGTTATACTTAAAGTTCTATTTATTTCAAGCGCTGTGTGAATTTGTCAATCACATCAGCCATAGAGTCTTAACCATGTGGTAAAGGTATTGCTATGCCAATTCTATAACATGAAAGAGATTCTTTTCGGTGTTAGAATCTCCATTGTTTACACATCCTTGTGGTGTGACCAAGAATTTCTTCTTTGTTATGGTGTTTCATGGCTGACGTTGGTAAACCCCAAGAGAAAGGTTGTGAAGAGTGCAGCAGAAAGTTTTCACTCAGAAAAGAAACCAAGGTTCAATCGACCAGTAGGAGGACAAGCAATCTCTGAAGGTTGATGTAGCTGAGATGGCAGGGCGCACTACTGGTTCAGCAGCAACGTGGAACCTACACAACACAATCAAAGCACTTTGCCCCAACGAAGCAGTGAGGTTGTCAATCTCACCGGTTTTGCTGAACACAAAGAGGTTAAACATATGTTGTGGAATACAAAGAAAAGTATGAAAGCAGTAACAGCAGTGTGAAAACAGTGTAAGCAGTGGAAACAATGTGTGTATTATCAGTATGAGAAAATGGATCGGGGTCCACAGTTCACTAGAGGTGTCTCTCCATAAAACATAGCTAACATGTGTGGTGAACAAATTACAGCTGCGCAATTTACAGATAAAGAACATGCATGACATAAAGATTACTATGAGATTCATGCGGGCATTACAACAAAATACATAGATCGTCATCCAACTGCATCTATGACTAATAATCCACCCTCCAAATATCATACGAACAAACGTTGGGTATTAAGTTGCAAGCAACAGACTATCACAATAAGCAAAGTGTGTAATGTAAACGAACTAAACATCATCCATCTGTCATGTTTCTGTCACTCGAGCACAGATGCAAAGGAGGAATGAACCCACTATCGAGCATAAAGACTCCCTCTTGGAGTTACTAGCATCGACTAACAACGAAGATCATGCAAGATCATAAATAACATACACATGAAGATAACATGATAGATTGACAATCAGAAGACATAGCATTCAATAATCATCGTATCCCAGCAAACACAAAATGTAGCATTACAAATAGATGATCTCGATCATGTGAGGCAGCTCACGAGATCTAAACATGAGGCATAAAGTGGAGAGTACAACCATCTAGCTACCGCTATGGACCCGTAGTCCAAGGATGAACTACTCACGCATCACTCCAGAGGCGGTCATGGTGGTGTAGACCCCTCCGGTGATGAATTCCCCTCGCGGCAGGGTGTCGGGGAGAGCTCTAGAACCCTTTCGATCTCGGGTTGACGATGACGGCAGCCTCGGGTGTTTCTCGGGACGAAGTGGTATATTTTTAGGGTTGACATATCTGGAGGAATAAATAGGCGAAAGGGCGATGGCGGTGGATGCCCGAGGGGCCCATACCGCCCCTAGGCACGGCCGAGGGGGCGCCGCCCTATGGTGTGGCCCCCCTCCGGGCCTCTTCGGGACTCCGTGGAACCTTCGGGAATTCTAATACTTCCGGGGTTCGAATTTTCCAATACTAAAAATATTTCCAAAACGACTTTTCTGAAACTAAAAATAGCAGAAAACATGGAAATGGCTTTGTGGCATCTTGCCAATAGGTTAGTCAGGAAAATCGATAAAAATGGCATAAAGTGTAAGGAAAACGTGTAGCATATGGAATGAAAACAACATGGAACATCGGAAATTATAGATACGTTTATGACATATCAACATCCCCAAGATTAGTTCCTACTCGTCCTCGAGTAGGTAAACAATAAAAACACATAATTTCTGAGGTGACATGCTACCAACATAAACTTGATCATCTAAATTGTAGAAGCATAAGCATAGCAGAGATCATAGAACTTAAACACAAGCATGATAAATAAAATTCTAACAATAAAGCATAGCAATCAACTTGTAGTATGAGAAGTAACACAAATAAAAGATCATGAATAATAATGCACTCGAGAGATATACGTTTGTTTCAAGCATAGAGATAACATGGAAAAGTGATATTTCGCTTGTCCCTAAGAGTGGGGCAAAACATAAATGTGAGGACACCTTCAAAGTTCATGAGGAAGACTAGAACAAATAATTAGAGAACAAACAATAACACATCATGAATCAATTAATAATGTTTCTAGGACAAATGCACATTATACTCAGAATGGCAACCATGCTCTCTCAACTGTGCATAAAGATAGAAGATGGAGACTCAACATAAAAGTAAAAGAAAGGCCCTTCGCAGAGGGAAGCAGGGATCAACTCATGTGTTAGAGCTTTTTATTTTGTTAAACAGAGGTATTAAAAACATTTTAAAGAGAGGTGTATTCTTATGTCAACTAATAGTAAACAGAAAATACAGTACGTCACAAGCCAACTAGACTTCACAAGAGCGGCTCCCATAGAAGGATGCATCTGGGTAGAAGGTCATCCATCTTTCTCTTTTGTTTACACAATTATGCTTTGACTGATAAATTAGGGGCAAAAATAGTGAAGAGAATTTGTTGTATTACTTTGGGGCTGGGCACCCTGCTGCCAGCTCTTCTATCAATTGGATATGCGGATGAAGCCACTACTCTAGGGTGTGAAAGTCCAATCAACAAGTGAGATAAAGATTCTCTATTTACGTCCTCATGAGCTAAAATAGGAGCACAAAACAAGAGTAATTTTGAAGGTTTTAAAGGTAACACATGAGCAATTTACTTTGGAGTGGCAGTTAAATACCACATGTAGGTAGTTATGGTGGACACATTTGGCAAACTTTAGTTTTTGGGAGTTGGATGCACGAGTAGAGCTCATACTTAGTACAGGTGGAGGCTAGCAAAAGAGTGGGAGCGACAAATCAAGAGAGCAATAATGGCCATAATCATGCATAGCGACAAAAACATCATTAATCTCTACTATATAGTTTGTGTTAGAGACATGGTACGTAGTACGTGGTACGTCCGCTCAATCCATCACGTATGCTGTACGAGCTTGGGCGAGCGATCGTCTAATGGGTTGAGTAACACCTACTGGGCTTGACCGTCTCATGGGCTGGAAAAACTCCTAAGAGCGATCGATCAAGTATGTTGCACGTGCTTCTCTAAAAAAAAGTATCGAGTGGGAATAAAATAACCAGCAACCCGTGTGTATGTTCAATATCCGGTATATACAGTAAAAAAAATCCGGTATATAAATACATGTACACATCCCTAAAAAAATGCATGTACACATGTAAAAAAATGCATGTACACGCGAGTATAGCACACCGTGAATTAGTAAACATAGTTTTGGTCACGTAATATTTTCTTTTTTTAACCTGGTCCGAACAAAAAGATAGGTAAGTTGAATCACTTTTTTAATTTAAAATTATACTATTTTACAGCTTAATTGCAAGTTCCCGTCAAAATATTAAAATCCGGTTGTTCCACGTGTTCTCAACATGGCCGCCATCGATAATCCCAAGTATTGGATGTTTAACTTCTATATTTTTGTTGTTGTGGTTGATCAATGCCAACTGATGGCAAATATTTTAAAAAAAAACTAAACAAGGCGTGAATGTGATAAATCTTGGCGAAATAGTTTGGCTCTCAAGCTAACGGAGGAGAAGATTGATGCTTCTGGAAGAGCATCCACAACTTCTCGGTGGACCTCCTACTTGGTCTCTGGTATGAGATGAAGATCGTCCATAATATTAGCGAGACGGGCTTTGGAAGGAGGCGGCCCTTCTGGAGGTTCCCACGATTGATGAGGCTCTAGGGGTGTGAGGCAGTCGGCTGGTTGTGGTATGGTGATAGCACAAGCATGTTAACATTGATTTAACTCAATCCCAAAATGGGCTGAAAGCACATGTCACAAAGAAAAAAGAATATGATTAGGGTGTTTATATCTCTGCGTTTTTCCTTGCAACAAGGCCCGTTGCAAGGCACGGGCATGTTTGCTAGTCAAAGCATATATAGTACTACAAGTTCAAAAACTAAATGATCATAGAGGCTATAAGTGACCGGTTCATAGTCATAAACATGGTGCGAGCATGCGCCAATTCAACCAAATAAAACATTCAAAGGAGAACACCACAAATTTATGCTTCAAAATGACAAGAACAATTCATGATCCTTTCTAAGGAACATTAAACACTCTCAGATATTTGAGACAAATCATGCTACAAAAATAACCACTAGAATTTAGAATTGAAATAAGATCTAGCATGACATGAAAAATTCTAGCCAACGTCTATACAAGCTTATATTTGCACTGTTATAAGCACGAAAACTATACTACTACTTTCCAACACCAAGCATTTCATAATAAACAAAAAATCTCCAAGAGATACAACAATGAAACAAGAGATCAATAACACAACACTACTAAAACTAACATCTCTAAATAAGAGATGCAAGAAAAACATGAGCTAAACAGGAATTTTGCAGCAACTAGAAGAAAACTAAGAATACGAGCATAGCAAGTATTCAAACGAAAAAGCGGAGCGTGTATCTCTCCAACACAAAGGATGGTAGGGTCCAACTATATTATTGCATAAAGGAAAACAAAATAAAAAGAAACATACGCTCCAAGTAAACTTTATATGATGTGACCGAATAAAAATATAGTTTCACTAGAAGTGATCTGATAAGTTGTTGATGAAGAAGGGGATGCCTTGGGCATACCCAAGCTTAGATGCTTGAGTCTTCTTGGAATTTTCTGGGATGAACCACAGGGGCATCCCCAAGCTTTTCCTTTGCACTCTTCTTGATCACATTATATCACCCTCTTCTCTTGACCCTGGAAAACTTCCTTCACACCACACTCAAAGAGTAATTCACATTAGAGGGTCAGTGCAAAAAAACAAATTCATGGGTTCTGCATGGGAATAAGTTATATTGATACTTTTAAACATTATATACATCCACTGATGTTTCGTGAAGCAAATAAACCCACTTGACACCATAAAAGAACAAATGTAAGAAAATGGCAGAATCTGCCAATACCAGAATAGTCTGTAAAGACGAATATTTCCGGGGCACTTACGTTGCTCAGATAGAAAAACTTAAAGAACAAAAAAGTTGTGGAATTATCTGAGGAATAAGCAGAAAAAAATTCAGATCATTCTGATTTTAATGGATTTTATACGATTTTTACGGTGCACAGCAAAAATCTGTTTCCTGCGCAGAAATCCAAAACCAACTCCAACTCTGGTCAGAAACTTTACTTGGCACAACTAAAACATGAAAATAAAGATATAAATGAGTTGCTACAGAATCATACAACCCCTTTACTCAAATAAAACATAGAAAAACAAAGCAAAAATAAAACCATGGGTTATCTCCCAAGAAGTGCTTTTCTTTAACGCCTTTTAGCTAGGCCTAGAAAAGTGGAATCAAGTGTTTTCAAGTGGACAAGCATTCAAATCAAGATAAGGCAATTCCTTAATAATGCATTGTATTTTATCTAAGTGATTTTTAGATTCTCCTCTCTTAGAACTTTTAGGCTTACTATTCTCATCATATAAATTTTCAGGAACAATCCAATCAAAATTCTTTTCTTGGGCTTCAGGAAGTGTTACCAATTAAAGGGGATTGGTATTTTCTCCTCCTTCTCATTTTTAGATTCAGGTTTTTCAAGAGCACCAACAATATCTACACATGAGCCTATCATATTGAAATGATCAAAGACTTTTCTAGCTTCTATAGCAACATCTCCAAATTATGTAAGCATGGTTTCTAAGATAAAGTTCCTTTTCTCGATATCTTCAATGTTATTCAAGTTGAGGAACATATGCTGCAGTATGGGGTGAAGGTTAACAAACCTAGCTTCTAACATCTGAATGAAAGAAGTTGCAACAGTTTCATAATTTGGAGCAAGTTCTACTATGGATTTTTCGTCAAAATTATCATGCTTACTAACATGATTAAACAATTCTCTAATGGTATCCTTTCCAAGTATAGAACCCCTACCAACTAGAAGATCTTTCAGGGTAAACTTAGGGAACAACATCATGAAAAATAACAACGAGGTAACAAAAGTAGAAACAAGAATAAGAACTAATTTATTTGTGTTTTTGATAAAGAGAAGCAAACAAGACAAAATAAAATAAACTAAGCAAAACAAAAACAAAGTAAAGAGATTGGAAGTGAGAGAATCCCCTTGCAGAGATTCTCTTCCACCCCGCCAACGGCGCCAGAAAACTTGATGGTGCCTTGACGAGAGGCTGCTTGCTCTTGAAAACTTCGTTCCCAGGCAACGGCACCAGAAAACTTGTTGATGGCTGACGTTGGCAAACCCCAAGAGAAAGGTTGTGAAGAGTGCAGCGTCAAGTTTTCCCTCAGAAAAGAAACCAAGGTTGAATCGACCAGTAGGAGGACAAGCAATCTCTGAAGGTTGATGCAGCTGAGATGACAGGGTGCACTACCGGTTCAGCAACAACGTGGAACCTACACAACAAAATCAAATCACTTTGCCCCACGAAGAAGTGAGGTTGTCAAGCTCACCGGTTTTTCTGAACACAAAGAGGTTAAACGTATGGTGTGGAAAATAATATGAGAACGGTATGAAAGCAGTAGCAGCAGTGTGAAAACAGTGGAAGCAGTGGAAACAGTGTGTGTATTATCAGTATGAGAAAATGGATCGGGGTCCACAGTTCATTCGAGGTGTCTCCCCATAAAAGATAGCTAACATGTGTGGTGAACAAATTACAGCTCGGCAATTGAGAGATAAAGAACATGCATGACATAAGGATTACTATGAGATTCATGCGGGCATTGCAACAAAATACATAGATCGTCATCGAACTGCATCTATGACTAATAATCCACCCTCCGAATATCATTCGAACAAACGTTGGGTATTAAGTTGCAAGCAACAGATTATCGCAGTAAGCAAAGTGTGTAATGTAAACAATGTAAACGAAGTAAACATCGTTATTTTCTCCCTAATGGCAACAACACATCCTCCATATGTCATGTTTCTATCACTCGAGCACAGATGCAAAGGAGGCATGGTGTGTGTTGTTGGGAACCCCAAGAGGAGGGTGTGATGAGCACAGCGGTAGGAGTTTTTCCCTTAGTTAAGAACCATGGTTATCAATCCAGTAGAAGAAATAGAATCTTTGGAAGGTTGATGCCACTGACGGTGGTGCTGGCGCTTCACAGGTGTCAGCAACAACGTGGAACCTGCGCACAACACAACCAAAATACTTTGCCCCAACGGTATAGTGAGGTTGTCAATCTCACCGGTCTTGCTGAAAACAAAGATTAGATGTATAGTGTGGAAATACAGTGTATGCTTGCAGAAATTAAAGAAAGCAGGAAATTGTTGTGGGTTGTTTAACAGTGTGGAAAATGGACCGGGGTTTATAGTTTCACTAGTGGTGTCTCTCTGTAAAAGATAGCATGCTGGGTGAACAAATTACAGCTGGGCAATTGACAAATAGGGGTTGCACCGTAGTGCACAATATGACATGAAGATTACTATGATATTTAGTGCGGGCATTACAACAAGATACATAGACCGACATCCATATGCATCTATGACTAATAATCCACCCTCAGGTTATCATCCGACCCCCCTTAGGTATTAATTTGCAATCAACAGATAATTGCATTAAACAAAGTGTGTAATGTAAGCAATGATTATGCATGCGGGCACTCTCACCGTTGTTTTCTCCCTAATGGCAACATCACATCCTCCCCCTTCATGTTTCTGTCACTCGAGCAAGGAAACAATGAGGCATGAACCCACTATCGAGCATAAATACTCCCTATTGGAGTCACTAGCAACTACTTGGACAGAATAACCACTATCAACGGAGAGCATACAAGATCACAAATAACATATGCAAATAAAGACTATAATCAACTTGGCATAAGCTCAATATTCATCGGATCCCACCAAACACGGCATAGATAATTACATACGATCAATCTCGATCAAGATAAGTAACTCATGAGATCTAAACATGGAGGCATATGAGGAGAAGACAACCATCTAGCTATAGCTATGAACCCGTAGTCCAAGGATGAACTACTCACGCATCACTCAGCAGGCAGGCATGGTGATGTAGAAGCCTCTGGTGATCATCTCCTCTCCGTCAGGGTGCCGGAAACAGCTTTAGAACCCCCCCTGATCTAGGGTTGACGGTGACCGCGGGTGTGGAACTTTTTCGGGGATTTTGATCGGGTGCTTAGGGTTTTCCATCCGGGGGGGCTTCAATAGGCGAAAGGGCGAAGGCGGTGGAGGCCGGGGGACCCCACACCCAAGCTGTCATGGCCAGGGGGCACGCCACCCTATGGTGTGGCCCCCTGCTGCCCCTGTTCGGCTCCTCTTCGGTCTTCTGGATGCTTCCGATGAAAATAGGACTTTCGGGCTTTGAATTTTCCAATTCTGAGAATATTTCCAGAACAACTTTTCTGAAACTAAAAACAGCAGAAACAGGGAACTGGCTCTGTGGCATCTTTTTAATAGGTTAGTCCGGAAAATCGATAAAAATGACATAAAGAAGGGAGAAAACTTGTAGCAATTGGCATAATATCATCAGGGGTCATCAGAAATTAGGGATACATTTATGACGTATCAAGGCATGAACCCACTATCGAGCATAAGTATTCTGTCTTGGAGTTATTAGCATCTACTTGGCCAGAGCATCTACTAACAAAGAAGAGCATGCAAGATCATAAATAACACTAGATCATGTAGGCGCGCGTTGCCGCGCCGATCAATTAGGTGAATAGATTGATCCGAGATCGAATTGTCATATACCTCAATATCATGATATATTAGCGTTATAACTTTTTAGTATTTGATCTAGTCCTCATAACTCACAGGTTCATCTCAATGTAATTCTTCGAAGTATACAACATATGCTAATTCAAATTCAAGCCATACCGGTCTAGCACACAAAAGAAACAATTTGGTATACATCAAACGGTGCAGCAACATAAAGAAAACGAAAACAACAATATCAGCACATACACTTCAAATTGCTCAACTCTTATCAAAGGCGGTATATCCTTGGCTCATGTTGACTTGCCATCACCACTACCGTGCACAAGCATGTTGGATACATCATCTCAAAAGCGCAGACATGCAGAATTAAGTCTACATTGTTCTAACTTGAATAGGTCAATTTCGGGGAAAAACAATTACCTTACAAAGTTCACCATGCAAAATAACCATCCTTATTCATGAAAGAACACCTTCAGTTCTCTTTGCAAGGCCATGTCCGAGTAAAAAATTTCGAGCTTTTGAACCTTGCCTGTTTTCCTGTCAAGATTTTGATGGAAACTAATTTTACCAGGCAGCAGCAACTGATCATGAATCAAGATATTGCTTTGAGCCACAGAAACATAATTCACATCACATACAACACAGTACCATTGAGCAATTTCCTGATTATAATTACACGCACACCTACATAAATCGTGAATAGCATGAACTAAATCACCAAAGCACCCAAACTCTACCTCGTCCAATATAATATTAATCATAGTATCCACAAATATAACCTAAATACATAAGATAGGCCCCAAATTCCAAGAGAGAACATCACAATACCTCTCTATCCGAGATGGGATGATGCCAAAATCATGCATGCTACTGCTTTGTTCTATCCCAGATTGTATTTCTTTGGCTTCTTCTCTGAAATAAAACAGTTAATCATCTCAGTATTGATGAAAGCATATGTAGCCATCAATTTCTATACGAATCATATGTGGCCAATTCAATTCACCAAATGGTAAGCAGCAATAAAACGACAATTATACATGTCTTCCGCGAAGTAGACATGCTTGTTTGAGCGCTTGTTATCCAGATCCTGGAGTGATGAGCTTAATCTTCAACTTTCTACAAATAGGTGTCATTCAATTAGAATATAATATACATTGAAGTTTGCTATAACTAATGGAATTTCATTTATTTTGAATATTTTAAAGCCATGAGAGACCTTCTTTTCAGTTTGAATGACCTGACGAATGTAACATCCCAAGTATGAAAACACCTTTTAGTATGTTTGCTTTTGTTAATTTATGTTTTGCATCATGTCATGATAAGCTTTGCATTTGTTTTCCTTTGTTTTCCATTTGTTTTCCCTTGTTTTTCCATTTGATTTTCAAACCAAATTTCAAATTTTGTTTCATACTTGTTCTGTTACAATTTTCAAATAAAAATATTCAAATAAAAACATCTTTTTGTTCCCATTAAAATAGAAAGTTCAAACTATTAAATTGTTCTTTTTAATAATTTAATTAACATCAAATTCACTCAAATTCAATTAAATTACAAACAGCAACACCATTTGAATGTTTTTTGAAAAACAAAAGTTTGCAAATTGGTGCTTTTATAATAAATAACTTATAAACATTTTTTCCAAATTTTTCCCAACCCCAAAACCCATCTTTTCTTTCCTTTTCTTTTTCTGCAAAAAAAAAGAAACAGAAACAGGGAAAAACAAAAAAAAATAACAGAGGGGGAGAGGGCAGGCCAGCCCACCATCCCCACGGCCTGCTTACCCCCTCTCATCCCCTACCTCTGTACGGCTGCCCATCGGGCATGCCCACGTCGGCAGACAGAGGCAGGGGACGGCCACGAGCACCTCCTCCTCCTCCTTTTAAGCTCACCCCCGAGCTCCTCCCGTGCCCTAGTTCTTCTCCCTCCTCTCTCTCTCCAACGCCGCCATTTTTTCTCCCTCCACCACACGCAGAGAGACAGATGCCGGCGATCGCCGTCGACAGGGACCTCCTCAACGCAGGGTAAGCACGGGAACGAGTTCCCCGTGCTCCCCTCTTCCTCCTCGACACCGCAGCGAGGGCTGGAAGCCCCCGGATCGCCGCCGCCATCTCCTTTCCCCTCGCATGTCGCCGCCGTCGACGACTGCCTCCTCCCGAGCACGAACCCCTCCCGGTGAGCACGATCACCACCCCTTCCTTCCCTCTCTACCTCCTCGACAACGCGCACGTACTGCACCCCTCCTCTACCCGCGGGCACGAGCATCAGCAGCAGAAGCCCGCGTCGCTCACCGCCGGCGGCCTCTGTCAGATTCAGTTAACTGAATCTTGTTCAGTTTCAGTTAGCGCACGCTAACTGAACCTCATACCCCCCTTAGCCCCTATACTGACAAGAAACAGCAGCCAGCGCAGTGGCAACGCCCCGTGCGCACGCGCCCGCGGTCGCGGGATCGATCCCTCGCCTCGCGGATTAATCCACCCAATTTTTCACAGCAAGCGCTGACAGGTGGGGCCCCCTGTCAGCGACCCTGCATCCACGCGCGCGCACACACACGCCACGTGAGCGCCACGGTGGCCAGGGCCCCCTCGTCAGTGGCCTAGGCTAGGTCACTGCGAGGTGTTTTTCTTTTCTGGCCTTTTTCTTTTACCACCAAGTCCATGTTTATTTACAGAATAGTCCCTGGTTTCCAAATACAAATAACTTGGGCATTTTAAATCCAAACTTAACAAATTAAATATGTTTTCTGCACCAAATTTAATTCTCTACATGTTTAAAACATTTGTTTGCTGTTTTGAACATTTCAAATGTTTTCAAAATTCAAATTCAAACTACTATTTCAAATTTGGTCAAATTCATAACTAATTCAAATTTAATTTAAATGGCACATAAAAAGTATGTTTTCCATGAAAAATTGAACCACCTTTTCAAATATAAACTTTGTTTCCTGTTTTGAATAATTAAAATTGGTTAAATAATTTAAACCTTGTTTAAATCATTTAAAATTGCTAAATTCATAACTTGGTCAAATTAAATTCTTTTTGAACATATAAAATATGTTTTCAAACCAGAAAATTATAAACTTTCCAAATATGAATTTTATTTAATGTTTTGAACAAATAAAAATTCAAATAATTTCATACTTGAATTAAATTCATTTAAATCTTGTTTAAAATTGTTTTAATTCATAATTAATTCATTTTAATTTCTTTTTCAACAAATGAAACATGTTTTCCACCTAAAATTTTGTGTTGTTTCTAAATATGAATTTTGTTATTTATTTTGAATAATTAAAATTGGTGAAAACAACAAATGCTCGTGTAACTCCTTTAAGAAGCCAAATTCCATAACTTAATAAATAAATTTCCAAACTTGGTAAACACCTTTTCAAATTGAAGCTAATGTTGTTTTCTTTTTGTTTTCATCATCCATGCATCATGCTAATCCACTTTCACATGTTGGTTATTTGTAGATCAACTAATCCAACCTTAATTCATGGGCTTTCCATACACTACTAGGGAAAAGCTTACCCCAGGCGAACGGAAAATGCCTACCACAGGCGCATTCTGGTTCGCCTGGGACCGTATCGCCAGCGGTAATGGCTTACCCCAGGCGAATACAACAATGCGCCTGTGGTAAGTACGCATACCCCAGGCGAATAGTACTCGTGCGCCTGGGGTAAAACACTTACCTGAGGCGAACAAGAGCTGTGCGCCTGGGGTACAGATGCGCCTGGGGTACCTTCTACTGTTCGCCTGGGCTATAGTTTTGCTGTATCAAAAAATAAGAGAAAACCAAAATAACAGAATTACAGGAAAATGACAGAAAAAGTATCAAGCTGACAGAATAACAGCAAAATGACACAATTAAGTTATATAACATAAATATTTTCGATCATCAACACATAGTCTCGATCATCACCACACATAGTTTGACAAAATTACATAGTCTCGAAAAGATCCATGCTACTAATAAATCCAAGAGTTAGCTAGTGAGATGGAAATAATTATTTGTTCTAATTTGAACAAACTCGTCATCTATCGATCTAGCGGGGTGATGTAGTGGATGACCATCATCATGTCCAAGTTGGAGACGTCACTATTCCTCATGGTGATCAGAATAGCTCGTCCAGCCTCCATACCACCTCTTGCGGAATGGAACCGCCTCCATGCTTGAGAGTTGAGGATGACCCCACCATCAGCATTATCCCGCGTGATCGGAACTACGGTGACAGGTCCTGATTCTCCACGGCGTACTCCAATGGTACCCATATGCTCCATGCCAGCACTGTCCGCTACCGCCAAAGGTATTTTCTACAACACACAATTCCAAGAAAGAATAAAAGCACAATGTCAAATACCGGATAAGAAAGTGTTAAGAACATAAGCAACTATACGAATAAGAAAGTGTTAAGAAACATACCATGACATGTCCATTGGAGATGTTCGTGTTGGTGATGCGATGCACGAAAGGGAAGCCGATGTAGCTATCTATCTCGGCAAGTTTCTGAAGGACACGGTCCTTCTCAATCTCGCTAAGATTCGCTCTTTGAGCAACAACCACATGTTTCCATGGGTCCTCCTCGTCCATATCATCCTCAGTGTCCATATCCTCGGTGTTCTCAGTTTCCTCCTCACTCCCGCCATCCTCGTTCGCAATCCCGCCCATATACACAATTTTGATGCGAGGTTGCGGTCCTTCCATAGAGAAGTGAATGTAATCACCTCCGCTTAAATTGTACGTGGCGATGAGAGCCTGCAATGCTTGCCCGCAGAAGTAGGTCTTCGTTCTTTCTTTTTTCACTCGAAGAATGTAGGTGGTCCCGTGAACATTGAAATTCACCTCACGACTGTCAACTAACTCGTTGAATTCGTCGCGAATATTGCATGGTAGAATCTAAAAAAGAAATATAAAGAATATTTTGTTAATAAACACAAGTCTCAAGCTAGATAGTAAAACGAAAGAACAAGTTAACATAAAAAGAATTGTTTATTACCAACGAATCAACGTCACCGTCGTGGAGCTGAAGCATAAAAGAACTCCCACTGAATCGTCCTTCGGCACATCGGGACCGACATACGCCGCAAGCCATGTTCTTTTAAATTAAGAAAGTGCACACATAGAGGTTAGAGGAGCATAGCTATCACAAAACAAAGACAAATGGCAGCACCTACCTCTAGTACTATAATAAGGCAATATATTGACAGCAGTACAAACGAAATGGAACCTGTCGGAGAGTTTAGGTGATACTTCCAACAGTACAAACGAAATGGAACCTCTAGTAGTATAATAAGGCAATTGACAGCAGTACAAACGAAACGAATCCTAGAGATATAATGCACTACAAGTGGTGTTGCCGTTTGTAAGGAACCTGCTAAAACTATTTGCTGTTCGTGATTTCAGGGGGCAGCCCCTTTTAGTCTAAAAAAATGCACAACGGCAGCCACGGGGTGTGACAATTTGGTATCAGATCAAGCCAACGATTCCTTCAAAAATTGCAGAGCGCTCCATGGCAATCGAGGTCATATCGCTCGCATGCAGGCGCCCGCGGAGCAGGTCGTGCAGCAGGGCATTGGGCGCTGCGGGGATTCCGTGGCGCGGCAGATGGAGTTCATGCGGCTATCACGGCGAGCATCAACGAGTCGCGGGCGTTATTGGAGGGGGGATGGGAGGGAGAGGGGCTGACCTGGATCAACGACGACGACGACGACGGAGTGGGCGACGACCTGCTCTGCTCCTCTCGACACTGGCGACGGCGGCGGCGTGTGGGTTCGTGTGGGTGCGGGTGAGATCCGGTCACTTAGAATACTAAAGAAGAACATTGGCACCGGTTTCTAATACAAACCGGTTCGAAAAGGAGCTGTCCACTGGGCCCCACACCCTGTCGCAAATGGCCTCATGGCCTTTAGGACCGGTTTGTGCTACCAACCGGTCCTAAAGGCCTGCGGCCATTTGCTGCAGGTTGGGGGGCCCAGGGGACAGACCCTTTTGAACCGGTTTGTGATACAAACCGGTTCTAATGTGCTTGGCTTGATGCCTTGTTATGCGCGGCCCCTCAGATCCTTACCGCAGGCGCGTTACGTAGACAATGCGCCTCCGCTAAGTTTCGTAGGATTTAGGTTTGCGCGGTCCCACATGGCATTACCCCAGGCGCATGTCCTGTGAAAAGCGCCTGTGGTAAAGTTTACCCCAGGCGCGTTTTCTAGATGATGCGCCTGTGCTAAGATTTTCTAAATTACCCAGCCCCGTGGCCTGGACACATCGAGCAATACGAATGCTATAATATGTGGCTCCCCCACGTTGGTTTTCACTTAAAAAATACATACATATGAAAGTTAACATGTGCAAACAAAATTAATGTCGCATCGAGCGTAAATAGATTGGTTTAGCGAGATACCGCAAGTGTTTCTCTCTAAAAACACATTGTACATATAGCTATTAGCATGTTATATCGCGAGTATTTCCCTCTCTCAACCTTTCATCACAATATTAGTCTTGCCTTTCTTGGTCGATGTTGAATACGTGACCGCCATATTGTGACTTCTTCTTGTGAATGGAAGACCTGCCCTAGGTAGTGTGGTCCTGCTTCTTCTTGTGGTGTATGGTGCATCGTCTTCACCGTGTTCTTCCATCATCGGGTCTCCGACTAAGCCGTCGAAGTCCTTCTCATCGGCGACTCCATCCATTCCGACGAGGGCCCTTTTTCCTCTCCTTACGACAACACGACTAGGCTTTGCCGGGTCGGTTATGAAGAAGCATTGCTCCACGTGCTTAGCCAATACCCAGGGCTCATTTTGCGCGGTGGGGTTCTTGGACTTGGGTTTGTTGGCTTCAGACATCGACATAGTGGTGAAATATTCGTCTTCTTTTGTGACGTTTGTAGCCCATCTGACATGGAACATCGGCACCTTTACCCCAACGTAGTCAAGCTCCCAAATTTCCTCGATCTTTCCGTAGTACCTTCTAACCTCTTCGCCCGTGTAAGATTCCATCGTTATAGACGAGTTTTGATAGTCGCTACTTTTGTCTCTTTCCTCCGTGTAGAATGTGTACCCATTGATGTCGTATGCTTGATAAGTCATCAGATTGGGCGCGGGGCCATATGACAAGGCCAATACAATTTTATCTTTCTCACATGTCATTGGCGGGGGATCGGCATCAATCTGCTTCTTGAACCATGTCGCGAAAGAGGAGTTGTGTGCTCTAAATATCTCATCTTCCGTCATCGGCCTGCGAGCACTGTTTTTTATCGCGGTTTTGTGCTCTTCTATCCAAGGGTCGACATCGTCGATGTGTTGTAACACTACTAGGTGGGCCCTTTCAAAGTCAGCTCTCCGACCACAGGAGTCCGCGTCCATTACCCTTTTGCCAGTGTTGTGGCCTACCCCCATGAACCTGTCAAGGTGCTTGTTTGCGGGCAAACCAACAGCTGGCTTCTCATCGCCTAGGAAATTCTTGCAGAAAGAGATGCATTCTTCGGTGAGAAATCCCTGAACGATGCTTCCATCCGGGTGTGCCCTATTACGAACGAATGATTTTATGATCCCGTTCATTCTTTCTAACGCCATCATGTTGTGCAAGAATGCCGGCCCAAGATTGGTGATATCGTCCACGATATGGACCAAGAGATGTACCATAATATCAAAGAAGGCAGGTGGGAAATACATCTCAAGCTCGCATAGGATGGTGACGATCTCTTCCTGCAGCCTTCCGAGTTTCTTCACGCTTATCGACTTCCGAGTGATGACATCAAAAAAGTTACAAAGGCCAGTGAGCGTTTGACGGACGTGCGGTTCCATTATCCCTCTGATTGCAACCGGAAGTATCTGCGTCATCATCACGTGACAGTCATGAGACTTCATCCCGCTGAAGATTTTTTTCTCCGCGTCTAGGTATCTGCTTATCAGCCCCGCGTAACCTAAGGGAAATTTCACTCCGAGGAGGCATGTGAATACTTGCGCGAGCTCGTCGGGGCTTAGAGTGAAGCAAGAGGGTTTCAGGCGGTGAGTTTGGTGTTTCTTAGCCGTTTTCCGCTTGCGGTCGTCCATCTCCTCCACCCCATCCTCGTCCTCCTCCGTCTGTTCACGCGTAGAAGGCGGTAAGTGAAGCTCGCTCCTGATATTCAGGGCCATCAGGTCATATCTTGATTTTGGCCCGTCTTTGGTCCTATCTGGCATGTTGAACAGGGTGCCAAGCAAGCTCTCACACACATTCTTCGTGATATGCATGACATCAAGGCAGTGAGGCACTCCGAGGATTGGCCAGTACCGCAAGTCCCAAAACACGGACCTCCTTTTCCATACCCCCAAGAGCGGTCCTTCTGGCGGAGGACACTTTTTCTCTCCTCGCTTCCGCTTTTGTACCTTTCCCGACGGAGGACACGTTTTCCAATTCTTCAATAGAGTATCGATCTCTTCTCCTCTTCTCTTGCGTGGAGGTAGACCGAGCTCATCTTTACCGTTGAACAGGTCTCCGCGCTTTCTCCACGGGTCGTTTAGTGGTAGCCACATTCGATGCCTCATGTATACGGTTTTAGAAGATCCGGGATCCTTGTGTAGCTGTAGAAACGGGGTAAATTCCATGCACCTAACACAAGCCTTGTGTCCATGGCACACCTGACACGCAATATATCCGTATCCGAGATAGTCCTGCACCGTCGTGATCAGTGCGGCTCTCATACGAAAAGTTTCTTCTTTGAAGGCGTCCCATGTTTCTACCCCTTCCTCCCACAACGTGTCTAGCTCCTACTTCAATAACTCGAGATACAGGTTGATATCGCTCCCTGGCTGGGTCGGCCCTTGAATCAGCATACTCATGTGTATGTACTTCCTCTTCAGACACAACCACGGGGGGAGGTTGTACATCCATACAAACACGGGCCAGGTGCTATGTTTGCTGCTCTGATTGCCAAACGGATTGAGACCGTCGGTGCTCGCACCAAGCCTGATGTTCCTTGGGTCGTTCCCGAATTCCTCATCGAATGCGTCTAATGCTTTCCACTGACGTGCATCCGAAGGGTGTGTTAGCACTGGTTTTTCAACACGTTCTGGATCGCTCAGCACCGCCTTCTTTCTGTCCTCGTGCCAGCGCATGAGCTTTGCTTCCTTGGGGTCCACGAAGTACCGCTGCAGACGGGGAATGAGTGGAAAGTACCACACAACTTTCCTAGGAGCTTTCTTCGTCCCCCTCTTGTAACGATCAGCACCGCACACCGGACATTTGATCTGGTCCGCGTGCTCGTTACGGTAAATTATGCAGTCACGGACGCAAGCGTGGTATTTTGTGTGCGGTAAATCGAGGGGGCACACGATTTTCTTGGCCTCCTGTAGACTACTAGCACATGTGTTCCCTTCAGGTAAGTGCGTCTTCAGGTATCGCAGAAGATCGTCCATGCTTGTGTCGGTCCATCCGTGTTTTGCCTTCATCTCAAGAAGATCCAGAGCTACTCTCAAGCGTGACTCCTCCGTCCCGCGACTTGCGTCATACAACGGAGTTGCAGAGTCTATCTCTAGTTGCGTGATCTTAGATTTACGTCTAGCGTCGGTCGACGTGTTCTTGAGAAGAAGATCTTGAACATGAGGGTCCCGCACGACTGAAGTTAGCGGAGTGTTCATGTCCTCGTCTGCATGTTGCTGATCACCATGACTCCCTTCTTCTTCATTATAGTCGTCTCCGTCGACAGCCGCCTCTTCGTCCTCTCCATTGCCATGTTCAGACTCCTCCTGATCATCTTCACATGTCGCCGCCCAATTGGTCTCGACGTTATCATCGTCTTCATCGTCATCCATCCACTTAGTGTGGCCCTCCATGAAACTATACCTGAGCAGGTGCTTCTCCACATTACCAGAATCTGGTTTGAACAAAGACCCCAGCTTGCATTTCCGACACGGACACTCTATCTCGGTGCGGTTGTTTCGATGCATCTCGGCCGTCGCGCGTCGCACGTACCTATGCACCACGCTTGTCCTCATCGCAATGACCATTGCTACAAAATGCAAGAGAGAGAGGTTTCATTAACTAGATCCGGTTTTCACGGAAAAATTCGGCATGACCTTCCTACAAAAGGTGTAACGCGGAGCGCCAGAAATTTGCCGAAAAGGAAATGAATCAACATTTCGGCAAAACATTGGCAACTCATCCTCATGGCAACACAATAAAATGAAAAAGAGAACGAATTCTCATCCACCGACCAATCCCACACACCTATTAAGATGACACACAATGCAAAATATATAGACGCGATGACGACGTCGAAGATCACCGAAGAGACTCCCGATAAGAGATTGATAGATCTAGAATTAGCTAATGGTGCATTTGTGGTGAGATCTAGTGTCCGGTTAGTAGATCTAGTGGAGAGATTTGGAAGAGGGAAAGTGGGGTAGCATACTAGCTAAAATATAGCAAACATGATTGGTTAAATTAGCTAAAAATGGTGGAGGGGTGTGGGGGATTGAGCTAGGAGCACTAATGGCTCGAGTTTGGATAGTGAGTGAGTGAGTGGGGTGGATAGGGGTGGTGGTGGGTGGCTGGCCGCACTTATATTGGGGACAAATATTACCCCAGGCGAATATGCTACGGGAAGCGCCTGCGCTAAGTGGTGCTACCCCAGGCTATTCTTTGTCCCAGGCGAACAACGTTCCTGTGCGTCTGCGCTAAAGGGAGCTACCCCAGTCCACTTTTTACCCCAGGCGCTTCGGTAATTACTCGCCTGTGGTATCAGTTATACCGCAGGCGAACAAGGAAACTATTCGCCTGCGGTAAAGGAAGCGTGCCAGGGTCGGCCGTGGTTGGCCCTGCCACACTTTACCCCAGGCGCTTCCGGTTTCTGTTCGCCTGGGGTAACTGTAACAGCCCTACTTTTTGTGTAATAAAGAGAGGTGTTGTGTACATGGCATGCATGCATGAAATATGAACAAAATTTTTGCTTTTAAAGTTTAATCAGAGAATTACCAGAAAATCACTTAAACTTGTTTCAAACAAAGTTGTTCTGCAAAGTTTCTCAAATGGAACCAAACTTATGCTAGAAAGGTAGCAAATTTAAAGAGCTTTTCAACGACTATTTTTGTGTAATTTTTGGTTCACAAAAAGGGCCTCAAATTTCTGTTTTGGGTTCTGTTTTAAAAATTCCAGGGACTCCTTTGCAATTCCATTTTTCTCCCAGGGGGTTTTCTTGAAAACCCTGTCGTCTTCCTCCTGTCCGGTGACAGGAGGGCAGCCGCCGCCTCGCGCGCCACCTCCTGCTCCTCTTCCTATCGACGTGGAGGCCACGAACGCCTCCAAAGAGACGTCCGCATCGAGCTCTGCTCGCCGAAACCCCCCCCCCCCTCTCTCGCCTCCCATCCTCTGTCTCCTCCTCCGCCGAAAACCGGCCGTCGCCGTCGATCCGTCACCGCCGTTGCTCCGCTCCCTCCCCGGCCCTCTCGTTAGGCTCATTGGATCCGCGACGAGCCCCTCCTCGCCCTCGCGAAGACGCAGCAGCCGGGATGCCGTAGTCGCCGCGAATCGCGCCGCCTCCTTCAACCTCTCCGGTCGCCGGAATCCTCACCGCGCCGCCGATTGCGACCACCTCCGGCCCCGTCGTTAGCTCCGTTGAGCTCGTGGTGAGCTCCTCCGTCTTCCCATCCCCTCCGTTCGTCCTCTCCGGCTCGGGTTCGACGAGTTCGCCGGAACCCGATAGCCCCGCCGCCGCCCGCCATCGATTCCTCGCCGCCGGTGACCAAACCAGGGCGGCGCCACCACGGCTAGATGCGCCTCGTGGAGCTGCATCGAATGAGCCCAGGCACGCGCACGGGGATCGCCGGAATCGTCGCCGGCGAGCAGTTCCGGCCACTGCCGGCCACCACCGTGAGGTCACGGTGACGTCACCATGACGTCACCTGCCTACGTGGCGTGCCAAGTGGCATCTTTTGTCCTCTTTTGAACTGAACCGTGGGCCCATCTGTTAATTAGAAAACAGAAAATAAAATGGTTTTGGAAATTAAATAACTTGTAATTTATAGCTCCAAAAATTATGAGAAAAATATGTATGTGCTCAGAAAAATGAGAGCTATTTATTCATACCATTTTCATATATGTTCAACCAAGTTCAAAATGAAGCCACTTTTATAGTTTATATTTAATTCAATTAAATATTGAAAATAAAGTTTTTATTCAATAAAAATAGAAAATTAAGTGTAATATACCATTTTGATCAGTGAAACAAATGCAATCCAACTATGAGGTTTACAAAGTCATTTGAGCATGTTAGCTTGGTCACATCTTCAGTTTAGGGTTTTTCCCCCTCCTCCGGTGTTCGTCGTTCACGGCGCGAAACCCTAGATTCCTGCTCCATCTTTTAAGCTTCTTTTCAATTGCATTGTTTTAATCATGCATACATATTGTGCATCGCACCGTCATCAAGCATTGATTGTTTGCCTTCTTTCCGGTGTTGCTCGTTATCGGTAGACCGAGATCCGGAGGTCGACCCGGCGTTCTACGACAACCCGAGCTCTACTGTCGACGAGCAAGGCAAGCACAACCTCATGGCTTCACCCATGTTTTGAGTCTTTCAACCTCCTACTCATGCATCCGGTTCAACTTGGTTTTGAGTCAGTTAGAGTAACCTATCCATTGCATGACCCCTCCCCCTCACATGTCACCTTCATACCTGTTTACCCTCCTAGTATGACTAGGTTTGTTTGAGTAACGTAGAGCCTTGTGTGTTCAATGCTTAGACATGCTTAGTCTTATGATCTGCTTCATCCGGTTGATGAAATGCCGATAATGCGTGAACCTAGTATGAAAGGTGTTTATGCTTTGCTATGGTTGATTAACATGATTAACATGGCATGGATGTTGAGGCCACTGTGGGTTGTGGTGTTTGTCTCGTTCATGCCCCTAGGTGCGAGTTCTCGCCTTCGAAGCCAAGACTGAACGTACAGCCACACGCGGGGCCTAACAGACCGCGCTCGGCCAACTAACTTGTCTAGTCACTTCCATGGGTCACGTAGATTGAGGTTTCCATTTGCGGGTGTGTCATAAAACGTTTTGGAGAAAACTAGGGCGTGACCGGGACCAGTGATGGACGTACACGGATCTTGTCCCGACTCACAGAACAGGTGCCGTCAGGAGGTGGCCAACTCCCTGTTGACGGGGTGGCCCTGTTTGGGTTGACTCATGGATAGGGCTAAGCAAGGTAAAGGCCGTGGTCGACCACACTCTGCCGCGCTCTTAGAGAGGAGCGTTACCGCGTGGCGTTAAGAGTCGGTCGATACGTGTGGGTAAAGTGTACCCCCTGCAGGGATAAATCTTTCGGAAAGCCGTGTCCACGGTTATTGACGACTTGGCAACGGATTCTGTGATCATAGACAACTCTAACAGAATGACTAAAACTTGCTGGCAATGAATGAAGGATGCCTCCTCGACTACGTCGAGAGGGGTGATTCTTGTAGCATAAGGTAGTCTGGGGTTGAGAAAGTACTTGGTGGACTAAAGAACATAATGATCTCAGTAGTTGAGTAGATTCCTCCTCTGTTTATAAATGCTCTATTACACGTGCTTTTCTTCCTCAACTTCGGAAAACAAAGTTGGCTTTATGCAAAGAACCTTAAAAGCCAAGTCTTGCTGAGTACCTTTTGTACTCAACCTTGCCTCGTTGTTGTTTTGTTTCAGACTTCGGTGATGCAGCTGAAGAGGGGTTCTACCTCGACGTCGACGAGTAGTTAGGAGTTCCCAGGCAGCAGCTTGGTATCTGTAGTATGGGTTTGACTACGTTGCTTATGTTTCGGACTCTTAGTCCTTTTGCTCTTGTTGTATAGCAACATATTTGCTTTCGCTGCGTGTTGTAATGTTGGGTTGCTGGACCTATGTTGGTCTTGTAACCTCTTTGTGTAAGCTACTCTAGTATGCCTTGTTTAATACAACTTTCATGTCTAGAGTACTGCTTTGATCGGTTGTTGGTCTCGAGCCCGTTGTTATACAGTTTTGGCTATGCCTGCATAGTTGTCGCAGTCGAGGGGTTGTGGAGCCGATGATCCATGTCCGAGCCCGCCTGCCGGAGATATCCGGCCTGGGGCGAGGTAACCCCAGTAACCCTCGATTGTTGTTGCACTTTCTGGACACATAGCATCTCTGTATAACCCTGGTCCCGTTCCTTCAGTTTCATCCGACTCGTGGATGCTTGGGTATACATATCTGGTTATGACTAGCATGGACACAAGGAGTAGTAGACCGGGGATCCGGACTACGTGCCGATGAATCCGGTCTGCCTGCCGTTGTTTGTTGCGGCCGGGGCTGGTAACCCTGAAGCCCTTGTGAGTCCACTGCTAGGAGCACATGACAGTTTGTATATCCCGGGGTCCGGGGTCCGACAGGTCTTGGTATCAGAGCAGGACTGCCTGTAGGAAACCCTTACCGTTGGTCGATGTTGAGTCTAGAACTTGTGAAAACTACTTTGAAAAGACAAAATGAGTTATGAAAACCCTCTTAGGATTCTTTTTGCTCCTTACCTGGTATCGCTCTAACTCTGAGTCACCGTATCTCATTTGTTTTTGTGTGTTGCTTTCTTGTTGTTGTCTCAAAAGTTAGGAGTAAAACCGTTGGGTGTTTTTCTCTCATGTACTTTGTCTCAGGTTGTTATAGTTCCAAATTCAACTCATTTCTTCATGTCTTTTGACATCTTGAAAATGTCTTTGTTTCAGATGCCTTCTGGTCAGGTTGTTCGACATACACTATGTCTTGGAGTTCCAGGTTTTCCTCATCTCCTAGCCTCAGCCTGTGCAAACATAGGAGCCCCTTGGTATCCTGTGTACACCGTGTATGAGGAGTACCGTGACTTCCATCAGACCCAGTACTTGTGTGGTGTCCGTCTTCCACAGCTAGATGGCACCATCTTTCCTGCTGAGCACTATGCCGAGGGTATTGGTTTCACCGTTGAGATGGCTGTGCAGGATGCTGCACGGCACTGTCTCAATGAGCTTCGTTACCACTATCCAGATCACGAGCATAGCTCCTTCCGTTACTGCCCTGGTTCTGATGCTACTCTTGAGGGGTGTTATACCCACACCTTTGCTGATCCCTCCCAGGAGGAAGATCTTACACTTAGGTGCACCGCTGATCTCCTTGCTGCTTATGCTCGTCGCGAGCGTGAGCTTAGTGCACTAGTTATCACCCTTGCAGCTAGTCTCAGGACTGTGACAGCCAGAGTGAGGCCATTCGTTGAGAGTGGTATTGTTCAGGCCTCTGAGATAGAGCTTCCAGCTGTACTTGTGCCTTCCTCGGTTGCATCTCCAGATGTTGGAGGTGATGTTCCCCCTCGTGGACGACTCAGGAGGCCTAGCATGGTGCGTGGTGTACCACAGTCTCTCCACGGACCGCAGGACGAGTCTGTTCGTCGCTACCCTGGTGCTCCGGTTCCACTTCCTTTCGACTTCGGAGGATACTGAGACCGTTGTCGGTTGCAGCTAGAGTAATGTTTGCTTTCATGTACTCGAAACCCGAAGTTGTAGAAAAATAATGTATAGGAGCAGAACTTCGGTGATGCGTATCTACCGTACTTTCTTTCAGTGTTGTATGTACTTAAGCTTGTGAGCTTGTACCGCCACTATGTATGGTTTGTACTCCGACTGGGTTCAATAAATGTTGTAATATGTTGTCTCCATGTTGATGAAATGATACACTTCATGTTCATTCATTCTGTTCCACTACATTTTGGCATGTATCTTGTTGTTCCGTTGGAATTATTACATGTCGATCCATTGAATCCTTTTTCTATGGATGTGTTATTCATGATTCCTCTTCCTTTTACTCAGGATGTCGGGTGGTACTCGTGGCCGTAACAACCCTCCCCCTGAGCCAACACCTCCGCCGCCACCCACAATGGCGCAGGTGCTGCAAAGCATTGAGAACAATCGTCTGAGGAACGAACAACTTCTGGAGCGTGTGGCCCAGAACACTGAACGCCGTGCTGCCGGCGTTACTCTCGTGGACTTCCTCAAGGCTCAGCCACCTTACTTTGCTGACTCCACTGAGCCTCTCGATGCCGATGACTGGCTTCGCACAATGGAGCGCAAGTTCGTTGCTCTCCGTGTCCAGGAACGTGACCGTGTGAACTTCGCCACCTATAAGCTTGAAGGTGCTGCTGGTGCTTGGTGGGAAGGCTTCCTGGCGTTGCAGGCGCCCGATCATGAGGTCACTTGGGCAGAGTTCCGTACTGCTTTCCGTGAGGCTTATATTCCGAAGGCAGTCATGGACGGTAAAAGAAAGGAGTTCCTTGATCTTACTCAGGGCAGTATGGGTATCGAGGCCTACGGTCGTGTGTTCACTTGTCTGGCTCGCTATGCTCCTCGTGATGTCACTAATGACGAGGACAAGCAGGATCTGTTCCGTAAGGGCCTGAACCCAACTGTTCGTTATGAGATGCTGCCCTTCAAGTTCCAGAGCTTCCAGGAACTTTACAACCAGGCCATCACTCTTGAACGTGGCAAAAAGGAGATGGATACTGCTATCAAGAAGAGTGCTGGAGATTCCCGTGCTTCACCCTCTGGTCAGAAGAGGAAGCGCCGTGTGTTCATTCCATACAGCGCTGTTCCCAGGGCTCCGTTCCAGCCAAGGCCATCTGGATATGCTCCTCGTCCACCTGCCCCACCTGCTACATCAACCTATGGTGGTGGACAAGGTTCTCGTCCTCCAGTTGCCGCTCCTCCCAGCAATGTGTGCTATCGCTGTGGCCAGCCTGGTCACTTCTCGAGGGAGTGCCCTCAGAATCATGCTGGACGTGCACCTCCTCCTCCTCCTCCTAAGAAAATGGCAAAGCCTGCTGGTGCTGGACGTGGTCGTCTGAACTATGTGACTGCCGAGGATGCTCAGGACGATCCAAGCGTCTTACTGGGTACGATTCGTGTCAACTCAATTTCGGCTTTAGCCTTATTTGATTCTGGAGCATCGCATACATTCATGTCAGAAGGGTTTGCTAAAATGCATGGGATACCTTTCGAAAAGTTGTCAACACCGTTAATGGTAAATTCCCCTGGTTGCAACTGGCAAACCACCATGGTTACGCCAGAGCTCATGGTTGAGGTGGGATCCTTACAATTCCCTGCAACCTTCATTGCCCTAAAATCCACTGACCTCGATGTCATATTGGGCATGGATTGGCTTGCCAAATATGGAGCTGTTTTGGATTGTGCAACAAAATGCCTCACCCTGAAACATCCTTCCGGTGCCATCATCGACTATTGGTCTGAGTTCACCATTCCTCCTTCAGCACGCACACGACTCTCTCCTGAACTGCAGCTGTACTTCATGCAAGGTGATTACCCTCCTGAAATTCATGAGTTACCTGTAGTCAGTGATTTCCCTGATGTGTTTCCTGAAGAGTTACCTGGCATGCCACCTGATCGAAGTGTGGAGTTTGTCATTGAGTTGGTCCCTGGTACCGCTCCTATGTCAAAAAGACCTTACCGTATGGCCCCAGAGGAGTTGGTTGAATTGAAACGCCAAATTGAGGAGTTAGAAGAAAAGGGTTTCATCCAACCTAGCACATCTTCATGGGGTTGTCCCACTATCTTTGTCAAGAAGCGGGATACCAATGTTCCACGTCTGGTTGTTGATTATCGGCCGCTGAATGCAGTGACCATCAAAAACAAGTACCCTCTTCCAAGAATCAATGACCTCTTTGATCAATTAGCTGGTGCAACTGTCTTTTCCAAGATGGACCTGCGATCCGGATACCATCAAATAAAGATCAGAAAGGAGGACATTCCTAAAACGGCGTTCACTACTCGTTATGGTCTTTACGAGTACACCGTCATGTCTTTCGGTCTTACTAATGCTCCAGCTACCTTCATGAGGCTTATGAACTCGGTATTCATGGAGTATCTTGATAAATTCGTCGTGGTCTACATCGACGACATCCTGGTTTATTCCAAAACCGAAGATGATCATTCTGAACACCTGCGTTTGGTGTTATCCAAACTTCGTGAGCACAAGCTTTATGCCAAATTCTCCAAGTGTGAGTTCTGGTTGAAAGAACTCATCTACCTCGGACACGTAGTGTCTGCCGAAGGTGTTGCCGTTATTCCAGACAAGATCCAAACTATTCTGGACTGGGAAACACCTAAATCAGTCAAGGATGTTCGGAGTTTTCTCGGACTGGCTGGTTATTACCGTCGTTTCATCGAGAACTTCTCCAAAATTGCCAAACCTATGACTGAACTTCTTAAGAAAAGCAAAAAGTTCGAGTGGTCAGAAAAAGCAGAGGAAAGTTTCCAAACTCTGAAAACCAAACTGACTACCGCTCCTGTGCTTGTTCTTCCTGACACGAGCAAGGACTTTGTCATCTTCTGTGATGCCTCTCAACAAGGACTCGGTTGTGTGTTAATGCAAGAAGGTCATGTAGTGGCTTATGGTTCTCGTCAACTGAAACCACATGAGCACAACTATCCAACCCATGATCTTGAGCTAGCAGCCGTGGTCCATGCTCTTAAGCAATGGCGTCATTATCTCCTTGGAAACCGATGTGAGTTATACTCAGATCATCAAAGTCTGAAATATCTGTTCACCCAACCGGATCTGAATCTCAGACAGAGAAGATGGTTGGAAGTAATCAAGGACTTTGACTTGGGTCTCAACTATCAACCCGGCAAAGCAAATGTCGTTGCTGACGCGCTAAGTCGGAAGTCTTATTGCAATAATTTGATGATACAGCAAGCCCAGCCTTCTCTTCATGAGGAGTTCTCCAAGCTGAACCTTGAAGTTGTTCCTTCCGGATATCTGGCCAATTTGGAAACAAAACCTTCTCTCGAAGATCAAATAAAAGATGTTCAGAAGAACAACTTAGGCATTGCTAAGATTAAGAAGAACATTGCTAGCGGGGCTGCTAAATGTTTCTCTGTTGATGATCAAGGCATTGTCTACTTCAAAAACCGTCTGGTTGTACCGAAGAACCGAAATCTGAGAAATCTAATACTCCAAGAGGCTCATGACACACCTCTTTCTATTCATCCTGGTAGCACCAAGATGTATCAGGATCTTCGTCCGAAATTCTGGTGGACCCGGATGAAGCGGGAGATCGCTCAGTATGTTGCTGAATGCGACGTATGTCGTCGTGTGAAAGCAGAACATCAAAGACCAGCCGGTGTTCTTCAACCCCTACCTATTCCTGAATGGAAGTGGGATGAAGTGGGTATGGATTTCATCACCGGTCTTCCCAAGACAAAGAAAGGCCATAATGCTATCTGGGTGGTGGTTGACCGCCTTTCCAAAGTTGCTCACTTCCTTCCTATCCGAGAAGATATCACTGCTATCCAGCTGGCGGATCTGTATGTATCCAGAATAGTCAGCCTTCACGGTGTTCCAAAGAGGATCATCTCTGATCGTGGAAGTTTGTTCACCTCCAAATTCTGGGCAAGTTTCCAGCAAGCTATGGGAACCCGTCTATCTTTCAGCACCGCTTTCCATCCACAAACCGGTGGTCAAACTGAGAGAGTTAATCAGATTCTTGAGGACATGCTCCGAGCTTGTGTTATATCGTTTGGTAAGGATTGGGAGAAGTTTCTTCCATTTGCCGAGTTCACTTATAACAACAGTTATCAATCTAGCTTGGGCAAGGCTCCTTTCGAAGTTCTTTACGGCCGCAAATGCCGAACTCCGCTGAATTGGTCTGAAACCGGTGAAAGATCATTCTTTAGTCCGGATGTAATCAAGGAAGCGGAAGAAATCGTTCGTGTTATTCGTGAACGACTGAAAACAGCTCAATCTCGTCAGAAAAGCTATTATGATCGTCATCATCAAGATGTTCATTACGAGATTGGCGAGAAAGCTTATCTTCGAGTCACACCTCTGAAAGGTGGAAAACGGTTCGGAATCAAAGGCAAACTGGCTCCTCGTTATATCGGCCCTTTCCCAATCATTGGAAAACGAGGTCAAGTTTCATATCAACTGCAGTTGCCTCCAGGATTTCCGGATGTCCATGATGTATTCCATGTCTCACAACTCAAACGTTGCTTCAAGGATCCTGTTCGTGGGTTGGACCACGAAACCATCAAACTCAAGGATGATCTCTCTTACAAGGAGGTCCCCGTCCGTATCCTCGATGAGGCCGAACGAAGAACTCGTAGTCAAACTATCAAGTTCCTCAAAGTTCAGTGGTCGCATCATTCCGAGAACGAAGCAACCTGGGAACGAGAAGATCGTTTGCGATCTAAGTACCCCGATTTCTTTTCTAAAACCTAGGAATCTCGGGACGAGATTCTTGTAAGGGGGGTAGACTTGTAACAGCCCTACTTTTTGTGTAATAAAGAGAGGTGTTGTGTACATGGCATGCATGCATGAAATATGAACAAAATTTTTGCTTTTAAAGTTTAATCAGAGAATTACCAGAAAATCACTTAAACTTGTTTCAAACAAAGTTGTTCTGCAAAGTTTCTCAAATGGAACCAAACTTATGCTAGAAAGGTAGCAAATTTAAAGAGCTTTTCAACGACTATTTTTTGTGTAATTTTTGGTTCACAAAAAGGGCCTCAAATTTCTGTTTTGGGTTCTGTTTTAAAAATTCCAGGGACTCCTTTGCAATTCCATTTTTCTCCCAGGGGGTTTTCCTGAAAACCCTGTCGTCTTCCTCCTGTCCGGTGACAGGAGGGCAGCCGCCGCCTCGCGCGCCACCTCCTGCTCCTCTTCCTATCGACGTGGAGGCCACGAACGCCTCCAAAGAGACGTCCGCATCGAGCTCTGCTCGCCGAAACCCCCCCCTCTCTCGCCTCCCATCCTCTGTCTCCTCCTCCGCTGAAAACCGGCCGTCGCCGTCGATCCGTCACCGCCGTTGCTCCGCTCCCTCCCTGGCCCTCTCGTTAGGCTCATTGGATCCGCGACGAGCCCCTCCCCGCCCTCGCGAAGACGCAGCAGCCGGGATGCCGTAGTCGCCGCGAATCGCGCCGCCTCCTTCAACCTCTCCGGTCGCCGGAATCCTCACCGCGCCGCCGATTGCGACCACCTCCGGCCCCGTCGTTAGCTCCGTTGAGCTCGTGGTGAGCTCCTCCGTCTTCCCATCCCCTCCGTTCGTCCTCTCCGGCTCGGGTTCGACGAGTTCGCCGGAACCCGATAGCCCCGCCGCCGCCCGCCATCGATTCCTCGCCGCCGGTGACCAAACCAGGGCGGCGCCACCACGGCTAGATGCGCCTCGTGGAGCTGCATCGAATGAGCCCAGGCACGCGCACGGGGATCGCCGGAATCGTCGCCGGCGAGCAGTTCCGGCCACTGCCGGCCACCACCGTGAGGTCACGGTGACGTCACCATGACGTCACCTGCCTACGTGGCGTGCCAAGTGGCATCTTTTGTCCTCTTTTGAACTGAACCGTGGGCCCATCTGTTAATTAGAAAACAGAAAATAAAATGGTTTTGGAAATTAAATAACTTGTAATTTATAGCTCCAAAAATTATGAGAAAAATATGTATGTGCTCAGAAAAATGAGAGCTATTTATTCATACCATTTTCATATATGTTCAACCAAGTTCAAAATGAAGCCACTTTTATAGTTTATATTTAATTCAATTAAATATTGAAAATAAAGTTTTTATTCAATAAAAATAGAAAATTAAGTGTAATATACCATTTTGATCAGTGAAACAAATGCAATCCAACTATGAGGTTTACAAAGTCATTTGAGCATGTTAGCTTGGTCACATCTTCAGTTTAGGGTTTTTCCCCCTCCTCCGGTGTTCGTCGTTCACGGCGCGAAACCCTAGATTCCTGCTCCATCTTTTAAGCTTCTTTTCAATTGCATTGTTTTAATCATGCATACATATTGTGCATCGCACCGTCATCAAGCATTGATTGTTTGCCTTCTTTCCGGTGTTGCTCGTTATCGGTAGACCGAGATCCGGAGGTCGACCCGGCGTTCTACGACAACCCGAGCTCTACTGTCGACGAGCAAGGCAAGCACAACCTCATGGCTTCACCCATGTTTTGAGTCTTTCAACCTCCTACTCATGCATCCGGTTCAACTTGGTTTTGAGTCAGTTAGAGTAACCTATCCATTGCATGACCCCTCCCCCTCACATGTCACCTTCATACCTGTTTACCCTCCTAGTATGACTAGGTTTGTTTGAGTAACGTAGAGCCTTGTGTGTTCAATGCTTAGACATGCTTAGTCTTATGATCTGCTTCATCCGGTTGATGAAATGCCGATAATGCGTGAACCTAGTATGAAAGGTGTTTATGCTTTGCTATGGTTGATTAACATGATTAACATGGCATGGATGTTGAGGCCACTGTGGGTTGTGGTGTTTGTCTCGTTCATGCCCCTAGGTGCGAGTTCTCGCCTTCGAAGCCAAGACTGAACGTACAGCCACACGCGGGGCCTAACAGACCGCGCTCGGCCAACTAACTTGTCTAGTCACTTCCATGGGTCACGTAGATTTAGGTTTCCATTTGCGGGTGTGTCATAAAACGTTTTGGAGAAAACTAGGGCGTGACCGGGACCAGTGATGGACGTACACGGATCTTGTCCCGACTCACAGAACAGGTGCCGTCAGGAGGTGGCCAACTCCCTGTTGACGGGGTGGCCCTGTTTGGGTTGACTCATGGATAGGGCTAAGCAAGGTAAAGGCCGTGGTCGACCACACTCTGCCGCGCTCTTAGAGAGGAGCGTTACCGCGTGGCGTTAAGAGTCGGTCGATACGTGTGGGTAAAGTGTACCCCCTGCAGGGATAAATCTTTCGGAAAGCCGTGTCCACGGTTATGGACGACTTGGCAACGGATTCTGTGATCATAGACAACTCTAACAGAATGACTAAAACTTGCTGGCAATGAATGAAGGATGCCTCCTCGACTACGTCGAGAGGGGTGATTCTTGTAGCATAAGGTAGTCTGGGGTTGAGAAAGTACTTGGTGGACTAAAGAACATAATGATCTCAGTAGTTGAGTAGATTCCTCCTCTGTTTATAAATGCTCTATTACACGTGCTTTTCTTCCTCAACTTCGGAAAACAAAGTTGGCTTTATGCAAAGAACCTTAAAAGCCAAGTCTTGCTGAGTACCTTTTGTACTCAACCTTGCCTCGTTGTTGTTTTGTTTCAGACTTCGGTGATGCAGCTGAAGAGGGGTTCTACCTCGACGTCGACGAGTAGTTAGGAGTTCCCAGGCAGCAGCTTGGTATCTGTAGTATGGGTTTGACTACGTTGCTTATGTTTCGGACTCTTAGTCCTTTTGCTCTTGTTGTATAGCAACATATTTGCTTTCGCTGCGTGTTGTAATGTTGGGTTGCTGGACCTATGTTGGTCTTGTAACCTCTTTGTGTAAGCTACTCTAGTATGCCTTGTTTAATACAACTTTCATGTCTAGAGTACTGCTTTGATCGGTTGTTGGTCTCGAGCCCGTTGTTATACAGTTTTGGCTATGCCTGCATAGTTGTCGCAGTCGAGGGGTTGTGGAGCCGATGATCCATGTCCGAGCCCGCCTGCCGGAGATATCCGGCCTGGGGCGAGGTAACCCCAGTAACCCTCGATTGTTGTTGCACTTTCTGGACACATAGCATCTCTGTATAACCCTGGTCCCGTTCCTTCAGTTTCATCCGACTCGTGGATGCTTGGGTATACATATCTGGTTATGACTAGCATGGACACAAGGAGTAGTAGACCGGGGATCCGGACTACGTGCCGATGAATCCGGTCTGCCTGCCGTTGTTTGTTGCGGCCGGGGCTGGTAACCCTGAAGCCCTTGTGAGTCCACTGCTAGGAGCACATGACAGTTTGTATATCCCGGGGTCCGGGGTCCGACAGTAACAGGCTTACCCCAGGCGCACAGGCCAGCTATTCGCCTGCGCTAATTAACCCAGGCGCACAGGTTTTCCTGTTCGCCTGTGGTAGAATATGCTGCTATAAGCTAATCTCTACTAGTGATATGCAATCCAAATTGCATATAGTCCCATTTAATTATGTTACCATGTCAACTAGCTTACCTTTGATGCATCAATTAAATTGTCATGCATCATCCCATGATTGTGCATTATGCCATGTTATTGATTGTTTGTCTCTCTGCGTTGTTTGTTTGCTTCTTCTCGAATAGACGACGACGCTGAGACAGACGAGGTTTACGACACTACTTCTGAGGAGTTAGCCCAGTACCAGGCTACTGAGTTTGCAGGCAAGTATTCACTCACATGAACCATTGTGTCCTTTCCACACTGGATATCGATACTTTCCGTTGTCTATCCTGCTAGCCTTAAGATTCGTTGCTTGTGTTCCAAACCTATCACATGTTATCCTGTAACCCTGATATAGCCTATCTCCCACACCTATAACCCCATTGCTTGTTGCATGTGTCTTACTAGCATGCTTAGGGTTGTTTATGCTCGAGTCTGTTGTCCGTTATTTCTGTTACTATATTTATTATGTTCTGGGGCTCGATGTTAAACAATAACCTGTTAATGTTTGAGGTAATGCTAATTTGATGATAAGGCACCGGCAGGAGGCCGGGTATGGTTTTGAGGCCTGCTAGTGTCGAACTCAGGAAAAGTCTTTGTCCTCTAGATCCATGATGAGCGCGCTAACCGCATGTGGGAAGCGTGTATGGGCGCCCCCCTCAATTTGATTCGATTCGCATCTCGTCCAAATCGCCTCATTTAGTTCGGGTTTTCCATTTTCCGCATGCATATGCAGGTGCGAACCCGAGGCCAGGGTGGAACTTTTGTAGTCGGCATTTAGGGAGACACGTTCTTAGAGTGCTATGAGGGTCCCCTTTTCTTCGTGGGGCTTGATTAGCCGTGCGCTCAATTGCACGGGGTTCTTTGGGCTTGATGCGAAGAAGAGTTGGGTTGTGTTGAGTGCCTCGCTTGGTGGAAGTGCATTTCCAATCTAACGGGGTATTCTTACGTGTACGGCCAAATTGGTGCATCCCTGCAGGGTTAAATCTTCTCGAGAAGCCGTGTTGTCCGCGGTTATGGATGACTTGGTGATAGGGCTGGCTAACAAGGATTAGACAACTTACATCTAACTAATGATAACTTGACTAGTAATAGTCTTATTGACACAATAACTTGAACCATCATTAATCCAACTGTGTGAGTTATCCTCGGATTGCTTCTTTGGATAAGGGGCGAGATCCAGGATGGGTTTGTTTGAGGTTAGTGGTAGTTGGTTACGATACGCTATCTTATCCCCTTCTTTTAGCCGGAAGTTGTAGCGTGTTTCTGTAGTTGGTTAGAGCAGCCTGCTGCCGCACTTTTGTATCACCTATTCTTCCGTTGAACCCAAAGCATCTGTACTTGGTGTTGCCGGGTACACTTTGGTATCTTGTGAGTCTTGCTTGCCAGTACTTGTCTGTACTGACCCCTTTGGGGCTGTGGTTTCCGCAGACTACGTTTCCGAGGATCCCCATGGTGGCTACTACGTGGAGTATGACGAGGCTGCTGACGAGTAGATAGCGGACCCGGGCAGGATCCGAGACATCGTGGATGGACTCCGTCTTTTCGTTTCCGGCCTCTTAGGCCTATTTGGATCTTGTCTGTACTCAGACCCTTTGGATGCTTCCGCTGTGATGTAATGATGAATTGTTGGGACATGTGTCCTCTGGATGATTGTATTTGCTATCTCTGCTCTAGTGAGAGCTATCTGCAACTTATTTCCATCTTTTGTGTCGTAGAGATTTGTTGTGATATCACTTGTTCAAATGCCGTTGACGTACCATGTGTGTATGTTATGAAGTACGTCAATGGAAGTAGTCGGATTTCTATGGGATGGTTTACGCAGACGATGGATAGTAGAGAATGGTTGTCACACATTTACGTGTTGGCCTGCTCATATTGAGATGCGGGTGCCGGTATGCCCCGTAAGCCATTTATCTACTGTTTAGCGGGCTGTGAGTATCCTCCAGAAGTCCGGGTGCGACAAATGGTATCAGAGCCTGTCTGCCTGTAGGATCCCTTTTACTGGTCCCAGTTGAGTCTAGAAACTATTTTGTAGCTATATAGGAAAATGAAACGTGAGAGTAGGAATTCTGTTCTTTTATTTCTTTCCCCACCCACCCTCCCTTTTCTGGTAAGGAAGTGCAACGTTGTTTTCTCTTCTCATCTAAACTTTCAAGTTAGGATTTCTCGTATCCTGGTTTCTCTAGGATAGTTATATCTACTAGACCATAGGAATGGAGGTGGTTGTGACATGATTTATCATGTTGCCTACTCACGATTGAGAACGGAGGCGTGTAAGCCCCGGAAGCAGATCCTCTATTCCTTAAGCAGTAGATATTGATCCTTTAGAAGCCCGGATGGGTTTTTCCGTAGTACCTCAGGAGTGTTTGGTCTCGTGTTTCCCGATGTTGCTTCGATATCCTGTTCTTCTCAACATCCTTTTCGTCCGTTGAAACCTTGTTGTTGCTTGCCACTTCAGTTCTTCTACCGGCGTCTAATCAAAACTTCCCCGATCATCTGCAGATGGATCTCAGGTTCTACCCGCAGGTGGTTCGTATGACTCGTTGCGAGAGCACTGCCGGTTATCCGGAGATGCTGAGAGACATGGTCACTTTTCTGGGGTTCCGTTGGGCACCAGAGTACCAGGTCTACGAGCAGCAGCGAGAGTTTGACCAGAGCTACTACCAGGCTATCGTCTACATTCTGTCAGATGATGGCATGAGCGTAGTCCACCGCTACGAGGCAGTAGGTTCCACAGTGGATATGGCTGTGCAGCAGGCAGCTTTTGTGAGTCTCACCGTCCTTCGTGCTGACTACTGGGGATTTGACGATTCTATCTATCGCCACATCCCCCGTGGTTACATCACTTTGGAGGGAGCTCACTTCACTCTCTGCGACAAATTGGATGTCTACGAGCATGATAACTCCAGGCTGCACACCACCGCTCAGTTTGTGAGGCACAGTGACGCAGTTGCCAGCACACTATCTAAGGAGTTGGCTTCAGTCAGAGAGCAGCTTTACCTTGCTTTGACTCGTCTGGCGACTTACACCATAGACTTTGTTGGAGACGAGCGCTTTGCACGTTTCGATCAGCCAGTTGGTCGTCGTCTGCCAGATGCTGGAGGTTACGAGCCGATCAGAGGTCCACTCCTCAACCTCGGTGCTGGTTACACTGGGATTCCACGCTTTGGAGCACAGGGAGTCGACGCTATGTACTTCACCACACCTAGAGTCGCTCTCCGACCACGTCAGATCTACGTGGATCGTCGTTCCACCTACTTTCGAGGGCGTGCTCCTCACCGTACCTCTCGTCGTACTCCTAGTCGTCGTCCTGCGTGATGAGCATGGGAGTACCGATGTATCCATTCATAGCTATGTTTAGTTATCCTTTGGCATTCGAACCATTTATGGTGTGTTGGATATTCTGATGTATTTGAACATGTGATGATGTAGCTGTTGGTTATCTATTCATGCGTCAGAATAATCTCTCTTTCGGTTGCCAAGTCTATCCTTTTCTGTTGTTGTGCTAAAATGCATTTCCATCCAGAATGCCGCCAACAAGGAATAGCCCGCCTGAGCCACCGCCAATCGCGGAGCTGTTGACTCAGATGACCCAAGTCATGGCGCAGATGGCCCAGTTTCAGACTAATCAGCACAACAACCAGACGGCTCCACGAGTCAGCATCAAGGAGTTCCTCAGTCTGGGTCCAAGAGCTTTCGTGGCCACACGCGAGCCTCTGGACGCTGATGACTGGATCCGTGAGATAGCTAAGGCTCTGGAGATTGCTCACATTGCTGAGGAAGACAAGGTCAAGTATGCCTCCTATCTGCTGAAGGGTCAGGCAACTACTTGGTGGGAGAACTTCCAGGCCATGAGAACTGGGATACCAGTCACGTGGAATTGTTTCAAGGAAGCCTTCCTGAAGCACCACATTCCAGATGGTCTCATGGAAAGGATGCGTGAAGAGTTTTGCTCACTAAAGCAGGGCAATTTGGACGTCATCGGCTATCAGAGTGAGTTCAATCGCCTCGCTCGTTACGCTGGTGATGAGGTGTCCACTGAAGCTAAGAAGATGGCAAGGTTCCGCAGAGGTTTTAACCCGGAACTCAAGTATGCCCTCACCAACGTCAAGGCCAACAGCTTCGAGGATCTCGTTAACACCGCGCTCAATGAAGAAAATGGGCGCAAGGCGTTCGAGGAGTCTCGCAAGCACTCGCGTGAGGGTGGTTCCTCCTCCAACATGACCACCCCTCCGCAGAAGCGCCGCATCTGGGTGCCAAATGGTGCTGTCACTCGGGCTCCATATGCCCAAGCTTCTCCAGGTTTCGCTCCCCGCCCACCCAACCCTGCTCAGATGCATGATCAGAGGGCTTCGATGGGGCAGCCAAGGCCAGGGCCTCCTCGTGTCTTCACTTGCTACAAGTGCAAGCAGACGGGGCACTACGCTGACAAGTGCACGCAGAGGCAGCTACCTCCACCACCACCTCGTCCCAACACAAACCAGGCAATGGTGCGCGCTCCCCCGCCTAAGGCCTTCAACTCCAACAACAGGCCTGTCGGGAGGACCGCAAGGGTGAATCATGTCAAGATCGACAAAGCTGAGGAAGCTCCTGACGTCGTTCTCGGTATACTACCCGTAAACTCTTTTCCAGCTAAAGTGTTGTTTGATACCGGAGCATCGCATTCTTTTGTGTCAAAGATCTTTGCCACAACAAACAACCTAATTGTGGTTCCACTAAGCAATCAAATCACCGTTCACTCCCCGGGATCTCAAATGTTGACCTCCAAGATAAGTAAGGACAATCAAATCCTAATGGGAGGCCACATTTTCCTTGCTTCTCTCATGTTGCTGGGAAGTTCTGACATTGATGTCATTCTTGGTATGGATTGGCTGAAGGCCAATAAAGCAAGGATTGACTATGCTCAAAAGTCAATAACTCTATCACACCCTTCTGGCCAGATAGTCTATTCTCCACATGAATCAAGTTCCATTCAGCTATGCACCCTCGATGCAAAACCTCTACCTTCACTTGAAAATGTTCCGGTGGTTTGCGAATTCCCTGTCGTCTTTCCAGAAGAATTGCCAGGAATGCCTCCGGACAGAGCTGTTGAGTTCGTGATCGAGCTTGAGCCAGCTACTGCTCCAATCTCTAAGCATCCCTACAAGATAGGAACTCCCGAGCTGAAGTTGTTAAAGGAACAAATTGATATGTACATGGAAAAAGGTTACATTCAACCTAGTTCCTCGGCTTGGGGTTGCCCAACTCTGTTCGTTGCGAAGAAGGATCACGCAAAGAGACTCGTTGTCGACTATCGTCCTCTTAACGAGAAAACCATAAAAAACAAGTACCCAATTCCTCGCATCGATGATCTTTTTGATCAACTTGCTGGAGCCTCAATATTCTCCAAGTTGGACTTGAGAATGGGTTACCATCAAATAAAGATCAGAAAAGAGGATATTCCAAAGACAGCCTTCACCACTCGATACGGTCTATATGAATTCACCGTCATGTCCTTTGGTCTCACCAATGCACCAGCGACATTCTCTCGACTCATGAATTCTTTCTTCCATGAATACCTCGACAAGTTCGTTGTGGTATATCTCGATGACATTCTTGTCTACTCAAAATCCGAGGAAGAGCATGAAGAACACCTTCGTCTCACTCTCATGAAGCTTCGCGAGCATCATCTATATGCCAAATTTTCCAAATGTGAGTTCTGGATTTCAGAAGTTGCTTACCTTGGTCATGTCATCTCAGCCAAGGGCATAGCCATTGATCCAGAAAAGGTTAAGGCAATTGTTGATTGGAAACCTCCAAAGACGGTGAAACAAGTAAGAAGTTTTCTTGGCTTGGCTAGCTATTGCCGTCGTTTCGTCCAAAACTTGTCCAAGATTGACAAACCTCTCACTGACCTCACAAAGAAGGACAAGAAGTTCGTTTGGTCTCCACAATGTGATGAAAGTTTCAATCTCCTGAAAACTAAACTCACTTCTACACCAGTTCTGGTTGGCCCAGATCCATCCAAACCTTTCCAAATATTCTGTGATGCTTCTCTCCAAGGTCTAGGTGCAGTTCTTATGCAAGAACGTCAAGTTGTGGCTTATGCTTCACGTAAGTTGAACGCACATGAGCTCAATTATCTCACTCATGATCTTGAACTTGCAGCAGTTGTGTTTGCCCTCAAGAAATGGAGACAATACTTGTTGGGTAATCGCACTGAAATCTTTTCCGATCATAAGAGTCTGAAGTATATCTTCACTCAACCAGATCTAAACCTCAGGAAAAGGAGATGGATTGAAAAGATTAAATACTTTGATCTTACCATTTCTTACACTCCAGGCAAGGCTAATGTTATGGCCGATGCTCTCAGTCGCAAGTCGTATTGCAATAATCTCATGATCATGGAAAATCAACCTCCACTTCATGAAGAATTCCAGAAGCTGAACCTTGGTCTTGTTCCTCAAGGCTATCTTGCAAACTTGACAGCTAGTCCAACTCTCGAGGACAAGATTCGTTCTGAACAACTTCGTGATGCTGAAATCAAGAAGATGGTAGAACACATCAAAGAAGGCAAGGAGAAATTTAAGTCCTTCTCAATTGATGACAAGGGAACCGTGTTCTTCGAAGGACGCATTGCAGTTCCTCAAGTTCAAAGTCTCAAAGATGTCATTCTCAAGGAGGCTCATGAAACTCCTCTCTCCATACACCCTGGAAGTACAAAGATGTACCAGGATCTCAAGACACTGTATTGGTGGCCTGGCATGAAACGTGAAATTGCTCAATACGTTTCTGAATGCGACGTTTGTCAACGTGTTAAGGCAGTTCATCAGAAAACAGCCGGTCTTCTCCAACCTCTGAAAATCCCTGAGTGGAAGTGGGACATGATTGAAATGGACTTCGTCACTGGTTTTCCAAAGTCCAAGAGGGGCAACGATGCAATCTTCGTTGTCATTGATCATCTCACTAAAGTAACTCACTTCTTTCCTGTCAAAGAAACAATCTCAGCTAGCCAGTTAGCAGAGCTCTACACAGCAAAGATCGTTCCTCTTCATGGTGTTCCATTGGAAATAAGCTCAGACCATGGAAGCATATTCACTTCTCATTTCTGGGAAAAGCTTTCAAGAAGCATTGGGCACCAAACTTCTGTTCAGCACAGCTTATCACCCTCAGTCTCAAGGGCAAGTCGAAAGAGTCAATCAGATTCTCGAGGATATGCTCAGAGCATGTGGTCTCTCTTTTGGCATGAAATGGGAGGAATGTCTTCCATATGCTGAATTCTCCTACAACAACAGCTTCCAGGCAAGCCTAGGCATGGCACCATTTGAAGCTCTCTATGGCCGCAGATGCAGGAGTCCAATCAATTGGTCTGGAGCTGGTGAACGTTCACTCTTAGGCCCTGACATTGTTAAGGAAGCCGAAGAGAAAGTTCGCATCATTCGTGACAATCTCAAGATTGCTCAGTCTCGTCAGAAAAGCTACTATGACAGCAAGCACAGGGATATGGTCTATGCACCTGGTGACAAAGCATATCTCCGTGTAACTCCCCTCAGAGGCACTCATCGTTTCGATGTCAAAGGAAAGCTTGCACCAAGATACATTGGTCCTTTCAACATTCTCTCAAGGCGTGTGGAAAATGCCTATCGTCTTGAACTTCCACAAAAGCTATCCAAGGTGCACGATGTGTTTCACGTGTCACAGCTCAAGAGGTGCTTCAAAGATCCAGGTCGTGCAGTTGATCATGATTCCATTGAACTGCAAGAAGATCTCTCTTATGAGGAGCACCCTATTCGAATCCTCGATGAGACCGAGCGCAAAACTCGCAACAAGAGCACCAAGTTCTTGAAAGTGCAGTGGTCCCATAATTTCGATAAAGAGGCAACGTGGGAGACCGAAGAGGATCTTCGCAAGAAGTATCCGGACCTTTTCTCTTCTCAGTAGGAATCTCGGGGCGCGATTCCTTCAAGGGGGGCGTTTTGTAACATCCCAAGTATGAAAACACCTTTTAGTATGTTTGATTTTGTTAATTTATGTTTTGCATCATGTCATCATAAGCTTTGCATTTGTTTTCCATTTGTTTTCCCTTGTTTTTCCATTTGATTTTCAAACCAAATTTCAAATTTTGTTTCATACTTGTTCTGTTACAATTTTTCAAATAAAAATATTCAAATAAAAACATCTTTTTGTTCCCATTAAAATAGAAAGTTCAAACTATTAAATTGTTCTTTTTAATAATTTAATTAACATCAAATTCACTCAAATTCAATTAAATTACAAACAGCAACACCATTTGAATTTTTTTTGAAAAACAAAAGTTTGCAAATTGGTGCTTTTATAATAAATAACTTATAAACATTTTTTCCAAATTTTTCCCAACCCCAAAACCCATCTTTTCTTTCCTTTTCTTTTTCTGCAAAAAAAAAAGAAACAGAAACAGGGAAAAACAAAAAAAAACAGAGGGGGAGAGGGCAGGCCAGCCCAATTGGGCCAGCCCACCATCCCCACGGCCTGCATACCCCCTCTCATCCCCTACCTCTGTACGGCTGCCCATCGGGCATGCCCACTTCGGCAGACAGAGGCAGGGGACGGCCACGAGCACCTCCTCCTCCTCCTTTTAAGCTCACCCCTGAGCTCCTCCCGTGCCCTAGTTCTTCTCCCTCCTCTCTCTCTCCACCGCCGCCATTTTTCCTCCCTCCTCCCACCTCTGCTCTGCTTCTCTGTCTCTGTACCGCACCTCCACCGCACGCAGAGAGACAGATGCCGGCGATCGCCGTCGACAGGGACCTCCTCAGCGCAGGGTAAGCACGGGAACAAGTTCCCTGTGCTCCCCTCTTCCTCCTCGACACCGCAGCGAGGGCTTGAAGCCCCCGGATCGCCGCCGCCATCTCCTTTCCCCTCGCATGTCGCCGCCGTCGACGACTGCCTCCTCCCGAGCACGAACCCCTCCCGATGAGCACGATCACCACCCCTTCCTTCCCTCTCTACCTCCTCGACAGCGCGCACGTACTGCACCCCTCCTCTACCCGCGGGCACGAGCATCAGCAGCAGCAGCCCGCGTCGCTCACCGCCGGCGGCCTCTGTCAGATTCAGTTAACTGAATCTTGTTCAGTTTCAGTTAGCGCACGCTAACAGAACCTCATACCCCCCTTAGCCCCTATACTGACAAGAAATAGCAGCCAGCGCAGTGGCAACGCCCCGTGCGCACGCGCCCGCGGTCGCGGGATCGATCCCTCGCCTCGCGGATTAATCCACCCAATTTTTCACAGCAAGCGCTGACAGGTGGGGCCCCCTGTCAGCGACCCTGCGTCCACGCGCGCGCGCACACACGCCACGTGAGCACCACGGTGGCCAGGGCCCCCTCGTCAGTGGCCTAGGCTAGGTCACTGCGAGGTGTTTTTCTTTTCTGGCCTTTTTCTTTTACCACCAAGTCCATGTTTATTTACAGAATAGTCCCTGGTTTCCAAATACAAATAACTTGGGCATTTTAAATCCAAACTTAACAAATTAAATATGTTTTCTGCACCAAATTTAATTCTCTACATGTTTAAAACATTTGTTTGCTGTTTTGAACATTTCAAATGTTTTCAAAATTCAAATTCAAACTACTATTTCAAATTTGGTCAAATTCATAACTAATTCAAATTTAATTTAAATGGCACATATAAAGTATGTTTTCCATGCAAAATTGAACCACCTTTTCAAATATAAACTTTGTTTCCTGTTTTGAATAATTAAAATTGGTTAAATAATTTAAACCTTGTTTAAATCATTTATAATTGCTAAATTCATAACTTGGTCAAATTAAATTCTTTTTTAACATATAAAATATGTTTTCAAACCAGAAAATTATAACCTTTCCAAATATGAATTTTATTTAATGTTTTGAACAAAGAAAAATTCAAATAATTTCATACTTGAATTAAATTCATTTAAATCTTGTTTAAACTTGTTTTAATTCATAATTAATTCATTTTAATTTCTTTTTCAACAAATGAAACATGTTTTCCACCTAAACTTTTGTGTTCTTTCTAAATATGAATTTTGTTATTTATTTTGAACAATTAAAATTTGTGAAAACAACAAATGCTTGTGTAACTCCTTTAAGAAGCCAAATTCCATAACTTAATAAATAAATTTCCAAACTTGGTAAACACCTTTTCAAATTGAAGCTAATGTTGTTTTCTTTTTGTTTTCATCATCCATGCATCATGCTAATCCACTTTCACATGTTGGTTATTTGTAGATCATTTAATCCAACCTTAATTCATGGGCTTTCCATATGCAATCCAAATTGCATATAGTCCCATTTAATTATGTTACCATGTCAACTAGCTTACCTTTGATGCATCAATTAAATTGTCATGCATCATCCCATGATTGTGCATTATGCCATGTTATTGATTGTTTGTCTCTCTGCGTTGTTTGTTTGCTTCTTCTCGAATAGACGACGACGCTGAGACAGACGAGGTTTACGACACTACTTCTGAGGAGTTAGCCCAGTACCAGGCTACTGAGTTTGCAGGCAAGTATTCACTCACATGAACCATTGTGTCCTTTCCACACTGGATATCGATACTTTCCGTTGTCTATCCTGCTAGCCTTAAGATTCGTTGCTTGTGTTCCGAGCCTATCACATGTTATCCTGTAACCCTGATATAGCCTATCTCCCACACCTATAACCCCATTGCTTGTTGCATGTGTCTTACTAGAATGCTTAGGGTTGTTTATGCTCGAGTCTGTTGTCCGTCATTTCTGTTACTATATTTATTATGTTCTGGGGCTCGATGTTAAACAGTAACCTGTTAATGTTTGAGGTAATGCTAATTTGATGATAAGGCACCGACAGGAGGCCGGGTATGGTTTTGAGGCCTGCTAGTGTCGAACTCAGGAAAAGTCTTTGTCCTCTAGATCCATGATGAGCGCGCTAACCGCATGTGGGAAGCGTGTATGGGCGCCCCCCTCAATTTGATTCGATTCGCATCTCGTCCAAATCGCCTCATTTAGTTCGGGTTTTCAATTTGCCGCATGCATATGCAGGTGAGAACCCGAGGCCAGGGTGGAACTTTTGTAGTCGGCATTTAGGGAGACACGTTCTTAGAGTGCTATGAGGGTCCCCTTTTCTTCGTGGGGCTTGATTAGCCGTGCGCTCAATTGCACGGGGTTCTTTGGGCTTGATGCGAAGAAGAGTTGGGTTGTGTTGAGTGCCTCGCTTGGTGGAAGTGCATTTCCAATCTGGCGGGGTATTCTTACGTGTACGGCCAAATTGGTGCATCCCTGCAGGGTTAAATCTTCTCGAGAAGCCGTGTTGTCCGCGGCTATGGATGACTTGGTGATAGGGCTGGCTAACAAGGATTAGACAACTTACATCTAACTAATGATAACTTGACTAGTAATAGCCTATTGACACAATAACTTGAACCATCATTAATCCAACTGTGTGAGTTATCCTCGGATTGCTTCTTTGGATAAGGGGCGAGATCCAGGATGGGTTTGTTTGAGGTTAGTGGTAGTTGGTTACGATACGCTATCTTGTCCCCTTCTTTTAGCCGGAAGTTGTAGCGTGTTTCTGTAGTTGGTTAGAGCAGCCTGCTGCCGCACTTTTGTATCACCTATTCTTCCGTTGAACCCAAAGCATCTGTACTTGGTGGTGCCGGGTACACTTTGGTATCTTGTGAGTCTTGCTTGCCAGTACTTGTCTGTACTGACCCCTTTGGGGCTGTGGTTTCCGCAGACTACGTTTCCGAGGATCCCCATGGTGGCTACTACGTGGAGTATGACGAGGCTGCTGACGAGTAGATAGCGGACCCTGGCAGGATCCGAGACATCGTGGATGGACTCCGTCTTTTCGTTTCCGGCCTCTTAGGCCTATTTGGATCTTGTCTGTACTCAGACCCTTTGGATGCTTCCGCTGTGATGTAATGATGAATTGTCGGGACATGTGTCCCCTGGATGATTGTATTTGCTATCTCTGCTCTAGTGAGAGCTATTTGCAACTTATTTCCATCTTTTGTGTCGTAGAGATTTGTTGTGATATCACTTGTTCAAATGCCGTTGACGTACCATGTGTGTATGTTATGAAGTACGTCAATGGAAGTAGTCGGATTTCTATGGGATGGTTTACGCAGACGATGGATAGTAGAGAATGGTTGTCACACGTTTACGTGTTGGCCTGCTCATATTGAGATGCGGGTGCCGGTATGCCCCGTAAGCCATTTATCTACTGTTTAGCGGGCTGTGAGTATCCTCTAGAAGTCCGGGTGCGACAACGAATGTATCTCGTGTTTTTATGTTTCAAGGCCTAATAGAAGGTATATGATAATCCAAATTAAAACATAGTTATACATATATACTTGGGCCTATGAACTGCACCCATGTTTAACTGTTTATCATCTTGAAATAGAACTCATCTGGGTTCTTGAATGATGCCTTCTCCTTCGGATTGTTTAATTGACCAGTGAAAAACAAGAGTTGATGAAGTGATATGACATGGTTCCAAACAACATATGATGACTTATAATGTCAAAGGAAACTCTTTTTAACTGGAATGAATGAAGTCACTTAGTCAAGGGCACATCCTAAAGTAGCCAAAAAATAAACTGGTCAATGCGCGTGTAAAGACATACAACTTGAGAACTGCAGTGTATCTTTGCAAACGAAGATTTTAAAAAACCATTTCATTCTTCGGTCATAAAAGATTGATAATTCTCTCTTCTACAAACCAAGGCACATAATGGCTAGAAAGAAAATTAAAAAGAAAGAACAAGAGTAAGTTGAGATAGTGTTATATCTAAATTATTGACATATTTCACACTAACACAAGCACCTAGTGAGAGCTTGTAGGTGGCTCACCAGCATCAGCATGTAAACTTGTGGATAGGCGAATTCATGATTAAATTAACTCTGTGGCCAAAGGTTGAAGTGCAGCACGACGTACCTGCTGGTTATCCTCACTACACACATTCTCTGACATATTTTGATATTCTACCTACTATGATTGGAAGAACAGACATGTTTATAGGTACATAGGTAAAAAATCAGTTCACTTGCACCATACAGCTGACAATTACTTACAGTGTTAGGTCATCTTCAAATAAAACATCATGAGAACATACGCAACAAAGAATGGTCAGGAATTATATGGTTTTTGTTTAGGGCTTTAGCCTACCGTTTTCATGGATCATGGTAGGAGGATTTCCGTACTCGAGTCTCAGGTGCTCCAGTAGCTTCCCTAGAGCCCAAGCAGCGTACTCATAGTGGCCCTGCATATAATCGATAAAAGAAAATTTGTTCACCTTAGGATTCAGAAGATAAATGAAGGAAATTATCACCATCACATAGCTGCTGAAGCCTGAAGAGATAATTCAATGCTTTCCCGCCTCTTTTAATATGTCCTCCAGTTAACCTGAATCGAGGCAAGAAAGTGTTGTGTAGCGTAAGCAAGTTTGAATAAATTGACTGCACGATCGATTAGAGTGCATAATCAGCCAGTTTACCTACTACCTATAATTGCGGCCGCAACAGTGTAGTAGTCCCTCTGCTCCCGATTGAAGGCAACATCTGCTCAGGTTTCTCCTACATACCAGTTGTGTTAGTAACAGCAGCTAAAGCGGCTTCGACAAATCTGAGCAGAATCTTGCAACTAAACAAACCCAAACAAAACAAATCATCAACGGATCTAGTCACAAAAATTTGGGTCATGATTGGTTGAATTAGGAAAATAGGCCTAGAAATCTACATGGTCAAAATTGAGGAACTCAATCATCAAGTACGGACCTGGGATTTATGGCAGCACCATACATGAAACCGACTTGGGGCCGAGGCACACCAGGCGACGCCATATCCTTCATCTCCATCTGTCTCTCAGTCACAAGAAAGGGAGCTCGACGTGGCGGTGCTAGGAGCCTGGACCGCAAAGAGGAGGAAAGCACGCGAGGCGGGCTCACAGGAATCGGGGGAGGGGAGCAGCACCAAGTTCCCTTTCTCTCTGACTTCGGAGGCGATGGCAGTAGGGGCGGTTGTTCGCCTCTGGGTCGAGACTGGAGGGGTGGGGCAGTGGCTGTTGTGCTGTTGGAGAAGAATGTGATGCAGCGAGGTGGGTACATGCACGCATACGTGGCTCTATTACCACCGTCCAATCCAGATTGAACGGGAGATCTCCGATTTTGCCTCCAGAGTAGCGGGACTGGGCCACCACCGAGGCTAATCGGACGGCAAAGATGGCTCAAAACAAGTGATCAGACGGCTGAAATCATTGAGGGCGTGAGAAGCCTCATCTTTGGCTCAGTTTTAATATCCCTAATATACATGAAGGTAACATGATAGATTGATAATCAACAGACATAGCATTCAATAATCATCGGATCCCAGCAAACACGACATGTAACATTACAAATAGATGATCTCGATCATGTGAGGCAGCTCACGAGATCTAAACATGAGGAATAAGGTGGAGAGTACAACCATCTAGCTATTTCTCTGGACCCATAGTCCAAGGATGAACTACTCACGCATCACTCCGGAGGAGGCATGGTGGTCTAGACCCCTCCGGTGATGAATTCCCCTCCCGGCAGGGTGCCGGAGAGAGCTCTAGAACCCTCCCGATCTCAGGTTGATGATGACGGCGGCCTCGGGTGTTTCTCGGGACGAAGTGGTATATTTTTAGGGTTAACGTATCAGGGGGAATAAATAGGCGAAGGGCGATGGCGGTGGATGCCCGAGGGGCCCACACCACCCCTAGCGCGGCCAGGGGGGTCACCTCCCTATGGTGTGGCCCCCCTCCGGGCCTCTTCGGGACTCCGTGGAACCTTCGGGAATTCTAAGACTTCCGAGCATGAATTTTCCAATTTCGATAATATTTCCAGAACAACTTTTTGAAACTAAAAACAGCAAAAAACAGGGAACTCACTCTGTGGCATCTTGTCAATAGGTTAGTCCGGAAAATCGATAAAAATGACATAAAGTGTAAGGAAAACATGTAGCCTGTGAAATAAAAACAACATGGACCATCAGAAATTATAGATACGTTTATGACGTATCAGCGTTCCAGCATGTTTTGGTTACTCATCCTTGTGTTGTGAGGTAACATCACGATCTTTGACAAGAATCTCAACAAACCTTGATGGAATGAAAGTTCCTTCATATTTTGTTTCCATATCGAAGAGTGATCATGATATAGTATCCAACATTCCTTTGGATGCACAAACCCAATGTGTTCTTGTGTTTACTCATGTCAATGGATATCATGTTTTGGTAGCCAAGACAATCCTTTCCATATTGGTATTATGTTTGAGGTAAAGAGTGAAACCTTAGCGTCACAAGATGTCCAACCTTTCTTTTCCAAAGGAATTAAGGTCTTGTGCAAATTTCATATTATAAATCCTTTCAAGAAGAGTCGTCCACAAACTTGAAACCTTCTTTTATTTTCCTCCATTACCTTTATGTGTTTCATGCATGTTAACTCAAGAGTTCTTCATGAACACTTCTCCCGTGAGTTGACCATGAAATACTCGATCTCCATGGAGGTAAAATCTTCTAGAGTCATTCCCTCTTATCTAAGGTGTAGCTGATGGATGTCTTTGCAAGCGCTACGGATCAACCTCTTCAAGAACATGACCATAAGGTTCGAGAAGATCATTCAAAACCGGTGTTCCTTCTTTCTTTCTCCTTCGGGAATCTCGGGACGAGATTCTTGTAAGGGGGTAGATTTGTAACATCCCATCTCTTGGTAATAAAGAGTTGTGGTGTTGTGTTCATGTCATAGCATGCATGAAAAATATGAACCAAATTTGAATTTGAATTTTGATGAAAATTGCCCAAAAATTACTTAAAGTGAGCACTTCAAACTTAAATTCAAAATATTTTCAAATTTGGAAAACCAAGGCATGGGGAAATTGGAAATTTGACAAGGATTCCAAAAACTATTTTTGCCAAATTTTAAGTTCACAAAAAGGCCCTTAAAATATTTGTTCCTTCTCCTTTTTTAAAGAGAAGGATTTTTCTGTAATTTTAGGGAAGTACAGGGTGGCTTTTCAGAAAGTTTTCCTGCCAGTCATCTTCCCGATGCCAGGAAGGCAGGAACCTCGCCGGCAGTCGCCATGCCACCTCCTTCTTTGTCGCCGCGCACGGATAAGAGCCAGGGAAGTCGCTGAAACTCTCTTCTCCTTCTTCCCACTCACCCGCAAACTTCTGTCTCTCTCTGTATTTCTCCACCGAAGGAAACCCTAACTCCGGTGATCTCTTTGCATCGTCGCCGTTATGCTCTCCTCCTCGGCCCGATGAGCAGCCCACAAGCACCTCTGTAGTCCTCTCCCTCTCCCCGAACACGCAAGGCCGCCGGGATGGCCTGAGCTGCCGGAATCTGCCATCTTCTTCCTCTCCAGCCGTCGGCTTCCTCTGCCTTTCATCGTCGATTTCGGCGACCTAAAACCTCTTTGTCCCCTTCCCTGCAATCACGGTGAGCCAGGGTCCCTTCCCATGTCTTCGGATTATTTTTTCACGGTCGTTTGCGTCGACATCATCATTGCCTGCCGCCGCGACGAGCTCATGCCGTCGCAACTCCGGCAACCTTTAGGGGTCAGATCCGCCACCTTTAGGTCGGTCTGGACCCCCTCTTTCGTTTGGTGCAATCCGTTTCGGCTAATTCGGCTTCTACCGCCGCCAGCGACCGCGGCCGAGCTGCCCCGGCCAAGCTTGGCGTCATGGTGATGTCGTAATGACGTCATGGTAAGGCCGGACCGTTAGGGTTTTACTATTTCCAAAATTAATTAATAAAAGAGATATCTCTGACAGTGGGTCCCAGTTAAATAAAGTTCCAGAAAACTAATTAGAATTTTAAATTTAATATCACCTAATCTATTAATCAGAAAAATATAAATGATATATCAAAATGTTTGGAATAATATGAACTACTTGAATTTCAACTTTTCAAACATGTTTGACAAAGTTCAAAAATATGCATGATTTGAATTTGAATTAATTTATTTAAAAGTAGATAAAATAACAATTTATTCAATAACTTCAGAAAATTGCAAGTTATATATATCAAAATGCTCAGAAATCTAAATGCAACTCAGTTATGATGTTTTCAAAACTACCTCGGCACTTTAACTTTGACACATTTTTAGAAATGCCAAAAATGTCGTTTAAGGTGAGTTTCGGGGCTAATTTCAATAAAAATGCATAATTTCCATGCGAACCCTAGAAACCCATAGAACATGTTTAGGTCTTTAAGGAAGTGTATTAAATTTCTCATGCATACATATTGCGTATTGCATCGATGCCATGGTTGATTGTTGTTCTTCTTTTCAGAGTTGTTCCTCCTTGATAGAACACGATCTGAAGTGAAGTTCGACGACGGCTTCAACAAATACTTGATCTTAACCGACAAGTCAAACACGTATTCCATAAGATCCATTCATTGGTTTTCTTATAAGAAATGCAAGCATAACGTCTTATCTTCTCATATATGTCCTCGAACGACTTTTGATTCTCGTACAATGCATTTTATTCCAAATTTTTTGGTGTTAGTGGATGGAGTTTCTTTATATTCTGCATAGCCTAAATATGTTGATCCACTTCTCCTAACTGCCCTAGGGTTTTCTTGTGCGCACCGCAAAAGCTTTATATCTAGTTCGCTTAGCTTTACATGTTTGTTTAGCTTTGCTCCATTCAGTTGATGAATCAAAGCTGCGAGAACCTAGTTTGATATGATGACGTGGAAAGATGAGCATTGTGTGGTTAACCTGACTAAGGCTTGGATGGGAGACCACTTGGGAAGTGGTTGTTTGTCATGTACTTGCCAACCCTAGGATTAAGGGTCTCTCCACAAAAACCAAGACTAAGCGTGCAACAACATGCGAGGTCTAACTAACCATGCTCGACCAACTAACTTGTTTAGCCAAATCCATGGGTCATGTAGTTTGGGAGTTCCATCTGCGTGTGATTCAAAAAATCTTTTGGAGGTGTTTAGGGCGTGACCGGGATACAAGTGATGGACGTATACGGATCTTGGTCCCTACTCCAAGAATAGGTGCCATCAGGAGGTGGCCAACTCCATGTTGACGGGGTGGCCCTGTTTGGGTTGACTCATGGATAGGGTTGGGCAAGGTAAAGGTCGTGACTAGCCACCCTCTGTCGTGCTCATAGGAAGAGCATACGCGTGGCATCAAGAGTCAAATGGTCCGTGTGGGTAAAGTGTACATCCCTGTAGGGAAATCTTTTTGAAAAACTGTTTCCACGGTTAAGGACGACTTGGTGAAATATGTGTGGCCATAGATAACTTGAACTTGACGTAAATATGTTGGCAATGAATGAAGGGTGCCTCCTCGGAGATGCCGAGAGGCGTCATCCTTGTAACATGTGAGTTGTTGGGAAATGCTGTTGGTGGAATCAAAAGATGATTATTTCAGTAGTTGAGTCATTTTCTCATGTGTTTTGAAAATGCTCCATGAGACGTTCTATTCTTCCTCAGTTTGGAAAACAGTTATTGCTTTACGCAAATTGACTTTCATAAAACCCTTTTCAAAATAGCAAATATATAGTTGGTTAACTAAGTCTTGTTGAGTACCTCCCGTACTCAGGTTTTCTTAAATTTGGTTCAGGTAAATCTCTCACTCTAGTGGTGGTTTCAACACAGACATCGGCGAGTAATTTGGGGTTCCCGGGTAGCAGCCTGGAATCAATGGGCTGGGACGTCGCCTTATGTTGCGGCCTCTTAGGCCTTTTTGGTTCTTGTTGACTAGCAACATAATTTGTCTTCCGTAGTCTGATGTAATGTTGGTTCATGTGACCTCTGTTTGTAAAGCTATACTCTAGTAATACTTGATTTATATAGTTTCATGTCTAGAGTTACTGCTTTGATTGGTTGTTGGTTACGAGCTCATCGTTATACAGTTTTGGCTATGATTGTGTTCGCTGTCGCAGTCGAGGAGTTGTGTGCCGATGATCCACTCCGAGCACGACTGCTGATGTTTACTCGGCCTGGGATTGGTAACCCCAGTAACCCTCGACATGTGTAGCTGATGGTGTAGGTATTGCACTCGTTGGGAAACCCCAAGAGGAAGGTATGATGAGTACAGCAATAGTTTTCCCTCAGAAAGAAACCAAGGTTTAATCGACCAGTAGGAGGAAGGAGTAACTTCAGAAGGTTGATGTAGCTGATATGGCAGGGCGCACTACAGGTTCAATAGCAACGTGGAACCTACACAACACAAACAATTCACTTTGCCCCAACGAAGCAGTGAGGTTGTCAATCTCACCGGTTTTTATGAACACAAAGAGGTTAAACGTATGGTGTGGAAAACAGTAAGAAAACAGTATGAAAGAAGTAGTAGCAGTGTGAAAACAGTAGAAGCAGTGTGTGCATTATCAGTATGAGAAAATGGATCGGGGTCCACAGTTCACTAGTGGTGTCTCTCCGTGAAAGATAAATAACTTGTGTGGTGAACAAATTACAGCTGGGCAATTGACATAAATGAAGGTTGCACCGTAGTGCATATGCAAGACATAAAGATTACTATGTGATTCATGCGGGCATTACAACAAAATACATAGACCGTCATCCAACTGCATCTATTTCTAATAATCCACCCTCCGAATATCATCTGAACAAACGTTGGGTATTAAGTTGATAGCGACGGATTATCACGGTAAGCAAAGTGTGTAATGTAAACAATGTAAACTAGGTAAACACCGTTGTTTTCTCCCTAATGGCAACAGCACATCCTCCATTCGTCACGTTTCTGTCACTCGAGCACGGATGCAAAGGAGGCATGAACCCACTATCGAACATAAATACTCCCTCTTGGAGTTAGTAGCATCTACTTGGCCAGAGCATCTACTAATAACGGAGAGCATGCAAGATCATAAATAACATATACATGAAGATAACATGATAGATTGATAATGAGAAGACATAGCATTCAACATTCATCAGATCCCAGCAAACACAACATGTAGCATTGCATAAAGATGATCTCGATCATGTGAGGCAGCTCACGAGATCTAAAAATGAGGTACAAAGTGGAGAAGACAACCATCTAGCTACTGCTATGGACCCGTAGTCTAGGGATGAACTACTCACGCATCACTTCGGAGGAGGGCATGGTGGTGTAGACCCCTCCGGTGATGAATTCCCCTCTCGACAGGGTGCTGGGGAGAGCTCCAGAACCCTCCCTTTCTTGGGATGACGATGACGGCGGCCTTGGGTATTTTTCGGGACGAAGTGGTACATCTTTAGGGTTTACGTCTCGGGGATATAAATAGGTGAAAGGGCAAAAGCGGTGGAGGCCCGGGGGGGCCCACACCATCCCAAGGCGCGGCCAGGGGGCGCGCCGCCCTATGGTGTGGGCCCCTGTGGCCCCCCTCCGGGTCTCTTCGGGACTCCGTGGAACCTTCGGGAATTATAAGACTTCCGGGCTTCGAATTTTCCAATTCCGAGAATATTTCCAGAACAACTTTTCTGAAACTAAAAACAACAAAAAACAGGGAACTGGCTCTGTGGCATCTTGTCAATAGGTTAGTCCGGAAAATCGATAAAAATGACATAAAGTGTATAGCAAACATGTGGAAAACAATAATAAAACAACATGGAACATCACAAATTAAGGATACGTTTATGACGTATCAGTAGCACTTCATGATACACATCGCATCTCAGTATAGCTTTGGTCCCGTTCCGTCGGTTTCGAAAGACTCATGGATTCTTTGATATGCATACTTAGTTATGACTAGAATGGTCATGAGGAACATTAGTACTAATGTTTTCCGGCATGCGTGCCGATGATTCCGGTCTATCTGTCGTTGTGTGTTACAGTCGGGACCGGTAACCCCAAATACCTTGTGGGTCGATGACTAGGAGCGCATAACACTTATGTATGCCTCTGGGTCCGGGGTCGCAACATCCGTCCAGGGCGCTCCAAGGACTGGCACCAGAGGGCGTGGAATGGAACCGAGGCTGGCTAGAGACGTTGTAGCAGGATGAAGGGCCGGAGGTCGAGCCTCCCTCCACCTGGAGCTTGCTCCGTCAGAGATGACGACGCGCACACGAGACGATTGCCCCACTGCCGCCATCCACGGTGCTGGCTTTCCCTCGTTGTTTCCTCCGACGGCAGTGCGGTGATATGTTGCAAACGTATTTATAATTTTTGATGCTCCATGCTTGTTTTACAAGTTTTCCCTATGTCTACTATCATTTATTGGAATAACCTATTAACAAGATGCCTAGTGCCAGTTTTTGTCTGTGAATTGTAGAACAGGTCCAAAAATGAAAGTGCTCAGAATTGACTGAAAATTTACGACCATTTTGTATTCACCTGAAGGCCCCGGGAGCCAGAAGGAGACCCGTTGGGGGGCCACAAGGCCTCAGGGGGGACCAGCCGTGGCCCCCCTTGGTCGCGCCTAGGACCCACCTGGGAACCCTAGCCACCGCCTCGTGCCGCCTCTTCGCCCATAAATTCCCTCTTGACCTAAAACAGAAGTACCCCGGAGGATTTTTCCAGAATTGCATCTGAACTCTGTCACCATCCAAAACCCTAATTCGGGGGACATAAATCTTTCTTCTAGTACTCTGACAGGACGGAGAAGTTCCTTCGGAGCCATCTTCATCGACGTTGCTGCCTCCCAGGAAGATGCGGGAGTAGTACCTCCTCAGGTCTGAGGGCTCATGCTAGTAGTTATGTGGTTATGTCTCTCTTTCTCTCTCTCTCTCTCTCATGATGTGATGTTGATTGTGGTTGTGTGCTATGTTATCATTGTTCAATCTATGATAGTTCCCCTTCATTATGTAATTGATATGATGTACTCAATTGGTTTTATCTAGTATAATTCTCCGGAGTCACCTTTGTTCCACGGTGCCACGATGACAGTGCGAGTGTCGTGTGTGACTCTATGGACTATGGATTAGAGGGGTACTTATCATGATCTTGTTCTTGATGTTTGTGTTTAGTATAATATCTATAGTGCCAAGGTGACAGTGCGGGGGCTGTGGATTGATTAGAAAGATAAGTTGTGATGTTTATTAGTACTATCTTTGGATGCTCAAAGTGACATGGACGGGAACTTGAACTTTAAGGTGTGCTTGTGTAGCCCTACACGATTCTCATCCTACTCGATTCATGAGGAACGATTTCCGAGCTATGTCTTTCATGCATGTTGCTAGATGAAGTATCATATGTTTAATATATGTTAACATTGTTGAGAGTTGCCACTAGTGAAAATATGATCTATAGGCCTTGTTTTCCACCATTGCTATATTGCTTGCTCTCTATTTTACTACTTTTTTGCTTGCTGCCATTTTTATTACAGATTTAATACACCTTGTTTTTCCATCCATATTACCAATACTTTAACATCTCTTCGTCGAATTAGTGCACCTATACAACTGAAAATTGTATTGGGTGTGTTGGGGACACAAGAGACTTCTTGTATCTTAACTGCAGGGTTGCTTGAGAGGGATACATTCAACTTATACATCCATGAGTTCGATAAACCTTGGGTTACTCACTTGAGGGAAATTTGATGCCGACCTACAAACCACTGCGCTTGGAGGCCCAACATAGTCTACAAGAGTAGTAACGTGTAGTAGACATCGCGCGGCGGGAGAGGTCGGAGAGGGGTGAAAGTGCGACAATTTTAGGGTTTCCCCTAGGTCGCCTCGGAGGCAACGCCGGGGTCGATATTAAGCTTGTGGCTTTGTCGATTATCTAGAAAAGGGTAAATACTGAGTGTCGGGGTGCAATGTGTATGCTCCTGACATTTGTATGCAGACTAGTTTAAGTTCAACATGATGCACTCTATTGTATCAAACGACAGAGAGATACATGAACAACTCAATGCCCTTGATTCTCACCCAATGACATGTTCTGACAATTTTAGCATATCTGCAATGCCCATGCTCATAATTTGACAATAAAGTAACCAAAAATCAAGTACTCGGTTACATCAGACCAGGTCCACGTCTTAGTTACATGTTCAAACTCATTTTTTTCTAAACTTCATAGGATGGAAGGTATCAATTCCTCGTCTAGATCTCAAGGACTACAAAACTTTAAGTTTTATGTCATGATGCGAGTGGAAGCGAACAGATCAACTCTCATAAACTGATTAAACCCGTCATCAAAGCAATACATGATCACAAATGGAGAATATATAGGGAAAAAATTGCTCTGTTCCATCTACTTCTTCAGGTGAGCTCAATGCTTCACCCGGTCCCTGCTTTCACAAGGCCAAGGCGGCAAAATAGGTTTTAGAATGCAGGAGAAGAATATGAACACAAAATGCATATCAAACACATAAGTAAGGGAGACATACCAACATGCACCATGCAACAAGCGAGAAGAAAAAGGAATCTCTCCAACAATGGAAGCTCTCCAATTCTACAACCTATGGGAGGTGCTTCAAAGCGTCCATCTTGACCATGAGGCCCCGGATTCAATAATATAGAAGCTCTCCAACAATGGATACCACTCGGCCAAGTAGGCCTACAAGATGCAATTCCTTGGGCTCACCAACTCCGTCATGCCTTCCTTGGTTTGAAAACTGTGGGCTCCCCCTAAATGCAAGATCTTTGCTTGGTTGGTTCTTCAAACCGTGTGTGGATGACAGATAAGTTAGAGGAAAGAGGTTAGCAAAATTGTGGGCTGTCCAAAATTTGCAACAAGTTCAAGAATCGGCCGCTCACCTATTGATCCAATCCTGGTTCGCAATTCGTGGTTGGTCTACTTTGAAGAATTGGCTTGGGCTTCATGGCATTGAGCCACGGGATTGGCATGTTGCACTTAGTGTCAATGAGTGGTGGGTTGAGTTAATACACAAGAAAGGGGAGTATTCATTACTGATGTTGTTCTCATGGGAAATATGGAAGGAAATGAACACAAGTGTCTTTCGGAATCAATCAACGACTTTGAATTTGATAGTTAACAAAATCAAAGATTGAGGCCGGTGTGGCCCTTTGGTGTATCGCTAGAGCGAAATCGGTGTGTAATATAATGCTGCAAGAGTAGAGTCTTGTTGTATTGCAATGGCCTTTGGCATTGTGGGACGTAAGATCTCTCTAAACTCCTTAATTAATGAAAATGGCATTTTTTTGCCTCGTTTAAATAAAAAAAATCAGTACAACATGTTGTTGCAAGCAATCCTGAACCACACCATTCTAAGACAATCAATATTTTTTTCTTGAGATGACAATCAATCAATCTTGGAAGAGATTGATACTAGTGAACGGGAGGATGTTATATTTAACCGCCCTATCACACCATTGGCAGCAATAAAGATGCCTCTACTGCTGGATAATGGTACATGCATGAAATGGAAAATCAGGACACACATGGTAGCCAAAATATGCATTGATTGCAAGTACTACGTAAGTCTTCATTGCTGAACTTCTAATTTTTTTCGAGAACGCGCGAGAGATCACACCTTTTTATATATAGATAGAAGGGGAAAACACGAATTTTACAAGCCTCACAAAGAAGGAGTCCACAACACACACCCCACATACTGAAAACTAAAAAAAAAACCGACACTCTCACTAGAAACCTACGGTACTCCACCACATGGCCTCGGCCATGATTGCATCAAGGAGGGCTGCCTAAGTCCTTGAAGGCCTATTGAAGATCCTGTTATTCCTCTCGATCCAAATGAAACGCAAAACAAGAAGCACCAAGGATCCAAACTTCTGTTTTAAACAATTATAGTAGGTAATTAGAGCCTCATTGCATTTCTAGTTCTAGACACATAGTAAGACTCCGTAATAATGCATTCATACGGCTCCTTTATATATTTGCGGTCCGGCTATCATCGATTGAAGGAGTACTAATGCTGCTCAGACTCGTGCTCTGAGCATTATCTGTGCACCGTGCATAGGACGCAACAGTTTTCCATTATGCGGCGCGTGAGTATATGTTGGTGCAAGCTCAAACTCAAAGTTTTGAAGGATCATGCACACTGCCATCTTAGCTTCAAGCAGCGCGAAATTCTGACCGATGCAGATCCGTGGCCCCCAACCAAACGGGAAGAAGGCACTTGGATCCTTGGATGCCTTAGAGATTCCCTCAGCGAACCTCTCCGGCCTGAACTCATGCACGTCCATTCCCCATATGTCCGGGTCATGGTGAATGAGCAGAACCGGCATCTCGATGACCACTCCAGCGGGGTAAGTGATGCCTCCGATTTCCATCTCCTTGTAAGTTTTCCGGATGAAGGCAATGGCCGGCGGGTATAGACGAAGAACCTCATAAAGAATCATAGTAACCTGCAGCATAGATTGGTAAAAATTAATACTTTCCGTTGCATAACAAAATCATTTAACCTCTATTGAATTGATGCACTAGCAACTAAATCAAAAATCCGAACTGATGGAAAGAGGCTAGACAATATATTTATATTTCAAAAATCTGAACACATGCACTCACAGTTTTGAGCCTGCTAAAGCCGTCGTACTCAGGTTGGTTCTTCCCAAAGAGGCCAAGGACCTCCTCCCTTGCACGATCCTGCCACTCAGGATGCATACTCAGCAGTATCATTGTCCATGTGAGCAGTATTGATGTCGTCTCTGTCCCTGCAAAATAGAACATTTTGCATTCCTCTATCACCTCTTTGATAGTCATTCCTGTGACAGATTGTCCGTTGCCATCGCTTTCCCCCTGGCTTTCCCTCATGTTTGACTGAAGCATTAAGCTGAGTAAATCATCTTTGGTGCTTTCCCCTTGTTGCATAGCTTGCATTCTTTTCCCAATTAGATCTTGTAGAATGGATTCGATCTCATTATTAATTTGATGCATCCTCCTGTTGTTTTTGGTAGGCAAGGACCTGCAAATGTAGATGCGCACGGATCAGTACTGATGAATACTAAATGTGTATGAAACAATGATTTGCATTAGTAAAGGTGACTAAATGGTAAACGAAGTTGGACTGGCATTGACTCACAGGTAGCCGGGAATAAAGATCATCTTGACGCTGGCCAAGATGCGGTCAGCTTGCTCAGACTGCAGCTCGAAAATCCTTTTTCCTTCAAGGTAGCTGCTGCCAAATGCGGTGCGCGAAATGGCATCTCCAGCGAGGCTATGGAACTCGGGGCAGAGGTCAACCTCGTAGCAACCCGCAGGATCAACGGACTCTGACTCTGTCCTCCATCTGGTGACGAGCTCTTCGCAGCAGGAAGAGAACGCCGGCAGCATGAGCTGGAAGTTAAAGCCACACGCTCCGAGGATCAATCAAACATTTAACCACAGTAGGAAATTTACAACATTCTATGCATGAAGCAAAACTAGTCGCACTTACCTTGAGCTTCTCGAGATGGAATGCTGGGTTGAGGATCCGCCTGTGCTTGACCCACTTCTCGGCTTCGTAGGTCGCCACGCCTTCCGCGAGCAGCCTGGACAGCTTCGGGAACTGGAGCTTCTCAAAGTGGCCGGACTTGCTGGACATCACTTGCCTGGTCAGCTCGGCGTCGGCGATGGTCACCTTGGGTATCGGGCCGAACCAGGAGATGCACGTCCTGCCGTGCTCCCGGACGGCGCTGTGGATGGAAGGCGCGACGAAGGGGCCGATGTCGTGGCAGCGCAGTGGCATCGACGCCTCCTTGTTTTTCCACAGGTAGTCGTCCATCACGTTGCCGACGAGGAAGCGGTACGGCCTGCCGCGAAGACCCTGCGCACGCA